>CAKJTW010000010.1:17500000-18750000 GCA_917880005.1 Nanger dama
CAGGCTAAAAGCAAACAAATACAATATGGTTGAGGCTGAAGGAGTCTGTGATAAAGAGGAATCAAACTACTGATATTTCTCCCCTTCTCTGGGGAAAACCACTGAGTCAGTGCCAAAAGTAAATGATATGGACTGATATGGACCCATTGTTTATTTTCATTTTAGCGTAGGCAACCTCTATGAAGATCATACCAGAAAGGGCAACTAGTAATCCTCAAAAGTGATCTTAATTACACATAAATGCTTACTTTGCAGAGTTTTTTTCTTAATTGAATATATTATGCTACAATAGAACAGTCACCAGTTAAGTATATCACAAGCAACTCCAAATCATCTTTTCCTGGCAGAATCCAACATATCACAGCTAATTTTATCACATATTTATAATGTGAACCTGAGCCAGACAGATTATCAAATATGTTGCAAGAGTCTCAGATAATTCCGAGTGTTTACTGATGTTCATTCTATATTCCCCAACAAGGTCACTGTAAGAATATTTTTCAGTAATATTCTTATTTATCCTATCAAGAATATTTACAATTAAAATGAATAGAGTATCAGTGGAAAGAAATTGATGAGTTGGTCTGTGAAAGAATCTATAAGCACAAACACATTCAATTTGGGCAAGTATGACAATGGCTTCTAATATTAGAAGGTCACAGCCTGAAGTATATTCCAAATTTAATACAACTTCTCCTAAGATAATGGCTACTGATTGTCTTGGCAGAGCTGGTTTATCCAGCTAAATTTTCTCTGCAAGAAGAACAAGGATATGTTCTTTAAAAGCCAAGAAGGTATAAGGACTCTAACAGATGAAAATCTGAAGGGATTCCACATAGTGTCAAATGTGATAATCCTTTATTTTTCCCCCTAATCCTTTATCTCACTTTGGTGAACATGGGAATAATGGTGTATACACAGAAAGCTTAGGGTTAAAGAAGCTGATGTCCTGGAAAGAGAAAAAATTTCAATTATTTTTTCAGCCATTGGTGCAGGATATAAGAATATTTAGATTTTGAGAGATAGAAGTAAGACTTTTCAAAGATTTCCTATAAATGTTATTGAAATGAGTTTAAAATCAACAAATTATGTGGATATTAAACATCTTGGAGCAAAAGCAATTAAGAAATTGTTGTCAGTTTTTTTTAATCATAGTAAGGCAAGTAACTGAGAGGTTTCACAGTCATTAAACAATACTCTAGATTCAATATTCAAAACAAAGAAATAAAGTTAATTATTCTTCAATATTTTTAAGTAACAGGCTCTTCCACAAGGTGATAATAGCTAGCTCAATTTTCAGTCAAACTTCTCACAGAAATTTTCATAAAAATTCTGAAAGAGACATAAAGTTTTAACAGTAGTAGAAACCAAAGTTACTTATAAAAGTTTACTAAATGTGGGAGGCAAATTCCTTATAAAACTGCATAGACAAAATGACTAAATAACGATAACCTTGTATGCGAGACAGCAAAGAGACGCAGATGTATAGAACAGTCTTTTGGACTCTTTGGGAGAGGGAGAGGGTGGGATGATTTGGGAGAATGGCATTGAAACATGTATAATATCATATGTGAAATGAATCACCAGTCCAGGTTCGATGCATGATACTGGATGCTTGGGGCTGGTGCACTGAGATGACCCAGAGGGATGGTACGGGGAGGGAGGAAGGAGGTGAGATCAGGATGGGGAACATGTGTATACCTGTGGCAGATTCATGTTGATGTGTGGCAAAACCAATACAATATTATAAAGTAATTAACCTCCAATTAAAATAAATTTATATTAAAAAAAAAAGAAATGATCAATGTCCATAACTAGGCTGTGTGATAGGATAGCCACTAGTCACATGTAGCCAATAAGTGCTTGAAATGTGACTGTTCCAAATGGGAACATGCTGGAAATATAAAGTCCAGTCCATCTCAGCTATCAAAGATGTTCCACAAAAATAAGAATGTAATTACTTCATAAGCAATTTTTCTATTGGTCATTTGTTTAAATAATATTTAAAATATTGGGCTGACTGCAACGTATTATAAAAATTGCTTTCATTTAGTTTTCTAAATGCAGTCACTGGAAAATTTTAAATTACATTATGTGACTGGAATATTTCTAAGAATGCTGGTTTAGATGTTTGGCCCAACAAAATCTCTCTAGAGAGAGATTACATAAAAGGAAGTTTCCACTGTCTTTCAGGGAGGCCTTAATGTAAGAGAAATGATGCCGAAACCACTGATCTCCTTTTCATATGAGATATATTCTTGGAAGTTCTTGGTGGTTCAGTGGGTAAAGAATCCACTTGCAATGCAGAAGATGCAGGTTCAGTCTCTGGGTCAGGAAGATCCCCTGGAGGAAGGCATGGCAACCCACTCCAGTATTCTTGCCTGGAGAATCCTAAGGACAGAGGAGTCTGGTGGCTACAGTCCATAGGATTGCAAAGTCAGACACGACTGAAATGACTAAGCACACAAACACACATTCCTTGAGAGAGTCAGATTGAGTCTTCCTTCCATACTTCTGCCAGCTATCTGTAACTTTCTCCTTATATCCATTAATGAAGCTACATCTCCTAGCAATGCAACACAGACAGAATAAAGAGCACAGGTTGTAACAAGAGTGCAACCTGAGATTTCACTGTAATAGGACTGAGACAGGAAACACTACAGGTATCTTAAGTGTTAACAAGTGGCTAAAACTTTCTTCTAGCACACTGTTCAGGAATAAAGTCATCTATTCATGTTACAAAGAATAGGTAGGTAATCAAACAAAAATAACTCTTTCCCTATGTCAAAGGAGTAGTTTTTAAAAAAGATTTTGTAGAATAGAAATTTCACTAGTTACTGTATAGATCAACTTTTGCTCTACTATGTAGTCAAAGAATCAAAATCTGGCAGCACAGAGATATACAACAAAGAGGATCAAAGCAAATGAACATATCTTGTCCAGTGGCATCGTGGGCTTGCCTAGATCCCTTTCAATTCAAGAAAGATTTCATAGGATAAAACAAGGAAATGAACCCATGCAGGTAACATTCCAACTGAGAGAAACACTGATGAACTTTCAGTGTTGGAGAGCCTATGATGATGATAGGTTTGCATCTGGAGTCTTGAGAGAATCCATGGAGCTCTGAGGAAAAAGCTGACCTGGCCTCAAGAGTATACCTAGATTTCCTCATCCTTGAATAATAGAGGAAGGGACTTTCCCAGCGGTAAAGTGGTCAAGACTCTGAGCTTCCAATGCAGAAGACACATGCTTGATCCTGGTCGGAAAACAGGCTATGTGGTGCAGCCAAATAAATCAGTTCGGTTCAATTCAGTCACTCAGTTGTGTCTGACTGTTTGCAACCCTATGGACTGCAGCATGCCAGGCCCCCCCGTCCATCACCTACTCTCAGAGTTTACTCAAACTCATGTCCATTGAGTCAGTGATGCCCTCCAACCATCTCATCCTCTGCCATCCCCTTCTCCTCCCACCTGCCAAATAAATAAGTAAATACCAAAAAAACCCTAAATATTAAATAAATAGAGGGAGATGCAGACAATGGAGCCAAATAAATTCAGAAAACCAAGGATCTTCCCCCAGATTTTTGTTTGGCTTCAATCAGCAAATGAGTTATCAACAATAATCATTGTAATTCAAGACGATGGAAACAAACTGAGTGCATTAAGGCACTGCTAAGCCACTGAATCAATAGAATATCAACTCAACTTCTAAACTATCAATTAAAATAAAATGATTTTTAATATATTCTCTTTATTTTCAACTACCTAAAATCCATTATGTTACCTGTCATAAGAAGCTTCTTAATTAATATGAGAAGAGTAATAGGACAGAAAATTGTGATGGGCAGTAAGTCTTAAAATTCACATTGCTAAATCCAAATAAAACAATGCTAGATTATGGGAATGTATCACATGTGTAATAAATTTAAGTTTCTTAAAATACGAAAGATACACTACAATGGAAATCCTAATATTCCTTTGGTACTAAAATTTCTCTACTAGAATAATAAAAATTGAGACAATAAAAATAAATAAATAAATAAATAAATAAAATTTCTCTACTAGAATTTGGAGCAAGGTGGGGCAAAGCCAGAGCAACAGTTTTCAAAGATTTCACCTGGGATGTAGAAGTAAACCTTAGGAAAAAAATGACCAATGGGAAGTATGGTAATAATCAGCACCGCGGTGTTATAATGTGCGCTCTTCACCTCCCTCCTTCCATCTACAGCTAGTAAAACAGACCTTCTATGATAACAAAGGATGCTCTGTCCAACACAGTAGGATGCTGGAGAGATCCTCTCCTTTATAGATCTGAAAATGAGTGGATTGGAACATAAACAGAAGGCAGAACCAGGGAGACAGTGAAGGTGGTGCCTGAGAGCTGAGCTCCCTGGCCGCGGCAGCTAAGTCTGCATCCCAGAGAAGCTCGTCGGAGCAGGGGAGGTTGTGCACACAGCTCTGCCTTCCCACCAGCAGAGGCACCCACACCCACGGGGAACCAGGCAGCAGAGGCAGCGGGGCCCACACACTGGTCTTCCCGGCTGCAGCGGTGCCCACACGGTGGCCCCCCGTCCCTAGCAGCGAGCACAGTGCCCACAGACCCACCAGCCCTGCAGGCAGCGGAGGCACCTGTGTCCCCGCTCAAGGCACGCACGCCTCCTGTGCCCGCCGCGCAGTGCGGCCCGCGACCCAGGTGAGGGACACGGCAGAGGCATGCGCCGTCCCGGCGCTCCTGAGAGTGGCAGCGGCGACGCAGCAAGGCGCCAGTCACTCCAGAAGCACACCTGCTATGACACAGGCACCAGCGGCGCCTCCGGCAGAGCCCGCATCTCAAACGCAGCCAGAGGCCGCGCAGGCTGAAAAACGACGAGGAATCCCACCCACTGAAAACCAAAAGAAAGCCCTCTGATTGCCCTCTGGATTGTTTGAATAAAAATTTTGGTTTTCTTTTTTTTTTGATTTACTTATTTTAATTGGAGGCTAATTACTTTACAATATTGTATTGGTTTTGCCACACATCAACATGAATCCGCCACAGGTGCACATGTGTTCCCCATCCTGAACCCCCTCCCTCTTCCCTCCCCATACCATCCCTCTGGGTCATCCCAGTGCACCAGCCCCAAGCATCCAGCATCATGCATCGAACCTGGACTGGCGATTCATTTCATATATGCTATTACACATGTTTCAATGCCACTCTCCCAAATCATCCCACCCTCGCCCTCTCCCACAGAGTCCAAAAGACTGTTCTATACATCTGTGTCTCTTTTGCTGTCTCGCATACAGGGTTATCGTTGCCATCTTTCTAAATTCCATATCTATGCATTAGTATACTGTATTGGTGTTTTTCTTTCTGACTTACTTCACTCTGTACAATAGGCTCCAGTTTTATCCATCTCGTTAGAACTGATTCAAATGTATTTTTTTTAAGGGCTGAGTAATACTCCGTTGTGTATATGTACCACCGCTTTCTTATCCATTCATCTGCTGATGGACATCTAGGTTGCTTCCATGTCCTGGCTATTATAAACATTGCTGCAATGAACATTGGGGTACACATGTCTCTTTCAATTCTTGTTTCCTCTGTGTGTATGCCCAGCAGTGGGATTGCTGGGTCATAAGGCAGTTCTATTTCCAGTTTTTTAAGGAATCTCCACACTGTTTTCCATAGTGGCTGTACTAGTTTGCATTCCCACCAACAGTGTAGGAGGGTTCCCTTTTCTCCACACCCTCTCCAGCATTTATTGCTTGTAGACTTTTGGATCATAGCCATTCTGACTGGCATGAAATGGTGGTTTTATTTTTTTAATACTTTATTCTACGTTACAATACTGTATTTGTTTTGCCATACATTGACATGAATCAGCCACAGGTGTACACGATCTCCCAATGTCGAAGCCCCCTCCCACCTCCCACCCCATATCATCTCCCTGGATCACCCCGTGCACCAGCCCCAAGCATCCTGTATCCTGTATTGAACATAGACTGGCACTCCGTTTCTTATATGATAGTATACCTATTTCAATGCCATTCTCCCAAATCATCCCACCCTCTCCCTCTCCCTCAGAGTCCAAGAGTCCATTCTATACCTCTGTGTCTCTTTTGTTGTCTCACATACAGGGTCATCATTACTGTCTTTCTAAATTCCATATATATGTGTCAGTATACTGTATTGGTTTTTTTCTTTCTGGCTTACTTCACTCTGTATAATCGGCTCCAGTTTCATGGTTTTCTTTGAAATTTTTATTTTATATTGGAGTATAGCCAATTAAGAATGCTATAACAGTTTCAGGTGGACATCAAAGGGACTCAGTCACACAAATACACTCAATCACACAAATATCCACTCTTCCCCTACCTCCCCTCCCACTCAGGCTGCCACATAACACTGAGCAGAGTTCCCTGTGCTATATGGTAGGACCTTGTTGATAATCCATTTAAAACAGAACAGTGTACATGTCAATCCCAAACTCCTTGACTATCCTTTTCCACATCCTTCCCCCTGGGCAACCAAAACTTTTAAAGCTTACCTAAATAAGAGAGACATTTGCTACTTCTAATATAAAGGCTGAAGAAAAATGAGCACCATGAAAAACCATGATAACATGATATTACAAAAAAAAAAAAAAGGACAGTTCTTCAGAAACCAAACTTAAATTCACAGAATTCTGCAATCTGAGATAGAGAATTTCAAATAGCTGCCAACAAGCTACAAGAAAACTCAGGCAGTACAATGAGCTCAGGAATAAAATTAATGAACAGATGGAATGAATACTTTACCAGAATGACTGAACTAAGAAAGAACTAAACAGAAATTCTGGTGCTAAAGAACTCAATAAATGAGATGAAGAGTTCAATCGAAAACATTGGAAACAGAGCAGACCATATGGGATAAAGAATTAATGAGCTCAGAGATAGAAATCTAGAAACAATTCGGGTAGAAAAGGAGGGAGAATTTTTTTTTCTTAATGAAGAAATTCTACGAGAACTATCTGACTCCATCAGGAAATGCAACATAAGGGCAATGGGTGTTCCTAAAGCAGAAGAGAGGGAGGAGGGAGCAGAGGGTTTACTTAAAGAAATAATAGCTGAGAACTTCCTGAATCTGAAGAAGAAATTGGATATACAAGTCCATGAATCTACGAGAATGCCTAATTATCTCCATGCAAAAAGACCTTCTCTAAGACACTATAATAAAACTGTCAAAAGTCAATGATGAAGAATAAATTTTAAAGGCAAACAGGCAAAAAGATAGTAATCTACAAAGGAACGCCCATCAGGCTATTCAGCAGACTTCTCAGCAGAAAAACTCTATTGGTCAGAAAAAAGTGGAATGACATACACAAAATATTAAAAGATAAAAACTGTCAGCTAAGACTACTCTATCCAGCAAAGTTGTTTTTCAAATATGAAGGAGAAATAAATGCATCCTCAGACAAAGTCTTAAGGAAGTTTATCATCATTAGATATGCTTTGCAAGAAATGTTTAAAGCATCTCTTTTACCTTAAACAAAAGGCAAGAATACACAAAACTTTAAGATGATAAATGGAATCAGAAAGTAGTTCCAACTTCATATCAGAATAGGAGGTTAAACGTATAGTTATACCACAAAGATTAAAGGAGAAAAAAAGCAGCAACTTGATAACTAACTCACAACATAAAATTGATAATTGGAGATGACAAAAACCTAAGTGGAAAAGATGGGATCTGTATAGGTAAAGATAAGATTCTATCAGTAGAATAAAGACTACTATGCTATCTACGTTTTATGCAAACCTTATATTAACCACATATTATTAATCTAGAATAGAGACATGAAACTTAAGAGAAAACTGAGAAAAACATCATTGAAAACCAAATTAAAACAGCAGACAGAAACACAAGAAAAGAGAAATAACAGAGAGATGGAGCAACCAGAAAACAAAACAACAGTATTTGGTCCTTGTCTGTCCATAAACACCCTGGATATCAATGGATTAAAATCACAAATCAAAAAAGACTAAATGGCTAAGTATATTTAGAAAACAAGACCCAACTATAGCTGATTCCAGGGACTCATTTAAGCTCTCAAGACAGACTCATTCCAGCTCAAAGTGAAGGAAAGAAAGATGATTCTCTAAGCATACGGCAGCCAAAAAAAAATAGGGGTAACCATACTCATATCATACAAAACAGATTTCAAGAGAAAAAAGATAGTAAGAGACAAAAGTAGACACCACACAATGATAAAAAATGGACAATCCATCCAGAAGACATAATAATTATTATACATGCACCTAATAGATGGGGAAACAGTAGAAACAGTGTCAGATTTTATTTTGGGGGCTCCAAAATCACTGCAGATGGTGACTGCAGCCATGAAATTAAAAGACACTCCTTGGAAGAAAAGTCATGACCAACCTAGATAGCATATTGAAAAGCAGAGACATTACTTTGCCAACAAAGGTCCATCTAGTCAAGGCTATGGTTTTTCCAGTAGTCATGTATGGATGTGAGAGTGGGACTGTGAAGAATGCTGAATGCTGAAGAATTGATGCTTTAGAACTGTGGTGTTGGAGAAGACTCTTGAGCGTCCCTTGGACTGCAAGGAGATCCAACCAGTCCATTCTGAAGGAGATCAGCCCTGGGATTTCTTTGGAAGGAATGATGCTAAAGCTGAAACTCCAATACTTTGGCCACCTCATGGGAAGAGTTGACTCATTGGAAAAGACTCTGATGCTGGGCGGGATTGGGGGCAGGAGGAGAAGGGGACGACAGAGGATCAAATGGCTGGATGGCATCACGGACTCGATGGACGTGAGTCTAGTGAACTCTGGGAGCTGGTGATGGACAGGGAGGCCTGGCGTGCTGCAATTCATGGGGTCACAAAGAGTTGGACACAGCTGAGCAACTAAACTGAATGTAGAGGCACCAAAATATATAAAGCAATTATTAATAGACATAAAGGAGAAACTGAAAGCAACAAACTGTAGAGGACTTTAACACCCCACTTACATCAATGGATAATTATCCAGAGAGAAAGTCAACAAGGAAATATCAGCCCTAATTGAAACATTAGACCAGATGAACTCAATAGATTTATATAGAACATTCTATCCAAGTGCAGAATATACATTCTTCTCAAGTGCACATGAAATACTTTCAGTGATGGACAATATGTTGAAATACAAAACAGGCCTCAATAAATTTAAGACAAATCATACCGAGCATTTTTTCTGACCACAATAATATGAAACTAAATTATCAACTAGAAGAAGCTAGAAAAAACACAAATATGTAGAGACTAAACAATATGCTACTAAAGAACTCTTAGATAAACACCAAGGAAAATCAAAGGACAGACAAAAAAAAAAAATACCTGAAGACAGATGAAAATAAGACATACCAAAATCTATAGGATGTAGCAAAAGTGGTACTAAGAAGGTAGTTTATAGGAACATACTTCCTTAAGAAACAAGAAAAATCTCAATCTAACCTTACACTTAAAAGAACTAAAAAAATAAAATGAACAAAGCCCAAAATCAGTAGAAGGAGAGAAATAATAAAAATCATGTCAGAAATAAATAAAATAAAGACTACAGAGACAATAGAAAAGATTAGTGAAATTAAGAGCTGGATTCTTAAAAGATAAAATTAACACACATATAGCAAGACTCACTAAGAAAAAAAGAGAGAAGACCTAGATTTAAAAAAAAAAAAAATCCAGGACCAGACATCTTCACAGCTGAATTCTACTAAATTACTTATCCTTCTCAAACTCTTCCAAAACATTAAAAAGGAGGGAATGCCTCCTAATTCATTCAATGAAGTCATCATTACCCAAATCACAAAGCCAGACCAAGACAACTACAAGAAAATTACAGGCCAACATCTCTGCTGAACTAGAACTAAATGTAAAAATTGTCAACAAAATCAGGCAAACTTAATCCAACAGTACATTAAAAGGATCACATACCACACTCAGCTGAGACTGATTCCAGGGATGCAAGGATGATTCAATGTTCACAAATCAATGTGATATACCACATAAACAAAATGAAGAATAAAAGTCATATGATCATCTCAACAGATGCAGAAAAAGAATTTGATAAGACTGAATAAGCATTTATGACTTTAAAAACTCGATAAAATATGTATAGAAGAAACATACTTAAAAATAATAAAGGCCATATATGACAAAACCACAGTCAACATCACACTCAATGGTGAAAAAGTCAAAGCGATCCATCTAAGGTCAGGAACAAGACAAAGGTGTCAATTCTTGCCATTCTTATTCAACATACTATCACAGTCCTAGCCAGAAGAATTTGCAAAGAGAAAGGTAATAGACATTCAAATTGAAAACAAAGTCAAACTGTCACTGTTTGTCAATAAAAATTTTATAAGTGGAAAATCCTAAAGACTCCATCAAAATCTATTAGAAATATTCATTGAATACAGTACAGTTGCAGAGCACATGTCAACAGAAAAAAATTTATTGCATTTGTATACACTCACAATGAACTCACAAAAAGAGAATTCAAGAAAACAACCATGTTTACTACAACAGAAAAAATAAAAATACCTAGTGGTAAATTTAACCAAGGAGGTGAAAGACCTGTGTACTGAAAGCTATAAGATGTTGAAAGAAATTGAAGACACAGAAAAATGGAAAGAATTTCTATACGAATGGAATGGATGAGTCAATATTGTTTAATGTTCATATTACCTAAAACAATCTACAGATTCAATGCAATCTCTATCAAAATCCCATTGATTTTTTTAAAAACAATAAAGCTAAAAATTATAAAATTTCTGTGGAATCACACACACACACAAACCCCAAATAGCCACAGCTGTTATTAGATGCTGAGAAGTTATTTGATAATATTCAGCAGACACACCTACTAAAAATCTAAATAGGAAAACTGAAAGTCACTCAGTTGTGTCCAACTCTTTGCAACCCCAGGGACTATACAGTCCATGGAATTCTCCAGGCCAGGATACTAGAGTGGAGAGCCTTTCCCTTCTCCACGGGTTCTTGCCAACCTAAGGATCGAACCAGGGTCTTCTGCATTACAGGAGGATTCTTTACCAACTCAGCCATCAGGGGAGCTCTTAAATAGGAAAAAATCTATTTAAATATAAATAAATCTACTCAAAGTTCAATAGCAACTATCACACAGAGTTAAAACACTAAAATGATGATTTATAATTTGGAACTCAGGTGTTCAATACTGTCATTATTTTTTATTCTTATTTTGGATGTTCCAGATAATTTTATTTTGAAAAAGAAATAACTCCTATTTTAAAACAAATAAAGCAGTCATTTGCTGATAATGCAGCTGTATATTTGGAATATTGAAGAGATTTTAACTTAAAAATTACTAAATTTTACAGGAGAGATTTATAATGCAAATGGGTAAAAAATATACAAGATCAACAGTTTTAACTTAGTATATGACTCTACATCAAGAAACATAAATGGAAAAAAAAATTAGTAATGAAATAGATAGAACTGAATCTCCCAGGGGCCAAAAAGCACATGAAAAACTTTATAAAATTTAATTGACACTACACACATTTAAGAATGTATGTATACACACTTTTAAATTCCACTTTTAAAAACAAACAGCAACAACAGCAACAATGAAAAAAAAAAAAACTCTAATGATGACATATTCTGGTCAAGATATGGAGCCACTGGAACTGATAGACTCCTGGTAGGATTCAAATAGTACAACCACTTTGAAAAACAGTGTGCTGGCTTTCTCTAGACTAAACATAACTTACCGCACAACCCAGAAATCTCATTCTTAGCTATTTACACAAGAGAAATGGAGACATATGTTTCCACACTAAAAAGTGAAAGTGAAGTTGCTCAGTTGTTAAGGACGCTTTGCTACCCCGTGGACTGTATGTAGCCCACCAGGCTCCTCCGTCCAGGGGATTCTCCAGGCAAGAATACTGAAGCGGGTTGCCATTTCCTTCTCCATCCACACTAAAACCTATATCCACAATCAAACCCTATCCACCAGAGGCTCAGATGGTGAAGAATCTGCCTGCAATGTGGGAGATCCAGGTTCAATCCCTGGGTCAAGGAAGATCCCCTGGAGAAGGGAATGGCTACCCTCTTGCCTGGAGAATTTCATGGATAGGCAAGCCGGGAGGGTGCAACAGTCCATAGGGTCACAAAGAGTCAAGCAGCTTTATTAATAATCACCACAAGATGTCTACAACCTAGTAAATGGAAAAGCTGACTATTCAGTAGAAAATTTTCACTCCGTGATGAAAATTCGAACTACTAATACTTTCAACAATTTATATGCATTTTAAATGTATTATGCTAAATGAAAAAAGCTGACACCAAAGGCCACGTTCAATAGGCTTTCACTTATATATTCTGGAAAAGACAAAACTAATTGAAGAAGAGCTCAGTAGTTGCTAAGGTTGGAGGTAGGGAGACACAGTCAACAAGCGGCACATAGAGGTGATAAAATGTCTTCTCTTGATTATAACGGTGGGTATATAACTGTATACTTTGTCTAACTCATCAAACAGCACATCTCAAAAAGGGGAATTTTACTGAATATGAATTATACAATCAACAAATCTAACTTAAAGAAATTAATTGACAGTCTCAAGGTGTGAATAAAAGGGAAAAAACAATGTTCTTAGATCATGGCTTAAAAGCAGCAAATATTAATTATCTTTAAAAGTATCACATAAACTGATGTGATTTCAATTAGAATCTCCAAAGTATGGTTCTAGAATTGAATAAAATGATCTTGAACTTTGTATGGAAAAATTAGTGTTCAAGGATAACTAAGAAAAAAGGAATGAGAGATAAGTAAGGAGACTCATACTAGATACCAAAATATACTATAAAACCACTATGATATTAATATAGTACCAGCATATGAATAAACAGACTAGAGTACAATAAAGGATATAAAAACAGATTCCAGTATTTTTTACTATATGATGTTTAAAAAGAAACAGTTTTTAACTGCTGAATAGAAAGCATTCATCTAAGTAGGAGAACACAGTATTGAAACCCTATCTCATACCATAAACAACAACAAACTACAGGAAGATAGAAGACCCACATATCTTTTAAAATTACAAAAAAATTTTTTTAATTTAAGGGTGGAAACTTCTGTTAACAAGACAGAAAAACCCTGAATCTATAAACAAGAAAGGGGACATATTTTGATAAAAATAATAAATGGTTTATATAAGAAAAAGGCTAAAAATATTTCAGTGCACATATGTACAATGAAATAAAATACAAAGAGCTCTTTAAAATTCACAATAAAAACAACTCAATGGAAAAATGAACAAAGGATATAAGTAGTTCACTAATGAGCAAATCTAAATGACACAAACAAAATGAAAAAAGTTTAAACTTATAAATTCAGAAAATATAGATTCATATAACAATGAAATCACTGTATTTATTAGACTGTCAAAAATGAAAACAAATGACATATGTTGCTGTTTAGGATGCTATTTAGTTATGATCAAACATTGGTAGAAATGTAAATTATTGCAATCCTTTCGGAAAACAGTAATACAATACCTGCTTTTTTTTCCTCTTAGCAATCCTGTTCCTGGGAATACATCACCAGTACAGAATGTTCCTTGTACTTTTGCTTATAAAGGCAAAAATGTTAGAAGAAAAATTATTACTCATTCATAAAGAGAAATGTCAGAATAATACTCATCATGAAATATTACACAACAATTAGAATGAAATGAATTATTAATAGTTTTATACCAGTTGACATGATAACATTTCCATAAGGTACTACTGAGTGAAGAAAAAGTTATTTAATATGATGATTAGATAGATATAGATAAAATCCTATATGTCTGTATAAAAGCCTATAAGCCTATAGAGGAAAACATAAGATAAAAGCAAGGTTATTAGGTATTCAATAGGGTTGGAAGGAGGTAGGAAACTAGTGCAGATGACATAGAAAAAGAAAGGATGAGACCACTCGAAAAGGAAAACTGCACTGATTTAAGCTGGTATGTAAGAAACTTATCTCTTTTATGGACAATTACAGGTACAAATAAATAGATATGATTCTATGGATGCGTGAATTAATAATTTGAAAAACCAAAATGAGATCTACATCTGATATATGGGAACATCAAATGACAATTTTGTGTGGAGAAAAACAAAATTTTGAGTGTATGGGTACTTGTTTTTGTATGTCCTTGAATGAACAAAGAGAAGGATACAGAATGATGATACCAAACTATAAATCTTAACCCCAGAGGCTTGAAAATGCATGACAGAGAGGTGCATACAGTAAGGTGGGCATAATAAACTGGTTTGTGATAATAACCTTTCCTCTATTCATCCTCAGTATTTAATTGTTACAAAAAATATATATAGCTATTATTAATTTAAACATCAAATAAAGGGAAATATATTGCAATGAAGGAAGAAAATAAAATTATCTTAATGCTTTCAGAATAGTTGGGGGAGTAACACAGATCTAAGGAAATGATTTCCTGTGAGTCCCTGAAGAAAGTTTCATTTATAAACATGCATTTTAATCCAAATCAAGCACTAATCATTTACTTTGGTAGAGCCTATAAACTAGCATTTCTGAAAATGTAGGTTTTTAAGTGACCTCCTTTAGAATTACTTGGGGAACCAATACCATGGAATATGCCTCAACTCCATTCCATGTCTTCTGAATTAGCATCTCTAGTGTGAGACAGGAATCTAAATTTTTAACTGCTCTCCCTCCCCAAGATGATTCTTAGGCAAAAATTAAGCTGAGAAAATGGCTTTAGACCAGTGATTCCAAGAGTTTGCAGATAATGCGGGTGTGCTAAGTTGCCTCAGTCCTGTTGGACTCTTTGCTACTCTAAGGATGGTAGCTAGGGCTTCCCCATTGGCTTAGAGATAAAGAATCTGCCTACAATGCAGGAGACACAGGTTCAGCCCTTGAGTCAGAAAGATCCCCTGGAGCAGGAAATTGCAACCCACTCCAGTATTCTTGGCTGGAGAATCTCAGGGACAGAGGACACTGGTGGGCCACAGTCTGTAGGGTCATCTGTAGGGTCACAGAGAGTCAGACATGACTGAAGCAACCAAGCATGCATGGACTGTGTAGCCCACCAGCCCCTCTGTCCATGGGATTCTCCAGACAAGAATGCTGGTGTGGGTTGCAATGCCCTCCTCCATGGGACCTTCCTGATTCAGGGATGGAACTGGTGTCTCTTACCTCTCTTGCATTAGCAGGTGGGGTGTTTTTGTTTTTTGTTTTTTGTTTTTTTTTTTTTTTTAACCACTAGAGCCACATGGGAAGCCCCTTAGATCTCATAAGAATCATCATTTAAGAAAATATGATTCAGCAAGTTTGGAAAACACAGCCTCAGGCAGTGTTAGCAAAGACTTCTATAAAACAACTGACACAACCAAGAAACAGGGCCACTACTTTACTGAAGCATAGTTATAATTTTTCATTAATATTAATAGTGTTTATGCAACAGAAAAGGAAAACTGAGATCACAGGTTGCCTTGGTGAGATATTTATGCTAACGTCTTCTCATATTTACAGTCTCCCACACAAGCCACCTTATTATAACTAGTAACTTCTTCCCAGCATGTGGCTGATTCCCTGGCCCATTATTTTCAGGCTTTTGTCATTCAGTTCAGTTACCCAGTCATGTCCATCTCTTTGCGACCCCATGGACTGCAGCACGCCAGGCCTCCCTGTCCATCACCAACTCCTGGAGTTTATTCAAACTCATGTCCATTGAATTGGTGATGTCATCCAACCATCTCATCCTCTGTCACCCTCTTCTCCTGCCCCCAATCCCTCCCAGCATCAGGGTCTTTTCAAATGAGTCAGTTCTTCGCATCAGGTGGCCAAAGTATTGGAATTTCAGCTTCAACATCAGTCCCTCCAAAGAACACCCAGGACTGATCTTTAAGATGGACTGGTTGGATCTCCTTGCAGTCCAAGGGACCCAAGAGTCTTCTTCAACACCACAGTTCAGAAGCATCAATTCTTCGGCACTCAGCTTTCTTCACAGTCCAACTCTCACATCCATACATGACCACTGGAAAAACCATAGCCTTGACTAGATGAACCTTTGTTGGCAAAGTAATGTCTCTGCTTTTTAATATGTTGTCTAGGTTGGTCATAACTTTCCTTCTAAGGAATAAGCATCTTTTAATTTCATGGCTACAGTCATCTGCAGTGATTTCACAGCCCAGAAAAATAAAGTCAGCCACTGTTTCCACTGTTTTCTCATCTATTTGCCATGAAGTGATGGGACCAGATGCCATGATTTTAGTTTCTGAATGGTGAGTTTTATGGCAACTTTTTCACTCTCTTTTTCACTTTCATCCAGAGGCTCTTTAGTTCTTCTTCAACAGGTAGATGATAAATTCCAACAGGCAGATGATAAACTACTAATCCATTCTAAATTCCATCTCTAATCAACTGTGTGGTTTGGATTACTCACTTCACTGTGCCTCAGTATCTTTGTTATATGAAGAGAAAGGACTTTTACAGATGCATGAACATCCTTCTATAAATTTCAAGCTATTTAGTAGAAGAGAACTTTGCAGTAAATGCAATGTTCTAAGAAAATTTAGGGGATCTTAAATTAGCAAGTAATCTGGATATTCTATTGCCTTCTCAACCTTATTTGGGGGAGGGGTGCTTTTCTGCCATGTTTTCAGCTTTTGTCAAGCTTTGCTTTTTAGACATAATAAACTTAGCCAGCTTAGAGATTCATGTATAACAAGAAGGATAAAAGTTCTAGCTGGTATAAGAATTCTTCCTAGAAAGACAGAAACCTTCTGTTAAAAGAATGTGGCAATAATCTTATTTGGAACAGAAGATGAGAAATAATGAGGCTTAAATATAGGTAAAACTGTTCTTCTTGAGACAAGACTACAGACTATTTGCTTTACCAAAAAAAAAAAAAAAAGGAAAATAAAAGAAAAATGAAAGGAGAGACAGAAATAAATGAACAGTGGAGGTGAAGCAAGAGGAAAGGCTGTGAAATGTATGATGGGATTTCTGCAGAGCACCCATGTCTGCAATGGAACCTACAAAAATCACAAACTGCTTGTGGCCAGTAAATTTTAAAAAACAACAGTGCAAAGCAAAACAAAACAGAAAAATTGAAGTTTTGCACATCAGCAACAAAGGGAGGAAATGAGGCAACATTTTCGGCTGAGAACTTGCAGAGGTTATGGGAAGAATTTTGGTCATACTTTCAGGCTTGAAACCAAGTTTACAGAAATTCTCAAGTGGCAGAGAAGCTCCTAAAGACATTTAACAAAATGACATCTGTATATTTTGGAGGTCAACCATTAGCACATTATTAAGAATCTGAGAACATACATGTGGATCCAGAATGAAAAATAGCATATCTGGGTCAAATGAAGGCTTTGATACCAATAATGAAATATGACGATCTCAAGAACAACATCACATACCTTAAAATTTTAACCCAAGTTGGTTCTCTGACATCTGTACGAAAAAAGCTTAAGTAGATATCAATATGTTAGGTCTGACTGCTATATAGTGTTTTTGTTATGCAGGGGACATTAACTGGCAAAACCAGTTCTATTGTTTAGACAAACACTTTTTAAGTGGGAGTAATATAAAAACTATTCCATAATTGATGTCCAACATTCAGATATTTATTTACCAGCTACTTATTGAGTACCCCTTATATACATGCCACTAAAGAGTCCCTAAAGGGCTTCCCTGTTGGCTCAGATGGTAAAGCGTCTGCCCACAATGCTAGAGACCCAGGGTTCAATCCCTGGGTTGGGAAGATCCCCTGGAGAAGGAAATGGTGACCCACTCCAGTATTCTTGACTGGAAAATCCCACAGACAGAGGAGCCTGGTAGGCTACAGTCCATGGGGTCGCAAAGAGTCGGACAGGACTGAGCGACTTCACTTTCGCTTTGACTTTCAAAGGGTCCCTAGAGGAATTTAAAGATATATAAAAATATATAAAAATTATATAAAAATATATAAAAATTCATTCTGGAAGAAGCTCAATAACTAGGTAAACAGAGTTTTATTCACATAATGTTAAAAAAAGTAAATTTAAAAATTTTTTAATTGGCTAGAAAGGAATTTCAGAAGCTAAAGTGTTCTTGGTTATATTTTAGGAACTATGTTAATAAGCTAGGCTTCCCCAGTGTTAAAGAATCTACCTGCAATGCAGGAGACTTGGTTGAGTTCAATCCCTGGGTCAAGAAGATCCCCAGGAGAAGTATATGGAAACCCACTCTGAGGCAGGAGGTAGGTGGATCTCCGCAGGGTAAAGTGATTGGAGAGTGATTCTCTATGGATCCAAACTTTAAGAAATGAGAATGGCAGGGCAGTTAAGGCGAGGAGGCCTGGCCTGACCCAGACCATGTATTTCTTGTTCTTGAAGTCAGGAGACCTTCCTGACCACACATGCACAGATAAGACTCCTTGAAGGTCAAAGAAGAGTGAGGCTAAATAATGCTAGGCTATCCAGATGCTTCTTTGGTAAAAATCTATCTTGGCTAAGAGATGCGTGCGCATACATGGGAGGACCCTGAGATATTCTAAATATGAACCAGGCACTAAATGTGAGCCAGGCAGATCAAAATGACTGGCCCAAGGAAACCTGGGAGCAATGCCCCATAAAAGTAATTCAAGCTGCCACAAGGGTGAAACGCAGTGACTCTCTCTCTCCCTGAGTCCACTCGTGTGTCTATCCACATGCACTATACTCTTTCCCTCTAATAAATTTCCCTCTAATAAATGTTTCAGTACTTTCCGTCTTTGTGGAAATTCTTTTCTGCAAAGCCAAAAGCCAGGGTCCTTGTCACTGACTACTAGTCCAGTGGCTAGAATCTGGTGCTTTCAACCCAGCCCAGCACCTGGCGGGGAACCCAAGCCCCACTCCAAGCTCTTGCAGGCCAAGCCACCCAAGATCATATCCAGTATTCTTGCCTGGAAATCCCATGGACAGAGAAGCCCTGTGGGATTCAGTTCCTGGGGTCAAAAGAGTCATGATCAGATAATGACTTAGCAACTAAATAACAACAATGTTAATAAATTACACATTAACAAAAGCTATATTTCAGGTGACAGAAAGATCAAATTGGATTTAGTAACCAGTGATGCCTTCACATAATGGAGAAGATGGACTTGGTTAACGTTCCAGCATCAACAATGATATGGAAGCTAAAATGTTAGGACATGGTCAGACCTGCAGGGCTGAAATATGGTTTGTAGGGAGGAATACTGAGGGATGGAGTGGAAGGAATGGAGAAGCATCAGCAGCCTAGGATCTATCCCTCTCTAGTTTATGAGATCCATGGCAGACTGCTTAACATCTTTGAATGTCTGTTTTCAGATTATAAAATGGAAATTAATAATATCTACTCTGCCTTCCTCACAGCTGTGCTATAAAAATCAAATACGTTCAAGAATATGGATGTAATACAAATGCATTAAAGTTTCATATGAATATAAGTTAGTTTTCATTTTCTTACTATCAGAGTCTGACCTACATTTTTAAGATGGGTAACCTCTCAGATTCTCAAGGAAGAGTTTTAATAGAGTTCATCTCAGCTATTCTGAGACCTAACACTGGTGATTTCTCTAACACCTATCTGTTTTCTCAGATTCACAGTTTAAGTTTTCCCCTGGCATTTTTTAAGTTTTTGAAATCCAAATAAGCCTCATTTCAAGGGTTTCTGCCTCCTGCTACCTCACTATGATACTGCCTCCAGAATTAAGAAAAATTACTGTGCACCTGTGCTCAGTTGAGATGGCTTGCCCATTATTGGACAACAAAATCTGCATAGCTCACATCTGATGTGAAAATTAATATAGATGAACGTGGACTGTAATGCATATTCTCAACACTAAACTGGGTGTCTGGATTTATTTTGAGAGTAAAAGGAACCAAAGGGTTTTGAAGCACATGTTGGGAGGGTGACAAATAAAACAGATATATGATTTCCTGGGAAAATTAATCTTACAATTGGATTAAGGATAAATTGAATGGAAAGGTACCAATAATGTGCCAGTGTTTCATTATCAAGTTTATATATATATCATCTCATGAATATTCAAAATACTCAGTAGATATTAACTTATGGCAGACCTTAATCTAAAAAGGAATTAAGACAGTTTACAAAAATACATAAAAATGATAAATTTAGATAAAAACTCTAAGAGAAAAATAGATGAAATGTAAAATGAAGTTAGGAAAGATATAATAAACAATAATGTTAATGTATAAAATCACACTTCAGAGTTATGTATCTTTGTTAAAAGGATGCCAAAAATTCATCTGTGTATGTTTTTAGCATCGTAAAGAAAGAAGAAAAGCCAATCTGTTTAAGAAATTAGAATTATCATTTTTAAAATAATACTTTCTCATTTATTCAAATATTTGTTGATTGTCTATATAAGGTGAAAGCACAGTTCTATGAGCTACCATCACAGTGGTGAACAAGATGCCCAAAATATCTGCCTCTTAGAATTTGCATGTGAGAGACAGATAATACACAAATACATATTATAAGATCAGGTAGTGAAAAATTGAAGCAAGGAAATTAAGGTATGGAATCAGTTCAGTTCAGTTCAGTCGCTCAGTTGTGTCCGACACCCTGCAACACCAGGCCTCCCTGTCCATCACCGACTCCCGAAGTCCACTCAAACCCATAGGACTAGATAAATTTTAGATAGCCATTGAGTCGGTGATGCCATGCAGCCATCTCATCCTCTTTCATCCCCTTCTCCTCCTGCTCTCAACCCCATCCAGCATCAGGGTCTTTTCAAACAAGTCAGCTCTTCGCATCAGGTGGCCAAAGTATTGGAGTTTCAGCTTCAATATTAGTCCCTCCAATGAACATCTAGGACTGATCTCCTTTAGGATGGACTGGCTGGATCTCCTTGCAGTCCAAGGGACTCTCAAGAGTCTTCTCCAACACCACAGTTCAAAAGAATCAATTCTTTGGCACTCAGCTTTTTTATAGTCCCATTCTCATATCCATACATGACCACTGGAAAAACCATAGCCTTAAGTAATGTCTCTGCTTTTTAATATGCTGTCTAATAACTTTCCTTCTAAGGAGTAAACATCTTTTAATTTCATGGCTGCAATCACCATCTGCAGTGATTTTGGAGACCAGAAAAATAAAGTCAGCCACTGTTTCCACTGTTTTCTCATCTCATTTGCCATGAAGTGATGGGACCAGATGTCATGATATTAGTTTTCTGAATGTTGAGCTTTAAGTCAACTTTTTTACTCTCCTCTTTCACTTTCATCAAGAGGCTCTTTAGTTCCTCTTCACTTTCTGCCATAAGGGTGGTGTCATCTGCATATCTGAGGTTATTGATATTTCTCCCGGCAATCTTGATTCCAGCTTGTGCTTCCTCCAGCCCAGCATTGTTCATGATGTACTCTGCATATAAGTTAAAGAGTGACTAAAACAGCAGGTATAGTTATTTTAGACTAAGTAGCCAAGAAGAGCATCTTTGAGGAGGTAATATTTGAGCAGGCACCACTGAAGTTGATTTCATTCTGAATTTGGCAGGAAGCCACTGAAGATTTTAAGCAAGGAATGATATGATCTAATTTATATCCTTATGAAAGGATTTCTCTAGCTTTTGCATGAAGAACAGATTGTGGGCTGACAAGAGAAAAAGTAGGGAGATAAGTTAGGAGGTTATTCCAACAGATAACATAATGGTCTAGATAAGAGTGATAGCAGTGAAGGTGATGAACAGTTGGATTTGGAATGTATTCTGAAGGGAGCTTGCAATATGAACCAGTGTGAAGAAAACAGCAACATCTAGGAAGACCCTTAAGTTTTTATATTGATCAAATGAATGGTTAACCTATTTACTGAAAGGAAGAAGCCTGGATAGAGCAGGTTTAGGAAGCAAAATCAAGATATTAATTTTGATATGCCTATCAGATATCTGGAGAAGGCAATGGCACCCCCACTCCAGTACTCTTGCCTGGAAAATCCCATGCTTGGAGGAGCCAGGTAGGCTGCAGTCCATGGCATCACTGAGAGTTGGACACGACTCAGTGACTTCACTTTCACTTTTCACTTTCATGCATTGGAGAAGGAAATGGCAACCCACTCCAGTGTTCTTGCCTGGAGAATCTCAGGGATGGCAGAGCCTGGTGGGCTGCCGTCTATGGAGTCACACAGAGTCCGATACGACTGAAGCGACTTAGCAGCAGCATCAGATATCTAAAATGAAGATGCTTGAAAAGCACACATCTGAAGAAGGAGTCAGGACTGATGACACAAGTGTTATGATAGGATTTAAATATTAATTTAAATTTTAGATAGGACTAGATAAGATTTCTAGCAAGAAGAGAATGTAAATAAAGAGGCCACACCTAAGTACTAGAGTACTAGGTCCTACAGGCATTTCAACACTCTGAGGTTGGTGAGTTATTTTCTCTTTGCACACCATCTCCTCTAAGGTGATCAATCATTTCAGTTTGCTCAAGATTGAAGGCTTTCCCAGGTTGCAGGATTCTGAGTGCCAAAGCCAGAAAGTCTCAGGCAAATTAGATGAGTCAGTCACCCTAAACCATCAGTCCACCCATTTTCACTCTTTCTCCCCTGCTCTGTGCCCCAGGAAGCTGACCTCAACAGACTGCCAGCACCCCAGCTCCCTTCCCTCTGTCTTTCTAGGGTTCAGCAAATGGGAGGCATCAGCAGATTTGAAGCTGGGATGAAAGGCATGGATATTTATTTCTGTCCACCTCCATCTCCCTGAAAAAAAAAAAAAATGGTGGATTTCACTCCCATGGAGCATGCCTTTGTCAGGAACCCAAGGCCTTTTTCCAAGCTCCATTGCCATCCCCTATCCCCCTGCACATCCAGGCCTGAGGGTGGTAATAGCTTCCTGCTGATGCTAACTCCCAGGGGCTTCATAGTCTTTACACAGCAAAGTCCTGCTGCCACTAACCTGTACTAACCTGTCTAAATAGCCCCTAAGTTAAACTCTCCCAGGTCAAATATGATAAAGCTAACAATAGCTTGGGAAGAGCAGGAGGGTCCAAAGAAGGGCAGTGAGGTGGAAAGAGCAAGGAAATGGGAAGCCAGGAAAGTGTGAATCATCAAAGTCAGTGACACTCAGTTTCTCAGTGACACTCATACTTTCTCCTAAGAGGGGTTTTATAAACTTGTGGGGGTGTTTTTGCTCTCATAATAATTGTGAAGGTGGTACTGGTATTTAGTAGGCAGGAACTAGGGAGCTTGAGGTCCTCCTATAGTCTGCATGGTCCCAATTATTAAACAATTGCCTCGCGTCCTGGTAGATTTTGAAATACCTGGTTGAACACTCTTAAAAGTGTGGTGGAGGGGAAGGTTTGATCTGATCTTAGACTTTATTTCAACATAACATATTTTTGCAGAGTTTTAATACATATTTTACATTTTCAATAAACACAAACACCATGTAAATCAAAGGGAGGTTGTATGGATGTACTTGGAAATTTATAAAAGTAATTCATCATTTCAGAAAAATTATGTTATGACAGCATGGTATTTAATTCTCCATTATAACAATCACTTCAGTCGGTAATTCTGCATTTACCACAAGCAGATTACTATTTATATTTTCTAGTACAGTTGCATTAGAGCAATCATATATTAAAGTACATATGTTATTTTTTCTCATATTACCGTTAGGCAGTTATATTGATTTTTAAATATTGTGCATATTGACATTATAAAATCTATGAAATTTATTTCAAAATAGAAAAAGGAGCATACCAAATTACATTGTAAAACATAAATATTTGTTGTGAGGGAGGTCGTGGGTCTGATACAGTTAAGAAAAACTGATAAATGTGGACACTGAAATCAATGAGAATGATAACAGCTAACTGGTAGAGAGAGTCTGGTGCTAAAAATGAGAAGGATTGACTCGGACCATGGCTCTGAAACTTTGCTGCACCTTCAGATCACCTGGGGAGCTTCTGTGAGTCCTAATGTTCAGTGCTGACCACATCAAAATTTCTGGGTGAGACCTAAGCATCAGTATTTTTTAAAGTTCTCCAGTATGTCAAATCTGAAAATCTCTAAATGTAGAGATCAGGAGAACACTACAACAAGGAGGTTTTGAAGCAGATCATATCTGATGGAATTTCATTTAAAGAATCAGTGGGTTTCCAGCAGTGGAGAAAGGGAAAAAATGGTTAAAATTGACAATGGGGAGCAAGAACCCCATTCTATCTCTGAGTCTAAAGAAAATAATAGTTCCCACTGGAAAGATTTTCAGGAATCTGGAACCCTCACAAGTGACAGATTTAATTATGAGGAATAACTATAAAATAGAGGAATGCAGTAAAGGGAACACTTAAGAATGAGGCTGGGGATAAGAGGATGTTTGCTAAAATTCAGAGGCACAGTGGAAGGGCATAGAGTAGCTGAGAAAGGAGACAAGTTTGAGTTATTTTAGGAGATTACAGAGAATACACTGATAAAAAGAGTTCCAGGAATAACCTATGAGAGACAGGTGGAACACATAACGGGCCGTGTCTTGATGTCTTTAGAGGAAGATGGACAACCATCCTGTCGGTGCTTGGTGGGCGCCTTGCCCAGGGCCTCTGGCATCCTTGCCACTACTTCCACTGTCCTACCCCAGCTTCTTCATGTTTTGCTTGTAATGGTTGGAACCTGCAACTCTCTTCAGAAGATTGCCCTTGAGTCAGTGGAGCCACATAGAAATACCTGCAAGCCTATGTTCTCACAGAGACAGCTTTAGCCAATCCATGGCTGGTGCAGAAACATGAAGATCTCCCTCAACTCATTAGAAAAACTCTAGAGCTTAATTTATAGGCCAGAGTTTTCCTGTGGGATCAAGCTGAAATGATCCTTCCTACTTAGCTGAAAATTGTCCCTTTGCTTGGCTTCCTCTCCTTTCTGGTCTTGCTTCTTCCACTTCCTCACCAGTTTTTCCTTGAAAACACCTTAGTAAATCACTTGTTCTTGCATTCTTGTCTTAGGGTAAGCTTCTGGAAGACTTAACCCAAGACAGCCTCCTCCTTATGGTGGATCAGTAGCAGCACGTGTTAGCAGGAGCAGGAGATGCAACGGAACGTTCCTGAGGTACCTGCTGAGGAGTGAGCAAGTGGGGGACAGTTTTACGATGTGTAAATCAAACTATTGAGATGACTAATTTTGATAGATCAGAGTAGGTTTTTCCAAATGTCCTTGTAAAGAAGACAAAATTCTCAATAACATCTTCCAGGAATTCCAACACCAATTTTCAGAAGGAAAATACATTATCTATCACTCAGTATAAATGAATACTGTCATTTTGTGTGTGTGCATTAAAAGTCTTAATATATTGAAGAAAACTGACATTATACAGAATTTAGTTTGACCAAAATGGAAATGATATGGATCAAGTGCAAAGAGATATCTCTAGAAACTCCCAAATATTTGATACATATTTAAATCTTATAACTTTAAAACAAACCTAATCATTTAGAAACAAGCAGCAATGTAGGTTGCCAAAACAACATGGCAGTATGTGTACTCGGGTTTTCTATAGTCTGGTTTCATCTTGGGATAGATTTTAGAGTATCTAGAAAAGAAGATAAACCCATTTCCTTCAGGTAATCCCCCTAAAATATTGGTTAAATAGTAAGTTCAGTTCAGTTCAGTTCAATTGCTCAGTCATGTCTGATTCCTTGCAATCCCATGAATCACAGCACGCCAGGCCTCCCTGTCTATCAGCAACTCCCGGAGTCCACCCAAACTCATGTCCATCAAGTCGGTGATGCCATCCAGCCATCTCATCCTCTGCTGTCCCCTTCTCCTCCTGACTCCAATCCCTCTCAGCATCAGGGTCTTTTCCAACGGGTCAACTCTTCCCATGAGGCAGCCAAAGTATTAGAGTTTCAGCTTCAGCATCAGTCCTTCCAGTGAACACCCAGGACTGATCTCCTTTAGGATGGACTGGTTGGATCTCCTTGCAGTCCAAGGGACTCTCAAGAGTCTTCTCAAATACCACAATGATTATGCATTGGTAGTAACAATGAATGCATCCACCTATGTCTTATCCCCTCCAGTATTCAATATTTCAGGGGCAGAGTTCAAAATGTACTTAAATCCAAGTCCCAGACCTAACACAACAGGAACAGATATCTTCATAACCCACTGCTTCATATTAGGGAATATTGATTATACAGGCTTTGATTCCTCTCTCTAAAAGTACCCTTTAAGTTGCAAAGGGAAGGAAAAAAAGAAGAAAATGTGCCCAAACAATGATTAATAAGTGGGTGAATTAGAGAGATAATGGGTACAAATGATTAACAAAACACTCTCATTTTAAGGAACATCTTGAGAAATCACATGATGGCTACAATGTGGAATTTTCTATTAAATTCTTCCAAGCATAATACCAACATAATGCTTTTAATTACCAGCATGGTAATACGAAAATGTGATTGTAACAATAATTGAAGTCATCAGATTATTTTCCTCTCTGTTTTAATGGGGAGACATTTCCAACATTCAAAGTAGCAAAACTATGTAAGTTTATAATTGTACCATATATGACTGCCAAAGCATAAGCTTGCTCAAGACCTTTATTCAAAAACGAGACCCCACCCCAAAGCAGAACAGTGAAGGGTAAATGGCTCGCTGTGGAGCTAGAAAGGAAAAATCCTTACTGTGGAGTGGGAGGCCAGATGTCCCAGTTGGACCATTTACCAAGAAACTGCACAGAGGGAAGTCCCCAGTTGAAACACTGAGAACAATAAAGTTGCTATAGGAGAAAACCAGTATTTGACAGTCAACTGCAGAGCCATAGCTGGATGAAGGAGCAATAATCCTCAGATGAGGAGGTCCACAAATTCACCACCACTTTCCAGCAGGCAGAAGGCCTCCTTCTGTACTCCTCACCACCCACCTTAAACACACACACACACACACACACACACACACACACACACACATTTGGGATAAACAGGCCAGCACAACACACACACACACACACACACACACACACACACACACACAGGCCCAGTACGTAGAATATAAAAGTGGAGGAAGAAGAGGAAACACGCTACATTCCCTTCAAATGAAAAGAATTTTTACTCTTCTTGAAGTCAAGTGCGAGCTGAATGCTGGGATTTTGAAGAATTTTAAGAAACCATTGAAATAAATATAGCATTTGCTCCCCAAAGTAACCACAAATGATTATACCACTTGCTGTCAATTTTATATTATCTTTCTTATCCACCGTATATGCCAGCCAGGATGTGTTATTAGTGACCATAGGGGAAAAAAAATCCCCTATTTTTACACTGCTGAGTTGGGATCTTGCATTTCTGTAAAGATCTGACCTCCTTCAGTACCCTGAACTTCAACAGACTGACCTGTAAACCATTAAAGAAAAAAAAGATGTAGTAGAAAAAACTGTACTGATCTGGCTATCAGGGTGACTAGCTTATACCAACTGTATGATTTCAAGCAAGTTTCTCTCTTTCTTTTTGAACATTTGAGTCTTAATTTTCTAAATTTTAAAATGGGGTTCATAATACTTATCTAAAAGTAAGCATTCAAGCTCAAGAAATGTTTGTTTTCATATATGTATGACTGAGTCCCTTTGTTGTTCACTGGAAACTACCACATTGTTAATCAGCTATACCCCAATACAAAATAAAAGTTTAAAGTTTGGAAGGAAAAAGAAATGTTTGTTTTCATCTCACTCATATCCTGAACCTGCAGGTCAATTTTGAATGCTGTTTTTTTTTTTTTCCCCAAACAATGGACATGGAATTCATTAATCCCTGTGAATTTTTATTTTTAAATTGAATTCTTTTCTTTTTAAACCATGCTAAAGAAGTGAACAGATCTTTGCCCTCTAGGATTTTTTTTTCTTTTATTTTGCATCTTTAAATGATTCTTAACATTTAGACAGCTATTGTACTAAAAATCTAGGGTATGTGTGAATTTAGAGCCCCAATTCACCTTAGCTTGTTAAACCTGTGCCTTAACAGCTTTTACAAAGCAAGAATACCAACACGGCTGAGTGGTATGTCTTCCCTGTGTGCATATTTGTCTTCCTTCATTGTTATTTGAGTTAGTCTTTTTAATTTTTTTAAGACAAGAATATGTTTGCATTTGGCCTAGTTCAGTTATAATAAATTCTTACTCTATCCCATGACAGTTTTTCTTAGCCCGTCATATAAGTGTCCTGAGGTATCCTGTCAAATTTGCAATTTAAATATTTGGATTTTTTTGTCTTACTTTCTTGCGGTTTATCTTCTTCTAGTTTTTGGTGATGATTGTACCCTGACCCTCAAAGGCTCTAATTTGCATGCCGCTAGTAATGAATTTATAGGACGCTGCTATAATTGTCCACAACAGTGCCTAGAGTCTTTAACATAGTTCCCTTGGCAAATCCTATCTATAAACATTTTACAAGAAGGGTAAGTCAACATGTTTAAACAGGCTTCTTCAGAAAGAACCTGAGTAAATTATGGAGTAGAATAGGAATACTGCTACAGAAAGCATTTTTCATTCCCACAAAATCTATAGAGTGTTTTCAATGTTCAGTGACTGACTTTGTTTAGGGAAGAGATATAGGAAAAGGAAACAAATTTTCAGGTAATCTTCTGGAATCTAAAGTCTTCCTCCAACTTTACATAAACATAGACAACTCTAGATCACCTCTCTTGAAATCCCCTTTCAATATACCTTGACTTTGGGTAAGTTTCATTAGTAAGTTACCTCTGTGCCTCAGTTTCCTCATTTGTAAAGTGAAGATGATCACAGAAATCTCCTTCCTAAGATTCTTCTGAGGATTCAATGAGATTATACATTAAAAATGCTTAAAATAACCCCCAGCCCTCAGTAGGCACTCAGCAAGTGTTAGTTATAATTTTACTCTTCTATCACCAACTCAGTAGCTTCTTCATCACCTCCATACCCTATCTAGTGGGGCAAGGAAGGTAGAGTACCAAACCCAGGGAGGGAAGACCAGTCCTGTTCTTGGATTCACTCATATCTAGTTGAGCATCTCATCAATGAAAACATCAGATATTTTGTTCCAGTTCATAGCCCTCTGTCCCCTACTACTCCATAGACTCCCATATATCTCCTGAACCTTACTGTAGTGAACAAGATTACAAATGAAACATGCTAGTTTTATTTTCCCATTTATTATTACTGTCACAGGGAACAAGCCACAGACTAGGAAGAATCAGAGTTAAGAGAAAGCAAGCTAAGGGTATGTAAGATTAACAGCAATTGAAAAAGCAACTTCCAATACTGGCCTTCCTCAAGTTTCCAGTGTTCTCTACTCTGTGACCCTCTTTTAGTAATAGCCATGGAAATATCTGAGAGACTTATCAGGAAGCCAAATAGATGCTCTGGTCATTAAAAGAGCAGCATACAATTCCCAGCTGTAACCACCATTAATTGAAAATGATTTCCCTACATCTAACCTGTTCAATGTGTCCACTCCTGTGCTCAGTTGCATCTGTTTCTTTGTGACTCCAGGAACTATAGCCCACCAGGCTCCTCTGTCCATGGAATTTTCTAGGCAAGAATATTGCAGGAATTGCCATTTCCTTCTCCAGGGGATCTTCTCAATCCAGGGATCAAATCTGTGTCCTCTGCATCTCCTGCATTGGCAGGCAGATTCTTTACTTACTGAATAACCTAGGGAGCCCTTGTTCAATAAAAATATATTTAATAACTAAGGAAATGGCAACCCACTCCAGTGTTCTTGCCTGGAGAATCCTAGGGACAGGGGAGCCTGGTGGGCTGCTGTCTATGGGGTCGCATAGAGTCGGACACAACTGAAGTGATGCAGCAGCAGCAGCAGCAAATGCACTGAAGTATGAAATAATAAAATACAGTAATTTGCCTTCAAGTGGCTTATTATCTGAGCTTTCCTGTTGGCTCAAACGGTAAAGAATCCACCTGCCATGCAGGAGACCTGAGTTCAACCCCTGGGTTAGAAAGACCCCCTGAAGAAGGGAATGGCAACCCATTCCAATATTCTTGCCTGGAGAATCCCATGAACAGAGGAGTCTGGTGGGCTACAGTCCACAGGGTCGCAAAGAGTCGGCCATGAGTGAGCGACGAACACTTTCACTTTCAGCTTTTTATCTAATAGGGGCAATAAGCTATGTGTACAAATAGACATTATATAAGACAGAAAATATTAAGTGCTACAGCCAACACATAACTAAAAATCTCACATGCAAAAACTGAAAAGTGTAGTCCATGGAATTCAATTTTTGCCTCAGAATGTCTACTAAAATAGCTACTTCCATATTCAAGTAAAATTTGATTAAGCACGTTGTCTGAGCAAGGCCCTGTTCTGCTTTCTGCATTAGGTTCAAAGGTCAGCAGGAACATGTAATCCTATTGATGATGTAAGATGTGCAGACATATGATCATATAAAAGGCTGAATGGTAAAGGAGCATGGGAACACACAGCAGAAAGTATTTGGGGAAGGGGTTGTGGGTGACACGGATGAAGACAACACCTCCCTAGTCCAAGGCCATTCTTGGGGCTCAAGTGGTCTCCTGCCATTGAAGCAGAGCAAGACCCTATGTTCCTTCTGCCCATGTCATCTACCTGCCTTTTGTTTGCAAAAAAGTTTAGTTAAAGAGTAAGCTCAATCAGAGAAGTGAGAACATGCAGAAACAAAGGGAAGAGGTCAAGGGAGGCCAAACAATAATAATGTACTCATTAAGCACAGGCAAGGATCTTTATTTCTAGTTCCTCTTCAGGGGCTATATGGATAATATTCTGAGCCATATCTTATGAGTTCTCTTATAGATACTGAAACTCTCACCAGGTAGAGAAGTTAACTACATGAGGACTGTAGCCATGACATGAGCTGCCACAGTTCTGAGAACTGGCCTCAAAGAAATGCAAAGAAACTGACCCCGGAACTAAAGATGAACTGTACCTGAAACCACCAAGATGCTGCTTCTCAGACCAGTGATGACCACTGTCAGAGCTGACTGTGCTGTTTCTGCATGTAGCCCCCTCTCTGTAAAAGCCCTCACCTGCTGTGTGGGGGTTGGGGGTGGAGAGGGAGTCAGCCTTTGGACAGATGTCCAGCCTACATCCCACCCAGTTGCCCACATCTGAAATAAAGTAAACTTTCCTTTCTACCAACTGGCCTGTTTATTGGCTTTTTAGCAGCAAGCAATCAGACCCCCTACTTTTTGGTAACAGCATCACTTTGCAATTGTCTTACTTCTTTGCTTTCCCCTGACAGCCTCTCCTAACTTACACTGTGGCCAGGCTGATTTTTTGTTTGTTTGTTTTATTTTATTTTTTAATTTATTTATTTTTTTAATTACAATACTGTATTTGTTTTGCCATACATTGAAATGAATCAGCCACAGGTGAACACAATCTCCCAATGCCAAAGCTCCCACCCACCTCCCACCCCACATCCTCTACCTGAATCATCCTGTGCTCCAGCCCCATGCATCCTGCATCCTGCATTGAACATAGATTGGTGCTTCGTTTCTTACAAGAAAGTATACATGTTTCAATGCCATTCTCCCTAACCATCCCACCCTTTCCCTCTCCCTCAGAGTCCAAAAGTCCGTTCTATACCTCTGTATCTCTTTTGTTGTCTCACATATAGGGTCATCATTACTATCTTCTAAATTCCATATATATGTGTCAGTATACTGTATTGGTGTTTTTCTTTCTGGCTTACTTCACTCTGTATAATTGGTTCCAACTTCATCCATCTCATTAGAACTGAGTCAAATTTATTCTTTTTAAGAGCTGAGTAGTACTCCACTGTGTATATGTACCACAGCTTTCTTATCCATTCATCCTGGCTATTATAAACAGTGCTGCAATGAACATTGGGGTACATGCATCTCTTTCAATTCTGGTTTCCTCGGTGTGTATGCCCAGCAGTGGGATTGCTGGGTCATAAGGCAGTTCTATTTGCAATTTTTAAGGAATCTCCACACTGTTTTCCATAATGGCTGTACTAGTTTGCATTCCCACCAGCAGTGTAAGAGGGTTCCCTTTTCTTCAGATCATAGTTCTTTCTGTTCTTTGGCTCTTTAAAATCCTCTCACCCCACATCACCCTAGAGTCAGACACTGTGCCAGGACCTATAGACTCCCACGGGATGCTAGGCCCCACCTACTTCTGTAGGCTCAGTTCACACCACTTGTTGACTCCATTCTGTCTATACTGGCTCCTGGCTGGGCCTTGGCTATGTCAAGCATGTTTTCTTCTCAGCATCTTTTACTTAGTTTCCTAGATCCCTCTTTTCCACACTCTGATCATTGTTCATGCCCAAATTCTAGTCTCTTAAAAACTCCTCCTCACCTCAACCTGGTAGTATGTTGCTGCCAGAGTTATTCCTCCTATACCTGAGTGATAGCTTAGAACTCCATCTGCTTTTCTCATGCTATCAGAACTCTAATCTCCCTTTACTGTCCCTGAAATAGCTCTCAGAATAGATTTCTTAAGTCTCTTCTTGGGGGCAGAGTAGCCCTGTGTACCCTTATTGAGGCACTGGATTAGATAATGTCTTGGTCAAAGTGTAGTGACAAAGCGGTGTGTGTGAAACACATGCTCCACTTCCAATGTTTTCCATCCTTACACGTGATTTCAATCAAGTTACTTAACTTCTTCTGAGTCTTCATTTGGAAGGATCTCTATTGTTACTCCTAGGTTTAACCTTCTTTATTTCCTCCATTTTTTCATCCCACATGTACTTATTGAGAGCCTATTTTATGCATGGTACTATGCTCGCCCCAAGGACTAAACTATGAATAAGACAGACATTTATGCCTTTAGGAACTAAATCTGAGCACCAGGAAACAGACATTAAGTAGTTTATCTCACATACTGATGGAATGATCTCTCTCCCAGACCCTTGATCGGAGTATGTCCAAGATGGGGAAGAAGACAAATTGGGGGTTTTCCAAATCCTATTAGAGGCCTGAGAAAAAGAATATCTTTCCCAGGAATTTTAAATGGTTCAAGGTATAGTGAATATTGTCATTTCAAAGCATCCTTTGTTAGTTGTTTTGCTTACTTTTTTGTTTTCCTAAAATGTAGATGGCTTTGTAGTTTGAAAAGGCACAGTAATGGGCCCTGCTTTTTAAGTCCTCATTATGGGCTAATAACCTCTGACCACAGTCTATAAGCAGTAAAGCTCAACAAAACAAATTCCATCTGCACCAACTGTCATCTCTCATCTCCACTAAGGAGAGTATAAACTGTACAGATTAAGTTAGATTTAGAAGAAGTTTTTATTACTTAATAAGGATCTAAGCTAAGTCTATGAGAATTATTGTTTTCCCTGGAGGGTATGTATGTAAAATGTTTTAGCAATTTCTACCAAGAGATTTAAGAAAGAAAGAGGAAACATACCTTCACTTCATAGGAGTGGAAAGTTTTCTAAGGTTAGCTACCTTGAAATTAAAAACCCTGTCTACGTGGTCTTACAGAATGCCTTCATTGTTTTATCTTAGAACTCAGATTTTAAGAAATATTGCATTGTGGTAAATTTCAGGCCTTTGCTAAACCTTAAAAATAGAGAGGCATGAATTATAAAGCATGATCAACACTTCTGAGTAGGGAGCTGAACAAACAAATCAAAATTTACCCCAGGTAGTCTGGAGAGAAGATCTTACTCTTTAAGATGTGAAAGAGTACATACCTAGAGACTGGGGAAAGTGGTTAGAAACTAGGATTGCCTGTAAGGAGAACCCATGTGAGATTCTTTCCTTGAACTTTTGGATCAATGGTATTTCACATAGTCTCAAGATGTTTTTCTCCTGTACTATAATTTCCTCTGGTAATCTAACACTTCAGTCAAGTGTGCCACACGTGGAAAACCTTTGTTAGTTGGATTGTGGGCAATAGGTCAGTGCTGAGAATTGTGGCCTTTCTCACATCACCTCCTGCTGAGGCTGGAAGCAAATACTGAAAAAGACAGTGGACCCAAAGTCCCACAGAGGGATGCAAACCAAATAATATTTACAGCATTGCTGAGAGGAGAAAGAGGAGCCTTTGACGTGGAAAAGTATATGCCAAGTGAGTGAATTCAAAATGGCCAGGAGCCAAACACTCCTTTCCCCCAAGCATATCAGAGGAAGGTGATTCTCAAAGGGATGAAACTGGCATTTAGGATACAAACACATACAAAAATTACAATAATGGTGGGTATTACCAGAGAAAGTGGCAGAGACTAAGAAAACAAAGAATGGAGAGACTTAATTCCAAAGGGTTTTGAAGTGGGATTTATCTGAGTGGGATTTATCAAGGGAAAGGGAGTGGGATTTATCTGAGTGGGATTTATCTGAGTGGGATTTATCAAGGGGAGAGGGAGTGGGATTTATCTGAGTGGGATTTATCAAGGGAAAAGGAGCCCATCAAGTGCATCACTGGCAAAAGCAGTTCAGGTCAGGTCAGTTCAGTGGCTCAGTCATGTTAGATGCTTTGCGACCCCATGAATCGCAGCACGCCAGGCCTCCCTGTCCATGACCAGCTCTCAGAATTCACTCAAACTCATGTCCATAGAGTCAGTGATGCCATCCAGCCATCTCATCCTCTGTCATCCCTTTATCCTCCTGCCCCCAATCCCTCCCAGCATCAGTATTTCCAATGAGTCAACTCTTCGCATGAGGTGGCCAAAGTACTGGAGTTTCAGCTTTAGCATCAGTCCTTCCAGTGAACACCCAGGGCTGATCTCCTTCAGAATGGACTGGTTGGATCTCCTTGCAGTCCAAGGGACTCCTCAAGCATCTTCTCCAACACCACAGTTCAAAAGCATCAATTCTTCAGCGCTCAGCTTTCTTCACAGTCCAACTCACATCCATACATGACCACTGGAAAACCATAGCCTTGACTAGACAGACCTTTGTTAGCAAAAGCAGAGGGGTGTCCAAAAATTGAAGGAAGGCCAACATGGCTGAACCATTCACCCTAAGACATGATGAGGCTGGTGAAAGACTTAAGGGCATTTTTTTAAATATATTTAATTTTATCCTAAAGCAAGAAGGCTGAACATTCCTCTAGGACCCTAAATCTAAGTGCCAGAACCAAAGGAAGTAATAAATTAGTACCATAACTTGCAAGAGCAGGAAAGCACAGTCCAGAAACAGTTTATTGAAGCAGGTATACTCCATGGATGATCATGAAGGACTAATAGGACAGATCAAGAGAATGAAACAGGGTTTCTAGACAGGAAGAAGAGAATACTCAAAGTCCAGAAGTTGAGAATGACTCTTTATAATTACAGGAAGTAGCTAAACCTGTCTGTAAGGACTAACTCAATTTTTTCTCTCCCATAGAAAAGATTATTTCCACTTGCAAAATATCTCAAATTCAATTTTTTTCTTGGCAGTAACATGTGAAATTAAATATTTTAAGACAAGATGAGCTTTAATTGTAATTGACAACTACACTGTAGAATAATTCTTTTTTTTTAGAATAATTCTTATTGTTCAACTGCCAAAACCCTTCATGCTAAAATTTTACTAATTTACTCTAAAATATTTTTTTCAAGGAATTAGATATTTTCCTTAACTGCATATACATCATATGTGTATATACACAACACAAAAACCCTAATTCCTGATTACCTGTGTAGGTTAGTGGACAACCGGCAGTGTTTACAAGCAATTGAAGTCATATTTGTCAAGTCAAAATTTTTTTCTAGATCATTTTTATTCAGAAAAATTATTCTCTTGGTTGGAATGCTTTGAGCTGAAAATGACATAAAAAGTAATTCTAAGTCATTTAATCAATAATGGGTGTACAATTGTACACAGCAAGGCAGGTGGTTCCAGAATTGAAAGTTCATAGGTACAGTTATCTTAGTAAGGGTCTGGGTGCTCCTCATTTTTCTGCCCAACCAGTCCATCCTAAAGGAAATCAGTCTTGAGTTTTCATTGGAAGGACTGATGTTGAAGCTGAAACTGCAATACTTTGGCCACCTGATGCAAAGAACTGACTCATGGGAAAAGACCCTGATGCTGGGAAAGATTGAGGGCAGGAGGAGAAAGGAACAACAGAGAATGAGATGGTTGGATGGCATCACCGACTTGATGGACATGACTTTTAGTCCGGGAGTTGGTGATGGACAGGGAGGCCTGTAGTGCTGCAGTCCATGGGGTCTCAAAGAGTCAGACACAACTGAGCGACTGAACTGAACTGAACACACAGTATGCCAAAGATGTCACCCTCCTGGTTGTAGGGTGGTGACAGCAGCTCTGAGTGTCAAACACAGTCATGTCAGTGTCTGTCCTAGGAGAGAAAGGCTTCTTTAAAATCTCTCTTCATCGGAAAGGAATAGTCTCCCCAGAACTCTCTGGTGGCAGGCTTCCCCTCAGGCCTCACTGGCTACATCTAGGTCACAGGTACTTGAAAAAAAGCAATCACTGGGAAGATGAATAGAATGAAAATGGTTTGCAAGACAAATTGTGATTTATGCCCCAAGGCATTATGAGTTGTACCTTTCTTAAGCAGAGAGAAAGGTGAATGCTGAAATAAACCTGGAGATCTCCTAGAAGGGAATAAAGAGGGGAAGGCAAGATAAGGTAAGACAAAGGGCAGAGAATGAATATTTCTGAAATCAGAGGGCCTGTTTTAAGAGAGGAAAGCATAGTCTAGGAAAACCACAGGAGGATGCTTGGGCTTGAAGGGCAAGAGGAGAGAGTGGGTACCAAAAGCAGAAGGAAGAGGTCCTACTGACAGCCCTGCACCCCCTGAAGTCTTTAAAAGCTAGCCTGAGGCAAGCCCACTATTAAGGAGCCAGAAAATCACCTTGACCTCATTCTTTTGTTGAAGTTTCCTGTTGGCCAACCTTACCTGGAAGTCAGCAGGCAAACAGTTCACACAGCAGAGTCTCCTGTGGCAGAGTGAGAGAAATGGGGCAGAGTTGATTTGCATGTGCAAATCTAGCACAATCAATACACTCACTGATTAAAACCATTTTCACTGTCATTTCAATACAAATTTAAAAATACACATTCTCAAGCAAAAAAGATTGCTACTTTTAATTCAGTAAAATAAAGAATTGTTCTCTTTCCCTTTCTCTTCCTCTCAAAGCATTGACTGTTTCCTTCAGGTAGTAACTTTTCTTTTTCAGTCTGATCAGTTAGTAACATGTTAGTAACCATTGACAGTGGTTAAGCACACAGATATAGGCTAAGAAAGGAGAACCCAGTACCTTCACTCTACATGTTGGATAGAAAACCTCCACGGAGTTGAGTTGTGGGAAATGCATCAGGTTTCCCACAGTTGGTGAAGGGACAGTTTGATTAAGCTATTTCAGAGAATTTATATTTTGAAATGGTTTTCAAAGCCCTTTTAAAAAATTAAATAATTCTAACCTACACAGACCAATATTCTCATTTTGCCTCCCTGGATTTTCTTCCAATTTCTTTATAAGATCCCCTAGCATTCTTTATTTCAAAATTTTCTAGCCTCTGATTCCTGCATGAGGAGAGGGGTGGGGGGAAGGCAGAAAGGTATGTATAAATCACAGAAAAAAACAAGTAAAATTTGATGGTATTAATCTTCAGATTTTTAGTTTTGAACCTGAAAGAAAAGTGAAAGTCACTCAATCATGTCCAACTCTTTGAGACTCCCATGGACTATACAGTCCATGGAATTCTCCAGGCCAGATTACTGGAGTGGGTAGATTTTCCTTTACTTCTCCAGGGGATCTTCCCAACCCAGGGGTTGAACCCAGGTCTCCTTCATTGTAGGCAGATTCTTTACCAGCTGAGCCAAAAGGGAAGCCCAGGAATACCAGAGTGGGTAGCCTATCCCTCCCCCATTGGATCTTCCAGTCTCAGGAATTGAACTGGGGTTTCCTGCATTGCAGGAGGATTTTTTTTTTTTTTTTTTTTTTTTTTTTACCAACTGAGCTATCAGGGAAACCCCAGTTTCTAAGCTACACCCATCCAACTTTTCCTTCTGTCCTTTGCTACTCTGATAATAGAACAACAAACCATCTGAGGTCTATTAACTATTGCACTTGGCTTTCAAGAGCCTCATTTTTTCTTGTTCCTGGCTGAACTACTAGAGCACATTTCAAGTGCAGATATCAAGGTGCCTATACCATGCTTAATCAATTAACTCTCTATTTTAAAACATGATGGTTTCAAGTGAAAGATCCAGAAACTGAATAAAATAGTTACGTTGGCCCTGTTATATGATACTAATTGATTTTTAGTACCTATTCTAAGCCAAAGTAATTTAAATGGGTTAATTTGGAAGAGCTGTTAGTAGCACTTAATCTTTTCATGCCTGAAATGCATACTTTATCTATGGCTAAAATTAAGAAATCCCTTTGAAATATTTTATATCAAGGAGAATAGAAAAGCTGGACTTTATTAAGTAGCTAATTCCCTAACAGTTGAGTCTTGTTGCTAATCGGAAGGCAAGATAATTAGCTCACAAATATATGATCCACAAGAAAAAATACTTTTATCTGTTCTATTCACTAATGTACTTTCAGTGCTAAAAACTGGCCCAATGTAAGTACTCAATTAGTATATGCAAAATAGTGAATGACCAGCTAAAGCAACAAAGGTCCATCTAGTCAAGGCTATGGTTTTTCCAATGGTCATGTATGGGTGTGAGAGTTGGACTGTGAAGAAAGCTGAGTGCCAAAGAATTGATGCTTTTGAACTGTGGTGTTGGAGATGACTCTTGAGAGTCCCTTGGACTGCAAGGAGATCCAACCAGTCCATCTTTAAGGAGATCAGTCCTGGGTGTACATTGGAAGGACTGATGTTGAAGCTGAAACTGCAATACTTTGGCCACCTGATGCAAAGAGTTGAATCATCTGAAAAGACCTTGATGCTGGGAAAGATTGAGGGCAAATAGAGAAGGGGACAACAGAGGATGAGATGCTTGGATGGCATCACTGACTCAACGGACATGAGTTTGGGTAAACTCTGGGAGTTGGTGATGGACAGGGAGGCCTGGCATGCTGCAGTTCATGGGGTTGCAAAGAGTTGAACACGGCTGAGTGACTGAACTGAACTGAGCTAAAGTACCAAATTAAAACTATCAAACAACTGAAGTACCAAAAAATGTAGTTAATGTATTCTACGTATTAAACACAAAATAATATCAATAACAACATTTGTTAATTATTACCATTTGTCAATATTCACTTTTTCCAGCCCAAGTTGAGTGTTTTATTCATAATACCTCATTGAATGTGGCTTCCCTGGTAGCTCAGCTGGTAAAGAATCTGCCTGCAATGCCAGAGACCTGGGTTCAATCCCTGGGTTGGGAAGATCCCCTGGAGAAGGGAACAGCTACCCACTCCAGTATTCTGGCCTGGAGAATTCCATGGACTATCCATGGGGTCACCTGGAGAATTTCATGGATTATCCATGGGGTTCCAAAGAGTCAGACATGACTGAATGACTTTCACTTTCACTTCACTTTTCACTTTCACCTCATTAAATCCTCAAAATAGGTAGTAAGAATTCAATTCTTTAGATGAAAAAGCTGACTCAGAGAGGCTTTTAGGGAACCTAGAATTTACATTCTGAATTGACTCTAAAGTCCAATCTCTTAAGCACAAAGCTATACCTACAGCTTTTATCACCAAAGTGTAACACCTCAAACCTGGAAACCACGATTTGGTTCTTGAACCAGAAAACTTCTCATGACTTAGGTTCTAGATTGAAATGTCTGTGAGACGACTTTCCTCCAAATGACTGTGAACAAATCATTTTATTTACATGGGTCTAAGTGGTTTTTTGTTTTTGTTTGTTTGTTTTTGTTTTTGTTTTTTGTTTTTTTTTAATGTCTTTTTTTTAATTTTATTATTAATTTTTACTTTACAATACTGTATTGGCTTTGCCATACATTGACATGAATCCACCACAGGTGTACATGGGTTCCCAACCCTGAACCCCCATCCCAGCACCCTCCCCATATCATCTCTCTGGTCATCCCAGTGCACCAGCCCCAAGCATCCTGTATCCTGTATCAAACATAGACTGGCAATTCATATCTTACATGATAGTATACAGGTTTCAATGCCATTCTCCCAAATCATCCCACCCTCTCCCTCTCCCACAGAGTCCAAAAGTCTGTTCTTTACATCTGTGTCTCTTTTGCTGTCTCACATACAGGGTTATCATTACCATCTTTCTGAATCATATATATATGTGTCAGTATACTGTATCGGTGTTTTTCTTTCTGGCTCACTTCACTCTGTATAATTGGCTCCGGTTTCATCCACCTCATTAGAACTGATTCAAATGTATTCTTTTTAATGGCTGAGTAATACTCCATTATGTATATGTACCACAGCTTTCTTATCCATTCGCCTGCTGATGGACATCTAGGTTGCTTTCATGTCCTGGCTATTATAAACAGTGCTGCGATGAACATTTGGGTACATGTGTCTCTTTCAATTCTGGTTTCCTCAGTGTGTATGCCCAGCAGTGGGATTGCTGGGTCATAAAGCAGTTCTAGTTGCAGTTTTTTAAGGAATCTCCACATTGTTCTCCATAGTGGCTGTATTAGTTTGCATTCCCACCAACATTGTAAGAGGGTTCCCTTTTCTCCACACCTTCTATCATTTATTGCTTGTAAACTTTTGGATCGCAGACTTTTGACTGGTGTGAAATGGTACCTCATTGTGGTCTTGATTTGCATTTCTCTGATAATGAGTGATGTTGAGCATCTTTTCATGTGTTTGTTAGCCATCTGCATGTCTTCTTTGGAGAAATGTCTGTTTAGTTCTTTGGCCCATTTTTTGATTGGATCATTTATTTTCTGGAATTGAGTTGCATTAGTTGCTTGTATATTTTGGAGATTAGTTGTTTGTCCATTGCTTCATTTGCTATTATTTTCTCCTATTCCAAAGGCTGTCTTTTCACCTTGCTTATACTTTCCTTTGTTGTGCAGAAGCTTTTAATTTTAACTAGATCCCATTTGTTTATTTTTGCTTTTATTTCCAGCATTCTGGGTGGTGGATCATAGAGGATCCTGCTGTGATTTATGTTGGAGAGTGTTTTGCCTATGTTCTCCTCTAGGAGTTTTATAGTTTCTGGTCTTACATTTAGATCTTTAATCCATTTCGAGTTTATTTTTGTAAATGGTGTTAGAAAGTGTTTTGCTGCTGCTACTGCCACTGCTAAGTCGCTTCAGTCGTGTCCAACTCTGTGTGACCCCACAAACGGCAGCCCACCAGGCTCTCCATCCCTGTGATTCTCCAGGCAAGAACACTGGAGTGGGTTGCCATTTCCTTCTTCCATTCATGAAAGTGAAAAGTCAAAGTGAAGTCACTCAGTTGTGTCCGACTCTTGGTGACCCCGTGGACTGTAGCCCACCAGGCTCCTCCATCCATGAGATTTTACAGGCAAGAGGACTGGAGCGGGGTGCCATTGCTAGTTTCATTCTTTTACAAGTGGTTGACCCGTTTTCCCAGCACCACTTGTTAAAGAGACTGTCTTTACTCCATTGTATATTCTTGCCTCCTTTATCGAAGATAAGGTGTCCATAGGTGTGTGGATTTATCTCTGGGCTTTCTATTTTGTTCCATTGATCTATATTTCTGTCTTTGTGCCAGTACCATACTGTCTTGATGACTGTGGCTTTGTAATAGAGCCTGAAGTCAGGCAGGTTGATTCCTCCAGTTCCATTCTTCTTTCTCAAGATTGCTTTGGCTATTCGAGATTTTTTGTATTTCCATACAAATTGTGAAATTATTTGTTCTAGCTCTGTGAAAAATACCACTGGTAGCTTGATAGGGATTGCATTGAATCTGTAGATTGCTTTGGGTAGTATACTCATTTTCACTATATTGACTCTTCTAATCCATGAACATGGTATATTTCTCCATCTATTAGTGTCCTCTTTGATTTCTTTCATCAGTGTGTTATAGTTTTCAATATATAGGTCTTTAGTTTCTTTAGGTAGATATATTCCCAAGTATTTTATTCTTTTCGTTGCAATGGTGAATGGAATTATTTCCTTGATTTCTTTTTCTACTTTCTCATTATCAGTGTATAGGAATGCAAGAGATTTCTTTGTGTTTATTTTATATCCCACAACTTTACTATATTCATTGATTAGCTCTAGTATTTTTCTGGTGGAGTCTTTAGGGTTTTCTATGTAGAGGATCATGTCATCTGCAAACAGTGAGAGTTTTACTTCTTCTTTTCCAATTTGGATTCCTTTTATTTCTTTTTCTGCTCTGATTGCTGTGGCCAAAACTTCCAAAACTATGTTGAATAGTAGTGGTGAAAGCAGGCACCCTTGTCTTGTTCCTGACTTTAGGGGAAATGCTTTCAATTTTTCACCAGTGAGGATAATGTTTGCTGTGGTTTTGTCATATATAGCTTTTATTATGTTGAGGTACGTTCCTTCTATTCCTGCTTTCTGGAGAGTTTTTATCATAAATCGATGTTGAATTTTGTCAAAGGCTGTCTCTGCATCTATTGATATAATCATATGGCTTTTATTTTTCAATTTGTTAATGTGGTGAATTACATTGATTGATTTGTGGATACTGAAGAATCCTTGCATCCTTGGGATAAAGCCCACTTGGTCATGGTGTATGATCTTTTTAATGTGTTGCTGGATTCTGACTGCTAGAGTTTTGTTAAGGATTTTTGCATCTATGTTCATCAGTGATATCAGCCTGTAGTTTTCTTTTCTTTGGTATCTCTGTCAGGTTTTGGTATTAGGGTGATGGTGGCCTCATAGAATGAGTTTGGAAGTTTACCTTCCTCTGCAATTTTCTGGAATAGTTTCAGTAAGATAGGTGTTAGCTCTTCTCGAAATTTTTGGTAGAATTCAGCTGTGAAGCCATCTGGACCTGAGCTTTTGTTTGCTGGAAGATTTCTGATTACAGTTTCAATTTCCGTGCTTGTGATGGGTCTGTTAAGATTTTCTATTTCTTCCTGATTCAGTTTTGGAAAGTTGTACTTTTCTAAGAATTTGTCCATTTCTTCCAAGTTGTCCATTTTATTGGCATATAATTGCTGATAGTAGTCTCTTATGATCCTTTGTATTTCTGTGTTATCTGTTGTGATCTCGCCATTTTCATTTCTATTTTTATTGATTTGATTTTTCTCCCTTTGTTTCTTGATGAGTCTGGCTAATGGTCTGTCAATTTTATTTATCCTTTCAAAGAAACAGCTTTTTGCTTTGTTTATTTTTGCTATGGTCTCTTTTGTTTCTTTTGCATTTATTTCTGCCCTAATTTTTAAGATTTCTTTCCTTTTGCTAACCCTGGGGTTCTCCATTTCTTCCTTTTCTAGTTGCTTTAGGTGTAGAGTTAAGTTATCTGTTTGACTTTTTCTTGTTTCTTGAGGCATGTCTGTATTATCTGTAAGGGGTATTAAATTATCCTACCACATGAACACTTTATTAGAACTAGAAGGAATATTCTCCCCAAAGCTTTCCTAGTGTATAATCAGTTCTTATTTTGTGATTTTTCTGACTCTAATACACAAAGCATGATGAAGTAGATGAGTTAAAGTATTATACTGTGAAACAAACGTGTAGGAAAGTAATCTAAGTAATTCCAACACTAGAAACACTTGTCACACCTGTTTTGTTCCTTTCTTGGGGTGGTGATGGAAAAGATATTTCACTTCCAGGATCCTAGGATGAACCCTCCACTTTACTTTGGCAACATAGAAAGCTATTTCTATTAAATCTCCAGGCCCACTGTCAGGGAATACTAGCCACTGTTGATGACTAATCAAGGAAATACAAGAGGTCAGACTGACATTAAAATAAAATCATTCTTGTTTCATGTATTTATGGCTTTATTTTCAAAGCCCAAGGAGAATACAGAAAAGTAGAGAACATTGCCTGTAATTACTTTTTAGTAACTCCTAATTCCTAGCTGTTTTTGTTTAGTAAACTTTGTGTTGCCTTCATTAGATCAGACAAGTATTGCTTAATATTTCAAAATTAAAGGTGAGCACCCTCTGGGACCCATCCTCCCTGCTCTGTTTTACTGAAGGGTATTTTTAATTACTTAAGCCTTACTTTTTTTTTTTTTTCTGAGATTTATTACATACCTGAGTAGATCTTAAAATGAATATAATATCTAAGCAAATGTTTGCCTGAGTTCCTCATTTCCTTGAGGACTTTCACCTTGGGAGGGCAAACCATAATAAGAATATATGTTTTAATAAAGGAAGATCAAAAGGAAGGGAAAATAAAATTCGCATTTATTTTGTAGATTTTAACAATTAAAATATTACAGATTTTACAGATATCTGATAGACAGTAGTCCAAAAAAAAAAAAGAAGAAGAAGTGAGGTCTTAATAGGATGGTTAAAAATGAAGTACTAATGGAGGGATGAGAAGGTATCAGGTGATAAGAACTGTCAGGTGACAATTTATGTGTTTGGATATGAACCAAACTGGTGTAAAGCAGGATTTCAGTAAGAAAAAGGAGGATGTTCTGGATTTAACTAAGGAAACAGTATGGTTCTGAGAACAATTTCAGAGAAGTTGGACTAACACAGTGTTTCTCAGCTGAGGCTGCCTCTCCAGTCATGCAAATCAGAATCTATGAGAGTGGGCTCTAGGCATCCATACTGTTTTAAGTTCTTGATGATTCCCACAACTAGCCAAGTCTGAGAGCCCCTGGGCTAAGCAGGAGACTGAACATGTGATTCCTCCCACCACTTTGAATTACGCAAAACTTTTAGTAGGCAACGTCATTCTTTTCCAAGAGAAGTAATAGGCGCAGCACATGTTCCTGTATGAATTCGCTGCCTGAGCTCCCTGACAGCTGGTGACAGTGCCATGTGCTACCAATGAACTGCAGCCCAAGCCTGAGTGGCAGACTTAGAAACAAGAGCCTGTTGCATCTCTACACTCCTCTATAGCTAGTGAACATCTCGATCTCTGCAGCAGCTGTAGGTAGAGCCTGTCCTCTTTCCAGCCGCCCAAGGGAAACACTTGCCACCCCAGGAAACACTTGCCACCCCAAGCAGCTGTCCCAAGACATGAATTAATTAACCTCTGCCAAGATCATAACAGCTGCTGATGTCAGCTGCCGCCAGCGTGCAGTGAAGAGAGGAGCAGGGGAGCGCATCTATATAGCAAGCCACTGGGGGAGGCCCCCAAGATCACCCCCCAGAATTAACACTGGGGGATGGGACACAAAAGGGTTCACGTTTGTGAAACAACTGCAAATACATATCTGCACGTGAAGTCACTAATTAAGGAGGATACACTTTGACAAGAAGATATTCACAATGTTCCATTTACTTGGAAACAAATGGCCGGCATTTTTTTTAATTATATTGAAAGAATAGATTTCTATCTACAGGCCTAGCTTATTATTTTCTTAACCACTGTTCCTTCTTTAAAAAATACAATGTAGGCATTAATGAATTTTCTTCTCTGTACTTGTCAGGTATTATAAACACCTAAGGGCTTTTTTAAGCTACTTTACATGAATGAATTTTTCCTTCATTTCAAACAGTAGCAGTTTACATATTTTTAAAATGCCTTTTTAGTGAATTGAAGTACATTTAAAGGTGTTGACAAATTCTGGGGTTTCAGACACATATTCCAATTTCTCCTGGCACCTGGAGGAGAATGTTGCTAAGCTGTGGGAGGGAGTTAAGTTTCACAATCCAGAAGGCCCCATGTCCTATGCTTATTTTAGCACTTAACTTCTATCTTTTGCTCTCATGATCACATTCTTACATTCTTACTCTTAGGTTTTTATGTTTTTAATGTCTTATCACCTGAGTTTATCACATTTTTACCTTAATATAATTTTAGTTCAAGGCATGGTAGATTAGCCAAAGACCTGTAGTAAAAGCATAAACAAAGGATAGTTTTGAAGTAATCCCACAATAATTTCATGTACTTTATGGTTCAAGGTCTATAGATTTTAAATGACACTGATTGAATCTTTTCTATCCTAAAGCCTTATTTGCAAATATAGTATTTTAATTCTACCAACAATGTCTTTTGAGATCATCGCCCCCAGGGTAAACCATTTTTGATACATTTTTATGAGATTGTCCAGGAGAGAACACATACATACAAATATACATTTGGAGAAGAGAAAGATTTAGGAGGAAACTAGGGAATTGATGCTTTTGAACTGTGGTGTTAGAGAAGACTCTTGAGAGTCCTTTGGACTGCAAAGAGATTCAGCCAGTTCATCTTAAAGGAGATCAGTCCTGGGTGTTCACTGGAAGGACTGATGCTGAAGCTGAAACTCCAGTACTCTGGCCACCTCATGCGAAGAGTTGACTCATTGGAAAAGACCCTGATGCTGGGAGGGATTGGGGGCAGGAGGAGAAGGGGGACGACAGAGGATGAGATGGCTGGATGGCATCACCGACACAATGGATATGGGTTTGGGTGGACTCCAGGAGTTGGTGATGGACAAGGAGGCCTGGTGTGCTGCGGCTCATGGGTTCACAAAAGTCGGACATGACTGAGCAACTGAACTGAACTGAGAGAATTAGAGAAAGTTCAAAGAAACATTATGTAGGTAGACAAAAGGTAAAAGTTGGAACTCACACGGAACAAGGGAGGAATAAGGAATATGTCAGAACAAATCGCAGAACTCAACTCAAAATGGTATAAGCAAAATAAATATTCATACCTGTTAAGTATCCACTTTCAGTTGAATCCATGTTTTTTAAAAATGTCATTAGGAATCTGTTTCTCTTTCTTTTTATCTCCATTTTCCTTTGTAGACCTTCATTCCTGGTCAAGACTGCTTAAGTGTTGATAAAGTACAAGAAAATCCATGCTTTCAGAGCAGCTTAGCACTCACAGAAGAAAGAGCACCTCTTTCAAATGTATCCAATGTAGAAGCTGTATTTCACTGAATCAAATAAGTTCAAATGCTCTCCTCTGAGCTGAAACATGGCCAGGGAATACAGCAATACACCCAAGTAATTGATGACTACTCGATCTGAGAAGAGTACACTTGTTCCTATCTGAATCCAAAGGACTGAAAGTAGAAAGTCTGAAAGAAAGAAGTCTTTCTACTGAAATTAGAAAGTAGAAAGTCTCAGACACACATATCTGAAAATATGCTCACTAGTGTGCATACAGGAACACACACACATATTCTTATATCATTCAGAAACTCAGATGGTATGTTCAAAATAACTCAAGGAAGGTTTGACAAAGAATATTAATGAAACAAAGATATGGGCATGGTATAGAAAAGAAAAAGAAAAAGACATAGGAAGTAGGAACAAGGGGAGACAACAGTAACAGGATCTGGGAGAGGAGAAGCTTTCAGAGAAGACTTGTTTGAGAGAAGCAGGGGCCTTTGGTCAAGAACGAAGCCAGCAGAAGACAACTTGTCAGGGAAGAAGTCAGGGCAACACGTACCCCAGCTCTAGCTCTCTCTCTCTGATCTCTGCCAGAGATCCCTACTGGCCAAAGTGAGCTGGAAGCCAGATGGTGCCCAAGGAGCTCCTAGGGCATGGTAAAAGATACTGTTCTGGAAGATCGAGATGATATCCAGCATATACAATCTCTACAGAAAGATAGATCATGATAGTTTTCAGGTGTAAATATGACAGAATAAATCCCATTACAGTAAATGGCATGGAAATAAAAGTATCTGTATAACTTAAAGAAAATCTCCTCAAATCCATATTACCTCTAGTCCCAACATTTATCTCTACTTTTCTTCATAGCTAAGTGTCTTAAAGGAATAGTTAACATAGCCTGCTTCTACTCTCTCATAATCCATTCACCACATGCTTGCAATTTGGCTTTCATCTCGAACACTCTACAACAGTGATTTTCTAGAGATAGTCCCCAGACCAGCAGCATCAGTAACAGCTGGGAACTGGTTGGAGATGAAGATTCAACTGGCCTTACCCAAGAACTGCCGAATCAAATACTAAGAAATTAGGGCTTAGCAATCTGTGTTTTAGCAAGTCTTCTAGGTGATTCTGAACCATAGTAGAGTTTGAGAATCACTGCACTACAGAAACAGAAACATCTAAGGTTACCAATTAAAAGATGCTTACTCCTTGGAAGAAAAGTTATGACCAACCTAGATAGCATGTTGAAAAGCAGGGACATTACTTTGCCAACAAAAGTCCATCTAGTCAAGGCTATGGTTTTTCCAGTGGTCATGTGTGGATGTGAGAGTTGGTCTGTGAAGAAAGCCAAGTGCTGAAGAATTGATGCTTTTGAACTGTGGTGTTGGAGAAGACTCTTGAGAGTCCCTTGGACTGCGAGGAGATCCAACCAGTCCATTCTGAAGGAGATCAACCCTGGGATTTCTTTGGAGGGAATGATGCTAAAGCTGAAACTCCAATACTCTGGCCACCTCATGTGAAGAGTTGACTCATTGGAAAAGACTCTGGTTCTGGGAGGGATTGAGGGCAGGAGGAGAAGGGGATGACAGAGGATGAGATGGCTGGATGGCATCACTGACTCGATGGACGTGAGTCTGAGTGAACTCCAGGAGTTGGTGATGGACAGGGAGGCCTGGCGTGCTGCGATTCATGGGGTTGCAAAGAGTCGGACACGACTGAGCGACTGAACTGAACTGAAGGTTACCAGTGAAGCTCACCATTCTAGATTCTGGGAACACTCTTCTGTCCTCATCTTTCTTGACCTTGACATTTTTGTATTCCATTCGACATTTGTGATATTTTCTGCAAAGGGAATTAGCTTCTCTGACCTCCCATACTCCTGTCTCGGGTCATAAAGCAAGAATAATCAATCCTTTTGAAAATATTAGGTAAGAAACTGCAGTCTGTGTCTCTACTCACCATATCCCAAATCTCCCCAATACTGGTGGGCACCTGACTGATAACAAGCAAAATTAGTGAAAAAAAAAAAAAAAAACTGTTCTAGTGTTCTATACTTTATCTGTCTTCAAGTTGGCTGTTTGTAAGTTTTACTGTATGTCCCTCCTTTTTCCTGCTTCTTCTATGCACAAAATTCAGTAGGGCAGTGTGGGGAGGTGAAAATCTGAAGTCTTCTAGCTATTTTGCCTGCTACTGGGAAGAATAGACCCATTCAAGTAGGAAATAAGAAGGGGGTCCATCCTGGCTTCAAATCTAAGCCAAATTTTCTAAGCTAGTTTCATCAACAAATAATGCAAATGTCTTTATCTGGCTCTTACATATATTTTTCAACTCAGAATCCATGAAACCAGGTGAGAAGTTTTGCTAATTATCATCCTAAATCCCCAACACAAGATGTATTGGGTGAAAAACTGAGAATCAACATAGGACCAACAATTTTGGATCAAAATATGACATGGACAGATTGAACACTCTCACGTGGTCAAAATGAACATCTCTAAAAAATGATGGCTTCTCAGTTCCTTGAAGTCAGCAGAAGCCATATGTGGCTGGAGTCTACTTGAGTGTGGCTAGTGTTAAGAGGCTTCGGCTATGTGGCTCGACTTTAGTATAAGTGAGCAAGCAACCAATTTGAGGTTCAAACAACACTTTAACTGGTGGACTTGAGCTGAGAACCACACTTAGGCTTAAGCAGAAAAGATTTATCTTAGCAGTTATGATGGCATTTCAGAGACTTCAAACAGAACAAGCAGAATTCTGGTTATGAGTACAAATATAGTGTTCTTTCCTGAGATCAGGAGATACTCTTTGGAATTTAAACTGGATATGCCCTGTTGCTTCTCCTGGGACTGTGCCTCACACAGAGTGAGTAAGAACCAGAATAGTCTCTTATGAAATGGGTAGACTTTCATGCATGTACTCAGCCTGGAATATGAAGTACAGGGCTGGAGTAAATTTCTCAGTCTGTAGGAGTTGAGATTTTGAGAGTCTTGAACATTGGTAGAAGAAACCTAAATCTTTTTCTCCCACCTCTATCCTGCTTCTTAACTCTGCTAAATGAACCATAATGGGGGAAAAAAAAAACTCTAGTCCTGATAAAGATGAACTTAAGTGGTGGAGATGGGGCCACTGGAATTGTAAACATTGTTTCAAAACAAGGGAATTAAAACTGAACAACAGAAAAGTTTTTGGGCTTCCCAGGTGGCACTAGTGGTAAAGAACCCGCCTCCCAGTGAGAGGTAGGTTGGATCCCTGGGCTGGGAAGATCCCCTGGAGGTGGAAATGGCAACCCACACTGTATCTTTGCCTGGAAAATGCCATGGACAGAGGAGCTTGGCAGGCTATACTCCATGGGGTCACAAAGAGTCAGACACAACTAAAGTGACTTAGCACTAGCAATAGAATATTTTATTTTGAAGAAGCATGTAGCATCTGTTGTACGTTTTCATTGGACTTTTTCTTAAAGCTTTGGACTTGCAGAAGTAGGAATTATTGATAACCAATTGACTGACCATGGAAAAGTTAAACCAAAGATATTTATACCATTTCCACCACTTTTTCCTTCTCCAGATACTACTAAGTGTATGATTCTTGACTGATTTCTGCAGTGAGAGTATGGATGGTATTTTATTCTAAACTCTGGTGGTATTATTTTGCTAGATTGCTGCCATGAGTTGCAGATTTATTCTTTCTCAATCAAATGAGTAAGGAAGTAATGTTACAATGACCTAGTGTGTCCTAATGCTTCTCATGTTGCTTTAAAGGAAGCAGTGAAAACCACTACAGGTTACAGCTGAAGAAACCCTCACTGACTTAAAACCCCAACTCAGATGAAAAGAATCAGCAAAATAAAACATGAGAAGTATAGTGAAAGTGAAAGCCGCTCAGTCATGTCCAACTCTTTGCAACCCCATGGACTATAGAGTCCATGGAATTCTCCATGCCAGAATACTGGAGTGGGTAGCTGTTCCCTTCTCCAGGGGATCTTCCCAACCCTGGGATTGAACCCAGGTCTCCCACATTGCAGGCAGATTCTTTACCAGCTGAGCCAAATAAAACATAATGGAGAGTTAAATTTTGGATTGTAATTCTTTGGGAATTTAATTTAGAAGCAAATTTATTCTGGGCTTTAATTTTCCTCAGCAATTTAATAATTAGAGGGTGTTCTGACTGTGTAAATTTGGGCCATGTTTCTACTGCTGGCATTGTGTTATCGGAAACATTTTTATATTGTAATTTGACTGAATATGTAACTCCTGGTGAATTATATAAATGAATACAATTTGAGATGGAGAAGAGAATAGGAATATATTTATAATTCAGCATAGTAGCTAGATTATTGAATGTAATCTTTACCCATTTCAGATGATTCTGGGGCAAAATCTGAATTGCCCATCATGGTTCACAGAGGACAGCAAGGAGTGGTGAATGGTGACAGGAGCAACTTCACAAAGATGGGCACAAGACTGACCTTAAACACTGCTACTCTTTCCTGCATCCTAAATTTCTTAAAGGTTTGACTGTCAAGCTAAAGTATCAAGAGATGGAAAGCTGTGGAATGTAAGAAAATCATTCTCTGATACTGATTATATTCCAGTTTTAACCCCTAACATGGGAACTCACACACTCTCCAATCTCTTCATTCACTCAGTTCAGTTCAATCGCTCAGTCATATCCGACTCTTTGCAACCCCAGAATCGCAGCACACCAGGCCTCCCGGTCCCTCACCAACTCCCGGAGTTTACCCAAACTCATGTCCATCAAGTCAGTGATGCCATCCAGCCATCTCATCCTCTGTCATCCCCTTCTCCTCCTGCCCCCAATCCCTCCCAGCATCAGAGTCTTTTCCAATGCATGAACTCTTCACATGAGGTGGCCAAAGTACTGGAGTTTCAGCTTCACCATCAGTCCATCCAATGAATACCCAGGGTTGATCTCCTTCAGAATGGACTGGTTGGATATCCTTGCAGTCCAAGGGACTCTCAAGAGTCTTCTCCAACACCACAGTTCAAAAGCATCAATCTTCAGCACTCAGCTTTCTTCACAGTCCAACTCTCACATCCATACATGACCACAGGAAAACCATAGCTTTGATTAGATGGACCTTTGTTGGCAAAGTAATGTCTCTGCTTTTCAATATGCTGTCTAGGTTGGTCATACCTTTTCTTGCAAGGAGTAAGTGTCTTTTAATTTCATGGCTGCAGTCACCATCTACAGTGATTTTGGAGCCCAAAAAATAAAGTCTGAGTCTGTTTCCACTGTTTCCCCATCGATTTCCCATGAAGTGATAGGACCAGATGCCATGATCTTCGTTTTCTGAATGTTGAGCTTTAAGCCAACTTTTTCACTCTCCTCTTTCACTTTCATCAAGAGGCTTTTGAGTTCTTCTTCAGTTTCTGCCATAAGGGTGGTGTCATCTGCATATCTGAGGTTATTGATATTTCTCCCAGCAATCTTGATTCCAGCTTGTGTTTCTTCCAATCCAGCATTTCTCATGATGTACTCTGCATATAAATTAAATAAGCAGGGTGACAATATACAGCCTTGATGTACTCCTTTTCCTATTTGGAACCAGTCTGTGGTTCCATGTCTAGTTCTAACTGTTGCTTCCTGACCTGCATATAGGTTTCTCAAGAGGCAGATCACGTGGTCTGGTATTCCCATCTCTTTCAGAATTTTCCACAGTTTATTGTGGTTCACACAGTCAAAGGCTTTGGCATAGTCAATAAAGCAGAAATAGATGTTTTTCTGGAACCCTCGTGCTTTTTCAATGATCCAGTGGATGTTGGCAATTTGATCTCTGGTTCCTCTGCCTTTTCTAAAACCAGCCTGAACATCTGGAATTTCATGGTTCACATGTTGCTAGGCCTGGCTTGAAGAATTTTGAGCACTGCTCCCGACTGAAAGAGTGACAAATATGGGTGAGAGTCTACCTTCTGTTGGGGAGAGTTAACATAAAAGTCTTTTGTAAATTTTCTTTTTATAAAATACCACCTTCCCTTAGCTATTGTGATGCCATTCTCTTCAAATATTTCTCCCATCTCTGTCTCCTCCTTCTAATTGTCTTTCACCAGCTCCCTCCCTCCACACATCCCTTCAGTGTGTTCTCCAGTGCATCATCTTTGGTGTTTTCAGAGTGATCTCTCTAAAATGCAAGTAGAGACATGTCACCCCAGCACTTAAAATTTTTCAATGAATTCCTTTAACTTTCAGAGTTTAAAAAACTACCTAGTTTGGTCTGTGAAACTCTTCATAATCTAGTTCCCGGTCAGTTCAGTTCAGTCACTCAGTCATGTCCAACTCTTTGCGAACCATGGACTGCAGCCCACCAGGCTTTCCTGTCCATCACCAGCTCCATAAATAAATGAGTAGAGACATGATCAAATTTACAGATTTGAAATAACACTTTGATAGCAATGTAGATGAATTATAATGGGCACCCTGTAAATACTGGTGAATGAAAGAGTGAAGGTGTGAGAATATGAACCCTGACCGAAGGATGTGTCGAGGAAAGTGAAGAAGGAAGACAGACTCAGAGATAATAAGTTGGTCAATCAGCAGGAAAGGTGAGTAATTAAACTGAGGTAGGAGGTTTGAGGGGAGATGATAGCCAGATTTTTTTCTTTAGTTGGTAGTATTATTTTTCAAGAGGATCACAAGGAATAACAATTTTAAGAGTTCACACTTCCATTTTAGTAATATTGGTTGCACATTTCCAACCACAGCCCAATATGAATTCTTTGTTCAGTCCTTTTGAAATAGCTTACTTGAACGTGAGGGGACGCTAGTGGTAAAGAAGCCACGTGTCAGTGCAGGAGACTAAGAGACAGGGATTGGGTCCCTGGGCCAGGAAGATGCTCTGACATGGCATAAGGAGGCCGTGACAACCCACTCCAGTGTTCTTGCCAGAGGAATCCCGTGGACAGAGCAGCCTGGTGGGCTATGGTCCATGGCAGGGAGGGGTGGGTGGCAAACAGTTGGACATAACTGAAGTGACTTAGCACGCACACACGTAGTTTTTATATTTTCTGTGTATTTCACACCTGTTCTGCCTTCAGTGTACTGTGCTTCTTTTGTGCCTGACACTTTCATTATTTGAAAATCATTTTAAGCCTCCTCTATTGTAGGACACATGCCATGAGTCCTCTTTCAATTCATAGTCAAATTATGACCATGATTTTGTGGATCCATCCATCCATTAATCTATTCAATATAAGTATCTACTTAACAAGTATTAATAATTTGTTAAATAATAAAATGTGCCATATGCTGTCTCTGCTCTGTGCCCCTACTTCTAATATTTAACACATTGCACTGTAGTACTTGATTTATAATATAGCCACTCTATTCATTTTTAACACTTTGAATGTAAGCATGCTGCTTTAGTTGGTTTAATCTTCCAAGAACCTAGCCAATTATTAAGCACAGAAGTTGCTGAGAAAATGAATGTGAAAGGATAAATGTAAGAAACTGATTGGCAGGTATAGGTATTAAGTTCTAGGCAATGGTCCCTTTGAAAATCTGATCACTGTAAATTCTACTCTAAGAAAAACATCACATAATGCCATATGTCCGCAATCAAATTTTGCATCAAGCTGAATGAAGTAGGCATTAATGGGACAGAAAAGCTAACAAGGATTGAAAGCAAGAGGAGAAGCAGTTGCAACAGAGCATCTCTCAAGTCAAATTTGCAAGTGCTGACAAGTAACTGGAGTCCTTTTATGTATCATTAAGAGTGAATTTCTCTGAGCCAGAGTTGGATTCATAAAGGAGTAAAACTCAGTGAAATACTACTAGTATTATTATTCATAGGCCTTATGGAATTGTAAATGCATCTTCCATTATCTCAAAATATATCACAACCTTATAACCATGATTCTATAACTTTCTATATTAAATATTACTATGTCTAAAAATTCTTACAGGAGTACAGTTTTGAAATCAAGCTATAATCCCCTCCCCGATTTTCCAGATATAAAAAACAGATTACACAATTACCATTCAATTTTATTGCTACACTTAATAAGTTATCCAAGTTTGTTCAAAAAAGATAAAAATCTGTTTATTAATGGCTCATAAATTTGTTTGCACTTTATTTTTTTTATTAAATTAATTTATTTTTTTAATTACAATACTGTATTTGCTTTGCCATACACTGACACGAATCAGCCATAGGTGAACACAATCTCCCAATGCCGAAGCCCCCTCCCACCTCCCACCCCACATCCTCTACTTGAATCATCCTGTGCATCAGCCCCATGCATCCTGCATCCTACATTGAACATAGATTGGCGCTTCGTTTCTTACAGGAAAATATACATGTTTCATTGCCATTCTCCCAAACCATCCCACCCTTTCCCTCTCCCTCAGAGTCCAAAAGTCCACTCTATACCTCTGTGTCTCTTTGTTGTCTCACATATAGGGTCATCATTACTGTCTTCTAAATTCCATATATATGTGTCAGTATACTGTATTGGTGTTTTTCTTTCTGGCTTACTTCACTCTGTATAATCGGCTCCAGTTTCATCCATCTCATTAGAACTGAGTCAAATTTAAATTTTCTTTTTAATAGATATATACTCAACTGTCAGCATTCATTCATAAAAATATTCTAAATCTGTCATTTGTTCTTATATATAGCTATTAAAGAAAAGATTAAGCATGTTGTGTTTGAGGGAAGAATGGAAAGCATATACAGTATTACAATACAGAAGTGGTAATATTTCACTTTAATTATGTTTCAATTAGATGTGTAAGTCAATAAAAATGCACAAATGTGTTAAAAGGCCATAGCATTCTCACTGGCCTACCTCTTGTTCAGAGAGGTGTAAAGAATTAAAGACAAATGACAGAAACTTTATAGAATATGATTAGTTGATTATGAGAAGTCAAAAAAAGGTTTCAGGGTGGAGGAAGAATGGATTGGGAGTTTGAATTAGCAGATGCAAACTCTTGTACATAGAATGGATAAACAGCAAGGGAGCTTGTATGGCCAGGAAACTATAATCAATATCCTTTAATAAGCCATAATGGAAAAGAATATGAAAAACAATATATATGCATAACTGAACCACACTGCTGTACAGAAGAAATAAACACACCACCACAAATCAGCTATAATAAATTATTTTAAAAGAAGGATTTCTAGCCTGATTGACTAGTCATGTAGAGTAACTATAGATAAACAGGAAAATCAAAATGAGAAAGAAAATTTATTAGAAATTAATGAGCTTGGCTTAAAGGTTCTGAATCAAATGTTTCAGTAGGATTTCAAAATGACAATAAACATTTATACACCACTTTTCTTCCTGGAGTCACATACACAATAAAGAGGTAACCTCTTTTACTTGATGGTAAAAGGGATGCCAAGATGTTGCTCCTTTCCCAAAACACTGCACCCCAAATAAGCACACTGGCCACAGGGAGAGGTTTTCTTCCATTGAGGCCTCCTAATGACTGCTCACTTCAAAAAGCAAGAGTTCTTTTTATTGCCAAAATGCACCCTCTATCAATCTCCAGACAAGAACCATCTTGGAAGAAGTGTATTACTCAGCATAGGCTAGGCTGATGTAGTAACTCCCAAATCTACATGAATGAATTAAAGTTCATCTTTCCCTCACAGTCTTTTGTCATTTGTGTGACCCCCTAGGGCAAGTGTCCACTCTGCAGACACTCAGAAATCCAAGCAGCTTTGATCTTATGACACCACTGTTTCAATACGTGGTCTGTATGCTCACCACTGGAGAAAGGAAAAGAAGCTGACAGTTTGCACAGTGGTATGGTGCTTTACTGTATGAATCTGGCCAACCTGAAAATATTTTTCCCAGAAGTGCCTTCCCCTTCAAGTTTCCCAATTAGAAGTGCCCAACATTAAGAATAGCCCAAAATTTGGAAGACAGAAGTGAAATAGTAGTGGTTATACTCTGAAAGTCATCATGGGCCAGATGCAGTGAGAGACAGATGTAGAGCTAGCAGCAGATTCCACCATGTCTTTGCTCTTTCCACAGTGACAAACGCAGTGGTGCAGAAGATTTCAGCTTCTTCTATCACCAGCCTCTCTCATCAACAGTAATTTCCATCTCCCCACCAGCCACAGAGGCAATAACCCTCTGGAGATTGCCTTAGTTGTTTTTCTTCCCAGTCCCACGCTGGCAGGTAGACACATCTGATTCACAAATTCCCTGACAAGCACCAATTTATCCACCCGTGTCAGTGCTTCAGCAGTCCTGCTTTATGGTTTTCCAATGATCTGCAAATTGCCACTTTACACTCTTATTTTTCCTTCTCCTACAATTTTGTAAATTCTTGTCCAACAATAAAACCCCTGATCCACAATACTCACAGTGGTTCTACTCTCCTGACTGACTTACTGCCACATTGCCCTGCTACAGTGATTGGTTCCAAGGCGGTTCCAGGGGAACAGAAATTTAAGGATGACAAAAAGAGTTCACTGACTAAAGAGTAATACAGGCATTAATGATCCTGCTGCCAGCGGTAAAGGGAAGTCTGATGTTCTGCAACATGCAGGGGCAAAAATATCACTTAAATTGTTTCCTATACCCAGATAGAAGGCAGGGCTTTAGGTGATCATGTGTTTGCTCTTATAAGAAATTTTAATATAAATAAAAATATAACAGAGTGGCTGTTTGTTCTAATACACTAGAAAACATGAATTTGATGCACTCAGGATGTTAAATTCCCACCCCAATGATGGTTAAAGAAACAAAGTTTCTCTACCTGCTCCAAAAAGTTACCCATATTTCTTTAGTTCTACATCAAGATTTCTGAGAACAAAGCTTCAAGTCCAATGCCCTGCTTGGCTGAATAACAACCCCAATTCCCAACCTCATAGTAAAAGGTAGTGAGAAAGAATGGGGCCCTAAAACATATTTTGGGCAGATTCCACCAAAGGATAGAACCTTGACTCCCTACAGCAGCCTTGTCCAAGTATGGAGATGGCCTCCTCTGAGGTAGTAATCTTGAAGATATCTACCTGATCAATATCTACCAGCTCCACCAACTCGCCTTGCTTCTAGATTTACAACCAGACTTAAGTCCTGGCAAGTCCCAAGTGGTCAGGTTCAAAATAAATACCATACTTCCAAAATATTTGCAAGGCTTTTTTCACTTGTACGACAATGGCTCGAAAGTGTTGAATTGTGGTAGATGGAACATTACATCGATTGTGCTGAATTTGTTGATATGATAAGTGTCAACTGGGACTCATAGTTACTATTGTAATAGGCAGCAGAGCCAAAGTAGTAGTTAAAATGATTTGATCAAGTGATCCTTAGCATTTGACAATTTATCACAGTGTACTTAGGAGGGAGAACTAAACTCTTATTTAATTTGTGGAAGCAGAAATTACCTTGAAACAGAAGAAATGTCTAACTTGAATCATTAAAATAGTCAAAATTCCTTAACCAATTTCAAAACTTGAACCAGTTCAAGCCAATACTCAGAGCCGTGTGGATGAAAGGAAGGCTGAGTCCCTTGAGGAAGGATCATAATACATTACCAAATAATATATTATAAATATTTTTCTTATCATTTCCTAAGGGGCATGTGGCATTTTACCAGGGTGACCATGCATTGGAGAGGAAAACATTACCCAATTTTAAGGGAATTACTGGACACTGGCTCTGGACTGAGATAATTTTTGAAAAAGAAAACACCACTGTGGATCACTAGCTAGTCCAGGCTTTTAGAAGTTAGGTAATTAATGAAATGTTGACATGGTCTATCTCATAATAATTCCAGTGTGTCCCCAAAACCAACTCATAGTTCTTTCCCCACTTTTAGAGAGCATTATTGGAAAAGACCAGATAATCATAGCCTATAGAAACTCCACATCAGTTTCTTGACTAATGGAATAAAGGCAAGTATAGTGAGGAAGACCAACTAGAAAACTCCAGAACCACTTCTACACACCAAAATAATATAGCAAAGGCAGTGCTTCGTTCCTGGAGATATTACAGTTCTAAGTATCAATATGAATTACTTGAAAGATACAGGTGTGGTGATTTCTACCACATTTCTATCCAACTTGCCTATTTTTCTTGTGCAAAGGACAGATGGATCTTAAGATATTGACAGTGGATTACTGTAAACTTAAGCAGGTGGCAACTCCTATTACAGCTGCAGTTCCAGATGTGATTTCTTTACTAAAGTAAATTAACATGTTTCCTGGTATAATACTACTAAGTATATGGATGCCTTGATTTTTAGTCAAGGGCTGATAATTTGTTTGCTGGATGGTCAGGGACTTGGGAAGGACAATGACTGGATTTGCTGAAGAGGCGTTCTAGGGAAGTATATGAGTGGATCTCTGAAAATAAGAACAGAATATGAAGATATTTGCATCCTATATCAATGCCCATCAAATAGTAACACCAGAAGAAGAGGTTTCAATAATCAGGTGGAAAAGATTACTCACTCTGTAGATGCCAGTCATCCTCGCTTGACTTTGCTCCAACAGCTGAAATATCAAGTGGCTATCGTCATAAGGGGAAAGTTACTTATAATCTGAGCAACATGGGCTTCCATTCTATCAACTGCTGAGGACTCAACCTGAGAACAACAGATTAACACTGAGTTCCAACACTGTACAAGATTTCCCAGGGAAACCAGACATCTTAAGGCAGGTTGATTACTTTTGAGTCATTTCCTTCATGAAATGGACATCAAATTTTTCTCACTGGAGAAGACACTTATTTTGGATACAGATTTGCAATCCTAGCCCACGAGTCTTTAACCAAAACTATGAATGGTAAACTCACAGAATGCCTTATCTACCAGCATTGTGTTCCATACTGCATTGCCTCCGTCCCAGGAACTTATTTTACAGTAAGAGCAGCAATGGGCTTTTGCTCAGTGAATTCACCGATCTCACCATATTTCCCAGAAGCAATGAAATGGTCTTTCAAAGATTCTGATACAGTGACAACTAGATGATCACTTTTGGGAGTTGAGGTAATGTCCCTAAGCATTTAGTACATGCTCTGAATCAATGCCCAATATATGAGTTTGGGTTTTTCTTCTCCACAGCCAAGCTTCATTGGTTGGAGAAACAAGAAATAGAATATAGAATAGCTCTTGCCCCTGTTACTCCTAATGATCTGTTAGCAAATTTTGGCTTCCTGTCTCCACTAATTTAGGATCTACTATTATACAGATCTTTGATCCAGAGGAAGGGATGCTTCTAATGGGGGAACACAACCATAGTTCCCAAAAACTGAAGCTGAAATTGCCACCTGGTCACTTCTCGGAGCAATGACTCAGATGTCAGAGAAGGAACTAATTGTGGTGAAAAGAATAACCAGTGACTACCAAGGGAAACTGTGTGATTGACAGAAGTCTAAGATGGCGCCCGAATTCCCACTCCCTAGCATACATGCTAATATAATTCCCTCCCTTGAATGTGCCCAAGACCTGTGAATATGGTCAGATAGACACTTCTTGATTAGATGACATTACCTAAGATGCAGTTTCTCCTGCTGGATTTGAAGAATGAAGTTGTCATGTGCTAAGGATCTAAAAGAGGCTCCTAAGACCTGAAAGTGACTCTGTCCTCCCACCAACACACAGAGAGTAACTGGGGTCTCAGTCCTAAAATCACTGGGCACTTAATTCTGCCAACTTAGTAAATAACCCCAAGTATCAGATGAGATCAAAGTTGCAACTGACCACTTGGTTTCAATCTGAGACCCAGTTAAACTATTAAATTGCTGAATTTGTTATAACTTGGCTTGCAACAATAGAAATCTAATGCATTTGTGTTGTTTCCTAACAACAGGGGAAGAGGCAGTCTATGACACAGATGATCCTCTACCTATCTCACAGGTGGCACAGGTTAACCTTTTGTGCTGCTGCTGCTGCTGCTGCTAAGTCGCTTCAGGAGTGTCCAACTCTGTGCGACCCCATAGGTAGCAGCCCACCAGGCTCTGCCGTCCCTGGGATTCTCCAGGCAAGAACACTGGAGTGGGTTGCCATTTCTTTCTCCAATGCATGAAAGTGAAAGTGAAGTCGCTCAGGCATGTCTGACCCTCAGCAACCCCATGGACTGTAGCCTTCCAAGCTCCTCCGTCCATAGGATTTTCCAGGCAAGAGTACTGGAGTGGGGTGCCATTGCCTTCTCCAAAGTTACTTCAATTGTGTCTGACTCTTTGTGATCCTATAGACTACAGACTGCCAGTCTCCTCTGTTCATGGGATTCCCCAAGCAAGAATACTAGAGTGGGCTGCCATTTCAAAGTTCAGAAGATCTTCCTGACTCAGGGATCAAATGTATTGCACCTCCTGCATTGGCAGGCGGGTTCTTTATCACTAAGCTATCTTGGAAGCCCAGGCCACCTCTTGCTGCTGCTGCTGCTGCTGCTAAGTCACTTCAGTCATGTCTGACTCTGTGGAATCCCATGGACTGCAGCCTACCAGGCTCCTCTGTCCATGGGATTTTCCAGGCAAGAGTACTGGAGTGGGGTGCCATTGCCTTCTCCAAGGCCACCTCTTAGGACTCATATATTCTTCCAATAAAAACTTACTGAAAAAGTACAAATATTTAAAACAATCAGAACTGCTAATGGCATAGACCTTTCAGGAATGCAGATCTGGGATATCCCACCAGGCTCTACTACAAAGCCACAGTCATTAAGACAGTATGGTACTGGCACAAAGACAGAAATATAGATCAATGGAACAAAATAGAAAGCCCTGAGATAAACCCACACACATATGGACACCTTATCTTCGACAAAGGAGGCAAGAATATACAATGGAGTAAAGATAGTCTCTTTAACAGGTGGTGCTGGGAAAACTGGCCAACCACTTTCCTGTAAGAAACAAAGCGCCAATCTATGTTCAGTGTAGGATGCAGGATGCATGGGGCTGATGCACAGGATGATTCAAGTAGAGGATGTGGGGTGGGAGGTGGGAGGGGGCTTCGGCATTGGGAGATTGTGTTCACCTATGGCTGATTCGTGTCAATGTATGCCAAAACAAATACAGTATTGTAATTTTTAAAAAATGAATAAATAAATAAATTTTTTAAAAAAGAATGAAACTAGACCTCTTTCTAACACCACACACAAAAATAAACTCAAAATGGATTAAAGATCTAAATGTAAGACCAGAAACTATAAAACTCCTAGAGGAAAACATAGGCAAAACACTCTCCGACATAAATCACAGCAGGATCCTCTATGATCCACCTCCCAGTATAATGGAAATAAAAGCAAAAATAAACAAATGGGATCTAATTAAAATTAAAAGCTTCTGCACAACAAAGGAAACTATAAGCAAGGTGAAAAGACAGCCTTCTGAATGGGAGAAAACGATAGCAAATGAAACAACTGACAAACAACTAATCTCAAAGATACACAAGCAACTTATGCAGCTCAACTCCAGAAAAACAAACGATCCAATCAAAAAATGGGCCAAAGAACTAAATAGGCATTTCTCCAAAGAAGACATACGGCTGGCTAACAAACACATGAAAAGATGCTCAACATCACTCATTATCAGAGAAAAGCAAATCAAGACCACAATGAGGTACCATTTCACACCAGTCAGAATGGCTGCAATCCAAAAGTCTACAAGCAATAAATGCTGGAGAGGATGTGGAGAAAAGGGAACCCTCTTACACTGCTGGTGGGAATGCAAACTAGTACAGCCATTATGGAAAACAGTGTGGAGATTCCTTAAAAAATGCAAATAGAACTGCCTTATGACCCAGCAATCCCCCTGCTGGGCATACACACTGAGGAAACCAGAATTGAAAGAGACACATGTACCCCAATGTTCATTGCAGCACTGTGTATAATAGCCAGGACATGGAAACAACCTAGATGTCCATCAGCAGATGAATGGATAAGAAAGCTGTGGTACATATACACAATGGAGTATTACTCAGCCCTTAAAAGAATAAATTTGACTCAGTTCTAATGAGATGGATGAAACTGGAGCCAATTATGCAGAGTGAAGTAAGCCAGAAAGAAAAACACCAATACAGTATACTGACACATATATATGGAATTTAGAAAGATAGTAATGAAGACCCTATATGTGAGACAACAAAAGAGACACAGAGGTATAGAATGGACTTTTGGACTCTGAGGGAGAGGGAGAAGGTGGGATGATTTGGGAGAATGGCATTGAAACATGTATACTGTCATGTAAGAAATGAAGCGCCAGTCTATGTTCAATACAGGATACAGGATGCTTGGGGCTGGTGCACGGGATGATCCAGGGAGATGATATGGGGTGGAAGGTGGGAGGGGCTTTGCCGTTGGGAGATCGTGTACACCTGTGGCTGATTCATGTCAATGTATGGCAAAACAAATGCAGTATTGTAATGTAGAATAAAGTATTAAAAAAATACAAAGACTATGATCAGCTAAGCTGCTTGCTAAGGGCAAAGGGAATATAGAATGTATATTAGAAGAAGGAAATTATAAATGCCAGCTGCAACCATGTACAAACTTAAGACTATAGTAGTTATGAGTATTTCCTCCTCTGATATGAATGTATATGTGCATGTATATCCATAACCACCATTGTTCTAAAGTGTTAGTTTCTCAGTCCTGTTTGACTCTTTGAGACTCCATGAACTATAGCCTGCCAGGCTCCTATATCCATGGAATTTTTTCAGGCTAAAATACTGGAGTGGGTAGCCATTCCCTTCTCCAGGGTATGTTACCAATCCAGGGGTTTTATCTGGTCTCCTGCACTGCAGGCAGATTCTTTACTGAGTCACCAGTTAAGTCCCAGGTATATCCATGAAGTGAAGTGAAGTGAAAGTCACTCAGTCGTGTCTGATTCTTTGCAACCCCATGGACTATACAGTCCATGGAATTCTCCAGGCTAGAATACTGGAGCAGGTAGTCGTTCCCTTCTCCAGGTGATTGAACCCAGGTCTCCAGCATTGCAGGCGGATTCTTTACCAGCTGAGCCTCCGGGAAGCCCATATATATCCATATGTTTAGGTAAACAGATATGTTAATCAATCTTTTTATTTATTATTTTTCTATCTATTTCCCTACTCTATAACACATGTTAATAGCAGTTAACATATCAAAGAGGAAGTACGACTCAGCTAGAAAAGAATAAATGTCACCCAAAGATAGAGTCTTAGTGTCCTCTTGGGAGAGGATACAACGTTAGCACGTTTTCAGTTGCATGTAGCTGTGTTATGTTAGGAAACATGCTGTTAGAAAACTTACACAAGTGAGCAGTAGTGATGCTTACTGTTTCTTTTTGGTTTTGCTTTTCACTTTTTAGTCAATATACTTTATTTCCCCAAGCTTTAAACTCTTTATTTTGTCCTAGGGTATAGCTGATAAACGATGTTGTGGTAGTTTCAGGTGAACAGCAAAGGGACTCAGCCACATATATACATGTATCCATTATCCCACAAACCCTCTCTCCTGTCTTTTTGTTTTTAAATGTTAATTATTTTAAAGAAAGGATAATAGTCATGTGCTAGTTATTTTTAAAACTGCCAGGAACATAAAAGTTATATCTTATAAAAGTCAAGATGTTCCCTTTTTCACTCTCCCAATACTCCTACTTAAAAGGAATCCTTTATTTTATACCAAGGCACAGGACAAAAGGTTTGGATTAAAGTTACATTACACTCCTCTACAGAGTCCATTTACTTTCTACACCTATCACTGGTCAGAGGAGAAAGCAAACTGCAAGGGAGAGTAGGAGGCCATAAAGTGCTTCTTAAAATAAAAGGTCTAACATCCTTGTTAAAAACAACAAAAGAACAAAAGTGAAAATCAGGACTAGATGGTAAGAAAACAGAGCAAAGAGCATCCTAAGAAGTTAAACTGTAGATTGAGGAGAAGATAGGACAGCAATCTGGAGCAATAAAGTTCTTGAAGATTTTTCTGAAACAGAGGAATCTGAACAGATTTGCAGAACCCAAGAATGATGTCAAATTGACAATGGAGAAAAAAAAAACAGAAAACCAAGATTGGTCAGTAAAGATGAAAGGCTGGAATAAAGAGCATAAGGATCGGTTCACTTCAGTTGCTCAGTCGTGTCCGACTCTTTGAGACCCCATGAATCACAGCACGCCAGGCCTCCCTGTCCATCACCAACTCCTGGAGTCCACCCAAACCCATGTCCATTGAATCGGTGATGCCATCCAACCATCTCATCCTCTGTTGTCCCCTTCTTCTCCCTATTTTTAATCTTTCTCAGCATCAGGGTCTTTTCCAATGAGTCAGCTCTTCGCATCAGGTGGCCAAAGTATTGGAGTTTCAGCTTTAGCATCAGTCCTTCCAATGAACACCCAGGACTGATCTCCTTTAGGATGGACTAGTTGGATATCCTTACAGTCCAAGGGACTCTCAAGAGCCTTCTCCAACACCACAGTTCAAGATCACAGAATGTTCTTTAAAAATGAGAGGTCCCCATATCCCCTGCCAGTGGGGAGAGACAGAAGACCAAGTTCTGATAAAGAAAGAAGTATAGTTTATTTTTCTCTCCTCTCCCAACATACACCTACCCTCCACTGAAAGCTTTTTCCAATGACTGCAGCTAATAAATAATCAATACAAAATCAAATATTAAAAAGAAACATGCCTTACTTATATAGAGGTATGTCTTGACTGAATCTAAATTAAGATTGCTACCAAAATGCAAGTCTATGTGTCCATTGCACAGTGAGGCCAAATGATACCAAAACATCAGAGTTTGGAACAGAGAAAGGTTTACTGAGGGCCATGCAAGGAGATGGGGTGGATCATGCCTCAAAAATCTGAAATTCCCCAAAAGCTTTCAGCAAAGTCCTTTTCTAGGAAAGGTGAGGGAGGGGCATGGTGAATTGTAAGCTTCTAGGTGTCAGACATCCTTGGTTCTTGAGGTCAGGTCATAGTCAGGTAAAGATGCTCCTATAAACCTCCACCAAAGGAAAGTTATTCTGTGTTCTGACAAGAAAGGGCCAGGTCCCCAGGCACAGCACAACTTTCCCCCTCTGAGGTCCAGTCCTGGCTAAAAGAGGGGCAAGCCCTGTCTAGCTGTCATCAATGAAGGAGCCAGGTACCCAAGACTTAACAGGCCCTCAGACTCCTCAGGCCACCCAGACATGGCAGATCAGATCCCGCAGACTGTCACCCAGGTGGACTGCCACTGCTACTAAGTCTCAGAGGCAGGGATGGGGGGAAAGGGCTCATTCCTGCCTCGTGTCCTGGGCCCTGCCAATGGGCAACCTTGGCAAGGGCTCTGGAGCCCTGAAGGACACAGCCCCCGGCCTGCTCCCTGGGACCCTGGCTCACCCACTGGCCCGAGGCCAAGTGAACTGGAAGGGGTAGGGGGCAGCCGGGCAGGACCTGCCTCTTCCCTCACTTTCTGCTTCACAGCACCGCTGCTCAGAGACCTTTGGCTGAATGTGCCTGATAACGGGTTGTTCCCTTGGGGAAGGGGCCCCCTGTGGTTCACAGTGGCTGAGCAGGATCACTAATGGTCGCTCATCGGCAGTTGCCCACTTAGGGGAGGAGTCCACGCAACCATTATTGGTCTCGACAAAATGTTGCCTGGTAGCGAGGTATGGGGAAAACATGGCAGAAAAGGCTGAATGTTAAGGGCTATGCACAGCTGCACTCTACTGCAAGATTAGAAGGATGAGGCCGACAGAGATGCTCTCAACCCTGCCACCGCCATTATTCTCTGACTCCTAGACACAAAGAAAGATGGAGGGAAAGAATTCTTGAGTAACTGCATGGAAGAGAAAGTGACACTTACAGAAAAGAGTATATATAACATATCACCTCCATATATTAGTTGGGAAATTATCTAAATTCATCATTAATTTGATTATTTCTATTATGGCCAAACTTCCAAAAAGAAAAGGAAAAAGCGTAATTAAGAAAAACATTAAAACATAATCTAATCTTTAATGGTCACACTACAATCTCATAGCTAAATGGTCCATTTGCAAGCTTCAGTGAAAATGATGAACTCTAGCTTATACCTGAAGATATGTTACAAACAAAATAAAGCATAGCTGTTTCAAGAAACATAATGTAACACAGTGCATCAACTTTACTTTTAGTCCTTAAAACTTCCGTAATAGAAATCACAGTGTTACGCGCTATTTCTTGGTAATAGTAGCAGCAGCAGCAGTAGTTACAGCTAATATTACTAAGAGCTTACTCTGTGTTAGACACTTTGCCAAGTGCTACATTTACCTCATTTAACCCTCATAACCTTAGAAAGATAAAACTATTACTGCCTACATTTCACAGATGCAAGAAATTGGAGCTGAGACACTTAACTTATTCATTCAAGATCACACAATAAGAAAGAAAGCTCAGTACTTAAGTCCTCCACTCTCTGATATGCAAGTCAATGTTTACCATTGCTAATCTGTGCAACCCTGTTACATGCACAAGCTTCCAAAACTGTTCATCTAACTATAAACACTATGCATCCCCCAGAAAAAACTTCTTTCCCATAAATTCTATTAATTTTTTATGACTGCAAATCTTCTATGAACCTCTACATAAAAATAATTATTTTGGTTATTTTTCTTGGCCTTATTGTCATCCAAAAGACAGTTTCTGCAAAGTCTATGTTTAATTTAAATTCAACCTAAGCTGGAAAGGTTTGTTACTCTCCTGAGTACTACCATTTCTGGTGTGAAATTGCTGACCTAGTTCTAAAATAAGGGATAAATTCACATAGCTTAAATGAAATCTCTAAGATTAGAGTTGTTATTGTTCATGTCCCATTTACATAGAATGTTGACCTTTGAAAAAAATCCATTTCTTATCATAAATGTTTAAGAAGTAAAAATAATTGTGCTTATACTTTAATAACAATGATCCATGCTACTTTGGCTTTGGTTTTTATATCTTATGGTCAGAATACTCCACTTGTGGTCAGTCATAGTGGATATGACAGTATTTTTATGTTATGTATGGTAAAACATCAGGCTTCCCAGGTGGCATTAGTGGTAGGAAAAAAAAAAAAACACCTGCCAATGCAGGAGACTCAAGGGACATGTGTTTGACCCCTGGGTCATGAAGATTCCCTTGAGGAGGGCACAGCAAGCCTCTCCAGTATTCTTGCCTGGAGAATCCCATGGACAGAGGAGCCTGGCAGATTACAGTCCATGGGGTCACAAAGATTCAGACATAACTGAAGTGACTCATCACACACAAGCATGCAAGGTAAAACATCACATACTTAATTAACTCTATGCACCTTTAACCATAGCCTTGTCTAACTCAATAAAACTATGAGCCATGCTGTGTAGGGCCACCCATGACAGATGGGTCATGGTGGAGAGTTCTGACAAAATGTGGTCCATTGAAGAAGGGAATGGCAAACCAGTTCAGTATTCTTGCCTTGAGAACCCCATGAACAGTATGAAAAGGCAAAATGATAGGATACTGAAAGATGAACTCACCAGGTCAGTAGGTGCCCAATATGCTACTGAAGATCAGTGAAGAGATAACTCCAGAAAGAATAGAGATGGAGCCAAAGCAAAAATAACACCAAGTTGTGGATGTGACTGATGACAGAAGCAAGGTCCAATGCTGTAAAGAGCAATACTGCATAGGAACCTGGATGTTAGGTCCATGAATCAAGGCAAATTGGAAGTGGTCAAACAGGAGATGGAAAGAGTGAACATCAACATTCTAGGAATCAGCGAACTAAAATGGACTGGAATGGGTGAATTTAACTCAGATGACCATAATATCTACTGCTGTGGGCAAGAATCCCTTAGAAGAAATAGAGCCGCCATCATAGTCATCAAAAGAGTCCAAAATGCAGTACTTGGATGCAATCTCAGAAAGAGAGAATGATCTCTGTTCGTTTCCAGGGCAAACTATTCAATATCACTGGAATCCAAGTCTGTCCAATAACCAGTAATGCTGAAGAAGCTGAGGTTGAATGGTTCTATGAAGACCTACAAGACCTTTTAGAACTAACACCCCAAAAAGATGTCCTTTTCATTATAGGGGACTGGAATGCAAAAATAGAAAGGCAAGAGACACCTGGAGTAAGAGGCAAATTTGGCCTTGGAATACAGATTGAAGCAGGGCAAATGCTAATAGAGTTTTGCCAAGAGAAAGCACTGGTCATAGCAAACACCCTCTTCCAACAACACAAGAGAAGACTACACATGGACCTCACCAGATGGTCAATACAAAATCAGATTGATTATATCTTTGCAGAAAAAAGATGGAGAAGCTCTATACAGTCAGCTAAAACAAGACTGGGAGCTGACTGTGGCTCAGATCATGACCTATTTATTGGCAAATTCAGACTTAAATTGAAGAAAGTAGGGAAAACCATTAGACCATTCTGGTAAGACCTAAAGCAAATCCCTTATGATTATACAGTGGAAGTGAAAAAGAGATATAAGAGATTAGATCTGACAGACAGAATGCCTGATGAACTATGGACAGAGGTTCATAACATTGTATAGGAAGCAGTGATCAAGACCATCTCCAAGAAAAAGAAATGCAAAAAAGCAAAATGGCTGTCTGAATAGGCCTTACAAATATCTGAGGAAAGAAGAGAAGTGAAAATCAAAGGAGAAAAGGAAAGATATACTCATTTGAATGCAGAGTTCCAAAGAATAGCAAGGAAATATAAGAAAGCCTTCCTCAGTGATCACTACCAAGAAATCGAGGAAAACAATAGAATGGGAAAGATTAGAGATCTCTTCAAGAAAATTAGAGCTATCAAGGAAACATTCATGCAAAGATGGGCTCAATAAAGGACAGAAATGGTATGGACCTAACAGAAGCAGAAGATATTAAATAGAGGTGGCAAGAACAAAAAAGGACTATGCAAAAAAATCATTATGATCCAGATAACCACGAAGGTGTGCTCACTCACCTAGAGCCAGACATCCTGGAATGCGAAGTCATGTAGCCTTAGGAAGCATCACCACAAACAAAACTAGTGGAAGTGATGAATTCCAGTTGAGCTATTACAAACCCTGAAAAGTACTGTGAAATTTCAAAATGCTGTGAATGTATTGTACTCAATATGCCAGCAAATTTGGAAAACTCAGCAGTGGCCACAGGACTGGAAAAGGTCAGTTTTCATTCCAATCCCCCAAAAAGAAAATGCCAAAAACTTCTCAGACTACCACACAATTGCATTCATCTCACACACTAGCAAAGTAATCCTCAAAATTCTCCAAGCCAGGTTTCAGTAGTACATGAACTGTGAAATTCCAAATGTCCAAGTTGGTTTTTAAAAAGGCAGAGGAACCAGAGATCAAATTGCCAACATCTGCTGGATCATCAAAAAAAACAAGAGGGTTCCAGAAAAACATCTATTTCTGCTTTACTGACTATGCCAAAGCCCTTGACTCTGTGGATCACAACAAACTGGAAAATTCTTAAAGAGATGGGAACACCAGACCACCTGACATGCCTCCTGAGAAATCTGTATGCAGTTCAGAAAGCAACACTTAGAACTGGACATAGAACAGACTGGTTCCGTATAGGAAAAGGAGTACGTCAAGACTGTATATTGTCACCCTGCTTATTTAACTTCTATGCAGAGTACATCATGAGAAACGCTGGGCTGGAAGAAGCACAAGCTGGAATCAAGATTACCGGGAGAAATATCAATAACCTCAGATATGCAGATGACACCATCCTTATGGCAGAAAGCGAAGAACTAAAGAGCCTCTTAATGAAAGTGAAAGAGAACGAAAAAGTTAGCTTAAAGCTCAACATTCAGAAAACTAAGATCATGGCATCAGGTCTCATTATTTCATGGCAAATAGATGGGGAAACAGTGGGAAATGGTTGACTTTATTTTCTTGGGCTCCAAAAATCACTGCAGGTGGTGACTGCAGCCATGAAATTAAAAATGTTTACTCCTTGGAAGATGAGTTATGACTAACCTAGACAGCATATTAAAAAGCAGAGACATTACTGTGTCAACAAAGGTCAATCTAGTCAAGGCTGTGGTTTTTCCAGTGGTCATGTATGGATGTGAGGTTGGACTATAAAGAAAGCTGAGTGCTGAAGAACTGATGCTTTTGAAGTGTGGTGTTGGAGAAGACTCTTGAGAGTCCCTTGGACAGCAAGGAGATCCAACCAGTCCATCCTAAAGGAAATCAGTCCTGAATATCCATTGGAAGGACTGATGCTGAAACGGAAACTCCAAAACTGTAGCCACCTGATGTGAAGAACTGACTCATTGGAAAAGACCCTGATGCTGGGAAAGACTGAAGGTGGGAGGAGAAGGGGACAACAGAGGATGAGATGGTTGGATACATCACTGACTTGACGGACATGAGTTTAAGTAAACTCCAGGAGTTGGTGAGGGACAGGGAGGCTCGGCGTGCTGCAGTCCATGGGGGCGCAAACAGTCAGGCAAAACTGAGCAATTGAACTGAACTGAACTGAACTGAACCTTTAATCTGGAAGGTAAAGGGCTAAATAGAAAACAGCTATCTTTACACTAAATTGCATAAAGAGAAGGAGAAAATGCATAAATTATGTATCTATATGACATGAAACTGACAGTTGTTGCTGTCTATTGCATTGATGGAATACAGACATTGATTTTGGTTCATATAATAAAGTGTCAGCAACACTAATAAAACCTGCTGATTGGATTTATCAAAATTATGACCTGTGACACTTAAAAGCTTCAGAATCAGAAAATGCCTTTGTTTCATATTGTTTTATATTATTCATACAGAAAAAGTATTTAAAAGAATATTTTTGAATTTATATATTGTTTCAAAATAAAGTTTAAAACTCCTAAGGTAACTACTAAATGATAAAAAAGTTATAGTTGTATTAATCTTATTTTGGTATAAATTAATAAAAACAATGACAGTCAACATGATTAAGTAAGACTTGTAGGTTAAATAAAAGGAAGGAGATATGTTAGGAAAAATATTCAGGGAAGAATATAAAAACCTATGTTTAGTAAGAACATATTATATTTGATTGCAAGCAGCAGAAGTTCTCTCAACCTAGCTTAATAAAAACAGGACTTAAAGGTAAACATGCATATGTCATGGGCATTCAAAGAGAGGACTAAAGAACAACTAGACCACAACCATTTCAGAAATGGAACTAAAAATGTAGAATTAGGGCCTGTGTTATCATCTGTCCCTCTCAGATATCACCCAGGTCTCTGCTCTCCCTGTGACCAGCTTCCTAGGCATGGGCATTACCAATTTGGATGTGTTATTCCAGCTCCCATCTCAGGCTGTTCTTTTCTTTCTTTTTTTAGAGGCAGAATCTTTAAAAAAAAAAAAAAAAGTTTTGTTTTGTACTGGGGTTTGGGAAGATCCCCTGGAGAATGAAACAGCAACCCACTCCAATATTCTTGCCTGCGTAACCCCAAGGACAGAAGAGCCTGGCAGCTTGTTTGTGAGGTCTCAAAAGAGGTGGACAAGGCTGAGCAACTAAACAACAACACAGCCAATTAACAATCTATCACTGAATGAACATGAGTCCCAGTTGCATCAGCTGCGGATTGTTAGCTCTTGGTTCAGCTGTCCATCCCAAAGCACATCAACTGCGGCATGGGCCCAAACGAAAGATAATTTTAAAGAAGAGAAAGTTTGATAGAGAATAAAAACACCAAAGCATACAGCTACATTCAACTACAAAAAGGGCAACAGAAACAATAAAATACAGGCTTTAGTCTATATAATTAAAGGTCAAGTGAGAAAAAAGAGAACATTGTTATGGTGGCATATGGGATCTGCCCAAATACAAAAATAAAGAGACTCCCCAATTTACTTGGTCAATTTTTCTTCTACTATTTAAATAGGAGAAAATAAAATAATTTCATTTTAGATTATTGTAAGTTGAAGAAAAATGTTTAACAATGCTTTAGATTTGGGGATGTTGGTTTTTGAACACAACAAAGGTTTTTTAAATAATACAGCTAAGAACAGTTTTAACATGCATATTTTCAAAAGGAGATGTGTCTGATAAGTACTTTCATGGTATCCTTACAGTAGGATTTCTATTGTGGTCAAACAAAAGACAACCTTATAGTTTAATATGATTTATTTTAAATTGAGTTTTATTAGATATACTCACTCATAAAATATTAGTTATTAATTAAAAATCAAAATTTCTAATATAAATATGCCTTTGGGATATATTTCTAATATTCAACTATAAAAAAATATGCATATATAATATTACATAGACTATCTTACAAAATTATAGGAAAATATCATAGGCACTGTTTGTCATTCATGACAGATACACTTCTCATCACTTAGACTCTATGAATTATTTTCTCTTTTCTGCGGAATTCTTAGTAGTGTACTTTCATCATAGAAGACCTTTTAAATTCACTGATTGATTTTAATTTGTGGTGGTCCATCTTTCCTTCATCTGCAATTCCATGGTTTTATTCAGTGCCCATTTTGTGAAAAAGACCATACTTAGTGATGCAATTAAGTTTTAGACTGGTTTTAATCAGTGATTAAGCTTCCACTTTATTCTTTTTTCCTGCAATTCCCTAACAGATGAAGAAATATATAGACAAACTAGTAAATCCTTAGGTACTTGAAGATTGATTACATTTCCTAATAATTTACCAACCTTAATTTGTTTTCCTTTGCCTCTGTCTTCACTTTATTGCAGAATTCCTCCCTTCGCAATCTTTCTCTGTGCATGACAAGTTAACATCAAGGAAAAAAGCTTAACATTTTTATACATAATTAATCACAAGTTATTTTTAATTGATCTTATTTCTTTAAATGGCTTCCCTGGTGGCTCAGATGGTAAAGATTCTGTTTCCAATGCAGGAGACTAGGTTCAGTCCCTGGGTTGCAAAGATCCTCTAGAGAAGGAAATGGCAACTCACTCCAGTATTCTGGCCTGGAAAATTTCATGGACAGAGGAGCCTGGCAAGATACAGTCCATGGAGTCTCAAAGAATCGGACACAACTTAGTGACTCACACACAGGAGGCTTTAAAAGGAGTTGACTGTAGAACTTTGAATTTAAAAAATATTATGAAACTGAATTTACTGCCTTTTAGTTAAGAAATGTTTCTGTGGATGGAAACACTACCAGTTAGTATTTAGGGTAATAGTGCAGAGCTGTTGGTGGTTTCAATTGTAGGCATCATTGATCTGGGTACAGCATAAATAGCTTCACATATTTATCATCTATCTGGAATTTATGTTCCAACTTTCTTCCAAGTAACTGTTAGTGCAAACCTCCACTTCGATTTTCTCTCTTGCAATATCAAAAAATATTGTTCATTTAGCATTAACCACATTTTGAAAACTTTTTTCACAATAATGACTCTAAAATGAAGTCCTATTAAAGCAGAGTAATAAAACATTACTACTTACAATTTCAGATTATGAAAGGTAAGAGCAGTACTCTGAGGATCAGTTAGTTAAAGACAGAATAGGGAAAGCTATGGACTAATATTCTAGGGTAACTTCACTCAGAGTGTTATTTGCTAGGAAACAAACTAGTTGGTAATAACAAGTCAGGGGGTAACTGTCTTAGCTCAGGTGTAAGCAGGTTGAGGCCATTATGTATTAAGTGATGAATCCCAAACCCAATGTCAGAGGTCAATTCTTTGGTGGGGGGTTGTCAGGAATTATTTAACTAAGGCTGATGGAAATACTCTTGCCTGGAAAATACCATGGGTGGAGGAGCCTGGTAGGCTACAGTCCATGGGGTCGCTAAGAGTCGGACACGACTGAGCGACTTCCCTTTCACTTCTCACTTTCATGCATTGGAGAAGGAAATGGCAACCCACTCCAGTGTTCTTGCCTGGAGAATCCCAGGGATGGGGGAGCCTGGTGGGCTGCCGCCTATGGGGTTGCACAGAATCGGTAATGACTGAAGCGACTTAGCAGCAGCAGCAGCAGTGAGGAGACCCGGCTTGATCCCTGGGTGGGGAAGATCCCCTGGAGAAAGAAATGGCAACCCACTCCAGTATTCTTGCCTGGAGAATCCCATGGATGGAGGAGCCTGGTAGGCTGCAGTCCATGGGGTCACAAAGAGTCGGACACGACTGAGCGACTTCACTTTCACTTTTTCCTTTCCTGCATTGGAGAAGGAAATGGCAACCCACTCCAGTGTTCTTGCCTAGAGAATCCCAGGGATAGGGGAACCTGGTGGGCTGCCATCTATGGGGTCGCACAGAGTCAGACATGACTGAAGTGACTTAGCAGTAGCAGATGGGAGTATCAGAGTCAAGAATGAAGGGTGAATGGGATGGATCTTCATCGCTAATCTAGGTTCAATACAGGATACAGGATGCTTGGGGCTGGTGCACTGGGATGACCCAGAGAGATGATATGGGGAGGGTGCTGGGATGGGGGGTTCAGGAGTGGGAACTCATGTACACCTGTGGTGGATTCATGTCAATGTATGGCAAAGCCAATACAGTATTGTAAAGTAAAAAATAATAATAAATTTTTTAAAAAGTTAAAAAGTAAAACTGTAAAATAAAAAATATTCCATCCAAAATTCAAAGGCCTAGAAGGCAGGAAGAGAGCAGGAAGTAAGAAAAATAGAATATTCTCTAGCCAAAGTGTCCAAACGAATTTTCTGCAGCAATGAAGAATTCCACCATTCACTACCCAAAAGGTAGCCTATCCACAGGTGACTTTTGAGCACTTGAAATATGACAAGGACCACAAAGGAACTGAATTTTTAAATTTAAAATGAAATTTTAAAATGAAAGAAGAAGCCTGATCAGCTACAGACTTAAGGAGCCAAAGAATATCATGGTGGTGCGTTCCCTAAGTTTTCTTTTTGCCTCCTACATCCCTGACGAGGAACTTAAGGAGATGACAATCTAGAAACACCAGTGTGCACAGGAAAAAGGAAAGAAAAATCCTTCGCAAAACCTCCTGGGTCTAGCCAAATAAAGGGCAAGTTTACCAAGTGAGAAGACTTTTAAACAATAACTAATCTAGACAAACACCACAGGAAAAAACTACACCCCTACCTTCATATCCAGAGCTCCAGAGGCCAAGTGGGAAGTTTAGACTTCTGTCTTCATGGAACTATAAGGTGTCCACAGACCCCTACCTGAGGGTGTAAGGAAGGCCAAACAGAGATGTGGAACCATTATTACCTCAAGCAGGTAACTTTCCCACAGTGCGGGTGGAGAGTCTATGGGAACAAGCACTTCCATCTCCATCTGGAAGTTCTGAGGTACCTTTCCACATCCCTTCTGGGGTGGTGTCAACAGAGGCCTAGTGGAGAGTCAGGACATTCATGATTCCTCAGTGGTATCAAGGCCTCCACAGAGTTCAGTGACCGTGCAGGGACCAGAAATCCCCTCGACACCTAGAAGTAATTGGTAACCTTCACCTCAGTATCAACACAGACAAATGGGGAATTGGACTCCTATCTCCTTTTGGCAGTAATGAAGCAGTGTCCTTTCCTCCCTTCCCATGCCAGAGCAATGTTAGAGAAATGCAGTACAATTAGGTTCAAGTAAGATCCAGAGTCTTGTAAGATGAAAATATCCAAATCTCTAGCGAGACTAACAAAGAACAAAAAGAGAAAGACATGACAGAAACAATCAGTATCAGGGATGAAGTCACTGCAGACTTTGTAGACAAAATGACCATAAGGATATAAAACAAACAACCTGATACCAAAGTTTGATAACTTAGATGAAATGAGAAATTCCATTTGTGAAAAACACAAACTGCTACAACTTATCCAATATGAAACAAATAATTTAAGTAGTCCTCTGCTTATTTAACTTCTGTGCAGAGTACATCATGAGAAACGCTGGGCTGGAAGAAGCACAAGCTGGAATCAAGAATGCCGGGAGAAATATCAATAACCTCAGATATGCAGATGATACCACCCTTATGGCAGAAAGTGAAGAGGAACTCAAAAGCCTCTTGATGAAAGTGAATGAGGAGAGTGAAAAAGTTGGCTTAAAGCTCAGCATTCAGAAAACAAAGATCATGGCATCTGGTCCCATCACTTCATGGGAAATAGATGGGGAAACAGTGGAAACAGTGTCAGACATTTTTGGGGGGTGGGCTCCAAAATAACTGCAGATGGTGACTGCAGCCATGAAATTAAAAGACGCTTACTCCTGGGAAGAAAATTTATGACCAACCTAGATAGCATATTCAAAAGCAGAGACATTAATTTGCCAACAAAGGTCCGTCTAGTCAAGGCTATGGTTTCTCCAGTGGTCATGTATGGATGTGAGAGTTGGACTGTGAAAAAAGCTGAGTGCCGAAGAATTGATGCTTTTGAACTGTGGTGTTGGAGAAGACTCTTGAGAGTCCCTTGGACTGCAAGGAGATCCAACCAGTCCATCCTAAAGGAGATCAGTCCTGAGTGTTCATTGGAAGGACTGATGCTGAGGTTGAAACTCCAATACTTCGGCCACCTCATGCGAAGAGCTGACTCATTGGAAAAGACCCTGATGCTGGGAGGGATTGGAGGCAAGAGGAGAAGGGAATGACAGGATAAGATGGCTGGATGGCATCACCAACTCGATGCACATGAGTTTGGGTAAACTCCGGGGAGCTGGTGATGGACAGGGAGGCCTGGCGTGCTGCGATTCATGGGGTCACAAAGAGTCAGACACAACTGAGAGACTGAACTGAACTGATTGATATCAAGGAAATTGAATTTGTATTTTTAAAACTTCCAAAAAGGAGTTTCTAGGCCCCATATTTTTAGTACATCTTTGTCACAATTCTACAATATCTATTTCAGGAAATAAAAGAGGTGGAAATAGTTCCCAACTCATTTTATGAAGCTGATACCAAAGACAAAAACAGTGCAAAAAGGAAAAAGGAAGAAATTATAGAAGGAATAAAAGAACAAAGGAGGGGAGAGAGAAGAAGGAAGGAAGAATAGAACAATTCCTAGCAAACTGAATTCAAAATCATATTTTTAAAATTATACACCATGACTAATGGAGTTTATTTCAGGCTTGTAAAAGTTCAATCTTTGAAATGCAGTGTAATCCACCATGCTATGGAGCTAAAGAATAAAAACCCATGATCATATAAACTGATGCAGAAAAATCATTCGATAAAATTAAACACTCATTAACTATTGAAACTCTAAGAGAAATATGAATGAAAGAAACTTCAACACCTTGATAAAGATCTACCAAAAACCCTGCAGCTGACCTTGTAAGGAAGTGTTAGTCACTCGGTCATGTCCAACTTTCGGTGACCCACCATGGACTATAGACTGCCAGTCTCCTCTGTCCATGGAATTCTCCAGGTGAGAATACTGGAGTGAGTAGTCATTCTCTTCTCCAAGGGATCTTCCTGACCCAGTAATCAAACCTAGATCTCCTACTTTGCAGGCAGATTCTTTACCATCTGAACCACAAGGAAAGACATTATACTTGACTATGAAAAGCTGAATACTTCCCCCACAAGACTGGAGACAAGCTAAAGAAGTCAGCTTTCACGACTCTTAATCAACATAGTGCTGGAAGTTCTTGCCAGTGCATTAAGGTAAAAAAAAAAAAAAAAAGTTAAAGGCACACAGATATGAAAGGAAAAAAATACAACTGTCCCTATTTACATATGGCCTTATTAACAACACTGAAAATTCCAAGGAATCAACAAAAAGAAAGGAAGGAAGGAAGGAAGAAACACACACGACTTAGTGAGGTCAGCAAGGTTGTAGAATTCCAGATAAACATACAAAAATCAATTAAATATTTGTATACTAAAAATGGACACCAGAATGTAAAAGACAATACTCAAAAGGTAAAATACTTAACTGTAAATCTAGCAAAACATGTACAGAACATATATGCTTTATCTATACAGCACTAAAGAAAAAAATCAAAGAAGATATAAATAAATGAAAAGACGTACCATGTTTATATCTTGAAAGATTCAGCATAGTAAATTTATCTGTTTTCCCCAAATTGATATGCAAACTTGTCACAACATCTGTCAAAATCTCAACAAGATTTTTTTGTAGATACTGACAAGATTATTCTAAAATTCATTTGTATAGACAAAGGAACTGGATTAGCTATAATAATTTTGTAAAGAAAGATGAAGTACCAGAAATTAGTTTATCCAGTGATCAAGACTAGGTGGTATAGGTGGAAGGATAGACAAAAGATCAATAAAACAAAGTAGAGAAGGCAGAAATAAACCCCACACAAACATGCCCAACAGATTTATGGCAAATTTCATTGTTGTCTCATTTTTAAAAATTGTCACAGTCGTCCCAACCTTAGGCAATCACCACCCTGATTAATCAGCAGCCATCAACATCAAGGCAAGACCCTCTACCAGTAAAAGATTACAACTCACCAAAGGTTCAGATGATGATTAGCATTTTTAGCAATAAAATGAGAAAGAAATGGGTATAGGTGTGATTATAAAAGGAAATATGAGATATCCTTGTGGTGCTGGAAATACTCTGTGTTTTGGCAGTATTGATATCAATATCCTGGTTTTGATATCATACTGTGGTTTTATGAGATATTACCATTGAGGGAAACTGGGTCAGGGGTACATTGGGTCATTATGTTTTATTTGTTACAATTTCATGTGAATTTACAATCAGCTCAAAATAGTAGACTGAATTGAAAAGAAACACAGAACTTAAAAAAAAAAAAAAAAGAGTAGCGTAAGGAATGTTTGGGGTCAGAGTGGACAACAAGGAATTTTCTTGAAATGGAGTTTCTTGGCATTGTTTGATAGTTATATGCATTTGAAGGTATGTCCTATGAAGGAGGAAGAAAAGATGTTTGCTTTAAACTGGCAGTGGTCTCAAATCTTTTTTGGTACCAGGGACTGATTTCGTGGAAGACAATTTTTCCATGGACCAGCGGTGGGGGATGGTTCCAGAACAATACAAGTGCATTACACTTATTGTGCACTTTGTTCCTAGTCTAATTGTTGCTGTTAATTTGACAGGAGATACTAGTCCTCAGCCTGGACATTGGGACTCCTGCTTTAAAGGATAAAACAAAGGGAAAGATACAAGCATCTGAATGCAGAGTTCTAAAGAATAGCAAGAAGAGATAAGAAAGCCTTCTTCAGCGATCAGTGCAAAGAAATAGAGGAAAAGAACAGAATGGGAAAGACTAGAGATCTCTTCAAGAAAATTAGAGATACCAAGGGAACATTTCATGCACAGATGGGCTCGATAAAGAACAGAAATGGTCTGGACCTAACAGAAGCAGAAGATATTAAGAAGAGATGGCAAGAATACACAGAAGAACTGTACAAAAAGATCTTCACGACCCAGATAATCATGATGATGTGATCACTAATCTAGAGCCAGACATCCTGGAATCTGGAATGTGAAGTCAAGTGGGCCTTAGAAAGCATCACGATGAACGAAGCTAGTGGAGGTGATGGAATTCCAGTTGAGCTATTTCAAAACCTGAAAGATGATGCTGTGAAAGTGCTGCACTCAATATGCCAGCAAATTTGGAAAACTCAGCAGTGGCCACAGGACTAGAAAAGGTCCATTTTCATTCCAATCCCAAAGAAAGGCAATGCCAAAGAATGCTCAAACTACCACACAATTGCACTCATCTCACATGCTAGTAAAGTAATGCTCAAAATTATCCAAGCCAGGCTTCAGCAATACATGAACTGTGAACTCCCTGATGTTCAAGCTGGTTTTAGAAAAGGCAGAGGAACCAGAGATCAAATTGCCAACATCCGTTGGATCATGGAAAAAGCAAGAGAGTTCCAGAAAAACATCTATTTCTGCTTTATTGACTATGCCAAAGCCTTTGACTCTGTGGATCATAATAAACTGGAAAATTCTGAAAGAGATGGGAAAACCAGACCACCTGACATGCTTCTTGAGAAATCTGTATGCAGGCCAGGAAGCAACAGTTAGAACTGGACATGGAAAAACAGACTGGTTCCGAATAGGAAAAGGAGTACGTCAAGGCTGTATAGTGTCACTCTGCTTATTTAACTTATACGCAGAGTACATCATGAGAAATGCTGGGCTGGAAGAAGCACAAACTGGAATCAAGATTACTGGGAGAAATATCAATAACCTCAGATATGCAGATGACACCACCCTTATGGCAGAAAGTGAAGAGGAACTCAAAAGCCTCTTGATGAAAGTGAAAGAGGAGAGTGAAAAAGTTGGCTTAAAGCTCAACATTCAGAAAACGAAGATCATGGCATCTGGTCCCATCACTTCATGGGAAGTAGATGGGGAAACAGTGGAAACAGTGTCAGATTTTATTTTGGGGGCTCCAAAATCACTGCAGATGGTGACTGCAGCCATGAAATCAGAAGACACTTACTCCTTGGAAGAAAAGTTATGACCAACCTAGATAGCATATTCAAAAGCAGAGACATTGCTTTGCCGACGAAGGTCCGTCTAGTCAAGGCTATGGTTTTTCCTGTGGTCATGTATGGATGTGAGAGTTGGACTGTGAAGAAGGTTGAGTGCCTAAGAACTGATGCTTTTGAACTGTGGTGTTGGAGAAGACTCTTGAGAGTCCCTTGGACTGCTAGGAGATCCAACCAGTCCATTCTGAAGGAGATCAGTCCTGAGATTTCTTTGGAATGAATGATGCTAAAGCTGAAACTCCAGTACTTTGGCCACCTTATGAGAAGAGTTGACTCATTGGAAAAGACTCTGAAGCTGGGAGGGATTGGGGGCAGGAGGAGAAGGGGACGACAGAGGATGAGATGGCTGGATGGCATCACGGACTCATTGTATGTGAGTCTGAGTGAACTCCAAGAGATGGTGATGAACAGGGATGTCTGGTGTGCTGCAATTCATGGGGTCACAAAGAGTCGGACACGAATGAGTGACTGAACTGAACTAGGGGAAATTATAAGGTCTAGAAGAATACAGATTAAGGCTTAATGCAGAGAGAGAGCTTTTTGCAGTAAACAAATGGGTGTCCAATACTGAAATGGGTTGCCTGGAGAAGAAGTGAAATTAAAGGTGACACATTTAAGGAGGAAGAATGGCATGATCACATTTGGTGGAGCCTGGGCCTCATCAGGGAGTCACAAATTGAAATACCAACAGGGAGCTACCTAGGTAATAAACATCAACTACTAAAGCATGGTGAGGGAAAAAAGAAAGAAAGAAAGAACAATAAGAAGGATGAGGCTATGGAAAACCAAAGGACATTTGCCGCTCAGCTCTGGAAGATGGTTGCTTATGAGAATGCTGACCTGGAGGAGCTAGGTCTTCAGAAGTTTCAAAAAAGCCAAGAATCTGGCTTTCTTAATGAAATCTCCCAATAATCAAAATATCTTGACTAATTTGCTTCTGATGTACAAATTCTATGAAATTTAAAACTATAGTCCAAATAAAACTTATGTAGAACTTATTCTATTTTTTTTTTAATTTTGGTATTTCAAAAATGAGTCATCAAAAGAATTAATTCTATCATTACATCTCTGCATTTCAATTTCCAAAAACCTTACATTTATATCTCATCATAGATTGCTGTTTCCATAAAAATACTTTGAGGAAACACCTCATTTGCTACAGTTTGAGTTTGATATTAAGGTAGCCATTAGACCAATGCCTTTCTGTTAAGTCATGAATACGATGGCCCAATTCTGAGGGAAGGACATTTATGAAAGTTCTAGTTGTATTGCGGAATACATCGTCTTTACCACATATTCAGAGATACAATTATATGTCTCATTGTTTAAATTAATTTGTGAACATATATCTTTTCTCCTGACATGATAGGAACCTTCTTGAAAGAAAGCATCCAGTCTTAGATTCCCTGTTTCTGTCCTCTGTGTTGCTTGCCACAGTTTGGATCATACAATATGTGCTCAAAAATAATTCACAAGGTCCTGTATCAAATAATATAATTGAACATATTCCTGGCCAAAAAGAAAAGTGAGAACAAGGGAGCCAGAAAATTTATTCAGTCCTATGCTCTACAGACTTCCCATCAGCATTACCACAACCTCCCAGCCGCTCAGCTGACCTCTCCCTCTTCAATTTTTAATACCATTTTTGTTTCCCCAAGTCTTCAGGAGCTCCCCAACAGGCAGTGACTGAACATTTCATTCACTGTTTTGAATGTCAAAAAGAAAAAAAAATCAGACAAAATCATTCTGTGTTCCACACATCACATCTTATGTAACTGTGGCCTTGGTAGGAATGTACATTGTAAGGAAACTTAGATGGGATTTATCAACCAACACATGTGGAAAATGCCTCGTACTTATTCCTTTCCTTTCTTTCAAATTCATGTAGATGTTATGGTATTAGTCAGTATCCATAATAGCTACAGTAAGGGTCCTATGGCAGATGCTGAGTTTCTACAACTCATGTTGATTAACTAAAAACATGGCAAGTGCATTTGACAACAGAGAAGAGTAAGGAACCCTCAAGCATCTAGAGTCTTCAACTTTGCATTTACCCATCAGACACTGATACTTTGAGTTGTAAAAATAATTTTGTATTTAAAGAACATTTAATTACCAGAATTCTGACAACGTTATGCAATGAAGAACCCCTCTATACACACATATGACTCTTTTGCTTGTAGCAAATAAAAAAATTTAAGGAGTCATATATAAGTTTTTGACAATCAGATATAGTACCTTTTAAAACAGGTGGTAAAAGATAAAGTTTAGCACAACTGGGGCCTAACAAAGTTTCATTTAAAAAGAAAATACATTTTAAAATGTCCAGTTCCATAGAAAGAAAGAATCTCAGAATCAGATACTAGTTTCAGAAATGCCCATGCACCAAGAGTGAAAGGTGCTAAGTTATGGTGCTGTGGGCATGTGCCCTGGGCAGGGCTCCTGACTTTCAAGGTCTCCTGGTTTTCACTTTACTATTTCCTGATCTGACCTAGATGTGTTCACCTTCCCTGCCAGGAAGCTTTATTTCCTTTAAATTATTTCTTTACCTCCATCTAACTTCTGCACACTCAGTGCATTCTTTTGCCTGCCTATTCCTCCCAATGTGACACATCCCTTACTTTCTTCTCCATTGATGGAGGAGTTATTTGGCTTTCATGAAAGCTTTTTTTTTTTTTTTTTTTTTACAGAAAGACAAAAAAGGTCCATGCCCTACTGTGTATTTCTGCTTCAAGCATCACTTCTGAGGACACAACTTGCATAGAGAATGGTTGGCCAGAATTCTGGGCATGGCAGTACATAACCCTCAATGCTAGGAGAGTCCCCTTAGATCCTGAAATGTGGCAGAGCAGTACAAAGAAGAGAGACATGCTCTCTGCTATTTTATGTCACCTTCTAGTCTTGAAAGAAAAAAGGTTACCAAACAGCAGACAATTTCTCTCAAATTGCAGCTCTTTTGCTGACTCTGAGTGTTAGATCTAATTTCAGCTAAAGCAGTAGCAAGGTTTACTTGGCCTTTTTATTTTATTTTTTTCAATCTATAGCCAAAAGAAAGCAATGTCTTGTTTACCTGGATTACTGGACCAGCCTCTTACTGGTTCCCAACTTCTGCCCTTGCTTCTCTTATCCCTTCCAGTTTATTCTCCAAGAGCAGCCAAAGTGGAGCCTTTAAAAAACATCAGAGTCTTTCACTCCAAATTCAACAGTCCTGGCCCTCAAATGGGATCAACACTGTGCTGACCTCATTTACTACCCCCTCAATACTCCCCACCCTGCTAAAGCCTCAATAGTCTCTCTGCTGTTCCTTGAAAATTCCAGTAGTCTCTATTACTAGGGTATCTGCATAGAGGCTCCTCTGCTGTAATCACTTTCTCATACAAGATTGTTCATATATCAACATCTCAGAGAGACCTGCTTCAACCAGGCTATAACAGATCAAGATTTTTTTCTACTATACCTCCAACTCCTTTAATCCTCATCTACTTTTCATTTGTCCATATCATTAATTATGTCATTTGGATACTATCTGTTTACAATGGAGGGCTACAAAGGCAAGGATCTTTGTATAGTACAGCTTGTTGAGCCTGTCATGGCTCAGGTCTGGTCCCCTTAACACAATATTGCATATAAACCTGGAATGCTAAGTTCATGAATCAAGACAAATTGAAAGTGGTCAAACAGGAGATGGCAAGAGTGAATGTAGACATTTTAGGAATCAGTGAACTAAATGGACTGGAATGGGTGAATTTAACCCAAATGACCATTACATCTACCCCTGTGGGCAAGAATCCCTTAGAAGGAATGGAGTAGCCATCATAGTCAACAAAAGAGTCTGAGTTGCAGTAGTTGGATGCAATCTCAAAAACACAGAATAAACTCTGTCATTTTCAAGGCAAACCATTCAATATCACAGTAATCTAAGTCTATGCCCTGACCAGTAATGCTGAATAAGCTGAAGTTGAACAGTTCTCTGAAGAACTACAAGACCTTCCAGAACTAACACCTAATAAAGATGTCCTTTTCATTATAGGGGACTGGAATGCAAAAGTAGGAAGTGAAGAGATATTTGGAGTAACAGGGAAATTTGGCCATGGAGTACAAAACACAGCAGGTCAAAGGCTAACAGAGTTTTGCCAAGAACACTCACTGGTCATAGAAAATATCCTCTTCCAACAACACAAGAGAAGATTCTATACATGGACATCACTAGATGGTCAATACCAAAATCAGACTGGTTATATTCTTTGCATCAAAATATGGAGAAGCTCTATACAGTCAGTGAAACAAGACTAGGAGGTGACTGTGGCTCAGATCATGAATCCTTATTGCCAAATTCAGACTTAAATTGAAAAAATTAGGGAAAACCCTTAGACCATTCAGTTATGATCTAAATCAAATCCCTTACAATTATACAATGAAAGTGGCAAATAGATTCAAGAGATTAGATCTAATAGACAGAATGCCTGAAGAACTATGAATTGAGATTCATGACATTGTACAGGAGGCAGTGATCAAGACCGTCCCAAAGAAAAAGAAATGAAAAAAGGCAAAATGGTTGTCTGAGGAGCCCTTACAAATATCTGAGAAAAGAAGAGAAGTGAAAGGCAAAGGAGAAAAGGAAAGCTATACCCATTTGAATGCAGAGTTCCAAAGAAAGGCAAGGAGAGATAAAAAAAGCCTTCCTCAGTGATCAAAGCAAAGAAATAGAGGAAAATGATAGAATGGGAAAGACTAGAGATCTCTTCAAGAAAATCAGAGATAACAAGGGAATATTTCATATAAAGATGGGCACAAAACAGGGCAGAAACAGTATGGGTCTAAGAGAAGCAGAAGATATTAAGAAGAGGTGGCAAGGATACACAGAAGAACTATACAAAAAGATCATCATGACCTAGATAACCATGAAGGTGTGATCATTCACCTAGAGCCAGACATCCTGGAATGCAAAGTCAGTGGGCCTTAGGAAGCATCTCTGTGCACAAAGCTAGTGGAGGTGATGGAATTCCAGTTGAGCTATTTTATTTATTTTTATCAGATGGGGTCTCTTATCTAATGAGTGCCTACTTTTATTTTTATTTTTATTTAATTTTATTTTTACTTTATTCTAAAGATGATGCTGTGAAAGTGTTGCATTCAATATGCCATCAAATATGCGAAACTCAGCAGTGGCCATGGGACTGGAAAACATCAGTTTTCATTCAGTCCCAAAGAAAGGCCATGCCAAAGAATGATCAAACTACCGCACAGTTGCACTCATCTCACATGAAAGTAATGCTCAGAATTCTCCAAGCCAAGCTTAAACTGCATGTGAACTGTGAAATTCCCAGATGTTCAAACTGGACTTAGAGAAGGCAGAGGAGCCAGAGATCAAATTGCCAACATCCACTGGATCATCGAAAAGGCAAGAGAATTCCAGGAAAACATCTACTTCTGCTTTATTGACTATGTCAAAGCCTTTGACTGTATGGATCACAACAAACTATGGAAAATTCTTAAAGAGATGGGAATACCAGAGCATCAGACCTGCCTCCTGAGAAATTTGGATGCAGGTCAAGAGGGAACAGTTAGAACTGGACATGGAACAACAGACTAGCTTGAAATAGGGAAAAGTACATCAAGGCTGAATATTGTCATCCTGCTTATTTAACTTATATGCAGAGTACATCATAGGAAACAGCAGGCTGGATAAAGCACAAGTGGAATCAAGATTACCAGGAGAAGTATCAATAACCTCAGATATGCAGATGACACCACCCTTGTGGCAGAACGTGAGAACTAAAGAGCCTCCTAATGAAAGTGAAAGAGGAGAGTTGGCTTAAAACTCAACATTCAGAAAACAAAGACCATGGCACCTGATCCCGTCACTTCATGGCAGATAGATGGGAAAACAATGGAAACAGTGACAGACTTTATTTTCTTGGGCTTCAAAATCACTGCAAATGGTGACTGCACCATGAAATTAAAGACACTTGCTCCTTGGAAGAAAACTTTTGACCATCCTAGACAGCATATTTAAAAGCAGAGCCATTACTTTGCCAATAAAGTTCCGTCTAGTCAAAGGTAAGGTTTTTCCAGTACTCATGTATAGATGTGAGAGTTGAACTATACAGAAAGCTGAGTGCCAAAGAGTAGATTTTTTTGAACTGTGGTGTTGGAGAAGACTCTTGGGAGTCCCTTGGACAGCAAGGATATCCAACCGGTCCATCTTAAAGGAGATCAGTCCTGGGTGTTCATTGGAAGGTCTGATGCTAAACCTGAAAATGCCAACATGTTGGCCACCTCATATGAAGAGCTGACTCACTGGAAAAGATCCTGATGCTGGGAAAGACTGAAGGTGGAAGGAGAAGGGCACGACAGAGGATGAGATGGTTGTATGGCATCACCAACTCAATGGACATGATTTTCAGTAAGCCCTGGGAGTTGGTGATGGAGAGGGAAGCCTGGGGTGCTGCAGTCCATGGGGCTGCAAAAAGTTGGACACGACTGGGCGACTAAACTGAACTAATTACCTAAAACAGTGCCTGGCATATGTGTGGTCAGTCACTTAAGTCAGTTCAGTCACTCAGTCATGTCCGAATCTTTGCGACTCCATGAATCGCAGCACACCAGGCCTCCCTGTCCATCACCAACTCCCGGAGTTCACTCAGACTCACGTCCATCAAGTCGGTGATGCCATCCAACCATCTCATCCTCAGTCGTCCCCTTCTCCTCCTGCCTCCAATCCCTTTCAGCATCACAGTCTTTTCCAATGAGTCAACTCTTCACATGAGGTAGCCAAAGTACTGGTAACCAAAGTTTCAGCTTTAGCATCATTCCTTCCAAAGAACACCCAGAACTGATCTCCTTCAGAATGGACTGGCTGAATCTCCTTGCAGTCCAAGGGACTCTCAAGAGTCTTCTCCAACATCACAGATCAAAAGCATCATTTCTTTGGCACTGAGCTTTCTTTACAGTCCAACTCTCACATCCACACATGACCGCTGGAAAAACCATAGCCTTGACTAGATGGACATTTGTTGGCAAAGTAATGTATCTGCTTTTGAATATACTATCTAGGTTGGTCATAACTTTCCTTCCAAAGAGTAAGCCGTCTTTCAATTTAATGGCTGCAATCACCATCTGCAGTGATTTTGGAATCCAGAAAAATAAAGTCTGACACTGTTTCCATTGTTTCCCCATCTACTTCCCATGAAGTCATGGGACCAGATGCCATGATCTTCGTTTTCTGAATGTTGAGCTTTAAGCCAACTTTTCACTCTCTTCTTTCACTTTCATCAAGAGGCTCTTGAGTTCCTCTTCACTTTCTGCCATAAGGGTGGTGTCATCTGCATATCTGAGGTTATTGATACTTCTGGTAATCTTGATTCCAGCTTGTGCTTCTTCCAGCCCAGCATTTCTCATGATGTACTCTGCATATAAGTTAAATAAGCAGAGTGACACTATACAGCCTTGACGTACTCCTTTTCCTGTTTGGAACCAGTCTGTTTTTCCATGTCCAGTTCTAACTGTTGCTTCCTGACCTGCATATAGGTTTCTCAAGAGGCATGTCAGTTGGTCTGGTATTCCCATCTCTTTCAGAATTTTCCACAGTTTCTTGTGATCCACACAGTCAAAGGCTTTGGCATAGTCAATAAACAGAAAGGGATGGTTTTTGAAACTCTCTTGCTTTTTTGATGATCCAGCAGATCTTGGCAATTTGATCTCTAGTTCCTCTGCCTTTTCTAAAACCAGCTTGAACATCAGGAAGTTCACAGTTCACGTATTGTTGAAGCCTGGCTTGGAGAATTTGGGGCATTACTTTACTAGCGTGTGAGGTCAGTGCAACTGTGCAGTAGTTTGAGTATTCTTTGGCTTTGCCTTTCTTTGGAATTGGAATGAAAACTGACCTTTTCCAGTCCTGTGGTCATTGCTGAGTTTACCAAATTTGATGGCATGTTGAGTGTTGCACTTTCACAGCATCATCTATCAGGATTTGAAGTAGCTCCACTGGAATTCCATCACCTCCACTAGCTTTGTTCGTAGTGATGCTTTCTAAGGCCCACTTGACTTCACATTCCAGGATGTCTGGCTCTAGATGAGTGATCACACCAACGTGATTATCTGGGTGGTGAAGATCTTTTTGTACAGTTCTTCTGTGTATTCTTGCCACCTCTTCTTAATATCTTCTGTTTCTGTTGGGTCCATATCATTTCTGTCCTTTATCGAGCCCACCTTTGCATGAAATGTTCCATTGGTATCTCTAAATTTCTTGACAAGATCTCTAGTCTTTCCCATTCTGCTGTTTTCCTCTATTTCTTTGCATTGATCCCTGAGGATATGTGTGACAGACACTCCATTAAATTTGTTGAATTAATTGATTATGGTAAATTTGCTTTTTATTGAAGAAAAAAACTTATTGTTAACAAAGTACTTGTAATTCACAATTATTGAATAATCACAAACTTCACGCTCTGATTTCAAACTCATTGTCTCTTTTGCCCCACTCCCCTTCCTCAAATGATATATGGAAGACCTTCGATACTCAAAGCTTAAAGGTAAGCTGTAAGGTTCCAGGTTAATTTGAGTTAGCAAGTGAATGGAAAACTTGGAGAGCATTTTTTAATTGCCTTCATCTAGGAAAACAAACCTACTTTGGCTCTCAGACTAGTTGTCCACTCTCAGGTGCAAAGACATGGGAACTAGAATGTTCCTACAGTATCAAAATTGTCTCTAGAAGTTTGGATCACTATCAGAATTCTCTCCTGCTGTTTAGTGCCTATGTCAGTTAGGCAAACTCATTCCTGGATCTGAAGCTTTTCCTGACAACATGACCTTGACCATGGCCCATAACTCTGACTCAGACTGCCTGGTCTCCTAGTGATGCTTTTTAGTCCTTGCTTTCTAATCTCCTTGCTCTCTAGGTTTTTCAACTGTGCACACTCATACTCTCAGTTTGTCCTTGAATCTTAGCTGATTTTTCCAAATATTGACCTATGTGGTATAGATCTCTTTCATGAGCCACTGCCTTGTTGTGGTGAAGGGCTTGCATAAACCTGATGAAGCTATAAACCATGTTGTGTAGGGCCAACCAAAACAGATGGGTCAGGGCAGGAAAAAGATGGTGGAGGAATAGGATGGGGAGAACACTTTCTCCCTCTCCACCTCATCAAAAGAACATTTCAACGCTGAGCAAATTCCACAAAATAACTTCTGACTGCTGGCAGAGGGCATCAGGCATCCAGCAAAGCAGATCATTGGCTTCAAAACCAGGTAGGAATTATTTTAAAAAATGAAGATAGAGACAAAGGAGGTAGGGAGGGAACCCCGGCATGGGAAGGGAATCCCGTCCCAGGAAGAGACTCTTAGAAAGAGAGCTTCCCTAAAATTGGGGAACTTTCTCACAGCTGTGTATGGGGCGAGCCCTGGAAGCACAGAGGGCAACATAACAGGAAGGAAGAATAAATAAATAATTAAAACCAACAGATCACGAATTCAACAGTATAGCCCCCAACGGATAAGAAGCGCAACCGCCTGCGTCTGACAGCAGTGGGGGTTGGGCAGGGAGGAGCGCGCCCGCGACAGTGCTTTCTAAGAATTGGGCCGCGGGAGACGTAGGCTGCAGGGCTTTCTCGAGAATCGGGGCGTAACGGGGCCAGAATCGGTCCGCGCGTGGATAGAACGATTTATCCTGGACTAGCAAACCAGACTGGGGGATAACTAACACCCGAACATAAGATACTGACAGGCCCACGCACAGAACAAAGAACGGATTGGAAATAGCCGGCTGCAGACCATCCCCCACCAGCGACAGGCAGCCAGAGCCTTAAGCGCTGGAAGAGGGCAGTCGCAGCTCAAGAGAGACATTGCCTACCAAATTGCAAGTAGGCTTCTTTGCTGAGACTTCTGGGGTCTCTGATCAGTCATCATCTGCCCTGAGAAAGAGAGCCCTGGCAGAGCTCCCAGTAAATTGAGCGACCCGGAAAGCCCAGAAGATGCAACAATAGTGCGTGCCAAACTCCCTAGCCACTCGGACTTGGAACCAAACCTGACACCCGGAGGGGCTTCCTGAGCGGCTTAAACAGGGGAAGTGCATGAAGCATATGGCAGGCCCCACACAGTTATCCCGTGGAGCGAGAAGGGGCAAGCCCAGTGCAGAGCTCACCACCACCCTCCCTGTGGCAAGACAGAAATCAGACACTGAAGAGACCAGCAAACAGAGGAAGTCAAACAGAGGGAGCTGCCTTGGTAGCGACCCCACACAGTCCACAACGACAGAGAAAGTGCCAGATATACCGTTACTACTTTCATGATCAAAAAAAAATTTTTGGGGAGGGGGGGATGATGTGAAAGCGTGATTTTTCTTTTTCTTTTTCTTTTTCTTTTTTAAGAATTTTTTTTTCTTTCTTTAAAAATTTTTTTCCCTTTTTAAATTTGTTTTTTCTTCCTTTCTTTTTCGTCTTTTTTTCCTAAACTTGCTTAAATTTTTAAGTCTTCTATATTTCTATTTATTATTTTTATAACCTAATATTACTTTTCAAAAAAAAAACCCTATCGTTAAAGTAAACACCGTATATAGTCCTATTGGTGGAGGAAGTTGCCTTTTAATAATTCTGGAGTCTTTTATTATATTTTACTTTTTTTCTCTATTTTTTTACATTTCTCTCTCCTTCTTCTTCTTCCCTTCAATAATCTATCTTTGAAAATCCAATCTTTACTCCAGATTTTTAATGTTGGCATTTTGGTATTTGTTGCCAATTTTGTACTTTTAAAACCTAATCTTCAGTACCCAGTTTTACATGAGTGCGAGACTACTGGCTTGACCACTCTCTCCACCTATGGAATCTCCCTTTTCTCCACTAGGTGGTTTTTGTCTCCTCCCTCTGCCTCCTCCTCTCTACCCAACTCTATGAATCACTGTATGCTCCAGAAGGAGAATTCTAAGGGAACTGGTCACTGGCCGGATCTGTATCCCTCCTTCCCATCTCCCTCTTTGTCCTCCTGTCCACCTTTATCTACTTCCTCCCTCTCCTCTTCCATGTATAACTCTCTGACCACCTCTGAGTGGTCCAGACTTTGGAGCACACACAAGAAAGTGGTTATGGGCTAGCTTGCTTTTCCTCTTTTGATTCCACCTCATTCCATTCCACTCACCTGTAACTACTCCCTCCTCTTCTCTCCTCCAAGTAACTCAGCGATCCTCTAGGGACGACCCTCATGGTGGAGAAACCTAGCATCATTAACCTAGATGTTTTAATATTAGTGCTGAATAGATGGAGAAATCATGAGGCTATTGTAAAAATAAATCTGAAAACCAGAATCAGGAGGCATAAGTCCAAAGCCTGAGATCATCAAAGAAATCCTGAATACAGGGAACATTATCCAATAAGAGCTCATCAAACGCCTTCATACCTATACTGAAATTGAGCACTGCCCAAGGGCCAACAAGCTCCAGAGCAAGACGTATCACGCAAATTCTCCAGCAACACAAGAACAAGCTCCTGAGCTTCAATACACAGGCAACTCAAAATACTCCAAAACCATTGACGTCTCATAACCCATTACTTCCCACTTCACAGCAATCCAGAGAGAGGAAATCCAGCTCCACCCACCAGAACTCCAACACAAGCCTCCCTAATCAAGAAATTTGACAAGCCACTGATATAACCCCAAACACAGAGAGGAAGACCTATAAGAAAGAGAATTCCACAAATTCCCAGAATATAGAAAAGCCACCCCAAACGCAGCAATATAACCAAGATGAAGAGACAGAGGAATACCCAGCAGGTAAAGGAACAGGAGACATGCCCACCAAACCAAACAAAAGAGGAAGAGATAGGGAATCTACCTGAGAAAGAATTCCGAATACTGATAGTGAAAATGATCCAAAATCTTGAATTCAAAATAGAAGCACAGATAAATAGCCTGGGGTCAAGGATTGAGAAGATGCAAGAAAGGTTTAACAAGGACCTAGAAGAAATAAAAGAGTCAACATATAATGAATAATGCAATAAATGAGATCAGAAACACTCTGGAGGCTACAAATAGTAATATTGGAGGCAGAGATAGGATTAGTGAAATAGAAGATAGAATGGTAGAAATAAATGAATCAGCAAGGGGAAAAGAAAGAAGAATTAAAAGAAATGAGGACAACCTCAGAGACCTCCAAGACAATATGAAACGCTCCAACATTCGAATTATAGGAGTCCCAGAAGAAGAAGACAAAAAGAAAGACCATGAGAAAATACTTGAGGAGATAATAGTTGAAAACTTCCCTAAAATGGGGAAGGAAATAATCACCCAAGTCCAAGAAACCCAGAGAGTACCAAACAGGATAAATCCAAGGCGAAACACCCCAAGACATATACTAATCAAACTAAAAAGACCAAACACAAAGAACAAATATTAAAAGCAGCAAGGGAAAAACAACAAATAACACACAAGGGGATCCCCATAAGAATAACTGCAGATCTCTCAATAGAAACTCGTCAGGCCAGGAGGGAATGGCAAGATATACTTAAAGTGATGAAGGATAATACTTCAGCCAAGACTACTGTACCCAGCAAGGATCTCATTCAAATATGAAGGAGAAATCAAAAGCTTTACAGACAAGCAAAAGCTGAGAGAATTCAGCACCACCAAACCAGCTCTCCAACAAATACTAAAGGATAAACTTTAGACAGGAAACACAAAAAGGACATATAAACCCAAACCCAAAACAATAAAGTAAATGGCAACAGGAACATACTTATCAATAATTACCTTAAATGTAAATGGGTTGAATGCCCCAACCAAAAGGCAAAGACTGGCTGAATGGATACAAAAACAAGATCCCTATATATGCTGCCTACAAGAGACCCACCTCAAAACAACGGACACATACTGACTAAAAGTGAAGGGCTGGAAAAAGTATTCCATGCAAATAAAGACCAAAAGAAAGCAGGAGTAGCAATACTCATATCCGATAAAATAGACTTTAAAACAAAGGCTGTGAAAAGGGACAAAGAAGGCCACTACATAATGATTAAAGGATCAATCCAAGAAGAAGATATAACAATTATAAATATATATGCAAGCAAAATAGGAGCACCGCAATATGAAAGACAATTGCTAACAAGCATGAAAGGGAAATTAATAATAACACAATAATAGTGGGAGACTTTAATACCCCACTCACACCTATGGACAGATCAACTAAACAGAAAATTAACAAAGAAACGCAAACGTTAAATGATACAATAGACCAGTTAGACCTAATTGATATCTATAGGACATTTCACCCCAAAACAATGAATTTCACCTTTTACTCAAGTGCACACGGAACCTTTTCCAGGATAGATCACATTCTGGGTCATAAATCCAACCTTAATAAATTCAAAAAAATCGAAATTATTCCAAGCATCTTCTCTGACCATAATGCACTAACGTTAGATCTCAATTATAGAAGAAAAACTATTAAAAATTCCAACATTGGGAGGCTGAACAACACCCTTTTGAATAATCAACAAATCACAGAAGAAATCAAAAAGAAATCAAAATATGCATTGAAACGAATAGAAATGAAAACACAACTACACAGAACCTTTGGGACACTATAAAAGCAGTCCTAAGAGGAAAGTTCATAGCAATACAGGCATACCTCAAAAAACAAGAAAAAGTCAAATAAATAACCTAACTCTACACCTAAAGCAACTGGAAAAGGAAGAAATAGAGAACCCCAGTATAAGTAGAAGGAAAGAAATCCTAAAAATTAGGGCAGAAATAAATGCAAAAGAAACAAAAGAGACCATAGCAAAAATCAACAAAGCAAAAAGCTGGTTCTTTGAAAGGATAAATAAAATTGACAAACCATTAGCCAGACTCATCAAGAAACAAAGAGAAAAAAATCAAATCAACAAATTTAGAAATGAAAATGGAGAGATCACGACAGACAACTCAGAAATACAAAGAATCATAAGAGACTACTATCAGCAATTATATGCCAATAAAATGGACAACTTGGAAGAAATGGACAAATTCTTAGAAAAGTACAACTTTCCAAAACGGAACCAGGAAGAAATAGAAAATCTTAACAGACCCATCACAAGCATGGAAATTGAAACTGTAATCAGAAATCTTCCAGCAAACAAAAGCCCAGGTCCAGACGGCTTCACAGCTGAATTCTACCAAAAATTCCGAGAAGAGCTAACACCTATCTTACTGAAACTATTTCAGAAAATTGCAGAGGAAGGTAAACTTCCAAACTCGTTCTATGAGGCCTCCATCACCCTAATACCAAAACCTGAAAAAGACACCACAAAAAAAGAAAACTACAGGCCAATATCACGGATGAACATAGATGCAAAAATCCTCAACAAAATCCTAGCAATCAGAATCCAGCAACACATTAAAAAGATCATACACCATGACCAAGTGGGCTTCATCCCAGGGATGCAAGGATTCTTCAGTATCCGCAAGTCAATCAATGTAATTCATCACATTAACAAACTGAGAAATAAAAATCATTTGATTATCTCAATAGATGCAGAAAAAGCCTTTGACAAAATTCAACATCCATTTATGATAAAAACTCTCCAGAAAGCAGGAATGGAAGGAACATACCTCAACATAATAAAAGCTATATATGACAAACCCACAGCTAACATTAACCTCAATGGTGAAAAATTGAAACCATTTCCCCTAAAGTCAGGAACCAGACAAGGGTGTCCACTTTCACCACTACTCTTCAACATCGTACTGGAAGTTTTGGCCACAGCAATCAGAGCAGAAAAAGAAATAAAAGGAATCCAAATTGGAAAAGAAGAAGTAAAACTCTCACTGTTTGCAGATGACATGATCCTCTACATAGAAAATCCTAAAGACTCGACCAGAAAACTACTAGAGCTAATCAATGAATATAGTAAAGTTGCAGGATTTAAAATCAACACTCAGAAATCCCTTGCATTCCTATACACTAATAATGAGAAAGTAGAAAAAGAAGTTAAGGAAACAATTCCATTCACCATTGCAACGAAAAGAATAAAATACTTAGGAATATTCCTACCTAAGGAAACTAAAGACCTATATATCGAAAACTATAAAACACTGATGAAAGAAATCAAAGAGGACACTAATAGATGGAGGAATATACCATGCTCATGGGTTGGAAGAGTCAATATAGTGAAAATGAGTATACTACCGAAAGCAATCTACAGATTCAATGCAATTCCCATCAAGCTACCAGCAGTATTTTTCACAGAACTAGATCAAATAATCTCAAGAATTGTATGGAAATACAAAAAACCTCAAATAGCCAAAGCAATCTAGAGAAAGAAGAATGGAACTGGAGGAATCAACTTGCCTGACTTCAGGCTCTACTACAAAGCCACAGTCATTAAGACAGTATGGTACTGGCACAAAAACAGAAATATAGATCAATGGAACAAAACAGAAAGCCCTGGAATAAATCCACACACCTATGGACACCTTATCTTTGACAAAGGAGGCAAGAATATACAATGGAGTAAAGACAGTCTCTTTAATAGGTGGTGCTGGGAAAACTGGTCAACCACTTGTAAAACAATGAAACTAGACCTGTTTCTAACACCACACACAAAAACAAACTTAAAATGGATTAAAGATCTAAATGTAAAACCAGAAACTATAAAACTCCTAGAGGAAAACATAGGCAAAACACTCTCCGACATTAATCACAGCAGGATCCTCTATGATCCAACTCCCAGTATACTGGAAATAAAAGCAAAAATAAACAAATGGGATCTAATTAAAATTAAAAGCTTCTGCACAACAAAGGAAACTATAAGCAAGGTGAAAAGACAGCCTTCTGAATGGGAGAAAACAATAGCAAATGAAACAACTGACAAACAACTAATCTCAAGGATATATAAGCAACTTATGCAGCTCAACTCCTGAAAAATAAACGATCCAATAAATAAATGGGCCAAAGAACTAAATAGGCATTTCTCCAAAGAAGACATACGGCTGGCTAACAAACACATGAAAAGATGTTCAACATCACTCATTATCAGAGAAATGAAAATCAAGACCACAATGAGGTACCATTTCACTCCAGTCAGAATGGCTGCGATCCAAAAGTCTACAAGCAATAAATGCTGGAGAGGATGTGGGAAAAGGGAACCCTCTTACACTGCTGGTGGGAATGCAAACTAGTACAGCCATTATGGAAAACAGTGTGGCGATTCCTGAAAAAATTGCAAATAGAACTGCCTTATGACCCAGCAATCCCACTGCTGGGCATACACACTGAGGAAACCAGAATTGAAAGAGACACATGTACCCCAATGTTCATTGCAGCACTGTTTATAATAGCCAGGACATGAAAGCAACCAAGATGTCCATCAGCAGATGAATGGATAAGAAAGCTGTGGTACATATACACAATGGAGTACTACTCAGCCCTTAAAAAGAATAAATTTTACTCATTCTAATGAAATGGATGAAATTGGATCTGATTATACAGAGTGAAGTAAGCCAGAAAGAAAAACACCAATACAGTATACTGACACATATATATGGAATTTAGAAGATAGTAATGATGACCCTATATGTGAGACAACAAAAGAGACACAGAGGTATAGAACGGACTTTTGGACTCTGAGGGAGAGGGAAAGGGTGGGATGGTTTGGGAGAATGGCATTGAAACATGTATACTTTCTTGTAAGAAACGAAGCACCAATCTATGTTCAATGCAGGATGCAGGATGCATGGGGCTGGGGCATGGGATGATTCAGGTAGAGGATGTGCGGTAGGAGGTGGGGGGCTTCGGCATTGGGAGATTGTGTTCACCTGTGGCTGTTTCATGTCAATGTATGGCAAAACAAATACAGTATTGTAATTAAAAATAAATAAATTTTTTTAAAAAAACAGATGGGTCATAGTGGAGAGTTCTAACACAATGTGATCCACTGGCGGGGGGGAATGGAAAGCCACCCCAGTATATTTGCCCTGAGAACCTCATGAACTGCATAAAAGACAAAAATATATGACACCAAAAGATGAGTTTCCCAGATCTGAAGGTGTCCGATATGCTACTGGGGGAAGAAAAGAAAACTACTAATAGCCCCAGAAAGAATTAAGTTGCTGGGCTAAAGCGACAATGACATTCAGTTGTGGATGTCTCTGGTGATGAAAGTAAAATCCGATGTTGCAAAGAACAGTATTGCATAGGAGCCTGGAATGTTAGGTCCATGAATCAAGGTAAACTGGACATGGCCAAGCAGCAAATGGTAAGAATAAACATTGACATCTTAGGAATCAGTGAACTAAAATGGACCGGAATGGGAGTATTTAATTCAGATGAGCATTAAATCTACTACTATGAGCATGAATCCCATAAAAGAAACAGAATAGCCCTTATAATCAACAAAAGAATCTGAAATGCAGTACTTGGGTCCAACCTCAAAAACAACAGAATGATCTTGGTTCATTTCCAAGGCAAGCCATTCAACATCACAGTAATCTAAGTCTATGCCCCTGCCACTGTTAAGGAAGATGCTGAAGTTCATCAGTTTTATGAAGACCTAAGACCTCTAGAACTAACACCAAATAAAGACGTTCTATTCATCATTGGGGTTGGAATGTAAAAGTAGAAAGTCAAGAGATACCTGGAACTACAGGCAAGTAGGTCAGGAAGGGCAGCGGTGAGGAGATACCCTTCATCCAAGGTAAGGAGCAGCAGCTGAGCTATGCTGGAGCAGCCGTGAAGAGATACCCCACGCCCAAGGTAAGAGAAGCCCAAGTAAGATAGTAGGTGTTGCAAGAGGGCATCAGAGGGCAGACACACTGAAACCATACTCACAGAAAACTAGTCAATCTAATCACACTAGGACAACAGCCTTGTCTAACTCAATGAAACTAAGCCATGCCTGCAGGGCAACCCAAGATGGGCAGGTCATGGTGGAGAGGTCTGACAGAATGTGGTCCACTGGAGAAGGGAATGGCAAACCACTTCAGCATTCTTGCCTTTAGAACCCCATGAACAGTATGAAAAGGCAAAAAGATAGGACACTGAAAGACTAACGCCCCAGATCAGTAGGTGCCCAACGCACTACTGGAGATCAGTGGAAAAATAACTCCAGAAAGAATGAAGGGATGGAACCAAAGCAAAAACAATACCCAGCTGTAGATGTGACTAATGATAGAAGCAAGGTCCAATGCTGTAAAGAGCAATATTGCATAGGAACCTGGAATGTCAGGTCCATGAATCAAGGCAAATTGGAAGTGGTCAAACAAGAGATGGCAAGAGTGAATGTCGACATTCTAGGAGTTAGCAAAATAAATGGACTAGAATGGGTGAATTTAACTCAGATGACCATTATATCTACTACTGCAGGCAGGAATCCCTCAGAAGAAATGAAGCAGCCAATAATGGTCAACAAAAAGAGTCTGAAATGCAGTACTTGGATGCAATCTCAAAAATGACAGAATGACCTCTGTTTGTTTCCAAGGCAAACCATTCAATATCACAGTTATCCAAGTCTATGCCCCAACCAGTAATGCTGAAGAAGCTGAAGTTGAATAGTTCTCTGAAGAACTACAAGACCTTTTAGAACTAACACCCAAAAAAGATGTCCTTTTCATTATAAGGGATTGGAATGGTAAAGTAGGAAGTCAAGAAACACCTGGAGTAACAGGCAAAACTGGCCTTGGAATATGGAATGAAGCAGGACAAAGACTGAGAGTTTTGCCAAGAAAATGCACTGGTCATTGCAAACACCCTCTTCCAACAACACAAGAGAAGACTCTACACACGGACATCACCAGAAGGTCAACACCGAAATCAGATTGATTATATTCTCTGCAGCCAAGGATGGAGAAGTTCTATACAGTCAACAAAAAGAAGACCAGGAGCTGACTGTGGCTTAGATCATGAATTCCTTATTACCAAATTCAGACTTAAATTGAAGAAAGTTGGGAAAACCGCTAGACGATTCAGGTATGACCTAAAGCAAATCCCTTATGATTATACAGTGGAAGTAAGAAATAGATTTAAGGGACTAGATCTGATAGATAGAGTGCCTGATGAACTATGGAATGAGGTTTGTGACATTGTATAGGAGACAAGGATAAAGACCATTCCCATGGAAAAGAAATGCAAAAAGCAAATGGCTCTCTGGGGAGGCCTTACAAATAGCTGTGAAAAGAAGAGAAGCAAAAAGCAAAGGAGAAAAGGAAATATATAAATATCTGAATGCAGAGTTCCAAGAATAGCAAGAAGAGATTAGAAAGCCTTCTTCAGCGATCAGTGCAAAGAAATAGAGGAAAAGAACACAATGGGAAAGACTAGAGATCTCTTCAAGGAAATTAGAGATACCAAGGGAACATTTCATGCAAAGATGGGCTCAATATAGGACAGAAATGGTATGGACCTAACAGAAGCAGAAGATATTAAGAAGAGATGGCAAGAATACACAGAAGAACTGTACAAAAAGATCTTCATGACCTGGATAATCACGATGGTGTGATCACTCATCTAGAGCCAGACATCCTGGAATGTGAAGTCAACTGGGCCGTAGAAAGCATCACTACGAACAAACTTAGTGTAGGTGATGGAATTCCTATTGAGCTATTTCAAATCCTGAAAGATGATGCTGTGAAAGTGCTGCACTCAATATGCCAACAAATTTGGAAAACTCAGCAGTGGCCACATCTGGAAAATGTCAGTTTTCATTCCAATTCCAAAGAAAGGCAAAGCCAAAGAATGCTCAAATTACCACACAATTGCACTGATCTCACATGCAAGTAAAGTAATGCTCAAAATTCTCCAAGCCAGGCTTCAGCAATACGTGAACTGTGAACTTCCAGGCGATCAAGCTGGTCTTAGAAAAGGCAGAGGAACCAGAGATCAAATTGCCAACATTCGCTGGATCAATTGAAAAGCAAGAGAGTCTCCACAAAAACATCCCTTTCTGTTTATTGACTATGCCAAAGCCTTTGACTGTGTGGATCACAAGAAACTGTGGAAATTTCTGAAAGAGATGGGAATACCAGACCAACTGACATGCCTCTTGAGAAACCTATATGCAGGTCAGGAAGCAACAGTTAGAACTGGACATGGAAAAACAGATTGGTTTCAAATGGGAAAAGGAGTATGTCAAGGCTGTATATTCTCACCCTGCTTATTTAACTTATATGCAGAGTACATCATGAGAAACGCTGGGTTGGAAGAAACACAAGCTGGAATCAAGATTGCTGGGAGAAATATCAATAACCTCAGATATGCAGATGACACCACCCTTATGGCAAGAAAGTGAAGAGGAACTCAAGAGCCTCTTGATGAAAGTGAAAGAAGAGAGTGAAAAAGTTGGCTTAAAGCTCAACATTCAGAAAACGAAGATCATGGCATCTGGTCCCATCACTTCATGGGAAGTAGATGGGGAAACAGTGAAAACAGTGTCAGACTTTATTTTGGGGGCTCCAAAATCACTGCAGATGATGACTGCAGCCATGAAATTAAAAGACGCTTACTCCTCGGAAGAAAAGTTATGACCAACCTAGATAGCATACTCAAAAGCAGAGACATTACTTTGCCAACAAAGGTCCGTCTAGTCAAGGCTATGGTTTTTCCAGTGGTCATGTGTGGATGTGAGAGTTGGACTATGAAGAAGGCTGAATGCCAAAGAATTGATGCTTTTGAACTGTGGTGTTGGAGAAGACTCTTGAGAGTCCCTTGGACTGCAAGGAGATCCAACCAGTCCATTCTGAAGGAGATCAGCCCTGGGATTTCTTTGGAATGAATGATGCTAAAGCTGAAACTCCAGTACTTTGGCCACCACATGCGAAGGGTTGACTCATTGGAAAAGACTCTGATTCTGGGAGGGATTGGGGGCAGGAGGAGAAGGGGACAACAGAAGATGAGATGGGTGGATGGCATCACGGACTCGATGGACATGAGTCTGATTGAACTCCAGGAATTGGTGATGGACCGGGAGGCCTGGCATGCTGCCATTCATGGAGTTGCAAATAGTAGAACATGACTGAGTGACTGAACTGAACTGAATTTGCCCTTGGAGGACAAAATGAATCTTGGCAAAGGCTAACTGAATTCTGCCAAGAGAAAGTATTGACTTTAGCAAACACCCTTTTTCAACAACATGAGGGACAACATTACACATGGACATCACCAAATGACCAATACCAAAATCCAATTGATTACATTATTTGTAGCCAAAGATGGAGAAGCTGTATATGTTCAGAAAAAATGAGACCTGCAATTGACTGTGGCTCAGATCACCAGTTTCTTATAGCAAAATTCAGGCTTAAACTAAAAACGGAAAACCTCTAGGCCAGCCAGGTACAACTCAGATCAGATTACCTATGAATATGCAGCGGAGGTAACAGATAGATTCAAGGGATTAGATCTGGTAGGCAGAGTGCCTGAAGAACTATGGATGGAAGTTCATAATACTGGATAGAAGGCAGAAAACAGAACTATCCCAAAGAAAAAGAAAAGCAAAAGGCAAAGTGGTTATCAGAGGAGGCCTTACAAATAGCCAAAAAAAAGAAGAGAAGCAAAAAGCAAGGGAGAAATGGAAAGATATACCCTACTACATGCAGATTTCCAAAGAACATGGAAAGATAAGAAGGCCTTCTTCAATGAACAGTGTATAAAACTAGAAGAAAACAACAGAAGCACAAAGACTAGAGATTTCTTCAGGAAAATTGGAAATATCAAGTGAACATTGTGCCCAAAGATGGCAAATAAAGGACAATAAATGGACATAAACGGTAGAAACATAGTCGGCCGTGAAGAGATCAAGAAGAGATGGAAAGAATGCACAGAAGAACTGTATAAAAAAGATCCAAATGAACTAGATTGTTATGATGGTGTGGTCAGCCACCCAGAACCAAACATTTCCTCTGGAGAGCAAAATGGGCCTTAGGAAGCACTGCTGTTAATAAAGCTAGTGGATGCAATGGAATTCCAATAGAATTATTCAAAACCCTAAACCCTAAAGGATGATGACTTCAAGGTGTTGCATTCAATATGTCAGCAAATCTGAAAGACCCAGCAGTGGCCACAGGACTGGAAAAGGTCAATTTTCATCCCAAATCCCAAGAAGGATAGCACTAAAGAATGAGCTAACCATAGAACTCATCTCCTGTACTAATAAGGTCACGCTTAAAATCTTGCATGCTAGGCTTCAGTGTTATGTGAATCAAGAACTTCCAGATGTCCAAGCTGGGTTTAGAAAAGGAAGAAGAACCAGAGATCAAATTGCCAACATTTGCTGGCAGAGAAAGCTAGGAAATTCTAGCAAAACATCTACCTCTGTTTCATTGACTATCACAGTCTTTGTGTGGATCATAATAAACTGTGTAAAGTTCTTAAAGAGATGGAAATAACATACCATCTTACCTGTCTCCTGAGAAACTTGTATGTGGGTCAAAAAGCAATAGTCTAGAACCATGTATGGAAAAACTGATTGGTTCAAGATTGAGAAAGGAGTATGACAAGGCTGTTTGTGTCATCCTGTTTGTTTAATCTATACACTGAGCACATCATGAGACATGCCAGGCTGGATGAGTTACAAGCTGGAATCAAGATAGGCAGGAGAAACATCAACAACCTCAGATATGCGGATGATTCCACCCTAATGGCAGAAAGTGAAGAGGAATTAAAGAGACTCATGATGAGGGTGAAGGAGGAGAGTGAAAGAGCTTAAAATTAAATATTAAAAAAACCTAAGATCATGGCATCTGTCCCCATTCAGTTCAGTTCAGTCACTCAGTCGTGTCCGACTCTTTGCAACCCCATGAATCGCAGCATGCCAGGCCTTCCTGCCCATCACCAACTCCCAGAGTTCACTCAAATTCATGTCCATTGAGTCGGTGATGCCATCCAGCCATCTCATCCTCAGTCGTCCCCTTCTCCTCAGGCCCCCAATCCCTCCCAGCATCAGTCTTTTCCAATGAGTCAACTCTTCACATGAGTTAGCCAAATTACTGGAGTTTCAGCTTTAACATCACTCCTTCCAAAGAACACCCAGGGTTGATCTCCTTTAGAATGGACTGGTTGGATCTCTTTGCAGTCCAAGGGACTCTCAAGAGTCTTCTCCAACACCACAGTTCAAAAGCATCAATTCTTTGGCACTCAGCTTTCTTTATAGTCCAACTCTCACATCCATACATGACCACTGGAAAAACCATAGCCTTGTCCCCATTACTTCACGGCAAAGAGAGGAAAGAAAGGTAGAAATATTAACAGATTTCCTTTTCTTGGGCTCTAAAATCACTGCAGATGGTGACTGCAGACATGAAATCAGAAGACGTTTGCTTCTTGGCAAGAAAGCTAAACAAACCTATATGCAGTGTGTTGAAAAGCAGACATTACTCTGCTGAAAATATCCATATAGTCAAGGCTATGGTCTTCCCAGTGGTATGTGTGATTGTGAGAGCTGGACCATAAAGAAGATGGAGGAGGGATGGGGTGGCCAAAGAATTGGTGCCTTTGAATTATGGTGCTTGAAAACTCCCCAGAGTCCCTTGGACAGCAAGGAGATTAAACCAGTCAGTCTCAAGGGAAATCAATCCTGAATACTTGATGGAAAGACTGAAGCTGAAGCTGAAACTCCAGTATTTTGGTCATCTGATGTGAACACCTGACTGATTGGAAAAGTCCCTAATGCTGGAAAAGATTGCAAGCAGAAGAAGAGGGTGTCAGAGCACAAGATGGCTGGATGGCATCACTGATGCAATGGACATGACCTTGGGCAAACTTTGGGAGATGGTGAGGGACAGAGAGGCCTATTGTGCTGCAGTCCATGGGGTCACAAAGAGTTGGACACGACTGGGAGACTGAATAACAATGATAAATATATAGGTGTATCCCAAAGATCTCCCTTCTCAGAATACTTGTTGACCAGCTGTGACAAGTGCAGGCAGTAGGCAATCTCCCTCCCAACTCCATCAGGGACTACTTCAGCTGCAAAGGGCCATCTTCCCAGAGTAACAGGCCTTCCTGAGACAGCAGGTACTTCAAGACGACCCAGTGATGGACCCACTAAGGAGCAGTTCTTGCTCCAGACTCCCTGCAGATTGGCCAAGGTGTTGCCAGGCCAAATTCTCCCTCTGTCCAATTCTTCTCCCTTCTCTTTCTCCTTCATCAGCATTGATCTCTAATAATTATCATGTGTCTCCACAGATGATCTCAATATCTACTTCTGGAGATTCCAACAATAACAGCCTCCAACATTCTCAGCTAATAGAAATGTCAAGATTAAGAAAGTTGAAGAGGTAGAAAGTGAAGTACGACATATATGAGTGTTACTCAGAGAGCAGTATATTATCCATGAGAGACTTATCTACCACTGAAACCATGCTAGTAACACTTAAGAGTCCTCACTGTATCATGCGTTCTCAACATCAGCTAATAATATAAGAAAGCTACTTTGCTTTCTTAAGACTTTGAGCCAAAGCTTTCTTCTAACTCACACTCTGAAAAATCTTCCTTTAGGTTGATATATCTTTTACAAAAAAATAAATAATAATAATAATAATAGGACTTCTCTGGTGGTCCTCTGGTTAAGAATCTGCCTGCCAATGCAGGTGACACTAGTTGGATCCCTAGTCTAGGAAGATTCCACATACAGCAAAGCAACTAAGCCTCTATGTCACAAATACTAAAGCCCAAGGACCCTACCAGTGCGTGCTTCACAACAAGAGAAGACTCCACAAGGAGAAATCAGATAGCAACCCTCCACAGCAACTACAGAAAGTTTACACAGCAACAAAGGCCTGGCGCAGTCAATAAATAAATAAACCTTTCTTTTAAGTTCTAAAAAAAGGGAAAACCCATCAGTTCTGGAGATGATCAAAACATGGTTTAGGTTCTGAATCAGGACATAGGAGAACTAAACTTACTGTCTCATAGAATTTATAAGAACACCATCCTGATATCCTTATATTAGCAACATTCATTTGTCAGAAATTTACTTTCAACTAAATGCCTTTCAGTTTTAAAATAATTTTAGAATAAAGTGGGCCTTTTTACTTCTAAGATACAATGAACTTGGTAATATTTCTGCCACTGGTTTGTACCACCTTCTGTTAGCTTCTGTTAGTATCATTTATTTACTCCCCTCATTATGATATTTCCCTATATTATTCAAGGTAAAACTTTCTTTGAGCCAATGTATCTAATATCTGGGAGACACCTTATCTAGATCCAAAACCACACAAAGGCCTCCCCTTTGCCTGAGGCTGAATATAGTCAACATTTTCCAAAACCCCTCTAAGTCACCATGTGACCCCTCTGAGTGGCTGATTTCTGTGCCAAGCTTATTCGGTTTGGACCCTTATGAGAGGTTCTAAATTCCAAAGGCTGCTTGTTTGAAAATTCATGAGGTTCTCAATGATGCAGTTCCTTTTTGGCTGCCCCATTGCTGGGTTCGTTCAGACAACAAGCTGCTTAGGGATGGATAATTTTTCCTCTTGGCTGCCAAAACCCACAGGGCAGGAGGTTGGTATTTCACTGCTATTGTAGAATTTTCAGAAGTTTGGAAAACAGAGAATTTTATTTTTTGTTTTGTTTTGATATAGGACATTTTGACAATGGCTTTGGCAGTGATACAAAAATCTCCATGCTTGTTAACCAGAATAACATTTGCAGCCATCTGGCTTGCATGTAGCACCCTCTGAGTAGGATAGATATAAAAGCAACAAGCAATTAAGAGGTTTAAACTGGTTTTCCCATTTGTTTCTGAACTATCCCATGATAAAGATATAACAGGCAATGGAAGGATTGCTGATTCTTTGTCAGCACATTTCCCATCATGATAAAATTTGTCTGACACCTCCATTATTTCTTTATTTCTCAGTCTCTCCCTTTACCACCATGATTCTTCCAGATTTCTGGACTTGGATTTTCCTTTTGTCCTAAACATAACATCTCCAATCATGACAAACCACAAAATCCACTAAAATCTACTACATGCCCAGTTATGTATATTATTCTTTTTGAAAATGACTAAGGCTCGATTCCAAAGAACAGAATAAAGCTCTTACAGCAACATAATATGAATCACTGGCTTTTAATTTTAAGTTTCTGGGCCTAATCTTTATATGATAAATTTTAGGTATTTTGTTAGGACAGTTTTAAACAACAAAACACAGAAGAAAGTTTTGATTCTTGAAACTGAAAAGACATAGCTCCTTTAGACCAGGAATTATACCTTTGATCTCCTTAAAATAATTCAAAGGTATTTATTATAATATCTACATTTATCTAGATATATAAACAGCACTGTTGACTTGGACTTCTGTCAATTTCCAGTTCAATAATAAGAGATCAAAGTTTTCCAAAGTGCTGGAAACAAAGTCTGAGCAGTTGTGCTGAAAGGAAAGAGTAAAGTGAGGTAGGATTTGAGAAAAGATGCTTACTTTCCCCCTTCCAGCTTACTCCTTGAAGTCCTATCCTGCCTGCCTAGGAAACATGATCTGCTAGTAACTTGCAGAAGAGGCTTTGTGCTGCCACATATTTTGCACATTTTACATAAAGTAACATATTTTTATCCAAGGCTTTCAGAGACTTCTCACTTAGTTGTCAGGTTCAGAAAACCCAGAGCTGGAAGAGATCAGACAGGAATTTTCCCAAACAAATTAGCATGTTGGAGGATGATGTAAATGGCAGCATGAACTGCCCCTATGCTTGAGCACGCTTTGCAGCACAGCTAAGATATTAACAAGTGATGGTTTCATGCACTTGGTCTAGTGATTTACGAACTTGCTTCCTGATTTAATAGAGTGCTAGAAAGGATTGTTGTTATACCAACTAAAAGAATCATAAAATGGTAATGAATGTTATGAAACTTCATGAATATTTCATCTGAAGACAGGCTGTCAGATTTATCTTGAGGTTAAAGAGCACTTAGGCCATAAATCAGGTTTGAGATGGAGCTGCCTGAAGTTCGTAGTTGGTGAAAACTGTCTACATGTTAGGTAAGGCTATCTGTGGGTGTTTATTATTTTACTGGCACATTAAAACCCAGTTAACCTAAGATAAAGAAAAAACTTCAGGTTTAAAATATGGCACTTTAAAAAGAATTAGCAAAGTTTCTAGGAAAGCACTAGGATTTTTTTGGAAGAAAATTGACTTTATTGTAATTTTCCCATTGAATTTATTAAGTATTCAATATTATCATCAATATTCAATAAAAAGGTATCATAAAGCTACTAAATTGACACAATAACATGGAGTAATGAGCACATGTTCTTTAGCTATGAACTACACATATAGTCATCATTTATATTAAGCCTTTAATATATCATCAGTTTCGAGGCAATTTTTCATTTGAAATATTTATAGTTAGTTTAGAATTCACTACTTATTTCCTAGATAAGTGTGTTTCATTTCTTCCAATAGAACAACAACATCAAAAGAAATGCTTCTCTAGACTACATTAATGACGTAGAAGTGAAATTTAATTCAGTGATTATGAAGCTCCCTCTAGCTCTGTAACTAGCTGAGAGCAAGCCTCTCCTTTAAATTACCTCCTTTAAATTAAGTTTTTTTCTTTTTGTGTTTTTAAAAGCAGGAAATGTGATTTAAATAGAGACGACCCTTCTGATAATCTTTTATTTATCTGGCAGTGGAAATAGAATCATTCATTAATATATTTGATCTGTCACTCAGCATAATTTTTGAATGCTTACTATGTGACATGTACTTTGCTAGGTGATAGGGATGAAACTGTGGATGATTAAAACATGGTCCCTACCTGTAGAACATTTTGCTTCAAAAAATAGGTAAGTAAGAAATTATTAAAAGTGTTATGGCTGCCATAATAAGGGCTTTTATGAGAACGCGTGAGAGGGGTACATGCCCTAGAGTTTACGGATCAAAAGTGGCACTTTTCAGAAAAGAATGTCTAAGTTCAGACCTCCAGGGAAGTAGGGAGGAGTAGACTAGGAGGAGAGAAAAACATGACCTATTAGAGAAACTGAGGAAAGCCTGTAATAGTTGAATTGTATTGAATGTGTGTTTTTGGGGAGAAGATGGAAAGGAAGGTGGGGAAGGAAGAAAAGGAGGGCATAGACCATGCCTCCAAACCCTGTAAGAGAGGTGAGGAGGGAGGACTGGGGAATCAAATTATTTTTATTTTAACAAGATGTTGAACATAACCAATGCTCTTGAATGGTGGAAAAGAAGATAAATAAATAAATACACTCTCTAAGATTAGAGTAAGATTGGGACAAATACCCTGAAGAATTTCCTAATAGGAAATTCTTATATTTGAGAGTAGTTTTGAAAGGTAGATGAAAAGATATCTTCATGAAGGTCTTGAAAATAAAAATTATCCTTCATTTTAAAGAAGAGAAGATAGCTTACATTCTAAAGAAATATTACTATGCATGTCTTCATCCTTATCCTCCTCAATACTTAAAATATGTTGTATTAAAATAATAATAATATTGATTAAGGAAATACAATCTACCATCCTTACATGTTTTATCTATTAGCTTATTTAATCCTCATTTTAAAACCTGTGTAGTAAATACTACAATTATCTCAATTTAAAAGTTGATGCAATTAGGCACAGTCAGCGAATGTGTCTGTCATACAATTGGTGAGTTGCAGAGCTGGGATTTGAACCTAGGCAGTCAGGCTCTTGACCATAATTGCAGGTCCCAGTGTTCCCAATCGTGACATATTACATAGTCACACAGTTATCATCTAAAAGAAAAAAAATGTTCTCATTTACCCTTGAATATCTTTTATGTCCATTTATGAGGGAATTCACATTTTGAAGAAGAAAATTCCAATTTGATTTTGTGTGAGGCAAACACATTTGCAGATTTGACACTTGTAGCAATGTATTTGCCCACTGATTATTGATGAATGAACTTTGTGTTCTTATTTTGGTACTGCTGCTGCTGCTGCTAAGTCGCTGCAGTCAGGTCCGACTCTGTGCGACCCCATAGACGGCAGCCCACCAGTCTCCCCCATCCCTGGGATTCTCTAGGCAAGAACACTGCAGTGGGTTGCCATTTCCTTCTCCAATGCAGGAAACTAGTGAACAGTAAATGCATGTACATGACATCACTTATAAGGGAATAAATAATTTTAAAAACTTCCCTTCACAGAGTATTATCACACTGAACTGTCATTCACATTACCCTAAACTGAGTTGTAATGTTATTACCTAGTAGGTGTCACATCCTTCATTCAAAATGGAAGCTGTGCTTTTCATTTCCAGAGGAAAACCATTCTATGTGCTTAAGCTGATCTACAGGGCATAAGATCACAGCCTCTCCAATACAAAGAGTCATTTGTCCAATTGTCTGACCTGCTCCAGCCTAGTAAATAAGGACAGCGTAAGATGACAAAAGGTTTCCAGCGGAAACGGATTTATAGTCAGAATCAGTTTCTTATGTTTTCATTCATTTTGAATGAATACAAAAATAATCTTGCTGCTAATATAAATGCCGCAAACTGAGCCGTTAAATTGACAGTGTGATCGATCCCACTTCACCTTGCTTTATAAGCAAAATGTATCATTCTCGGGAGCTTTCTTCTGTTTAAATAATTGTAAGAAATATATTTCTTGCCTTTACTTTTATTGATAAAACACAGCATGTCATCTTAATTCATCCTTCCCCTGCTCTATTTTATCATCTTCTCCAGAGTGATTGGAATTCTGATCACCCTGTGTTTTGCTCTCAGATTGAAAGCCTCTATCTATTCATCTGTTATTCTTCACGAAGCAAAGCTCTGGTATAACATCTGTTTTCTCACTGAATCTTCACCAGAGATTCAGATGCCAGCAAGCAATAACCTCTTGGGAAATCCTCGAGGGTCCCTGCTATGTCTGGGCTTGAAGCTAACAAAATTAGTGGACAAAGTGCTGTTATTTGATTTTCATTCCTGAATTTGATTTAAGGTCCATGAGCTTAGTGGAGTGCTGATAATGTTTTACCATTCTTTGAAGCTAGTCATCACTTGATGAAAGGTTTAGAAGAGTGGAAGCATTAATTGCATATATCAAATTTTATTCTTTCTCTTTTCCTCCATTGATGTTCAACTAAGCTCACATCTTAGTTTAATCTTAGAACACACTTCTAAAAACAAATGATGATTTAGAATTTCAAGTCTGAAATTGGCATCACTTTGAATTTTTTTATTTCTTGATGGAATTTGCTGAAATTTTTATCCATATATTTCAAACTACTGAGAAAAAATTCTAGGCAAATTTAAATCAGAAGCATATTTTGGTCAACACATGCATGCATGCTAAGTCGCTTCAGTCGTGTCCGATTCTGGGTGACACTATCGACTGCAGCCTGTCAGGCTCCTCTGTCCACAGATTCCTCCAGTTAAGAATGCTGAAGTGGGTGCCATGCCCTCCTCCAGGGGACCTTCCCTACCCAGGGATTGACCTCAGGTTTCTTACATCTACCTGTCATGATACAAGTCAAAAGAAATACATAGCCTAGAAAATGTGTGGTTATTGATCATTTTTATAATTAGTCATCAGTTAAGTTCAGTTGCTCAGGCGTGTCCGACTGTTTGCAACCCATGAATCGCAGCATACCAGGCCTTCCTGTCCATCACCAACTCCTGGAGTTCACTCAAACTCACGTCCATCGAGTCAGTGATACCATCCAGCCATCTCATCCTCTGTCATCCCCCTTCTCCTCCTGCCTCCAGTCACTCCCAGAATCAGAGCCTTTTCCAATGAGTCAACTCTTCTCATGAGGTGGCCAAAGTACTGGAGTTTCAGCTTCAGTATCATTCCTTCCAAAGAAATCCCAGGGCTGATCTCCTTTAGAATAAACTGGTTGGATCTCCTTGCAGTCCAAGGGACTCTCAAGTATCTTCCAACACCACAATTCAAAAGTATCAATTATTCAGCACTCAGCCTTCTTCACAGTCCAATTCTCACATCCATACATGACCACTGGAAAAACCATAGCCTTGATTAGACGGACCTTAGTTGGCAAAGTAATGTCTCTGCTTTTGAATATGCTATCTAGGTTGGTCATAACTTTCCTTCCAAGACGTAAGCATCTTTTAATTTCATGGCTGCAATCACCATCTGCAATGATTTTGGAGCCCCAAAAATAAAGTCTGATACTGTTTCCACTGTTTCCCCATCTATTTGCCATGAAGTGACGGGACCAGATGCCATGATCTTCGTTTTCTGAATGTGGAGCTTTAAGCCAACTTTTTCACTCTCCTCTTTCACTTTCATCAAGAGGCTCTTGAGTTCCTCTTCACTTTCTGCCATAAGGGTGGTGTCATCTGCATATCTGAGGTTATTGCTATTTCTCCCAGCAATCTTGATTCCAGCTTGTGTTTCTTCCAGCCCAGCATTTCTCATGATGTACTCTGCATAGAAGTTAAATAAGCAGGATGACAATATACAGCCTTGACGTACTCCTTTTCCTGTTTGGAACCAGTCTGTTGTTCCATGTCCAATTCTAACTGTTGCTTCCTGACCTGCATACAGATTTCTCAAGAAGCAGGTCAGATGGTCTGGTATTCCCATGTCTTTCAGAATTTTCCACAGTTTATTGTGATCCACACAGTCAAAGGCTTTGGCATCGTCAACAAAGCAGAAATAGATATTTTCCTGGAACTCTCTTGCTTTTTTCATGATCCAGCAGATCTTGGCAATTTGATCTCTGGTTCCTCTGCCTTTTCTAAAACCAGCTTGAACTTCTGGAAGCTCACAGTTCACGTATTGCTGAAGCCTGCCTTGGAGAATTTTGAGCATTATTTTACTAGCGTACTAGCGTGTGAGATGAGAGCAATTGTGTGGTAGTTTGAGCATTCTTTGGCATTGCCTTTTTTTTGCATTGGAATGAAAACTGACCTTTTCCATTCCTGTGGCCTCTGCTTAGTTTTCCAAATTTGCTGGCATATTGAGTGCAGCACTTTCACAGCATCATCTTTCAGGATTTGAAACAGCTCAACTGGAATTCCATCACCTCCACTAGTCTTGTTTGTAGTGATGCTTTCTAAGGCCCACTTGACTTCACATTCCAGGATGTCTGGCTCTAGATGAGCGATCACACCATTGTGATTATCCAGGTTGTGAAGATCTTTTTATACAGTTCTTCTGTGTATTCTTGCCACTTCTTCTTAATATCTTCTGCTTCTGTTAGGTCCATACCATTTCTGTCCTTTATCGAGCCCATCTTTGCATGAAATGTTCCCTTGGTATCTTTAATTTTTTGAAGAGATCTCTAGTCTTTCCCATTCTGTTCTTTTCCTCTTTTTTTTTTTTTGCATTGATCGCTAAAGAAGGCTTTCTTATCTCTTCTTTCTATTCCAAATAATTAGTCATAACTTATGTTAAAAGACAAACTGTGTACTTTAAACTGGTTTATCTGTGCATATTAACACAAAGATTTATACAAGTAACTACTCGGGGCTTCCCTTGTGGCTCATCTGGTAAAGAATCGCTGGCAATGCAGGAGACCTGGGTTCAATCCCTGGGTTGGGAAAATCCCCTGGAGAAGGGAAAGGCTACCCACTCCAGTATTCTGGCCTGGAGAATTCCACGGACTGTATAGTCCATGGGGTTGCAAAGAGTCAGACACAACTGAATGACCTTCACTACTGTAACTACTTAGATACAATATTCATATATATATATATATACACTATGGTAACAGATTTTTTTCCAGGTTTCCTTTTCTTCAGTTTTACTGAGGTTTGACTGACAAAATTATAAGGTATTTAAAGTGTACATTATGGTGATTTACGTATACATTAAGAAAAGATTCCTTCCACCTAGTAAATCAGCATATCCGTCACCTCACATGTTAATTTCCATGTGTGTGAGAAAGAATAGATTCTTCTCTCTTAGCAAATTTCAACTATAAAAAATAGAGTTTTAAAGTCAATATTAGGAGCAATGAGTCATCTACTGTTCCATTATCCATTAAAGCAAAATAATCCATTTGAAACTTAGCAGTTTAAAACAACAGTTTATTATTTTTAAAGTCTCTCAATTGACCAGATTCAGCTGGGACATTCTTCTGCTTCATGTAGCATTGGCTGGGTTCACTCATTCAGCTGCATTCAGCTGATGACTGAGCTTGACTGAAAGATTCAAGAAGGCTTTTACTCATAAGTCTGGCACTTTGATGCTCTCTACATGGTTGTTTACATGTTTAGCTTGCACTTCCTCGCAACACGGTGATCTCAGCATAGTCAGACTTTTGCACAGCAGCCAGCTTCCAGAGGTATAAAGTGGAAGCTGCCAGTCTCCGTAAGTTCTAGTCCTAGCACTGGCATAGCATCACTTGAGCTCCATTCTATTGGGCGAAAGAAGTCACAAGCCCAGCTCAGATTCAAGAGGAACAGACTCTACCTCTTGATTGGTAGAGCAGCATGAATATAGAAGAAAGGCAGGGAGACTATCTAGCGCACCTACTCAAATTCAGATTTCAAAAGTCTATTTTAAAAAGTAGACCAGAAGTACTCTCAGACTTCTTAATTATCATGGTGGCAAGTGGTGCTAGCTGCTCAGTCATGTCCAACTCTTTGTGATCCCATAGACTGTAATCCACCAGGCTCCTCTGTCCTTGAAATTCCCCAGGCAAGAATACTCAAGTGGGTAGCCATTCCCTTCTCCAGGAGATCTTCCCAACTCAGGATCTGAATCCAGGTCTCCCTCACTGCAGGCAGATTCTTTAACACCTCAGTCACTACTAGACAATAATTGGTTTTTCCAAAACACTAATCTGTCTAAAGCCCATGTAACACTATATGTTGAAAATTCATGTATTAATCTGCCTGTGATCTTGAATGGACATTTACTAATTTTAACACTGAAATTAATCTTCGTATTTCAAACTTATTGTCTTTCCCTCACTTTGCTTCCAATTTTCACCAGCCTTTTCTTCTTCAGTTAACATTTTCCCCTGAAATACAATTTGAAACCAAGCAGAAAATGAAAATTGAAAGCAAATTTATAATTTGTTTACACGTATGGTCTACTCAATCTAGTCAAAACCAATCAACCATCCAGAAGATCAAAGCTCTCAGCTTTGCATAGCCTGAGAAGTTGCCAGGCCGTGTGTCTCTCTCTCCATCTCACTCAAAGTAGCTCCAGTTTTCAATTATCCACACCAATCATGTTCCCAATTGACAAGAGTAACTAACAGGTAACTTTATATTTAATAAGTTTTAATAAATGTCAATCACAAAATATTTTTTACAAATAAATCAAACAGAGTCAGTCTAGTTCTTTTGTGTAAAAACACTGAACAAGTTCCTAAAATATGCTAGCCATTGGGAATATAAAAGTATATGATCTCCTTTTCAAGGGTTCAGAAAGCTAGGAAAGCATAAAATACTGCTTGAGGTTTCTGGTGTTGTTTTCTTGCATCTTTAGTAATATGAATCAATATGACCTCTCATCAAAGTTTCCATTTATGATGCTTTCAGTATCTTCAAGTGAGATTAAACCAAATAAAACTGCTGGATGGGCATAAGGATATTTAACAATAAAAGGTTTCTAAATTAAAGACAGAATGATTTCAGGCAGTTTTCTCATCTGCAGATCACAGATATGAAAGACAAAAATTTCACACAGAAAAGTCCTCTGTAGGTTACTACAAAGTGAGATGGTCAGCTTCCACAGGATATGAATGAGACCTGGAGGGTTTGATTTATTGATTAATTCAATACATATTTACTGAGCACTTCTGCACCAGCTTTGGCTGGGTATACAATGTAAAAGTACTTCCATCGTGACTCAGATGGTAAAGCATCTGCATATAATGCGGAGACCTGGGTTCAATCCCTGGATTGGGAAGATCTCCTGGAGAAGGAAATGGCAACCCACTCCAGTATTCTTGCCTGAAAATCCCATGGACGGAGGAGCCTGGTAGGCTACAGTCTATGGGGTTGCAAAGTCGGACATGACTGAGCGACTTCACAATGTAAAATAAAAAGATGCAATCTCTGCTTTCACAGAGCCTCCTGTCTAATGGTAAATACAGACATGCAAGTAGTTACATTTAGTGTGATGTATTTTAGAAGCAATATGAAATCCCATGGGAGCATAAAATAGGGTTCTATATTCCAGGGCTGGGGAATCAAAGAAGATGAGCATAAGTGTGTTAAACAAAAGTTTGAGGGCAGGGAGAACAGTGTTTCAGACAGAAGGAACAGAATTGTGCATAGACCCTGAGTTAAGAAAAGATGTTGTCTTCTGGAAACATAAGAGATTACGTCCAGCAGAAGCACTATTGGGATAGGAAATTGTTGAATGAGAGTGTAGTGTGTGCGTGCTAAGTCTCTTCAGTTCAGTTCAGTTCAGTTCAGTCGCTCAGTCGTGTCCGACTCTGTGATCCCATGAATCGCAGCATGCCAGGCCTCCCTGTCCATCACCAACTCCCGGAGTTCACTCAGACTCACGTCCATAGAGTCGTGATGCCATCCAGGATTCTCATACTCTGTTGTCCCCTTCTCCTCCTGACCCCCATCCCTCCCAGCATCAGAGTCTTTTCCAATGAGTCAACTCTTTGAATGAGGTGGCCTAAGTACTGGAGTTTCAGCTTTAGCATCATTCCTTCCAAAGAAATCCCAGGGCTGATCTCCTTCAGAGTGGATTGGTTGGATCTCCTTGTAGTCCAAGGGACTCTCAAGAGTCTTTTCCAACACCACAGTTCAAAAGCATCAATTCTTCGGCACTCAGCCTTCTTCACAGACCAACTCTCACATCCATACATGACCACAGGAAAAACCATAGCCTTGACTAGACGGACCTTTGTTGGCAAAGTAATGTCTCTGCTTTTGAATATGCTGTCTAGGTTGGTCATACCTTTTCTTCCAAGGACTAAGTGTCTTTTAATTTCATGGCTGCAGTCACCATCTGCAGTGATTTTGGAGCCCCCTAAAATAAAGTCTGACACTGTTTCCACTGTTTCCCCATCTATTTGCAATGAAGTGATGGGACCGGATGCCATGATCTTCATTTTCTGAATGTTGAGCTTTAAGCCAACTTTTTCTCGTGTCCAACCCTTTGCAACCCCACGGACTGTAGCCCTTCAGCTCCTCTGTCCCTGAGATTCTCCAAGCAAGAGTACTGGAGTGGGTTGCTATGACCTCCTCCACAGGATCTTCCCAACCCAGGGATCAAACCCATGGTTCTTATGTCTCCTGCATTGGCTGGTGGTTCTTTCCCACTAGCACCACCTGAGAAACCATGAGAGCACAGCTTCAGCAGCTGTGCTGTTGAATCTTGATGAGTGGGAAAGGAGATTTTAGTTATGTAGGTCTGTTAACATCCCTGTTCTAAAGATTTCTATTTATAGAATACACTGTGTATGTTTTTAGCTTTGCACAGCTTATGTATCTGAATTTGAGCATAACACACACACAAGAAACAGGAAGAAAATATATCAACATTTTTATCTATTCTGTATGGTGGGGTTACAGATGATTTTTTTTCTAAATTTGCTACTTTTAATTTTTTTGTATTTCCAAAACTTTACACAATGAAAGAAAAGTGAAAGTGAAAGTCACTCAGCCATGTCCAACTCTCTGCACCCCCAGAATTATCCAGCCCAGAACACTGGAGTGGGTAGCCTTTCCCTTCTCTAAGGGATCTTCCCAACCCAGGGATCAAACCCAGGTCTCCCCTCATTGCAGGTGGATTCTTTACCAGCTGAGTCACAATACCACGCACAAACATAACAGAAAAACATCATTGTGTACACGTGACATAACATGTGACTGTAACTACAAATTATGTTTCTGAACTTTTATAAATCTATTTCTAAGGAACATTTCTTATGGAAGTGTTCTTTATATTTTTTAATAAGAAATATCTTGTCTTTGGAGACAGTTAAACTGAGTAAGTAACTGATTTTAGAACTGGATTCTTTAAAAGAACAAAAGTGATATTAAGAAACACAGAAAAGCATACATTTTAATGATGTTGCTATTCACAGAACATAATCCTTAAATTCAGTAAATATGTTTTATATGTATTTTATATATTTTTCACACATAATTTCATATATATGTGATTTGAATCCAACATAGCAGAAACTATTTTGTACACTCTGCAAATATCCTGAACACTGCCAGAATTCATCTCTTACACAAAGTACCTCTAAACTTCAGTAAGACATAACTAGAAGTTAACATTTTTCTAACAATTTTCTGTTCATTAGTCACCCCAATTTTTGCCCCATTATTTATTTGTGAATTCCACTTATCAAACTCAAATCCACAAGACCATCACATGGTTCAGAATTTAAACTCAGAGTAGACAGGAAAACAAACTCCTGTTTAACCTTGTGTGTATGCCTGAGACCACAGAGGATGCACACACAATGAATGCACCTGGTGACAACTGAAATAAAGATGCAAGAGTGATGCACGCCCCCGAAAAGCAATAAAAATAAAGAGCGCTTTGTCCTCCTAGCTCCATTTCTCAGAGCTGCGTTTGTGCCATTTTCCATAATTCCAGACATGACTGTCAACACAGAAAGCGAATGATCTAGTCTGAGCTCTCACACATAGACCTTCAAAAGCCCCTGGCATATTCAGAACATCAAAATTCATAGCTTAATTTGTTTACTTTAAGGAAACTCACTTGGTTATCAAATATGAAGTGTCACAGCTAAGATTTTAAAAAGAAAGAAAGAAAACCTAACATGCCTGAATTATTAATTATCAGTTTACAGTTTAAGCCTTTACTTGCCAAAACAATTCACTTTTCAAAGATTGTTATAACAAGACTTAAGCACAGCTAGAGCAAACATTTGTGCTAGTATTAAATCTGGCTATTTCCACATATGCTCACTGTGACTTCAGGCACAGAGCCGTAGGGAGAAAGGCCAGCAGTCACTCATTCACATTGTGCTGATAACAGCGATTTGGGTTGGTAGGCGAGCTGTGGCAAAAGAAACATGAATATTAATATTTATACCTTGCCTTTCTCCTGCCTTAAATCTACTAAAGACTTTGTCGTATTTGTCTTTAGGCTATTCTTGTAAGGAACCCAAGTATCAATTTAAAAGAAGAAGAAGAAAAAGTTAAGGTTTCTGTACTTCTGTTCAAGTAATGTAGCTCCAGTTAAGAAAAATATATTTGGTATTTGAACTTCCCAAACTGATATTCCCTGATTGAACAAGAAAAGATGTTCCAGTTCTATACTTTCTGTATAGCTGCTATCAAATCAACAGTGTGACTTACCCTTCTCCCTGAAGATAGGAAGAAGACTGATCGAATCCAAAAGAGATTGAATGGATTCTCCTACAATAGGAAACCTTGTTCCAGACCTTTAAAATATAGGGGAGAAAATAGAGCCATGACTTAATAACTGCATGGTAACTGGAGATGTTAAAGGGATCTGTGGGCTTATTTGCACTATTTGTCTTTCTTGAAGCAGACTACCACCCAAACCATGTTTGGAATATTATAAGCTACAAGTGGTGAGACAGGCAACTTTTAGTGATGGATTCTAATAAATCCAAACCCTGTGTTCAACTAATATGTTCTAATGCTTAAAATTTTATTTTTATATCATTCTTATAAACTGAGAAAAAGAATGCCTCTAAGATTTCCCTTCCTCCTTCTTTGTTTCCCTTTTTCCTTCTTTTCTTTCTGATTTTCTGAACTAAATTAACTTAATTAATTTACCAAATCTTTGGGACAATTTACCAAACAATCGTATTTTATGTTCGACAGCTTGGCTTGCCCAATAAAATCTGCAAGTAGTACAAGGAGCACAAGGGAAGCACGTAGGAAGTGAGTTCACATGCTTTCAGATGGAGGGACCCAAGCTCCATCCAGTCATGAGAGCCACTTGTAAATAGAAAGAAGCAGCCTAGAAATTGTAGAAAAACTATTTCAAGCAATGGATCAAAGAGAAATATAGAAGGTACACATGAGACATAAGTTATAGGAATAAGAGAAAGTGCCTTGTAGAATAAATGGCTTAAAATAAGCACTAAAAGATGGATAGGATCTAATAGATAGAGGGGTATCCTCTATGAGCATAGTATGAGTACCAAGGGAGAGACCAAAATAGTCTGAAGAGAACTAATAATTTTCGAATTTTATGAAGCAACATTAGACAGAAAAAAATCAGCCCAGATAAGAGCAGGGTTTGAAATCCTTATCAATTGCAGTAATTACAATTTTATTTCAGATTAAAAGGAACATTAAAACAGATGTTGTCAGCATTGGATTTGTAATTTCCATCATTATTCTGATACACTGTAAATCCTGGAATATAAGCTTGGAATCTTGAAGAAAAAACTATTATGATCACTGGCAAACTTATTCCAAGTTGTTCTACATCTCTATTTGGGTACTTCAACATTCATTCTCCTATATATGGACCAAATACAGGAAGGTAATTTTTCTGTTCAAAATGAACTCATAAAGTTTTCCATATATTAGAAGTATATTTGCCCCTACAAGTACATCTACTTATACATGAGGGGATTTGAAAAGTCAGTGAGCATATCCAACCATCTCTGACAGAAAAATTAAATAACTATGACATCTTGCATATAAATTCAAACACTTAATGCCAAGTCACTTGCATTTGAATTTCATGTGTTTGAAGAGATGAATACTACATGTTCACAGATTCTTTTACGTTTTTAGAGAATAAAATGGATCACAAATCTATCCACATTCCTTAAATTTTACAAAAGAGATTCCTTGTAAAGATAAAGGCCTTATTTTGTTTCACAAGTTACCCAGGAAAAATTTTCATTTGATTGTAAAATATTACCAAATGTCTCCAGGTAGTTTATAAATACACAGCCCTAAGAGATCTATGAAGACCTACAAGACCTTCTAGAGCTAACACTCAAAAAAGATGTCCTTTTCATTATAGGGGACTGGAATGCCAAAGTAGGAAGTCAAGAAACACCTGGCATAACAGGCAAATTTGGCCTTGGAATATGGAATGAGGCAGGGCAAAAGTTAATGGAGTTTTGCCAAGAGAACACACTGGTCATAGCAAACACCCTCTTCCAACAACATAAGAGGACTCTACACATGGACATCACCAGATGATCAACACCAAAATCAGATTGATTATATTCTCTGCAGCCAAAAATGGAGAAGCTCTATACAGTCAGCAAAAACAAGGCCAGGAGCTGACTGTGGCTCAGATCATGAACTCCTTATTACCAAATTCAGACTCAAACTGAAGAAAGTAGGGAAAACCACTAGACCATTCAGATATGACCTAAATCAAATCCCTTATGATTATACAATGGAAGTGAGAAATAGATTTAAGGGACTAGATCTGATAGAGTGCCTGATGAATTATGGATGGAGGTTCATGACATTGCACAGGAGACAGGGATCAAGACCACCTCCATGGAAAAGAAATGCAAAAAAGCAAAATGGCTGTCTGGGAAAGGCCTTACAAATAGCTGTGAAAAGAAGAGAAGTGAAAAGCAAAGGAGAAAAGGAAAGATAGAAGCATCAGAATGCAGAGTTCCAAAGAATAGCAAGGAGAGATAAGAAAGCCTTCCTCAGCAATCAATGCAGAAAAATAGAAGAAAACAACAGAATGGGAAAGACTAGAGAATCCTTCAAGAAAATTAGAGGGGGCAGTTCTAAGATGGTGGAGGAATAGGATGGGAAGACTACTTTCTCCCTCACAAATTCATCAAAAGAACATTTCAATGCTGAGTAAATTCCACACAACAACTTCTGAATGCTGGCAGAGGACATCAGGCACCCAGAAAAGCAGATCATTGGCTTCAAAAACAGATAGAAAAAAATAAAAATAAAAGACGAAAACAGAGACAAAGGGAGGGAGGGAGCTCCATCCCAGGAAGGGAGTCCTGTCCCATGAAGAGACTCTTAAGAAGAGAGGTTTCCAAACACCAGGAAACATTCTAGCTGCCGAGTCTATGGCGAGCCTTGGAAGCACAGAGGGCAACATAAAAGGAAGGGAAAATAAATAAATCAGTAAAGCCAACAGATTATGAGCCCAACTGTAACTCCCCAGTGGAAAAGCAGTGCAGATGCCTGCATCCGCCACTAGCAAGTGGGGGCTGGGCAGGGAGGTGCGGGAGGCACGGGCTGCAGTGCTTTTTAAGAATCCGTCCAGAACGCCACCCGCATAATCAGAGCGAAATAACTTGTGCTAGCAAACCAGACTGTGGGATAGCTACCACGTGAAACACTCGAACATAAGACACCGCCAGGAGGCGCACAGAACAAAGGATGGAATGGAAATAGCCGGCTGCAGAACATCCCCCTCCAGTGACAGGCAGCCAGAGCCTTAAGGGCTGGAAGGGGGCAATCGCAGCCCAAGAGAGACATTACCTACCAAAATGCAAGCAGGCTTCTTTGCTAACTAAGACTTCTGGGGGTTCTGGACAGTCATCATCCACCTGAGAAGGGATGCCAGCGGTACACCCAGATAACTGAGCAGCAGGGAAAGGCGATAAGTCACAGTGACTGTGCTCGTCAAACTCCTGAGCTACTCAGACCTGAGAAGGGCACAAAATGCAGGCCCAACCAAATCTGCGCCTCTGAGGGCTACCTGAGCGCCGAGCCTGAGCGGCTTAGACCAGGGAGGTGCATGAAGCCTAGGGCCAGCCTCAGACAGTTCCCCAGTGAAGCAACGTAGAGCCTGAGTGGTATGCGCCACAGGCAGGGGCAGGCCCAGCATTGATGAGACACTGCAAGCACATGCCAGTATTATTTGTTTGCAGCATCCCTCCCTCCCCACAGTGCAACTGAACAAGTGAACCTAAAAAAAAAAAGGAAAGAAAAAGTGTCCACCACCACCCTCCCTATGTCAAGACGGAAATCAGACACTGAAGAGACTAGCAAACAGAAGAAGTTAAACAGAGGGAACCACCTTGGAAGTGACTCCACACTGCCCACAACACCAGAGAAAGGGCCAGATACATCTTTACTATTTTTACGATTATTCTTTTTTGTGTGTATGTGTTGATGTTGTTGCATGATTGTTTTTTCTTTTCTTTTTCTTCTTTTTTTTAACTTTCTTAAATTTTTAAGTCCTCTGTTTCTCTAATTTTTATTTTTATAACCTACTACTACTTTTCAAAAAAAAAGACCCTATTTTTAAAGCAAACGCAGTATATAGTCTTTTCATGGTGGTTGTTGGTTTTTAATAATTCTTGTGGATTTTTTTCTTTCTTTCTTCTTCTTTTCTTCAATATTGTATTTTTGAAAATCCATTCTCTACTCCAGATTTTTAATCTTTGCTTTTGGTATTTGTTGTCAACTCTGTACATTTAAAAACCCAATCTTCCATACCCAACTTTACCTGAGAGCAATATTACTGGCTTGAACACTCTCTCCTCCTTTGGACTCTCCTTTTTCTCCACCAGGTGGGCTCTATCTCTTCCTGCCCCCTTCTCTTCTCTACCCAACTCTGTGAATCTCTGTCTGTTCCAGATGATGGAGAACATTTAGTGAAGTGAATGAAGTCGCTGAGTCATGTCTGACTCTTTGCGACCCCATAGACTGTAGCCTACCAGGCTTTATCAGTCCATGAGATTTTCCAGGCAAGAGTACTGGAGTGGATTGCCATTGCCTTCTCCATGGAGAACACTTAGAGAACTGGTTACTGGCCAGATCTGTCTCTCTCCTTTTCATTTCCCTCTTTTGTCCTGTCTATTTCCTCCCTCTCCTCTTCCCTGTACAACTCCGTGAACACCTCTGAGTGGTCCAGACTGTGGAGCGCACATAAGGAAGTGATTACTGGCTAGTTTGCTCTCTCCTCTTTTGATCCCACCTCATCTCATTCCAGTCACCTCTAACTACCCTCTCCCTCTTATCTTCTCCATGTAACTCAGTAAACCTCTCTGGGTGTCTCTCAATGTGGAGAAACCGTTCATCTTAAACCTAGATGTTTTATCATCGGTGCTGTATAGATGGAGAATTCTTGAGGCTATTGTAAAAATAAAACTGAAAACCAGAAGCAAGAGGCTTAAGTCCAAATCCTGAGAACATCAGAGAAATTCTGAATCCAGGGAATATTAATCGATAGGAGCTCATCAAACGCCTACATACCTACACTGAAACCAAGCACCACCCAAGGGCCAACAAGTTCCAGAGCAAGACCTACCACGCAAATTCTCCAGCAACACAGGAACACACCCCTGAGCTTTAATATACAGGCAGCTCAAAGTTCCTCCAAAACCATAGATGTCTCATAACCCATTACTGGACACTTCATAGCACTCCAGAGAGAAGAAATCCAGCTCCACCCACCAGAACTCCAACCCAAGCCTCCCTAACCAAGAAACCTTGACAAGCCACTAATACAACCCCACCCACAGGGAGGAAACTTCATAATAGAGAGAACTCCACAAATTCCCAGAATATAGAAAGTCCACCCCAAACGCAGCAATATAAGCAAGATGAAGAGACAGAGGAATACCCAGCAGGTAAAGGAACAGGAGACATGCCCACCAAACCAAACAAAAGAGGAAGAGATAGGGAATCTACTTGAGAAAGAATTCCAAATATTGATAGTGAAAATGATTCAAAATCTTGAAATCAAAATGGAATCACAGATAAATAGCCTGGAGACAAGGATTGAGAAGATGCAAGAAAGGTTTAACAAGGCCTAGAAGAAATTAAAAATAGCCAATATATAATGAATAATCCAATAAATGAGATCAGAAACACTCTGGAGGCAACAAATAGTAGAATAACGGAGGCAGAAGATAGGAGTAGTGAAACAGAAGATAGAATGGTAGAAATAAATGAATCAGAGAGGAAAATAGGAAAACAAATTAAAAGAAATGAGGACAATCTCAGAGACTTCCCTGACAATATGAAACACTCCAACATTCGAATTATAGGAGTCCCAAAAGAAGAAGACAAAAAGAAAGACCATGAGAAAATACTTGAGGAGATAATAGTTGAAAACTTTCCTAAAATGGGGAAGGAAATAATCACCCAAGTCCAAGAAACCCAGAGAGTGCCAAACAGGATAAACCCAAGGTGAAACACCCCAAGACATATATTAATCAAATTAACAAGGTCAAACACAAAGAACAAATATTAAAAGCAGCAAGGGAAAAACAACAAATAACACACAAGGGGATCCCCATAAGAATAACTGCAGATCTTTCAATAGAAACTCTTTAGGCCAAGAGGGAATGGCAAGACATACTTAAAGTGAGACAAGAAAATAACCCACAGCCTAGATTACTGTACTCAGCAAGGATCTCATTCAAATATGAAGGAGAAATCAAACGCTTTACAGACAAGCAAAAGCTGAGAGAATTCAGCACCACCAAACCAGCAAATGCTAAAGGATATTCAACAAATATCCAACAAATGCTAAAGGATATTCTTTAGACAGGAAACACACAAAGGGCATATAAACCCAAACCCAAAACAATAAAGTAAATGGCAACGGGATCATACTTATCAATAATTACCTTAAACTTAAATGGGTTGAATGCCCCAACCAAAAGGCAAAGACTGGCTGAATGGATACAAAAACAAGATCCCTATATATGCTGCCTACAAGAGACCCACCTCAAAACAAGGGACACGTACAGACTGAAAGTGAAGGGCTGGAAAAAGATATTCCATGCAAATAGAGACCAAAAGAAAGCAGGAGTAGCAATACTCATGTCCAATAAAATAGACTTTAAAACAAAGGCTGTGAAAAGATACAAAGAAGGCCACTACATAATGATCAAAGGATCAATCCAACAAGAAGATAAAGCAATTATAAATATATATGCACCCAACATAGGAGCACCGCAATATGTAAGACAAATGCTAACAAGTATGAAAGGGCAAATTAATAATAACACAATAATAGTGGGAGACTTTAATACCCCACTCACACCTATGAACAAATCAATTAAACAGAATATTAACAAAGAAATGCAAACTTTAAATGATACAATAGACCAGTTAGACCTAATTGATATCTATAGGACATCTCATCCCAAAACAATGAATTTCACCTTTTTCTCAAGTGCTCATGAAACCTTCTCCAGGATAGATCACATCATAGGCCATAAATCTAACCTCGATGAATTCAAAAAAACTGAAATCATTCCAAGCATCTTTTCTGACCATAATGCATTAAGATTAGATCTCAATTACAGGAGAAAAACTATTAAAAAATTCCAACATATGGAGGCTGAACAACACACTTCTGAATAACCAACAAATCACAGAAGAAATCAAAAAGAAATCAAAATATGCATAGAAATGAATGAAAATGAAAACACAACAACCCAAAACCTGTGGGACACTATAAAAGCAGTGCTAAGAGGAAAGTTCATAGCAATACAGGCATACCTCAAGAAACAAGAAAAAAGCCAAATAAATAACCTAACTCTACACTAAAGCAACTAGAAAAGGAAGAAATGGAGAACCCCAGGGTTAGCAAAAGGAAAGAAATCTTAAAAATTAGGGCAGAAATAAACGCAAAAGAAACAAAAGAGACCATAGCAAAAATCAACAAAACAAAAACCTGGTTCTTTGAAAGGATAAATAAAATTGACAAACCATTAGCCAGACTCATCAAGAAGCAAAGAGAGAAAAATCAAATCAATAAAATTAGAAATGAAAATGGAGAGATCACAACAGACAACAGAGAAATATAGGATCATAAGAGACTACTATCAGCAATTATATGCCAATAAAATGGACAACATGGAAGAAATGGACAAATTCTTAGAAAAGTACAACTTTCCAAAACTGAATCAGGAAGAAATAGAAAATCTTAACAGATCCATCACAAACATGGAAATTGAAACTGTAATCAGAAATCTTCCAGCAAACAAAAGCCCAGGTTCAGACGGCTTCACAGCTGAATTCTACCAAAAATTTCGAGAAGAACTAACACCTATCCTACTCAAACTCTTCCAGAAAATTGCAGAGGAAGGTAAACTTCCTAATTCATTCTATGAGGCCACCATCACCCTAATAGCAAAACATGACAAAGATGCCACAAGAAAAGAAAACTACAGGCTGGTATCACTGATGAACATAGATGCAAAAATCCTCAACAAAATTCTAACAATCAGAATCCAGCAACACATTAAAAAGATCATACACCATGACCAAGTGGGCTTTATCCCAGGGATGCAAGGATTCTTCAATATCCACAAACTAATCAGTGTAATTCACCACATTAACAAATTGAAAAATAAAAGCCATATGATTATATCAATAAATGCAGAGAAAGCTTTTGACAAAATTCAACATCCATTTATGATTAAAAAAAAACTCCAGAAAGCAGGAATAGAAGGAACATACCTCAACACAATAAAAGCTATATATGACAGCAAACATTATCCTCAATGGTGAAAAATTGAAAGCATTTCCCCTAAAGTCAGGAACCAGACAAGGGTGCCCACTTTCACCGCTACTATTCAACATAGTTCTGAAAGTTTTGGCCACAGCAATCAAGGCAGAAAAAGAAATAAAAGGAATCCAAATTGGAAAAGAAGAGGTAAAACTCTCACTGTTTGCAGATGACATGATCCTCTACATAGAAAACCCTAAAGACTCCACCAGAAAATTACTAGAGCTAATTGATGAATATAGTAAAGTTGCAGGATATTAAATCAACACATAGAAATCCCTTGCATTCTTATACTCTAATAATGAGAAAGTAGAAAAAGAAATTAATGAAACAATGCCATTCACCATTGCAACAAAAAGAATAAAATACTTAGGAATATATCTACCTAAAGAAACTAAAGACCTATATATCTAAAACTATAAAAGACTGATGAAAAATCAAAGAGGACACTAATAGATGGAGAAATATACCATATTCATGGATCGGAAGAGTCAATATAGTGAAAATGAGTATACTACCCAAAGCAATCTACAGGTTCAATGCATTCCCTATCAAGCTACCAGCGGTATTTTTCACAGAGCTAGAACAATTACAAAAACCTTGAATAGCCAAAGCAATCTTGAGAAAGAAGAATGGAACTGGAGGAATCAACTTGCCTGACTTCAAGCTCTATTACAAAGCCACAGTCATCAAGACAGTATGGTACTGGCTCAAAGACAGAAATATAGATCAATGGAACAAAATAGAAAGCCAGAGATAAATCCACACACCTATGGACACCTTATCTTCGACAAAGGTGGCAAGAATATACAATGGAGTAAAGCCAATCTCTTTAACAAGTGGTGCAGGAAAAACTGGTCAACCACTTGTAAAAGAATGAAACTAGATCACTTTTAACACCACACACAAAAATAAACTCAAAATGGATTAAAGATCTAAATGTAAGACCAGAAACAATAAAACTCCTAGAGGAGAACATAGGCAAAACACTCTCCGACATAAATCACAGCAGGATCCTCTATGATCCACCTCCCAGAATACTGGAAATAAAAGCAAAAATAAACAAATGGATTCTAATTAAAATTAAAAGCTTCTGCACAACAAAGGAAAGTATAAGCAAGGTGAAAAGACAGCCTTCTGAATGGGAGAAAACAATAACAAATGAAGCAACTGACAAACAACTAATCTCAAAAATATACAAGCAACTTATGCAGCTCAACTCCAGAAAAATAAACGAGCCAATCAAAAAAATGGGCCAAAGAACTAAATAGACATTTCTCCAAAGAAGACATATGGATGGCTAACAAACACATAAAAAGATGCTCAACATCACTCATTATCAGAGAAATGCAAATCAAGACCACAATGAGGTACCATTTCACACCAGTCAGAATGGCTGTGATCCAAAAGTCTACAAGCAATAAATGCGGGAGAGGGTGTGGAGAAAAGGGAACCCTCTTACACTGCTGGTGGGAATGCAAACTAGTACAGCCATTATGGAGAACAGTGTGGAGATTCCTTAAAAAATTGCAAACAGAACTGCCTTATGACCCAGCAATCCCACTGCTGGGCATACACAACAAGGAAATCAGAATCATTGCAGCACTGTTTATAATAGCCAGGACATGGAAGCAACCTAGATGTCCATTGGCAGATGAATGGATAAGAAAGCAGTGGTACATATACACAATGGAGTATTACTCAGCCATTAAAAAGAATACATTTGAATCAGTTCTCATGAGGTGGATGAAACTGGAGCCTATTATACAGAGTGAAGTAAGCCAGAAAGAAAAACACCAATACAGTATACTGACACATATATATGGAATTTAGAAAGATGGTAATGATGACCCTGTATGTGGGACAGCAAAAGAGACACAGATGTATAGAACGAACTTTTGGACTCTGAGGGAGAGGGAGAGGATGGGATGATTTGGGAGAATGGCATTGAAACATGTATACTATCATGTAAGAAACGAATCGCCAGTCTATGTTTGATACAGGATACAGGATGCTTGGGGGTGGTGCACAGGGATGATCCAGAGAGATGATATGGGTGGGAGGTGGGAGGAGGGTTCAGGATTGGGAGCTCCTATACACTAGTGGTGGATTCATGTCAATGTATGGCAAAACAAATGCAGTATTGTAAAGTAAAATAAACTAAAAATAAAATTTTATAAAAATAGAAAAAATAAGAAAATTACAGATACCAAGGGAACATTTCCTGCAAAGATGACCTCAATAAAGGACAGAAACGATATGGACCTAACAGAAGCAGAAGATATTAGGAAGAGGTGGCAAGAATATACAGAAGAACTGTACAAAAAGATCTTCATGACCCAGATAAACATGATGTATGATCACTCACCTAGAGCCAGATATCCTGGAATGTGAAGTCAAGTGGGCCTTAGAAAGCATCACTACAAACAAAGTTAGTGGAGGTGATGAAATTTCAGTTGAGCTATTTCAAATCCTGAAAGATGATGCTGTGAAAGTACTGTACTCAATATGCCAGCAAATTTGGAAAACTCAGCAGTGGCCACAGGAATGGAAAAGGTCAGTTTTCATTCCAATCCCAAAGAAAGCCAATGGCAAAGAATGCTCAAACTACCACTCAATTGCACTCATCTCACACGCTAGTAAAGTAATGCTCAAAATTCTCCAAGCCAGACTTCAGCAATATGCGAACCGTGAACTCCTGATGTTCAAGCTGGTTTTAGAAAAGGCAGAGGAACCAGAGATCAAATGGCCAACATCTGCTGGATCATCAAAAAAACAAGAGAGTCTCCAAAAAAAAAAATCTGCTTCTGCTTTATTTACTATGCCAAAGCCTTTGACTGTGTGGATCACAAGAAACTGTGGAAAATTCTGAAAGAAATGGGAATACCAGGACCACCTGACCTGCCTCTTGAGAAACCTATAGGCAGGTCAGGAAGCTACAGTTAGAACTGGACATGGAACACCAGACTGGTTCCAAATAGGAAAAGGAGTACATCAAGGCTGCTATATTGTCACCCTGCTTATTTAACTTCTATAAAGAGTACGTCATGAGAAGAAGCTGGGCTGGAAGAAGCACAAGCTGAAATCAAGATTGCCAGGAGAAATATAAATAACCTCAGATATGCAGATGACACCACCTTTATGTCAGAAAGTGAAGAGGAACTAAAAAGCCTCTTGATGAAAGTAAAAGAAGAGAGTGCAAAAGTTGGCTTAAAACTCAACATTCAGAAAACTAAGATCATGGCATCTGGTCCCACCACTTCATGGGAAATAGATGGGGAAACAGTGGAAACAGTGTCAGACTTTATTTTTCTGGGCTCCAAAAATCACTGCAGATGGTGATTGTAGCCATGAAATTAAAAGATGCCCACTCCTTGGAAGGAAAGTTATGACCAACCTAGATAGGATATTGAGAAGCAGAGATGTTACTTTGCCAGCAAAGGTCCATCTAGTCAAGGCTATGGCTTTTTCAGTGGTCATGTATGGATGTGAGAATTGGACTGTGAAGAAAGCTGAGCGCTGAAGAATTGATGTTTTGAACTGTGGTGTTGGAGAAGACTCTTGAGAGTCCCTTGGACTGCAAGGAGATCCAACCGGTCCATTTAAAGGAGATAAGTCCTGGGCATTCTTTGGAAGGAATGATGCTAAAGCTGAAACTCCAATACTTTGGCCACCTCATGGGAAGAGTTGACTCTTTGGAAAAGACTGATGCTGAGAGAGATTGGAGGCAGGAGGAGAAGGGGACGACAGAGGATGAAATGACTGGATGGCATCACCGACTCGATGGATATGAGTTTGAGTGAACTCCAAGAGTTGGTGATGGATAGGGGAGGCCTGGCGTGCTGCAATTCACAGGGTCACAAAGAGTCAGACATGGCTGAGCGACTGAACTGAACTGAAGAGATAAGAGATGAGGGGAAATAAGGGAAGAAACATAGATAGTCATGCATGGAACTATCCTAAAAGAATCTATAGCCTACAAACAGAAATAAGATATGCATACACTCATGCATACTGTAAAGTTAAAGATGATGAATGTAAAAAGATGAAGCAGGATGATATACAGAAAAAAATTATTGCCATTAAAGTCAACCAACACTGGATCTAATTTTCAGCTCTCCCAGTGTGAGTCTTGACAACTTAAACAATTTGACTTAATTTCCTTTTTGCTATAGAATGAGTGAAATAGTGTGCACCATTTATAATTGTATGGTGCTAAATGAAGTAACGTGTACATGATGTGACTCAGTGTCAAGGTCCAAGAATCTGCTCTGTAATAGTGACTATGATCATTATAAGAAAAGAACTAATAAAGCACTACCAAATTGCACAGAAAGGAGAAATAATTTTAAGAAACATTATAGAAATAAAATGTATACAACTTGTGGGAGGTTAAAACTTATTAGAGGTAAGGGGGAAAGGAGGCAGGGTTGAAAGTTTTGAAGAGAAGTATATTAAACAGTGGTGGTGGTGGTGGTGGTGCCTTTAACAAAAATAAAAGCGAGGATGCAGGAGGATGAGGAGATTAACCCCTGATGGGAACTGCTGTTTACAGAAAAGGACATCACTAGTCTTTATCCATCTTGCATTTAACCAAGTTTTTTTTTTTTTTTTTGATGTTTAGAAATAGGAAGAACATAAAAGTCCTTATCCCATGGGTCTATTTTAAGCAAATTAAATTACAAAGTCAACAAAAGTGATACAATATGAGATACGGTTTACAAAACTTCACCTGCCCAGGCCCCCTCGGACCATGTGGCTGGTTCAGAATCACCTGAGTGTGCAAGAAAAGGACTTTGACAGATTTGAAAAACCTGGCTACTTAAGGAACAAATCTTATTGTACCCACCTAACCAAAAATGAATTGAAAACTTCCAGATTCTCCATGCTAAAAGAAAACATGAGTCTTCAAATATAACATGATGTAAGCTTAGGTTGGAAGCTATTTGAATGATGAAATCCTCTATTACATGAAGAGACCTACAACAAACAGAAAACCCCCAGGTGATTTCACAAAGCGCCAGTGATTTTCAACTTGGTAACCTCCAGGAATGCTGCTAAAGGCAAATTACCAGGTAAAAGGATTTTTCTTTTCCTTGCAGATAGGCTCTTGGCCTACATCCAAACACTTTATATATTTTGCATTCTTTTAATTTTTCTTCAGAGGAGCTGGGTACAATTATCTTAAAATTATTCAAAATGTAAAGCCACTTTAAGATACTTCCTCCAGTTTGTTAATAGAGAAAACACTCGTGTCTGAACTAGCCTTAGTAACATATCCAGGAAATAAATGAACTGACTGATCATATGAACAGTTTTTCCCACAGGAAGTTGACTAAATGGGTTGACTCTGCCAGGTCACAGCAAATAAAAGCAGATCCTACAACAGACTATATAACCTCTGGAAAAAGAAAGCACTTCTTTAAAAAAAATTACTGCAGTTGTTTAGTCTTTGGATTTCATCCTAAAACAAATACGATTGCTTTCTTGTTTTTCAGCTTTCCTAAAAGTAATATGCATTGCTATTTCTAACTGTAGTTTTCTGGATAGAGTTCTGAAGATGTCTAGAATCTGACCTCTTCCATATATAGAAATGAAGTAATATAGTCATGGAGCCACACATCCATAAACAATGAGATATAACTCTCCAGGAAGTGTTAAACTTTCTTTAGGAATGTGGCTCCATAGAAAATTCTCCTTAAGGGAAAAAAAATCTATCTCATGTGGTATGTTGAGGGGAGTCCTTTATATTTTGATTTAACATTCATTAGTTTCTTTTTGGGATTTTGAGTCTGTTCTAATGAAGTGGATGAACCTAGAGCCTAATATACAGAGTGAAGGAAGTCAATCAGAAAGAGAAGAATGAATATCATATATTAATGCATATATATGGAATCTGGAAAGATGGTACTGATGAACTTATTTGCAGGGTAGCAATGGAGATGCAGATACAGAGAACAGTTAGGTATTTAGTATAGGAAGGAGAAGACAAGATGAATTGAGAGAAGAGCTTGGAAACACATACATTACCAAATGAAAAATAGATAACCAGTAGGAATTTGCTCTATGATAGCAAGGAGCTCAGACCAGTGCTCTGTGACAACGGAGAGGGATGAGATGGGGTGGGAGGTGGGAAGGAGGTTCAAGAGGGAGGGGACATATGTATACCTATGGCTGATTCATGTTGATGCATGGCAGAAGCCAGCACAATATTGTGAAACAATTATCCTCCAATTAAAAATTAATTTAAAGATGAATAAGTAAAAATTTTTAAATAATTTCCATTAATTCCTTTTAATATAGAAAATATGAAAAGAAAAATAAAATTGTTCACAATCCCATAACACACATAAACTCTGGTGATATTTAAAACAGAAATAAAAAGATGAATAATACATGCAAATAGGAAGAAATTTCAAATACCACTGAAAGGTATAAAACTAAAAGTCTCCTCATTCCCATCTCTAAACTCTTTTTGCAGAGATGAACAGTGTTAACTGTTTCCTGCCCATCCTCGTAAATAATTGACATATCAGTTACACTAATCTTTAAAAATGTTTCAACTGAAGAATTATACAAAGCAATTATCATGTGCTTTGCACTTTTACTTAATATATCTTGGGTGGTGTTGTTCAGCCACTAAGTCGTCTCTGATGCAACCCCATGGACTGCAGTACAACAGGCTTCCCTATTCTTCACTTTCTTCCAAAGTCTGTTCAAACTCATGTCCATTGTGTCAGTGGTGCCATCTAACCATCTCATTCTCTGTCATCTCCTTGTCCTCCTGCTCTCAATTTTTCCCAGCATCAGGGTCATTTTCAGAGTTGGGTCTTTGCATCACGTGGCCAAAGTATTAGAACTTCAGCATCAGTCCTTCCAGTGGATATTCAGGGTTGATTACCTATTGACTGGTTTGATCTCCTTGCTTTTCAAGGAACTCACAGCAGTCTTCTCCAGCCACAATTCGAAGCATCAATTCTTGGCGCTCAGCTTTTTATGGTCCAACTCTCACATCCATACATGACTACTGGAAAAGGGGCCTTTGTTGGCAAAGTGATGTCTCTGCTTTTTAATACACTGTCTAGGTTTGTCATAACTTTACTTCCAAGGAGCAAGTGTCTTTTGATTTCTTCAGTGCTGTCACCATCCACAGTAATTTTGGAGCCCAAGAAAATAAAATCTGTTGCTCTTTCCACTTTTACCCCATCTATTTGCCATGAAGTCATGGAACCAGATGCCATGATCTTTGCTTCTGAATGTTGAGGGGGTTTTTTTTTTTTGAATGATAACGGCCTTTTTCATTTTAAAAATTATTTATTTATTTATTTTAATTGGAGGCTAATTACCTTACAATATTGTAGTGGTTTTTGCCATATATTGACATGAATCAGCCAGGGGTGTACATGTGTTCCCCATCCTGAACCCCCCTCCCACCTCCCCCCCCATCCCATCCCTCTGCATAATCCCAGTGCACCAGCTCTGAGCACCTTGTCTCATGCTTTGAACCTGGACTGGTGATCTGTTTCACATATGATAATATACATTTTTCAATGCCATTTTCCCAAATCACCACCCTCGCCTTCTCACACAGAGTCCAATAGAGTGTTCTATACACCTGTGACTCCTTCACTGTGCTGCATATAGAGGTATCATTACCATCTTTCTAAATTTCATATATATGCGTTAGTATACTGTATTGGTGTTTTTCTTTCTGAGTTACTTCATTCTGTATAACAGGCTCCAGTTTCATCCACCTCATTAGAACTGATTCAAATGTATTCTTTTTAATTGCTGAGTAATACTCCAATGTATATATGTACTACAGCTTTCTTATCCATTTTTCTGTTGATGGACATCTATGTCGCCTCCATGCCCTAGCTATTATAAACAGTGCTGCAGTGAACATTGGGATACACGTGTCTCTTTCAATTCTGGTTTCCTCGATGTGTATGCCCAGCAGTGGGATTGCTGGGTCATATGGCAGTTCTATTTCCGGTTTTTAAAGGAATCTTCACACTGTTCTCCATAGTGGCTGTACTAGTTTTCATTCCCACCAACAGTGTAAGAGGGTTCCCTTTTCTCCACACCCTCTCCAGTATTTATTTTTGTAGATTTTTTGAATAGCAGCCATTCTGACCAGTATGAGATGGTACCTTATTGTAGTTTTGATTTTCATTTCTCTGATAATGAGTGATGTTGAGCGTCTTTTCATGTGTTTGTTAGCCATCTGTATGTCTTCCTTAAAGAAATGTCTGTTTAGTTCTTTGGCCCATTTTTTGATTGGGTTGTTTATTTTTCTGGAATTGAGCTGCAGGAGTTGCTTGTATATTTTTGAGATTAATTCTTTGTCAGTTTCTTCGTTTGCTATTATTTTCTCCCATTCTGAAGGCTGTCTTTTCACCTTATAGGAAACTATAAAGTTTCCTTTGTTGTGCAGAAGCTTTTAAGTTTAATTAGGTCCCATTTGTTTATTTTTGCTTTTATTTCCATTACTCCATGAGGTGGGTCATAGAGGACCCTGCTGTGATTTGTGTTGGAGAGTGTTTTGCCTATGTTTTCAGGAGTTTTATCACTTCTGATCTTATGTTTAGATCTTCAATCCATTATGAGTTTATTTTTGTGTACGGTGTTAGAAAGTGTTCTAGTTTCATTTTTTTACAAGTGTTTGACCTGTTTTCCCAGCACCACTTGTTAAAGAGATTGTCTTTTCTCCATTGTATATTCTTGCCTCCTTTGTCAAAGATAAGATTTATCTCAGGGCTTTCTATTTTGTTCCATTGATCTATATTTCTCTCTTTGTGCCAGTACCATACTGTCTTGATGACTGTGGCTTTGTAGTAGAGCCTGAAGTCAGGCAGGCTGATTCCTCCAGTACCATTCTTCTTTCTCAAGATTGCTTTGGCTATTCGAAGTTTTTTGTATTTCCATACAAATTGTGAAATTATTTGTTCTAGTTCTGTGAAAAATACCATTGGTAGCTTGATAAGGATTGCATTGAATCTATAGATTGCTTTGGGTAGTATATTCATTTTCACTATATTGAATCTTCCAATTCATGAACATGGTATATTTCTCCATCTATTTGTGTCTTTGATTTCTTTCATCAGTGTTTTATAGTTTTCCATATATAGGTCTTATATATAGGTAGAAATAGGTCTTATATATATAGGTAGAAATATTCCAAGTATTTTATTTTTTGTTGCAACAGTGAATGGAATTGTTTCCTTAATTTCTCTTTCTCTTTTCTCATTGTTAGTGTATAGGGTTGCAAGGGATTTCTGTGTGTTAATTTTATATGCTGCAACTTTACTATTGCATGTTGAGTCTTAAGCCAGCATTTTCACTCTCCTCTTTCACTCTCATCAAGAGGTTCTCTATTTCCCTTTCAGACGGGTGGTATCACCTGCATATCTTAGGTTGTTGATATTTCTCCCATCAATCTTGATTCATCTAGCCTGGCATTTTCATAATGTACTCTGCATAGAAGTTAAATAAACAGGATGACAATATACAGTCTTGATGTACTCCTTTCCCAATTTGAACCAGTCTGTTGTTCCAAGTCTGAATCTAACTGTTGCTTCTTGTCCTTCATAGAAGTTTCTCAGGAGACAGGTAAGGTGGTCTGGTCTAATTTTTATTTGCCCCTAATTTACCCTATCTCTTCACTTACCATCAAGCTTTTCCATTTTTATGTCTCTCCCAACACCCTAGTGTAGTATTTTGCATGCAACAAGTGTTGATAATAATTTGCTTAGTGAATAATTATATGCTATAAAAGGTAGACTAATAAAAGGACAAAAATTTATAGGTGATATGGTAGGTTATTGTTTTGATTGACATTTGTTTTATGAGTGAACTTGAGCATCTGATTATATTATTATTAGTCCTTCATAATTTTTCTTTTTTGCCTAAGGTATTTCTTTATATTCTATGTCTATTTTTGTACTGAATTATGCATTTTTATTATTGATTTGTACACACTGTTATAAACAAAAGAAATTGTCACTTTGTTACATATGTTGCAAATATATTCCCAGATTTTAATTTGTCTTTTAATTTCATGAAAGCTCTTTATACTAATTCTTTTATATTATTATATATTTTATGTTATTGCAAAGCCAAATTAGTCAAACATTTCCTATAAGGCTTTTGGAGCTGTGTCTTATGTGGACATGTCTTTGTACTTTTAAATTGAAAGTGAACACAAACCTCTTTTACAGTTCTAGTTTTTAACATTTAAATTTTGATTTATATATTCAGTGAAACTGTTTTATCAAAAAATGTTTCATAATGTAAGTGAAGTATCAGATCTGTTTATTTCTACTTAATGGTTATCCAGATCTCAATTCTATTTGATGTATAAACCATTGTTTCTCTAATGATTTTTAAACAAGACCAAATATGATGAATATTTGGGTCAATTTCTGTTTTGTTTTGTTTTAATTTGAATCTCTCTATTAGACCACCTGACTGCTTCTTGAGAAACCTATATGCAGGTCAGGAAGCAACAGTTAGAACTATACATGGAACAACAGACTGATTCCAAATAGGAAAAGGAGTACATCAAGGCTGTGTATTGTCACCCTGCTTATTTAACTTGTATGCAGAGTACATCATGAGAAATGCTGGGTTGGAAGAAGCACAAGCTGAAATCAAGATTGCCGGAGAAATATCAATAACCTCAGATATGCAGATGACACCGCCCTTATGGCAGAAAGTGAAGAGGAACTAAAAAGCCTCTTGAAGAAAGTAAAAGAGGAGAGTGAAAAAGTTGGCTTAAACATTCAGAAAACGAAGATCATGGCATCTGGTCCCATGACTTCATGGGAAATAGATGGGGAAAAAGTGGAAATAGTGTCAGACTTTATTTTTCTGGCTCCAAAATAACTGCAGATGGTGACTACAGCCATGAAATTAAAAGACGCTTACTCCTTGGAAGGAAAGTTATGACCAACCTAGATACCATATTCAAAAGCAGAGACATTACTTTGCCAATAAAGGTCCATCTAGTCAAGTCTATTGTTTTTCCTGTGGTCATGTATGGATGTGAGAGTTGGACTGTGAAGAAGGCTGAGCGCCAAAGAATTGATGCTTTTGAAGTGTGGTGTTGGAGAAGACTCTTGAGTGTCCTTGGACTACAAGGAGATCCAACCAGTCCATTCTAAAGGAGATCAGTCCTGGGTGTTCATTGGAAGGACTGATGCTAAAGCTGAAACTCCAATACTTTGGCCACCTCATGGGAAGAGTTGACTCATTGGAAAAGACCCTGATACTGGGAGGGATTGGGGGCAGGAGGAGAAGGGAATGACAGAGGATGAAATGGCTGGATGGCATCACTGACTCAATGGGCATGAGTTTGAGTAAACTCCAGGAGTTGGTGATGGACAGGGAAGCCTGGCATGCTGTGATTCATGGGGTTGCAAAGAGTCAGAAACAACTGAGTGACTGAACTGAACTGAATTATTTCTAATTCACTTTTGTCTTTATAATTATAGAATTCATCATTTTTCATTATAACTATGATAAAGAATATTCAGACATGTTATATAAGTGTATTATTGCAAATAAACTTAAAAATCAATTGATCAATTTTCCCTTTCCCATCTCATCTCCCTGTTCAATTTTTAAAAAATAGCATTTCAATTATGATTGAGTTCACACTGAATTTGTATAAATTATTTCCCAGTGGCTCAGCAGTAAAGAATCCAGCTGCAATGAAGGAGACACAAGAGACCCAGGTTCAGTCCCTGGGTTAGGAAGATCCCCTGGAGGAAGAAATGGCAACCCACTCGTGTTCTTGCCAGGAAGATCATGGACAGAGGATGCTGGTGGGCTACAGTCCACGGGGTTGCTAAATAGTCAGACATGACTGAGCATGAGCACAATACATATGTCTACACATAGATTGTTGGAAAACTGTAATATCCTTACCATACCAAATCTTCTTATACAAGAAAAATTATTCCATTCTATATAAAAAGCTTTTAATTTTCCTCCAAATTATTTTTCTTAAGATAGTACTTATTTCTTCTTAGATTTATTTCTAGATACTTTGTAATTATTTTTAACTGGCATTGTAAGTTGAAATATTTTTTCTCAATTTGTTCTTAATAAAATTAGTTGATTGAACATTTATTGATTTGAAAATACTGATTTTATGAGTGACCACTTGGCTGAATTTTTGTATTTTATAATAATTTCTACAGTGATTCTCTTAAGTGATTCAAACCACAATCACATCATCCTTTTCAGTATTTACTTTATTTTCCTGTTTAATTGCATTACTTTGAGCTTCTATAAAACACTAAATGAAACCCTAACTCTGGGAAGGAAAAGGAGAATGGGTAAATTCTAACATTTGATTCTCAGATTCTATAAGCTTAAAATTAAATGTAAAACACTTCCCTCATATGGTTGTTCTGAGATTAAAATTATGATACAGTTAACAGACCTAGTCCACAGTATGCATCTAATAAATGTTATACACTTTTCTCTCCTGGAAAATTTTAGATGCTTTTAATAGTTTTAGTTATCCATTAAAAGAGAATGTTATTTTTATTTAAGTAAAAATTATTTTGTCCAAAATATTCAGTAATAATTAAATCATCACGTATTTATTATACTGCTTTTATGAGTAAGACAGCATGAAAACTCTGGCCTTGGCACTTCCACAAAGACTTTCTAACCCCATCTCTTGACTACACTGCAGCTACCCTGCAGGCTCTCACTACCCCAGCTATTAAGTGGCCTCCTATTTCAGTCCACATTGCAATAATAGTAAACACATTCACAGAGCTTCACATATGCCAGGTATTGTTCTGAGTATTTTACAAATATTGGCATTAAATTCTCATACTTTTATTTCCATTAAACAAATGAAGACAATGAAACAGAATTTAGGAAACTTCCCTATGTCTTTCAGCCTGAAAATGGTCAATATGTAAACCCAAGCTGATTCAAGGCTCACACTCAAAATAAGCATTTAATACCCATCAAAATATAGCATCCATACGTCTCTTCTCCATTCAGTGTTTGATGTTGATTCTGCCTCTTTCATATTTGTTCTTTCATTTCACATCTCTATTTTCCTTTTTATGCCTTTATTGAGTACCCTAAAATCAGCCCTAATTAAATTCCTTTAATTGACTGCCATTGTCTCCTAATCAGTCTACTCAACTCCACTCTGTACACCATCCTCCTCATTTTATCTGAAGTTCTTCTGCTGGTTTAATGTTTTTGAAATAGAGTTCAAGTGCAGATTTCTTAATTTGGTAATGCCCTGTAAGTCAGATTCCAGTCCACCAAGTACAAATATTTCTATATGTATTTTATGCTTTATCCAAGTTGAATTTTTCATTATTCCTTGAGGATACTCTATATTTTCCAAAATTTGATTCTTTTTTATACTATTCCCTCTATCAAGGGTGACCTCACCTTATCTCCTGGGAAATTCTAAGCCATTTTTAAGGACTCTTTCAATGTTAACTATTTCAGGGAATCCTTTCTCCAACCTCAGGCTGAAAGTGGTTTCTCCCTCTTCTCACCTTAGCAGTTTGAACTATGCTAGTGGCATAAAATGTGGAATCACATTCTTTTTACAGATAGTTATGTGTATACATAGGGTCACAGTTTGGGCCGGTGTGCTAATAAAATATTTTATAGAGAAGACTATATTAAAGTAGATTTAGAAAGGATGTTAAGAGTGGGTTGAGTTTGGGTAGGCAAAGTAGATAATGAGAATATTAATAGTAAGAGAAAAAAATAGAAGAATAAGGAGGTAAGACAACTAAAGGGAAAATTTGTATAAAGGAGAATTTGAAAATAAGCTGAAAGGTAACATGGAAGACATTTAATTATGTGCTAAATAATTTAATCCTGCACACAATGGAAGACTTCTAAAAGTTTTACATTTAGGAATAGAGTGCCTGTAAGTGTTGTCCTGAGAAGGTTAATATGGTGCAGAGTATAGGATGGATTTGCAAATGCGAAGACCAGAGGCAAAGGAATAACCAACAGTGGAGCTAAGGTGAAAATTCAATTATCTTTCTGGTTAAGCTTGAGTCAATTTATAGACGTGATTGGCCAGAGTACATTACTGTATCAAAGAAATTGTCCCAAATCAGCTACTTAACAGCAAAATCTTTCAGGTCAAAAGGACAATATTCCTCTTGGCAAACTATTTTATAATCAAATATTCTGTAATAGCAAGAAGAGAGTTTCCGGGCTAGTATCTATTGTTAATAAAGGCCTGCACTTGTACAGTTCTTTCCTTTCATTCCAATCCCTGGAAACACATTTCTGTATCTTCTTAATGGGAAAATGGAACCAATATTTGTAGAAGGATTATTAGGTTTCACATTTAATCTTCACAACAAGGCTACAGTTTAGTTTTTTTTTCCCCCAATTTTACAGTTGTGGCACAGGAGTCTCAAAGAGTTTAGGTAAATTACACAAGAAAACATAACTGGTATGGAGTACTAACAAAAATTTGGCTACTAAAAGTTTCAAGTCTTCTATGCTCTCCTTTAAAATGTGGGTGAATCTTAGACATACTGCATAGTTTGATAGAACTGTCACAAGAAGTTCTAAATGACACTAACTCTAGGGAAATGGGCCAATCATTAACAATTTAACAAAAGCCCTTACTCACTACTTATATAATTAAAGAGTGAGTAGATTAACTTCCTTATGAATAGAGAAGAGTGGAGAAAAGTGACACTTGACTAATTTTTTAAAAATCCCTTTGAGCAATTCACCATCAAAACCCCCAATTATTTATGTTCAGCCAGCTTTTACAACCCAACTTTCCCTTACATTTTTGTTGAGTTAGTTATTGGCTGCACTGCTCGGCTTGCAAGACCTTAGCTCATTTCCAAGACCAGGGACCAAACTCCAGCAGTGAGAGCAGAAGAGTCCCAACCACTGGCCTGACAGGGAATTTCGTACATGCCCCAAATTTTGAAGATGAAGTTTTACACAGTGGGTAGCACAGTGTTTTAGCGATCTCCACAGGTACTGAGAGTGTTCTGTTACAGTGTGACCTCCGCAGTAGCCAGTCTCCGAGATGGCCCCCAGTGAGCCTCCCTGCCTGGCACTCTTGCCTCCGTATAGTCTCTGCTCTTACTGTATGAGGAGTGGTCTGTGTGACCAACAGAATACAACAGGTATGTACCTTCCAGATTAGGTCATAGGAATATCGTGGATCTGCCCGTCTGTCTGGGATCACTCACTCTGGAGAAGCCGCCAAGTCATGAGACGGCCGCATGGTAAAGAGCTGAGGTTTTCTGCTAACACCCACATGAGTGACCTCACAACTAAATCCTTCAGCCCAAGCAGAATTCAATGATTGACAGCCCTGCTGACATTTGGACTGTAACCCTATTAGAGACACCAAGCCAATCCACCCCCAGGTAAGCCATTTCATAATTCTTGACTTATAAATTTTTTAAATATTTATAAATTTTATATTAAATTTTATAAATCTATAATTTTTTAATAAAAAAATTCTCCAAGCCAGGCTTCAATAGTGTGTGAAACACGAAGTTCCAGAGGTTTGAGCTGGTTTTAGAAAAGGCAGAGGAACCAGAAATCACATTGCCAACATCCATTGGATCATAGAAAAAGCAAGAGAGTTCCAGCAAAACATCTACTTCTGCTTTATTGACTATGCCAAAGCCTTTGACTGTATGGATCACTACAAACTGTGGAAAATTCTCAAAGAGAATACCAGACCACCTGACCTGCCTCCTGAGAAATCTGTATCCAGGTCAAAAAACAACAGTTAGAACTGGACATGGAACAACAGACTAGTTCAAAATCAGGAAAGCAGTACATCAAGTTAGTATATTATCACCCTGCTTATTTAACTTACATGCAGAATACATCATGAGAAATGCTGGGCTGGAGGAAGCACAAGCTGGAATCAAGACAGCCAGGAGAAATATCAATAACCTCAGATATGCAGATGACACCACCCTTATGGAAGAAAGTGAAGAAGAGCTAAAGAGCCTCTTGATGAAAGTGAAAGAGGAGAGTGAAAAAGTTGGCTTAAAGCTCAACATTCAGAAAACTAAGATCCTGACATCCAGTCCCATCACTTCATGGCAAATAGATGGGGAAACAGTGGAAACAGTGGCTGACTTTATTTTTCTGGGCTCCAAAATCACTGCCGATGGTGACTGCAGCCATGAAATTAAAAGACACTTACTCCTTGGAAGGAAAGTTATGACCAATCTAGATAGCATATTCAAAAGCAGAGACATTACTTTGCCAACAAGTCGGTCTCATCGAGGCTATGATTTTTCCAGTGGTTATGTGTGGGTGTGAGAGTTGGACTGTGAAGAAAGCTGAGCGCTGAAGAATTGATGCTTTTGAACTGTGGTGTTGGAGAAGACTCTTGAGAGTCCCTTGGACTGCAAGGAGATCCAGTCCATTCTAAAGGAGATTAGTCCTGGTTGTTCATTGGAAGGACTGATTTTGAAGCTGAAACTCATACTTTGGCCACCTGATACAAAGAGCTGACCCATTTGAAAAGACCCTGATGCTGGGAAAGATTGAGGGCAGGAGGAGAAGGGGATGACAGAGGATGAGTTGGCATCTTCAACTTGATGGACATGGGTTTCAGTAGACTCCAGGAGTTGGTGATGGACAGGGAGGCCTGGGGTGCTGTGGTTCATGAGGTCGCAAAGAGTCAGACACGACTGAGTGACTGAACTGAACTGAACTTTTATGCATGCATGAAAAAAACTTTTATCATGGAGGACACAACTTAACCTTGAATCAAATCTTTATAATCAACATTGAAATATAAAATCAGTAACAGTAAAATTTCCATTAGTATAGAGATTAGTGACAATCACTACATTTACTCATCATTGTTTTTTTATGCTAGCAGGTTGTATTTGTGTTTCTGAGGGGAAATGAATATCTTGATGAGTTGTCATTTACAATTTTGCACCAGATTCCAGTTTGTTTGTGTTTTTTTCCAGATACCACTAAGCAAGTGAAATGATAGGACAGGAGCTGGGTGTTCTGCAATTCAGCTAATTTCTGACACTATCTACTTAGAGACAGCATCATTTCCCACAGATTAAGGGTTCACTTCTCCAAGCCTGTGCTTCTCCCATCTACACCCTCACCCCCACCCCACTTTAGATGCCAGTCTCAAGCCCAAGTTTTCACCTGAGCTTCTGACCTACTGTATAGATCAGAGGTTCCTCCTCAGATTTAATTAATTTGCTAAACAAGCTCACAAAATGCAGAGAAACATTTTACTTCCTAGAGTATCTTTTATTATAAATGAATGTGATGCCAGAACAGCTGGGTAGAAGACATACGTAGGGCAAGGTATGGAGAAAGGCTCAGAGCTTCCATGCCCTCTCCTTGAGCGCCACTCTCCCCAAATCTCCATGTGCTCTCTGGACGTTCTCTGCACCCTGACCTTTTAGGGTTCTCATGGAGGCTTCATTGCATTAGCCGCTGGCGATTAATTCAATCCCCAGTCCCTCTTGGCTCCCAGGAGTGAGGGGGTGGCACTGCAAGTCGTAAGCCTGTAGTGATATGGTTGGTTTCCCTGCCAGTCAGCCCACATCCTTAGGTTACCTAGGGGCTTCCAAAAGTCACCTCATCAACTTTAAAAAAACAACTCTTGACATGTAAGAAATTCCACAGAAGCTACGTGCTAGGGAACAAAGGAAGACTAAACACACATTTGCTACTATAAATCATGATATTAATTGCTCAACACTGTATCTTTCTGTGAGAAAAAGAAGGGAGGGAAAGGAAAGTGAGGAGAGAAATATGTAAAGATTAAATGATTTGGTCCCAAGAGTTGGCAAACTATACAGGCTGAATAAGTCTGCCTGTTTTTATATTTTTGTATGGGCTGTAAGCAATGGCACCCCCACCCCAGTACTCTTGCCTGGAAAATCCCATGGACAGAGGAGCCTGGTGGGCTGCCATCTATGGGGTCGCACAGAGTTGCACATGACTGAGTGACTTAACTTTTACTTTTACTTTCATGCATTGGAGAAGGAAATGGCAACCCACTCCAGTGTTCTTGCCTGGACAATCCCAGGGACGAGGGAGACTGGTGGGCTGCTGTCTATGAGGTCACATAGAGTCGGACATGACTGAACCAACTTAGCAGCACCAACGGTGAGCTAAGAATGATTTTTGCATTTTAAAATATTTTTTAATATAAAGATAATGTTTAATGACCTGTTAAAGAAATTAAAATTTTAATGTCTATAAATAAAGCTTTATTGAAGCACAGCCAAGTTCATTCATTTATGAATTGCCTATGGCTGCTTTAGTGCTACAACAAAGTCAGGCAGTTGTGTCAGAAACCATGTGACCCATACCACTTAGAATATTTACTATCTGACTTTTTACAGAAGTTTACCAGCCCTGATTGAGACTAAATGAGAATCGGAGTAAGAATATGGAGATGATAGGTACAGTTTTTATTCTTAGTGTAAAACACAAAGGGTCACTCAGAATCCATTATAATGCTGATAAAGATATTTGTCAACGTTTTAGTAAACTAATGGCAGTTGTGAAAGGAAAATCAAAATGGAATTGATATTGCTAAGAGAATGTCCTAGTATGGAGTCAGGAGGCCATTTAGGAAGTGTGACTTCTGCACATAGCCTAGATGGAATTTGACCTTTTGACTACTGTTGTTCAAATGAAACATCCAGAACAACTGACAGAAACTTGAGATAATTATCAGACCCTTAGCCTAAAACAACTCATGATAACCATCACTTAAGCACAAACATTTCTCTTCTTGTTTCAGAGTACAAGCTCATGGTTTTGCCTTAACAAGTCGCTGACTCTTTCTTTCTCAGGATATTTTCAGTTTTACTTGAATCTGTGTCTCTTGAATTGCAGTTCTTAAGACTAAATGAAACTCTTTTTCTTATTTGCAGTCTTTTGCTTTTTTTTTTTTTGGTTGACAGAAGATAAAAGTTTTCTTTCCTGACTTTATAGCTATGATGCTGGAATATTTGCCCTGCACACCTATGACACTCTGCTAATATAAAGCTGCAAACACCAACATACATCTTCAATAACTATTCAGTTTTCCATGGTTACAAATCAGAGGCTATAATAAGATTTTTTGTGAATGTGTGTGTGCCACAGATATGAAACTTCGGAGAGAATAAAGCTGAGGATGTTTTTTCCATTTTACTCTTTTATTTATTTAATACCACACTGTAAATTATTCAAAAGCCATGTGCTCTTTGCAGCATAGCTTCCAATGTCCTTTAGGCTATTGCTAGCAGAGGATCAATGTGCTGACAGGTAGCTCAACCACAAACTATAGTTTTAACCAGGGACTAGTGAGGTTGGAACACGGGACTGTATACACTTCTCTTTAACTATAGAAATAGATGCTAGCAAGATACTTTAGCTTGCATTCCCCATCTAAAAGGCATATGTGATCATAAGGTGAACGACATAAGCACAGCAGCTTAGACACAAAAATGCAGTCTTTCATCTGCAAACTAGACGGAATTTAATCTACCCTGAATGACATTCTGATTTTATCTTCTATAGAAAATCAATCATTCAACAGCTTTTCAGAGTTGGCTATTGAGTGCCTAAGAGTGGATGTGATTACCCAAGAAGAGGCTGGAGATAGAATGTGCATGTCTCATGGGATCACACCTGGGTCTGAGCTCCAGTAGCTGGGGTCTGGACAGGGATAAGCAGAAGTGACCTCAAGCTACAGAATGCAAACTACAGAAAATCTCCAGGAATCAAGAGATTTCAAGAAAACAATGCCCAGGTGGGATAATCACGTGTCAAGTGCCTCTTGATATGATGCACTTGCAATGGCCAAAAATGTTTACACTAACCCTAAGCAAACTTTTAGCATCTAATTTTCAGTTATGAAGAAACACAGGAAAGAGAGAATAACGAAGAGAAAAAGTCTGACAAAATCAGAATATGAAGTTTTCTATAAGAAATTGGACTCTCATGGAAAAGACAATATTGGGGCAGAGTGGAGGGAAGGAAGAGAACTATTTTAGAATAAAAGGAGTTGAAGAGACATAATTTAAGAGATTTATATGCAATGTTTAGTCCTTAATTATATTTTGATTTTTAAGATACAACTAGATATTCTGGGAGAAAATGAAGGAAATTTGAATATGTGGTTATGTATGAGAATGTGCTTTATTTAAATTTAGAAACATATACTACAATGTTTAGGTAAATTCTTCCAGATCTATAATTTACTTTAAACTAGTTTAGCCCTTGCTTTTTATATAAAAGAGGAAACAACATCATATTTATATGCAAGTAGTAGTTATATGTGTATTAATTCAACTTTTCTGTATTATTGAAAAATTTACCACAAAATGCTTTTTGAAAAGAACAAACAAAAAAAGTCTTTCTGGGCAAAGAAAGGGAAAGCCATATAGAAGCTTTACCAGAGCACTGATATAAGGGTTTACACTAGAAGGACAGAATTCAACTAAGCCACAAAAAATAGGCAGAGAAAACAGATTCAGAAAAGAAAGTGCAAGACCTAGAGTGATGCCCTGAGATGCTTGCACATAACCCAGTGGTCTTTACATTCTTTGGACAGCTCTCATCCATGGCATAGGAACTGACAACATACTGGGCATGTTTACAAAGAAAACTGAGCCCTTGATGCTTTGCCCTCTGACCCTCCTTCCCCTGTTTGCAAATTTCAGCTACTAGCCTTCTTAATCATTTTCTAATGGGGCCATACTGATTTTTATATTAGTCTTTAGCTATGTATCTCTCAGTTCTGAAAACACCAGCATCACTTTCATTTGTTTCCATCTTTTTTAACTTGCATGAATCTTTTTCTTTCATATTTTGAAAGTTGTTTTTGATAGCACTCAAGCTTTGAAGATTTTTTGCTTTCTGTATTTTCGGGCTATAAGAGTATATTCATCATTACCTCTTGTTTGGAATCTGTCCCCCTAAAACCAACAAGACACAAGCTTCTCTCCACAGTGCCCTTTCCAGGACTCCACAAGGACTTGGGTGGCAGCAGTCCTTCTTCCCAAGTCCTAGACCAATCCAATCCAACAGCTAATTCTTCTTCATGGCCTAAAATTAGTCTCAGAGTAGTAGCTTCCAAGTTTCTAACTCTGACTTTTGAAAAATTATATATTTGAGAAAAGAAGTAAAGGATTTAGCACTGGATGCTATTTAACTGAGGTGATTAAACAGAAATCCAAATACTTGAATTCCCTAAAATTAATATTGAATTTGTGATCTGTGAAAAGATTAAGGCTTCCTTTCCTCCACTTGGCCACTTACATTTATCCTTTTATACTCACTTAGATGCTCAATTATTACGTCCTTGAGTTCCCCAGGTATTCCTCTATAACATACTTCATTACTCTATCTTATTTTCTGCTGGCTTTTGTCAAAGGTTGACAAGATATGAGAAGCAGAGTTGGAATTAGAAAATGAAAGTTGACTTCCTGTGAGAGCTGACTCTATCACTGCTTTCTCACCAACAGGAAAGAACAAGCTGGTGAGAGAAGAGACTCATTAGAAAGCAACTACTAGCTCCTATTAGGAAGGGAGAGGAAAGCTAGACACAAGTAACTGCATCTCCTAAGGAATTAGGTGTAGGAATGATCAAATAAATCCAAGTTTTTCACAGAGCAATATTGGTGCAAGTAAACCAATGAAGAGAACTTGTGGAGCAGAGGGATGGCGTGGGCAAAACTAAAAGAGAACTAAACCCTAATCATAGGTGTGACTGGTACAGTATTGTAGAACCCAACAGATGTTTTTGGCTTCTTCTGAGACTGGGTCTCAAGCAAACCATTATCCAAAGAGCCACCACCATCACATTTAATGCCGGCTAACTCCATGCGAGGGAGAATGCCCAACACAAAAGACTATCATGTCCTGGGGCCAGTATTGCTTCTACTAGTTATTTGTTTGTCAGTTGTACCCACAATACATGAAATCATTTTTAAAAGCCCATGTATTAGGACTGTCAGATTAACCCTTTTGTGGAGGTTAAGGGAGAGTCTCCATAAACACCCTTTTTCATATAAGGAGAACTGCATATACTTCAGCCTCCAAAACAGAAGGGTAGGACAAGTAATTTAGAAAGAAAACAGAAACATGTCAGATGAGACTGTACTAGAAGGGAGCATGTAGCTACCCTACATGAGTATAAAATACCAGATTCATAATAATTCTTGAAGTACTAAGAAATGTTAAAATTGCCTCAGAGCCTGGTTAGTAATTTAGGGAAATCTTGAAAGAGAAAGCCTCTTGATGAAACTGAAAGAGGCGAGTGAAAAAGTTGGCTTAATGCTCAACACTCAGAAAACAAAGATCATGGCCTCTGGTCCCATCACTTCATGGGAAATAGAGGGGAAAACAGTGGAAACAGTGTCAGACGTTATTTTGGGGGGCTCCAAAATCACTGCAGATGGTGATTGCAGCCATGAAATTAAAAGACACTTACTCCTTGGAAGGAAAGTTATGACCAACCTAGATAGCATATTCAAAAGCAGAGATATTACTTTGCCAACAAAGGTCCATCTAGTCAAGGCTATGGGTTTTCCAGTGGTCATGTATAGATATGTAAGAGTTGGACTGTGAAGAAAGCTGAGTGCTGAAGAATTGATGCTTTTGAACTGCAGTGTTGGAGAAGACTCCTGAGAGTCCCTTGGACTGCTAGGAGATCCAACCAGTCCATTCTGAAGGAGATCAGCCCTGGCTGTTCTTTGGAAGGAATGATGCTAAAGCTGAAACTCCAGTACTTTGGCCACCTCACGCAAAGAGTTGACTCATTGGAAAAGACTCTGATGCTGGGAGGGATTGGGGGCAGAAGGAAAAGGGGATGACTGAGGATGAGATGGCTGGATGGCATCACCAACTTGATGGACATGAGTCTGAGTGAACTCCAGGAGGTGGTGATAGACAGGGAGGCCTGGCGTGCTGTGATTCATGGGGTCGCAGGGAGCTGGACATGGCTGAGCAACTCAACTGAACTGAACTGAAAGAAAAAAGAATCCAGGTGACTAGAAATGATAATGTTCAATCAGAGAAAAAGGAAAGAATACAGAAGTTACAGATGTGGGCATTTAGCAGAATCTAAATATTCAATAACTGATTATTATAAAGTTAGTTTATGAACACTATAAACAATGCAGTGATTGCTAAAGCAATTGTAATATTTTGAACCAACAGCCAAATCATACCTAGCAGTGAAACAAGACAGAAGAGATAATTTAGAAATAATAAAACTGAAAAATTGAATACAAATTTTTCATTATTTCCAGATGATATAATTGTGTAATCAGATAGTTATAATCAATTGAAATTCATTTTAATTAATAAAGCAGTTCAGTAAATTAGCTAAATAAAAGATGAATAAAAACCAATAGCTTTTCTATATTTTGTCAGCCACCATTAGACATTTTAATAGAAGCAAAATTAGAGAGATGACACCTGGCTAATAACACATGAATCAGCCTTGTGCAGCTTCCAAAGGAAACAGATAAGAAAATTCAGAAAACGAGGAACAGTCTTCATGATGATGAAAATTAAGACTTTAGGCCAAACTATTGTAAACTGAAAAAAATTTGGCACTAATTACAAGAACTATTGAGATCAAATGGCTATTATAATTTGTGACCAAGTCATATGCATATGTTCATTATTCATAGCAGTCAAGCAACGGTGCTTCATTTTTTTCACCTTAAACAATTATAAAAATATAGGGTCAGGCATATTTTTAAATTAAAGGTTAAAAACTAGTAAAGTGTAAGACAATGCAAAATATGAAAATAATTCAAAGAGAACAAAAATAGCAACAACAACAAAGTTGTCCACACAGCAAAAGGTAGTTGAAAAAGGAGAGAAAGAAGGAGAAAGAGGACTGTGGGATGGAGAAAAAAGGTGAACCAAAAACAGAAAATGTAAAGCAATATGGGAATAACAGGCAAGTAAAAACTCAATTATGGCAATAAATAAAAATGGGTTAAAAATGAAGTCTCCAGTAATGAACCTTAAACAAAATACAACTACACATTGTTTATAAGAATCACACTTAAGAAAATGTGAAATAAAAATTTTAGACATATAGGGAATTGTTTATCAAACAAACACAAAATGATACAAAATTAATATCAAAGTGATACAAATACAAAGATCATCAGCAAATGAAATGATATATTAAGAAACAAGAAAAATTATAACTATCATGAACCATTATGCATCCATTAAATGCAAGAAAAAGTGCAAGTGTAACTGAGCAAGATCGTATGTGGCCTTCCCAAGACAGACCCCAACCCCAGGTTTTCTGTGTACTTTTTTTTGGTAGAAAAACTAGTCTCCCAGTCCTCCCTGAATCACAAAATTTGACTCAAGAATTAATTACTGAAAAGATGTGAACAAAAGTAACAGTGGGGAGAGCTGGTAACAATTTAAGTAGTAAATGAGCCATATAGCAGTCATAGAATCTCTAATTTCCCCTTGAAATACAAAAATAACAGTGTCTGACACACATTCCTGAGTGATTTTACAAGTGGAAGAAGTTCACATATGGTGACCATTAACACATAGACCCCAGATCAGCTGAAGCCTAAGGACTGATAAAGGTAACACATAACAATACTGCCTGTTACCTTACCATCAGCCAAGCAGAGAATTGTGTGCAAGGCTGGGCACATACCCCATGGTCTCCTCCTTCATCTTGCCCTTAACAAGTTCCCTGAAACCCACTGCAGAGTATGTGGTTTTTGAGCATTAGTGCCTGCATTCCTTGTTTGACACCTACAATAAATGCTGCATTTTCCTTCATAACACATGTCAATAGATTGGCTTTACTCTGAATGAGAGACGGGACCCAAGTTTGGTTCAGTAACACAAGAGTAATTTTTTTTTTTTTTTTTAGAAAATAGAAGGAGAAATTGACAAAATCACAATCAAGTGGGAGGTGGTATAAGATTCTTGGCTTCCCAGGTGGCTCAGTGGTAAAGAATCTGCCTGTCAATGCAGGAGATGCAAGAGACCATGTTCTATCCCTGGACTGGGAAGATCCCCTGGAGGAGGAAATGGCAATCCACTCCAGTATTCTTGCCTGGAGAATTCCATGGACAGAGGAGTGAATTTCATGGACAGAGGAGTCTGGAGGGCTACAGTCCATAGGGTCGCAAAGAGTCAGACACAACTTAGCACACATACATAAAACATACCATTAGCTGTTTAATCAACATACCATTAGATTGTTCAATCATCAATCAAACTTAGTCTTCGATTGATCAATTAGAAAAAATAAATCTGACTAGAATAATAATATAGGTCAAACTTTGGATCCACAAATAGTTTTTTTAGCTATATAGTTAACATTTTCCAGCAGAAAAAGATTTTTTAATCATTCAACAAGTACTAATTATAGTCTATGTGCAAGATAACCCTGATACCCTGAGCCAAAGATAATGCCATTGTGTTGGTCATAAAAGAACTCAAGGACTCCCCCAAAGCAACAGTTGTTTTTACTACACCATCTGATCACAACGTAACAAAACTCGAATTAAACACACACACACACACACACACACACACACACACACACACTCCATTTTTTAAATACTCCTGAGAAGAACTGAAATCAAAACTGAAGCTAATAATATTTATAAATTAGTGTCAATGAAAGCATTGCATATAAAAAAACATACAGGGTATAGAAAAATTTAACTCAGATGTCAATCTATGGTTTTAAATGATTTTATTATTAGATAATATTAAAATTTAATATCCAAAGTATTCAGTTCCAGATAGAAAGATGAAAGGGAACGTAAGTAAAATAGGTCTGGTTAGACTATAGAAGGTTGAAAGAGTCCATCCTCTCACCCTAACAAGCAAAACAAACACATAAGTTAAAAAAATCAAAATTTTTAAGCCAATCAGAAATCTAAGGATATAAAGATACCTAAATAAGTTAATTCAAGAAATGAAAAAGCTCTGCATAGGAGAAAGGAGACCACAGCTGCTTTTATCTCAAGCATAGTGGCAAGAATGAGAACAATCGTACCACTGATGTGTGTAAGGAGGAATTCCACATGGAACACAGTAGAATACAAAGGAATCTCTGCTACAGGGTCTCTCTAAACCTACATGCCAATCTTTTCCACAGTTCTTCTCTCGATATAAAAGCAATTCCCCAACAACTCGGAAAGCTGGTACTCAGAATATAAAGGACAGAAAAATCATCAAAAGTTTGGAAAACTGGTGGCTCACCCATAAAGTACTAAAGAATTTCTTGCCAGTGCTTCATCTCCAAAAATTTTGAAAGGAAAGTCTTGATCCTACTTTAAGATGTTGAAGCCACTGGTGAACTGAATCAAAAACTAAAAAAATTAATTAGTAACAAATCAGCTCAACAACAACAAAGACCACACTTTGGTGCCACTCTAGCAGTATGGCCAAAGTAGCATACTCCTTTAGGATGTAATATTAACTTCAGTGTCTAGTATCCTTTTATGCACAATGCCTTCTATGCAATTAAACATTCGGAGACACACACAAAAAAGCATGAAAATGTGCCCTGCGATCAAGATAGAAAAGATCTACAGGAGACCCAGAGACTGCTCAAAGGTTGGAATTATTAGACAGAGACTTTCATATCTAAAAAAATATTAACAGATCCAAGGGAAATATGGGCAACATGTAATGAAGACAGAGAATTTCAGCTTTGAGTTGCAAGCAGAAAAAAAGGAGTGCTAGAAATGTAAAATACAGTAGCAGAAATTTTGAATAGGTATATATCACAGTAAACATCCTCACTTTATTCTTAATCTTGGAGGAAGAACATTCATGAAGTTCATGAAGTTCATGAAGTTAATGAAAAAGCATGGCAACCCACTCCAGTATTCTTGCCTGGAGAATTCCCAAGGACAAAGGAGTCTGGTGGGCTACAGTCCGTGGGGTCACAAAGAGTCAACACAACTGAGTGACTCAGCACGCACACACATTGATGAAGTGGGCTTCTCTGGTGGCTCAGCAGTAAAGAGTCTGCTTGCCAATGCAAGAGACATGGGTTCAATCCCTAGTCAGAAGATCCCCTGGAGAAGGAACACTCCAGTATTCTTGCCTGGGAAATCCCATGGACACAGAATCCTAGTGGATTGCAGTCCACGGGGTCACAAAGAGTCAGACATGACTTAGGGACTAAACAACAACAACATGAAGCTAACTGCAAGGTTGGAGGAGAGGAAGGACAAGGTTTTGTCTTTCTTTTTTTTTTTTAGATGTCTTAACATTGAAGAAATATCCTTTGGGGTTTGTGGGGAGTTCATTTTATTATAAATATTTTGTCACATTTATTTTGCATCAGTTTAGGTAATTTAATTGGCATCAGAAGTGGGATTCTCTAGAACAATCCTGAAAAGGGTGAAGGGACAAGGACTGATGAAACAAGGACTGATGAACCTTTAACACTGAGTTAGCTAACAAGTTACCTGTAACATGAGACAGCAGTCACACCACCGGTTACTGGAGGTAAAGAATTTCATCCAGAAATGGCAGACCCCATACCCAAGGACTTGGCTCCCTAAATACATTTTTAAAAATGCAAAGTCATGAAAGCTAAATATACAATCCTTTTGGTTATCTTTGTCTGCAATAGCTAAAACCAAAGTAAAGCAAAGTATTGAGGTAAATTCTGGTGCTACAGATTTTAGTCTGTAGCCTTTAGGCTCTAGCCTCAGGGCTATGATCAAAAGGAAAAATTTGTGCTGAAAAAGCAAACAGAACTTCTACAACATCTAGTTGGACTTTCCAGGTGGCACTAGTGGTAAAGAATCTGCTGCCCAAGCAGGAGATGCAAGAGGCACTGGTTTGATCCCTGGAAGATCCCCTGGAGAAGGAAATGGCAACCCACTCCAGTATTCTTGCCTGGAAAATTCCATGGACAGAGGAGCCGGGTGGGCTACAGTCCACGGGGCCTCAAGAATCGAACATGATTGAGCACACACACGCATGCACACACACACAAAAAAAAACTCTGGTTACCAAAGAGATAGTTGGGGGAGATGGACAAAAGACTACTGAAATCAGAAAGTGTAATATGAAGGAGCTATTGTCTCATTTTATGAATCAATGTCATCAGCTTCCTGAAAAACATTTACTAAATTGATAATGAGAGTGAGAAACCTAGGGGCAGTTTTTTGGTTTTGTATGTTGCAGAATGGAGGAGCATGTTTAAACTGATGCAAGACCCATCTCTCTACTGAACAATCACAGAAGACAGTAGAACATCTCTGGGAGGAAAGACCCCAAATAGAGCTGACAAGAAGACCATGTGAAACCACTACTGGTGATGCTGAGAGGCTATGAATTGGGTCCTACAGGAATGGACAGTTACTCTAGACAGAGATTTGCATAGCTGGTGGTAGATGCAAATATACTCAAAACACTGTGAAAGGATTGGGACAGAGCTTACTATACCAATTTGGATCACCAAATGACATTCCTTTAGACCAAGCAGCACAGCTTATAGCCAATAGTCTGAGAATATTTTTTTTTCTTTTCTTTTTTTTTTTAATTTATTTTTTTAATTACAATACTGTATTTGTTTTGCCATACATTGACATGAATCAGCCACAGGTGAACACAATCTCCCATTATCATTATTTTAATGATAATTCATAAAATGTAGCAGTGGTTTTTAAATTTGCATTTTCAATGTTTGAAACTTGAGTTGAACTCATTCACAACTATGATAAAGGAACAACATACTATTTTATTAACTGGAAGACCTGCTTAATTTTAATATAATTCTTCATTTATTTGTTCTCTGTATTCATCTTAAAATACTCATAAATTGCATCTTCTCCATAAACTATTTGGTGTCTACAAGAGTAGCACATGGCAAATGCACAAAAATCTGTAAAGGTAATAGAAATGATAGTGTTGATGACAATGAATGATATGTAGACAAAAAGTATACATAGCTAATTGAAAAATTTCCATTTCATTATTAAAGAGTATCTAGGAACAAGGAGAACAAAAGAAGAATAGTTAACAGAAAAAAAAAATTACCAGATTTTTTAAAGCAAAATCCAAAAGGAAGGTGGAAAGGAAGCAAAGAAATCACTTAACAAAACCATTCAGTAAAACATGTAATAAGAACCAGGAAATGCCTAAGGCACTGATACAACAGCAATTAGATCCACATTTTCCATTAACATTCTATCTGATGCCTCAGGGAGTCTCAGCTCACATTCCTGGGAGACATCATTCTTGAAGGTTAGTTTGCTTCTTGTCTTGTCCTTTTTCTTTCAGAATTATTAAACTCTATCAATGGAATTAAAACATATGTCTATCATGGGAAAGAAATTGCTTGTAATAAGAATTTGATTGTTTTGTGAATGGATTACTTCATTCTTTTGATTTTGATTGAGTACAGGGCGTGGTGGATGGGCATTGCCATTTTACATTAATTCATTAATAGTAGATAATCATTCCTTTATATTCAGTAAATGCCATTTTGTACATTTTTTTCCATAATTCTTAATACCATGGTAGTGATGAAAGAAGGATCAGAGAAACTATAGACTTCTCCAAGGCCGAGATCATATGGGATGTAGTCATCAATATTAAAACTGGAAAAGATGTAAGAGTTTATCTATTTGAACTTTCTCATTTTGATACAGGAAAAGCTTTAAGTTCATTGAGACTCATCCAAAATCACACAGATGGTTAGCTGCAGATCTAAAGTAAAGCCACAATCTCCTCACTACATTTTTGCTACTCCCCACTTTGTACATTTCATAATCCACCATATTCTGTAGTCAAACTGGGAATCAGTTTGTCTTAATTGGGGTTTTCCCAAGAAACAGAATCAATAGGATGTACTCATATATAGAAAGAAATTTGTTATTAGGAATTGGCTTAGATCTTTGTGGATGCTGGCAAGTCCAAAATCTGCAGTGTGGGCACAGTTAAGGGAAATTCACACAAGGATCATAAAGACATATCTACCTTAGGTCACAAAGGAAGCTTTCATTCAAGTCTCACAGTTTACGGATAGGAGATAAATTTAAAGATATCAAAATTCCACTATATTCTGACCAGGTTTTGATATTTCAGAAAAATGAAATCATTTAAATGTAAAAGAACTACTTATTATCTTCCATTCCTATCTTCTGATGCATTTGGATTTCTGATCTATACTCACAAGCAGTAAGTTTATTTTGAGTACAATTCAAGGCAGTTGCTCTTGCAAAATGACTTGAATATGAAACTAGTCTTTTTAGGGTCACCATCTGTTGTTCATGACACTTAAAATAAAGGAGATTTCAGTTGCTAAATACTCCACAGAAACATATGAAGAGAATTCAAAAGGTTTGGGTTTCTAAGAAAATATAATATCCTGTAAGCACAATGAAACCCTTTCTTCAAAGTGTTTATAACAAAGAAGTGCTTAATTATCTTTGATATACATAGATCTTTTCTAAAAAAATAATACATGAATTAGATCAAGCCTTCTATAAAGCAAGTGGAATGATGAAAATCAGTGCTATTCTTACTTATAATCATGTAAGGAGAGAAACTAATGAAGGTAAAGCAATCTTCACAAAGTAAATGGCTCTTAAAAGGCTAACTGATGTGTTCCCCTTATTTTAGACATAAATTTGCATCCATTGTGCAATGACAGAGTTGAGCTTTGAAGGCCACGTGGTCTAACAGTGTTTCTCTAGAGGGGTTAATCAGAGTTCCTAGGCCTTAGAGACTCATTTTTAAATGATCTGAATATGCTAGAATGTCTCATAGGAATAACTGATGAATACTAATTAAGATTCCAAATTCCTGACAAATAAAAAGTTAAAAGACAAATGTTTAGACATAAGAGTACCTACTAGTAATGTTTTGAGCTCCTCGGATGAAAGGTTTTCAAGAACAGCTCAGTTGGACTAGTACAGAAGAATAGGAGCTGCCATCTTTTGTGAACCACTCTAATCTATAATAATCTACCCTGTCAATAAACCAGTTAAACTGTGGCTTTGTCAGAGAGCCGGGGTCAGAAAGTATTATCGTAGATTGTCATTTTGCTCTCTACATGGTGCACTACACATCATTTTAAAATGATATGCTGTGTTCAATATTTTATATGACTGAAGGATAACTCTAGACTTGAATTTATTGCCACACATACCTGCAGCTAAATCATATAATATTACTTCAAACACTATTTTCAAGATATCAGCTAACATAACTGATGATAAACTATTTTATATATAAATTCATTTTGTCTCATTTTTCATTTTCCACTTTACTGCTTTATAGCTATATAAAATATCTTACACTTGGAAAATTCTTTGACATCTTTACATATAATCTAATTCTGTTGGAGTTGGATGCCTAAAAAAGAAAACTTGTTCCCTTGATGAAAAATACTTTAAGGCTTTTTTTTCTTTTTATCTTGGAGTTGCTATGATTTGGGAAAGAGCTCTTTGGGGACAAAAATCAATGCCTTCTATTGCAAATGCTTGTTTATATGACTGAAGAAAAAAATCAGGATACAAATGTTTTGTTATATTTTCTCTGAATTACTGATTGTGCAAATATCAATTCATCCTGAATTTCAATTGCAATTTTATTTAATTGTCCTCAACTTGCCTCACAGTGACTATTTCAACATGTAAACATCAGCAATCATCTTATATTCCAAAGTTTAAACCAGCAACCTCATTCAACAAAAATCAATGAGGTGCTTTCCAAGACATTGCATCATTTAGTATATAGAAAACTCAATAAAACAAGAGTGTTCTTACTTAAAAGAAAGAAGAAACTTGTTTAATATGGGCAGAGATCACACAGTGATTACAGAGAGCATTTATCCCTTTGAAATAAAAATATTGACCAACAACCTCAAGACAGACTTGCTCACAAAGTTTTTTTTTTTTCCTTTGCTAAAAATGTTATGACAGCCTAGCAATATAATTAAGTAAAGAGAGACCAGGATGTCTAAGTACAGAGACTGACACTGTATTTGTTTTTCACAGTTTTAATAGAACCTCTTAATGAGATATGAGGCCCACAAACTAATAACTACAGTGCCTAACTTTCTTTTTCTGTTATTAAAAGTATTTTTGTCAAACTTTAAACTTTACTTATATTGGGGTATAGCCAATTAAAAATATTGTGGTAGTTTCAGGAAATAGCAAAGGGACTCAGCCATCCGTATAGATGTATCCACTCTCCCCCAAATCCTCCCTCCCATCCAGGCTGCCACATAACATTGAGTAGAGTTCCATGTGCTATACTGCTGGTTATCCATTTTGAATATACTATGTGTACATGACCTTCTCAAACTCCCTAACTATCCCTTTCTCCTAGCAGCCATAAGTTCGTTTTCTAAGTCTGTGAGTCTCTCTGTTTTGTTAAGTTCATTTGTATCATTTCTTTTTAGACTCCACATATAAGAGATGTCATATGATATTTCTTCTTCTCTATCTGAGTTACTTCACTCTCTAGGTCCATCCACGTTGCAGCAAATGGCAGTATTTCTTTCTTTTTAATGGCGGAGCAATATTCCGTTGTATATAAGTACCATATCTTCTTTATCCATTCCTCTGTCTACGGCCATTTAGGGTGCTTCCATGTCTTGGCTATTGTAAAAAGTACTGCAATGAACAATGGAGTGTACAGCTCCTAATTCTCTTAAACTCAAGGCCATTTAGGCACAGTGGTTGCCGTGTTAAAGCAGAAGCCAAATTAGCCAAAGGAATTTTGCACAATTAGTTTGTACAATGTACACCCAGTCTATAAGACATTATATCTTGATATCCAGGATCACATGACAGTAGATTGTGGTTAATAAAATAGCATAAGATTTTTGAAAAATAATCTACATAGATCAAACACACGACTGTGTAATGGGCATTTACCTATGACTAACCTCTGAAGGTCCTGGATGTACCATTATATCTTGAGCTGAGATAAATCAAGCAGAAAGATGATATAGGGAGCAGAAGAGCCAGGTATCTGTGTCTCTCTCATTCAAGTATAGATAAAGTCTATGTAACTTTAGATAAGTTAATTAGTGTCTAGTTCTCAACCCCCTTTCCCACCACCATAAAATAAAAATGATGATAGCTGCCAAGTTTTATAGGGATGCCAAGATATGAAAAAAATTATCTTTTCCATCTACACTCTAAATTCTGAGATTAAATACTCCATGTAAATTATATTAAAATAGCTTTAGAGGGGATGAAGAAAGATGGTGGAGGAATAAGATGGGGAGAACACTTTCTCCCTAACTACTTCATCAAAAGAACATTTCAACGCTGAGTAAATTCCACAAAACAACTTCTGACTGCTGGCAGAGGACATCAAGCATCCAGCAAAGCAGATCATTGGCTTCAAAACCAGGTAGGAATTAAAATATACGACGAAGATAGAGACAAAGGAGGTAAGGAGGGAACCCCGTCCTGGGAAGGGAATCCCGTCCCGGGAAGGGAATCCTGTCCCAGGATCAGACTCTTAAAAAGAGATATTTCCTAAAATTGGGAAACATTCTCACAGCTGCAATCCAAAAATCTACAAGCAATAAATGCTGGAGAGGATGTGGAGAAAAGGGAACCCTCTTACACTGCTGGTGGGAATGCAAACTAGTACAGCCACTATGGAAAACAGTGTGGAGATTCCTGAAAAAATTGCAAATAGAACTGCCTTATGATCCAGCAATACCACTGCTGGGCATACACACCGAGGAAACCAGAATTGAAAGAGACACATGTACCCCAATGTTCATTGCAGCACTTAATAGCCAGGACATGGAAGCAACCTAGATGTCCATCAGCAGATGAATGGATAAGAAAGCTGTGGTACATATACACAATGGAGTACTACTCAGCCCTTAAAAAGAATAAATTCAACTCGGTTCTAATGAGATGGATGAAATTGGAGCCGATTATACAAAGTGAAGTAAGCCAGAAAGAAAAACACCAATACAGTATACTGAAACATATATATGGAATTTAGAAGGATAGTAATGATGACCCTCTATGTGAGACAACAAAAGAGACTCAGAGGTATAGAACGGACTTTTGGACTCTGAGGGAGAGGGAGAAGGGGGATGATTTGGGAGAACGGCATTGAAACATGTATACTATCTTGTAAGAATGAAGCGCCAGTCTATGTTCAATACAGGATGCAGGATGCATGGGGCTGGTGCACGGGATGATTCAGGCAGAGGATGTGGGATGGGAGGTAGGAGGGGGCTTCGGCATTGGGAGATCGTGGACACCTTTGGCTGATTCATGTCAATGTATGGCAAAACAAATACAGTATTGTAATGTAGAATAAAGTAATTTAAAAAATAAATAAAAATTAAAAAAATTTTTTTAATTTTTTTCTTTAAAAATTTATTTTTCTTTTTTAAATTTGTTTTCTCTTCTTTCTTTTTCGTTTTTTTTTCTAAACTTGCTTAAATTTTTAAGTCTTCTATATTTCTATTTATTATTTGTATAACCTATTATTACTTTTCAAAAAAAAAAAAACCCTATCTTTAAAGCAAACATCATATATAGTCCTATTGGTGGTGGAAGTTGTCTTTTAATAATTCTGGAGTCTTTTATTTTATTTTATTTTATTTTTTTTTTTTTCTCAATTTTTTTAATTTTTCTCTCCTTCTTCTTATCTTTAATATTTTATCTTTGAAAATCCAATCTCTACTCCAGATTTTTAATCTCAACATTTTGGTATTTGTTACCAATTTTGTGCTTTTAAAAACCTAATCTTCAGTACCCAATTTTACATGAGTGCAAGACTACTGGCTTGACCACTCTCTCCTTTGGAATCTCTCTTTTCTCCACAAGGTGGCTTTTGTCTCATCCCTCCCCCCTCCTCTTCTCTACCCAACTCTATGAATCTCTGTGTGCTCTCGAAGGTGGAGAATTCTCAGGGAACTGGTCACTGGCTGGATCTGTTTCCCTCCTATCCATCTCCCTCTTTTATCCTCCTGTCCACCTCTATCTACTTCCTCCCTCTCCTCTTCCATGTATAACTCTGTGACCACCTCTGAGAGGTCCAGACTTTGGAGCGCACACAAGAAAGTGGTTACGGGCTAGCTTGCTTTTTCCTCTTTTGATTCCACCTCATCCCATTCCACTCACCTCTAACTACCCCCTCCCTCTTCTCTCCTCCAAGTAACTTAGCGATCCTCTAGGGATGACCCTCAAAGTGGAGAAACCTATCATCATTAACACAGATATTTTAACATTAGTGCTGAGTAGATTGGGAAATCATGAGGCTATTGTAAAAAATCTGAAAACCAGAATCAGGAGGCGTAAGTCCAAATCCTGAGATCATCAAAGAATTCCTGAATACAGGGAACATTATCCAATAAGAGCTCATCAAACGCCTTCATACCTATACTGAAACTGAGCATCGCCCAAGGGCCAACAAGCTCCAGAGCAAGACATACCACGCAAATTCTCCAGCAACACAAGAACAAGCCCCTGAGCTTCAATACACAGGCAACTCAAAATACTCCAAAACCATTGATGTCCCATAACCCATTACTTGACACTACACAACACTCCAGAGAGAGGAAATCCAACTCCACCCACCAGAACTCCAACACAAGCCTCTCTAATCAAGAAACTTTGGCAAGCCACTGATATAACCCCAAACACAGAGAGGAAGCTCAATAATAAAGAGAACTCCACAAATTCCCAGAATATAGAAAAGCCACCCCAAACGCAGCAATATAACCAGGATGAAGAGACAGAGGAATACCCAGCAGGTAAAGGAACAGGAGACATGCCCACCAAACCAAACAAAAGAGGAAGAGATAGGGAATCTACATGAGAAAGAATTCCAAATACTGATAGTGAAAATGATCCAAAATCTTGAAATCAAAATGGAATCACAGATAAATAGCCTGGAGACAAGGTTTGAGAAGATGCAAGAAAGGTTTAACAAGGACCTAGAAGAACTAAAAAAGAGTCAACATATAATGAATAATACAATATATGAGATCAGAAACACTCTGGAGGCTACAAATAGTAGAATATCAGAGGCAGAAGATAGGATTAGTGAAATAGAAGATAGAATGGTAGAAATAAATGAATTAGCGAGGGAAAAAGAAAGATGAATTAAAAGAAATGAGGACAACCTCAGAGACCTCCAAGACAATATGAAACGCTCCAACATTCGAATTATAGGAGTCCCAGAAGAAGAAGACAAAAAGAAAGACCATGAGAAAATACTTGAGGAGATAATAGTTGAAAACTTCCCTAAAATGGGGAAGGAAATAATCACCCAAGTCCAAGAAACCCAGAGAGTGCCAAACAGGATAAACCCAAGGCAGAACACCCCGAGACATATACTAATAAAACTAACAAAGACCAAACACAAAGAACATATATTAAAAGCAGCAAGGGAAAAACAACAAATAACACACAAGGGGATCCCCATAAGAATAACTGCAGATCTTTCAACAGAAACTCTTCAGGCCAGGAGGGAATGGCAAGACATACTTAAAGTGATGAAGATAATACCCTTCAGCCAAGACTACTGTACCCAGCAAGAATCTCATTCAAATATGAAGGAGAAATCAAAAGCTTTACAGACAAGCAAAAGCTGAGACAATTCAGCACCACCAAACCAGCTCTCCAACAAATACTAAAGGATAAACTTTAGACAGGAAACACAAAAAGGACATATAAACCCAAACCCAAAACAATAAAGTAAATGGCAACAGGAGCATACCTATCAATAATCACCTTAAATGTAAATGGGTTGAATGCCCCAACCAAAAGGCAAAGACTGGCTGAATGGATACAAAATCAAGATCCCTATATATGCTGCTTACAAGAGACCCACCTCAAAACAACGGACACATACAGATGAAAGTGAAGGGCTGGAAAAAGATATTCCATGCAAATAAAGACCAAAAGAAAGTAGGAGTAGCAATACTCATATCCGATAAAATAGACTTTAAAACAAAGGCTGTGAAAAGGGACAAAGAAGGCCACTACATAATGATTAAAGGATCAATCCAAGAAGAAGATATAACAATTATAAATATATTTGCACCCAACATAGGAGCACCACAATACGTAAGACAAATGCTAACAAGCATGAAAGGGCAAATTAATAATAACACAATAATAGTGGGAGACTTTAATACCCCACTCACACCTATGGACAGGTCAACTAAACAGAAAATTAACAAAGAAATGCAAACTTTAAACAATACAATAGACCAGTTAGACCTAATTGATATCTATAGGACATTTCACCCCAAAACAATGAATTTCACCTTTACTCAAGTGCACACCGAACCTTTTCCAGGATAGATCACATCCTGGGTCATAAATCTAACCTTGATAAATTCAAAAAAATCAAAATTATTCCAAGCATCTTCTCTGACCATAATGCACTAAGGTTAGATCTCAATTACAGGAGAAAAGCTATTAAAACTTCCAATATTTGGAGGCTGAACAACACCCTTTAGAATAATCAACAAATCACAGAAGAAATCAAAAAGAAATCAAATATGCATCGAAATGAATGAAAATGAAAACACAACCACACAGAACCTTTGGGACACTATAAAAGCAGTGCTAAGAGGAAAGTTCATAGCAATACAGGCATACCTCAAGAAACAAGAAAAACGCCAAATAAATAACCTAACTCTACACCTAAAGCAAATAGAAAAGGAAGAAATAGAGAACCCCAGAATTAGTAGGAGGAAAGAAATCCTAAAAATTAGGGCAGAAATAAATGCAAAAGAAACAAAAGAAACCATAGCAAAATCAACAAAGCAAAAGCTGGTTCTTTGAAAGGATAAATAAAATTGACAAACCATTAGCCAGACTCATCAAGAAACAAAGAGAAAAAAATCAAATCAATACAATTAGAAATAAAAATGGAGAGATCATGACAGACAAAACAAAAATACAAAGAATCATAAGAGACTACTATCAGCACTTATATGCCAATAAAATGGACAACTTGGAAGAAATGGACAAATTCTTAGAAAAGTACAACTTTCCAAAACTGAACCAGGAGGAAATAGAAAATCTTAACAGACCCATCACAAGCATGGAAATTGAAACTGTAATCAGAAATCTTCCAGCAAACAAAAGCCCAGGGTCCAGACAGCTTCACAGCTGAATTCTACCAAAAATTTCGAGAAGAGCTAACACCTATCTTACTGAAGCTATTCCAGAAAATTTCAGAGGAAGGTAAACTTCCAAACTCATTCTATGAGGCCACCATCACCCTAATACCAAAACCTGACAAAGATACCACAAAAAAAGACAACTACAGGCCAATATCACTGATGAACATAGATGCAAAAATCCTCAACAAAATCCTAGCAATCAGAATCCAGCAACACATTAAAAAGATCATACACCATGACCAAGTGGGCTTTATCCCAGGGATGCAAGGATTCTTCAATATCCGCAAGTCAATCAATGTAATTCATCACATTAACAAACTGAGAAATAAAAATCATATGATTATCTCAATAGATGCAGAAAAAGCCTTTGACAAAATTCAGCATCCATTTATGATAAAAACTCTCCAGAAAGCAGGAATAGAAGGAACGTACCTCAACATAATAAAAGCTATATATGACAAACCCACAGCTAACATTATCCTCAATGGTGAAAAATTGAAAGCATTTCCCTAAAGTCAGGAACAAGACAAGGGTGTCCACTTTCACCACTACTATTTAATATCGTACTGGAAGTTTTGGCCACAGCAATCAGAGCAGAAAAAGAAATAAAAGGAATCCAAATTGGAAAAGAAGAAGTAAAACTCTCACTGTCTGCAGACGACATGATCCTCTACATAGAAAATCCTAAAGACTCGACCAGAAAACTACTAGAGCTAATCAACGAATATAGTAAAGTTGCAGGATATAAAATCAACACTCAGAAATCCCTTGCATTCCTATACACTAATAATGAGAAAGTAGAAAAAGAAGTCAAGGAAACAATCCCATTCACCATTGCAACGAAAAGAATAAAATACTTAGGGATATACCTACCTAAAGAAACTAAAGACCTATATATCAAAAACTATAAAACACTGATGAAAGAAATCAAAGAGGACACTAATAGATGGAGAAATATACCATGCTCATGGGTTGGAAGAATCAATATAGTGAAAATGAGTATACTACCCAAAGCAATCTATAGATTCAATGCAATTCTCATCAAGCTACCAGCAGTATTTTTCTCAGAACTAGATCAAATAATCTCAAGATTTGTATGGAAATACAAAAAACTTTGAATAGCCAAAGCAATCTTGAGAAAGAAGAATGGAACTGGAGGAATCAACTTGCCTGACTTCAGGCTCTACTACAAAGCCACAGTCATTAAGACAGTATGGTACTGGCACAAAGACAGAAATATAGATCAATGGAACAAAATAGAAAGCCCTGAGATAAATCCACACACCTATGGACACCTTATCTTCGACAAAGGAGGCAAGAGCATACAATGGAGTAAAGACAGTCTCTTTAACAGGTGGTGCTGGGAAAACGGGTCAACCACTTGCAAAAGAATGAAACTAGACCTCTGTCTAGCACCATACACAAAAATAAACTCAAAATGGATTAAAGATCTAAATGTAAGACCAGAAACTATAAAACTCCTAGAGGAGAACATAGGCAAAACACTCTCTGACATAAATCACAGCAAGATCCTCTATGATCCACCTCCCAGTATACTGGAAAAAAAAGCAAAAATAAACAAATGGGATCTAATTAAAATTAAAAGCTTCTGCACAACAGAGGAAACTATAAGCAAGGTGAAAAGACAGCCTTCTGAATGGGAGAAAACAATAGCAAATGAAACAACTGACAAACAACTAATCTCAAAGATATACAAGCAACTTATGCAGCTCAACTCCAGAAAAATAAACGACCCAATCAAAAAATGGGCCAAAGAACTAAATAGACATTTCTCCAAAGAAGACATATGGATGGCTAACAAACACATGAAAAGATGTTCAACATCACTTATTATCAGGGAAATACAAATCAAGACCACAATGAGGTACCATTTCACACCAGTCAGAATGGCTGTGATCCAAAAGTCTACAAGCAATAAATGCTGGAGAGGATGTGGAGAAAAGGGAACCCTCTTACACTGCTGGTGGGAATGCAAACTAGTACAGCCACTATGGAAAACAGTGTGGAGATTCCTGAAAAAATTGCAAATAGAACTGCCTTATGATCCAGCAATACCACTGCTGGGCGTACACACCGAGGAAACCAGAATTGAAAGAGACACATGTACCCCAATGTTCATTGCAGCACTTAATAGCCAGGACATGGAAGCAACCTAGATGTCCATCAGCAGATGAATGGATAAGAAAGCTGTGGTACATATACACAATGGAGTACTACTCAGCCCTTAAAAAGAATAAATTCAACTCGGTTCTAATGAGATGGATGAAATTGGAGCTGATTATACAGAGTGAAGTAAGCCAGAAAGAAAAACACCAATACAGTATACTGCCACATGTATATGGAATTTAGAAGGATAGTAATGATGACCCTCTATGTGAGACAACAAAAGAGACTCAGAGGTATAGAACGGACTTTTGGACTCTGAGGGAGAGGGTGAGCGGGGAAGATTTGGGAGAATGCCATTGAAACATGTATACTATCTTGTAAGAATGAAGCGTCAGTCTATGTTCAATACAGGATGCAGGATGCATGGGGCTGGTGCACGGGATGATTCAGGGAGATGATATGAGGTGGGAGGTGGGAGGGGCTTCAGCATTGGGAGATCGTGGACACCTGTGGCTGATTCATGTCAATGTATGGCAAAACAAATACAGTATTGTAATGTAGAATAAAGTATTAAAAAATAAAATAAATAAAATAAAAAATAAAATAAAATAGCTTTATTTTCCACTGTCAATTTTATGTGTATTTATAGTTACTCTATGGAGATAATAAATCTCTAATAAGTTGGCTGAAATGAAGTATCCATAAACTTACTGAAGACTACAGTAGAGAAGTGGTGGTATGAATGCAGATCACATTGTACACCTTAGTTTACTCAATGTCATTAGTCAATTATATTTCAATAAACGTGAGAGATTAAAAGGAGGAAAAAAAAAAAAACAAGAATGCTAAATGCTAAAGGCAGTGGCCACAGGACTGGAAAAGGTCAGTTTTCAATCCAATCCCAAAGAAAGGCAATGCCAAAGAATGCTCAAACTACCGCACAATTGCACTCATCTCACACACTAGTAAAGTAATGCTCAAAATCCTCCAAGCCAGGCTTCAGCAATACGTGAACTGTGAACTTCCAGATGTTCAAGCTGGTTTTAGAAAGGCAGAGGAACCAGAGATCAAATTGTCAACATCTGCTGGATCATTGAAAATGCAAGAGAGTTCCAGAAAACATCTACTTCCGCTTATTGACTATGCCAAGACTTTGACTGTGTGGATCACAATAAACTGTGGAAAATTCTGGAAAAGATGGGAAACCAGAACACCTGACCTGCCTCCTGAGAAATCTGTATGCAGGTCAAGAAACAATAGTTAGAACTGGGCATGGAATACCAGACTGGTTCCAAATAGGAAAAGGAGTATATCACAGCTGTATATTGTCCCCCTCTTTTTAACTTCTATGCAGAGTACATCATGAGAAATGCTGTGCATGAAGAAGCACAAGCTGGAATCAAGATTGCCGGAAGAAATATCAATAACCTCAGATATGCAGATGACACCATCCTTATGGCAGAAAGTGAACAGGAAATAAAAAGCCTCTTGCTGAAAGTGAAAGAGGAGAGTGAAAAAAATTGGCTTAAAGCTCAACATTCAGAAAACTAAGATCATGGCACCTGGTCCCATAACTTCATTGCAAATAGATGGGGAAACAGTGGAAACGGTGTCAGCCTTTATTTTGGGGGGCTCCAAAGTCACTGCAGATGGTGATTGCAGCCATGAAATTAAAAGACGCTTACTCCTTAAAGGAAAGTTATGATCAATAGACATTACTTTGCCAACAAAGGTCCGTCTAGTCAAGGCTATGGTTTTTCCAGTGGTCATGTATGGATGTGAGAGTTGGACTGTGAGGAAAGCTGAGTGCTGAAGAATTGATGCTTTTGAACTGTGGTTTTGGAGAGTCTCTTCGACTGCAAGGAGATCCAACCAGTCCATCCTAAAGGAGATCAGTCCTGGCTATTCTTTGGAAACTGATGCTGAAGCTGAAACTCCAATACTTTGGCCAACTTATGCGAAAAGTTGACTCATTGGAAAAGACTCTGATGCTGGGAGGGATTGGGGGCAAGAGAAGAAAGGGAGGACAGAGGATGAGATGGCTGGATGACATCACCGACTCAATGGACATGAGTTTGAGTGAACTCCGGAAGTTGGTGATGGACAGGGAGGCCTGGCGTGCTGCAATTCATGGTGTCTCAAAGAGTTGGACATGAATGAGCAACTGAACTGAACTGAAAGGCAAATAAAATTACAGGCCTGCCACATTTATATAGTTTTAATTCTTTGAATGTAAAGAGTAATGCAATGGGATTTATATGAAAGAACAGAACATGGGTGGATTTTCAGAAAGATGACTTAAGGGTTTCCAGAAACATATGTTAAACTGTGGTAACAGTGACAATGCTGATTAAAATGAAATAAAGTATTTAAATATAAAGAAACATTACATCTTCAGGCAAAAACATAACATCTTTGCAACTGAAAAATCTTTGACCAAGATTTTCAAGAGAGTTTGTATTCTTATTATAGGTTTATAGCACATTTTTACAGTCATAACTAATTTCCACATAAAATAGATAAGTGAAAGTGAAAGGTGCTCAGTCATTTCTGACTCTTTGCAACACTATGGACTGTAGCCTGCCAGTCTCCTTTGTCCATGGAATTCTCCAGGCAAGAATCCTGGATTGGGTAGTCGTTCCCTTCTCCAGGGGATCCTCCTAACATAGGGATTGAACCTGGGTCTCCCGCAGCCAGATTCTTTACCAGCTGAGCCACCAGGGAATAGCTAACTTCAGTTTAGTCATTAAGTTGTGTACAACTCTTTGAGACCCCATGAATCACAGCACGCCAGGCCTCCCTGTCCATCACCATCTCCCGGATTCAATCAGACTCAGGTCCATCGACTCAGTGATGCCATCCAGCCATCTCATCATCTGTCGTCCCCTTCTCCTACTGCCCCCAATCCCTCCCAACATGAGAGTCTTTTCCAGTGAGTCAGCTCTTCACATGAGGTGGTCAAAGTACTGGAGTTTCAGCTTTAGCCATTATTCTTTCCAAAGAAATCCCAGGGCTGATCTCCTTCAGAATGGACTGCTGGATCTCCTTGCAGTTGAAGGGACTCTCAAGAGTCTTCTCCAACGCCACACTTCAAAAGCATCAATTCTTCAGCACTCAGCCTTCTTCACAGTCCACTCTCACATCCATATATGACCACAGGAAAAACCCTAGCCTTGACTAGACGGACCTTAGTTGGCAAAGTAATGTCTCTTCTTTTGAATATGCTATCTAGGTTGGTCATAACTTTCTTTCCAAGGACTAAGCATCTTTTAATTTCATGGCTGCAATCACCATCTGCAGTGATTTTGGAGCAAATAATAATAATAAAGTCTGACACTGTTTCCACTGTTTCCCCATCTATTTCCCATGAAGTGATGGGACGAGATGCCATGATCTTTGTTTTCTGAATGTTGAGCTTTAAGCCAAATTTTTCACTCTTCTCTTTCACTTTCATCAAGAGGCTTTTGAGTTCCTCTTCACTTTCTGCCATAAGGGCAGTGTCATCTGCATATCTGAGCTTACTGATATTTCTCCTGGCAATCCTGGTTCCAGCTTGTGTTTCTTCCAGCCCAGCATTTCTCATGATGTACTCTGCATATAAGTTAAATAAGCAGGGTGACAATATACAGCCTTGACGTACTCCTTTTCCTATTTGGAACCAGTCTGGTGTTCCATGTCTAGTTCTAACTGTTGCTTCCTGACCTGCATATGGATTTCTCAAGAGGCAGGTCAGGTGGTCTGGTATTCCCATCTCTTTCAGAATTTTCCACAGTTTCTTGTGATCCACACAGTCAAAGGCTTTGGCATAGTCAATAAAGCAGAAAGAGATGTTTTTCTGGAACTCTCTTGCTTTTTCCATGATCCAGCAGATGTTGGCAATTTGATCTCTTTCCCTCTGCCTTTAAAACCAGCTTGAACATCAGGAATTCATGATTCACGTATCACTGAAGCCTGGCTTGGAGAATTTTGAGCATTATTTTAATAGCATGTGAGATGAGCGCAATTGTGCATTAGTTTCAGCATTCTTTGGCATTGCCTTTCTTTGGGATTGGATTGAAAACTGACCTTTTCCAGTCCTGTGGCCACTGCTGAGTTTTCCAAATTTGTAGGGTATTGAGTGCAGCACTTTCATAGCATCATCTTTCAGGATTTGAAATAGCTCAACTGAAATTCCATCACCTCCGCTAGCTTTGTTCATAGTGATGCTTTCTAAGGCCCACTTGACTTCACATTCCAGGATGTCTGGCTCTAGATGAGTGATCATAACATCGTGATTATCTGGGTCGTGAAGATCTTTTTTGTACAGTTCTTCTGTGTATTCTTGCCACCTCTTCTTAATATCTTCTGCTTCTGTTAGGTCCATACCATTTCTGTCCTTTATCGAGCCCATCTTTGCATGAAATATTCCCTTGGTATCTCTAATCTTCTTGAATGGATCTCTAGTCTTTCCCATTCTGTTCTTTTCCTCTATTTCTTTGCATTGATCGCTGAAGAAAGCTTTCTTATCTCTTCTTGCTATCCTTTGGAACTCTGCAGTCAGATGCTTATATCTTCCCTTTTCTCCTTTGCTTTTCGCCTCTTCTTTTCACAGCTATTAGTAAGGCCTCTTCAGACAGCCATTTTGCTTTTTTGGATTTCTTTTCCATAGGGGTGGTCTTGATGCCTGTCTCCTGTACAATGTCACAAACCTCATTCCATAGTTCATCAGGTACTCTGTCTATCAGATCTATACCCTTAAATCTATTTGTCACTTCCACTGTATAATCATAAGGGATTTGATTTGGGTCATACCTGAATGGTCTAGTGGTTTTCTCTACTTTCTTCAATTTCAGTCTGAATTTGGTAATAAGGAGTTCATGACCTGAGCCACAGTCAGCTCCTGGCCTTGTTTTTGCTGACTGTATAAAGCTTCTCCATCTTTGGCTGCATAGAATATAATCAATCTGATTTCAGTGTTGACCATGTGGTGATGTCCATATGTAGAGTCTTCTCTTGTGTTGTTGGAAGAGGGTGTTTTCTATGACCAGTGCATTTTCTTTGCAAAACTCTCTTAGTCTTTGCCCTGCTTCATTCCGCATTCCAAGGCCAAATTTGCCTGTTATTCCAGGTGTTTCTTGACTTCCTACTTTTGCATTCCAGTCCCCTATAATGAAAAGGACATCTTTTTGGGGTGTTAGCTCTATAATGTCTTGTAGTTCTTCATAGAACTGTTCAACTTCAGCTTCTTCATTATTACTGGTTGGGGCATAGACTTGGATTACCGTGATATTGAATGGTTTGCCTTGGAGACGAACAGAGATCATTCTGTCGTTTTTGAGATTGCATCCAAGTACTGCATTTCAGACTCTTTTTGTTGACCATGATGGCTACTCCATTTCTTCTGAGGGATTCCTGCCTGCAGTAGTAGATACAATGATCATCTGAGTTAAATTCACCCATTCCAGTCCATTTTAGTTCTCTGATTCCTAGAATGTCAATGTTCATTCTTTCCATCTCCTGTTTGACCACTTCCAATTTGCCTTGATTCATGGACCTGACATTCCAGGTTCCTATGCAATATTGCTCTTTACAGCATCAGACCTTGCTTCTATCACCAGTCACATCCACAGCTGGGTATTGTTTTTGCTTTGGCTCCATCCCTTCATTCTTTCTGGAGTTATTTCGCCACTGATCTCCAGTAGCATATTGGGCACCTACTGACCTGGGGAGTTCCTCTTTCAGTATCCTATCATTTTGTCTTTTCATACTGTTCATGGAGTTCTCAAGGTAAGAATACTGTAGTGGTTTGCCATTCCCTTCTCCAGTGAACCACACTCTGTCAGACCTCTCCACCATGACCGCCCGTCTTGGTTTGCCCCATGGGCATGGCTTAGTTTCACTGAGTTGGACAAGGCTGTGGTCCTAGTGTCATTAGACTGACTAGTTTTCTGTGAATATGGTTTCAGTGTATCTGCCCTCTGATGCCCTCCTGCAACACCTACCATCTTACTTGGCTTTCTCTTACCTTGGGTGTGGGGTATCTCTTCACGGCTGCTCAAGAAAAGCGCAGCCGCTGCTCCTTACCTTGGATGAGGGGATTCTCCTCACCACCGCCCTTCCTGACCTTCAACGTGGGATGGCTTCTCTAGGCCCTCCTGCACCCGCGCAGCCACCGCTCCTTGGACGTGAGGTTGCTCCTCCCAGCTGCCGCCCCTGGCCTCTGACATGGGGTGGATCGTTTTGGCTGCTCCTGCGCTGTCGCAGCCTGGCACTCTCCCGGTCGCCCCCTGGCCTCAGATGTGGGGTTGCTCCTCCTGGCCGCCACCCCCCAACCTCGGACGCAAGGTGGCTCCTCTAGGCTGCTGTCCCCGGCCTCAGACGCCGGGTGGCTCCTCTTGGCCACTGCCGCCTGCGCTTAGTGCGCCGGCAGTGAAAGTGAAAGTGAAGTTGCTCAGTCGTGTCCAACTCTTTGCAACCCCATGGACTGTACCCTACCAGGGTACCCTACCCTCCTCTGTCCATGGGATTTTCCAGACAATAGTACTGGAGTGGATTGCCATTTCCTTCTCCAGGGGATCTTCCCAAACCAGGGATTGAACCCTGGTCTCCCGCATTGTAGACAGACACTTTACGATCTGAGCCACCAGGGAAGTCCCTTAGTGCACCGGAGGTAGCCAAAGCTAAAACCCATCTTCCATTCCTGGATTGTTTCAGCCCCAACACACCCAAGTTGGGCTTACAGCTCCAGCACAAAAAATTGAGCCCTTATCAACCCTTCATGAATGTATCTGTGTTTCTGTCTAACGGGAGATGTCTTATTCCAGTGGGTACATATTCAGAATCTCTACTAGATATCTATTGATCATGTAAGATCAGTTCTCCTAAGGAAACTGAGTTATTAGCAGATGATAAGAATGCTAGACAGTTGTGGTTTTTTTTAAGTAGGTATCTTATTGGTTTACTATGAGGCTTTAAATAAGACTACAAATGCGAAGTATTTAGCACAGTGCCTGGTACATAAAAAGTGGTCATTTTTAATGTTAGTTGTTAAGATGGGAGCTCTCTCTCCCACTCCAAATGTTTCCACTTTTGCCTGTGAAGTAAGAATACTTCTTTTTGGCCATGCCATGCAGCATGTGGGATCTTAGTTCCACAGCCAGGGATGAACACATGCCCCTTGCAGTGGAAGCACGAGGTCTGAACCACCAGACCATCACGGAATTTCCACGAATGACTACCTTTTAAGTTCAGAAATAATGAGAAGGCATTTTCCTCTCTCAATCTTTCTTTTCCTTTCTCTTCCCTTGCCTCATCTCCTCACTTCCTTCCATTAGATGAGAAGAGTGATTTATCTCATTGGTAAGGTTTGGAAAATCAGTAGTCAAGAAGGATTCACTCTCTCAAGATTTCACTTTTGCAATACCCTGTCATCAGGAAGGAGAAATACATTCTTTCCCCTGCTCTATAAAGAGTACAGTGAAATCATAGCTCATGGTTTGCTTTCTAGAAATTAAACCAGAAGCCTACCTCTTCTTTTGGAAAATAAGGTATGTTGATTCCCCATGCATCTAGCCAAATATCTGCTTTAAGTCTCTTCTTAAATGGCCACCCCAAATATGCTAGAAGGGCAAGTCTCAAGAAATCTGATTATAATAACAGATGTACAGTCCAGCTTCACCAGAAAAAAAAAAAATCAAACTAGTATCATGCTTCTGTGTACAAATCATGTATATTGTTTTTTACTGAATCCAAACTGAGAGGGAGAAAAGTGGGATTAATCATCATGTGTTTGACAGATATCTTCAAGAGCAGCAGCTTTAGCTGTTACTACTGCTATTGATACTGAAACAGCATTAAACAAGAAAGAGATTTACAGTGGCTGTTCAATGCAATTTTAGGTTTAGGCATAGTCTTCACATCATCCATAATGCTTTACTAGCTGTCTGATAGACACAGCAGCACGTAACCAAGGAGGTAGCACTGAAACCTATTAAACATAACAGCGAAGATTTGGTAGATTATAGCCTCTGGCACCCCACTCCAGTACTCTTGCCTGGAAAATCCCATGGATGGAGGAGCCTGGTAGGCTGCAGTCCATGGGATTGCTAAGAGTCAGACGGGACTGAGCGATTTCACTTTCACTTTTCACTTTCATGCATTGGAGAAGGAAATGGCAACCCACTCCAGTGTTCTTGCCTGGAGAATCCCAGGGACGGGGAAGCCTCGTGGGCTGCCATCTGTGGGGTCGCACAGAGTCAGACATGACTGTTGTGACGCAGCAGCAGCAGCAGCAGCAGCCTCTGTGTGTGTGTGTGTGTGTGTGTGTGTGTGTGTATGCTCAGTCGCTTCAATCATGTCTGACTCTACAATCCTATGGACTACAGACCACTAGCCTCCTCTGTCCATGAGGATTCTCCAGGCAAGAATACTAGAGTGGGTTGCCACACCCTCCTCCAGAGGATCTTCCTGACCCAGGGATCAAACCCACATCTCTCATGTCTCCAGCACTGGCAGGCAACTTCTTCACCACTAGCACTATCTGAGAAGCCCCAGATAATAGCATACAAACCTTAACTTTCTGTGATGCAAAGACATTTATTAACCAAAGAATACGTATATAAACAAAGAAGCAAACCAAACTTTGGGACCTTGACATTCCCAATTTGAGAAAAAAAGATTAGACATAACTTGTATACAGGAATGATATCAAAGTGTCTTAACACTGGCTTAAATAAATATCCAGGTTAACTGAGCCTGAACATATAGGCACATACTCTTTTGAGAAGAAAGCCAAGAAGGCAAGACAGGAGTAAAATTCAGAGAAGATCAGAAAGGAATAAAGCGTGGGAGGAAGAGACTTTGCCTTCAAAGGAAAAGCAGTATTAAAATTTCTTAGTACTTCTTTAATAAAATGGAAGAGGTTCAAAGAGTGTTAATTTGATCATCGTTTTAAAACTCTTAAGCTTAAACTACAACTCTCTCTTATTTCATTAAGTCCTATAGAATTTCAAAGAATTTATATATTTCTTTAAATTATATACTGTTATAAAGTTTTCCTTCCTTAGAAAAACTTATCAGACTGTAGCAGGAAATCTGAATCCACAAGAAAAAAAAACATACCTTCACTACCATCAAGATAAAAATTATCCTATTTTTCCTGCTCCATTAAAACACTGAAATTTGGAATTTCTAGAAGTAAAAATTAGAGAATGCTACTCATTGACTATGAAATTCTACATTCAAATATAATCTAAAGTACATTTTAATATGACAATCCCATGACACCAAAGTGATATTTATATACAGATGAAAATACTTTGAATTTGCACAGATAGTATTGACTACTCTTGAATAACATATAAATAACAGATACAAGAATAATTATTAACAAAGAATAGTCAGGAGTACACAAAAAATTCTTCTGATGAACTCCCAAGAATACACCAAAAACAAAGTTGTTTCTTCTGAGGTCATGGGTGACTGCCAAGTAATTCCATAACTTTCATTTTTGCTTATGTATAATAGAGAGGGAAAAAAGGGGGAAATGCTTAGATTTTTCTTTGGTTAGTGAGAGATCAAAGACTTCCTAAGAATTTGAACTAGAATATGGTGATGAAATATAATTTTGAATCTTATTTAAGACCTTTGCAAAATTTTGAATGTGATTGGAAGGAATGGTTTTGAGAGTGAGGGAGATTCTATTAATTCTTCCAGATCAAGGAAAGACATAAACAAGGAATCCCCAAGGTAGAGATGGCAAGGAGTTGTAAGAACAGTGGTTTTAGATTTTTCTCTGTTGTCTGCTATGCTATAGACTGCCACCATGATTTCAAATCTTCAATTTAAGTGGACTTTATATAAGTGAAGCATTGGGGAGTATAAGAGAAACACAGTAACTCTTTGGCAAAGTCAGGCAGAAGTCAAACAGCAAGCTTCTGGAGTGGTGTAACAAGTAAGGAAAAAGAAATTCAGCATGAAATCACACAACGGGGTGCTGGGAGATAGGAAAGACCTCCCCTGCCTATCCTACATCTGGAACTTCCTAGCTTGCAGGCAATGGCCAAACTCAATTTTCTGCTATGCTTTCATACAAATATATGGCTGGACTGTCCACTGTTTTCAGATAGACTATCTTTTCCATGCATCACTCATTTTAATTCACTTAAGATTTTTAGTCACTGTCATTCCTACTTCTCAATTTGAAATTAGTGTTAGCCTGTCTTTATCAATTAAGTTTGTCTAGCTTTATTGGTCAACCCCATTCTGTTTATGGTACTTATGAGCTATACCTTTCCAATCAATAGATTTTAGAGTTTAAGATTAGTAGGTGTTACAGCTCAAATACAGAATTATCCATCTTTCTAGTACATCAAAGGAAGCACACGTATGCTTTGAAACTACAATGGTTTCCCTACCAAAAGTATGGACACATAAGAGTAGGTAGGTCATGGGCTTACTTGTCCAACCTAAGAAGAATTCTGCAAAAAAATTGGGGATCCATTGGCCTATGAGATAGCTTCAAACTTGTGCTCTCAACTAAGCGTAAAGCTATTATTTTTTCTGAATCATCAAGAAGTCACAATAAGTCATGACTAGATTTGAACCATCATATTCTAAACGGGTCATTCACATCAGGCAAATTTTATAAATGATATAGATTGAAAAGGGACCAGAATTACAGTCACTCTATTGAAACAATAGATCTATTGCCTGAATGCTTCTATAATGAATTAGTTATAAGTGCATATTAGATGCAATTTAAAATTATCTTTCATGATCCCAACTGGAATAACAAGAGAAGGCAACAAGAACCATTTAAACTGTGCAATTGATGATCCTCATATAACTTCTGTGTAAAATTACACTTCACTCAGAGATGTTATTGAGAACTAAAGAGTGATTTCTCACCTCAAAATTCCCTTTGTTCTTCAAACTACCTTCACATAGTTTCTTAGTAACCAAGGCACCAGATGGAAAAAGGTGGAAAATTTACTTAATTTCTCAAATCCATGTGTTTAATATTAAATAACACAGAATCTATAATCCAGCCTTTTTTTTTAATTTTCAGTATTTATTTATTTTTTTACCTTTATTTTTTTATTTTTTTAAATGAATTTATTTTTAATTTTTTTTAATTACAATACTGTATTTGTTTTGCCATACATTGACACGAATCAGCCATAGGTGAACACAATCTCCCAATGCCGACTCCCCCTCCCACCTCCCACCCCCAGCCCCCATCCTCTATTTGACTCATCCTGTGCATCAGCCCCATGCCTCCTGCATCCTACATTGAACATAGATTAGCGTTTCGTTTCTTACAGGAAAATATACATGTTTCATTGCCATTCTCCCATACCATCCCACCCTTTCCCTCTCCCTCAGAGTCCAAAAGTCCACTCTATACCTCTGTGTCTCTTGTTGTCTCACATATAGGGTCATCATTACTGTCTTCTAAATTCCATATATATGTGTCAGTATACTGTATTGGTGTTTTTCTTTCTGGCTTACTTCACTCTGTATAATCAGCTCCAATTCCCTCCATCTCATTAGAACTGAGTCAAATTTATTCTTTTTAAGGGCTGAGTAGTATTCCATAGTGTATATGAACCACAGCTTTCTTATCCATTCATCTGCTGATGGACATCTAGGTTGCTTCCATGTCCTGGCTATTATAAACAGCGGTGCAATGAACATTGGGGTACATGTGTCTCTTTCACTTCTGGTTTCCTCAGTGTGTATGCCCAGCAGTGGGATTGCTGGGTCATAAGGCAGTTCTATTTGCAATTTTTCAGGAATCTCCACACTGTTTTCCATAGTGGCTGTACTAGTTTGCATTCCCACCAGCAGTGTAAGAGGGTTCCCTTTTCTCCACACCCTCTCCAGCATTTATTGCTTGTAGACTTTTGGATCGCAGCCATTCTGACTGGTGTGAAATGGTACCTCATTGTGGTCTTGATTTGCATTTCTCTGATAATGAGTGATGTTGAGCATCTTTTCATGTGTTTGTTAGCCATCTGTATGTCTTCTTTGGAGAAATGCCTATTTAGTTCTTTGGCCCATTTTTTGATTGGGTCGTTTATTTTTCTGGAGTTGAGCTGCATAAGTTGCTTATATATCCTTGAGATTAGTTGTTTGTCAGTTGTTTCATTTGCTATTGTTTTCTCCCATTCAGAAGGCTGTCTTTTCACCTTGCTTATAGTTTCCTTTGTTGTGCAGAAGCTTTTAATTTTAATTAGATCCCATTTGTTTATCTTTGCTTTTTTTTCCAGTATACTGGGAGTTGGATCATAGAGGATCCTGCTGTGATTTATGTCGGAGAGTGTTTTGCCTATGTTCTCCTCTAGGAGTTTTATAGTTCCTGGTCTTACATTTAGATCTTTAATCCATTTTGAGTTTATTTTTGTGTATGGTGTTAGAGAGGGGTCTAGTTTCATTTTTTACAAGTGGTTGACCAGTTTTCCCAGCACCACCTGTTAAAGAGACTATCTTTACTCCATTGTATATTCTTGCCTCCTTTGTCGAAGATAAGGTGTCCATGGGTATGTGGGTTAATCTCAGGGCTTTCGATTTTGTTCCATTGATCTATATTTCTGTCTTTGTGCCAGTACCATACTGTCTTAATGACTGTGGCTTTGTAGTAGAGCCTGAAGTCAGGCAAGTTGATTCCTCCAGTTCCATTTTTCTTTCTCAAGATTGCTTTGGCTATTCGAGGTTTTTTGTATTTCCATACAAATCTTGAGATTATTTGATCTAGTTCTGAGAAAAATACTGCTGGTAGCTTGATGGGAATTGCATTGAATCTGTAGATTGCTTTGGGTAGTATACTCATTTTCACTATATTGATTCTTCCAACCCATGAGCATGGTATATTCCTCCATCTATTAGTGTCCTCTTTGATTTCTTTCATCAGTGTTTTATAGTTTTCGATATATAGGTCTTTAGTTTCTTTAGGTAGGAATATTCCTAAGTATTTTATTCTTTTCGTTGCAATGGTGAATGGAATTTTTTCCTTGACTTCTTTTTCTACTTTCTCGTTATTAGTGTATATGAATGCAAGGGATTTCTGAGTGTTGATTTTATATCCTGCAACTTTACTATATTCATTGATTAGCTCTAGTAGTTTTCTGGTCGAGTCTTTAGGATTATCTATGTAGAGGATCATGTCATCTGCAAACAGTGAGAGTTTTACTTCTTCTTTTCCAATTTGGATTCCTTGTATTTCTTTTTCTGCTCTGATTGCTGTGGCCAAAACTTCCAGTACGATGTTGAAGAGTAGTGGTGAAAGTGGACACCCTTGTCTTGTTCCTGACTTTAGGGGAAATGGTTTCAATTTTTCGCCATTGAGGATAATGTGAGCTGTGGGTTTGTCATATATAGCTTTTATTATGTTGAGGTATGTTCCTTCCAGTCCTGCTTTCTGGAGAGTTTTTATCATAAATGGATGCTGAATTTTGTCAAAGGCTTTTTCTGCATCTATTGAGATAATCATATGATTTTTATTTCTCAGTTTGTTAATGTGATGAATTACATTGATTGACTTGCGGATATTGAAGAATCCTTGCATCCCTGGGATAAAGCCCACTTGGTCATGGTGTATGATCTTTTTAATGTGTTGCTGGATTCTGATTGCTAGGATTTTGTTGAGGATTTTTGCATCTATGTTCATCAGTGATACTGGCCTGTAGTTTCCTTTTTTTGTGGTGTCTTTGTCAGGTTTTGGTATTAGGGTGATGGAGGCCTCATAGAACGACTTTGGAAGTTTACCTTCCTCTGCAATTTTCTGAAATAGTTTCAGTAAGATAGGTGTTAGCTCTTCTCGGAATTTTTGGTAGAATTCAGCTGTGAAGCCATCTGGACCTGGGCTTTTGTTTGCTGGAAGATTTCTGATTACAGTTTCAATTTCCGTGCTTGTGATGGGTCTGTTAAGAATTTCTATTTCTTCCTGGTTCAGTTTTGGAAAATTGTACTTTTCTAAGAATTTGTCCATTTCTTCCAAGTTGTCCATTTTATTGGCATATAATTGCTGATAGTAGTCTCTTATGATTCTTTGTATTTCTGAGTTGTCTGTCGTGATCTCTCCATTTTCATTTCTAATTTTGTTGATTTGATTTTTTTCTCTTTGTTTCTTGATGAGTCTGGCTAATGGTTTGTCAATTTTTTTTATCCTTTCAAAGAACCAGCTTTTTGCTTTGTTGATTTTTGCTATGGTCTCTTTTGTTTCTTTTGCATTTATTTCTGCCCTAATTTTTAGGATTTCTTTCCTTCTACTAACTCTGGGGTTCTCTATTTCTTCCTTTTCTAGTTGCTTTAGGTGTAGAGTTAGGTTATTTATTTGACTTTTTTCTTGTTTCTTGAGGTATGCCTGTATTGCTATGAACTTTCCTCTTAGGACTGCTTTTATAGTGTCCCAAAGGTTCTGTGTAGTTGTGTTTTCATTTTCATTAGTTTCGATGCATATTTTGATTTCTTTTTGATTTCTTCTGTGATTTGTTGATTATTCAGTAGGGTGTTGTTCAGCCTCCAAATGTTGGAATTTTTAATAGTTTTTCTCCTATAATTGAGATCTAACCTTAGTGCATTATGGTCAGAGAAGATGCTTGGAATAATTCTCGATTTTTTTGAATTTATCAGGGTTAGATTTATGACCCAGAATGTGGTCTATTCTGGAGAAGGTTCCGTGTGCACTTGAGTAAAAGGTGAAATTCATTATTTTGGGGTGAAATGTCCTATAGATATCAATTAGGTCTAACTGGTCTATTGTATCATTTAACGTTTGCATTTCTTTGTTAATTTTCTGTTTAGTTGATCTGTCCATAGGTGTGAGTGGGGTATTAAAGTCTCCCACTATTATTGTGTTATTAGTAATTTGCCCTTTCATGCTTGTTAGCAATTGTCTTACATATTGCGGTGCTCCTATGTTGGGTGCATATATATTTATAATTGTTATATCTTCTTCTTGGATCGATCCTTTAATCATTATGTAGTGGCCTTCTTTGTCCCTTTTCACAGCCTTTGTTTTAAAGTCTATTTTATCGGATATGAGTATTGCTACTCCTGCTTTCTTTTGGTCTTTATTTGCATGGAATATATTTTTCCAGCCCTTCACTTTCAGTCTGTATGTGTCCGTTGTTTTGAGGTGGGTCTCTTGTAGGCAGCATATATAGGGATCTTGTTTTTGTATCCATTCAGCCAGTCTTTGCCTTTTGGTTGGGGCATTCAACCCATTTACTTTTAAGGTAATTATTGATAAGTATGCTCCTGTTGCCATTTACTTTATTGTTTTGGGTTCAGGTTTATACGTCCTTTTTGTGTTTCCTTTCTAAAGTCTATCCTTTAGTATTTGTTGGAGAGCTGGTTTGGTGGTGCTGAATTCTCTCAGCTTTTGCTTGTCTGGAAAGCTTTTGATTTCTCCTTCATATTTGAATGAGCTCCTTGCTGGGTACAGTAGTCTTGGCTGAAGGTTATTATCTTTCATCACTTTAAGTATGTCTTGCCATTCCCTCCTGGCCTGAAGAGTTTCTATTGAAAGATTTGCAGTTATTCTTATGGGGATCCCCTTGTGTGTTATTTGTTGTTTTTCCCTTGCTGCTTTTAATAATTGTTCTTTGTGTTTGGTCTTTGTTAGTTTGATTAAAATATGTCTTGGGGTGTTTCGCCTTGGGTTTATCCTGTTTGGCACTCTCTGGGTTTCTTGGACTTGGGTGATTATTTCCTTCCCCATTTTAGGGAAGTTTTCAACTATTATCTCCTCAAGTATTTTCTCATGGTCTTTCTTTTTGTCTTCTTCTTCTGGGACTCCTATAATTCGAATGTTGGAGCGTTTCATATTGTTTTGGAGGTCTCTGAGGTTGTCCTCATTTCTTTTAATTCGCCTTTCTTTTTCCCTCGCTGATTCATTTATTTCTACCATTCTATCTTCTATTTCACTAATCCTATCTTCTGCCTCTGATATTCTATTATTTGTAGCCTCCAGAGTGTTTCTGATCTCATTTATTGCATTATTCATTATATGTTGACTCTTTTTATTTCTTCTAGGTCCTTGTTAAACCTTTCTTGCATCTTCTTAATCCTTGACCCCAGGCTATTTATCTGTGATTCCACTTTGATTTCAAGATTTTGGATCATTTTCACTATCAGTATTTGGAATTCTTTCTCAGGTAGATTCCCTATGTCTTCCTCTTTTGTTTGGTTTGTTGGCCTGTCTCCTGTTCCTTTACCTGCTGGGTATTCCTCTGTCTCTTCATCCTGGTTATATTGCTGCGTTTGGGGTGGCTTTTCTATATTCTGGGAATTTGTGGAGTTCTCTTTATTATAGAGTTTCCTCTCTGTGTTTGGGGTTATATCAGTGGCTTGTCAAAGTTTCTTGATCAGGGAGGCTTATGTTGGAGTTCTGGTGGGTGGATCTGGATTTCCTCTCTCTGGAGTGCTGTGACGTGTGAAGTAATGGGTTATGCGACGTCAGTGGTTTTGGAGTATTTTGAGTTGCCTGTGTATTGAAGCTCAGGGGCTTGTTCTTGTGTTGCTGGAGAATTTGCGTGGTATGTCTTGCTCTGGAGCTTGTTGGCCCTTGGGCAGTGCTCAGTTTTAGTATAGGTATGAAGGTGTTTGATGAGCTCTAATTGGATAATGTACCCTGTATTCAGGAATTCTTTGACGATCTCAGGATTTGGACTTAACGCCTCCTGATTCTGGTTTTCAGATTTATTTTTACAATAGCCTCATGATTTCTCCATCTGTTCAGCACTAATGTTAAAACATCTAGGTTAATGATGATAGGTTTCTCCACCTTGAGGGTCGTCCCTAGAGGATCGGTGAGTTACTTGGAGGAGAGAAGAGGGAGGGAGTAGGTAGAGGTGAGTGGAATGGGATGAGGTGGAATCATAAGAGGGAAAAGCAAGTTAGCCCGTAACCACTTTCTTGTGTGCGCTCCGAAGTCTGGACCGCTCAGAGGTGGTCACAGAGTTATACATGGAAGAGGAGAGGAAGGAAGTAGATAGAGATGGACAGGAGGATAAAAGAGGGAGATGGGAAGGAGGGATACAGATCCGGTCAGTGACCAGTTCCCTTAGAGTTCTCCTCCTTCTGGAATGCACAGAGGTTCATAGGGTTGGGTAGAGAGGGGGAGGGGAGGGAGGAGACAAAAGCCACCTGGTGGCGAAAAGGGAGATTCCAGAGGTGGAGAGAGTGGTCAAGCCAGTAGTCTTGCACTCATGTAAAACTGGGTACTGAGGATTAGGTTTTTAAAAGTACAAAATTGGCAACAAATATCAAAATGCCAAGATTAAAAATCTGGAGTATAAGTTGGATTTTCAAAGATAGATTATTGAAGAGAAGATCAAGAAGTAGAGAGAAATTAAAAAAAAAAAAATAGAGAAAAAAGAAAAAAAAAAAAAGTAAAATATAATAAAAGACTCCAGAATTATTAAAAGACAACTTCCTTCACCAATAAGACTATATACGGCATTTGCTTAAACGATAGGTTTTTTTTTTTTTAAAGTAATATTAGGTTCTAAAAATAATAACTAGAAATATAGAATACTTAAAAATTTAAGGAAGTTTAGGAAAAAAATGATGAAAAAGAAAAGGATAAACAAATTTAAAAAGGAAAAAAATAATTTTTAAAGAAAGAAAACAAAATTCTTAAAAAGAAAAAAAAATCATGCTTCCACATCATCCCTCCCTCCCCCAAAAATTTTTTTTTTTGGATCATAAAAGTAGGAACGGCGTATCTGGCGCTTTCTCTGTCGTTGAGGGCTGTGTGGGGTCACTTCCAAGGCAGTTCCCTCTGTTTGACTTCTTCTGTTTGCTGGTCTCTTCCATGTCTGATTTCTGTCTTGCCACAAGGAGGGTGGTGATGAGCTCTGCACTGGGCTTGCCCCTTCCCAATCCGCGGGATAACCGTGTGGGGCCTGCCCTACGTTTCATGCAATTCCCGGTTTAAGCCGCTCAGGATTGGCGCTCAGGAAGTCCCCTCCGGGTGCCGGGTTTGGTTCCAAGTCCGAGTGGCTAGGGAGTTTGGCGCGGACTATTGTTGCAGAAGTCTCAATAAAGAAGCTTGCTTGCAATTTGGTAGGTAATGTCTCTCTTGAGCTGCGACTGCCCTCTTCCAGCGCTTCAGGCTCTGGCTGCCTGTCGCCGGTGGGGGATGGTCTGCAGCCCGGCTATTTCCGATCCGTTCTTTGTTCTGTGCGCGGGCCTGTCAGTGTCTTATGTTCGGGCGTTTCGCGTGTCAGTTACCCTCAGTCTGGTTTGTTGGTCCGGGATAAATCATTCTATCCACGCACGGACCCGATTCTGGCCCCGTTACGCCCCGATTCTCGAGAAAAGCCCTGCAGCCTACGTCTCTCGCGGCCCAATTCTTAGAAAGCTCTGTCGCGGGCGCGCTCCTCCCTGCCCAACCCCCACTGCTGTCGGACGCAGGCGTTTGCGCTGCTTATCCGCTGGGGGTTATACTGTTGAATTCGTAATCTGTTGGTTTTAATTATTTATTTATTCTTCCTTCCTGTTATGTTGCCCTCTGTGCTTCCAGGGCTCGCCCCATGCACAGCTGTGAGAAAGTTCCCCAATTTTAGGGAACCTCTCTCTTTAAGAGTCTCTTCCTGGGACAGGATTCCCTTCCCGTGCCGGGGTTCCCTCCCTACCTCCTTTGTCTATAACTTCATTCTTTAAAATAAAATAAAGTATTTCCTACCTGGCTTTGAAGCCAATGATCTGCTTTGCTGGATGCCTGATGTCCTCTGCCAGCAGTCAGAAGTTATTTTGTGGAATTTGCTCAGCGTTGAAATGTTCTTTTGATGAGGTGGAGAGGGAGAAAGTGTTCTCCCCATCCTATTCCTCCGTCATCTTTTTTCCAATCCCTATAATCCAGCCTTATACTTCCACCATTGATCAACCAGACAGTGATATAGTAGAAAAGGAGGTAAAATATATCTTCTTAATTTGTATTATTTTCAGGTTAACTTTCAGAGCATATGGCTACCACGGTAATAAGCTAAAATAGTCAGAAGAGGTGGTGAAGAGTTTTGAATAACAAATTTAAGTCCCTAAATTATGGATACAGAATTTTAAAGGTTTCTATTCACAGACTATAAGAGAAATACAACCTAAGATTACATGAGGTTGTGTGTTTATGTGTGTACAAATTCAGAAAGTACAATTATGAACAGTTAATGAAAGGAAAGTAAATTTAAACATGTTATCTTTCCTCACAAGGCAAAACATAAATATTCAATTATTACTATTATTCCCCCAGAGAAAAAAGCTAAAATAGAAGAACTGGTAACCTTGATCTGGAGAAGCAGCTGGTAACCTTGATCTGGAGAAGCAGTCCACTTCTCAAAGACAAGCCCCTGGGCTCACAGAATGGCAGAACAGGTGATTCACATCAGTGAACAGATTGTATTGTCTTACTTTAGATGGTTATTACCTCTGGGGAAAAAAGAGTGGATGAGAAACTCTTGGCTTTCATAAGGAAGTTTAGTTTCTATTAAAAAAGCAAACAAGTCAATTTTTAAAATGGGCAGAACTGAATAGACATTTTCCAAAGAAGATATACAAATAGCCAATAGGCATATGAAAAGATGCTTAACATGGCAAATTGTCAGGGAGAATGGCTACAGTTTAAAAGTCTACAAATAACAAATGCTGGCAAGGGTATGGAGCAAAAAAACACTATTGAGCTGTTGGTGGGCATGCAAATTGGGAAACAGTATGGAGGTTTCTCAAAAGGCTAAAATAGGAGTACCATATGATCCAACAGTTTCACTCCTGGGTATACATCCAGAAGTGGAAAAAAAAACCTGAAAACCACTACTTCAAAAAGATACATGCACCCCAAAACTCATAGTAGCAATATTTGTAATAGTCAAGATATGGAAGCACCTATCAACAGATGAATGGATAAAGAAAATGTGGTATATATTTATACAGTGAAATATTAGTCAACCATAAAAAAGAATGAAATTCTGTCATTTGCAGCAATATGGGTCAATCTAGACATTATTATACTAAGTGAAGTCAGGCAGAGAAAGACAAAAACTCTGTTATCACTTGTATCAGGAATCTAAAAAGTAAAACAAACATAAATATAGTAACATTATATGTGAACATATAATGTTAACATTCAGAGCATATGGCTACCATGGTAATAAGCTAAAATAGTCAAAAGAGGTGGTGAAGAGGTTTGAATAACAAATTTTATTAGAATCATAGATACAAAGAAACTTGTGGTTACCAGTGGTGAGCAGGGAAAGCAGGGGGCAAGAGAAGAATAGGGGATTAAGAGATACAAACTACAATGTATCAAATAAGTAAGTTTCAAAGACATATTTTACAGCACTGGGAATATAGCCAATAGTTTAAAATAACTTTAGACATAGTATAATCTATAAAAATATTAAATCACTATATTGTACAGCTGAAAGTAATGCAACATTGTAAATCAACTATAATTTTTTTAAAGAAAATTTAGTTTGACTTATCAATTAAGGGGATTATGAAACATGGAATTACCCTAATAAGGCTATGCTTTCAAACCACTTTACTTGAAATATATAGTCTTTTATGATTTCTGGCTGATTACCTGATTATACACAGGTCAAGGGTTTCATTTTAAAAATACTAATGTTTTCTGGCAACCTCACCTTCTCAAGGTCCAGGTTGTATGTGTCATAACAGTTAAACCTTTGCTTCATCAGCTTCCTAATCTTACCTGTGCCTGCTGCTCTTTATTGTCTAAGGCAATGAATGTCTGAGTCAATGTCCTGCTAGATCTCACATATACAGGATTTACTTAACCCATCTAAATAGTTCTCCATCCTGGCCTCCCAGGGAGTAGTTCTAACTTGAACAACTTATCTGTCACTTTGATTTTCTGATTAATAATTCAATGACTAGAGCTAAATTTTTTACGCAATTAATGAAGCTTTGATGGTTCAGCCTTTATTCTTAACCAATGACAAAGTGAGAGTAATGAACATGTGAAATATTGAAGGTTTTGTGTGAGTATTTGGAGGGTAGGATTTAAAATATCCAGTATAGGCAATCAGCATATGAAAAATTACTATTCTTGATTGTCGGGAAACTGGAAGACTAAATCAATAAAAATATATTTTTCCAAAATCTTCAGTTAGCAAAAATTCACTGAGCTATGTGAGATTCCAATTCTATGACATCCCTGGATATTTCCTGAATGTTTTATGTGGCTAATAATAAATTTATGCCATTCTAAGATTGCCAAAGAAAGATGGAAAGATTTTAGTTCTTAGTTTTTGTTTGGTTTTATTACAACATTTTTTTATAACTTTAAATCATTTCACAGAACTTCAATCCCAGTTTGAAGGAAAAGAAATAGCTGTTGACAGTGCTTTAGAAATTAGGATTAAGCTGCCAGTAACCTTGATGTCAGGCAGCGGAGCAAGCAATAAAATAATGACATGTGAAAAGATAGCCTTATCCTGGACAAGGTCAGACCTGGTCCCCTCCACCAGAATCCATTAAAAGAGTATTTCACTTATTGACTTGTTTGTTTGCTTGTATATAAACAGGAATGGGTCTCGTTCACTCTAAATCTGACTCAAAAATTACATACTTTTGTCTGCTAATACTTTCCTTAACTTAGTTAAGAAGAGCTATCTTGAGTTATCATTACTAATAAAAACTATTCAAGACACGGAATTGGCCCTGCTGATATTTCTGTTCAATGGGAATTCTAGAAATAACTGTCTCATACCTATTAACTGTCAATTATGGATAATCATAAATTTTAATTTCTCTATATCTTCACTGAAAATATCTTGATAAATCTAGATGCAATTAATTTGTCATCATCTGGAAATGTTATTTTCCATATTTTTCTGTTAAAAATTGAAATTTTAACTGAAATTTCTAATAAATGAAATATTCCCCTCATTTTTATCAACAAGAATTGCTTGGTGTCTCACACTGTTTTTCAAAATTTTGCTTATCTTTCATACATAGTTTGCTAGCTTTGTCTAAAGCACAGTATCTTTATTGTATTGAGAAGACTCCATTTGAGATCTAATTAAGTGAACAATATATTACTGTTGACTATCAGTACAATTAGTTGTATAGAGGACTCTAGAGCTTATTCATTTTGTTAGCCGAATCTTTATGTCTATTGCTTAGGAACTCCCTATAAAATAACAATTGATGTCAAGTACCTGCAAGAATTTTAACTAAAATTGTGTTGATCTAAATCATACCCCCATATTTTCTTATTACATTCTTAAGATTATATATTTTATGTGTATTTTTCCTAAATACCTATTTAATATCCAAATTCTAACCAAAGTTTCAGAATTTAATATGGTTATCATCTCAAAATGGCCTTATTTTTATAGTACTTTTATTCTATTAATTGAAAGTAATGCTCTATATTGTTTCTTATGATGGTGTGTCAATCAACAGTTATCTCAAAATTTTAAAGTGCATCTAAACTACTCCCTTAATCTAACTTTGTACTTCTCTAGAAATTGGCAAACATGGAGAATATCTAACTCAGAAACTGTTCCAAGTCCAGTTATCTCCAGAATAAATCTCTGCCCTCAATTTTCTGTTGCATTTTGGCCCAGAAGTCTTGAATTCTACTCTCAACTTTGCCAAAAATAAATAATCTAAGCCTCCTTCTTTGGGCCTCAATTTTCTCATAGAAATGAGAAATTTAGTTAGACAACTCTTAAGTTTCTTTCTAACTGTAAAATATAATTATTGGTACAATAAACCAGTGCTAAGTATTTTTAATCAAATTATAGTAATGGACACATTATCAAAAGTGAGTCCTCAAGTAGTATATCTAACAGCAAGGTCAATACCATGGACTCCTTCAGCTTCCATCTCTTGCTCAGCATTGGAAAACTTTGGAGTAGAAAGAAAGTGCACTTTAGGACTCTGAACAATTCCGTTTCCAGTAGTCAACTGCTCTTCCCATACACCTCCCATTATATAACAACCTCTCTGACCCACAAAGGGCTTCTTTGGTGGCTCAGACATTAAGGAATCTGCCTTTCAATGACCCTCAGCTCAACATTAATACGTTTCCAATGTTCATATCAACACTACATCTTGAGTAAACATTTTGAACCAGAATGTCCCTAAGTGGGAGTCCTGTCCCTAAATATTCCTCATTCTTAACCTCATTACAGAGTAAAATTAAATTCAGACTCAGTTATGAAAGTATATTCATGCAGTTACTCTACTGTTTTGCTCTCAGTTCCTCTTGAAGATTAAACAAACCGAAGACCAGGTGAAAAACATTACTAAATATTCTTTAAAAACCTTTATACAGAGATTGTCATATTGTTTAGTTTCCTCTGAAAAAGGATTCATGCTCATTCAGTATGGATGGAGATATATCCTTTCAGAATTCAGAATCAGGAAGAAGTTTATTTCTCCTAAGAATTTACGAATTCAATATTTGTTACATAGTTATGATCTGTATTTTATAATATTATCCTCATAGTCAGTGCAGCCTAAATCTTAATTTAAACCTCAAACTTGGTACTTTTAGACTGGTGGCATTAAACAGATCTTATCTCAAAAGTTATACAAAGAATAAAAATTTCTGGATCTACACCAAGAGATTCTGAGTAAGTAGGTCTGGGATAAGGGCCTCAAGTCTGCCTATTTAATGAGTATCCGAAGTAATTATGTTGCAAATGGATCACAGAACTCACATTGAGAAATATTAGCTCAGATAGTTTTAAATTGTCTCACCTCTTTTTGATACTTCAAATGTATCTATTTTATAGCTGTAGATTTATTATATAATTATTTTATTACAGATTATCTTAATTATTTTCTTAACTAAGCCAAATAAAAATAATAATTTGTCCATCTCTGCATAAATACAAGCATATATAGATGGTAATTGGTGAGAGTGAAGTCACCCAGTCATGTCCGACTCTGTGATCCTATGGCCTGCCAGGTTCCTCCATCCATGGGATTTTCCAGGCAAGAATACTGGAGTGGGTTGCCATTTCTTTCTCCAGGGGATCTTCCCCACCCAGGGATCAAGCCGGGTTTCCTCACTGCTGCTGCTGCTGCTGCTAAGTCGCTTCAGTCGTGACCGATTCTGTGCGACCCCATCGACGGCAGCCCACCAGGCTCCCCCGTCCCTGGGATTCTCCAGGCAAGAACACTGGAGTGGGTTGCCATTTCCTTCTCCAGTGCATGAAAGTGAGAAGTGAAAGGAAGTCGCTCAGTCGTGTCCGACTCTTAGCGACCCCATGGACTGCAGCCCACCAGGCTCCTCTGCCCACGGGATTTTCCAGGCAAGAGTACTGGAGTGGGGTGCCATTGCCTTCTCCACTCCTCACTGCAAGCAGACTCTTTACCAGCGAAGCTCAGATGGTAATTAACTTGTAACCAGTAGGAAAAGTATGGGCAAACATCTTCATATCTTAAGCAAGATAGGTCTGCTTAAACAAAACTCATAAAGACAAAAAAAAAAAAAAAAGGAATGAATTTCATTGCATCCAAATTAAAGAAGTCTATTTGATAAAGGATACCAGACTCAAAATTAATAGACAATTGACAGAATGGGAGAATATATGTATTATTTCTGAAGCATCTAAAAATTATATGCTATTCAACCCAATACACATAAACTGAAATCTACCCAGAGCCTATACAAATCAACAGAGGGAAAAATAGCAATGCCAGTGGAAAAATGGACAAAGAATATGAATAAGCAATGTAAAGAATAAATATCAAAATGTAGCAGCATTTAATGAAATGCATAGGTTCACTGGTTATCAGAAAAATGCAAATTAAAACAAAAATAAGATATCCCCTTACCTTTAATAAACTGGCAAACATTAGGAAGCCAAGCACTGCCAAGAACTGGCAGGAATATGATAACCTAAGAATGCAGCGATTCTGGGAGCAACCTAGCTGTCAAAGAAGACTGACAGCCCTTTTCTTTCCATAAGACTTTCCAGGTAGGAAATACACATCCATCATTACATTCACTAAAACACCTGGAACCCAAATTAAGTCATTGTTTTCTCTTTAAACCACTTCCTGTTTGACTTGAAGGAAGACAGAAACAGTGTGAGAGAGTGAGAGCCACAGGACACCTGTATCCCTCTGAGAAGCCCACCTTCAAACTCCAACACGTGACCCATTTGCAGCCTCCATGTCAGGCAAGGGCTACGATGAGCCACAATCATTGTCATGCAGTCTCCCACCATCTCCTATGTGGCATCTGTGGAATCAGTGATTCGGTCAAATTTACCACTTTATTAAATATTGCAAATGCTTATATAAGTCCCATTGAACGAGCAGATATAACTAAGTAAAAAGATGTGTGCTGTTTTCTAACTCAGAAGAAGAAGAGATTCATGCTACCAGAGTAGGTTAATGTTTGTATCACACCTGGCATCTTAATATTTTTAGAGTCCTTTCTAGTTCTAAAAGTACAAGATTCTAAGTAGACTAGACTCAGTTACCTAAAACCTACTCAAACGTGACTATCCAACTCAAGAGAAAGATAAAGAATGTGTTAACTTTTTTATCATTATAGTTACTCTTCTAACAATATGGTTTAAAAATAATTATGCTTAAAATTTTGTTAACTGATTTTTAAATAAAACTTATGAATAACACATACTAATTTCACTTATGGCTTTACCCTTCAAATTGAGAGAAATGTTATATTTTGAGTTTTTATGTAAAACAGAACATTTTTCTTCAAAGAAATTAGATTCTTTTAATTTCAGAAAACTGGGTCAATTTCTGTATCTTACTAGTACACCACTCGAGGCTCACAGAGCACTGTCTCAAAGTGTGGGCAAGAACACAGGTCTCAGAATCACCTGAGTTATATTTAAAATATGCAAATTCCTAAGCCCCATCCCAGTTCTGTGAAAGCAAAATGTCTGGGGACAGAACTCAGATTTAGCATTTTAAAAGCTCAGCAATGTTCTTAACCAACAAGCTCACAAGCTAATGTACTCAAGCACTGAAATTAAAATGGGAAAACCACTGTTTTGGAGTCTGCATTTGTGAAAATTTTATTTTTTCAAGATGCATTAAGTAGGACCTCTTCCCTATATAACATTGCTTCTATAGGAAATCAGCTTGGCTTAATGATTAAGGGCTATGCATTAGAACTCAACACATGCTTTATTCCCTCTGCCACCATTTCCCCCTCTGAATGCTATCAGTAAATTATTTAAATTCACTATGATAAATAGGATATACAGCAATTCCTTTTTGTGACTCAGAGGCATAGTGTGAGGTTAATTAAATAACAGCTGCAAAATACTTTTGGCTCCATAGAAAAGACATTATATAAGACGTTATATTATATATGCATAATCTTTTTCTTTCTATGAAAATAGGGTTAACTGTTCTTGAGAACTCAGCCTGTGGTAGAGAAAACAACCATGACATGGCTTTCACAGGTATTAAATTCACAAGGGCAAAATTTTGTGACAGTGGGTATCAGACCCAGTGAAGGCTTTGCTTCTATTCTTGCACAAAGACCACTGCCATCTTGTGGAAAACAGTCATTGTCCTTACCTTGGGCTTCTATCTCACATGTGTGACATGGTGACAAGATAATTTGGGCTTTCTACTATCAAGCATTTGTGACATATATAGTCTTAGTCATCCTAAGGCCTATTATCTGTGGAGGGCCATGTGAGACCACCCTGAAGGTCAGGAAGTGTTAATGGAAGAAAGTGCTTTATAAACAAGACATTTCCCTGGGGCTTTGAAACCATACCTATCCTTCAAATAGGGCTTGCCACATAAACTTGCTTTTGTGTTCCATTATTGTCTGGAATTAGAGCTAAAGAAGAGAAAAAGTCATCACTGGTGATCATGAAATCCAGTGATAACTGCTCAAGGAAAAATATGTCGGACTGTAAATGCTGTTTGTGTTTATTTGTCAAAAGAAGAAGAGGGATTGCTTACAAAAATAAATAAGTTCATCAAACAGCCCTGAAGACTACCAAGTTTGATAAATAATTGTCATATTTTGACAAACATGATGAATTTTAAATCCCATTTCACAAAAATAGGTTTTCATGGAAAGAAGATTCCTTTCTAGGTTTTCTCGTGTTTGTTGAAAGACTTAGAAGTATACCTAGAGAAAACACAGTCAAATATCTTTTTTTTCTTCCAGAGAAAACTCTGCCTTAGAAGTAATACTACATGGGGGAAAAAAAGTCTTTCTGGTCAGAAATGCTGCTTTTTACTTCTATAAAGCAGGAATTCCTTAAGAAATACACATTTTTATTTGCATTTTTAAATTTATGTGGCTGAGTCAGCCTTAGGCAAAAAATTAGTAGAAATTTGTCTTTTCCTACTTCAAAAGTTTTACTCCACTTGCACTTCAAATGTCTTCCCTCAGCTAGGCATTTTCTCCTCTCTGTCCAGAGGTCCTAACTTCTCCAGTCATCAGACAATTTAAATTTAAATAAATATACACTAAAATGTTAGATGTGAAATAACTCACCCCACTGAGGAACAGGTAGATCTTTGGAGAATTATGAGTCACCATTTAATACAAAAGGTAGAATATGAAAACATAGATTTTAGGAAACTGGGCAAAGGAAAAACTTTGGTGATTTTTTTTTTTTCCTAGAACCCAAGGTTTCATTATATGGGCAGCCAGCTACTCAGCTTATTGATTTTTAAAGGTAAAAAACACTTGCACATCAGTAAAATCCTAAGTCCTTTAAATAAAGTGGGATCTTCCTATGCTGGTCTCGAATCTTATCTCAGTAGAGCTGTTTCATCCAACAGAAGTAAAAGTCAGATGACCCAAAATACCAAAGAATAACATATGAGTTTACCGAAATGTCTTGAAGAGGCTGCAAAAAGGGGGACCGGGAGTATGACACATAATACAAAGAAATGTGTTCAATAATCTTTTTTGGATAGATTTTTCTCTTAACTCTCATGAATTAAAGCAATCAATCCACTAAATTTTCCATCTTTGTATTTCCAAAAGCACATCCAGCCTTCTGTTCCATTATTGACCTCCAAGTGGATCATTTTTCTGACATGAGCAGAATTCTTTATGCTGCATTTCTACCTACCGTCCTAATTTGGTATATCAGAAGCCCAATAACTTGGCCATGACAACAAAAATTCTGCTTAAAGAGTAGAGATGGGCTCAAAGGCTATGAGTATGTATCCTGCAATAATTTATCTCCTTTAGCGAAGAGTAATATTACATTTACCAAAAAAGGAAGAGTCTCTGTTTCAGTACCATTTTGTCCCAATCAGGGCTGGTTCATATTCAGCCATCTGAAGGGGCCCAAGTGTACAAATAACTGGTACCAGGAATACTGGTATGCTCAGATCTGGTATGCTCAGATCTAGGTACATGGTGATTTACTCTATCGTTAGGAGCATCATTTCCCATACAGTTGGCCTGGCCAACTCCCACTCATTCTTTGAGCTTACTGTTAACTCACACACTGAAGTGGGTTCTCTGGCATAGATTTGCTGGTTACCCTCTTCTAAGGCCATGATTTACTTGTTTCTAAAGCAATAAACACCCTCTTAGTAAACACCCTCTTCCAAGAACACAAGAGAAGACTCTACACATGGACATCACCAGATGGTCAACACCAAAATCAGATTGATTATATTCTTTGCAGCCAAAGATGGAGAAGCTCTATACAGTCAGCAAAAAAGACTGGGAGCTGACTGTGGCTCAGATCACGAACTCCTTATTGCCAAATTCAGACTTAAATTGAAGAAAGTAGGGAAAACCACTAGCCCATTCAGGTATGACCTAAATCAAATCCCTTATGATTATACAGTGGAAGTGAGAAATAGATTTAAGGGACTAGATCTGATATGTAGAGTACCTGATGAACTATGGACTGAGGTTCATGACATTGTATAAGAGACAGGGATCAAGACCATCCCCATGGAAAAGAAATGTAAAAAAGCAAAATGGCTGTCTGGGGAGGGCTTACAAATAGCTGTGAAAAAGAGAAGCAAAAAGCAAAGGAGAAAAGGAAAGATATAAGCATCTGAATGCAGAGTTCCAAAGAATAGCAAGAAGAGATAAGAAAGCCTTCCTCAGCAGTCAATACAAAGAAATAGAGGAAAACAACAGAATGGGAAAGACTAGAGATCTCTTCAAGAAAACTAGAGATACCAAGGGAACATGTCATACAAAGATGGGCACAATAAAGGGCAGAAATGGTATGGGCTTAACAGAAACAGAAGATATTAAGAAGAGGTGGCAAGAATACATGGAAGCACTGTACAAAAAAGATTTTTATGACCAAGATAATCACAATGGCATGATTACTCAGCTACAGCCAGACATCATGGAATGTGAAGTCAAGAGGGCCTTAGAAAGCATCACTATGAACAAAGCTAGTGGAGGTGATGGAATTCCAGTTGAGCTCTTTCAAATCTTGAAAGATGATGTTGTGAAAGTGCTGTACTCAATATGCCAGCAAATTTGGAAAACTCAGCAGTAGCCACAGGACTGGAAAAGGTCAGTTTTCATTCCAATCCCAAAGAAAGGCAATGCCAAAGAATGCTCAAACTACTGCACAACTGCACTCATCTCACACACTAGTAAAGTAATGCTCAAAATTCTCCAAGCCAGGCTTCAGCAATACATGAACCATGAACTCCCTGATGTTCCAGCTGGTTTTAGAAAAGGCAGAGGAACCAGAGATCAAATTGCCAACATCTGCTGGATCATAGAAAAAGCAAGAGAGTTCCAGGAAAACATCTATTTCTGCTTTATTGACTATGCCAAAGCCTTTGACTGTGTGGATCACAAGAAACTGTGGAAAATTCTTCAAGAGATGGGAATACCAAACCACTTGACCTGCCTCTTGAGAAACCTATATGCAGGTCAGGAAGCAACAATTAGAACTGGACATGGAACACCAGACTTGTTCCAAATAAGAAAAGGAGTATGTCAAGGCTGTATATTGTCACCCTGCTTATTTTACTTATGTGCAGAGTACATCATGAGAAACGCTGGGCTGGAAGAAGCACAAGCTGGAATGAAGATTGCTGGGAAAAATATGCAGATATGCAGATGACACTGCCCTTATGGCAGAAAGTGAAGAGGAAATAAAAAGCCTCTTGATGAAAGTGAAAGAAGAGAGTGAAAAATTTGGCTTAAAGCTCAACATTCAGAAAACGAAGATCATGGCATCTGGTCCCATCATTTCATGGGAAATAGATGGGGAAACAGTGGAAATAGTATCAGACTTTATTTTAGGGGGCTCCAAAATCACTGCAGATGGTGACTGCAGCCATGAAATTAAAAGACATTTACTCCTTGGAAGAAAAGTTATGACCAACCTAGACAGCATATTCAAAAGCAGAGATGTTATTTTGCCAGCAAATGTCCGTCTAGTTAAGGCTATGGTTTTTCCAGTGGTCATGTATGGATGTGAGAGTTGGACTGTGAAGAAAGCTGAGTGCCGAAGAATTGATGCTTTTGAACTGTGGTGTTGGAGAAGACTCTTGAGAGTCCCTTGGACTGCAAGGAGATCCAATCAGTCCATTCTGAAGGAGATCGGCCTTGGGATTTCTTTGGAAGGAATGATGCTAAAGCTGAAACTCCAATACTTTAGCCACCTCGTGGGAAGAGTTGACTCATTGGAAAAGACTCTGATGCTGAGAGGGATTGGGGGAAGAAGGAGAAGGGGACGACAGAGGATGAGATGGCTGGATGGCATCACCGACTCGATGGACATGAGTTTGAATGAATTCTGGGAGATGGTGATGGACAGGGAGGCTTGCTGTGCTGTGATTCATGGGGTTGCAAAGAGTCAGACATGACTGAGCAACTGATCTGATCTGATCTGATCTGAAAGCAATAAAACTCTCCATTTTTAGTTGAAGGCATGGCCACCCCCAAGAAAGAATACATTTCCACTTTTGACTTCCCTTTAAATATGAGCATAAAATTAATTTCCGGCTAGTGATAGGTGAGCTGAAAGAGTATGATCCTTATCTGAGCTGTGCCCTTAAGAGAATTCTCAGTGACTTCAACTCTTCCTCTTTCCCTTTCCTGATGGCCAGAGTAAGGATGTGAGTGGAGACCATAGTGGGCCATGTGGATGAAGCAAAACATTGAAGATGGCAAAGCAACCAGATAGAAGGAATCTAGAGATTTGATATTATGGAACCACTATACCAGCCCTGCAATTCTGTTCTCAGAATGTCAGGTATGAGAAAAATTATTTCATTCATTTTGGGTCTTAGTATACAAACCTAGGAGCCCTTTGTGATTTCCCATAGCACCCTGTGGGGGCGTCTCTTGAGACACTTACTTCTCTGTTTATATAATTGTGATTTTCTTACCCACAGATTGTAACCCCTGAGCAGGCAGGATATCTTGCTAATACCAATATCTCAGTGTCAGGTACACTGTATGTTTACAATAACTATTTGCCGGCTGGGTAAATGGATGGATGGATGGATGAATAAATGAATGGAAGAGACAACTGATAATGTGATCAGCTTGAATTCACTCATGTTCAGTTATTTCTGCTTGATAAGTTAGTGGACTTTTCCAACTTGGGATCTGGGACATAAATTAAAATTGTAACAGAAAAGAAATAATACACTTTGAGAGAAAAAAAATATGTAAAGAGTAAAATATGTGGGAATTTTCTAAAATGATCCGTGTAGGCATGTACATAATTAATGAAAACACATTTTTCAAGTGGCAGTCTCTTTTAATCAGCAGTCTCTGTTCATACAAAGTCCTAGTCCTAGTACTAGTTCTGTTTTTATCTTTCTTACTGTTATCAAAAACAAAGACATCACTTTGCTGACCAAGGTCCATATAGTCAAAGCTATGGTCTTTCCAATAGTCGTGTATGGATATGAGAGCTGAACCATAAAGAAGACTGAGAGCCAAAGAATTGATGCTTTTGAATGTGGTGTCAGAGAAGACCCTTGAGAGTCCCTTGGACTCCAAGGAAATCAAATCAGTCAATCCTAAAGGAAATCTACCCTGAATATTCATTGCAAGGACTGATGCTAATGTTGAATGAAGCTCAAATACTTTGGCCACCTGATGTGAAATGCTGACTCATTGGAAAATACCCTGATGATGGGGAAGATTGAGGGCAAAAGAAGAGAGCAGCAGAGGATGAGATGGTTGGATACCATCACCAACTCAATGGACATGAACTTGGACAAATTCTGGGAGGTAATCGGGGACCAGGACAGCTTGGCATACTGCAGCCCATAGGGCTGCAAAGAGTTAGACACAAGTTAGCAACTGAACAACAACATTTATTAAGGTGGTCTTCTACTGAGAGAGGTGAAAACTCTAAATAAAACAAGCTGTAAATTTTCTTGGATTCTATCCATACTAACAAAAATACAGTTTCTAGTGAATAAGGCCTCAACTGTTGCTAATCCTACCTTGTTATCATACGTCTGTCTCTATATCCATATATTGTGCACTGCTGTACAAGAGAAACTGTCTGATCAGTCGCAGAAAACAAACTCTGCATTTATACAGTATAATTTGCACCTGGTACAGAGTAGCCAACCGGGCTGAGAGGACTGTTTGACCCATTCTTTACTCCCCTCTAGGTCGCTAAGAGTCAGACACGACTGAGTGACTTCACTTTCACTTTTCACTCTCATGCATTGGGGAAGGAAATGGCAGCCCACTCCAGTGTTCTTGCCTGGAGAATCCCAGGGACAGGGGAGCCTGGCTGCCGTCTATGGGGTCACACAGAGTCGGACACGCCTGAAGCGACTCAGTAGCAGTAGCAGCAGCAGCAGCAGGGCTCTTCAGCTGCTGTCTGCAGACACTTCTATGGATCACTCTTTAAATTGATCCAGGATGTAGCTCTCCTGTCTCAAGAGGGCATTCGTCTCCGTGGCATGACTGGCCATATTTTCCCGAACTTTGGGACTACCAGTGGCTATATCACCCACTCAAGCTTCACAGTTTGCTGGTCTGCTCATGCTTTTGAGTTTGTTTTTCCCTTTGGAGAGGTTTTCTTGACCTTCAGTTTCCACAGATCTCTCTGTTCCTTCTCTTTTCAGCAAGCTAGAGGTTATTTAGCCTGCCTGAAGAATCTAGGCATAAAGCATAGCAGTCAAAGGATGCACCTCGGAAAGTATTTCTTCTATTCCCTGCCTTCCTACTTTCCACCCTTCCCAAGAATTCACACATATACACAAACACACACACACATCCTCTATTCATCACCTTCTCCTGTCCTCCTTTCAAAAGTGTTTCTTCCACAACTACTATGGGACAAAGGTCAAATGCTCCTGCTTATTTTGCTAAAGCTGCAGCTGGTATTCAAACTGCTGCTGTACTTGCAGAAAAAATTTTCAATATTTGTTTTTCTTTCAAATCCTTCACAATCTGTTTTATGTGGTTTACTCTAATGACTAAACAAGACATAAAACATGATCTTGTCTTTCAGAGGTTTTATTCTAAGAACAACAAAATCAAAAGTTCTATGTCCATGTAGTTTTTATTTTTTGATGGTATGCTTATATTTCTCTGTCTACAACATGACATAATATTGTGCTATGCATTTTAACTTTTTCACTCAGCCGTCTTGGGAGCTTGAAGCCAAAGCCCTGGCAATGTTGAGTAAAAGGGAATCAGAATAAATTATTTTGCTTTCTATCTTAAAAAGATAATCCATTTCAGATTTGACTTCTTTTATGTACAAATTCACAACTCTCTGCAGCTACGTGGTGCTTATTTTACCATCTGATGAGTCGCTTTGAATTTCTGCATTAGTGCCAGTAGAGTTTAATTATGTGCCTATAATGCACTGGATCAGTTATTAAAATACCTTATACCCAACCTAAAGAAACACTAGGAAAATCATACGCAAAAAATGTACTCATTTTTTTTTCTTTAGCTGCTTCACATATTATCAGCACCAAATTCTGCTAACTCAGCATTTTTATTACCTTCTATATAGTAATTTGTTCAGGCATACAGCTTCTTGTTCCATTGTCTATTAGCTTAGTTCAAATACTATCGTTTACTAGACTTCACTCGATATAATCCTCTCAATTTTCCCTACTGAATTTTCAGTCTCATTTTTCAAATATCCTCTAAACCTCATTTCATGTGGTAGTGCCAATACATTTCAAATTGATAGGTTTCAATCTAGGCAAATAAACAGCAGGAGGCTGAAACATGACTTGAGAAACTGTATTTACCAAAACCATTTATCAGAACCCTTGAAAAATAAACCACAGGTTTCATCATTTTAAATTTTCTTTACAATGAACCCAAGGTAAAATTCTCAGATACACGTGCTATGATACAGCATCTTCTCAGGGTTGGAATCATTAAATTATTTCTGTTTAATAAATGGGTATGCTAAGTGTCTCCAGCAAATGATACAAGCTTTCTGACATTAAAACGCTTAGGCGCACGACAAAGGCACAATTATAAATAACTGCTTTCTGTATGCTGATTATATGAGTTAAAGTGCTGTTACTTTCACTCTTTTAAAAACTCTTTAAAGTCAACGAAGGAATAAAATCAGCCCATATCATGGGTACTTTGAGTTACAAGCCAGAAGGGGCAACTTTGAGTGTAGAGAAACAGATTAAAAATGGTGGAATGGAAGTTGTGAAAGAATATTTGAAAATTGATGAAAAGGTTGATTTTAACCTGTTTTGAACATATCTATTTTAATGCCAAAATTAAATTATGTCATTTAATTATTTCAGATATATTTCCATCTCAAAATTGAAACAAATGAAGTGGAAAAGATGGGCAAAGGGTAATGCTTTTCTTCCTAAATTGGGTACTTTTTTTAAGCAGCAGGTCTTTCGCAGAAGTGAAAAGGGAGTAGAGACCAGCAGCTCTAGAGAGACACTCAACAGGCTGCCTGTATGATGGGATGATCAGATTGAGGGCCAGACTGAGACCAACCACTTGAATAATTGATAAGAATATCAAGTGAGTTAAGCAGCGGTTCAGAAGACACATAACATTAAGTGAGAAAGACAAGTTCTGAATGATAAATCTGCCTCATTTGTTTCTCACCACAGTTACCTGTCATTTTTGTTTAGAATTTTTAGAAAGCTTTAAGTCAGTAGGTTAAATCAGAGATATCTTCATCGATTATCACTCTCATATGCTATGCTATGCTATGCTAAGTCGCTTCAGTCGTGTCTAACTCTGTGCGACCCCATAGACAGCAGCCCACCAGGCTCCCCTATCCCTGGGATTCTCCAGACAAGAACACTGGAGTGGGTTGCCATTTACTTCTCCAATGCATGAAAGTGAAAAGTGAAAGAGAAGTCACTCAGTCATGTTTGACTGTTAGCGACCCCATGGACTGCAGCCCACCAGGCTCCTCCATCCATGGGATTTTCTAGGCAAGAGTACTGGAGTGGGGTGCCATTGCCTTCTCCAATCACTCTCATAGCCCCAGATATATGCTGATCGATGCTGAACACTTCTCCTACTGAGAATAAAGCTCAGTAAAATCACAAGGGAATTTCAAAGTTTCCTTGTCCAGTTCAGTTCAGTTCAGTTGCTCAGTTGTGTCCGACTCTTTGCAACCCCATGAATCACAGCACACCAGGCCTCCCTGTCCATCACCAACTCCCAGAGTTCACTCAGACTCACATCCAACGAGTCAGTGATGCCATCCAGCCATCTCATCTTCTGTCGTCCCCTTCTCCTCCTGCCCCCAATCCTTCCCAGCATCAAAGTCTTTTCCAATGAGTCAACTCTTCTCATGAGGTGGCCAAAGTACTGGAGTTTCAGCTTTAGCATCATTCCTTCCAAAGAAATCCTAGGGCTGATCTCCTTCAGAATGGACTGGTTGGATCTCCTTGCAGTCCAAGGGACTCTCAAGAGTCTTCTCCAATACCACAGTTCTTGTAGGCGGTACATTCTGAGAACTAAAAGGGAATTTCCATTTTGTTATTTAATACATTCATTTACTCATCAATAAGTATTTAATGTATTATTGATTAGCCCTCTTTTTTTCTTTAATTTCTTTTTTTTTTTTTACTTTATTCTACATTACAATACTGTATTTGGTTTTGCCATACATTGACATGAATCAGCCACAGGTGTGCACAAGCTCCCAATCCTGAAACCCCGTCCCACCTCCCACCCCATATCATCTCTCTGGATCATCCCCTTGCTCCAGCCCCAAGCAACCTGTATCCTGTATCGAACATAGACTGGCGCTTCGTTTCTTACATGATAGTATACATGTTTCAATGCCATTCTCCCAAATCATCCCACCCTCTCCCTCTCTTGATTAGTCCTTTAACATAAAAATTATATTTATTTCTCATTGTTTAGCTAAATCATAATGCTTGCTTTGATATCATCATTGGTTACAGTTAAAAGAGATTGTAACATCTAATAAACCTTTCTGAGTCAAGGGTGCATGTGTGATTTTTAATTGTTTTGGAGAAGGAAGTCTGTTTTGGATCCTCTGTACTTCCTTTTTCAGAAGTCTTCAGAGAACTCTGCAAACATATCTGGAACCTGTACTGATTCTTCCCTTTAGTTGAATTTACATAAGTGTAATTTCCAGCCTCCTACAAAATTCTTTTACTTTAAGATAAATATGCCTTTTAAAAATTCATTTGGCGTAAGAGACAAATTTATGGTTACCAAAAGGGACAGGGGGACATGGTGAATTTGAGGCTTAAGAGACACACAGTACTGTAGATAAAACAGATAAACAACAAGAACCTACTGTATAACATAAGAGACTATATTCAATATCTTATAATAATATATAAAGGAAAAGAATCTAAAAAGAATATATTTTTATGTATTAATATGTATAACTGAATCACTTTGCTGTGTAACTGAGACACTATAAATCAGCTATACTACAATAAAAAATGTATTTTAAAATTTCATTTGGCAGCTGATCCCATGCACCTTAGCAGCAGTATTCCAAGGGAAGAGGTGTCCTACTGAAGTCTTGCCAAAAGTACACACATTCAATAAGCATTTATTGAGCGCCTTCTCTATACCCAGAAATGGCTAGAAATGGGTATATAAATATGACACCAGTTAGCCTATTCCTGTGAAGAACATGCTTTTATCATAATTTTTCTATATTGCGTATTCATATAAATATTCAATTATTCATTTAAGAGGTACCTAACGATATAGCATGGGCTTCCCTGGTGGCTCAGAGATGTGAGTTTGATCCCTGGGTCAGGAAGATCCCTGGAGAAGGAAATGGCAAGCCACTCTACTAGTCTTGCCTGGGAAATCCTATTGACAAAGAAACCTGGTGGGCTGTAGTCCATGGGGTCACAACGAGTCAGACATGACTTACCAACTAAACTTCAGTAACGACATAAGGTGCCAGGAACTGTGATAGAAATATGAACATACATTCCAGAGTTAGAAATATAAATACAAAATATTTTCAACCTCCTCGGTGCTCATAGACTAGTAGAAGGCATAGAAAAGGCATAATGGGAAATCTCTATAATAACCGTGTTGGGGGAAATATGACAAAAGCACTCTGATAGCACAGAGTAAAGATAACTAGCTTTACTGAGAGCCATTAAGGAAATCTGTACAACCATTGTGCATGCTTGAGTCAATACTGCTAGACAAATAAGGAAAGGGAGTCCTTGATTTTCTCTTTCATTTGGGCAGCAAGTCTCCTACCAACACATTTCAACTCATCCTAAAAGAATACCACCTTCAGACCACCCACCAAATGGCTCTGTGTCTGGGCATGGTTACCACTTGGCATCTGCTGAGATGTACAGCAAGGGTATTAATTACTGCTCACCATGTGATTAATGTGGCTGATAGTCCTTGATGAGGTCAGTGTGTTTTGTGGATCTTAGATTAATGATTCCAATTTGACAGACAGCAAGCCACTAAATGGTTACCAGGTGGCAAAAATATTGTGTTACCCTAGGCAGAACTGAAGACAGTAACAGAGCTAAGAAATCAATTCAGAGCAGGGTTAATTGCCTGAAAACAAGTTTTCCCATTGTTTTCCAAATAATCCTCAGACAGAAACTCTAATGATTTCCCATTTTTATTTTTAAGAAACAAACTGATTTCTCAGTCAACTCTACCAAAAATCAAAAAGAAATTAATTGAAGATAAAACACTGTACTTCACTGGGGTACAGTGAGAGATATCAGTCTCAGACTGCACAGCAAATGTCTAGCCTTCCTAGGGAATGTTGTTCTTATTCAGTCACTAAGTCCTGTCTGATGTTTTGCAACCCATGGACTGCAGCACACCAGGCTTCCCTGTCCTTCATTGTCTCCCAGAGTTTGTTCAATCTCAGGTCCATTGAGTCGATGATGCCATCCAACCGTCTCATCCTCTGTATCCCCTTCTACTCCTCAGTCTTTCACAGCATCAGAATCTTTTCCAATGAGTTGGTTCTTTGCATCAGGTAGCCCAAAGTACTGGAGCTTCAGTTTCAACCTCAGTTCTTCCAATGAATATTCAGGGTTTATTTCATTTCTCATTGACTATCTCGATCTCCTTGCTGTTGAAGGGACTCTTGAGAGTCTTCTCCAGCACCACATTTTGAAAGCTTCAGTTCTTCAGCATTCAGCCTTCCTTATGGTCCAACTCTCACATTTGAACATGACTACTGGAAAGACCAAAGCTTTGACTATACGGACCTTTGTCAGAAAAGTGATCTCTCTGCTTTTTAATAAGCTGTCTAAGTTTGTCATAGCTTTTCTTCCAAGGAGCACATGTCTTTTAATTTCATGGCTGCAGTCACCACTCACAGTGATTTTGGAGTCCAGGAAAATAAAATCTGTCACTGTTTCTATTTTTCCCCCTTCTATTTGCCGTAAAGTGGTGGAATGAGGCCATGTAAATATTACATAACTTAACCCTACTATTTACACATTTAGCCATTTAGATAGATGGAACATATTTATGAGAAGACTTTCAGCAGAAGACACTTATGATTTTTTCAGGAAAATTCTATTAGTATCTTGTCTTAAATGAAATAACCAGTAAAAAAGATAAAAAGAAACAGAAGTCAAGAGAAAAAAAAAGATTCTGAAGAAAATTTAATGGAGCAAAGTTTTATTTCTGTTCCCTATCTAGCAAGAACAACAAAAATTGCAACATACAACCCTCTGACATCATCCTCAGGTCATGAGCTCATTGATAAAGTCATTCATTTTTATATTCCCATCCCTGAGCATAGGATCCAATATAAGGGTTGAATAATTTTACTGAGTTATTTAGCAACCAAATTTGAGAGTGAGAGATTTGGCCTTGACACATGGCATTGCACACACAGGAACTTGGCTTATCTTCGCCAGAGTCAATCTGCAAAGAGGCACACAGTGCCCGTCACTGAGCACACGCAGGCATGATGTGTGAGGCTACAATACAAACTGAACTCACAGTCCCCTCCTAAGGAGATTAATATATTTCTTGAAGCAGGATGGCTGTCAGTGGGTAAAAATATTTTGTGTACCAAAGATCAGAACATTTCATCCCACAATGCTTTGTGTGTGTTTCATTAAACAATGCTGACCTAACTTATGACCCCTCCACTAATGCAATCTTTATATGTCATCAATAATACTGCTAATATGACAAAAAAACTCATGTCCTCAGCTACAGTTAGAGTGATGCTTTTCAAAGGTCAGTTGTTCATGTAATTCCTCAGCTAAAATCCTACAGTGCCCCTTCAAGTTTCTTCAGGGTAAAAGCCAATGTCCATGTAAAGTGTGGTATCTTTTATATCCCTGGCCCCCTACGCCCCTCTTTGAGTACTTGCGGCCCTCTCTTGTCTTGGCTTTCATACCACACTCACTGCTCCTTTGTCAAGAAACCCTCACTCAAGGTTCAAGTCTTTGTGCTGGAAGCCTCCAGTTTCAGTAAGGTCTACCCACCTACCCCACTTACATTTAGGGCCTTTATCACCCAACACTTCCTGTCCCTCTTATGCTGTTTCGCTTTCTTCACAGTACTTATAACACACACACACACATATTCAACTTAGGGTTGACCTCATTCTACTAGAAGGTAAGTTCCATAAGGACAAAGATTTTTCTGTTTTTCTTTGCTGTATCCTTAGTCCCAAAGAAGGGCCTGACACCTAGGATGCATTCAGTATTGTTGAACAAATGGATCAATCAAACAATTATAACCATCATGACCTTTGCACATAGGAGCTGCTCACAGAGATCAGAAACAAAATTAGATTTTAATTTCTTATTGGGATGAAAGGGTAAGGGAGTACTGAAGAAATCAAGCTACAAATGCTCCTTCCCCATCATTTATAATAAAAAATTTTCACAGGGATCTAATAAAAACTATTAGAAAAAAAAATGAAAAAGAAATGATCCTCATTTTGAAAGCATTTTAGAGAGGTATTTGGAACAATGATGAATGCCTGTGTATACTACAAGGAAAAGAATATTTAGTATGGACTTTACTTTGCCAAAGCTTCAGGCAATCTGCCCTAACAGAAAATTCCCCTTCAATGGCATATGTATGTACATATGTGTGCATGCTGAAGGAATATCATGTTTCAGTTACCATTCTAGCCCTATATTAAGTAACTAGCCCAAAGGCATTTATAAAATAGATTTAATACTCAATACAAATCTGTAAGAGCCTACATATATATATAAAAGTTTTCTTCATGTATTTCACAATTATTTTTAATCTTTAATGGTTTAAAAAATAGATCTCCAGAAATAAACACCAAATTATAACCTCATGGTTATAGAAAATTAAGGTTTAAATAATAGAAAGTAACTTGAGAACCTTGTTCAAAACAAATTAGGTGAGAGCCAGAAAGAGTCAATATCTGCAGCAGTTCACCTAGATTGACTCAAATTATTATGAAATCCTACTATACAGTTCTGTTTCCTCAACCTTGGAATTTTGGAGGATTTTGGTGTGTAAAGAATGACATAAGAATCTTGGCTGCACAATAAAACTTAAAAGTAAAAGCTTTAAAATCCCCTTGGAAACATTGAACTGTTAAATCACTGTCAATTATAAATTTAATTTAACTATGTAATTTAAGTCTATGATGCAATCAGCTGTGTAATGCAATGTTATCCTATGTCACTAAGAAAGAACAAAATGTCTCTAATTATAAGTGTAAGAAGTATTTGACTGTTAATATATATCCCAGTTTCAAAGATTTTGAAGTGGAGGAATTATCAGTCTGAATCAATGAACATTTACTAGTATTCAGGGTTTCCCTGGTAGCTCAGCTGATAAAGAACCCACCTGCAATGCGGGAGACCCCAGTTCAATTCCTGGATCAGGAAGATCCCCTGGAGAAGGGATAGGCTACTCACTCCAGTATTCTTGGACTTCCCTGGTGGCTCAGCTGGTAAAGACTCTGCCTTCAATGCAGGAGGCTTGGGTTTGATCCCTGGGTTGTTAAGATCCCCTGGAGAAGGGAATGGCCACCCACTCCAGTATTCTGGCCTGGAGAATGCCATGGACTCTATAGTCCATGGGTCACAAAGAGACACAACTGAGTGACTTTCACTTTTCAGGAGAGTTATAAAAAGTTGGTCAAATCTTCTCTTTTTCTACCAAGGAAATAATAAGCGTAAATGCAATATCTGGTAAACCACTGTTTAGCAAGAATGTTCTTATAACACTATGGATTATCAAAGACTACACCAGTGTCAAGAAAAATTGTTGAATATCCTGGAATGAAATAATTCTGACTTGCATGAATCATATATTAATCATTACCCACAAGATCTAAAAGAAATTAGCCTGGATAAAGAAGAAATTACACTTTAGATATAGTCTTTCTGAAGCAAATAATATGCTTCCAAATAGTAATATCTTAAAAGCATCTGCCTGCAATGTGGCAGACCTGGATTCGATCCCTGGGTCAGAAAGATCCCCTGGAGAAGGAAACGGCAACCCACTCCAGTACTCTTGCCTGGAGAATCACGTGGAGGAAGAAGCCTGGTAGGCTACAGTCCACGGGGTCGCAAAGAGTCTGACACGACTGAGCGACAAACTGCTCAACTACTAGACTAATGTTTATTCTTTTTAAATTCATGAAGTTACTGATTTTCTCAAATTGTTTTTATTGAAATTCTAAATTTTCACAAAAAATGAAGTTGTTTGAAAATATTCACCAATACGATATTTTATATCCAATTCTTCCTCATGCTGTGCTCTAATGGGAAACTAGAAAATATCATTCTAAAAATTGTTTTGACAAATAGCAGGTAAATCAGAAAACACAAGCAAGATAATGCTTAAAAATGGGAGAGGATTTGGCAGCCAAATAGCCAGGAAAGAAAAATGAAACTACTAGTATGAAGACTGAAAGCTTTTATAGAATTTCAAGGATGCATGACTCAATCTTTCTAAATGGGAATTATAAACAATAAGAAATGTCATGCAGCAATTTCATTTTATGTATAACTATGTAAGTAAATGTACCATTTGATTTAATAATGAAGGTATGAAAAAGATAAACTGTTAACAAAATATAGTCTGTGGTAGCTTCTTCAGTAATGGTGTACACATTTGAAAAGGAGAAAGTCAATAGACATAAGATTAAAAACATTATTCATCTCTTTCTCACAGCAGGGTGACTAAGCCTGCTGTCACCAAACATGTTACCTCATTGTTCCCTGATGGAGTTCCTTTAATAGGATGAGATGAATGCAAGTGTTTAACTATTTTAACATATCAACAACAGAAAATAAAAGCAGCTATTGAAACAAATGATCTGGCTCTCTGTTAATTGAATATGTTTATGTCTTTAGACAGAAAAGCGCTGATGCCTAAAATCTGTGTAGTACCAGAGGAATAGAAGTTTTCCAATTAAAAAGCAAAATAGGTTCAAAACCAAAGAGTCTCCCAATCCCTCATAGACAAAAGTGCTTAACGTCCATCTGTCAGAGAGCCCGCGTGTATTAATTTTAAATGTAAACTGAATCTAAATAATGATTTCAAATGTTCATCATTTCCTAACTTATGTTGATCCAAATGCAGAGACTGATTAAATTATTAATAAGTCACATTGCCTATGGGAGAGGTGTCTAGATCCAGAAAGCCTCCGTTTGGAATGCAAGACACCTTACTATAAAGGCCATCGAATTATTTGTTCTCTAAGGTATACACAAACCAAAGAACTATCACTTGGGAAAAGTCACTTTGAAAAAGTCAGAGCGTTAGTCCTGCAATGAACCATTTCAAAATTTCCATAGTGTTGGTCTGACCTTTTCTCAAGTCAAAACAGAAAATAAACCCCCTCACTCCTCATCCTTTAATTTGTTCTGCTTTCTTCCCAGCCTGTTCTTCTGTTTCATTAAGTTCCCTTTTTCTGAGCCTCCCAATCTCCTCATTTAATCTCCACTCATAGAGGACAACTCGATAAGCCTGTGCCAAAGAAGAACCTAACAAGCTATTTCTTCTGGTAAACGTGTACATTTCTAAAGGTGATGCCCAGGGAATCACAGTGTATCATTTATATTGGAATTTCTGGAGATGCTTTTTAGGTCCCCTTTGGGGCAAAAAACTTAGCTTCCTTTACACTTTCATACCAAGTTAAACCGTATTTCCTAGTTCACAGGCCACAACTTTCAAATTTCCTTCTACCTATTAATAGAGTTTTGAATGGACACACACAAGATTTTCCAGTGTAAATAGTGAGAAATGAAATATTTCCTGCCATATCAGTAAACAAGGATGTCAATCATCAGCCACTGCAGCCCTCCAAGGTGAACTGGTGAATCCTAAGGACACTCAGGAAGGAGAAAAATACCTGCAATCTAGCAGATACCAGACTGCATTCACTCCCTTCAGTGAGCCCCAAGGGAGCTCAATGTCGTGGTCCAGGCACAGGTTGGAAAAGAATTTCGAGACATGAGACAGAATGAGAGGGAAATAAAGTTTACTAGAATGGGAGACACTGTTAGAGAACAGCGGGCCAGCTCAAGGGAGAATTAACGTTGAACAGGGGTCCTTAGTCCACTAAGGAACGGGATAGGGGTCTTGATGGTCAATTGCTGATTGGATGAGTCACATATAAGGGATGGGAAAGAGTAAGGCAAATACCTTCTCCCTGGGTAAGGTAGGAAGGGAGACAGGTTATACTGCTCAGGAGGACCTGAAATCCATTAATAGCTACAACATGGGGGCAGGAAAGGATGATAAGGGTCTGGTTTTTCTGTTCCTGCATTCCAAGACCCTCCTTGGTTTTATCTCCTCTTTCATCCTTGGGTCACCCCACTCAGGATGTGAAAAACACAGGATACAGGCCCTAGATAGCTGAGATACATTTAAAAGGAATGATTTCAGTGAGACCAGACTCTTGCATCTTCCCATATATAATAAACCTCTAAAGTCCTTAACTTACAAAATATGGCTTGATTTGTGGCTGCTGTTTGTTGTTCAGTCCAATTCTTTGCAACTTCATGGACTGATGGACTGTAGCATGCCAGTCTTCTCTGTCCTTCACCGTCTCATGGAATTTGCTCAAATTCATGTCCGTTGAGTCAGCGAAACTATTTAACCTTCTCACTTTCTGCCCACCCCCTTTTCCTTTTTGCCTTCAGTCTTTCCCAGCATCAGAGTTTTATTCAATGAGTTTGCTCTTCGCAGCAGGTGGTGAAAGTATTGGAGCTTCAACTTCAGCATCAGTCCTTCCAATGAATATTCAGCATCGATTTCCTTTAGGATTGACTCGTAATTACCAATAATCTTTTGATGGTCAGATTACCTGCCCTTTGTTGTAAAATTTCTATATAACCTGGCTTTTCCCCTCTCCTCCTCAGAGCAGTTCTCTCGGGGTCATTTAAGATGCTGCCTGCAGGGTTTGCAGTCCTAAAATTTCCCACCGAATAAAAGAGAATTCTCAAATTTTAGGTTGTGACTATTTTTTAAGTCAACAATAGAGTAGAAATATTCACAGTTTCACGAAGCTTACCTTGTTCAGAACAAGAGGCGTTTGATATTCGAGTATTTCTACAGAATTTTGCAAACAATTATTATAGGATATTTTCATTCCATCTATTCAGTACTAGCTAATGAGATAAAAATAGCAGCCTTTAATCAAGTCTGATGTAATTTTTTTTTAAAATTATCATTGCCTTTAAAATAAGGACTGTAGCCTGAAGGCATCTAAGAACGTGGCCAACAGCAAAAGGAAATGAGAGTATTTTAAACTCAGAACACAGAATTTTGGTAAAATTTTCCTTTTATGTAGCGGTAATAGGCCCTAACTTGTAGCCACAAGCATGGATTTTCAGCTGGAGAAGGAAGGAGAAAGAGTAGAAATTGGGGCGGGGTTGGGGATGGGGCAAGATCTCTCTATTTGAATAACAGAACATCAAGACAAAAAACCCTCCACTGTTAAATTTATACTGGGACATGAGACAACAACCAAGGTTTCTCCGTTGAAACAACTTTGCCACAAATTTAAGCTCGTGTTTTTACTATAGTGATCCCCAGGCCTAGATACACACTGAATCATCCGGGAAGGTTTAAACTGTACTGAAGGCAGGGAGCTACCCCGAGCTTGGGACTGGACTGGTCTGGGGTGCAGCCTGGGCATCAATCTATCTGAAAGCTCCCCCTGGGTCCTTTGGATGTGCAGGTACCGAGCGTTCGTCGAAGCACAGGACAGAGCTGTTGCAGACAGCCGTCTGAGCTGACTGCGCCGGCCTGAGCGTCACCCGACGGTCCGCCTCCTGCGGGACCTTCCCAGCCTTCCCCGCATTTGCTCAGTGAAATGGGGACAATGGTGGATCGCAGTCTCACGTAGTAGCTCCGTGACACGCCACCCAGTTCCTCTCCACCCTCCTGCCGCCCGCCCCGCCCCGCCCCGCGGGCTCTGACTTCAGCTGCAACGGAGAAAGACAAACAGCCTCGCCAATAAACGACCGCTGCCACCGTTCTGCCTTTCTTTGACTAAAGAGCCAGAGCCTGCCTTTCGGAAACACAGACAGCGTAGGAACGAGGCTGCCATCTGGCGGTCATCGTTGTAATAATGGGCTTGTTACGTCGTAACTCAAAGAATGCGAATCCTACTTTCCCACATCAATGACAAGCTCGACATAGGCTTAAATATGACTGCGGTGGAAGGGCTCTGTGGTGACAGGCAAATCCCGAAGCGACAGCAGAGCTAGCTCTTTCTGTAAGCCAAATGAAACACAGGCTCGCCTTCAAAATTTCCCTTCATCCACCTGTCTGCCTTCAAAAGTTCTTTACGGACTTTCAGGAAAGAGGTTAGCCCAAATGGAGAGTTTTCTTACCAAGAAGCACCTGGCCCAGCGTTTCTGAAGCTCAGCGTGCATTAGAATTACCTGCAGGGCTTGTAAAAGTCCAGATCTTTGGGCCCTGCTGCCTGAGTATCCCATTCAGCAGATTTGGCTTTGGCCTTGAGAATCTCTGCTTCCCAGGTGGCGCTAGTGGTAAAGAAGCCGCCTGCCATACAGGAGACATAAGAGACTCAGATTCGACCCCTGTGTTGAGAGGATCCCCTGGGGAAGGGAACAGCCATCTATTCCAGCATTCCTGCCTGGAGAATCCTATGGACTGAGAAGCCTGACTGGCTACACGTCTATAGGGCTGCAAAGAGCCGGTCAGGACTGAAGCAATTTACCACACAGCACACTGGGATTCTGCCTTCCTAACAAATCCCCAAGTGATACTGTTGGTCCGGTGACCATCCTTGAAGAAGCATTGGACAAACTGGCAAAGATCTGTTAATTCTTAACAGTTAGTAATCTAATAAAATCATCAGTCCGCTGAGACAAAACTGGGTGAAGTATCCATAACCTAGAGCAGCGACCAGGCCAAAAGAGGGTGTCATTGGGCTGTTCCTAAATGTCAGTGGCATAGCATAAGTAAACAAAAATACCAGCAAAGAAGTGATCTAAATGAGAATCGGACAAAAAATGTCTCTCCATTGTTTTTGCCCACTCTCCCCGGGGGTCTCTGAAAATATTCCGTGGACTATTACCTAGATACCAAATCATACCAATCCATTTAGTTCAGGGGAAACAGACCTGATTTGAAAGCCAAATTGACAAGCTACAATAGACTTCAAACTGAGGATGTTATACAGACGTAAGATGACGAGACATATTAGACTGCATTCCAATACCGCCATCTAGTGGATTTTTCTTTAATATCTAACACTATAAGGGAGGTTTTGGAGAAGGCAATGGCACCCCCACTCCAGTACTCTTGCCTGGAAAATCCCATGGACGAGGAGCCTGGTGGGCTGCAGTCCATGGGGTTGCTAAGAGTCGGACACGACTGAGCGACTTCACTTTCACTTTTCACTTTCATGCATTGGAGAAGGAAATGGCAACCCACTCCAGTGTTCTTGCCTGGAGAATCCCAGGGACCGGGGAGCCTGGTGGGCTGCCATCTCTGGGGTCGCACAGAGTCGGACACGACTGAAGCACCTTAGCAAAAGGGAGGTTTAGTTCAGTTCAGTCCGACTCTTTGTGACCTCATGGACTGCAGCACGCCAGGCTTCCCTGTCCATCACCAACTTCCAGAGCTTACTCAAATTCCTGAGCATTGAGTCAGTGATGCCATCCAATCATCTCATCCTCTGCCATCTCCTTCTCCTCCAGCCTTCAGTCTTTCCCAGCTTAAAGGTCTTATCCAGTGACTCAGTTCTTTGCATTAGGTGGCCAAAGATTGGAGTTTCAGCTTCAGCATCAGTCCTTCCAGTGAATATTCAGGACTGATTTTCTTTAGGATGGACTGGTTGGATCTCCTTGCAATCCAAGAGACTCTCAAGAATCTTCTCCAACACCAGAGTATAAAAGCATCAATTCTTCAGTGCTCAGCTTTCTTTATAGTCCAACTCTCACATCCATACATGACCACTGGAAAAACCATAACTTTGACTAGACAGACCTTTGTTGGCAATAGCTTTGACTAGATGGACCTTTGTTGAAAAAGTAATGTCTCGGCTTTCTAATATGCTGTCTAGGTTGGTCATGACTTTTCTTCCATGTAGCAAGCATCTTCTAATTTCTTGGCTGCAGTCAACATCTACAGTGATTTTGAAGCCCAAGAAAATAAAGTCTCTCACTGTTACCACTGTATTCTCATCAATTTGCCATGAAGTGGCAATGTCATGATCTTAGTTTTCTGAATGTTGAGTTTTAAGCCAATTTTTTCACTCTCCTCTTTCATTTTCATCAAGAGGTTCTTTAGTTCTTCACTTTCTGCCATAAAGCTGGTTTCATCTGCATATCTGAAGTTATTGATATTTCTTCCAGAGATCTTAATTCCAGCTTGTGCTTCTTCCAGCCCAGCGTTTCTCATGATGTACTCTGCATATAAGTTAAATAAGCAGGATGACAATATACAGCCTTGACATACTCCTTTCCTGATTTGGAACCAGTCTTTTGTTGCATGTACAGGTCTAATTCTTGCTTCTTGATCTACATAAGATTTCTCGGGAGGTAGGTCAGGTGGTCTGGTATTCCCATCTCTTGAAGAATTTTCCATAGTTTGTTGTGATCCACACAAAGGCTTTGGCGAAGTCAATAAAGCAGAAGCAGATGTTTTTCTGGAACTCTCTTGTTTTTTGATGATCCAGCCGATGTTGGTGACTTGATCTCTGGTTCCTCTCCTTTTTTTTAAACCAACTTGAACATCTGGAAGTTCATGGTTCATGTACTGTTGAAGCCTGGCTTGGAGAATTTTGAGCATTACTTTGCTAGCATGTGAGATGAGTGCAATTGTGCGATAGTTTGAACATTCTTTGGCATTGCCTTTCTTTGGGACTGGAATGAAAACTGACCTTTTCCAGTCCTGTGGCCAATGCTGAGTTTTCCAAATAAGTTGGCATATTGAGTGCAGCATTTTCACAGCATCATCTTTCAGGATTTGAAATAGCTCAATTGGAATTCCATCACCTCCACTAGCTTTATTCATAGTGATGCTTCCTAAGGCCCACTTGACTTCGCATTCTAGGATGTCTGGCTCTAGGCGAGTGATCACACCATCATGTGCCAGAGTCCAGCTCCAGCAGCCAGGGATGCAACCTGAAGAGATGGACAGTGTCGGCGAATGAGACAGCCTCTCAGTTTTCTTTGGACTGCCTGTTTTTTTCAAGTTTAAGATTCTCTTTTATACTTTTACAAAAACAGTAGGCCAGAGTTTGACATTTTCAGATCCCCCTCTCCCAGATTTATCTCCGTAAATCATTGTTGCTCTTCAGAGTTCCTGCTTCAGTGATTCTCTGGGAATCAGCCTTATCATCTATTATCTACCTCCTCTAATGTGTCCTATAGTTAACTTGTGATTACACTGTAACTCATGCTACATTCCTCAGTTTACTACTTATCTTCCTAAATCCTGTTTGCCCCTAACATCCTGAGCTCACTATCTCTTAAAAAGGCTTCTAGCTATAGTGTCTCTAAAAATTCCTAACTTCTATAAGCTATAGTAAAATATGCTAACTTTACAAGATTCCTTAAATCTTTAACTTCTAACTATTTTAATTATTTCTAAGCCCTAAATTCAGTAAACTCCTTTGCCATAAACATTCTCCTCACAAATAAGCTTCAGATAGCAATCCTTCCCATGGCCTCAAGCTGCAGCCTATGTGCTCATTCTGGAGCACTCTTTTGTAAAAGTCCTTAAACAAATGTCAATGATTAACTTTATGAATTATTCTCTGAGCACAGCTGCAGAAGTCTTTGTGCCTTCTCATGCTCCTCTCAAGAACAATAAGCACCTTAATATTCCTTTTCAGTCAACTCAGCCGAGGAGAGGAAAAAACAAGTCAGAATTACAAGGCCTAACTCCTTAATACCAGGTCCTTGCCTGCGGAATGAGGAGAGGGGGCTGGGGGGCGTGCCTTCATTTTGTCAGTAACGCCTAACACGGCTCCTGACAATCATGGTTATTGGGGTCATGAAGATCTTTTTGCATAGTTCTTCTGTGTATTCTTGCCACCTCTTCTTAATATCTTCTGCTTCTGTTAGGTCCATACCACTTCTGTCCTTTATTGTGCCCATCTTTGCATGAAATGTTCCCTTGCTACTGCTGCTAAGTCACTTCAGTCGTGTCCAACTCTGTGCAACCCCATAGATGGTAGCCACCAGGCTCCCCCATCCCTGGGATTCTCCAGGCAAAAACACTGGAGTGGGTTGCCATTTCCTTCTCCAATGCATGAAAGTGAAAAGTGAAAGTGAAGTCACTCAGTCATGTCAGACTCTTAGCAACCCCATGGACTGCAGCCCACCAGGCTCCTCCGTCCATGGGATTTTCCAGGCAAGAGTACTGGAATGGGGTGCCACTGCCTTCTCCTAAATTATTCCTGCTGCTGCTGCTGCTAAGTGGCTTCAGTCATGTCCAACTCTGTGCGACCCCATAGACGGCAGCCCATCAGGCTCCACCGTCCCTGGGATTCTCCAAGCAAGAACACTGGAGTGGGTTGCCATTTCCTTCTCCAGAAATGTTCCCTTGGTATCTCTAATTTTTTTGAAGAGCCCTTTAGTCATTCCCACTCTATTATTTTCCTCTATTTCTTTGCATTGATCACTGAGGAAGGCTTTCTTATCTCTCTTGCTATCCTTTGGAACTCTGCATTCAGATGGGTATATCTTTCCTTTACTCCTTGCCTTTCACTTCTTTTCTTTTCACAGATATTTGTAAGGCCTCCTCAGACAACCATTTTGCCTTTTTGCATTTCTTTTCTTGGGGATGGTCTTGATCACTGCCTCTTGTACAATGTCACAAACCTCCGTCCACAGTTCTTCAGGCACTCTTTCTATCAGATCTAATCCCTTGAATCTATTTGTCACTTCCACTGTATAATTGTAAGGGATTTGATTTAGGTCATACCTGAATGGTCTAGAGGTTTTCCCTACTTTCTTCAATTTAAGTCTGAATTTGCCAATAAAGAGTTCATGATCTGAGCCACAGTCAGCTCCCAGTCTTATTTTTGCTAACTGTACAGAGCTTCTCCATCTTTGGCTGCAAAGAATATAATCAATCTGATTTCGGTATTGACCATCTGGTGATGTCCATGCGTAGAGTCTTTTCTTGTAGGGAAAAGACTACAAGGGAGGTAGTGATTTGCTTTTTACAGAAGAGAGCCACATTATTTGCTAATTGTGATACAATCCAAAAGGGCAAAAAAACATTAAAGTGTGGCTTCAGCAAAGACATTATTGCAATCATACAAAATATATTGTTTGAAAATAAAGCAAAGCTATTAGCTGAGGTACTGCATACACAGAGAAATATATACAAATAGCCTCCTCAGAGTAGTCTGGTAAGAATAGGTACTGAAAATGAGAAATGAGAGCAAAGTGTTATCTTCATATGCTGTGTTTCTATAATGCCTCGAACCTCCTCATGATAACTGATAAATAATTATATGAAAAGAAAAAAGCTCATGTTCTGTATAAATGTACAATAATCCTTATAAACAAAACAGTAGAATAAGTTGAATTCTCTCTTCCCTAACATGGACCTCAAGGAAAGACAGAGTAAGGAAGAAACCAGAGGTACAAAATCACTGCTGCCAGCCCTGAGAATGGGTCAGAAGGGAAGCAGTTCAAGATTTTAAAAACTGTTTCACTTTCCACAAAATATTATGTGCAAACTCAGTTCTAGCTGAGCTGATAGTTTAAAGGTAACCATTTGCTGAACATTTGTAAGAAGCAATTTTATTTTTCTAAGCACTGTTCCAAACCTGACTGATGTACTGCCTCTTTACGGCTTGCAGTATCTCAGGCAGACTCTATGGATGTCTGATGATCATGATTCATAAAAATCATAAAGTTCCACCAAGCCCAGGCTACTGAAACTAGTGACCCACAGGGGTCTAGCCTGACCCTCCTCCTCTGACTCCAACATCATGAGGCCAACCTTGGAACTTGTTTACAATGCAAATTCTCAGGCCCCAGTCTAGAGGAAAAGTCACTCTGAACAGCTGTCATTTGGGATGGAGTGCAGGGTCTCTCATTCTGTTATTCGATTGTGGTATCAGTGCAGTTGTCTTGATACTGCACATCGCTCAGTCTCTGTTCCTCAGATATTTTTATAAATATTGTTGAGAAAATTTTCCCTAGCCTGTAGTTCCTATCCTAGATGAGATTTCAATATGTCTAGGATTTTTAAATTACATATTAGAAAGTATTTCTAATTCTACAGAGAAATCCTGAATATATTACATTTCAGTACCTTCAACTAAGTTTTTATTAAATTGTATTTCTATTTCTCATATCAAGAATCCCTCATCTAATAAATCTTCATTGAATTTTATATGTCCTCAGCACTCTGCTTTGAAGGAAGGATAAGTATCTTAGGCTAGGTTCCCAAGAGGCAGACTCTGAGATGAGGATTCACAAGCAAGTGATTTATTAAGAAGCTGTTCCCAGGAGAAATCAGCAAGGGAGTGGGGAAAGCAGAACAAGGAGGAAACCCATGCAAGGATGTGTTTCAGACTAAGTCCCACAGAAAGTGGACTTGATCTCACGCTACAGGGAACTCTGACATTTATCCAAACTAGAAGCAAGGGAACTGGGCTTTCATACTCCCAAGCACATTGCTCATGAGATAAGGAGCCTGAGACCGGCCTGGTGATGAAGGTTCACAAGTGCCGGCCACTGGGATCAAAACCATGCCAAAACTACAGGAGGGATAAACAGATGAGTGAAGGGGATACAGGAGACCTGGTCGGTGCTCCAGTGCTTCCAACTTGCTTTTCTTACATTCTAGATGAGTAACGCAAAGATAATTAGAGACCAATATTAGATCAAAAATAGCCAAGTGTGAAGGTTTTTTTAATTTATTTATTTTAATTGGAGGCTAATTACTTTACAATATTGTATTGGTTTTGCCATACATCAACATGAATCCACCACAGGTGTACATGTGTTCTTTTGGTAAGCCTACACACATTATAGTAAACCAAAAGCAGCAGTTTCCAAAACTTTACTGCACATCCAAATACCCCGAGGATCAAAACTATACTGATGCCAACCCTAGGCATTCTGACTTATTTGGTTTGGAGTATAACCTGGGCACTGGAATGTTTTAAGGCCATGCCCACCTCCAGGTGATTCTAATATTCAGGAAAGTTTGGAAATCACCGATCCAAGGGAAGAAAGACCAGTGTGACTTGTTTTCAATGGTGAAGAGACATCAGGAAAAGGGGTGAGGCTGAACTGGCCTTAGAAGATGGTCAAAATTGAGATAACAAAAAATAAGAGACAGACATTGCTGTTAAAAATTCCACATAAATTCAAAGCCAAAAATTTGCACGACTAATAAAGGAAAATAAAGAAACCAACTTGAAAAGGTCTTGCTGAGATGAGTGAAAAACATAGTTTTATAGAAAAAGTGAATTCTTATTACAGTCAGTCCAGAAGTCAAGCAAAATTTTTGAACTTGACCCAGTGGGCAACCACTGTAGATTTTTGAATAGAGGTGTGAAATGATAAAAGTAGTGCTTAAAGGAAAGTATTCCAGCAGCAATAAAGAAGACAGATTCAAATTGGAAGAGACTGGAGTCACAGAGCTCTGCCAAGAGGCCATTTCAATAATCCTGGTATTTGATAAGGTCTTCACTAGAGCAGTAGCTGTCAGAATTGAAAGGAAGGCACACATAAGTAAAGGTATTTTAAAGAAAGAAAGGTCTGGGATCTTGGATATAGAAGTCAAAAAAGGAAGGTATTAAAGATAAGTCCAAACTTAATAGGCAATAGGAAGTATTAACTGATGTGTTTTCTCCACATGTATGTTAACCCCCTGACCCACCTTCAGCTGGGCTGGAGGACACAAAGCAGCTTTTGCTCTATATGGGATGTCAAAGAGGGATAAAGAAAAATGACACTAAGGTGTTTGCTTTAAATTAATATTTAATTTCAAATAATAATCCTACATTATGCAGATAGCACAAACTATTTTAAAGGAAAGTTATTTAGAAAGCTTTTTCTCTGCCCTCCTTCCATGCAAACTTTCCCTGCAAAGGAAGACTATAATTAGATGGGAAGAAGAGAGCTTAGACACTTAGAGTAAGAACTTTGAACACTGTTAGCTCACATTCCTCTGCCTCTTCCACATTTCTGTCTTATGGATCAAAAATAATCAGAAGAATCACAACCTTCCTTTATCCTTGAGGATCTAAAGATATAGTGGAAGACTATCCTCCTTTTTGCCCACTACAATGACATTGGGCTTGGGATGTCTCAGGTGTACAAGTCTTAATGATTGGTCCTATATCTCTGGAGAGCAGACTTGAAGAGCAATTCAAGTTACCTGAAAGTCGTTGGCCTGAAGAAGTGTCAGATGCGATGATGAAGAATTATGGCAACAGAAAAGTGAAAGTCACTCAGTTGTGTCTGACCCTTCATGACCCCATGGACTATACAGTCGATGGAATTCTCTAGGCCAGAATACTGGAGTGGGTAGCCTTTCCCTTCTCCAGGAGATCTTCCTAACCCAGGGATCAAACCCAGGTCACCCACATTGCAGGCAGATTCTTTACCAGCTGAACCCGATACCTAAATTTGTACACCATGGTGGTGGCCAAAGATATCTTAGCAAAAGTAAGAATTGATGTTGATGCCCACTGATGACGGCAGGAGGATTATCCATGTCAGCTAATGGCAGTATGGGACAGAGCAAGACTGAGACAGAGATCCCTCCTACCAACAATATACCTCTGCAGCGAAGAGAAAAATAAGAAAATATCAAGGATATAATACAATAAATAAACATATATATAATGTAAATATGCATGCAAGCTAAGTCATTTCAGTCATGTCTGTCTCTGAAACCCCATGGACCATAGCCCACCAGGCTCCTCTGCCTATAGGATTTTCCAGGCAAGGGTATTGAAGTGGGTAGTCATTCCTTCTACAGGGGATCTTCCAGACCCAGGGACTGAACCCACGTCTTTTATGTCTCTTGCATTGGCAAGTAGGTTCTTTACCACTAGCACCATATATACATACTAAATATGAATGGGAAAGCACTGATTTTGATGGAATTCAGTAATTAAATCGTCAAAGTAATTGCATTTTCCTAAAAGTGATTGGGTTGTTTTGTTACTTTGAGGAAGAATAATGCTTGAGATGAAAATATTATTACATTTTCATTCAGTTCAGTCACTCAGTCGTGTCCGACTCTTTGCCACCCCATGAATCGCAGCATGCCAGGCCTCCCTGTCCATCATCATCTCCTGGAGTTCACTCAGACTCACGTCCATCGAGTCTGTGATGCCATCCAGCCATCTCATCCTCGATCGTCCCCTTCTCCTCCTGCCCCCAATCCCCCAGCATCAGAGTTTTTCCAATGAGTCAACTCTTTGCATGAGGTGGCCAAAGTACTGAGTTTCAGCTTTAACATCATTCCTTCCAAAGAAATCCCAGGACTGATCTCCTTCAGAATGGACTGGTTGGATCTCCTTGCAGTCCAAGGGACTCTCAAGAGTCTTCTCCAACACCACAGTTCAAAAGCATCAATTCTTCAGTGCTCAGCATTATAGTAAAATAAAGAAAATCTGGGAAGGCCATAGAGATAGGCTACCCACTCCAATATTTCTGGGTTTCCCTGGTAGCTCAAATAGTAAAGAATCTGACTGCAATGAGGGAGACCTGGGTTTGATCCTTGGGTTGGGAGGATCCCCTGGAGGAGAGCATGGCCATCCACTCCAGTATTCTTGCCTAGGGAATCCCCATGGACAGAGGATCCTGGCAGGCTACAGTCCAGGGAGTCGCAAAGAGTTGGAAACAACTGAGCAACAAAGCATAGCACAGCACATAGATTCGTTCAGTAGTCATTAGAATGAACGTGATCATTTAAGCTAAGTGAATGTGAAGAGAAAAGCACATAGGTAAAAGATCTGAATTACTTCTATAGAACATAGACGTAAGCTTGGTATTTAAAATATTAAAGAGATTATGATGCTAATTGTGTTTTTCATTATTTGATTAAGTTAAATAAATTTAAAAATGTAGTAGGCCAATACTTTTTCAGCTATTATATGTATATACTTTTAAATACTACATGGAATAAAGAGGTCTCGGGAATGAAAATGTGGGGGCTTTCCTGGTGGTAAAGAAACCACTTGCCAATGCAGGAGAGAGGAGTCACTTCCTGATCCAGGAAGATCCACAGGCCTCAGAGCAACTAAGCCCATGTGCCACAACTATTGAGCCTGTGCTCTGGAGGCCGGGAGCCTCACCTCCTGAGCCTGCATGCTGCAACAACTGAAGCTAGCGTTTCCCAGAGTCCATGCTCCACAACAAGAACAGCCACTGCAGTGAGAAGCCCATGCGCCTCAGCGAGAGAGTAGCCCCCGCTCTCTGCAGCTAGAGAAAAACCTGCGTGGTAACAAAGACCCAAGACAGCCAAAAATAAATAGCTAAAATTACTTTTTTTAAAAGAAGTGAAAATGTGGATGGCAAAGGCTGAAAGATAAGGTTGAAAAAATTTTTCCCAGAATAAGAAACAAAACAAAACAGAAAAATCCCAATGTTTAACATATATAAATCTTCTTCACCTACCTCTGTTTTAACTTTGAGTATCAATTCTTCTTTTCTTTTCTTTCTTTCCTTTCCTCTCAACATATTTGTTAGTCTTGTTTTCATAACTTTATTCCCCACTTGGTGCCTGGCTTTAGTTTTGTTTTCTGCTTTGTGCTTTAGATAGTTTTGTTCTTAGCTGGTAGATATAATTTTTGATTTCCTTTGTTTGCCAGGTCAATCTACTGTACTTTACTTTTGTTGGACTGCTTTGATTTTGCTCATGGGTGTATATGTATATGTGTATATTCCATTATTTTAATTATTATTTGCCTGATTTTGTAACTACCATTTGTCTGAGGTTCATCTTTGGTTCTTGTTTTTGGGTATTTGTTTTAATCTCACTTAATGCCATAACAAACCACTTTTGGAATCTTTGTTTCTGACTAGAGATCAAGCCCTGAACCTTTAGAGTGGGAGCACTGACTCCAAGACCCTAGACTACTGGAGAACTAACCCAAGGGAGTATCAGATAGTGAGAACGCACACAAGGAAAACACTCGAATACAAGACCCAGCATCACCCAACCACCAGTAGCACCCTGTGCGGGATGCCTCATCTAAACAACAACAACAAAAATACAAACCCAATCATTAGCAGACAAGATTACCACCTCACTCAGCCTTGCCCATCAGAGGAAAAACAAGCAAACAAACAAACAAAAAACTCAGCACAAATTTCGCCCTATACAAAGCTTACACAGACCACTGGACCAACCTTACAAGGGCAGAAACCAAAAGGAGGAAAGAATTCAACCCTGAAGCCTGGGAAAAGGAGACTTCAAACACAACAAATTAAAAATAATAATAATAATGAAAAGGCAGAGAAATACTACACAAAGGAAGGAACAAACAAGAAACACAGAAGTCCAAATAAATGAAGAAGAAATAGGCAAACCACCTGAAAAAGAATTCAGAATAATGATAGTAAAGATGATCAAAACCTTGAAAACAAAATGGAGAAAATGCAAGAATCAATTAACAAAGATCTAGACGAATTAAAGAATAAGCATACAGAGACAACACAATTACTGAAATTAAAAATATTCTGCAAGGAATCAATAGCAGAATATCTGAAGCAGAAGAACGAATCAGTGAGCTGGAAGAAAAAAGGTGGAAATAACTTCTGAAGAGCAAGATAAAGTAAAAAGAATGAAAAGAACTGAGGATAGTCTCAGAGACCTCTGAGACAGTATCAAGTGCACCAACATTTGAATTATAGGGGTCCCAGAAGAAGAAGAGAAAAAGAAAGAGTATGAGAAGATTTTTGAAGAGTTTTGAAGAGAACTATAAAGTTGAAAAGTTTCCCAACATGGAAAAGGAAATAGTCAAGCCCAAGAGGTGAAAAGAGTCCAATACCGGATAAACCGAAGGAGAAACACACCAAGACACATACTAATCAAACTAACAAAGACCAAACACAGAGAAAGAATATTAAAAGTGACAAGGGAAGAGCAACAAGTAACATACAAGGAAACTCCATACACTTAATAGCTGACTTTCAGCAGAAACTCTGCAGGCCAGAAGGGAACAGCAAGATAAAGTACTGAAAGGGAAAAATCTACAACCAAGATCATTGTATCCAGCAAGGATCTCATTCAAAATTGATGGAGAAATCAAAAACTTTTCAGACAAACAAATGTTCAGAGAATTCAATACCACCAAACCAGCTTTACAACAAATATTAAAGGAACTTATATAGTCAAGAAATACAAGAGAAGGAAAAAGATCTACAAAATCAACCCCAAACAATTAAGAAAATGGCAATAGGAACATATATATCAATAATTACTTTAATGTAAATGGATTAAATGCTCCAAGCAAAAGACACAGACTGGCTGAATGGATACAAAACAAAGACCCATATATATATATATATGTATATATATATATATGTATATATATATATGTATATATATACATGTATATATATATATATGTATATATATATATATGCTGTCTACAAGAAACCCACTTCAGGCCTAAAGACACATATAGACTGAAAGTGAGAGCATCAGAAAATATATTCCATGCAAATGAAAAGCAAAAGAAAGCTGGAGTAGCAATTCTTATATCAGACAAAATAGATCTTAAAATAAAGAATATTACAAGAGATAAGGAAGAACACTACATAATGATCAAGGGATCAGTCCAAGAGGAAGACATAACAATTGTAAATATGTATGCACCCAACACAGGAGCACCTCAATACATAAGACAAACACTGCTGCTTCTGCTGCTGCTAAGTTGCTTCATTCGGGTCTGACTCTGTGTGACCCCATAGACAGCAGCCCACTAGGCTCCTCTGTCTCTGGGATTCTCCAGGCTAGAATACTGGAGTGGGGTGCCATTGCCTTCTCCAATGCATGAAAGTGAAAAGTGAAGTCGCTCAGTCATGCCAACTCTTAGCGACCCCATGGACTGCAGCCTACCAAGCTCCTCCATCCATGGGACTTTCCAGGCAAGAGTACTGGAGTGGAGTGCCATTGCCTTCTCCAAGATAAACACTAACAGACATAAAAGGAGAAATTGAAAGTAACACAATAATAGTAAGAGATTTTAACACCCCAATCACACCAATGGACAGATCATCAAAACAGAAAATTAATAAGGAAACACAAATCTTAGATGATACATTAGATGAGATGGATCTCACTGATATCTTCAGGACATTCCATCCAAATGCAGAATACACCTTCTTCTCAAGTGCACATGGAACATTCTCCAGAATAGACTACATCTTGGGTCACACACACACAAAAAAAAATGTAGGCAATAAGAGAGAAATGATGGGAGATAGGGAGATATAAAGGAGTCCCAGGAGATCCAACATCCAAATATTGGTTGGTGCAAAAGTAATTGCAATTTTTGCATTTGTTGACATGTGCTATTTGCTGTTGGAACACATTCTAAACAAATGTGGTTATGTTGTACATAATTTTAATACAAATTTCTCATTTTATTTTTTTTTTGCTAATGACATTACTTGGTGTTTATCTTATTTTTATTTTAGACTAGGAAATGATATTTAAAAATTAATTTGAGTGATTTTCTTATTTGAGTTGAGTGGGTCATAAAGCATCAGAGACAACTCTCAACATCAACAATGTATTTGGTCTAGGAACTGCTAATGAATGTACAGTGCAGCAGTTGTTCAAGTAGTTTTGTAAAGGAGACCAAGAGCCTTGACCAACTGAGAGTCATCATCAAAGCTGATCCTCTTAGAACTACATGAGAAGTTGCTGAAGAACTTGGCTTTGACCACTCATGGTCAATAGGCATGTGAAGCAAATTGGAAAGGTGAAAAAACTTAATAAGTGGGTGCCTCATGAGCTGACCAGATATCCCCCCCCAAAAAAAAAAAAGTCACTTTGAAGTGTTGTCTTCCCTTGTTCTATACAGCTGTCCGCAGTGTGGAAGACCAGGGTTCCATCCCTGGGTTGGGAAGATCCTCTGGAGGAGGGCATGGCAACCCACTCCAGTATTCTTACCTGAAGAATCCCCATGGATAGAGAATCCTGGCAGACTGCCGTCCATGGGGTCGCAAAGAGTCAGACACAGCTAAGCAACTAAGCATAGCATAGCATATTCAATGCAACAACAATGAACCATTTCTCGATTAGATTGTGACCTGAGATGAAAAGTGGATTTTACACAACTGGTAATGACAAGTTCAGTTCTTGGACCAAGAAGAAGCTACAAAACACTTCCCAAAGCCAAACTTGCACCAAAAAAAAAAAAAAAAAGGTCATGGTCACTGTTTGGTGGTCCACTGATCCACTATAGCTTTCTGAATTCCAGAAAAACCATTACATCTGAGACATATGCTCAGAAACTCGATGAGATGCACCAAAAACTGCAATGCCTGCAGCCAGCACTGGTCAACAGAAAGAGCCCAATTTTCCTCCAGAACAGCACCCAACCACACATCACACAACCCTCACCAACCTCTACCACTTCTTCAAGCGTGTCAACAGCTTTCTGCAGGGAAAACCCTTCCACAACCACCTGGAGGCAGAAAATAAATGCTTTGCAAGAGTCTGTCAAATCCTGAAGCAAAGATTTTTATGCTACAGGAATAAACAGACTTATTTCTTGTTGGCAAAAATGTGACTTGTTGGCTGTAATGGTTCCTATTTTGACTACTAATAATGTGTTTGAGCCTAGCTATAATGATTTAAAATTCATGGTCTGAAATGATAATTATATTAGCACCAACGTAATAATAGAGAGAGACAGGAAGACAGAGCAAGAAGGCAAGGAAAGGGAAAGGAAGAGAACAGAACAGAAGAGAATAGAACAGAAAATAGAGGAATGAAATTTATTAAAGAAATAGCAAAATTCCCCAAGGCAGTTTCTGCAGTGAGTAACATTTACATATTTATTTTATGATAGGTAATCTCTGTTTATTGGTTCTTATTTCACAGAATCAATCCCATGGACAGTATCAGAAGATATCATTTTAATTATAGAATTGAGCATAGATCTTATGAGCCTTGACAATACGTACACTGGGGTTTAATGGTGATGGTTTAGAAGGTGAAGACAGGAAAAGAGATCCGATGGAAGTATGAAAACCCTGCTGCCTTCACACTAAATGGCCTAGAGGGAAGATAAATGGTTTTAGGGTAACAGTCCATAAGATAAATTGTGCGAATATTATTTAAAGTAGTTAATAGTAACCAAGAAAAACCCTAGAAATAAGTTTATGTCTGACTAAATTGAGAGGCAGAAAAGACGGGCAGGATAATACTGTGTGCCTGACAAAATTACTGAGGCAGACAACCTCCAAGATGGCCCCCACTGATCCCTGCTTTCCACTACGACAATCCTCTGTGCAATCCCAACCCAAGATGTAGGCTGGGCCTAGTGATTCACTTCAACCAAATATAACACAACAAAGTGATAAGATATTACTTCTTAGATTAGGTTACAAAGAGATTTTGGCTCCATTGAGGGGACCCACTTTCACTTGTTCTGAGGAAAAACAGTTGCCACTTGGTGGCTGCTCACATTACAAGGAAGGTATGGTAGCCTCTAGCTGAGGAACTGAATTCTATCAACAACAAAGTAAGTGAGTGAGCTTGGAAACAGATCATCCTTGAGTTGAGAGTTCAGGTTCCACCTGACACCTTGATTGCAATCGCATAAGAAGACCTCCTGCTCCTTGGAAGAAAAGCTGACAAACCCAGAGAGTGTAGTAAAAGCAGGGACATCACTTTGCCGACAAACTGAGGATCCATGTAGTCAAAACTATGGTTTTTACAGTAGTCATGTATGGATGTGAGAACTGAACCATAAAAGCTGAGCACCAATCGATGCTCCGACCTGTGGTTCTGGAAAAGACGCTTGAGAGTCACTTGGACAACAAGTAGATCAAACCAGTCGATCCTAAAGCACATCAACCCTGAATATTCATTGGAAGGACTGAGGCTGAAGCTGAAGCTCCAATATTTTAGCCACCTGATGTGAAGAGCCGACTCATTAGAAAAGACCTCAGTGCTAGGAAAGATTGAGGGCAGGGAGAGAAGGGGGCAGCAGAGAATGAGATGGTTGGATGGCATCAGTGACTCAGTGGACATGAGTTTTAGCAAACTCCAGGAGATGGTGAAGGACAGGGAAGCTCAGGATGCAGCGGTCCTTGGGGTTGCAAACAGTTGGACACAACTTAGCAACTGAACAACAAGTCTCTGAGTTGGAGGACTTAGATAAGCCATGCCTGAATTTCTGACCCACTGTAAGATTGTTGTTGTTTTTATTCAGTCACCCAGTCATGTTTGACTCTTTGTGACCACATGGACTGCAGCATGTAGGTCCTCTCTGTCCATCACTATCCCCCAAAGTTTGACCAAGTTCGCATCCATTGCATCAGTGATGCCATCCAGCCATCTCATCCACTGATGCCCTCTTCTCCTTCTGCTCTTAGTCCTTCCCAGTATCAGGGACTCTTCCAATGAGTCAGTTGTTTGCATCAGATGACCAATATACGGGAATTTCAACTTCATCATCAGTCCTTCCAACAAGTATTCAGAGTTGATTTCCCTTAAGATTGACTGGTTTGATCTCCTTGCTGTCCAAGGAACTCTCAGGAGTCTTCTCCAGCACCATAGATCAAAGGCAATTCTTCATTCCTCTGCCTTCTTTACAGTCCAGCTCTCACAGCCATACATGACCAATGGGAATACAATAGCCATGACTATTCAGACCTTTGTTGGCAGAGTAACGTCTCTACTTTTCAACACACTGCCTGCCTCCTGAGAAATCTGTATACAGGTCAGGAAACAACAGTTAGAACTGGACTTGGAACAACAGACTAGTTCCAAATTGAGAAAGGAGTATGTCAAGGCTGTATGTCGTCACCCTGCTTATTTAACTTATATACAGGGTACGTCATGAGAAATGTTGGGTTGGATGAAGCACAGACTGGAATCAATATTTCCAGGAAAAATATCAATAAACTCAGATATGTAGGTGACACCATCCTTATGGCAGAAAGCAAAGAAGAACTAAAAAGCCTCTTGGTGAAAGTGAAAGAGGAGAGTAAAAATTTGGCTTAAAGCTCAACATTCAGAAAACTAAGATCATGGCATCTGCTCCCATCACTTCATGAGAAATAGATAGGGAAAGAGTGGAAACAGTGACAGACTTTATTTTGGGGGCTCCAAAGTCACTGCAGATGGTGACTGCAGCCATGGACTTAAAAGACGTTTACTCCTTGGAAGAAAAGTTATGACCAAACTAGACAGTGTATTAAAAAGTAGAGATACTACTTTGCCAACAAAGGTCCATCTAGTCAAAGCTATGGTTTTTCCAGTAGTCATGTATAGATGTGAGAGTTGGAGTGTAAAGAAAGCTGAGCTCTGAAGAATTGATGCCTTTGCACTGTGGTGTTGGAGAAAATTCTTGAGAGTCCCTTGGACTGTAAAGAGAGCCAACAAGTCCATCCTAAAGGAAATCAGTCCTGGATATTCATTGGAAGGACTGATGCTGAAGCTGAAACTCCAGTACTTTGGCCACTTGACGTGAAGTACTGACTCATTTGAAAAGACCCTGATTCTGGGAAAGATTGAAGGCAGAAAGAGAAGGGGATGACAGAGGATGAGATGGTTGGAAGGCATCACCGACTCAATGGACATGAGTTTGAGTAAGCTACGGGAGTTGATGATGGACAGGGAGGTTTGGCGTGCTGCAGTCCATGGGGTCACAGAAAGTTGGACATGATTGAGTGACTGAACTGTCTAGTTTTGTCATAGCTTTTCTGTCAAGAAGCAAATGTCTTCTGATTTCATGACTGCAGTCACCATCTGCTGTTATTTTAGAGCCTAAGAGGAGGAAATCTATCACTACTTCGTGTATCACTGCTTTGTCCTGGTGAAGGGGCTTGCATAGCTTGATGATGTTATGAGCCAAGCCAGGTAGGGCCACCCAAGACGGATGCGTCATAGCAGCGAGTTCTGACAAAATGTGATTCACTGGAGGAGGGAATGGCAAACTACCCCAGTATACTTGCTGTGAGAACCTCATGAACTCTTTAAAAGGACAAAAAGACATGACACCAAAGATGAGTCCCCCAGGTCTGAAGGTGTCCAGTATGCTCCTGGGGAAGAGCAGAGGAGAACTACTAATAGCCACAGAAAGAAGGAAGCAGCTAGGCCAAAGCAGAAATGACACTCAGTTGTGGATGTGTCTGATGACGAAAGTAAAATCTGATGCTGCAAAGAACAGTATTGCATAGGAATCTAGAATGTTCAGTCCACTAATCAAGGTAAATTGGACGTGGTCAAGTAGAAAATGGTAAGAATAAACCTTGACATCTTAGGAATCAGTGAACTAAAATAGGTGGGAATAGGCAAATTTAATTCAGATGACCATTATATCTACTACTGTGGGCAAGAATACCATAGAAGAAATGGAGTAGCCCTCATTATCAACAAAAGAATCCAAAATGCAGTACTCGTGTGCAGCCTCAAAAATGACAGAATGATCTTGGTTCATTTTCAAGGCAAGCCATTCAACATCACAGTAATCCAAGTCTATGCCTCTACCAGCAATGTCAAGGAGATGAAGTTGATCAGTTCTATAAAGACCTAAAAGAGCTCTTAGAACTAACACCAAAAAAGATATTTTATTCATCACTGGGGATTGGAACGGAAAAATAGGAAGTCAAGAGATACCTGGAATAACAGACAAGTTTGACTTTGGAGAACAAAATAAAACAGGGCAAAGGCTAACTGAATTCTTCCAAGAGAATGCATTGGTCATAACAAATACCCTTTTACAACAATATAAGAGATAACTCTACACCTGGATGTCACCAAATGATTGTAAGATTAGTGTACTAAAAATCAACTCATTGATTTAGAATGAAAACCAAAGATGTCCAGTAATGAAAAGAACATGTGAAAAAGTAAGAAAAGTATTATTGCAAACACAATAGATCCAAAAAAAAACCAAGTCCAAGTTAAGGAAATAGGTATCTTTCAGGGCAAATGAGAACAAATGAAGTCAAAGTAACAATTAACGAAGAGAATAACATTTTCCCAAACTATAAAAAGGGCTCGGTGTGTTGCATACAACATTGATGAATAGAGCCTCATGCTTAGAAATCACCTGGAAAAAACAATTTCTGGGAGGCAGAGGGGCAAGTTTTTCAACATTCGAGGAAAGCTTATAAACTCGTTCTCCTCCAAGACACTGGCCACCAGAATCATGAAGTTGCCTATAAAGTTCTGAAGAAAACTGATTGTGTTCTAAGGTTGTTTATTTGCAAAAGGCACTGGAAGGCATCCTGAGGCATTAAAAAGCTATAACAATAACCCATCAGCTTTTCTCAAAAACCAATATGCAGAGATAAACTCTACACAATTGAATGATCAATAAAAATATTTGTTAATACAGTATTGTAAAGTAAAATAAAGTAAAAATAAAATTTTTTTTAAAAGTATTTGTTAAGAAAACTAGGATACAAGAGGTCTATGGGAAAACACTGATATCAGTTAAATATGTGGAATAAAATCTAAATGAAAATATGATAATATGTACCTGATACTTTATTAAAACATAGTAAGGTTCCAAAGTGACTTAAATTTTAATAAATTAGATGAATACATGATATATTTTAGAACCTTTTAGGAAAGTGAAAAGCAACCAATAGAAGAGTTTATCAATTAAATTTTACTGTATAACAAAGCACCCTAATGCTTACTGGGCTAAAGCCCTCACCATTTATTTAGCTCATGATTCTGTGGGGAAGCAGTTTAGACTGTGTTCAGCCAGGCAATTGTTCTGTTCTCAGTTGGCCTCACTGATGCATCCAAGTTAAGCTGCCAGGTGGACTGGAAACTAACTAGCTTAGGACAGTCTCTGGTCTCTGCTGGGACAGCTCATCTTTTCTCCATGTCATCATGCTTGTACCAGCATGAAAGCCTAGGGATTTTCACGTGGAAGCAAGAGGAAGTTTCTAAGAGAACAATTGCAAGTATGAAAGGCCCCTTGCAGTCCAGTCCCATAACATGATTACACTTCCACTGCATTTTTCTTTAGTCAAAAAAATTACAAGTTCAGCCTAGACTTGAGGGATGGAAAATTCGACTCTAACTCCTAATGGGAAATTTTGCAAAATTACACTGCTAAGAGAATGGAGATAGGAGAGAAATAATTATGACCAATTCTGCAACAGTCTACCATAGCCTGACATCTGGCCACACTTATTAACAACCTCTCACAGGCAAAATATATTCACTGTTCCCGAGACATCCCAAAGTCTAATTACTGCACAATGCTTTAACTTCAGAAGCTTGAGATAGCCATCTGATCTGAATGCCATTCCTTTTGACCTAGAGATCTCCAATCTAAAAGCTAAATTATCTATCTCCAAAAACCCAGTCACAATAGTGAAACATACCAGGGTAACCACAACAGATATTCCCACTCAAAAAAGAGAAAGATAAAAGGTGCACATCATAGTCATGGTCCACAGAAATTCTGAAATGCAGCAAAGCAATTATTTCTAGGTCCCCCACTCAGAGATAGCTTTCTTGATTAAGGCACAAGTCTGATCCTTGAAAGTAGTTTCTCAATAAATGACCCATGACTCTAGCCTCTAGATGTCTTTTCTTTTGAATCCTGCCACATCACCATGAATATAAGCTTCCTTGATGACATTTGGCCTAGAAATCTCTTGTCCCCACAGGTGACAGTCAGTCAATCCCCAGAAGAAGAACTATCTTATGAATATGTGAAGGAGTCCTGTGGAGTCACTCTACATTGATGACTCACTGACTATGAGTTAAGTAAAGGTTGTTTTGAGCCATTTAATTTTAAGCTGCTTTGTTACACAAAAACTGTAGCCCTCTTCTGTGCATGGGATTTCCCAGGCAGGAATACTGGAGTAGTTGCCATTTCCTTCTCCAGGTGATCCTGCTGAGCCAGGGATCCAACCCACATCTCCTGTATTGCAGTTGGATTCTTTATCACTCAGCTGCCAGAGAAGTTCCTTATATAGGTTATTGTATCCTAATTAAATCAGTTTTATTCATAATTCAATAATTTATAAATATCTATTTTTATTTTCATGTATTTGTAATACTATTATTATACTGTATACAATAAATTGTATATTGTAATATTATTGTCCTAGTGTTAAAAAAATAACTATACCTACTTCAGGAGATAAGGGAAAGAAAATCATAGTCATTATAAAGAGAGTAAATAAAGTCAAAAAGAAGACAAAAACAAGATGACAGAGGCTCAAGCATATCATTCATTACATTAAAAATAAATGAGTTAAATCCCTCAGGTAAAAGCCAAATACTCTCATTAGGTTCAAAACAAAATTTAACTATATATGGCTAACAAGAAACATATCTAAAATGATGCAATAGAGAATTATCCAAAATAAAATAGTCAAAAAATTTACTAGGTAAGTAGAAACAAAAAGAAATCAGAGATTGCATTATTATTATGTAATGAAAGACCCAAACTTTAAGTGGTCTCTTTATCTTCTAGAAAAGATAAATCAATAATAAATATAAAACTGTAGTGAATACTTATTATATAACATCATTAAAATATATAAATAGTATTACATATACATGAAAATAAAAGAACAGATATTTATAAGTTATTGAACTATGAATAAAACTGATTTATTTAGAATACAATAACCTATATAAGGGACTTCTCTGGAAGCTGAGTGGTAAAGAATCCACCTGCAATGCAGGAGATGTGGGTTGGATCCCTGGGTCAGGAAGATCCCCTGGAGAAGAAAATGGCAACCATGACAGTATTCCTTCCTGGGAAATCCCATGCACAGAGGCACCTGGAGGGCTACGGTAAGTTCATGGTGTCCCAGAAAGGTCAGACATGACTTAGCAACTTAAGAAGAAAAAAAAATCCCATATAAAGAAAACAAATATACGTTTTTCTCAAGCATCCTTAGAACATACTAAAATTTGATCATACAGAAGATAACAAAGAAATTCCCAGAAATAAAAAATTCAAGGGCTCATTTTCTGACCATAGGGCTGAAGGCCTTAATTCAGGAATCTATGTATGGGCTTTGGGAAATCTATGCATCTCTTGACACTGTATCATGTGTTTATGAGCATTTTTCTCAGTACTGAGTGCATAGTTCTCATCAATTTTTCAAGTGACCCCAATCTCTCATAAAAATGACATTGGGAACTAATAAATACAATCTGAAATAAAAATTAAAACCCCAGGCACACAAAATCAGTTCTTTTTAAAAAGAATAAGCATTAGTATTAAATTTAATACAACGAAGATACTGTTAAAACTATTGCTTCCATTTAATTAACAGGTGTGTGTAAATGGAATTGCTTTGGGTTTGAAAGTAGACATAAAGTTTCATGTTTATTAATCAGTAATCCATAAATGAAAGCATAATGAGCCCACAATGCATTTCACAATACGTTCTTGTTCTTCGAGTATATTTTTTATCAGTTAGAACTTTTTCCTGGCAAGGAAAAGAAAATCTAATTCAAAAGGCATTAAGCAAAGAGAGTTTAATGATAATGAAATTGGAACTTGTAGGGATAGGTTTATCTTGAAGCTCAAACCACGTCACCAAGACCTCGGAAATTTCCATCTCTACTGCCTGGTCCATCTGCAGACAAGTTCCTCTGCTATAAAAGCTAGAGCATGGAGGATACCAGAAATTTACATAATCTTAGCTCTATCCCTCTATCTCAAGAGTCTCCAGAAATTCTCAAAAGTTTGGCCCTGATGGCATCACCTGGGCATCCCTGAACTAATCAGTGAGGGCAGGGAAAAGTGGGCCCTGATCCACCACACCTGACTCACATCTTACCCCTAACCCTCCACCAACCCCATTTCCTGAGAATGAGTGATGTGTGGATCCCAAGTTTAAAAATAGAGTATTACCTAAAACAGCTGAATAAATGGCAAAAAAAAAAAAGAATAAATGGCGCTAGGAATATCACATGTGCATTTTACTGAATATAAGAATTTCACATTTACATGTTTAATGTTCATCCTTTTCATTGTTCCTTTTTAATAAAATAGGGCTATTAAAATTGATAGAACTTGCTGTCAAAATCAAATACTGGTAACATGCCTTTCTTTTTTCTTAAGTCTCTGTATTTTAAACATTAATAAAAATTATACAGTTACTGGAAACTAGTAGTTTCAGGTTATTAGGATTCATCATGAAGTAAAACTATATGCGCACATTACTATTCATCAGGGAAATGAAAATCAAAACTACAATGAGATGTTACCTTGTACTTGTTATAATGGCTATTATCCAAAAGACAAGAAACAAGTGTTGCCAAGTATAGAGAGAGAAAAGGGAACTTCACTGTTGCTGCTGCTGCTGCAAAGTCGCTTCAGTCGTGTCCAACCCTGTGCCACCCCATAGACGGCAGCCACCAGGCTCCCCGTCCCTGGGACTCTCCAGCCAAGAACACTGGAGTGGGTTGCCATGTCCTTCTCCAATGAAGGAGAGTGAAGTCGCTCAGTCATGTCCAACTCTTAGCGACCCCATGGACCGCAGCCCACCAGGCTCCTCCATCCATGGGATTTTCTAGGCAAGAATACTGGAGTGGGGTGCCATCGCCTTCTCCGACTTCACTGTTGATGGAGATGTAAATTGGTGCAACTACCATGGAAAACATTATGGAGGCTCCACAAAAATTGGAACTCAAACTACCCTGTGAACCAGCGATTCCACTTCTGGGCATATAACCAAAGAAAATGAAAACACTGATTCAAGAAAATATATGCACACCCATGTTCACTGCAGCATTATTTAGAATAGCCAAGACATGGAAAGTGTCTACCAATGGATGAATGGATAAAGAAACCATGATGCACACACACATTTATGCATTCACAGTTCAGTTCAGTTCCGTCGCTCAGTCTTGTCCGACCCTGCAACCCCATGAATCGCAGCACACCAGGCCTCCCTGTCCATCACCAACTCCCAAAGTTCACTCAGACTCACGTCCATCGAGTCCATGATGCCATCCAGCCATCTTACCCTCGGTTGTCCCCTTCTCCTCCTGCCCCCAATCCCTCCCAGCATCAGAGTCTTTTCCAATGAGTCAACTCTTCACATGAGGTGGCCAAAGTACTGGAGTTTCAGCTTCAGTATCATTCCTTCCAAAGAAATCCCAGGGCTGATCTCCTTCAGAATGGACTGGTTGGATCTCCTTGCAGTCCAAAGGACTCTCAGGAGTCTTCTCCAACACCACAGTTCTAAAGCATCAATTCTTCAGCACTCAGCCTTCTTCACAGTCCAACTCTCACATCCATACGTGACTAGTGAAAAAACCATAGCCTTGACCAGACGGACCTTAGTCGGCAAAGTAATGTCTCTGCTTTTGAATATGCTATCTAGGTTGGTCATAACTTTTCTTCCAAGGACTAAGTGTCTTTTAATTTCATGGCTGCAGTCACCATGTGCAGTGATTTTGGAGCCCCCAAAAATAAAGTCTGACACTGTTTCCACTGTTTCTCCATCTATTTCCCATGGAGTGATGGGACTGGATGCCATGATCTTCATTTTCTGAATGTTGAGCTTTAAGTCAACTTTTTCACTCTCCATTTTTACTTTCATCAAGAGGCTTTTGAGTTCCTCTTCACTTTCTGCCATAACCTCTGCATATCTGAGGTTATTGATATTTCTCCTGGGAATCTTGATTCCAGCTTGTGTTTCTTCCAGTCCAGCGTTTCTCATGATGTACTCTGCATATAAGTTAAATAAGCAGGGTGACAATACGTTCACAAGAAAATACTATTCAGCCATTAAAAATAATGAAATCTTTTGTGATAACATGGATGGATCTTGATAGTGTTATGCTAAGTAAAATAAGTTAGTAAGTCAAACAGATAAAGACAAATACCATATGATCTCACTTGTATGGAGAATCTTAGAAAGATAAAAAATGAACAAACAAATAAAAACAAGCTCATAGATATAGAGAACAGATTAGGGGCTATCAGTGGTGGGGGTGGGAAGTAGACAAAATGGATGAAGGGGATCAAAAGATAAACTTATAGATAAAATATAAATAAGCCTTAAGGATATAATGTACAGCACGTTGACTACAGTTTATAATACAGTACTGCATATTTGAAAGTTGTTAAGAGAGTAGATAGGGCTTTCCTGGTGGCTCAGATGGTAAAAAAAAAAAATCCATCTGGAATGCGGGAGACTTGGGTTTAATCCCTGGGATGGAAAGATTCTTCAGATGAAGGCATGGCAAACCGCTCCAGTATTCTTGCCTGGAGAATTCGCAAGGACAGAGGAGCCTGGTAGGCTACAGTCCATGGGGTCACAAAGAGTCGGACAAGACAGTGAATAAGCATATCACAGCACAAGAGAGCTCAATCTTAAAGGCTCTTATCACAAGAAAAAAAAAATGCAACCATACATGGTGACAGATGTTAACTAGCCTTATTGTGCTAATCATTTTGCAATATATACAAATATCAAATCATTACGTTACACACTTGAAACTAATATTATGGCATATGTCGATTATTCCTTAATAAAAATTAGAATTTAAGAAAACACAGTCTGCTTCAGCAGTTCCATTTATATGAGTATACCTAAGAGAATTGCTAATAATAAATAAAGATGCCCATGGGTTTTTAGGCAAAAAATTGAAAATAATATAAATTTCCACTAACCACAGAGTACATAGATGGTGGCATATTCATTACATAGATTTTGAAATTAAAAAGAATCTATTTGTATATATGAATAAATCTTGAAAATGCTGTTGAATGAAGATACTAAAAAAAAAAAGAGCTATCTATATTTGCATTATCTCATACTTAACATGTTAAAAATAGATTCAAATAAATGCCCTATTTGTAGGGATTTAACTAAACCTTGAACTCTTTTGATGTTTATCATTAATGTTTCATGCATTTCAGTAAAATCAAATCAGATTAATGCACTGTTCATACTCTCAGAACATACTGGGATTTAAAACTAATTGAATTCTTTGCTTGCAAAGATATTCTCTTATTTATAACTGGAATGGCAATGTATAGAAACTCAGTATGGATAATTAATGGAAAATAAAAGACCCTTTTTTTAAAAAAGTTCAATGAAGTGGAAATGTCATACAAAAGAAAGGCACGATATGAAAATAAAAAGAAATCTAGCACACTGGGAGAAGACAAGGGACCAAAAATTGTTCAAAGACTGTCTAAGCGCTTAACCTCTCTGACCTCAGCATAGCAGAGAAGAAAATAAAACTTATTTAACATTTCTTGAGCTTCAGGATGTATTGTAGGTTGAAGGAACACAAGATAAATTATTTAGACTGTTTCAAGGGAGATTGGCAAGAATCCCAACCTGTCATAAACAGGGTTTAAAAAGCTTGATATGCCATAAATAATTTATAGTTTCTAAACCAGAAAAGTTCTAAATTTGAAGCCCTGCATTGAATAGAAGACTCTATATAACCACAGTGCATTCATCTCCTTTCAGGAGCTGACTGGAACACTTTACAAAAAGGTCACTATCATAAAGAAAAGCACAGTATCTCATCTCTTGCTTCCTATTTTCGGAAATGCAAACCAAGTACAGAATATTTAGGATGTTTATCATAGCAATTTTTAAATAAGCAAGAACAGCAATCTCTTTATTTTTATAGGAGGACCAGATAAACTCCACATTTACCCCAGTTCCATATCATAAAGAATACCACAATACAATGTGTATTTAAAGTGAATCAAGAATTATAAACCTTTTGGGAAGAGATGTGAATGTAGAATAGTTTTAAGTTTTTATAAGATTTTTTTTTTATTTTTACACTTCCTTTCCCACAACTAATTTGACACAATTTTCAACAGCTTGCCTTTCTCACATGTACCCAAAGCATTCAATTAGATTTGCGCAAAAGTTTCTCTTTCTTCCTACATTCATGGTTCATTGGTTTACAAAATAATTCACTTAGATTACATGATAATAATAATAAATATAACTGAGAAACAGGTTTGAAAACAAGACATTTCATCTTCTAGAAGCATGCAACACACCAGGACCCCTGGTGAGAGCTGATGTGATTTGGCATAGCCATGGAATCTCATGATCATCAGTCAAAATGTTCTGCAAAAGAAATAGAGGGCATTGGTCAATCTGACAAATTTATTAAATGTAAGTCAGATAAGAACACTTCCACAGTACAATAAGCAAAACAATTACTATCTGTGGAGTGTGCGCTAAGGACCTTGGCTCTGTGCCAAATACGTTACCTACCATCTATCTGATTTAAATATTTTATCAGACAGAAGTCAAAAATAGTCAACAGGGAGAAAGTATTTCTTTGTGCTTAACACTGCTTCTTATGAACTATCTCATTAAATCTCCAGAAAATGATGAAGAGTGACTATTATTATCCTTTTTCCATATGAAGAAAATGAAGCTTAGAGCACTTAGTAATTTGCCCAAATTCATACAGCTGGTGCCTATGGAATCAGAATTTTTAACTCAATCTGATGTCAAATCCAAAGTTTTAAACTTGTGTGCTATGCTGCCAGAACTCACTGTTGAAGATCACGAGGCAAGGGCTCACAAAGTGAGATCAGAGACCTTCTTGAGGTTTAAGGTGGCAAGTCCTACTGATAACAGTCCCTCCATCCCTAGTCCGAGTGTACTTGTCAGGATTATGGGTGATTCTGTGGGGTACTGGGAGGTAAAAGGACCTGTGAGTACTTGGGAAGTAACTGAAATTTGCAATTTGTACAATCCCTGGGAATGTTTTTCTCTCTGAGAGAGATCTTTTAAAGACAATGCTTGATTCTTGCAGCTTGAGGAATGCTAAGAACTGTAAAAATTCCCTAATACTCTGCTAGCAAATATCCTGTATGGTAGGATATAGTGTTGGGGACAAGGATAGGAAATGAGTCCTGATTAGCTAACAATTATTAAGTTTTGATTACAATTATTACTGTGGTTTTATTATTACTATGGGCTTCCCTCATGGCTCAGCTGGTAAAGCATCCACCTGCAATGCGGGAGACCTGGCTTCAACCCCTGTGTTGGGAAGATCCCCTGGAGAAGGGAAAGGCTACCCACGCCAGTATTCTGGCCTGGAGAATTCCATGGACTGGATAGTTCATGGGATTGCAAAGAGTCAGACATGACTGAGCAACTTTCACTTTACTTCACTTATTACCACTACTATTGTTCCCATTACCACTCTGGGGTCTTTATTCATGCCGTCTCTTCCTCACTCTCAATCCCTGACATTTCCTATTACTTAGGGTATACCCTGTTCGAACCCAGGGCAATTTTCCTGACCGTGCTAACTCATTACAATTGCTCCTGGATGTGAATTCTTATACCAGTTACTGACCCATCACTTTTTACATTGCTGGCTGTCTTTTATGCACACTTGATTTATCTCTACTTATACAAAGATTATAAATTTATCTGAGAACTACACTCTGTCCTACATGTCTCATCATCCTCAGTATCTTCCTTGAGAGAGACATTCAACCAAAATACATTGATTTTCTTCTTAAAGGAAACACAACCACAGCCCAGCAGAACTGAGAAATCGATTGGCTTCAGATTTCTTCTTACTCACTATTGTGACCCGCATACCAACTCGTGGCAAACAGGTAAGGAATGGGGGTGAGCTAGCTCACTGGAATGGCAGGACTTCACTCTGAAGTCCTGAGAGAACAAATGTCAGTTTCCCCATTCTTAAACACAAACAACTAATCCCAAAATGAATCAACAGAAGAAACTTAGCCTTGACTGTTTTCTAATTTATTAATGCTGGAGACCTTTCAACAAATATGGATCAGAAAGTCCATAGCCTGTTTATGAGACAGCCCTCTTATTACTGAAGTGCCCCTGTCTGCAAAACACAGTATCAAATATACCAAGCTTCAAACATGTTTGCTTAATTTTCTGATTAGTATCAGAATATGGGTCTCATTTCTTGCATTCACCCTCACTGAATAATATAAATGATTATCAAAAAGGAAGGTGCTACTTTTATTTTATAAAATTTGACTCACTGCGACACTAAAAAAATTCTAGAGCACCGTTAAAGCCAATTTCAAATTATTTAAAATAGAGTTAAGCTAATAAGTTTCTGCTATATGTTCCTATACCAGACCACCTGACCTGCCTCTTGAGAAATCTGTATGCAGATCAGGAAGCAACAGTTAGAACTGGACATGGAACAACAGACTGGTTTCAAATAGGAAAAGGAGTATGTCAAGGCTGTATATTGTCACCCTGCTTATTTAACTTGTATGCAGAGTACATCATGAGAAACGCTGGACTGGAAGAAACACAAGCTGGAATCAAGATTCCTGGGAGAAATATCAATAATCTCAGATATGCAGATAATACCGTCCTTATGGCAGAAAGTGAAGAGGAACTCAAAAGCCTCTTGATGAAAGTGAAAGAGGAGATTGAAAAAGTTGGCTTAAAGCTCAACATTCAGAAAACGAAGATCATGGCATCCTGTCCCATCACTTCATGGGAAATAGATGGGGAAACAGTGGAAACAGTGTCAGACTTTATTTTGGGGGCTCCAAAATCACTGCACATGGTGATTGCAGCCATGAAATTAAAAGATGCTTACTCCTTGGAAGAAAAGTTATGACCAACCTAGATAGCATATTCAAAAGCAGAGACATTACTTTGCCGACTAAGGTCTGTCTAGTCAAGGCTATGGTTTTTTCAGTAGTCGTGTATGGATGTGAGAGTTGGACTGTGAAGAAGGCTGAGTGCAGAAGAACTGATGCTTTTGAACTGTGGTGTTGGAGAAGACTCTTGAGAGTCCCTTGGACTGCAAGGAGATCTAACCAGTCCATTCTGAAGGAGATCAGCCCTGGGATTTCTTTGGAATGAATGATGCTAAAGCTGAAACTCCAGTACTTTGGCCACCTCATGTGAAGGGTTGACTCATTGGGAAAGACTTTGATGCTAGGAGGGATTGAGGGCAGGAGGAGAAGGGGACGACAGAGGATGAGATGGCTAGATGGCATCACTGACTCAATGGATGTGAGTCTGAGTGAACTCTGGGAGTTGGTGATGGACAGGGAGGCCTGGCGTGCTGTGATTCATGGGGTTGCAAAGAGTCGGACATGACTGAGCAACTGAACTGAACTGAGGACCTTGATATTTAAATGAAAGAGTTTTAAGAATTACCTTTTTAAAATAAATATTTTACTACTTTGTTCTTATTCTAAACCTGATGGCAAAAGATTGCTAGGCTATCTTAGTTTTCTTATAACAGCAAATAAGTTTCCCCTTTTTTTAAAAACTGCAAGATACATTGAAGTTTTCTGAATAATTGGCCCAGCAATGAAATATGCTGGAAAAAGAAAACAAGAATTAATCCACAGAAAGTGCAATCACCAAGAGGAAGAATGGATAAGAGCAACCCATTTTCATGTATACAAAAGATACAAACGTTTAAGACAGCCATTTTGGTGGTAAACCTGTCTTCAAAACAAATTTATTTTAAATAGTACCCTTAATTAAGAAAAATAAACTTGTCATTGAAGAATATGCAAGGAGAATACTCTTGAGTTATTTCTGAGAGATGCTGAGTAAAGACTCACACAGCCCATCTTTGAGTTAGTCTCAATAACCTCCTCACAAACCTATCAGCCAACCATTAGCAAGCCTGCTCTCTGCCTGTATCCATATCATCTGTACCCATTTCTCCCCCTCTCCACTGCCTCTTCCCTATTTACAGTTACTATCATCCCTTATACTGGACTAATAACAGTGCTTCTTTTCAAATTTTTTTTTCTCCTTAGTTGTTGGTGTTTAAATTTATATCATAAACATATTATTTAATAGACTTTATATTTATTATATAAATCTAAAATATATTATGAAATATAGAGTTAGCATTGGAAGAGCACTTTTATATCACCTTCACTTAACCACTTCACCAATACTATCCTTATCAAGGTCACTACTGAGCTCCACATTGCCAAATCCAATAGTCAGTTCTCAGGTTTCATCTTATTTGATCTCCTGTTAGCATTTGACCCTCATTCTTCCTTGAAATATTTTCCTTCATTTGATCTCCACCAAAGTCTTCCTGATTTTCCTCTTACTTCCCTGGCTGCCCTGTCTCACACTTCTTTACTGTGTCCTCCTCTGCTTCCTAACTTCACAGTACCCCAGGACTCAATCCTTGACTGCTTCCTCACTCCCTAAGTCTCAGTTTTAACAGCTGATGCCTCCTAAATGTAATTCTCCTGTAGAAACCTCTCCCCTGAAAATTCCCCTCATATAGCCATCTCTCTACCCATCCTCCACACTTAGAAGTTCAGGCAGCCCAAATTTTCCACATTCAGTACTGAACTCCTTCTGCTCTCTTGAAAACTAGCTCCTCTCCTTAACTCTTTGCCATCCAAACTGTCAGTAAACCCTCATTTACTTTAAAAATATATCCAGAATCTGGGACATGCTTTTTTCTTTTTACTACCTTGATTATTATCATTCAAAACCAAGCCAATATCTTTTCTTGATTACTGATGATCCTCCTAACAGAACACATTTTTAAATGTTAGGTTAGACTCACAATAAAAACTAGAAGTCTACTATTCCAATTAATTGCCATACCAGAGAGTCAATTGCTTTTGGTTCTTCCAGTTTTTCCTTCTGGTATTTGTTGCCACATTTTAAAACAATGTACTTCTTCTTTGTCAGCTTTAGATATCTATCTACTTGCTAGAAGAAAATTATTTTAACCCTTTATAATACCACATATTTCTATTCCCCATGCCATGTTATATATTCATTTATATATATATGTATGTATGTATACATAATTTGGGGTACAAACAAATACTGTGTTTATGCTACTGTGATTTTATAAACCTTATCCATAACTGGCAATATTGTAAATTATGATGATGTGTCTTTTCATGAATGCTTTGTTTATCCTGAACCAGTTATTTCATCTTCATCAGTGGATATCTGCACTAATTAATCTCTAAACCCACAATCCAAAATGTGAATTTCCCTTCAACAAATTCAAATGTGGTGATCAGGTGATCTCTGCATTTCTTCTTGTCTTTCTTGGAGAGATTACTCCTGGGGCCTTTTGCTTAGCACTTATCCAGATTGGTTGTTCTCTAGGCTGGCAGCACATCTATCCGTGACCCACTGGTTTTCTATCACTTTCATTCAGGGAATTATTTTAGCCTCTTATCAATGTTGGAACCCTTGTTTCCAGGACCCATGTCATCTTTCTGGTTTACACCATTGTTTGGGTGAAATTTTCCTTGTAAATTTCTAAGAAAGATTGCATCAGAGGCAATTTTTTTTGAGATCCTGCCTTCAGAAATATCTTTATTCTACCTTCACACTTGATTGATAGTTTAACTGAACATAGGATTCCAAGAAATGTCCTGTCTCTGTTTTTGCTCTACTTTCCAGAAAGTTCTCAATCTTTCTAATACTCATAATGATTTTTAAAATCTTCTGTTCCAACTTCTTTTCCAAGGTCTCTTTTTATTCTCCAAAAATACTTTTATTTCTAGTATCCCTTTCTTTTTGAAGAGATGAAATCTCTTGTGTGGCATTTATTACTAGTTGAGTGACGCTTGATTCCTCCCTTGTTGCAGACACAAGGAAGACTGCTCTTTCCTGCCACTTGAAGTTAGCAAGCTGTAGGTCTTACTTCGATAAATAACTTGGGAGAAAATGACTCATCATTTCTAGATGAACGTATTTAAATAACATGATCAAATCTCCAGCCTCTCTTCCTTATTATGGTAGAATGGTAGTGGAAGCAAGTACTGATATGAAGATCAAAGCAGCTTGAAATAGTAGGCCAATAAATAGAAAATAGCTACCCTGTAGAAAAGTGTGGGCCTGCAGCAGATATTACATGAACATGAAAAAACTTAGTTGTATTTAGGCAGCCAGATTTGGGGACTGTTTACCACAGTGCATATATTTGGTACCACAAGGGGACACTGCCATACAATGAACATCTAATATGGTACGTTGGCTTAGTAGGTAGATAGCAGGTGGTGAAGAAGTTGATCTCAGAGGCAATAAAGATTCTTGCCATGTAGTTGCAAATATTTGTGCAACTATGAGCTGGGAGACAGATTGTGTTATCACTGATAGCATTTTTCCGACCTCTGCCTGTAGTTCCAAAGGCAGCAGTAGAAAAAAGAGAATTGAATTTTGTGATAGACTTCTGTGAGCAGTATTTGACAAGTTATTGCTTGTAATAGTTGAGATCAGAAGAGAACTGTCCAGCTTTCAAGTAGGAATGAAAAAGATAATGAGTCCAGAAATTTGAAGACATGTTATATTAGGAGAGATAACTGATTGTCAAACATAGACAAATATAAAATTGAGAAAGTCTTAAAATAAGGAAAGCTCATTGAAATTCAATTTAAGCAAGGATCAAAGTAAGAATATAGCTGTAATAACCATTAACAAAACCTCTGAGTAGTTTAAATGTTCTCAGGTCACCCAGTAAATTCTTTCAATTGGATAAAAAGTGTAAGAAGATGCTAAATGGTGCCTCTCACTAAAATCTAATCAACACACAATCTTGAGCTGCTAAATTTCCTGACAGATGAATGCTCCAATTTCCTGCCTGGAGAGAATAAGCTTGTCTAGGAGTAATCTCAGATGAGGGAGGAAGGGAGAGAGCTGGAAGCTTTACCATTCAAAAAAACATTTTCATTTAGCCTCACTGTTCTTCAAGATGACATTCAAAGCTCCAAAGAATAAGCATCCATTCTCCTGCTCAATACTTATAGTGTAGCTATGCCATCTCTTATTCCATGATTGCTGTTATTGTTTTTCTGAGTTCACTGCTTTTTGTCCCTTCTCTATCATTTTAATGGAGTTACAGGAGGGAAAAACGGTAAACATCAGTGTAAAATCTACAATATTTAGCTGGAAATTAATACTACAATCCCCCTTACTTGATCTCCCTACTTTTCTCCAATGTTCTATAAATCATTCTCAATATTACAGCGAGAAGGACCCTTTAAAACATAATATCTGTTTGCTTATATTAAACCCTCTAATGGATTTCTATTGCATTAGAATAAAATTCAACCCCTAATCATAGTTCACAAGTCCACACATGATCTGAGCCATACCTCTTGGCCCCTAATTCTCTATGTTTAAGTCACTCTAGATTTTTGTATGTTCCTTGAATATACCAAGATGATTTCTATCTTAAGGCCTTTTATTTTGCTGATCTTATAGGAATTTTCTGTTTCTAAGTTTGTAGAGAGCCAGTTATTTTCATTTATTTTTCAGATCAAATATGACCTCTACAGAAATGTTCCTAACTATATAATACTCTGTCTACAACTGCCTGACTAGTCCCAGTTCCAGGCTCTAGTTATCCCATCCCCTTCTTTTGTTTTTTCATAGTATTTATAATTCTGTTAATGATCCCATTAATATATGTTACACATACACTACTTGTGTCTATCTCTAGTCAAGCCATTTCCAAAAGAATATGAATTTAAGAAACCTCATTTATCTCATTCATCATCAACTTACCTAATAAGGAATATTATCTGGCAAGATTAAGCAGCCAGTGCATTTTTAAATGAACAAATACACAACTGAGCACATCATTTCTACTTCTTGTTGTTGCTCAATCGTGAAGTCATGTCTGACTCTCTTGCAACCCATGGACTGTAGCACACTAGGCTCTTCTGTCCTTCCCTATCTCCAGGAGTTTGCTCAAATTCATGTCCATTGAGTCAGTGATACTATCTAATCATCTCTTCCTCTGCCACACCCTTCTCCGTTTGTTTCAGTCTTTCCCAGCATCAGGGTCTTTTCCAACAAGTCAGCTCTTAGTATCACATGGCCAAAATGTTGGCCCTTCAGCTTTAGCAACAGTCCTTCCAGTGAATATCCAGGGTTGATTTCCTTTAGGATTGACTAGTTTGATCTCCTTGCAGTCCAAGGGACTCTCAAGGGTCTTCTCTAACACCACAATTTGAAGACATCTATTCTTTGGTGCTCAGCCTTTGTTATGGTCCAGCTCTCATATCCATACATAACTCCTGGAAAAACCATAGCATTAGACTGCATGGACCTTTGTCAGCAAAGTGATATCTTCCAACAGTTAAAAAAGGAAACACTTCTCAACTCATTTCTTTAGGTCACTAACTATAAAGCAAAATTTAATGGGCAATACAAGCTAAGAAAGCTAATCTCTACTGAGCTTTGATGCAAGTTCCATAAGCAAAATAATGTGATATCTAACTTAGCAATAAATAAAGGATAATCATTTCAGTTCAGTTCAGTTGCTCAGTCATGTCCGACTCTTTGCAACCCCATGAATCGCAGCACGCCAGGCCTCCCTGTCCATCACCAACTCCCGAAGTTCACTCAGACTCACGTCCATCAGGTCAGTGATACCATCCAGCCATCTCATCCTCTGTCATCCCCTTCTCCTCCTGCCCCCAATCCCTCCCAGCATCAGTCTTTTCCAATGCATCAACTCTTTGCATGAGGTGGCCAAAGTATTGGAGTTTCAGCTTTAGCATCATTCCTTCCAAAGAAATCCCAGGGCTGATCTCCTTCAGAATGGACTGGTTGGATCTCCTTGCAGTCCAAGGGACTCTCAAGAGTCTTCTCCAACTCTTCAACAGTTCCAACAGTTCAACAGTTCCAATAGTTCAAAGGATAACATATAATGTTATGTAAATTATATAAATTAGATATGTATATAAATTATAAATATTATTATAAATTAGATATTATATAAATATATATAAAGGATAATACATATCATGACTCTCATCAGAAAGGTGAGATTGATTTAACATTTGAAAATCAATCAGTATAATTTTCCACAATAACAAAATAAAGGCAAAGAATCATACAAGTGGTTCCATAAATGCATAAAGGCTTTCCTCAGTGCCTCAGTGGCAAAAGGATCACCTGCCAGCGCAGGAGACGCAGGTTCAGTCCCTGGGTTGGAAAGATCCCCTGGAGAAGGGAATGGCAGCACACTCCAGTATTCTTGTCTGGAGAATCCCATGAGCTGAGAAGCCTGGAGGGCTACACTGCACAGAGGTGCAAGGAGTCAGACATGGCTTAGTAACTAAACAGCATCATTAAATGCAATGTTTTCACTGCATTCAGCAATAAAAGTAAACAAACAAATGTATAAAAATGTGTTATAGGAGAGAAGCGCTTTAATACATTAATAGGACTCTTCAGAAATCCTATAACAAACATTTCTTTTTCAGTGAATTATTGAAAAATTTTTCTCTAAGATCAAGAATGAGAAGTAGGCAGTCCTATCCCTACCTCTCCAAACTTTTATCCTAGAGGTTCTAAAAAATGCAATAGAAGATAAATAAGGTTTGAAAATGAAGAAAAAATTGTGCACTTTAAAAATCCATAAATTTCTACCAACTTTGAGAGTTGAATAAATTAATTTTTCAAATCCAAGGATATAAGGTCACTGTTTAAAACAACTATATTTTAATATATGCCAACAACAACATAAAAAAGGTAAAACTTTGAAATTATGCTGTAAGTATTTCATCAAAGATGATACTAGGACAATTTTGCATCTGTACTTCCAAAAAAGGGAATTTGATATCTTGCTCACACACATCCAAAAATCTAAAGATGAATTCTAGATGTAAATACGAAAGGTAAGCTATACAACTTCTGGAATAAAGTCTAGAAGAAATTCTTCATAAACTTAGAGTGGGCAAAAACTTCTTAAACAGGTCCCCAAAATGATAACTATAGAGTGAAAAAATGGTACAGTTCTATACATTAAAATGCAAACCTTCCATTCCACTTAGGACACCAAAAGAGAATGAAAGGGCAAACCACAGAAGGGTGAATTAATTGCCACACAAATTTCTAATGAAGAAACTGTTTCCAAAGTGTGAATCTATATCAGTATCCATACTTAAACCTGTATCTCTTCATTTAAATCAATAATACAAAGGCACACTCATTACAAGAAAATGGACCCCAAAACTTTATAAAATAGCTATCTATGGAATTCCCTAGCGGTCCAGGGGTTAGGGCTCTGTGCTTCCACTGCAAGGGGCACAGATTCCATCCCTGATTCCTGGTGTAGGAACTAAAATCCAACGTGCCATGCAGTGTGGCCAAAAAAAAAGGGTGGGGGGGTGATGGCTTATAAAATTTTTATATCAGAAAAATTACATTTTGTTAAAAATTACCCTTAAAAATCCTTTAAAATGGTGAAACATTGAAGACCCATCTGCCTTCTCTAACAGTCAGGTTTTTTTCCTAGTATTGGAACATATTGTTCTTTCTTCAACTGAGCACCTGATGAATGTATTGGCCACTATGTGGGGAATTATGGTATATGAAAAATTCATAATTTTAGATATTAGAATGTTACTGTCAAGGCAAGATGCCTGGAGGAACTGGGTTAGAAGGAAGGAACAGTAGATTAGCAGTTCACATAAGGTACTCACTCTGGAATAATCTCCAGCTTAGCGCATATGGTTTGTACACATGCTCAGGTGTTAAGTGTCCAACTCCTTGTGACTCCATGAACTGTATCCTGCCAGGCTTCTCTGTTCATGGGATTTTCCGGGCAAGAATACTGGAGTAGGTTGCCATTCCTTTCTCCAGGGGATCTTCCTGACTCAGGGATGGAACCTGAGTCTCCTGAGTTGGCAAGTGAATTCTTTACCACTGAGCCACCTGGGAAGCCCATCACATATGGTTTTAGTTAACATTAACTAAATGTGTGTGAGACTACAATATTTGAACATGGAGTAAAATCCTCTTCTCAAGGACATCCTGAGAGTTTTTCAAGATAGGTGGGAATACGTTATTATTGGAAAGATTGTCTGTCCTTTCTCTTAAGCACAATTATTCTAATTCTATACAATGTTTTTTCATTTGGTTTGTGAGATATGAGTGCTAAGTGTGACCTTGGCAAGATATTTCATACACTGTATAGCATGGATTATAGCTCTTGCTTCATAGGATTGCTATAGCTTAAAAAGGCACCTAGAAAAGAGTAAGTGCTATATAAGTACAATATATATTAAATAAATAAGTAAATAAAACTGCTGATCCCTTTCCTGTGACTACTTTAATAAAGCATGTAAATTGAGAATAAGACATTCACAATAAAAGTTTTAAAACCTCCTCTATTTATATTAATGTCTTCTTACTACTTCAGTTCAGTTCAGTTCAGTTCAGTCGCTCAGTCATATCTGACTCTTTGCAACCCCATGAATCACAGCATGCCAGGCCTCCCTGTCCATCACCATCTCCCAGAGTTCACTCAAACTCACATCCATCGAGTCGGTGATGCCATCCAGCCATCTCATCCTCTATCATCTCCTTTTCCTCCTGCCCCCAATCCCTCCCAGCATCAGAGTCTTTTCTAATGAGTCAACTCTTTGCATGAGGTGGCCAAAGTACTGGAGTTTCAGCTTTAGCATCTTTCCTTCCAAAAGATCACCCAGGGCTAATCTCCTTTAGAATGGACTGGTTGGATCTCCTTGCAGTCCAAGGGACTCTCAAGAGTCTTCTTCAACACCACAGTTCAAAAGCATCAACATGTCATAACAAATCTAATACAATACGATTTCTTTTCAAGCACTTTACTCTTCATTCATGGTTAGCAAATATCCTAAGTTGCTTTAAGCATTTCCCTCTGAAACACAGGGCTTAGCAGAACGCTAAGAAGCGCATCTCCTCTAAGCCCTCAAGTTGGTGACAAAGGCCTTTTTCAAGATTCATCACAATGGAGCCTCCTGCTGAATTAATTGCTCCCGCTGGTCATCTCTGCATGGAACCATAAGGCAACAGCCACCTTATTTGTAAAGTACCACCTACCAGGCCCTTTAAAGTCTGGGGGAAATCCACGATAAATAATAAAACACACCAACAGAGTCGGCCAAAACTACCTCTCAACAATATACATTCCCTGCTGATCTGAGTAACAAAGGAGAGAAGAAAGCATCTTACAGTATTCACCAATATCACATTTATATAGAATTTTCCTTTAAAAATATATGTATTGTTTCACCAAAATTGATGACTTGCATCTAGTAAATGCAAAACAAATAGAATTATTCTAAAATAGTTTAAAGGCTTGATAGTATTCTACAGTTGCTTATGGTTATTTTCTTTTCCCTTTTGTATATTCTGCTTTTGTGCTTTAGACTGAATTGTGTCCCCACCCTCCACCCCAACACACACACACACACAAATTCATATGTTGAAACCCTAACACTCAGTATAATGGTATTGGGAATGGAGTCTTTTGGAATTAGGTTTAGACAGAGTCATAAGGGTGGGGCTCTCATGGTGAGATTAGTGCCCCTATAAGAAAAAGACACCGAGGAGCCTGCTCACATGCACTGTCTTTCTCTCCCTCTGCCAACTCCGCATGTGAGGATACGTTTCAAGGCAGCCATCTGCAAACCAGGAAGGGTCCCCACCAGAACTTGACCATGCTGGCACTCTAATCTTGCATTTTGGGCCTCCAAAACTGTGATAAAAGACATTTCTGTTGTTTAAGTCACCCAGTCTATGGTATTTTGTATGACAACCTGAACTAAGACATTACGTATTTCTATATTGTAATGTTTCAAAACATTCCCCTTTGAGTCTCAGCTCTTTTGTTTCCTGGTTTTAGGACCATGAATAAGTCATTTTAACTTCTTTCAGATTCAATTTTTTTATCTGTTTAAAATTGAGAATGCTTGGTCTGTCTTCCCCATAAATTATTTAGAAAGAAATGAAGTATAAGAAAACCATTATGAAAATTGAAAAGAATGTCTTCTAAAGCTATTTTCAACTCAGAATCAATGCAAATAGGAATAATGTTCAAATAATTTGACTTTTAAAATTTCATTACATTTGCAGCATTTAATCTGATGTTAAATTATGTATTTAAATATTTTATAATTGATATTTTATATGTAATCCATATAACCTTAGAGCACATCCACTGCAGATGCTGAGAAGGGTCATTTTCATAGTTTGCCTCCAAGTTGTTGGGTCATTTTTTTCTATCTGTCACAAAGCAGAACTATAGCTCTCCCTCCTGTGCCTTCCTAGGAGAGCTGAAAGGGAGTCCTCAGCTCTTCCTGCCTCCGCAGTACTGTTCCTACTGCCATTCTAAACCTCTGGCAACACAGCTGCTGATGTCATACCAAGGTCACTGTCATGTGCGGAATTGCATCCCTCTGAAATTCACGAGTTGAGGTCCTAACCATGGGTACCTCAGAATGTGACTGTTTTGAAGACAGGGCTTTTAAAGAGGTAATTAAGCTAAAATGAGGCCATATGAGCGAACCCTAATATGACTGGTGTCCTTATAAAAAGTAGAGATTGGGATACAGACACCGAAGGCACAAAGAAGAAAGACCACACAAAGACACAGGGAGAAGACAGTCATCTGTGAGCCAGGAGACAAGTCAGCTCCCACCTTGATCTTGGCTGCCCAGCCTCCAGAATCATCAGAAATACAGGCCAGTTGTTTTTGTCAACCAGGCTGTGGGTTTTTTCTGTGGCAGCCTTGTGAACTAACATAGATACTCTCAGTATGGTCCTAACCCAAGTTCAGTCTCAAGGGTCCCCTCCGCATTTTTCCTTCTCCATTTCTACTGATCTAAACCCCCACCTTCTGGAACTTCCCTGTCAGTCCAGCAGTTAAGACTCCACACTTCCACTGCAGGGGAGCATGGGTTCAGTCCCTGGTAGGGGAGCTATGATCCCACATGCCAAAAAAAAACAAAAAGGACCCACCTTCTACAGCACAGAAGGTGATCCCTCTCCAACCCTCCCTTCCTAATGCCCAGCTCTTGCAGGGTACCTCCAAGAACACACTTCCCTCTTTGTGTCACCTAGCACATTCCATAGGATACTTAGAGGCTTTCAATAGGCAATCACAGGAGACTGGAGTCAGAGAAACCACAAGAGCAGCTTCACAATTTATCCTGAATTAGAGCTGCTTCTTAACCTCAGAATTTATAAAGCTTGAGCAGGCTTCTTAGACCCAGGTGTAAGATTTTTCTTTCAGAGTTTCCTTTGCCCTCTCCTGCAGTCTGTCTTCTGTTCTCTTAACCTCTTTCATTGGCTATGTCTGTGGATTACTGGATCTCTTTCTTGACCAGGATCCAGGTTTGTTCATATAAATCTCCTGAATCCCTATGAAAATCAGGAACGAGACTAGTTGTCTATTTCAGGGTCTTCAAACATTCTCATATTCAAGATTTCTGGTCCAGAAAATCCTGAAAACCACTGGGATACAATCCTCATAAGGCTCTATGAGAGACTCAGCTTGGTCTCAGCTGGTAAAACCTATCACATAAATATTCCATACTAGTGTTTTATTATTTGTCATAAGAATTATATGTATATATGGAAGGACACAGAAAAATATATCTAGAAAATTACTAGTAAAGCTTGAAATTTCATAGAACTATGTTTTATATCTTTTGTGTTTGTGTGCATGAAAGTCTGGTTATAGGAAAGATTACAAACAAAGTGTATTGACAGTTAACACTATTTGAAGAGAACTACATTGTGAAAATAAAAATTTACCTCACAAGTTCTAATTTACAGTTACCTCGCAAACCTTTTTAAAATGTATCTAACATCTCCCGGTAAAAATCTCACAGGGAACAAACATACCATTCAAGAAAACTATATTTTTAAAATAATTCAAAACATTCTTTGTAATATAAGAGCTCATTCCATCCTTTGATGGAATCTGAGCACCCACAGGATTTATTTTAAGGGAATAGCAAACTTAAGACCTGAACTTTAGAGAAAGGCACCCAGAGCAGTGATGGTTTTACACCTCCTATAGTAGGAGCCAGTCTTCTGGGGATGTAGGATCCATAGTCATCTGTTAATCAGAAGGGAATCTCGTATGCAGAGGTTAACATCTTTACCCCAGGCTTTATGAATTAATTCTACATCAGCATAAAACTTCCTTTTTAATTTCATCTTTGGCAGCATCATTCCAGTGCAGCCCACTGAGGATGACAGAGAGCTGAGAGACCAGTGGAAAGAAAGAATTTTGAAACCCTTGGGTTCTTTTTATTCACAAACACAAAATTATCCTCAAAAACAATGATACAGAAGAAAAAGCACCACTTTGCGCAAGAATGAGAGCTGGGATGAGGGGCAGGAAGAAGAGGAGAGGAGACTCCTTAAGAATGTTTGACCCAATGTCTTAGGGAAATTTTAATGTAGGCAGTGCAATACATCCCATAGTTACCAGATGTTATACATATATATAACACGTGCCTTATGGAATATTATCAGACCATGCAAATGTCCAAGGTAACCTCTTTCTCGAGCCTTTACCTTTCTGCTTAACATGGCCCATTTCCAGAAATTAGAGTCATGTACAAAAGTTCACATATTTCCAATAATAAGTTATACACTTCCAGCTTTGTATCCCTTGACATGTCAGTTAATAATGCCTTTAGAAGATCAGATTGATTATATTCTTTGCAGCCAAAGATGGAGAAGATCTATACTGTCAACAAAAACAATACCAGGAGCTGACTGTGGCTCAGATCATGAACTTCTTATTGCCAAATTCAGACTCAAATTGAAGAAAGCAGGGAAAACCTCTAGACCATTCAGGTATGACCTAAATCAAATCCCTTATGATTATACAGTGGAAGTGAGAAATAGATTTAAGGGCCTAGATCTGATAGATAGAGTGCCTGACGAACTATGGACTGAGGTTCATGACACTGTACAAGAGACAGGGATCAAGACCATCCCCATGGAAAAGAAATGCAAAAAGCAAAATGGCTGTCTGGGGAGGCCTTACAAATAGCTATGAAAAGAATAGAGGTGAAAAGGAAAGATATAAGCATCTGAATGCAGAGTTCCAAGAACAGCAAGAAAAGATAAGAAAGCCTTATTCAGTGATCAGTGCAAAGAAATAGAGGAAAACAACAGAATGGGAAAGACTAGAGATCTCTTCAAGAAAATTAGAGATACCAAGGGAACATTTCATGCAAAGATGGGCTCAATAAAGAACAGAAATGGTCTGGACCTAACAGAAGCAGAAGATATTAAGAAGAGGTGTCAAGAATACATGGAAGAACTGTACAAAAAGATCTTCACGACCCAGATAATCATGATAGTGTGATCACTAATCTAGAGCCAGACATTTTGCAATGTGAAGTCGAGTGGGCCTTAGAAAGCCTCACTACGAACAAAACTAGTGGAGGTGATGGAATTCCAGTTGAGCTCTTTCAAATTCTGAAAGATGATGCTGTGAAAGTGCTGCAGTCAATATGCCAGCAAATTTGGAAAACTCAGCAGTGGCCACAGGAATGGAAAAGGTCAGTTTTCATTCCAATTCCAAAGAAAGGCAATGCCAAAGAATGCTCAAACTACTGCACAATTGCACTCATCTCACACGCTAGTAAAGTAATGCTCAAAATTCTCCAAGCCAGGCTTCAGCAATACGTGAACCGCGAACTCCCTGATGTTCCAGCTGGTTTTAGAAAAGGCAGAGGAACCAGAGATCAAATTGCCAACATCTGTTGGATCATGGAAAAAGCAAGAGTTTCAGAAAAACATCTATTTCTGCTTTATTGACTATGCCAAAGCCTTTGACTGTGTGGATCACAAGAAACTGGAAAATTCTGAAAAAGATGGAAATACCAGACCACCTGACCTGCCTCTTGAGAAATCTGTATGCAGGTCAGGAAGCAACAGTTAGAACTGGACATGGAACAACAGACTAGTTCCAAATAGGAAAAGGAGTATGTCAAGGCTGTATATTGTCACCCTGCTTATTTAACTTATATACAGAGTACATCATGAGAAACGCTGGACTGGAAGAAGCAGAAGCTGGAATCAAGATTGCTGGGAGAAATAGCAATAACCTCAGATATGCAGATGACACCACCCTTATGGCAGAAAGTGAAGAGGAACTCAAAAGCCTCTTGATGAAAGTGAAAGAGGAGAGTGAAAAAGTTGGCTTAAAGCTCAACATTCAGAAAACGAAGATCATGGCATCTGGTCCCATCACTTCATGGCAAATAGATGGGGCAACAGTGGAAACAGTGTCAGACTTTATTTTGGGGGGCTCCAAAATCACTGCAGATGGTGACTGCAGCCATGAAATTAAAAGACGCTTAGTCCTTGGAAGAAAAGTTATGACCAACCTAGACAGTATATTCAAAAGCAGAGACATTACTTTGCCGACTAAGGTCCGTCTAGTCAAGACTATGGTTTTTCCTGTGGTCATGTATGGATGTGAGAGTTGGACTGTGAATAAGGCTGAGCGCTGAAGAATTGATGCTTTTGAACTGTGGTGTTGGAGAAGACTCTTGAGAGTCCCTTGGACTGCAAGGAGATCCAACCAGTTCATTCTGAAGGGGATCAACCCTGGGATTTCTTTGGAAGGAATGATGCTAAAGCTGAAACTCCAGTACTTTGGCCACCTCATGCAAAGAGTTGATGCACTGGAAAAGACTCTGATGCTGGGAGGGATTGGGGGCAGGAGGAGAAGGGGACGACAGAGAATGAGATGGCTGGATGGCATCACGGACTCGATGAACGTGAGTCTGAGTGAACTCTGGGAGATGGTGATGGACAGGGAGGCCTGGCGTGCTGCAATTCATGGGGTCGCAAAGAGTCGGACACGACTGAGCGACTGAACTGAACTGAACTTAGAAGATCAGCTAATTGCCATTAGTTGCCATTGACAGCACCTACTCTTAGCTGAACTACAAAATAAATCTATAATTAAAGTATGTGCTTAACCAAAACACAGAACTCCAGAGAAAGGGACTTGTTACACAAAAGTCTTGGGTTGTCCAAAGATTACCACTGATCTATATGGGTTGTAAGTGGCTGGTCCCAGAAAGGACCTAAAACAAAGCCTAAGGACCAGTAAACTGGAAAGAAGGAGGAGGAAGGGATAGAGAATGAGGGTGTGCACACAGGCGTGCACAGGGAGACAGAAATGGAGAGACGGGTAGAAGATCCATGCGTGCCTGCAACAAAGGCAGCAAAAGCCAAATGTCTGTTTTACAGACAGGTAACCCCTGATTCTCAGTTTCAGATATAACTTATTCTGTGCATCTGTCATGAATATTCTGGAGAAAAGCCCTAAGCCATAATTTTTATAGAGTTAAATTCCAGTGGCTGGAGATATCTGTGAAAACTAAAAGAGCATCACATTAATCAATAAAAGGAAAGAGGGAATTTCACATAATTCTTTTTAAAGATGATTCATGTTGATGTATGACAAAATCAATACAATATTGTAAAGTAAAAATAATAATAATAATCTAAAAACTAATAATAAAAAAATAAAAAAATTTCAACTTATATTCCATGGAAAGCCATGAAACATAAAACTTGACATGAAAAAAATTAAAATAAAAAATAATCTTTTATTTTTAGCATCTTGGGTGGAAGCCTGGGACAGAAAGAAGACATGGAGGAAAAATACAAGAAGCCTGAATAAAGTATAGACTTATGTTAATGACAATGTATCAGTGTTGGTTCCTTAGATGTGACGAAAGGACAGTGTTAATGTAAGATCTTAACAAAAGTGGATATATGGGGATTCTCTGTATTATCCTTGCAACTTTATGTCTAAAAGCTCTCCTGAAATAAAAAGCTCATTGACAAACAAAAATAAATAAATAAATAAAAGATGGTTCTTTTTGTTAAACTCTCTGTACTGGAAAATGCAGCATGAATTTGTCCTTGGCATTAGAATATGTTACAGCTCATCTCTTCCTAGAACCGTATTCCTGTCCACTGTGCTCAGCGAGGGTAAACTGGGAGCAGCTTATCAGATTACACAGTATTACAAACTGCATACTGCTCTCATCTGATTGCTTTTCAATCAGAATCTCACATCTTTGCCAGATATAAATTATCTTACATAAAAGAGCTTTTGAATACAAAGTGAATGAGTTCCCCCCTACCCCGGAGGTCTTAATGCAATCCTTATTTGCTTATGAAACCCAGCTTCTCACTGTAGTCTTCATGGATGCCATGTTTCTGTAATACAAACGACACAAGTACAAAATATATGACCTTCCCACTAAACTGCAAAATAATCCAATGTACTTTCACCGTAAATTAGAAAAATAAGCAATAGCATACTTTTTGTGTATTCTAAATCATAGTGTAATTACAAATATAGTTTCTATTCCCAAAGAGTGATGAAGAAAATATAATGCTGATATGTGTATGAGTACATGCAGGGAGAATTGTGCTGAGGAGAGAGAAAAGGAGAGAGAATGGCTAATGGACAACAGAAAATAAAACTTTGCTTCTCTAATCTCTAAGCTGTGGTTGGGAAATATATCTAAGAGTTTTGAAGTTGACTCAGTAGTCAACTAGCCTCAGTTCAAAATCATCTCTAGGACTAATTCACTCTGAGGTCTCGGGAAAAATAATTTCACATCTTTGAGACACAAGGTTCTCAGCTATAAAAAATAATAATATGGTTGAGTTTTGTCATATCCAGGAATTTTATTATTATTTTCAGATAACCTGAATATATTGTGTACAAGGCACAACTGTGATCTCTACTTGTTTGACATATTTTTAAATACTGGGGAAAATGTCAATTATAATGAAAAGGACAAATTCAATAAAATTAGATGCCTCAAATCATTTTTTAAACTTTCTTATTAGATAAATATTCATGGAGTACCTACCCTATGCCAAGCACAGTACAGGGCACTAAATTGTGAATAAATGGAAAAATGGATGGTCAAATAAACAGCAAGAGGGAAAGAAGGGAGGAAGTCAGCTAGTTGCTTGGTTGAATCCTCAAGCCTATAACAAATCACAGAATGGAGAGTATGTGCATTGCACTCATTAGAACAGAACTTTCTCAAATAAGTATTGTTATTGTTGCTTAGTCGCTAAGTCTGTTCCACTCTTTGAGACCCCATGGACTGTAGCCCTCCAGGCTTCCCTGTCCATGGGATTCTCCAGGTAAGAGTACTGGAGTGGGTTGCCATTTCCTTCTCTAGGGGATCTTCCAAACCCGGGGATCTTCATGATCCAGAGATCAAACCCACATCTCCTGCACGGGCAGGTGGATTCTTTACTGCTGAGCTACTAGTCCAGTTCAGTCACTCAGTCGTGTCTGACTCTTTGTGACCCCCTGTTCTGCTGCACGCCAGGCTTCCCTGTCCATCACCAACTCCAGAAGCTTGCTCAGACTCATGTCCATCAAGTCAGTGATGCCATCCAACATCTCATCCTCTGTCTTCCCCTTCTTCTCCTCCTGCCTTCAGTCTCCTTCTGAGCTATCAGGGAAGTCCCAAATAAGTATAGTGCTGATCAAATATGCTGCAGTGTGATTTTAGTTGATATACAAAGGTATCATTTATTAACAATTATAATATATAACAGCTATTAAAATAAAAAGTATTTTCTATTATTGACTATATTACTATGTAATTTATAATTGATTATATATACCATTGATTAAGATAAAGTCACATAAAATAAGTAAGATGAATCAAAGTCAATTTCTAAAATTACTACATAATAATATAACTGTAAAAATCATGAAGGTGGCATTAAAATGACTGATAATGAAAAGAAATAAGACAAACTTCTGATATTTTGCTGTCATTCTCTTGAATTCATTGTCCATCTTATGATTCTATGATATTTTTTGAATTCTCAGGCTGTAGAAGAGCAGCTCATCTCTAAACCAAGGGACTAAAAATTATATACACATATATACATACTTCATAGGGCAGTGTTCTTTCAACAGATGGACTCTCAAGGAGTTACCTAAGTGTGAACAGTAGAGAACCCTAGGAACTTCATGGAAGCAAAATGGTGCTAAAAAAAGGAAAATGATTTAAAACAACAGCATGCATTGAACATCTACTCTTTGTCATGTTTTGTACTTAACATTATTTCTAATCTTTATAGCAACCCTGAGAGCTAGGGTTTGTTGTTTTTTGTTTGTTTGCTTTCCAACTTTACCTATAAGAAAACTAAGCATGATAGATTTTAATGTTTTCTTAAGATAGTATTGAAGATGCAGGCATAAATGAATTGAGCTCTTATCATATTGTTAATAAAATAACTTTTAGTTTCTATTACTGGCATAGTTTTCTACTTTAAATCAATTGTTTACAAAGGACATTTCTCTCACAACAAAATTGTGTAAAGCAATTATCCTTAAACTAATAAATAAATAAATTTTAAAAAGGAAGAACATTAAAAAAAAAGAACGTTCTAAAATGTGTGCCTCTCTATGAAATAAGGCAAATTTATCAGAGGATATAGAAATATGAGTACTATTGGCACTTACAAATGTGAATGAAAGACTGTATGTTCTATTAAATAGAATATTCTCCACAGAGATATCTGAGAGGAAAACAGGAGGCTGGAGCAGTGAGGCACTAATTTTAGGTAACTGGGAAAATTCAAATTCCTGCTTCATCCCGCAGGATCTCATCCATGAAGGACATTAATTCACTAGGGTACCTCAAGCTCAGAAATGACTACTGAGAACTCTGCTTTGGATTTCAGGCTGCTTGTCTATTTTACTTACTCTTCTAAAATTACTTGCAATACATGTTCCTAACCTAATGAAAACGATTCTTTAAGCATAATACAAATAGAATTATTTATGATCTGGTCTATAATAGTAGGTGATCTTAACCTTAGTAATAGTAAGTAGGAGAGAAAACAGGAAAGTGTAAGTGCTTGTTTTTTTCTTAAAATTCATTTTAGACTTTGTTAGATCATCAGCTTATGCATTGATCTTATGTGTATGAAAAAAATTTAGGATAACTTCCATAAGAAAACAAATGTAGCAAGTAACTTTCAAATAGCTAGAGGAAACTTTTCTAAAAGGTGTAATTAAAACACAATTTATCCACCAAAGGCAGAGAGAATAAAAGGGAAAAAGAAAATTGAATACATGAATAAGTTCTAGAGGAAAGAATTCAATTCCTTAGAAAAGAGAGAGAGACCATGTGGGGAGGCCCGCATAAACGGGAACAGACTCTCCACCAGTCTGTAGTCGACATCAACTGGCAGACACATGAATGAAAAAGCCTGCACCTGTTTCCAGCATCTAGCCTTTGAGGCTTCCAGACACCATGAGCAGATGCAAGCATGTCCACTGTGCCCTACCCAAATTCCTGATCCAGAGAACCCATTTGTATAATAAATCGTGTTTTTGATGTCACTAAATTTGGGGGAGGGAATGTATTATGTAGCTATAGTAATATATACAGACACACAAAAAATGAAAGTACTAATGATAAAGCAAATGGGTTTAAATATAAAGTATTAATGAACCTTTCTTAAGCATATATGGGAGTGATTTTTACTGTTTGTGCAACTTTCTAGAAATTTGAATTTATATCAGAATTTAAAGTTATTGAGAGAAAAAAAGCAACAGAAAGATAAAAGAGACACAGGGAGAAGAAACAGAGGCATAAATAGAAAGAAAAGATGTAGCTCAGGTCAGGAATTTTTTTTTTTTTTTTAATGCAGAAGATACTGATGCAAAAAGGACAATGTAAGCAAGATAAATAAAAAGAAATCCACTTGACATATTAGAGGAAAACAGCAGAATACTAAAGACAAAAGTCTTAAAAGCAGCCAGAAAGGAAAGCAACAATACAGAAAGGAATGGCAATTAAACTGACAGAGGTTACTAAACAGTAGCAATCGAAGTCAGAGATAATGAAGTCATATCTTCAAAGTGTTGGAGGAAAAAGAAAAAAAGCCATAAAACCCTGCTGCTGCTAAGTCGCTTCAGTCGTGTCCGACTCTGTGCGACCCCATAGACGGCAGCCCACCAGGTCCCCCCGTCCCTGGGATTCTCCAGGCAAGAACACTGGAGTGGGTTGCCATTTCCTTCTCCAATGCATGAAAGTGAAAAGGGAAAGGGAAGTCGCTCAGTCGTGTCCGACTCTTCACGACCGCATGGACTGCAGCCCACCAGGCTCCTCCATCCATGGGATTTTCCAGGCGAGAGTACTGGAGTGGGGTGCCATTGCCTTCTCCGAGAAATTAGCATACCTTTACTAAAGAAAATTTTAAAAAGATGCACTTCCAGAAGAAAAATGTTCCCTGAAGAAGGTATGAAAGAAACGGTGGGCCGAGAAAGTGCTGAGTGTGTGGAGAATGTGATGAATGTGGTGAAGAACCACACAGAGTCTCTTTCAGAAAAGGGCTGGTTGCTCCATCAGCTGGAGAGCTGTCAGCAGATACCCTTCACCTATTGGCCCCTCCGAGGAGGGCCCCAAGTTAAGAGAAGCACCTAGTGAAAGTGAAAGTGAAAGGCACTCAGTCGTGTCCGACTCTTTGCGACCCTATGGACTACACAGTCCATGGAATTCTCCAGGCCAGAATACTAGAGTGGGTAGCCTATCCCTTCTCCAGGAGGTCTTCCCAACCCAGGAATCAAACCAGGGTCTTCTGCATAGCAGGCAGATTCTTTACCAACTGAGCTATGAGGGAAGCCCAGAAGCTCCTTATTCAAGGTCAAAGAGCAGCCCACATCTGATGGCAAGCCTAGGCAGGGATACATAGAGGCTTAGCCATTCTGGACAAACCTGGGACAATCCTGGCAGGCCATTGAGCTTCCAGTCCCTCTAGGCCTTCCTGTTTCCTTTCCCTCCCTCGCCTCTAGTTGATGGACCCGAGGGTGCTCGCTAATAAGCACCCTTCACTCTAAGGGAAGAAGGAGGGAAGGAAGGATGAAAGAAAGGGAGGGAGGGGAAGAGGAAGAGAGGAAAAGAAAGAAAGAGGCAGAGAAAAGGAGGGAATAAGGAGAGAGGAAGGAAGGAAATAGAAATCATAAATTATTTAGAAATGAAGGAAAATAAGAGCACTGCATATCGAAATCTGTGAGATGTAAAGAAAGCTAATAATACGAGGAGATAATTAACTGTACTTATTGGAATTCAAGAAAATAAAAACTGTGAATTAAGATTAAAATTCCAATAGCTAATTGGAAGTGGTTAAACAGGAAATAGCAAGAATAAACATTGACATTTTAGGAATCAGTGAACTAAAATGGACTGGAATGGACAAATTTAATTCAGATGACCATTATATATACTACTGTGGGTAAGAATCCCTTAGAAGAAATCTAGTATCTCACATAGTCAATAAAAGAGTCTGAAATGCAGTATTTGGGTACAGCTTAAAAGCAACAGAATGATCTCAATTTGTTTCCAAAGCAAAACCACTCAATATCACAATAATCCAAGTCTATGCCCCAACCACTAATGCCGAAGAAACTGATATAGAACAGTTCTATGAAGACCTACAAGACCTTCCAGAACTAACACACACACACACACACACACACAAATGTTTTTTTCATCATAGGGGACTGAAACGGAAAAGTAAGAAGTCAAGAGATACCTGGAGTAACAGGCAAGTTTGGCCTTGGAATAGAAAATGAAGCAAGGCAAACGCTAACAGAGTTTTGCCAAGAGAACGCACTGGTCATAGCAAACACCCTCCTCCAACAACACAAGAGACGATTCTACACATGGACATCACCAGATGATCAATACTGACATCAGATTGATTATGTTCTTTACAGCTGAAGATGAAGGAGCTCTACACCGTCAGCAAAAAAAAGACTGGGAGCTGACTGTGGCTCAAATATTGAACTCCTTGTTGCAAAATTCAGATTTAAATTGAAGAATGTAGGGGAAACCACTAGGCCATTCAGGTATGACCTAAATCAAATCCCTTATTATTATACAGTGGAAGTGACAAATAGATTCAAGGGATTATATCTGATAGACAGAGTTCCTGAAGAACTATGGACAGAGGTTCATGACATTGTATAGGAGGTGGTGATCAAAACCATCTTCAAGAAAAAGAAATGTAAAAAGGCAAAATGGTTATAAGCGGCCTTACAAATAGCTGAGAAAAGAAGAGAAGTGAAAGGCAAGGAGAAAAGGAAAGATATACCCATCTGAATGCAGAGTTCCAAAGAAGAGCAAGGAGAAATAAGAAAGCTTTCCTAACCCGTGGCAGATTCATGTTGATGTATGGCAAAACCAAAACAATATTGTAAAGTAATTAGCCTCCAATTAAAATAAATAAATTTATATTTTAAAAAAAGAAAAACTTCCTAAATAACAATGCAAAGAAATAGAGGAAAATAATAGAGATCTCTTCAAGAAAATTAGAGATACCAAGGGAACATTTCATGCAGAGATGGGCTCAATAAAGGGCAGAAATGGTATAGACCTAACAGAAGCAAAAGATACTAAGAAGAGGTAGCAAGAATACACAGAAGAACTATACAAAAAGATCTTCATGACCCAGATAATCATAATGATGTGATCACTCACCTAAAGCCAGCCATCTTGGAATGGGAAGTCAAGTGGGCTTTAGGAGGCATCACTATGAACAAAGCTAGTGGAGGTGATGGAATTCCAGCAGAGCTATTTCAAATCCTGAGAGATGATGCTGTGAAAGTGCTTCACTCAAAATGCCAGCAAATTTGGAAAACTTGGCAGTGACCACAGGACTGGAAAAGGTCAGTTTTCATTCCAATCACAAAGAAAGACAACGCCAAAGAATGCTCAAACTACCACACAATTGCACACATTTCACATGCTAGAAAGATCATGCTCAAAATTCTCCAAGCTAGGCTTCAACCGCATGTGAACCGAGAACTCCCAGATGTTCAAGCTGGATTTAGAAAAGACAGAGGAACCAGAGATCAAATTGCCAACATATGCTGGATCATAGAAAAAGCAAGAGAATTTCAGAAAAACATCTACTTCTGTTTCATTGACTATGCTTAAGTCTTTGACTGTGTGGATCACAACAAACTGGAAAATTCTTCAAGAAATGGGAATACAAGACCACCTTCAGAGAAGGCGATGGCAACCTACTACAATACTCTTGCCTGGAAAATCCCATAGACAAAGGAGCCTGGTAGGCTGCAGTCCATGGAGTCACGAAGAGTCGGGCACGACTGAGCGACTTCCCTTTCACTTTTCACTTTCATGCATTGGAAAAGGAAATGGCAACCCACTCCAGTGTTCTTGCCTGGAGAATCCCAGGGACGAGGGAGTTTAGTGGGCTGCCATCTATGGGGTCTCACAGAGTCGGACACAACTGAAGCGACTTAGCAGCAGCAGCAGACCACCTTACTTGCCTCCTGAGAAACTTGTATGCAGGTCAAGAAGCAAGAGTTAGAACCAGACATGGAACAATGGACTGGTTCCAAATTGGGAAAGGAGTACTGCTTAGTTCACTTATATGCAGAGTACATCATGCAAAACACAAGAATGAATGAAGCAAAAGCTGGAATCAAGATTGTCAGAACTATCAATAGCTTCAGATATGAGGATGACACCACCCTACGGCAGAAAGCAAAGAGTAAGAAAAGAGCCTCCTGATGAAGAGTGAAAAAGCTGGCTTAAAACTCAACATTAAAAAAACTAAGATTATGGCATCCGATTCTACCACTTTGTGGCAAATAGATGGGGAAACAATGAAAACAGTGACAGACTTTTTTTTCTCTTGGGCTCTAAAATCACTGCAGATGGTGATTGCAGCCATGAAATTAAAAGACACTTGCTCCTCAGAAGAAAAGCTAAGATCAACCCAGACAACATATTAAAAGCAGAGACATTACTTTTGCCAACAAAGGTCCATCTAGTCAAAGCTATAGTTTTTCCAGTAGTCACATATGGATGTGAGAGTTGGACTATAAAGAAAGCTGACTGCAGAAGAATTGATGCTTTTGAACTGTGGTGTTGGAGAAGACTCTTGAGAGTCCCTTGGACTGCAAGGAGATCCAACTAGTCCATCCTAAAGGAGATCAGTCCTGGGTGTTCATTGGAAGGACTGATGTTGAAGCTGAAACTCTAATACTTTGGCCACCTGGGCTGACTCATTTGAAAAGATCCTGATGCTGGAAGGGATTGAGGGCAGGAGAAGGGAACAATAGAGGATAAGATGGTTGGATGGCATCACTGACTCAATGGACATCAGTTTGAACAACTCCGGGAGATTGTGAAGGACAGGGAATCCTGGCATGCTGCAGTCCATGGGGTTGCAAAGGGTCAGTCACAACTGAGAGACTGAACAACAAGAAAGGAACAATTACTATGATGCTAAGATTGAGCAAGATAGAAAAAGAGAAACTGCTTTAATTGACCTCACTGCAAATGTGATAAATTATTAGCAAATTAAATCTAAAAGTATAGATTTTAAAAATTTAATCTTGATCATTTGGGTTTTATCCCTTAATGCTAGGGTGATTCAGCTTAACAAGTATATTATTGTAATCCTTTATGTTATCATATTATAGGGCCCAAAATGTCATCATGAATCTTGTAATCATATCAAGGAAAGACCTAAACAAAAGGTCTCAGGAAAACTCTTGCTGTTGCTTAGTCTCTGATTCAAGTCCAGCTCTTTTGAGACCCCACAGACTTAGCCCACCAGGTTCCTCTGTCCATGGAATTTTCCCAGCAAGAATACTGGAGAGGCTTGCCATTTCCTTTTCCAGGAGATCTTCCTGACCCTGGGATCGAATCTGAGTCTCTTGCATTGGCAGGCAGCTTCATTACCACTAGGTAACCAGGGAAGCCTGTAAAAACTCTTAGTGATAGTGAAGTCACTCAGTCGTGTCTGACTCTTTGCGACCCCATGGACTAGCAGCCTACCAGACTCCTCCCTCCATGGGATTCTCCAGGCAAGAGTACTGGAGTGGGTTGCCATTTCCTTCTCCAGGGGATCTTCCCGACCCAGGGATCGAACCCGGGTCTCCCGCATTACAGGCAGACGCTTTAACTTCTGAGCCACCGGGGAACTGAAAGCCTTTACAAGGTGAATTATGTATGAATATATTATATATAATATATATATATATACATGGAAATGTAATGATAATCATTAGAAGCATTCTTATTAAAGTCAAGAATAATGCATGACTGTCATCTAGCAATCCTGCTTTATAGACTGTAATGGAAGTTGTCAGTGCAATAATTTTTTTTTTTAAGACATTGTAAAAAAGAGACAAACATCATTGTTTATGGAAGAAATAATTGATTCTCAGAAGATCAACTGAGAAATAATTAGCACTAATGAGAGGTCTGTAGGGGGCCAATATAAGATCAAAATACAAACACTAATTGATCTCTAAACACAAAAATGATCAGTTTTAAAATTCCACTAATAATAAGACAAATACCAAAATAAGATACCTAAAAAGATTCTAATAAACACAAAGACATATTACACCACATTTATATTTACTTCTCTATTATATCTAAAATTTAATTTTTAGTGTGATATGAGGTTAACACCTAACATTTCTTTACAATTGGCTATTCAGTTACATCAGAAACATAAATGTATTGATATATGCAAAATTTTTAAATGGAACAACTCATAATGTCTTAAATATGTAATGTCTCACCAAACTGACATAACAATTGACTCAATAGCAGTAAAATTTCAATAAGGTATTTTACAAAACCAAATAGTCTAAATGCAAGATTCATGTTAAAAGAAAAAGGTAATAAGCTTTTGAAAATATAATAAACTTTTGAAAAAGAACAGATAATACAGATGTGCCAGATATAAAAATCTATTTTAAAATTACAATAAGTTAGATCTTGAGATAATGGTACCATATTCAAGTCAATGTGGGAAAGGTAAGCTATTTAGCAAATATTTGGTCCATTAGCCTTTCATTAGAGGGGAGAGGAAGCAAATAAAACCATAAAATATAAAAACACCGGATAATAATTCTATAGCAAGGGAATGGGGAGGACTTCTTTGAGGAAGAAAGCTTTAATAAAAGAAAAGATTATCATTTTTAAATATAAAAATATGTGAAAGTGAAGTTGCTCAGTTGTGTCCGACTCCTTGCAACCCAATGGACTGTAGCCTACCAGGCTCCTCTGTCCATGGGATTTTCCATGCAATAGTACTGGAGTGGATTGCCATTTCCTTCTCCAGGGGGAGAAGGTTGGGGATCTTCCCAACCCAGGGACTAAACCTGGGTCCCCCACATTGTAGACCAACGCTTTACCATCTGAGCCACCAGGGAAGTCCCTAAAACTCATTCAGTTGTGTTTGACTCTGTAATCCCATGAGCTATACAGTGGATGGAAGTCTCCATGTCAGAATACAGGAGTGGGTAGCCTTTTCCCTTCTCCAGGAGATCTTCCCAATTGGAATCAAACCCAGGTCTCCAGCATTGCCGGCAGTCTAGTAAAGACCACAAAAAACCTTTTTAAGTAGACAAAGAAAATATTTACTATATATAAAACACACAAAAAAATTAAAATCTAAGTATAAAAATAATTCCTACAAATCAATGGTAAAAGACAAGAAAGCTCAATATATAAAGGGACAAAGCTATAGGAATAAGCAATTTGTAGAGGAAAAAAACATAAAAGATAATTAGATGTTAAGTTTCTGGACCTCTCCAGTAATCAGGAAAATATAAATTAAAACTACAAGGAAATAAAATTTTTCATCCAACAAATTGGCATGAAGTATAATATTAATACAGAGAAGGCAGTGGCACCCCACTCCAGTACTCTTGCCTGGAAAATCCCATGGATGGAGGAGCCTGGTGGGCTGCAGTCCATGGGATCACAAAGAGTCAGACATGACTGAGCGACTTCACTTTCACTTTTCACTTTCATGCATCGGAGAGGGACATGGCAACCCACTCCAGCGTTCTTGCCTGGAGAATCCCAGGGAGGGGGGAGCCTGGTGGGCTGCCGTTGATGGGGTCACACAGAGTCGGACACGACTGAAGTGACTTAGCAGCAGCAGCAGCAACAGCTTTTAGGAGGTGATGTAAATTGTATCTATCAACACTATATATATTCATAACTTTTCATACAGTGGTTCCAAATTTTAGGCACCTATCTTAGACAAAGTAGTCATGAATGTGCTATAAGAGTTATGTAGAAATAAATCATCCTTGTATCCATTGTAACAGTGAAAAAGAAGAAGTATCCTAAAGGAACACCAATAATGCAAGAATTAATCATAGTATTAAATAATATCATGAGTGGCTTTGCAACCACTAAAAAGATGTAAGGAAAATCTATACACACGTATCTGGAAAGATTTCCAATATACTTTTAAGTGAAAAAAAGCAGTCAACAGAATAGTTACAAATCTATTGGTCAATATGCATACAAATATGTGTAAATTGATAGAAAATAGAATAAAAATGTATATATAACACAGTGTTAACTCTTTATTTCTGGGGAGAAAATGGGATTTGATCTGGGGAAAATACTTCTAACCTCTTAATTTCTCAAACTGTTGAAAAATTTAATGATGGAAATTTATTTATTTGCTGCTCGAGTTAAAAAAGATTTTAACTATGTAACACCTGATTTGTGTCACATTTAGCATACTTTATACTTACATTTCCCTCTGAGTAACTTCTTCAGCTCATGTACTTCCAAGTACAGAGTGCAAGAAAATTCATTTGACTTTTTTCTTTTTGGGGACTCTTGCACAATGCTTCCCAGGTGACCCTAGTGGTAAAGAACCCACCTGCCACTGCAGGAGATGTAAGAGATTTGGGTTTGATCCCTCAGTTGGGAAGATCCCCTGAAGGAGAGCATGGCAACCCACTCCAGTATTCTTGCCTGGAAAATTCCATGAACAGAGGAGTCTGGAGGTCTACAGTCCATAGGGTCACAAAGAGTTGGATACAACTGAGGCAACTTAGCACGCACGCACAATTCTAACTCACAAATTAAATTTACCAACTTAAATGAATATCAGTCTAACATGTTTCATGGGGAAATAGATGGCGAAACAGTGGAAACAGTGTCAGACTTTATTTTTGGGGGCTCCAAAATCTGCAGATGGTGATTGCAGCCATGAAATTAAAAGATGCCTACTCCTTGGAAGGAAAATTAAGACCAATCTAGATAGCATATTAAAAAGCAGAGACATTACTTTGCCAACAAAGGTCTGTCTAGTTAAGGCTATGGTTTTTCCAGTGGTCATGTATGGATGTGAGAGTTGGCCTGTGAAGAAAGCTGAGTGACGAAGAACTGATGCTTTTGAACTGTGGTGTTGGAGAAGATTCTTGAGAGTCCCTTGGACTGCAAAGAGATCCATCCAGTCCATCCTAGTAGAGATCAATCCTGAGTGTTCATTGGAAGGACTGATGTTGAAACTGAAACTCCAGTACTTTGGCCACCTCATGTGAAAAGCTGACTCATTTGAAAAGACATGGCTGGATGGCATCATCAACTTGATGGACATGAGTTTGGGTAAACTCCAGGAGTTGGTGATGGACAGGGAGGCCTGGCGTGCTACAATTCATGGGGTTGCAAAGAGTCGGACACAACTGAGCAACTGAACTGAACTGAACGTGTTTCATAAAACAGATATAAATATAGAATACGGAGCTATGAAGTTGCCACAAAGCCCAGTTTGATTACTGATTTGAAAATTCTAGTTCTACAATTTTGGTAGTGTGACTGCTGTACTGACTTTTGAACATCTTACTAGTCAGTACTATATAGTAGACAGGGCTCAGCATTTAATCTCAGAAGAGCTTAATTGTATGAGTTTTCATGTACATTACTTAGCTTTCTTTATGTTCTTTTCAATTGTACTTTGTAACTGTATTAACTTGGGTAAGTTATTCAACATTTCTTACATTCATTTATTTTCTTCTATAAAATGGGAAGAATAACAGTAATACCTCTTCTTACACAGTTAATCTAAGGACTGAATGAAGTCCCACGGTCACCTTTAAAGCACTACTATGAATCTATTAATATTATAGTAGCATTTCTTCCAGGTAAATGATGTGCAAAGACCAAAACAGAGACACAAAGAACTTTTCACTAAAGACAGACTAAAATCTTTCTAAAATGCAACATTTATGTTGCTCCTTGTAATACTAGATGAAAGAAACAGTAATATTGTTTGTTTTGTTCTGTTAACACTTGCTAATGTGTAAATAAAATATTATACAGAATCTATACTATTTTGTGTTGTCTCTAAATAGGATCTGTTATGTTTAAAGAGAGTTCAGAAAAGTTACAAGATTTTGTTCCTAAAATTACTGTTGTAATTTACATCACAAGGGGGCAGTATTTCTTTTTTAAAAATCCCTTTGTAGAAGGCATAATTTATAATTCACTGAGGTGGTTCAATGGAAAATCTTGTAATAATACGTCAAGATTAAAATAATTTAGCAACCATGTCAACTGTAACTCATAGCCATTGGGGAAAACATCATAGTATTACATTTCTGGAAATACTTGAATAATTCCTAAATCAATAAGCTCGTGGGTTAACAGATGAGATGAAGTGTCTGCCAACCAGAATAGAAAGAACAGATACTGCATTCCAGTCCCAGCCACTCCAGCTGCCTTCATACTGGAAGCAGACCAGGGATCACACTGCTGTTCTGGCAGAAGCAGCAATTAGTAGGTGCAAGAGAAACAAAGTAACGTTACTTTTCTCCTCCAATAGGGCGCATTTGGGAAAGATCAAATAAATGAAATGGCTGTTCCCCTGGAAACAGCCAGCAAGAATCATCCCAAAGAATTCTCTACCCTGTGCTTAAAGGACTGACTTATATGAACTTCAGTTTAATACATACAAACTACCAGAGATATACAGTGCAGTGCTTCTTTTTACTGTGGGTCTAGTGGCTTTTTACTCATGGGTCAAGTCAAAGGTCAACAGGAATAACCTCCCTAATGGTCTGAAAAAGTAAAATAGTAAAATATAACACTGCAGCATGGGCTGAAACTCCTAACAGCCGCAATAATTCTAAATATAGGTCAGGTGGCAGAAGAGACCAGCCTCCTCAAGGCCAGAGGTGTTAATAATATCTGTGGAGTATTCACAAGACAGGCTATCTGAACCTTCATTTAATTTATTTAATCTTCTAATCACCACTGTTTGAGATGGGTACTGGTACAGAGGTTAAGTAAATAGCAAGGGCTGGGCTGCAGCCAAGATTAAACCCAGAAGGACTAACTCCAGAGCCCGTGCACTTAATCAACGCATGATACACTGCTTTTCATCAGGCTGAGTTCTGCACTAGCTTTCAGGCAGCCTGGACTTCAATCTTCCACTGACACTACACCTGTGATGCTGGGAAAACTGCATCATTTCTGGGCCTCACTTCATCCCTGCCCACCAACCACCCACTACCATCACATCCATAAATAAAGGAACTGGGCTAGGTAATGCACAAGGCTTTTCTTCGACTCATAATTCATGATGATATTATGAAAGCAGCTATTAAGTTGATGCAAAATGTGAGATCTTATATTTTTAGAAACCTATGTGCAGGTCAAGAAGCAACAGAACTGGACATGGAACAAGGAGCTGGTTCAAAATTGGAAAAGGAGTACGTCAAGGCTGTATATTGTCACCCTGCTTATTTAACTTAGATGCAGAGTGTTGTGTATATGTGCGCTCAGTCGTGTCTGACTCTGCAACCCCAAGGACTGTAGCCTACCGGCCTCCTCCGTCCATGGAATTTTCCAGGCAATAATACTGGAGTGGGTTGCCATTTCCTACTCCAGGGGATCTACCCCACCCAGGAATCAAACTCATGTTTCTTGCATCTCCTGCATTGGCCTGCCTTCTGTGATCTTTGATAGCAGCAAAGAAAATTTGTTTTCCTAACTTTTCATTCAAAAGCATACAGTCAGTCAGTCATCAGTTTACTTGTCTAGAAAAACTTATGGCTATCTCTTATCTACTCTTTTTCTATAAACAAGTTTTGACACAAAAGGTTATATATGAACAGTGTACAATATATGAACACTGCATATCTATAATTAAATGACAATTGAGGGATACACACCTCAAGAATATAAAAAGGACACTGAATATGGAAGTTCTGGACAATAAATAATGAATTTCACCGACTATACTTCAAAACACCGACTATACCTGGCTATAATCCTTCCACTGAGTATTAAACAATGTGACAGCTTTGAAAAGCTAAACATAACATAACAGAAATTATATGAGCTTTAAAAATCCTCTGACTGCAATTGCTGAACTTTTCATTAATATTCCCAGAAATTTAATGCAAGACACCAAGGTCCTATTAGGTAATCTTACAATCATTTTGAGAAGTCTTTAGATATTCTGATAAAATATCAATTTGGCATTCAATTATACTGTTTCACATTCATCATGAATATTAAAATCATTTCTTAAAAGCATAATTTCAAACTGGCCATTCTTATAAACTGAAGGAAATATTTCTTTTAAAGCATTTTGGCTGTGAGTATTTTAAATACTTTGAAATTTTCAGACATGAAGTCAATTTATTTCTGCTGTATTCTCAGGCTGATGTTGCCAGAGACTTATTGGGGAAAAAAAGTTATTATTTTTAAATACAAAAAATTAGAACCAACTAAATATCAAAACTGCTAAATTTTCAGATTTGAAAAAAAAATGCCAGAAGCTTAAAAATTCAGAGAGTAGTTTTCTAATCAAATGTGTTCACCTATGGCTGATTCATGTCAATGTATGGCAAAACAAATACAGTATTGTAATTAAAAAAATAAATAAATTTAATTAAAAAAATAAATAAATAAAATAAATTAAAAAATAAAATATTATAAAAAAATGCATTGTACTTAGTACTCTGTTTATTAAATAGCAATATCATCCTTGGAGATTTTATAATTCTTGATTCATGAATTAATTCTGGCCTTTTCTCCCATAAGGTAAGTGATATGGAGACATGTATAAATTTGAGAGTAAGCGTCATTAAAGCTGACTGTGGATCACAACAAACTGTGGGAAATTCTTAAAGAGATGGAAATACAAGATCACCTTACCTGCCTCCTGAGAAACCTGTATGCTGGTCAAGAAGTAACAGAACTGAACATGGAACAAGGAGCTGGTTCAAAATTGGAAAAGGAGTACGTCAAGGCTGTATATTGTCACCCTACTTATTTAAGTTATGTGCAGGGTGTGGTGTGTATGTGTGTGCTCAGTTGTGTCTGACTTTTTGCAACCCCATGGACTGTAGCCCACCAGACTCCTCTGTCCATGGAATTTTCCAGGCAATAATACTGGAGTAGGTATCCATTTCCTACTCCAGGGGATCTACCCTACCCAGGAATCCAATCCATGCCTCTTGCATCTCCTTGCCTGGCTTGCAGCTCTTGCATTGCCTGACAGATTCTTTAGCACTGTGCCACTTGGGAAGACCTGTATGCAGAGTGCATCATGCGAGATGCTGAGCTGGATGAATCACAAGCAAGCATCAAGACTGCTGGGAGACATATCAATATCCTCAGATATGCAGATGATACCATCCCAATGGTTGAAAGGGAAGAGGCTCTCGATGATGGCGAAAGAGGAGAGTGAAAGAGCTGGCTTAAAATTCAACATTCGAAAAACTAAGATCATGGCAAATAGATGGGGAAAAAGTGGAAGCAGTGACAGATTTTATTTTCTTAGGCTCCAAAATCACTGTGGACAGAGACCGCAGCCATGAAATTATAAAATGCTTGCTCCTTGGAAGAAAAGCTACGACCAACCTAGACAGCATATTAAAAAGCAGAGACATCACTTTGCCAACAAAGATCTATCTAGTCAAAGTGAGGTTTTTCAGTAGTCATGTACAGATGTGAGAGTTCGACCATAAAGACTAAGCATCACAGCATTGATACTTTCAAACTGTGGTGCTAGAGAAGACTCTTTAGAGTACCCTGGACTGCAAGGAGATCAAGCCAGTCAATCCTGCAGGAAATTAACCCTGAATATTTATTGGAGGCACTGATGCTGAAACTGAAATTCCAATACTTTGGCCACCTGATGTGAAGAGCCACTCACTGGAAAAGATTCCACTTCTGGGAAAGATTGAGGGCACGAGGAGAAGCAGATGGCAGAGGATGAGCTGACTGGATGGCATCACTGACTCTGGACATGAGTTTCAGCAGACTCCAGGAGATGGTGAGTGACAGGGAAGCCTGGGGTGCTGCAGTCCATAGGACCTCAAGGAGTCAGACACAACAACTTAGTGACTGAACAGCAAAAGCTAAAAAATACTTCTTTTCTTAATAATTCATTTCTTGTTATCTAGTACCTACACAAATCAGGAACTCAGTTCCTGATAATTTGAAGGACTAAAATTATTATTTCAGAGGCTATGCATTGCTGATAGAAATTCGCCATTCACATTAGTTATTATAATTAAAAAATATTTTTTTCTAATCAGATAGATACGAAATCATATCTATCATATAAATTTTATTTCTTGCCTACCACCAACATTTGTCATATATAGTTTGCCCATCTTGCTGTTTACTTTTAATTTTTTAGAATTTTGCCATAATACTTTACAGTTGTATGAATTAAATCTACTTGATATTTTGCCAAAAAAAAAAAAAAAAACTTCTGCCATTTAGCCTATTTTGTATTTTCTTACCTGGAAGTAAGCAAGTTAGCATGGTATCTATAGCATAAAAACTGATCATTACATCATATATATCATTACCATTTTAATCTTGTGGTAATCCTACAAATGTTAAGGATAGTGAACATAATTCTAATTATCTTAAAGGTTTACATATATATCAGTGTATTTTTCAGAATAATAGAGAACTAAAATACTAGTCCAAACTTTCATAGAATTCTTCCTCGAAATCCACTCAAATCTAATAATTCTCAAAAGGCACATTAGATCAAACCAAAAACTTCTTCCATAGTAATAAAAGACTAAACTAGAAAACAGGAATCCAGACAGTAATAACATAATGAGCAAACCAGCTCTACCTTTGCCAAAGTTAATTTTAAAAGTTGTTTGAATTGATTATTAACTTGATTTAAGCTACATTTAAACAACAAAAAAAAAACCCACCCAAAACTATATCCAGTCAAGAGTACTCAACTTTAATAAACTTCAAAAGCAATTTTGAAGCTTATTACCTTATTCTCAATCTGTAGATTATTATTATATTTTTCTTAAGTTGCCATGTTTGAAAGGAGAAAAGGAAACTACCATTTATTATGTTATAGTAAAATGCCTTTAGAAACTGTGAATTATCTAATTTAACCTTCATAACTTCTCTGGAAGGAATACATTATTTTCCAGAGAATTCAGCTGAGGGCCTTCAGACTTGAAAATAATGATACTATGCTATTTATCAATGTGCACAAAACGACTGACTTGGGAGCAACAGTCTTTCCAAAGCATGCTTCTAATCTCTTTATGTGGAAAAATACTTGAACTCAATGATTAATTTGAAGTTTAGAAGACACAGGATTGGCAGGCAAGAGGTGACCATTCAACAAATATATAGTGAGGGCCTACAGAGGCCATGGCTGGGAACTGAGAGCCCCTGCCTTTAAAGGGCTGAAAACTTAGGGCATCTATAGAGTTACTTAAGAGCCAAACACTTATTTGGGTTTCCATAAAAATCTGGTCCCATTCTCTTTCTAACCCAAAGTTTTCCCAGTTCAGTTCAGTTGCTCTGTCTGACTCTTTGTGACCCCATGAATCGCAGCACGCCAGGCCTCCCTGTCCATCACCAGCTCCCGGAGTTCACTCAGACTCACGTCCATCGAGTCAGTGATGCCATCCAGCCATCTCATCCTCTGTCGTCCCCTTCTCTTCCTGCCCCCAATCCCTCCTAGCATCAAAATCTTTTCTAGTGAGTCAGCTCTTCGCATGAGGTGGCCAAAGTACTGGAATTTCAGCTTTAGCATCATTCCTTCCAAAGAAATCCCAGGGCTGATCTCCTTCAAGTGCCTTATAAATATAGGTAACTCGGACAAATCCTTGCCATGCTTCTGGTCTTTGATGACAATAACTAGATGTCTTACATTCCCACATGAAGCAGCTTCTCTTTGAGCATGGTGAAGTGAAGTCACTCAGTCGTGTCCGACTCTTTGCGATCCCGTGGACTGTAGCCCACCAGGCTCCTCTGTCCATGGGATTCTCAGGCAAGAGTACTGGAGTGGGTTGCCATTTCCTTCTCTAGGGTATCTTCCCAACCCAGGGATCGAACCCAGGTCTCCTGCATTGCAGGCAGACGCTTTAACCTCTGAGCAACCAGTTAATAGCACATTTTGGACCTCTTCCCCAATTACATGTTGGCAGGATCCATTTATAAGAAACCTAGACTTTCCAGACTAACTGCAAGAAGGCTCGTGCTGCTGCTGGCACTACACACAATGTGGAGATTACATGTAATTTTGACTCTGTGATACCATTCGAAGGTACCAGAACAGGTTTCTTTCCAGTTCCCTGAAGAGCGCCTTTATTTGCTTTTAACAGTGCTTGCAACTGCAGTCATAATCATTCTTTCACCAGATACAGAGCAGAGATACCTCAAGATGTGTGCCTGCTTGTTTCTCTTATGTGATGTGTTGCACTTGGTCACTCAGTCATGTCTGACTCTTTGTGACCCCATGGACTATAGCCTGCCAGGCTCCTCTATCCATGGGGATTCTTCAGGCAAGAATACCAGAGTGGGTTGCCATGCCCTCCACCAGGGGGATCTTCCTGACCCGGGGGATCGAATCCAGGTCTCCTGCATTGCAGGAAGATTCTTTACTATCTGAGCCACCAGGCCTCAATTGTCAATCAGAATATCTCTCCAGCATCTTTGGGTGTTTCCCAAAAACAGCATTATGGCCCACATACTGAAGGAGGCTGGCAGGCACACCCCTCTTCTAGAGACTATCTCTGAGTACCAACTACTTACTGGTCCTGGCTGAAAAAGTTCTCTTAAAATTCAAATATCTAAATTCAAAAGAGAATTGCTGTCATAAATCCCAATCAATTCTGTTGCCAATTAAGAGTAAGAAGTCTCCAATGTGAAAACTGATCCTGGGGCAACTTTGGATGGGTGGAGGTGAAGATCAACCTTAGAACAAATTCCAGTGAGCACACTGGGAGCCATTACAAGAAGCAGTGACCCCACTTGTGGAAAGCAAAGAAACATCTCATTTGCCATAAAAAGTAGGCAATGTGTTGTAAACAGTTACCACCTACCCCAATTCTACCCTACTTTACAGGCAAAAAAACTTTAATCCATCAATATAAAAATGTTAAAAATGTAAAATTTCTTCTTTGGGACTAAAATTTTGATTAGAAAGCAATGATATTTTTGCAGAACCAACTGCAATTCCCACTAATAGAAATCTCCACATAAGGATAAGCAAATAATAAAATAGCATATGAAAATCTTTAGCAAATGAAAATTCAAGTTGCCGTTTTGATCATCTCTCTTAATCTTTCCTCCATACTGTTTGCTCCAGCAACACTGTTCTCCTTGTTGTTCTTTGAAAATAATAGAAACCTTCCTGCCAGGGGCCTGTGCACTCTGAGTGTTCCTCTTAAGCCAACTATTTCTCCAGCTATTCACATGGCCCACTGCCTCACCTCCTTTCTGCCTTTGCTCCAATATATCACCTTCTCAAAGAAGAAGCTATTTAAAATCATAATCTATTTGCCAATTGCTTCCCCACCTGGCACCCACAATCCCCCTTACACTGCTCTGTTTGTTGATGGTATTTATCATGTTATATTAAACTGTGAGATTTATTTGTTTACTCTTGTATAAGAAATCGTTCACATAGAAGGCCTGATGTTGGTCTTTAAAGGGGCCTGCTTAGGGGGCGGCTCTTGGCTGGGCCTGAGATGTTTAGAATCTTCCCTATTTTACTTACTAATAAGGTTGGTTGCCAAGGCTACATGCAAACCTCAGAGATATTGCCAATTCATTTCCAGACCACAACAATAAAGTATTATCAAAACAGTGAGTGACAAGAACATTTTGGTTTCTCAGTGAATACAAAAGCTGTGTTTACACTATGCTAAGGTCAAATTATGTGTGTAACAGCATTGTCGAAAGAAAAGTACATACTTTAAAAATTCCTTATTGCTAAAAATGCTAACCATTCCCTAAGCCTTCAAGCAAGCTATAATCTTTTTGCGATAAAAGCATCAAAGATTGTTGACCACAGGTCACCATAATAAATATAATAATGAAAAAGTTTGATATATTGGATAATTACCAAAATGTGACACAGAGACATGAACCAAGCAAATCACTATTGGGAAAATGAGGCTAACAGGCTTATTCCACACAAGGCTGCCACAGATCTTCAATCTGTAAAACACGATATCTGCAAAGAGTAATAAAGTGAAGCGCAGTTAAACAAGGTCTGCCTGTATTTGTGAAAAACAGCGTGATTTACAATGAACACCTCCTTTCCTTCTGGGAGTATGGAATTTGGTAATATGAAGCTGGTTTCACAGGCACAGAATGCCTATATGACTCGCCCCTAGTTATAACTCTGGATGAAGTCTCGAGTGGACCTCCCTGGGCAGCACCCATGGCACTGCACACATGTTGCTTCATTTGATCACTGGAAAAAGCAGCAGGTTCTCTGCAATGTGCCAATCCCTGGGATGAGAAAACATCGAAGGCTGTGCCTGGAGCCCTCCAGACTCTGCCTGAGGAGTCTTTTCCCTGCAGATCCTGATGTGTGGCCAGACCTGTCAGTACAAACTCCTCTGAGTCCAATGAGTATTCCCAGCAAGTCACCAAACATGAATGATCATGTGACCTTCAAAATATTACGTTTGTTGTTGATCATATGTCCTCCCCCTAGAATGTAAGCTCCCCAAGGCAAGGGATTTAAAAATCCCTTTAGCTCACTGATATATCATTTATATATAGAAAACCTCTTTAGCTCACGAACATACCCAGTGCCCAGAACAAGGCCTGTTGCATAGTGGGCATCAGTTAATACTTGTTGAATGAATGAGGGATAAAACAAATGCCCTGGGGAGATAAATTTTTTTAAATAACTAAAATTTCAACCTATATTGTCAAAGATCTTTAAGAGAACATTGTATTTATAAAGAGGGAAAACTACCTACTAGCAGGAAATAACTGCCTTTATGTGAAAGGAAGGAGATGAATTACAAACATTAAGTTGATAACAAATAGCAGACTGCACACTGCAGAAATAACACAAATGTGAATGAGAACAGCTCAATGAATTCTCCTCAAATTCAGAAGAAAAGGATAAAGAGGTAAACGTAGTAGGTGAAAATGAATTGAAATTTCAACAGTCAAAAATATAAACACTCAAGCAGGAGAAATCAAGTTACCTACATTGCATATAGGATGCTTCCTGTAATTGTTGAATGAATTGAATCAATAGAAATCATATTGGTATCAATATATCCTCTTCAAGTTTTCAGTGACAGATACAGAGGTGTAACAAGTTCCAGTTTGTCCTCTTTTTCTTTTGCTCCACGTCTAGCACTTTTTCCTGACTGCTAACCATGCTAAGCAACATGGTTCTAGCCCATTACCAGACACCCAAATCCTCCCCTCCCTGGGTGTACATGTTGTCCCTTCCATCAAAAGGTGGAATATGTTTCTCCTCCCCTTGACTCTAGGCTAGACTTGTGAATTCACTAACAGAATGCAGTGGAGGTGGCTTCCACCTCTGCAGTCTTAGAAGCATGCTTCCATGCTGGAAAGAAGTCCAAGCTTTCTACCTGGAGAGAAAGGCAATGTGGAGAAGACCTGAGGCATCCAGACAACAGTGATCACCAAGGTTTCAAACATATGAGAGACTTTCTCAGACTTTCTAGCCCAGTTGCCACAGAACTCCCAGTTGAATAGAATGACATAAGCAACCTCAACCAATACTACATGGAGCAGAAAAACAGTCCATCTCAACCTAATTGACCTATCGAATTGTGAGAAATAATTAACTGTTTCTGTTTCAAACATCAAGTTTCATGGAAGCTTGTTGCACAGCAGTGGGATTCCCAGGTCGTTCAGTGCTAAAGAATCCACCAGCCAAGGCAGGAGATTCAGGAGATATGTGTTTGATCCCTGGGTCAGGAAGATCCCCTGGAGGAGGATATGGCAACCCACTCCAGTATTCTTGCTGGAAAAATCCCAAGGACAGGGGAGCCTGGCAGACTACAGTTCATGGCGTCCCAAAGAGTCAGACACAACTGAGTGACTGGGCACACATGTTGCACAGCAACAGGTAACTGAGACAGAGGGGTGGCTCATACTGTAAAGATGATAGTGTTATTCTCTTTTCCTTATACCCTTTGGGCCTTAACAAAAGCATATTAAGGTCATCTTCGTGAATATTCAGGGATAATAGATAATTTTCTTTTAATTTTTTAAAATGAGGGGATACTTGGCCTACCAAACACTAAAGCACCTCTAGACTTTAATAATCAGAAAAAGAATAGCAGCTATCATTTATTGAATGCTTACAGTGTCTTGCTGCTGCTGCTGCTAAGTCGCTCCAGTCGTGTCTGACTCTGTGTGACCCCACAGATGGCAGCCCACCAGGCTCTACTGTCACTGGGACTCTCCAGGCAAGAACACTGGAGTGGGTGTACAGTGTCTTAGGCATCATTTAAAGTATTGCCATGACAAATAAATAATGCTATTATTCTTCACATTTCCAGATGAAAATCTGAAAGTAACTTTCTAAGCTTTTACAGTAATAATTATAGGGCATCAGTGCTAAACCAGAATAACAAGAAAGATAGCCAACAAAGCTACACATGTATCAAGATAGGGCAGGACAGACTGTCTGAGGTTATTAAGATGAATTACATATGTAAAAACATTGGGCCTGCCCATGCATTGTACTGAATAAATAATCATTGGAATTGAAAAGCCTTCGGTCTTCTGAAAAGTCTCCTAAGGGATCTGAGACAACCACAACTCTCACCTAAGGGAAAGAAAGGTCATGAGAAAAGAAGGAATGCTCCATGATTTCAATCACTCTGTCATCTTGCTCTGTACAACTGGGTGTGGCAGGGAGAGAATTATCAGGGGAGGATCAAGTAAGATCTCTGCTTGGCACAGAAACTTTGTTTGGGGAGGAAAACTCAACCCTTAGGGAAAAGAGCAGATCTCCTTACAAATTAAAACTGAAAAAAATAATAATAATAAACCTTTGCGATCAGAGAGCAATACCTTCATTCCACAGAAGAAAATGATGCTCGGTGGCTACTATGATTTGCTCAGGGTCGTGTTTTGGTGCCAGAGCTGTTCCCTTTTCCCCTTGGAGTAATTCTTTCCCTATATCCTTTCCACTCCAAACCCACCTGAGAAGCACCCTCTCCAGCCCCAACCCCTTCACTTTCATGAACTGATAGCAACTTAAAGAAGCAACAGCACCAAGGCAGTGTCTGTCTCGTTCATCTGTGTCTCAGCACCCAGCACTAGCCCTCTCCAGGAGCACTGATCTAGGGAAGAATGGGAAACACATCAGTCAACAGTTATCTCCACCTCTCCTCAGCAAAGGCAAGCTACAGCATTTACAGAAGTAATTTTGCTGAATATATCAATCATTCTTTAACACACAAGTATTCATTTCTACCTATGATTTCTTCCTGTAAGCTCTGTGACAAAATATTATCCTTTAGAACCAAAGATTTGTTTTTCTAGCATAATTATGTTTTTCTTTCACAATGAATATAGTCATTAAATAGGAAGAGTTGATTCTTTTCATTTCTCACCAAGAGGGCAAGATGTTTCCTTATAATTGATGTTCTGAAGTGGGCAGCCTGCACTTTGCCTGAAGTGCCATTTCATCTGCAGTAATGAGACTCTCGGTCCATGAAGCCACATAAAAACCATATGTTTCTTTATTTAAAGACAACTGTTCACCAAAGGCTATGCCAGGATAATGCTGAAATTCAAAGGAGATCAGAATGTATGACTAATGAAAGGATTCATCAGGATCATGATTTTTTACAACATCCTAAACAAACGAAACTCTCCCTGAAGCCTTCAGACAGGTTGAAATACATACCATGTCATAATACTTTCTTCTCCAAATAATCCTTAAACTAAAGAATTAATTGAAATAAATAAATAAACATTTTAAATGGTAAAAAAAAAAAAAAGAATTGATTTTATGCCACTCACGTTTTCAGGAATTGTTGTATCATCAGCATTCCAGTGTCTTTCCAGTAGAGAGTCATGAATATTCCCTCACCCATTCTTGGCAGAGATCATCCACCAATATTTCTCCTCAGTGCCACTTGCACAACTTGACTGGGAAGAGTCTTTGTTCTTCAGGAATTTCTCATCAACTGCTGTCCTTTAGATTTCTACAGCATCCCTGGTCATTTGCTGTTGTTTTGTCACTAAATCGTGTCCAACTCTATCGTGACCCCATGGCCTGTAGCCCACCAGGTTCCTCTGTCCCTGGAATTTTTCAGGCAAAAATACTGGGGTGGGTTGCTATTTCCTTTTCCAGGGGACCTGCCCAACCCAGGGACTGAGCCTGCCTCTCCTGCACTGCAGGCAGATTTTTCACCACTGAGCCACCAGGGAAGCCCACAGAGACAAGAAAAACGTCCTCATTTTTCTCAGCTTAGACAGTCCACCAGCCTACTCTTGGGTTCCCCCTGCCAGGACACCATGGTCTGGGAGCTCTCTCAATATAGTCAGCTGGGTCCATAGCAGGGCTCATCTCATTTATTCCCTGTTTCTTGAGGATTACTGTCCTTCATTGTCTGATATTTTGAAAATTATTGTTTCATGTATTTTGTCCACTTTTTTGTTTGTTTCAGGCAAAGCAAAAGTCAATATTCAGGGTTTTTTTTTTTTAAGTTTAGTGTGGAGGTGGATATGATTTGACCTTTTTAAAATCAAGATACAGACTTTTATGGGTATAAGAAAGAAAAGTGACCTGAGGAAGTGTCTGAGGGGAAGAGGGCATTAGGGGTGGACACCAAGAACAGGAAAGCATCAGACACTGTATCTACTCTACCTTCCAACGTGTCCTAGGGATGACTTGAGAAAAGAGTTCAAGAAACTCTAGATTCCAGTGCTATGTCTAGGCTTATATTTATGATTCAGCACTTACAACAATAAAGAGATAATTCTTTACTCTTTAAGGTGACCTAGCCTATGACACTTATGATTCTTGATAAACCTATATGCAGGTGAGGAGGCAACAGTTAGAACTGGACATGGAACAACAGACTGGTTCCAAATAGGAAAAGAAGTACGTCAAGGCTGTATATTGTCACCCTGCTTGTTTAACTTGTATACAGAGTACATCATGAGAAACGCTGGACTGGAAGAAACACAAGCTGGAATCAAGATTGCTGGGAGAAATATCAATAACCTCAGAAATGCAGATGACACCACCCTTATGGCAGAAAGTGAAGAAGAACTAAAAGCCTCTTGATGAAAGCAAAAGTGGAGAGTGAAAAAGTTGGCTTAAAGCTCAGCATTAAGAAAATGAAGATCATGGCATCCAGTCCCATCACTTCATGGGAAATAGATGGGGAAACAGTGGAAACAGTGTCAGACTTTATTTTGGGGGGCTCAAAAATCACTGCAGATGGTGACTGCAGCCATGAAATTAGAAGACGTTTACTCCTTGGAAGAAAAGTTATGACCAACCTAGATAGCATATTCAAAAGCAGAGACATTACTTTGCCGACTAAGGTCCATCTAGTCAAGGCTATGGTTTTTCCAGTGGTCATGTATGGATGTGAGTTGGACTGTGAAGAAGGCTGAGCGCCGAAGAATTGATGCTTTTGAACTGTGGTGTTGGAGAAGACTCTTGAGAGCCCCTTGGACTGCAAGGAGATCCAACCAGTCCATTCTGAAGATCAACCCTGAAGATCATTCCTTCTTTGGAAGGAATGATGCTAAAGCTGAAACTCCAGCACTTTGGCCACCTCATGCGAACAGTTGACTCATTGGAAAAACTCTGATGCTGGGAGGGATTGGGGGCAGGAGGAGAAGGGGATATGAAAGAGGATGAGATGGCTGGATGGCATCATGGACTCGATGAACGTGAGTCTGAGTGAACTCTGGGAGTTGGTGATGGACAGGGAGGCCTGGCGGGCTGCGATTCATGGGGTCACAAAGAGTCGGACACGACTAAGCAACTGAACTGAACTGCAGCACACCAGGCTTCCCTGTCTTTCACTAACTCATTGAGTTTGCCCAAACTCATGTCCATTGAGTTGGTGATATTATCTAACCATCTCATCCTCTGTCACCTCCTTCTCTTGCCCTCAATTTTTCCCAGCATCAGAGTCTTTTCCAGTGAGTCAGTTCTTCATATCGGGTGGCCAAAGTATTGGAGCTTCAGCATCAGTCCTTTGAGTGAATATTCAGGGTTGATTTCCTTTAGGATTTACTGGTTTGATCTCCTTCTTATCTAAGGGACTCTCAAGAGTCTTCTCCATTACCACAATTTGAAAGCATTAATTCTTTGATGCTCAGCCTCAATAAACCAATTCTATCTCTTTATTTGAATAAGAATTAGAATTCTGTCCTCTGAATGTTAATCCATGCAAATTTCACAGACATTATTTGAATGAACGGAAACTGTCAGCATGGCTCCATTTAAACAGCATGTTGCTTGGATTTTTATGCATGACAGAGTAGGGCTGAAATGTGGCAGGTGTGAATAGGCCAGATGACACACTGAGTCAGACTGCTCAGGGGGATGAGTCTGATGATGCAAACTATTTAGAGGAAGGAAGAAATACCAAATAATAAATATGTTCTCCTTAAAGCAGAACCTCATTTACTGATTTAGAAGGGAGAAATTAAAATAATGCTTAAGAACTGGGTTGACACAGAAAGTCCACTAGGAAACAGCATAATATAATGAGATCTAGTCTGCCTTTCACTGAAGGAGAAGAGCAGTCCTTAAGGTATCATTTCTATATGAAGAGGCTTTTGTGTGGTCTTCTGTATAAAGGGTAATTGCTATTGCCATACTTTCTACATACTTCTGTCTAAATTCATGTCCAGAAATAAAATGTACAGGCACAGATAACTCTTCACATTTTTAGCCATACCTAACTACAGTCTCTTTATACATAAATTTGTGTTCAGAAGTTTCTAAGACAGTTATAGCCAGGGTTCAGTTCAGTTCACTTCAGTTCAGTCGCTCAGTCATGTCCGACTCTTTGCAACCCCATGAATCGCAGCACGCTAGGCCTCCCTGTCCATCACCAACTCCAGGAGTTCACTCAGACTCATGTCCATCGAGTCCATGATGCCATCCAGCCATCTCATCCTCTGTCATTCCCTTCTCCTCCTGCCCCCAATCCCTCCCAGCATCAGAGTCTTTTCCAATGAGTCAGCTCTTCGCATGAGGTGGCCAAAGTACTGGAGTCTCAGCTTTAGCATCATTCCTTCCAAAGAAATCCCAGGGTTGATCCCCTTCAGAATGGACTGGTTGGATCTCCTTGCAGTCCAAGGGACTCTCAAGAGTCTTCTCCAACACCACAGTTCAAAAGCATCAATTCTTTGGCGCTCAGCCTTCTTCACAGTCCACTCTCACATCCATACATGACTACTGGAAAAACCATAGCCTTGACTAGACAGACCTTAGTCGGCAAAGCAATGTCTCTGCTTTTGAATATGCTATTTAGGTTGAACATAACTTTTCTTCCAAGGAGTCAGCGTCTTTTAATTTCATGGCTGCAGTCGCCATCTGCAGTGATTTTGGAGCCCCCAAAAATAAAGTCTGACACTGTTTCCTGTTTCCCCATCTATTACCCATGAAGTGATGGGACTGGATGCCATGATCTTCGTTTTCTTAATGCTGAGCTTTAAGCCAACTTTTTCACTCTCCTCTTTCACTTTCATCAAGAGGCTTTTTAGCTCCTCTTCACTTTCTGCCATAAAGGTGGTGTCATCTGCATATCTGAGGTTATTGATATTTCTCCCAGCAATCTTGATTCCAGCTTCTGCTTCTTCCAGTCCAGCGTTTCTCATGATGTACTCTGCATACAAATTAAATAAGCAGGGTGACAATATACAGCCTTGACACGCTCCTTTTCCTGTTTGGAACCAGTCTGTTGTTCCATCTCCAGTTCTAACTGTTGCTTCCTAACTTGTATACAGATTTCTCAAGGGGCAGGTTAGGTGGTCTGGTATTCCCATCTCTTTCAGAATTTTCCACAGTTTATTGTGATCCACACAGTCAAAGGCTTTGGCATAGTCAATAAAGCAGAAATCGATGTTTTTCTGGAACTCTCTTGCTTTTTCCATGATCCAGCAGATGTTGGCAATTGGATCTCTGGTTTCTCTGCCTTTTCTAAAACCAGCTTGAACATCAGGGAGTTCACAGTTCACATATTGCTGAAGCCTAGCTTGGAGAATTTTGAGCATTACTTTACTAGCATGTGAGATGACTGCTATTGTGCGGTAGTTTGAGCATTCTTTGGCATTGCCTTTCTTTGGGATTGGAATGAAAACTGACCTTTTCCAGTCCTGTGGCCACTGCTGAGTTTTCCAAATTTGCTGGTATACTGAGTGCAGCACTTTCACAGCATCATCTTTCAGGATTTGAAAGAGCTCAACTGGAATTCCATCACCTCCACTAACTTTGTTCATAGTGATGCTTTCTAAGGCCCACTTGACTTCACATTCCAAGATGTCTGGCTCTAGATTAGTGATCACATCATCATGATTATCTGGGTCGTGAAGATCTTTTTTGTACAGTTCTTCTGTGTATTCTTGCCACCTCTTCTTAATATCTTCTGCTTCTGTTAGGTCCATACCATTTCTGTCTTTTATTGAGCCCATCTTTGCATGAAATATTCCTTTGGTATCTCTGAAAAAGAATCTCCTTGATGGTTATAAATTTAGTCTGATGCTAAAGGTTTGGTGTTTGACAAGCATGAGCTCTTAGCTCCAGTAGGCCCTCCGAGTAGCATATACTCTCCAAACCCATACTGAAATAGCTAGCCCAGGCTAGAAGTTGTTGTTGTTCAGTTGCTGAGTCTTTGCAGCCCATTAAACTGCAGCACACCGGGCTTCCTTGTCCTTCATTATCTCCTGGAGTTTGCTCAAACTCATGTCCACTGAATTAATGATGCCATCTAACCATCTCATCCTCTGTCGTCCCCTTCTTTTCCTGCCCTCAGTCTTTCTTTTTTTTTTTTCTGAGTTCCCAGTCCAGTGGGACATGAATGTTTATTTTATTTTATTTTTTATTTTTAGGAAGCATCCAGGTCTTTTCCAATGAGTCAGCTCTTTGCATCAGGTGGCCAAATTATTGGAGCTTCAACTTCAGCATCAATCCTTCCAATGAATATTCAGGGTTTATTTGCTTTAGAATTGACTAGTTTGATCTCCTTGTTACCCAAGGGACTCTCAAGAGTCTTCTCCAGATGTGCCTCAATTTCTTGTTCAGTACTCTGGTCTGAAATTATGGCTGTTTTGTTTAATAAGGATTGTGATCTTTGTTAATTATTTGAAACTGCCCATTTATGGAGAGATGGAGCCCTCTCTCCTGTAGTCTCAGTTGTAGTCTGGAGTCTGATTTAAAGTAATGTGATGATCTGGAGAATGTTACCCCTAGCTTTGTATGTCAGTCTTGCCTAAATTACCTTACTTCTACCTACCATCTTCCAGACTGGGCCACCATCAGGCCAAAGTTGGTTCTGGGCATTACTGCTAATTACCCAACTTGAAGGAAAACCTTAGAGACAAAGCTCTTATCTCTGTGTCCACAGAACTCTGGGTAACACATGGATGAGGTTCTGACAATCTATGAACCCTCAACACTAGTTTTATGTATAGATAATTTTGGATATATGCAAATGAATTTTCTTCAAAGTTTCAAAAGATCCATAGCCCAGAAGTTTAATATCCACCATCCAGAAGAGAAGCCCATTCTTCCTGTTCTGGTCCCTCATAGTTTTAGTTTCTTTCTGCTCCCTACTGATGAGCATCACTGAAATCCTGAAAAGTACAATGAATGAGCCAGACAGAATTATAACTACTTCAGAGCAGTTTTATAAGTCAACTACAGCATTACAAAATGTCTTCTTTACTCCAATTTCTTCTTCACATATCCCATTTGTGGTTAAGCAAAATCAGCATCTTCTATTACTTAATGATACTACATTATAAGACAGCTTCTTCATGGATATTTAATTGATTTTCATCCAATTAAAACATTTGTTCAAATTGCACAGGATGCCAGTGGAAGGTATCAATTTCCAAGAATATTCTCTGCCACAAGTTTTATGGTTTTTTTTTTCTTTTGCTTGACTGTTCCTGCTGTTTTGATTAAGCTATCATGGTCTAAAGGGTAAAATCCAACATATTCATAGTTGACATTGAAGAACTTAAATATATACTAATTTGCTTCTTCATTTGAATATCCTCTCATACTGACTTTATGATCTTCTGAAATTAAAACTCTCTTATCAAATCACAATTCTTGGCTTGTCTCTTTTTTTACTGATTCCCCTTTTTTTTCTTCCACTGTTTTTTTATTGCAGTAAATACAATAATGCAAAATTCACTATCTTGACCATTTTTCAGTTCTTACTGGTGGCTTCTTACAATTCTTACTATGGCTTTCCAGGTGGTGCAGTGGTAAAAAATCCATTATAGGACATCATTCACAGGTATTAAAAATACACTATTTTTCCATTAGATTTTATTTTCACCTCAAATAAAAAACCTGTTGATATATTTTTATCTGACATTTTTCTTCACACTGTGTCCAGCTCTTCCCCACTCCTCCCTGGAGGTGAAGTTAAGACAGCTCCCTGCTTGGTTGATTCTGCAGGAAATTACAAAGAAAGACGAAAGTCTTATTTTTAAACTTTTCTAAGTTCTTTTTTTCTTTCAGTTTTTGATTCTTTATAGCCAGAGAGTCAAACTACCCACAGAACCTACCAGTAAAAACCAGCAGTAAAAGAAAATGGATTTCATTGCCAGTTACAAGAATGAGGTCAAGGTTTGAAATTCCTTACAATAATACTTTTCTATTTCATTATATCAAAAATTATTGGCTATGCATTAAGATAAGCCATATGTACCTGATTCCTAATTAATAAATATTATCTTTTCATTTAAATTAAGTTTAAAACAATAACTTTCAACAAATGAATTTCTTCTCAATTGAGCTATTTTTGCTGGAGAGAAAAATTAACAAAGTCAAGGGTACATGGGTACATGTATCAGAATTTTGCTCTATTTTGTTGTTATTGATTTGTCAAGAGAACAAAGAATATATACACATACATTTATATTACTGTAGGGAACTGCTCAGTATTTCAGCATGAACAGAGCAGTACAGAGCAGAATGGAGGTTTATGTGTGAAAGAAGATAAACGATGGTGGGGAAGGCAATCTATGGGGCTAGCTTTAAAAATGAAGTTTAAAAAAATTAAAAATAAAACAAACAAAACCATTACAGAGCTTCAGAGCAACCCAAGATCTGGCCATAAAAGACCTTAAGAAGGCCCTAAGTCCTGGAAAGAAGTAAGAACACACCTCTGGATGCTCCATTTCCAGCTATGGAATTGTAATCAGGATCATAAATGACTTCAAGCTTGAGTAGCCACGTGAATAAATGAAACTGTGTGCATTCAGTAACCAGGAGTGGTGGAAACAGGGGCAAACTGAAGATCCCCATCCGAAAGCCTTCCAGTGTAAAGGCAAAGGTGAAACACTGAAACACTCAGTTACAGAGATAAAGACAAACAGCACAGGATGTCACTTACATGTAGTGTCCAAAACACGACACCAGTGAACTCACCTATGAAACAGGAACAGACGCACAGACATAGGGAACAGACTTGTGGTTGCCAAAGTAGGGGTGGCGGGGAGGAATGGACTGAGAGTTTGGGATCAGCAGTTGCAAAATATTGTATATAGAATGGATAAACAAAGTCCTACTATATCGCACAAGGAACTCTATTCAACATGCTGTTATAAACCATAGTAAAAAAGAATATGATAAAAAAAGTGTGTGTGTGCACGCATAGCTGAATCACTTTGCTGTACAGCAGAAATTAATACAACATTGTAAAGCAACTATACTTCAATAAAATAAATTTTAAAAAGAAAGAAGAAAAGATAATGATGATATAAGTGATAGAGGCAGATTTACGTAGTAAAATTTGCCTTGTATTCAAAAGATCTCTGAAGCATTTCATAAGAGCCTATGGGGCACAGTCTTTTGGTAGGAAGCTGAACAGAAAAAGGGGTATGTTTGGGGAAATGGTGGGAAATATTCGAACAATCTGACATAAGCCCCGAGGCTGAGAGATGACAAGGGTAAGAAGGAGAAGAGGAGCTGCCTCTGAAGCGTATAGCCTTACGCTCCCTTCAGTCGTTACCCTCCTGTTCCCATAGAATCTGTATTAAAAGATGGTGAAAGAATGAGCAATGGATGAGAAGGTTCTGAGGAAGCAAGCGTAAAGGAAGCACACTGGTGAGAAGATCCTAGGCTGGAATAGATGAAAGGAAGGGTGCAGCCTGAGGCCAGGGGACTATGTCTGCATGATCTTTCTGATGAAAGGGAGATCCATCACCTGTTGGGGCCAAGTGTCAGCCAAGCAACTCCATGGTCTATCACCTGTATTCACGGGAGGTTACTCTGTAGATATCATACCAGTGATGTGAACTAAGAATTTCCAAAGAAATATCCATGGTTAGCCACTATTTTAACGATGGTTTCATCCTACTTCCTGCCTTTATGGCATAATTTCAGTGTCATATAATACTAGATCCAAACAACTGAGGAAATATTTTAAATACTCACTTGGTTTCAAATACAAGGGTGTGTGTGTGTGTGTGTGTGTGTGTGTGTGTGTGATTTCTGGTTGGTTTATGTTACTGAAATCAAGAGGAGAACTTTTCTGTGTTGTTTAAGAGAAAAAAACATGATTAACTAAAAGGCAAACTCTGTTAACCAATAAACAAATGAATCCAGAAAAAAAAAGAAGAGAAAGAGAGGGTAGAAGTTGGTTTGTAGCATTCATTTTTGTAAAACAACAAAATCATATTAACTGGAACCTGTGACCTTAACTATTTCAACACAGAAAAAGAAGTCAGCATCACTAATTGACAGTTCTGCTTGGAAGTCTCTCTTACGATGTTTAACTTGGTTGGTACAAATTTTTTTGCCAATTAAAGTTGTGCAATATTCTCAGAGATTAAAATATTTTCAGCAACTACATCTTCTTGGAAAAAAAATAGTTGGGTTTTTTAAGTTCTTAATTTAAGAATGTTTTAAGAAGGGCTTGCCACTAAATATTCATTTTTTAAATATCATAATTATTTTCTAAATTACTATTTGGGGATGTTAAGAATGAAGACCCAGAAATTTCTCCATTATCAAAGCATGAAACGTATTAAAGAGTTAGTAATATTTTGTTACATAATACTTTCATAAGCCTGAGAATTTCTGAGTCATTAAATCTATTCCTGTTGCTCTACAAGTTGGTCTTTTGATCTGCTGCAAGTCCAAGTCAGTAGAAACAATCAAGAAACATCAATCTGATTTAAGTTAAATAAAATTGCATCAAGTAGCTATGTAAATAAAAGAAACAAAAAGAAATGTGTAGATTACTCACATAAGAAGTGCAAATGGACAATAAACATATGGAAAAAGGACAGCTTAACCCATAGCCCTTAAGAGCATGGGGCTCTAGACTAAGGTTACCTACATTTAAGTCTAGACTGTTATTCCTAGCTGTGACCTTGGGAAGTCACCGATCTATGCCTTAGTTTCATCTGTAAATATAACCAGATAACATACCTCACAGGAATACTGTCAAGAGCACAGAAGAGAATTCACTTAAGGGATTTAGCAAATAATTACCATGGTATATATACTTCATAAATATTGGCTATTATTACTATTATCAAGAAATAAACTCACACTGTTAGTAAACAGGAAGCCACAAATTGATATAAGATTTTATTTTGCCTTATTAGAGTGGCAAAATTTTGTAAAGGAATTGGTGGTACACAGTGTTGGCAAGAGAGTAAAGAAAGTGGTACACACATACCCAATTAGTGGGAATATTTATTGGTTCTGCTTCCCTGGAAAGCAACTATAAGTGTAGGCAGAAGTGAGTTGTAGGAGTAAAGAGAGGCAAAATACACAGGTGCAATGTACCAAAACCACCTTACTGAGGACTTGTTAAATCATCACTTTCATTTGTTACACTCTACTCTTTGCAAAGTCTTCCCTGGTAGCTCAGGCAGTAAAGCATCTGCCTACAATGCAGGACACCTGGGTTTGATCCCTGGGTTGGGAAGATCCTCTGGAGAAGGAAATGGAAACCCACTCCAGTATTCTTGCCTGGAAAATCCCATGGATGGAGGGAGGGTGGTAGGCTACAGTCCATGGGGTCGCAGAGAATCAATTGGACACGACTGAGTGACTCTCTGCAAGGCATTTACTGGAAGTTGTTCATTTAGGTATTATACTTGACAAACCAAGATAAGATCAAAATAAACTGAATACAAAATTTCACTGCATATTTGTGGGAGTGCTCTTTTCTAATCCAATGATAGACAGCACCTTTGTTTTAGTAAATCCCTATAGATCTTTAAGTTGAACTTATATTTAATAAAAACGACCATGTGGCATCTATTGAATACTGTAAATAGTCTTTGATATATAATACTTAATCTACACTTTTTTTCCTTTCTCTTTTCTTTTCCTGTTGAGAAATGTTTCCAAGACTTCACATATTTAACCTGAACCAAGCTAACTTCATAAATTATGGTGGGGAAGTTCTCTTAGTCACAACCTTTTGAAAAAATAAATAAGGCATAAAATAATAAACTGCTAAGTAGCCGCCATGGCGTAGTGGAAAGCGAACTAATCCAGTCAGGAAGCCTGAGCTGTGCCATTTTGAGACCTCAAGCAAGTCTCTTAATGTAGCCAAGACTCCAATTTTCTCATCTGTAAAGGACAAGATATGCCTTGCTTCATAATTCAGGGAAAATATATCACCCCAAAATTGCTGTTTCAATTTCTGAAACAGTTTTCTCCTCCCAGTATCTACAGTAATAGAGATATGGCCTTGCTGAAGCTTGTCTTGACATCTTCTTAGTCTAAGATGGGAAAGACCATCTACGGATCAGTGCCAAAATCAAATCCTCCAGTATTCAACATTGCCATCACTGTGGGGAAGGGCTGGGAGGAAAAAGAGGGCTGAGAGAGAGGAAAAGGTATGATTTTTAAAGGGCACCCAAGTTATATCCCTTCCATTTGAACTTTACAAGGAGAAGGAGAAGCAAAGGATTGTAAATCAAGCCAGATGAATCAGGTCTCTCTTTACTGCCCCCAAGGAACAAAATCAAGAATGACAATGGGAAGTCTGAGGGTGGGAGATGGAGGAAAGCTCAGGCTCAGTCCTTTATGTTAATGTAGCACAAAAATGACCCTCTGATCTTGGGTACGAGGAAACAGGAATGAAGGACAATCACGAGCAGTGGTAGAAAATTTGCCATGACTTGTTCTTGATCTCCTAAGCATGATCCCAAGTGACTCAAAGGGCATGTGAGAAATATAGGTTGAAGATTTGGGTCTAACTTGCTTTAAAAAAAAAGGATTCAAGCTCTGAAGTCATGCAAGACCTAGAAATTTTCCCATTTTTCTTCCCTCCTTGCTTCTTGCTTCCAAAACATATACACATATAGTACATCATTTCCACATATATTTCCTGTGATAATCTTTAACACCTTCAGTCTTAATGTAAGTTTGGACTTTGGGGGCAATGTGGAAGAGCATGGTCTTTCACTCTTTGGGACCTTCATATATATGACAACCTGACCCAGTTAGAGTTTGGGGCTTCAGGAACAGAGCCCTAAGGATGATGTTTACCTCCATGAGCAATATCACTTCTGTGATACACTTAGAGCCCCCAAAAGGATACTACCTACAGGAATTATTGTTTCAGTTGGAGCACTGAAATTGTTTTATAAAGATCCTACATTGCTAAAGACTTATTTCTCAAACCAAGATGTCCTATGAGCAACTTAAAGTGTGGGTTCCTTAGAATCTCTCATTCCCAAGCACTTATTCTGAATAACTCTGGGGACCAGTATGGGAGGTACAGGGAGTGCTCTTTTGGATCATTAAAAGTGATAAATGCCCACCATTTCTTGCTGTAATGGATTGATGCAATCTGAGAAAGTGTCCCAAAATAATAAATGGTGTTATTTAAAAATTAATTAGCTAATATATAACATTTTGACTTTTATGTGTTTTAAGATTCAGAAATTGGTGATGCCCAGTTTGATGTCAACAGGGCAGAGTTAGCTGTAGGCAAATTTATGAAAAAGTGAATGTTTTCTTTGGCACCTTCTAAATATCATTTTTCATTCTGCACTTTGTCTCTTATGAAGGCCCCTCAGCACTCAAATTGCCCTCAGTGTCTCCCAGTGGGCTGGGTACTCCCATGCAGTGTCCTCCTCTGACCGGCCCACCCCAAGCAGGGCTTCATTAATGAGGTCCTTACTTCACACTAGCTTCTAATCAAAACTTAGCTTGTCATATATTCTACTCTTAGTACATTCTTTTAGCTTTAAAATCTGTTTATTACTAAGAAGTTAAAGTTTATTAGGTATTATTAGTCATTAGATCTGGTTACATTATTAAGTATTACTATGTTAAAAGTAAATTCATAAAATCCACATTATTTTTTCACAAAATGCTTTGCAAGAATTTGGAGTAGAAAATGGCAACCCACTCCAGGATTTTTGCCTGGAAAATTCCATGGACAAAGGAGCCTGGAGGGCTATGGTCCATGGGGTCACAAAGAGTCAGACACGACTAAGCACATGCCTTTCCTTTGCAAGAATTAGTGTCAAAGCAGTATCTCTACTTCAAATGCCTCAAAGCTTCTGTTATGAGTCAAGGCATGATGCCATAAGAGTAAATAGTAAGTGAAGTGAAGTCGCTCAGTCGCGTCCAACTCTCTGCCACCCCATGGACTGTAGCCTACCAGGCTGCTCCTTCCATGGGATTCTCCAGGCAAGAGTACTGGAGAGGGTTGCCATTCCCTTCTCCAGAGGATCTTTCCGACCCAGGGATCAAACCCGGGTCTCTCGCATTCCAGGCAGACGCTTTAACCTCTGAGCCACCAGGGAAGCAAGAGTAAACAGTAAGGTCACCACAAAATGATCCTCTGAATTCACCTGTTTTTTGTCAGTATAAACAGATAGAACATTTTATGGATGAAATTAAAGGATCATAGAAAAATAATATTACATCCTGTATTGTTTTCTTCTCTTTGGGGAAACTTTTGGTGATCTAGCCTTTTATTTCAGGGTACCTTTATCATTAGCTAAGGGGGCCAGGGTTCTGCCCCAAAGACAGAGAAGACTAATCTGGATGCCAAGACTCAGTTCTTGTGGTAATTTTAAAGGATTTTCATAAAAGAGATACCTAGATCTCTCATCCTTGGAGAAAAGTGGGAGAAGATTTCAGATGGAAGCCTTGGCTAGGAATAAAGGTTGCATTCAACCAGAACTGTCTTCATTATTGTATCTCTTGAGAATCTAATTACAGCAATAGTGACTAGGAATTATGTGAGTTTGATGGAAGCAAATGAGGTTTTTGAATGAATTACCCAGTTTTTTCCCTAACAATAAATTACATCATTCCGTAACTATTTCTTACTCCTTTCTTATTTTGTTGCTTTCACACGGAATACCTAAGCAAGAAATCAGCCTCTCTTTGAACCCTCAGTTCTCAAATTAAATTTCTTCTTATTTTAGCTTTTAGATAAGCTAAAAAAACCTTTCTACGTCTCTTCTTTTGCAACCAGAATTCAGCTCTCCCAACAATTTTTGACCATTGGAAATCAGATCACTGGAAATCCAGAGGTTTTGGTCCCAAATAATCTTCACAAAAATAAATTTATAACTGTTAAGACGGTCAGATCTTATCAGTGAAGATCTTTCAGCTTGTGCCATTTCACATAATGGTAAAAGACTAGATCCTTCCCCTAAGATCAGGAATTAGACAAAAATGGCCTAACATTCAAGATTATAGTAGAGGTTTAAGCCCAGATGATTAGGCAAAAAATAAATAAATAAAAGAGATCTAGATTGAAAAGGAAGTAATTCAGCCCATCTCCCATCTTTCCCTGAAAGGGATTTACTCACATAACTTAGAAGCAGATACCTGAGAGTCAGGCTTCTAACTGTAGTACAGAGCTTAGGCTTGGCTGCATCATCCTCAGAAACTGAGGAAACTGTCAGACATCTCTAGCCTTCTCCCTCCATTCTGCTTTGACAATAAAACCAAGTTGCTAGTATTGCTCTGGAAAGAGCTTATATACACATAAGAAACCAAGCTTTTGCATCTGCCACCAGGGAGACAGGCCTCCAGATTGCTTGGGTCTCATAGCCAGTGGAGCTTGTATTCACAAGTCCCACACTAGCAAACAAAGAAATGGTTCTTAATGGGCACAGAACTATTCATTGTCTTCTTATATGCAATTATCTCAATAAATGCAGAAAACTCATTTGATAAAATTCAAATACTTTTCTGATAAAAATTCTCAATAATCCCTGGTGGCTCAGAGGTTAAAGCATCTGCTGGAATGCAGGAGAACCGGGTTCGATCCCTGGGTTGGGAAGATCCCCTGGAGAAGGAAATGGCAACCCACTCCAGTACTCTTGCCTGGAGAATCCCATGGACGGAGGAGTCTGGTGGGCTACAGTCCATGGGGGTCGCAAAGAGTCGGACACGATTGAGCAAATTCACTTCACTTCAGAGGGATCATACTCCAGTATTCTTGCCTAGAGAATCCCGTGGACAGAGGAGCTTCATGGGCTGCTGTCCATAGGGTCGCACAGGGTTGGACACAACTGAAGTGACTTAGCATGCATGCATATATTGGAAAAGGAAATGGCAACCCACTCTAGTATTCCTGCCTGGAGAATCCCAGGGACAGAGGAGCCTGGTGCGCTGCCGTCTATGGGGTCACAGAGTCGGACACGACTGAAGTAACTTAGCAGCAGCAGCAGAGAGATCATATGTCAGTATGATAAAAGCCTATATGACAAGCCCACAGTTAACATTATATTCAACAGAGAAAGGCTGAAGCTTTTCCTCTAATATCAGGAAAAAAACAAGGATGTCCACTTCCACCATTTTTATTCAGCAGTAGTGGAAGTACTCGCCAGAACAATTTAAGCAAGAAAAAAACAAAAGCAAATTGGAAAGGAAGATATAAAATTATCTCTATTGCAGATGAAATCATATCATGTATAGAAAATCCTAAAGAACTCCAGAGAAAATTAAAAACAATAACATTTCAGGCTACAAAATCAATATAAAAATAAGGTTTTTTTTCTGTACACCAATAATGAACTATCAAAGAGAAAAAAAAATTTAATCCCATTAATAATAGCATCAAAAAGAGTAAAATATTGAGGAACAAACTTAACTAAGGAGGTAAAAGATCTATACACTGAACACTCTAAGACTTTGATGAAAGATACTGAAGAAGTCATACAAAATTGGAAAGATATTTTATATCTCTGACTGGAAGAATTAAGAGTGTTAAAATGTTGATACTACCCAAAGCAATCTAGAGAATCAATGCAATCCCTATAAAAATTTTAATGACATTTTTTAATAGCAGTAGAAAAAAACAATCTTAAAATTTGTTTTGGAACCACAAAAATCCCTGAATAGAAAAAGTACCTTTGGGGGAAAAAAATGCCTCCAGCATCACACTTACCAATTTCAAACTATATTACAAAACTGTAGTAATCAAAACAGGATGGTACTGGCATAAAAACCAATACATAGGTCAATGGAACAGAACAGGGAATCTAAAAATAAACCTCACATATATGGTCAATTAATTTAGGAGAAAGCCAAGAATATACAATGGAAAAAAGATATTTTCTTCAGTAAAAGATGTTTGGTAAACTGGACTGCCACATACAAATGATAAAGTCGACCCCTCTCTTACATTATACTCCAAAATCAACTCAAAATAGGTACGACCCAAAATCATAAAGCTTCTAGAAGAAAATGTTGAGATAAACTCCTTGACTTTGCACTTGGCAAAGGTGTTTTGGCTTTGACACCAAAAGCAAAGGTGACAAAAGGAAAAATAAGCTAATGAGACTACATGAAACTAAAAACTTCTGCACAGCAAAGGAGACCGTTAACCAATGAAAAGGCAATCTATGGAATGGAAGAAAATATCTATAAGCCATACATCTGATAAATAATTGATATCCAGAATATACAAGGAAGTCATACAACCTAACAGCAAAATAAACAAACAATTTAAAAGCGGGCAAATGACTTGAATAGACATATTTGTTTTTCAAAAAACACATACAAATGCCCAACAGGTACATGCAAATGTGCTGAACGCCGCTAATCATCAGGGAAATGCAAATCAAAACCACAGTGAGCTATCACTTCATACCTGTCAGGATGGCTGTTACCAAAAAGAGAAGAGATAGCAAATGCGGGGGGGTATGATGAAAAGGGAAACCCTGTGCATTGTTGGTGGGAAACTATTGCCACTGTGGGAACAGTGTGGAGTTTCCTCAATAAGCTAAAAATAGAATTACCATATGACCCAGTATTTCCATCCCTGGGTATACATTCAAAGGAAAAACACCATTATCTCAAAAAGCTTTACTCCAGTGTTCATTACAGCATTGTTTACAATAGCCAGGGTATAAAACAACCAAACTATCCATTGATGGATGAATGGGTAAGGAAAATGTGGCATAGGTATACAATGGAATATAATATAGCCTTAAAAATAGATCCTCTCACTTGCAATAACATAGATGAACCTGAAGGGCATTATACTAAGTGAAATATGGCAGAGAAAGACATAGTATCACTTAGAGTGGAAATTTAAAAATAGGTCATCAAAACAAAGTAGAAAAGTTACTGAAAGATGGGAGAAATAGAGGTTGGCAAAAAGTACAAACTTTGAGTTACAAGGTAAGTAAAATCTGAGGTTCTAGAAAAACAAACAAACAAAAATAATCTGAGGTTCTAAAGTAAAAAGAGTGCCTATGTTTAACACTATATTACACAACTGAAATTTTCTATGAGAGTATAATTTAAATGATGTCATCAAAAAAATGAGGTGATGGTTATGTTAATAAATTTGGTGGGAGAAATCCTTTGATGAGTATATATTTATATCAAATTATCAAATAGTATATTTTAAACATCTTATAATTTCGTCAATTATAACTCAATAAAGTTGAAAAAAATTTAGAATAAAAGCAATCCTTCCTTACCAAATACTGAGCAATCCTTCATCCAGTGACAAAAACAACATACGAAGCTAATTTTAGTAACAGGCAACCAAGTAAACATCATCCCTTTTTTGCTCTCAGGTTTTGAATAAAAATTTCTCTACCTGGATAACTCTCTTAATCTCCATTCTATAGTTGAATATACTATCACTATCCCTTACCATTCAAGAATCTCTCTGCTTCTCTTCTCGCTGAGGAAGGATGAGTATAGCTTAGAGCAGGTGGAGAGCCCTAGTTGATTCCTCAAGAAACTGGTCATCACCCATGAGGTTTAGACATGAGGCATGGTGGAACAGAGATGGAAGAAGCAGGATGAAACTGAACTGAAAAGGAATAAAACGCACTGCTGGGCTTCCTGGTAGGAGCTAGCTCTCCTGTTCAGCTGCTAATTCATGTCCAACCCCCTGCGACCCCATGGACTGCAGAATGCCAGGCTTCCCTGTCCTTCACCATCTCCCAGAGTTTGCTCAAACTCATGTCCTTTGAGCTGGTGATGCCAGCCCTCCTGCTTGAGGCCAAATCCCAGTACTCAGAGGAGTTGACAAGCTCTCAGTAAGTCAAGGATGGCATCATTACTCAAGGGAGCTCTACTGGTGGTTTGGCATAGCTACAGCAATGTCTTCTGTGAATATTTTTGAGAGACAGTCAAAATGCGGTACTCAGGAGAGGTCTAGTCAAAACAGTTCTCTAATTATTGTCTTCCTGTTGGTAAGTGGCCTTCAGTTTCTGGGAAGAAGGTATTGCCATGTGAGCTTAGGAAGAGCCTAGGATTCCCAGCCAAAGGGATAGAGTTCAAGGCAGAAAGAAGAGAAGCTAGAGTATAAAACCAAAAAATCAAGATAGACGTCTCCTCATGTGGACTTTGCAGATACAATTAGGAGATGGAGACATTGAAAAGTACTGTAGTTCAGCAGAAAGGCTCACTCCAGACTTAGTTCAGAGAATTCTGTGTCAAATAGCAAGGGTAATATGAAAAACATTTAATGGTTAGGAAGGAATGAGCCCTGACACTCAAAACAGATGTAGTTATGAACACACTAATCAGAGGTACCCACGCACACCCTTTAATAGTACCCTTTCAAGGCAGAATATCTTCAGTTCAAAATAAGCAATCATTTCAATCCAAACCTAAAAAACTAAAAATGTTTCTCAGTTGGATAGATGGCACTGCTATTGGCATTTTGGCTGGGATAATTCCTCATTATTATTATTATCCATTATTCTTTATCTCACAAAATGTTTATCATCCTTGGCTTTAGGAAATGCCAGTAGTCATAGTCTACTAACAATATCATCTCTTACAACCTAATGACAATATCATCTGTTTCTTCCCACAGTGGATGGTACAAATCTCGGTTTAGAACTGCAGCTACACAGCTCAAAAGTAAATGTCAGGTCAGGCTTAATCTAGACATTTATAAAGTCAATAGTGTATCTGTTCCCTTCAGTTTGTTCCACTGTTTTCTCCACCAGCCAGCTCTGGTCTCAGATTGGCCCCCATAGAAACAATGGCTCCAGCAGTTCCAGATTTCACATTCCCAGAACATTTTCCAGCAGGAAACAGAATCCTTACCCTAGTATTCCCATCAAAAGTCCCCAGATCCCACTGTAGTTAAACTGTTTTGGTCACATCCCATCCTGAAACAATACTGAAACCAGAGAGATGCAATACTTTTATTGGCTTAACATAGATCATATGCTGCTCTAGTAGAGGGAGGGGGCTGAAGTTGATTTCCCCAGGTTGAGGTGTAACCTTAAAGTGAAGATTAAAGGCTGTTGTGAAGGGGACAAGTTGAGAAATGAACACCGGGAATATAGTCAACAAATGTATTCTGTAAGGTTGCTACTGAAAGTGTCAGTGCATGAATTGTTTGTTATCAACTAATGACAATATAAAAATATACTTATACCATAATATAAACCAACTGTATCCCTGAGTAGACTGCTGAGTTCAGCTGATATTTATTTCACACTTTCTCAATGAAATTAACATCCTGTGTCTCCTGAAAAGATACTTTGAGAAAACAGCACATCACCACTTTTGTGGTATTCCTACCAAATATGCATATACGATATGAATCTAATCAGGACAAAACATCAGACAAATCCAAATTGAAGAGCATTCTACAAAATAACTGACCCATACTCTTCAAAAACGTCAGTATTACAAAAGACCGAACAACAGAAAAAATTGAGGAACTGTTTCAGAGTAAAGGGAACGAAAGAGACATGACAACTGAAAGCCATGTGTGATCTAGGATTTCATCTTGCCACTGAGGACTCGTAAATTGGCAACATTTGCATAAGGTCTGTAGATTAGGTCACAGTATTCTGTCAATGATAATTTCCTGATTTTAACTGTGTTGTGGTTATGTAAGAAAATGTCTTTGTTTTTAGAAAATAAGTGCTAAAATGTTTAAAGGTAAAGAGACATTTTTACAACTTCCTTACAAACTTGTATGTATGTGTGTGTATATGAGAGTGTATATGGGAGGGGAATGGAGGGAGAAGAAGAGAGACAGAGACAAAGAGAGAGAAAAAGAGACAATGATAAAGCAGATGTGGTAAAACATTAAGTTCAGGAAATGTTGCTTAAAGGTATAAAATTCATTGTGCTATTCTTATAATTTTTCTGTAGGCCTGAAAGTATATTTACTTAAAATTAAACTAAAATAAAATTTCAGAATCCATAAATAGCAGCAAAAATGAGGATGTTTCTATTAAAATATTCACCTAATTTGGTTAAAATACATATGACGTTTTTTGGCTACTGTCTCAAGGTTTAATTCTTATTTTTGGAATGCATGATCATAAATATGTGCATGTAAGAAGAAAATCAACTATTTAAGATATAAGTGTTCTTTGTTTTTTCAGAAAGCCAGAAAAACAGATACATAAACACAATCCTACAGTGTGAAAAGTGAAAATTTTGTGCTCATTTCATGAAATCTGAATTTTTTAAAAAGTCCACCCATTTTCCAGAAAATCAACTGAAAACTCTTTAGAGATAATGTTGACACTTTTAAGAAATCAACCACCCCCAAAAAAACAAAAACACCCTGCAAATTTGCTAGAACCCTTGGCCCTGCAAAAGTGGAAGAGTCTCACTCAGAGTGTATCTCCAGGGAGGCCTCATCAAATCTTTGGTCCACACTGATCACTGCCAAGACGCCCATTGGTACATGACTTACAGTGACCACCACTTCCATGCCAGGCTTCAAGACTAAGAAATTTCGGCTAAACTTTTCTGGGGTCCCATCACCTTGGGTAGTCATTTTTGCCATTTTACCGCCCTCACCCCATGCTAAGTTACTGCCATTGAATGAGGCCCAAGTTCCCCCTACTTGTAGACTTACCCAGCTCTGTTAGTCTCTCTCACCGAATGATTCTTTCTTCCCCTCCGCTGCAATATACCCCCTCTAGAGGTGCCTGACTTCAGAAGACAAAAGCCAGGGAAGGCTGGGGGTAAGTTGTTTCTATTTTCAGACTTATCACAAATCTTCCCTGAAGCAGAGTGGTCTCTATCTATCTATTAATAACTGCAGGCTTGAAATAGAGGAAATATCAGTAGAAGATATAGGGGGAAAAATCCAAATGAGACATAATTTCACATTCACAAGAGAAGAATCTCTTTTGAAGAGAGAAAAAAAGGAACATTTGTTTAGTAATTTTCTTAGTACAGTACCCTAATTTCATAACCAGTTGGCCATTGTTATTTAGCTCTGGAATGAAACGGTACCAGCTACTGCTTTAGGTGGTTGTAGTCAGCACTGTGGGCTTCCCTGGTAGCTCAGCTGGTACAGAATCCACCTGCAATGCAGGAGACCCCAGTTCAATTCCTGGGTTAGGAGTTCCCCTGGAGAAGGATAGGCTACCTACTCTAGTATCCTTGGGCTTCCCTGGCAGCTCAGACAGTAAAGAATCCCCCTGCAGTGTGTGAGACCTGGGTTTGATTCTCTGTAGCCTCTGCAGAGGTCACCTGCAGCTTGATGGACAGCTGCCCTAATGGTTCTTCAGCATAGAATTCTTTGCCTGAACACTCTCTCTGGCTGCAAGAGCATGAAGCGCCACTGTCCTGTTAGGGGCAATTCGGGGGTATGTTCTCCGTGCACTCCAATATGATTACTAGCAAAGGTAACTATTGACCACTTAAAAGTAGCTGTTCCAAGCAGATATGCAACTTACATGCAAAATATGCATTGGACTTCAAAAACAGTATGAAAAAAAAGACACACTATCTCATTAATGTATTTATTGCTTATATATTATTATAACATTTTGGGTATATTTTGCTAAGTAAAATATAACATCAAAATTAATTTTACCATATGTGGTTTGCATTACATTTCTGTTGGACAACATTGCATACAGTTTATTAAAGGTTCTCCAGCAGAAATGAGCTATAACTGCCCACTCTAACAACCTGATCATTTTGATTCAATATTTTCCCCTTTCCTGAAAACATTAATTCAGGAATTGTGGGATTCTAAACAGAATTTTTTTGGATGGAGTTTGGTGTAGGTGAAATCACACTGAAATTTGTGCCTTTTGTTCTAGGGGTGACAGAAAATTTGTATTTGGGAAAAGGCAGGTCTTCAGTTACATGCATTTTTATAGACTTGGGGTTTTACAAAGCAAAGGAGAAAATGAGAAGGGACAGACTCAAGACATCGAGAAGGATCAACTTTTTTTTTTTTTTTTTTTTTTTGTGAGCATGTGTTCTCTCTGAACAGATTATGATGGTGTAGCTGGTTTTTGCTTTCTTTTGAGACAGCTAGGGATAAAGTGGGGTGTGGGCCCTGGACCCTGAGAAGAAGGACAGGAGGGAAGGGATATCCACCTGGAGAATATGAGTCAAGCCTCAGATTATGATATCAAGTCAGAAAAGGACTGAGTTGACCTGCCAAGGAGCCCCTTTGGAAGGGCATGACTAATGGATTCCAGGAGAAATGGCACCTAATGTTTTGTCTTAGGTTTTCCTTTAGATAACCCTATTCATGTATGCATTAGTAAGTTTTACAAAATGCCACAGCTGTGCTTTGAGTAATTAAGGATTAGGAGCCATGTCTAATGTCTTTGGGGCATAACTAGAAGGGGAAGAAAATAGCAACTAGACGAAGTGCTTGTAAGATGGCAATAGCCGGTGAGCAGAAAAACCTGAAGCAGTTATTTCAAGGAAAAACGTAATCATCAGCTATTAATAGTAAGAATATGCTCATGTTTACTGAGCCAGACACACCTGAACTAACATGTTCTAAGTTTTTTGTGGATTATCTCATTTTGTTCTCATGATAACTATATGATATGAGTCATATTATCACTGCTTTATGAGTAGGAAAACTGAGATACAGAGATGCTTAAGTAACTTGATCAAGATCAAACAGCTACCAAGTGGCAGAGCCAAAGTGCAGATCCTGGCAGTCACTTTTGCTTCAGGGTCAGTCACCTTAACCACTATAATATCCTGTCTCTTGTGACAGGTTTGTGGATCAACGACCTGTTCCCTGGAGATTTTCAAAAGTCAGATGGGAAACCTGATAAAAGACACTGTATGTAAGGCTGTTCGCAGAGGCTCTCACTTATATTTTTAAAAATCAGCTTTGATAAAAGCTCTCAACTAGATAGAAAGTTTGAAAGTAGAGAACATATTTCATAAACTTAAATTCCTCATATACCTCTTATTATGACCTGTGCTTGGTAATATTTCCTATTTATTGATCACACACATAAATATGAGAAATGTCCTTCATTTCGTTTTATCCCTAAATGTCTCAATATGTTGATCACTGACTTTTAAGCCATCCAGTCAGCAATTTTCTTAGCACAGCTTTGATTGTATGATAGAATACTAACAGTATTCAAAGACAATGTTAACTAATTTGCTGATTTCAGATACACAACTTTTAAAATACTACCAAATGATATTAAATACTAACTAAATCTAAGCCTAAACTCTAGGCAGTGAAATCCCCTTTATTGCTTTTTCAAGACACTGTCATTTTACTTAATCCAAGAATTACAGAAAACAAGCTCCAGGGTTCAATAAGACTGTAGATATCTTCCCTCCGCATAATGTACTCTGGCCATTTTCCTTCACTGAATGGCTTACTCAAATGTCCTTAATTCTCATCAAATTGCTTATTCAAAAGAAATAGAAAACAAAGATATTTCTAATATGTGGTGCCTGAATGAAGAAGGGGCTAGCTCAGCACTGGAACCACTATTCCTTCCCAGGACCTGCTCTTTCCTTAGTGATTGCCCCTTGTATTTGATATCCATTCCTAAACTTTCTGTTCCAAGAGGTTCTAGGCTTTTAGAAACCAAACTGGGAAGACCAGCAGGCCTTCAACTTCCCATTCAGCCATTTATCCCTCCTGAGGAATAAGCAAAGGAAACTCTCTTGTATGGGAGAAAAGAAAGAGAAATTCCCTGGGAGGAAAAAAATTGGTCACAATCTCAAAAGTAAGTGTGTAAGGCACCATGTTTGGCATTTTTCATAGATTATTTTAGTTCACCCTCAAATAACATGACCAAAAAAGGCTTTATTTTATTGTTTAATGTTGTAAATGCTATTATTCATGCTCACTTTAGAGTGAAGGAATGGGAAGGCAGATTGGGTTACTTAGTGGGTATGAGAAACAAGCTTCTCGGATGACCTTCTGATCTTCACACCATCATTCCGTATCCTAGTAACTTGATTCTAACAAAAGGGATAGACAAGATGGTGAGATGTCATCTTCAAGATTAGATGTGCCCTCTCTGATGCTTTCCCAGTTGTTCGCTCTGATGGAAGCCAACAGTCATACTGTGAGCTGCCCAGTGGAGAGGCCTGCCTCAGTGGCAAGGAACTAATGTCTCCGTAAGGGGCAGCGAGGACCTGAGGCTGCCCACAGCCATGTGAGGAATCGTGGAAGTGCACCTCCTCTCAGTGGGCTCTGAGAGGACTGCAGCCCCCTAGCCTCTTGACTGCAGCCTTTGAGGGACCCTGAACCTGGCACAAGGCTAAGCTGCACTTGAGTCCTGACTCCCAGAAAATGTGAGACGATAAATGTAGTTTTAAGCATTAGCATTAGAGTCATTTGTTATGTGACAAATTATATATGTGGTAAATTTAAACTTAGACAGGCTGGCTCTGGGCATCATAGTCCAGCCAGTGTGCTCTACCGCTCCCTGGTACTTGGCATCATCCTCTCAGCCTCTCTCTCAAAGGCCAGCATTTGCAACCAAGCTCAGCGCTCTCCTTCCTGCTTCCCAGTGGCCCAGGTAGTGCTGAGATTCCCGAAGAGAGCACAGACCATCTCCTTCTCTTGTACTAAAGGAAGAGTTCCTGTCTGCTCGCTTATACCACAAGGTCATTATTGATCCCTCCTGTTGGATTATGACTCGGAAATACCTGCTCTTGTTATCATTTCATTTATTCTCTCTGTCTCTACCTTGTGTTTTTAAGTGCTTCTATGCTTCTTTTTGCTTTCCTTTGCTATTAGACCCCATTTTTCTTTTCATCTCCACTTTCTCCTGTAAACGGTTTTCTCCTGCCTCTGCTTTCATTTACAGAAAAAGCCACTATGTAACTTCTGGAAACATTAACATTTGTCTGAAAAGGACAACTTTCTGGAAATATCGTCAGGAAAAAAAACACAGGTGGAGAGGGTGGGCATACCCTCTTGGGCAAACCCTCTTCTTCAGTGGGTTTCTACTCCTCCCCACTTCCCATATCAAAACATCCCTGATGGCAGTTAAAAGCTGTTGGCCACCTCAATTAAAGTGTTTTCATAGAAACTGTCAGAAATAGTTCCAAGAGAACTTTTAACTTATTACATGTGGGTTACATAAGCACAGGCAGCTTTTTAAAATGTTCAAAATATGATATGAATTGAGTCACACAACAGTCGGTCAAAGCTTTGGCTTTCCAGTGTGACTAACAGGATCATCTGAGAATCAGCCATTCTGGACAAAAACATATCTTAAAGAAAATCAATTAAAGAATATCTTTTGTTCCTGCCAAGAATTTGTACTCCCAGCTTTTCAAAATATTGCTATAATTACTTTGCATTTAGATTAACTGTTTTTAAGGATAGCTGTAACAGAACCAATCACATTACACACTGGTTAGGGGAAGAAAAAGTAATTCTTTATTTGATTTAAACTAATCTTACCTTCCTCAAGAGTCCTCCCCACTGGGTTGTGTGGGGAAACAAAACAAAACAAAAAAACCTATGAAGACACTTCTGTAAACCCAAACAGATGGATTTAAACACCCCTATTTCTGTATTTCTCATGATAAATCAAATGGTATGCTAAGGAGATAGTGCTAGAGCTCTGCAGACATTTAGCACCCCTGCCCCTCCTCACCCCTACCTCCGTAAAATGCCAGGAGTAGCTTTAATTAGCATGATGACAACCTTCACTGCCCTTACATAGTTCTAAATATCCCTTTGAAGGTTAGTACTTCCCACTCCCCTAAAAAAAAAAAAAAAAAAAAAGCAACCTAAGAATGCTCAGGTACTTAGGTAAACCTTCCCTGGTGACTCAGACAATAAAGAATTTGCCTGCAATGCAGGGGACCAGAGTTTGATCCCTGGGTCAGGAAGATCCCCTGGAGGAGGGCATGGCAACCCATTTCAGTATTCTTGCCTGGTGAATCCCATGGACAGAGGAGCCCGGAGGACTACATTCCCTGTAGTCAAAAACAGTCGGACATGACTGAGTGCCTAAAACTTTTTACTTACTTTTTTAACATGCTAGATCTATCCCTCCCCCACCTCCTCTCCAAGATGGCACCTGAGCTTTACAGAAAAAGGGATTAGCAAGGATCCTCAGATCAGTACAATGTTCCCAGGTCCTCTGGTCTCCATGGCAATGGTTATTACTCAGCTGGTTGGCCTTCACTGCTTTTAAAGTCAATAGCTAGTGTCATTTATGAGTTGATCTTGACATGTAAAGTTAACCCTGGTAACCTTAACCCTGACACACAATTGAATGAGAATTATTCTCAAACGTAACACTTTTCAAGCATGACATAGTTGCACAGTTGATTTGCCCAATTATACTCAGGTAAAAAGGGGGAAACACTCTTACTGAAAAAGAAAGAAAAACTGAAAGTGAGGAGCCTCAGTAAAAATATCTCTTTCTCAATGCTTATGTATCGGTGAGAATCAAATCCCAAAGGCAGAGTTTACTATACTAAAGATTTGAAATAGCTTCAGAAGAAAAGGAAACGGCTCTTTCATATATCTATGAGAAATAAAATGTTAAAATAATGCCAAAATATTGTGAATATATTACTAAATTAATATTTCCCTCAATAATAAGTCTTCTGAAATAACTCGTATTTTGTTGGGCCTTGGATCAAGTAGTTAGCTTTGATGAAATATGTCTGCTTTTGGACAGAAAAGAGTCCTGGGAATCCTGACTTGGTACACTGGTACAGTCCAAAAGTTTCCTAAGCCATTTAACCTTGGAAGAGTGTGCCCAAGACTCTTCTTTGAAATACCTGTAGTTCAGACTACTTAGTGCAATGTTTTTCACTGAGATTACATTTTGTTAATGACAGAATCACTAGCCTGTTGTCTAAAACAGAGTTTCAGGCAAACTTCAGAGAGAAGCGGAAACCTGTTTAATAATGAGACTGAATTGCTGTGGAATTTACAATAGTACCAATAGCATCAAAACAAAAGAGAGAAAAATTCTCTATTATGTATTTCATAAGAGTTTAGTCAGTGTTTCCCATGAATCTATTATGGATGTGAGGGCAATTACAAATGTCCAGGTTTTTCCTTACAATCTCTGAAATTCTTCTATGAACTTAACCCAGGGAAGGATGAGACCTCTTCTGATCTGCCAGTTCTTCCCATGCAATACTTACAATGCTGTGCTCAGTTGCTCAGATGTGTCCAACTCTGCAAACCCTGGACTGTCGCACACCAAGCCCCTCTGTCCAAGGGTTTTTTTAAGCAAGAATACTAGAATAGGTTGTCATTTCCTCCTCCGGGGTGTCTTCCCAACTCAGAGATCAAACCTGTGTCTCCTGCATCTCCTATTTTGGTAGGCAGATTCTTTACCACCAAGCCACCTGGGAAGCCCCAATTTTACAATAGCAGTGAGCTAATTAGATAATACAGAACACATCAAACAAACTTAATTATTTCTAGTGTTAGTACTTAATGTAGCAGATATGCAGATGACACCACCCTTATGGCAGAAAGTGAAGAGGAGCTAAAGAGCCTCTTGATGAAAGTGAAAGAGGAGAATGAAAAAGTTGGCTTAAAGCTCAACATTCAGAAAACGAAGATCATGGCACCTTGTCCCATCATTTCATGACAGATAGATGGGGAAACAGTGGAAACAGTGCCAGACTTTATATTTTGGGCTCCAAAATCACTACAGATGGTGACTGCAGCCATGAAATTAGAAGATACTTACTCCTTGGAAGAAAAGTTATGACCAACCTAGATAGTATATTCAAAAACAGAGACATTACTTTGCCAACTAAGGTCTGTCTAGTCAAGGCTATGGTTTTTCCTGTGGTCATGCATGGATGTGAGAGTTGGACTGTGAAGAAGGCTGAGCACCGAAGAACTGATGCTTTTGAACTGTGGTGTTGGAGAAGACTCGTGAGAGTCCCTTGGACTGCAGGGAGATCCAACCAGTCCATTCTGAAGGAGATCAACCCTGGGATTTCTTTGGAAGGAATGATGCTAGAGCTGAAACTCCAGTACTTTGGCCACCTCATGTGAAGAGTTGACTCACTGGAAAAGACTCTGATGCTGGGAGGGATTGGGGGCAGGAGGAGAAGGGGACGACTGAGGATGAGATGGCTGGATGGCATCACGGACTCGATGAACGTGAGTCTGAGTGAACTCCGAGAGATGGTGATGAACAGGGAGGCCTGGCGTGCTGCAATTCATGGGGTCGCAAAGAGTCGGACGCGACTGAGAGACTGAACTGAACTGAACTGAACTGATAGGATTGCATCTTTAAGATGTTCAGCTCCCTCTTCAAGAAAGGACTCATCGCCTCTAGCTATTAACTCCTTCAGCTTTGGCCTCAGCTTTTGAGCTCAGGTCATGCCCATCTTTGGGTGGCCTCAGCCAATGACCAAGCAAAATGTGCTATAAAGGCCTAGACTTTCACCCAGTGCAACACTCTTCTGGGAGCTAATCTTCACTTTGCACCTTACTGTTGGGCTTTCAGAGCCTTTGTGGGATCTGTATTGGGATCTGTTGACTCTTCTGCTCAGTCTTTTTCCTGCCCTCTCTTTTCACACGTATTACTCCCCAACACACCTTTTATTCTCCTTTCCACTTCTCAGAGGACCCAACTGGCACATTAGTAGCAGGAAGGACCCAAAAAAGCAAGTGGTAAGTTGAGAATTTGAAACCAGACCCCTCACTTCCTGACTGGCAAAAAAAAAAAAAGAGTCCATTCCAGGTGGTATATGGGGAACAATTCGTACTTGGCACAAGATGGCAGGGGTGAGAGCTAAAACTTGTCACTGGTAGAGAGCACTGGAATATAATACTAGATGGCGAGAGTTTGTGGACTTTGAGACATCCTCTTGAAATATAGAATTAGACACGCTCTATTCTGAATGGGTGAAGCAAACGTGCTGCTAGGATGATTCCCAGACAGCTGGAGAAAGTAATGGCTCATGGCGAGAAAAGGAAATGCCTGACCTGCCGGAGCTGACTCTGAAGAAAGACATAAAAACTCAGGGAAGTGGAAATGCTGGAGTGAATATATTATGTGAGGCCAGAAAACCCACTAGAAAATTATTTTGCACAGGAGGACCCAGAGGACACATCAATCCCAAATGCCAACAGGACTGCGCTAGTAAGAGAGACTCCAGCATCACAAAGAAAGACATCCGAAGCTGACTTCTGTTTACAGCGCAGGGCTGCCTATAGGCGAGCCTTCCATGGAACTTGGTTGATTAGTAGCAATGAGGATAATGGGGCCCTGAAGCAACAGAGGATGAGCAACTCTTAACCCTCAGAAGCTAGGAAGTCACAATTATAGTGACAATAATGTGAAGGCAGCAGCCAAGAGGGAATTGTAAATATGGTTAATAGAATATGGTGATAGTAAGGGCAAAATGTGACTCAGTGGTAAAGAATCTGGCTGCAATGCAGGAGACATGGGTTTGAGATGGTGGGTTCAATTTCTGGGTTGGGAAGATCCCCTAGAGATGGAAATGGCAGCCCAGTCCAGTATTCTTGCCTGGGAAATCCCATGGATAGAGGAGCCTGGTGGGCTACAGTCCAGGGGGTCAAAACAGTCAGACATAATTTAGCAACAAAACCACCACCACGAGGGGCAAAATATTTTGGCAACCAATGAGAGTGTTGCTCACATACATGATTAAAAGAAGGAATGGATGAGCAAGAGGCTGAGGGTGGTTGTCCCAATAAATAGTCACGCTTTCTTGCCAAATTCCTGTACCTGTACCAGTTTTCAAACCACTGGCTGAAGACTTAGCTGGGTCTCATGAAGAAGCATCCTGCAATACCATATCAGGTATATATTGTAGAGACTCCTTTGACCTTTTCTCAAAGGGACTCACTTGCACTTATTTGAATGACTGTACACAGGTAAAGGGAAGTACCCATATATTTTGAGAACTATTAGATACAGGTAAGAGTTGACACTGATACCTGAAGATTTGAAGCAACATCATGTCTCTTCAACCCCAATTGTATACTTTGGAGTAATTTTCACATATTGTTCTTGACTTGTGGAGTAAGAGCTATCATATTTGGGGAAAGTCAAGTATAAATGTTTAAAACTGCCTCTTCTGCCCAAGAGAGCAAATCTAAAACAATAAATCACAATGCTAGGGTATGGTGGCAATAAAAGATACCAGCACCATAGCTTCCATCACATCTCCATTTCACTCGACAATCTGGCACCTTCAGAAACCAGATGAACTAGCAGAAAAACTGTAGACTACCACAAGTTCAACCAAGGAGCAGCCCAGTTGCAACTGCCATGCCAAGAACAGTGGTACTGCTAAAGCAGGATAATTAGGTAGACTTCAGATGGTATGTGGGCTTCCCTTGTGGCTCAGCTGGTGAAGAATTCATGCACCTGCAGTGCAGGAGACCTGGGTTTGATCTCTGGGTTGGGGGAAGATCCTCTGGAGAAAGGGAAAGGCTACCCACTCCAGTTTTCTGGCCTGGAGAATTCCATGGACTTTACAGTTCATGGGCTTGCACAGAGACACAGTTGAGAGACTTTCACTTTCACATGGTATGTGGCCATTGATTTGGAGAAGGCTTTCTTTTCTGCCTTGGTCAAGAAAGACAATTAGAAATAATTGTCCATATGAAATTGTTAATTATTAATGTCCACATAGAATAAACTGACAATAGCATTTACAGACAGTCTAGCCTTATCAGCTCTCCTCTTTCATATACAGTCCAAAGAGATCTAGGTCATCTGCAGATTCTAGATAAGTCCTTAAGATCCACCACAACAATGAAATCATGCTGATATAACAGACTGAGCGAGAGGTGGCTAGTGTGCTGGAGGTCTGTGCTATAGAGAGTAGGAAATGAACCCTATGAAGAATCAAGGCCCTGTCCTTATTTATTTATTTAAACCTCTTATTTATTAGAGGTTTTAAGAGTGCAGTATTCTGGGAAGTGCTAGAACATCCTTTTCAAAGTAAAAGACAAACTAACGTCTCTTGCATCCCCTACAATAAAGAAGAAGGCACAAGACCTAGGAGGCTGCTTTGGGTTCTGCAAACAATGTACTTCAGACCTCGGACTACATTCCTGGCCCATAATACCTGGTGCAACTTGGCACAAGAAAGGGCTTTGCAGCAGTTATGAGTTGTAGTGCAAGTAGCCTAAATTTGACTAAAGGAACTGGCAAATCCTATGGCATTAGAATTGTCAGTTTCAGAAAAGATGCAGTATGAAGTTTATAGGAACCTTAGTAGGAAAATCGTGGTTCAGGTTTCTGGGGTTCTGGATCAAGGCTGTACAACTTTTGAAAAATAGGTCCTGGGATGCTATGCTAAAGAGGGAGTACTTGACCATGACACCTGCACTGTGCTTAGTCACTCAGTGGTGTTCAACTTTTTGCAACCCTTGCATCTCCTGTTGTCTCCTGCATTGCAGGGAGATTCTTTACCCACTGAGCCACTGGGGAACCTCACTGAGATACTTAGTAGTACAAAGTGAAATATATCTTGCTGAACATACTATGTCATAAATTCTGGAGACCCAGTCACAATTCCTCATCGGATGAAAGTATTATATTTGGTGTACGAGGGTGCCTGTGACCATGGCTCCACTGTTGCACCACATGCTGCATGTCCCAGAAGCTGGTGGCCTGATAAATCACGGGAATGGCCTGCTGAGAGTGAAGTTCAAGCAGTTCCTAAGAGACAATACTCTGGAAAGAGGGAGATGCTGGCTTGCAGGATGCAGTAGACCTTGCCAGAAAGCAATGGATTAAAACAGGAAGAGTCCCATTTATCATCTTCCCAACTATTCACTAATGGACACAGTGTTTCCCAATTCTATAGTTCTGCTGCTAAGTCGCTTCAGTCGTCTCCAACTCTGTGCAACCCCATAGACGGCAGCCCACCAGGCTCCCCCGTTCCTGGGATTCTCCAGGCAAGAACACTGGAGTGGGTTGCCAGTTCCTTCTCCAATGCATGAAAGTGAAAAGTGAAAGTGAAGTCGCTCAGTCGTGTCCAACTCTTAGCAAGCTCATGGACTGCAGCCCACCAGGCTCCTCTGCCCATGGGATTTTCCAGGCAAGAGTACTGAGTGGGGTGCCATTGCCTTCTCCATAGTGTTTCCCATTTCTGTAGTTCTAAATTTGTGGAATTAGAAGTCCTAGTCACCAGAGGTGGCGACCCTGCTAGGGGGCAGAGCAAAGGTCCCACTGAACTAAGCTTCATCTGCTGCCAGGAAACTTTGGCCTTTTTGAGTTCAGGGACAAGTAGGCAGGAAGAAGAGTCAACACCCTGGCAGAAGAAGCTAATTCTGATCAACAGGAGTAAGTAGGCTTCAACAAGGGCAAGTAAGAATATGTGTGGTACTAAGGTGACCCACTTGGGAACCTCTACTTTGCCCAACAGTGACTGTAAATGGACAAGAACAACAGCATCTGCCTGAGAAAGGGATTGTTACCTGAGGCTCAAGTTTCTCTGCACTTAAGGTTTTCCCATTACCAATTTAATTATCGAGACCAGCGGAGGTGGTAGATAAAAGAGAGGAAAATTTAGAATAAATAGTGGAGAAGAGAATTAAGTAATGAGTTCAGTTGTGGCTCCTGCACAGACCAACTGCAAAGATGGAAACTGCAGTTTGTCCCACACATTTCTGTCCTTGACGTTTCTGTTCAGGAAGAAAACAGTTCTGTGAATGTGTATGGAGAGTGAATCTACGTGCAAGGGTGGACTGTGACAAATGCAGAAATGTGCTGCTCAGATATCTCTTCAGTAAAAGGCCTTCTGCCTGTTTACCAAGAGTGTGGTTGAATGACAGCCTCAGATTTTGAGTTGAGGTCACAGGCTTCTTGGGGAGACTCCAGCCAAAGACTAAGCAAGACTGTGCTGCAAAGGCCTTGCCATTTTTATTCCAAGGAGGGCCTCTTCATCTTTGTCTTGAGGTATCTCTGTCCCATCTATTTACAGTTTTCTCCTTTTATCTTTTTTTTTTTTTTAACATTCTTAATTCCATCACTGTTTGCTTCCTTGAGGACACAAATGGCGAAGCTAATCTTTCCCAGTTCCATCCAGCTCCCCTTGGTTCTTTCCTATTTTGATCAATAATTGTAGGGATGGTACTGTGTTTTTTTCAGATATGGATACAAATGTTTACCATTCTCCTATGCCACATATTAGTAGAACTGAAATCTATCCACTTAAATATTTTAAGACATCAAAATGTACCTTAAACTATGCCAAATATCTTAAATACAAAAAAGGATAGATAATACTATTATATAGTAGGAATTATCACAAATGCATCAAAGGTATCAATTAATACAATCCTTAAAACTATTCTCGGGGGTGGGGACTAGTATCATGCCAATCTAACTGATCAGGAAATGGGCACACAGTGTGAAGTAACCTGCTTAAGGGCAATCATCGATGAGTATATCAATTGATTCCTGATTTAAACATAAGCTGTTCTGCTCCCTGTTTACATCCATATCATTTTACTTTTCTACTTCTAGAAAGGCTTGAGGAGTAACACAACTCTAAAATTATAATAGTTCAGTCTTGGAGAAACCAGGCCTGGCTTATACACTTAACGGAAGGAACTTAAAGGAGGAACTTAAAGATACAGTTGTTTTAAGAGAAGTAAGTTTCCCACCGCCCCCCCAAAAAATATGCAAAAAGCAAAATGGCTGTGTGAGGAGGCCTTACAAATAGCTGTGAATAGAAGAGAAATGAAAAGCAAAGGAAAAAAGGAAAAATATATCCATTTGAATGCAGAGTTCCAAAGAATAGCAAGGAGAGATAAGAAAGCATTCCTCGGTGATCAGTGCAAAGAAATAGAGGAAAACAATAGAATGGGAAAGACTAGACAACTGTTCAAGAAAATTAGACAAACCAAGGGAAGATTTCATGCAAGATGTGCTCAATAAAGGAGAGAAATTATTCAACTTATATGCAGAGTACATCATGAGAAACACTGGACTGGAAGAAACACAAGCTGGAATCAAGATTGCTGGGAGAAATATCAATAACCTCAGATATGCAGATGACACCACCCTTATGGCAGAAAGTGAAGAAGAACTAAAGACCTCTTGATGAAACTGAAAGAAGAAAGCGAAAAAGTTGGCTTAAAGCTCAACATTCAGAAAACAAAGATCATGGCATCCGGTCCCATCACTTCATGGGAAATAGACGAGGAAACAGTGGAAACAGTGTCAGACTTTATTTTTTGGGGTTCCAGAATCACTGCAGATGGTGACTGCAGCCATGAAATTAGAAGACACTTACTCCTTGGAAGAAAAGTTATGCCTAACCTAGATAATATATTCAAAAGCAGAGACATTACTTTGCCAACTAAGGTCTGTCTAGTCAAGGCTATGGTTTTTCCTTTGGTCATGTATGGATGTGAGAGTTGGACTGTGAAGAAGGCTGAGTGCTGAAGAATTGATGGCTTTGAACTGTGGTGTTGGAGAAGACTCTTGAGAGTCCCTTGGACTGCAAGGAGATCCAACCAGTCCATTGTGAAGATCAGCCCTGGGATTTCTTTGGAAGGAATGATGCTAAAGCTGAAACTCCAGTACTTTGGCCACCTCATGCGAAAAGTTGACTCATTGGAAAAGACTCTGATGCTGGGAGGGATTGGGGGAAGGAGGAGAAGGGGACAACAGAGGATGAGATGGCTGGATGGGATCACGGACTCCGATGAAAGTGAGTCTGAGTGAACTCCGCGAGATGGTGATGGACAGGGAGGCCTGGCATGCTGCGATTCATGGGGTTGCAAAGAGTCGGACATGACTGAGTGACTGAACTGAACTGAACTGAACAGAAGCAGAAGATATTAAGAAGAGGTGGCAAGAATGCACAGAAGAACTGTACAAAAAAGATCTTCACAACCCAGATAATCATGATGGTGTGATCATTCACCTAGAGCCAGACGTCCTGGAATGTGAAGTCAAGTGGGCCTTAGGAAGCATCACTACAAACAAAGCTAGCAGAGGTGATGGAATTCCAGTTGAGCTATTTCAAATCCTGAAAGATGATGCTGTGAAAGTGCTGCACTCAATATGGCAGCAAATTTGGAAAACTCAGCAGTGGCCACAGGACTGGAAAAGGTCAGTTTTCATTCCAATCCCAAAGAAAGGCAATGCCAAAGAATGCTCAAACTCCTACCGCACAATTGCACTCATCTCACATGCTAGTATCGGAGGGCAATGGCACCCCACTCCAGTACTCTTGCCTGGAAAATCCCATGGATGGAGGAGCCTTGTAGGCTGAAGTCCATGGGGTCGCTAAGAGTCAGGCACGCCTGAATGACTTCACTTTCACTTTTTACTTTCATGCATCAGAGAAGGAAATGGCAACCCTCTCCAGTGTTCTTGCCTGGAAAATCCCCAGGGACGGGGGAGCCTCATGGTTTGCTGTCTATGAGGTTGCACAGAGTCGAACACGACTGAAGCTACTTCGCAGCAGCTGCAGCACATGCTAGTAAAGTAATGCTCAAAAATCTCCAAGCCAAGCTTCAGCAATACGTGAACCGTGAACTTCCTGATGTTCACGGTTTTGAAAGGCGGCCAGAGATCAAATTGCCAGCATCCACTGGATCATCAAAAAAGCAAGAGAGTTCCAGAGAAACACCTATTTCTGCTTTATTGATTATGCCAAAGCCTTTGACTGTGTGGATCACAATACACTGTGGAAAATCCTCAAGAGATGGAAACACCAGACCACCTTACCTGCCTCCTGAGAAATCTGTATGCAGGTCAGGAAGCAAAAGTTAGAACAGAACATGAAAAAACAGACTGGTTCCAAATAGGAAAAGGAGTACGTCAAGGCTGTATATTGTCACCCTGCTTATTTAACTTGTATGCAGAGTACATCATGAGAAATGCTGGGCTGGAATAAGCACAAGATGGAATCAAGATTGCTGGGAGAAGTATCAGTAACCTCAGATAAGCAGATGACACCACCTGTATGGCAGAAAGTGAAGAAAAACTAAAGAGTCTCTTGATTAAAGTGAAGGACGAGAGTGAAAAAGTTGGCTTAAAAATCAACATTCAGAAAACTAAGACCATGGCATCCAGTCCCATCACTTCATTGCAAATAGATGGGGAAACAGTGGTTGACTTTATTTTGGGGAGCTCCAAAGTCACTGCAGATGGTCACTGCAGCCATTAAATTAAAAGACGCTTACTCCTTGGAAGAAAAGTTATGACCAACCTAGATAGTATATTCAAAAGCAGAGACATTACTTTGCCGACTAAGGTCCGTCCAGTCAAGGCTATGGTTTTTCCAGTGGTCATGTATGGATGTGAGAATTGGACTGTGAAGAAAGCTGAGTGCTGAATAATTGATGCTTTTGCACTGTGGTGTTGGAGAAGACTCTTGAGAGTCCCTTGGACTGCAAGGAGATCCAACCAGTCCATTCTAAAGGAGATCAGCCCTGGGATTTCTTTGGAGGGAATGATGCTAAAGCTGAAACTCCAGTACTTTGGGCACCTCATGTGAAGAGTCCCCTCAGTGGAAAAGACTGATGCTGGGAGGGACTGGGGGAAGGAGGAGAAGGGGATGACAGAGGATGAGATGGCTGGATGGCATCATGGACTCGATGGACGTGAGTCTGAGTGAACTCTGGGAGATGGTGATGGACAGGGAGGCCTGGCGTGCCGCGATTCGTGGGTCGCAAAGAGTCGGACACGACTGAGCGACGACGAACTGAACTGAACTGAAGTTGCTGGTGGGCTTACAGAGCGAACTCTATGCTTCTTATCCAAAAGAACTATAATCCCCGTCGTGCATTGCTACCTTCTCAGCCTACAACTGAGCGCGTCATTTCCGCCCGCATTGGCGGTGGGTTCTGGGTTTTGTAGTTTTTTGTCTCTTTTGTCGCCGTCTTGGGAAGGGAAACGTGTGGCCGGATAGACGGCTCTGAATCTGGTATTACAAAACAATGTTTAAAATAAGTTAACACAACAACATATCATAGTCAGTTTAGCGTCAGGTTGTTATGTATTTCACGTCCGTCTTCCTACTGCGGGGCCAGGGAAGGGGAAGTGACGTGCTTCCGGTGTAATGGCGGCCCGGTGGAGCTCCAGGTAATTACCGAAGTCCGTAGATTCGCTGCAGGCTGCGAGTTGGGAGTTGGGGCTGCAGGCTGCCAGGCCGGGTGGGAAATGAAGGGGCCCCAGGAGTAGGTGCGGGCTCGCTGGTACGGCCGTGGGCGGTTTTCGGGTGCGCTTGGGTCTCCCGCCGCGCGGTGGCCCGCGAGGTTGGACTCTGTGTCGATCGGGCCGAAGAGCCCCAGTGAGTGGGATGGAGAGTGCGCGGTGGGCTGGAGAGTGCCTGCGCGGACTGGGGAGGTTCCCGGAGCTGTCTCTCCGCGATGGCTTGTATTGTGGAATCCAGCACCAGCGCGGGTACCCTTTCCTTTCGTGTGAGGTGTGTTTTGGGCGCGATCACTTTGGAGCCTGTCGCGTCCTTGGTTCTGGGCCCCAGGCCCCTTTCTTAGGTGTGAGATGAATAAACCCTGGTTCATTAAAAAGCTGCGGAAGTTCTCCTCTCATCCCTCTTTCCGGCGATGTATTTTTGTGACTCCTTCAAATTTTCATGAGTCGTTTCTTTTTCGTCATTTACCACGTAGTTCTGAGGACTGTTCATTCATTATTAGTTGTGTTCTAACTCTTGTTATCCTTTATCCCTACATAACTTGTTTTTCAGTCGTTCCGTCGTGTCCTACTCTTTGCGACCGGATGGACTGCAGCGCGCCGGTCTTCCCTGTCCTTCACCATTCCCGGAGTTTGTTCAGACTGGTTGAGTCAGTGATGCCATCCAACCATCTCGTCCTCTCGTTCCTGTTCTTTCTCCTCCTGATTTCAGTCTTTGCAAGCATTAGGGTCTTTTCCATTGAGTCGTCTCTTTGCATCAGGTGGCCAAAATATTAAGAGTTTCTGCTTCAAGGTCAGTCCTTCCAATGAATGTTCGGGACTGATTTCCTTTAGGATTGACTGGTTGGATCTCTTTGCTGTCCAATGGATTCTCTAAAGTCTTCCCCAGTACCACAGTTCAGAAACATCGATTCTTTGGCGCTTAGCTTTCTTAATGGTCCAGTTCTCACATCCATACATGACTACTGGAAAAACCATAGCTTTGACTAGACTGACTTTTGTCGCCAAAGTAACGTCTCTGCTTTAAATATGCTGTCTAGGTTTTTCATAGCTTTTTTCCTAAGAAGCAAGCGTCTTTTAGGTTCATGGCTGCAGTCACCAGCTGCAGTGATTTTGGAGCCCCCAAAATAAAATGTGTCACTGGTTCCTTTGTTCCACCATCTATTTGCCATGAAGTGATGGGACTGGATGCCATGATCTCGTTTTTGAACGTTGAGTTTTAAGACAACTTTTTCACTCTCCTCTTTCATCAAGAGGCTCTTTAGTTCTTCCTCATTTTCTACCATGAGGGTGTTGACACCTGCATATCTGAGGTTATTGATATTTCTCCCAGCAGTTTTGATTTCAGCTTGTGTTTCATCCAGCCCTGCATTTAGCATGATGTACTCTGCGTATAAGTTAAATAAGCAGAGTGACAATATATAGCCTTGAGATACTCCTTTCCCAATTTGGAACCAGTGTGTTGTTCCATGTCCAGCTCTAACTTACTTCTTGACCTGCCTACAGATTACTCAGGAGGCAGGTAAAGTGTCTGGTATTCCCATCTCTTTAAGAATTTTCCAGTTGGTTGTGATCCACACTGTCAAAGGCTTTGGCGTCGTCAGTAAAGCAGAAGTAGATGTTTTTCTGGAACTCTCTTGGTTTTTCTGTTATCCAGCAATTTGATCTCTTGTTCCTCTACCTTTTCTAAATCCAGCTTGAACATCTTGAAGTTCTCAGTTCATGTGCTGTTGAAGCCTGGCTTGGAGAATTTTGAGCATTACTTTGCTATCATGTGAGATGAGTATAATTGCATGGTAGTTTGAGCATTCTTTGGTATTGCCTTTCTTAGGGATTGGAATGAAAACTGACCTTTTCCAGACCTGTGGCCACTGCCGAGTTTTCCAAATTTGTTGGCATATTGAATGCAGCATTTTAACAGCATCATATTTTAGGACTTGAAATAGCTCGGCTGGAATTCCATCACCTCCACCAGCTTTGTTTGTAGTGATGCTTTCTAAGGCCTGTTGACTTCACATTTCAGGATGTCTGGCTCTAGGTGAGTGATCACACTGTCGTCAAGTTAGGTATATCTGTAACTTGATGTAAGTCACTGCTAGCCTACAGCTAGTTTAAGAAAGAGGTGGAATTGGCTAATATAGCTGATCCCACTAGTGACTTTGAGGGCTTCCTTTTTGCATTTCTCTGCTTCTCTGTTTAAATCTGAGAATCCTAGCATGGGAGGGTAATGGGAAAAAAGGCCTCTTGGCCGATTAGTTTCAGCAACCTCCAGACTTTAATAAGCCTGTAGCCTAAATATTTTATCTCAGTATATTCATTTCCCAAGTGGACACTGAAAGAGACATTTCAAGGCTTACAGAGAAGTTCATACTTTCAAAGCCTTTTCTTCATGAGTAATATACTAAGGAAGGAAGCAGTGATTATAGCAAGCCTTTGCTATTTGTAGCTAAGCTAAATCGTTTCCCAGTGAACAGATACCCAAAAAAATAGTGTGGGCTGCCTTGGCTGGGGGACCTAAGGCTTCCTTGATTATGAAATAGGTTGTCTAATGGGAGGGTGAGACTCAGTGGAGGTTCATCTTTAATTTGATTTTGAGCTTAACTCATAAATGGATCAGACTAGAGTTCAGTCCTTTCACCTTGAAAGCTACCCTGTGAGTCCTTTCCTGAATTAGTTTATCAGGACAGGTTTATTCTAGACATGACAGGAGCCTCTGGTCTAGAATGTGGTGCTGTATTTAGGGGCTACTTTATAAACTTCTCTGTAGAGGCCACTTACTTGCCGTTCCATTTTTCTAATAGTATTGTGTTTATAACATTGCTGTAACACTTAGATTTCTCTGCTCTGCCTGATAATAGGAACTCTTGTCTCAGACCTCAGTGCCTTGTGTGCAGCTTAACATATATCTCCCCTCACAAGATACAGACACTGCCTTTGACCCTCTGTTCTTAACTTGCTTGCAAAGAATTGGGGGTAAAGTAAAAAGAAAAAAGACTATGACCATCCTGCCTTTTCTCAACCTTTTACTTTCTCCAAGTGCTTTTCTGAACCACTTTGTAATATAAATATCAGTTCTTCTCATTCTGTTTTCCCGTTTCTCCCATACAAAATTTTTCAGTTATAAAAAAACCTCACAAAGGAGACTTTCCTCACAAATGCAAACTTTAAAGACAAAATGAAAAAAAGTACTGTTCAGTGGGTGGTTAGAAGCGCTGGAGCTGCTGCTTTGCCACACAGGTATACATTAAGCGGTGAGGGTTATGTAGGTTTTACATGTAAGGTTTTTGTCTTTTCTTTGTTGTCGTGACAATGGGTATAAATTTAACTTAATCACAGATCAGTAAAACCCATACTGATAGTATTTGTTCAGTGAATCAGGTGCTGGGATTAGTGAGGAAAGGTGAATTCTGCTGCCGGCTTCTTGAGCTGTGAACCAAGTGAAGTGTGGGAAACTAGAAGGCAAGATGAGGTGGGCTTAACAGGGTTTGAGTGCAGGTGATTAAAGGCATAGTAGCAGTGGAGATGTCCCTGTGTGTGCTCGGTTGTGTCTGACAGTTTGTGACTCCCTGGACTGTGGTCCGCCAGGCTCTTGTGTCCATGAAATTTTCCAGGTAAGAATACTGGAGTGGGGTTGCCATTTCCTGCTCTAGGAGTATCTTCTTGATCCAGGGATCAAACTCCTATCTCTTGTATGGCCTGTATTGGCAGGCGGATTCCTTACCACTGCACCACCTGGGAAGCCCCAGAGATATCCCTAAAGATTTATTTTTATTCAGTTAACGAGAAGAACTGCTACCAAATAAGTCTTTTCTATTAAAGAATAATATAAGAGACTAATGGTAGATACAGTAGGCATTGAGACAGAATTTTCATTTTAAAAACTTAGAAGGAAATTTCAAAGTGTGAAATAATACAGTTATATTGTAGAGGGATGTGCTTTTAATTTAAGGCCTGGATTTCTCTCCAGGCAGCATCGCAGGTATTTACAGAATCCTTTTGCTCTGTGTAGGTAGAATGCAGTGGCGCCCTTCAGGTTAGTAGTATGTTTTTAGAAGCAAGTTGGGAAAGTCCTTATAGTCTGGAGATAAAGAAGACCTATGAGAAATCTTACTGGAGAGGTGAAAACTATTTTGCCTTCTAAAATGAAACCAGAGGTTATCTTATAGGATCTTCCCTAAATGGAGCCTTCCCCTACTTTTCTCCTTTATCAGTGGCAGAGAGAATGGTAGGAAATGGGCAGATTTGTTCTGTCTCCTGTTAACTGAGAAAGTAGGATCAGTTAGATTTGATGACTGACTGGGAATGAGGAAATTGTCACTTGGCTAGTTTTACAGGTAATATTTTAGAGGAAATGCTGGTTTGAGGAGAGGAGGAAATGAGTTCCAGCTTGGACTTCTGTAGTTGAGCGAGCTTTCGGTGCATCCACACGGAGGTTTCTATAGGCATTTGGAGATAAAGGTTTGGAACACTGTAGAAAAGATTGGATGAAGTAAAATCGTTCTTATGAATAGTAGCCTAAGACGTGGAAGTGGAGACGGTCTTCCAGAGAGAATGTGGAGAAAGAAAAGATAAGGACTATTCATTTGTCCATTTAACGAGTATTGAGAGACTTCTGGGATTATAATAATGAACAAAACAGACAAAAATCCCTGAGCAAAGATTAAACTCTGTGGAATGGTAAAATGTTAAAGGGATGGACAGAAGAAGAGACAGAAGCAAAACCAGATGAACTTGATGTCTTTGTTGTAAGTTGAGAAATGAGAACTTGAAGAAGGTGGTTAGCAGTACCAAGTGCTAGACACAGTGTCATAAAAGATGGAAGTGGGCCCCTGGATTTAGCAACAAGAAAGTCATTATGTAACCTTGATAAGTACTGTGGAATCCTGCTGCTGCTGCTGCTGCTGCTGCTGCTGCTGCTGCTGCTGCTGCTGCTAAGTCGCTTCAGTCGTGTCAGACTCTATGCGACCCCATAGAAGGCAGCCCACCAGGCTCCCCCATCCCTGGGATTCTCCAGGCAAGAACACTGGAGTGGGTTGCCATTTCCTTCTCCTGAGTGGAAACTAAATTGTGGTAGAGGGGTTAATGGGAGATTAAGAATTAGAGGCACTTCATGTGAATTCATCTACTAGAAAAAGCTTGGTTGTGTAGAAAAGAGAATGGAATTAGAGGGGCAGCATAAAGGGAATTTGCCCCATATATGTCATAATTTATATTTAAATGAATCAGTAAATAAATTCAACATATAGACTTTTTCTTTAAAACTAACTCGTTTGGAAATCAATGCTGTAAATCCAGAAGTAGCTGATAGAGATTTTGAAACAAAAATCAACAACTTCCTGCATTCTAGTGGAAAGGCTGGATCTTTCTATGTACCAAAGAAGCCTTTTTAAAAAGTTGAGGTAGCATATTCATATGATCATTATCATTTTAATTTCTTTGGTAACTTAAACACAGACTAATGGATTGGCTTCATGATGTGGGAAGTGAATGGGGGTTAACACTTTCTCTCAGTTTATAATGAGTGATTTTGGGTATGAATATTGGTCTTGGAAAAGGAAATGGCAGTCCACTCCAGTATTTTTGCCTGGAGAATTCCATGGACAGAGGAGCCTGGGGAGCTACATTCTATGGTGTCACAAAGAGTCAGACACGACTGAAGCAACTTAACACACAACACACATTGGTGTCACTGAGTTCTTAAAACATGACAGGAACTTTTAGATTTTTTTTTTTTTTTTTACTCATCTGAGTCTCGCTGTCTTAAGAAGTCCCCAAGTTGGTGCTGTCTTCCCTACACAGAGTCAAAAACCAGTCAGAAGTGTCATGTTGTTTATTCCTCATTGCTTATAATCCCAAACAATATCTAATACTATCTGCACAGCTTCTAACCCTGTTACTTCTACATGGCAACCTTTAGTCATTCAAATGGTTATGGGTCAAAGCACACACCTGGTATACTGTAATTTACCAGAAAGCAAACAGGGAGGACAGATCTGCATTTCTGCATTTGTATTGATAATTCTGATTTGACTTTGGAATTTGTTCAGATTTTACAGAGGGAATACAGTGCAGATATATTTATTAAGTAATCCCCCTTTTGGGATCCCAGGGCAACATCATCTAGTCAAATACATGTAATATTTCTATAGTACATCATGTGAAGAGTCACAAAGTCTCGAGTTAGTGCATGTCAAATTTTGCTGTCAAATGAGTTTACCAAAAATCTGTATTTTTAAGACGTTTCAGATTTCAGAATTGCAGGTAAGGGATTGTCACTCTTGTGACTTCTCTTGAAAAGTTTTGGCCCTTTAATTTTCTTGATATTGTGAACCTGTGCTGAACTCAAATTACAGTATCAAATTTTTATGTGGCATATCCTGGGGTAAATTTCTTGCTAATATGTATGTATTCAAAAGATAGCAAGAAAAATAAGGAAGCAGTTTCTTTTTTTTTTTTTCCTTTAGTACCAATAGGGAAAGGCCATGGCAATCTTGTCATTCATGCTTGAGAACTGTGGCCAATCTGTTATTCCTATCTATTCCTGGAAAGGAAAAAAACTATTTGGAAGGGTCATCGGTTTGTGTCCTATTTGGAAATTTTTCCAAGGATTCCATCAACGCCACCTTTCCATTACATTTTTGTATTAAGAACAGATTTGCACTAGCTTTTAATTTGAATGCTATTTACTATTCCATTTTATTTTGTTTTCTGTTTTAAACTCTGTTATAATGTTTGGAGTTTGCCATGCTTACTGTTACTATGTAGAATGCAGAAGAGCAAACTATAGGAAATCGACTTCTTTGACTTTAACAATTTTATGATAGTATATTTCCACAAGTTCCTCAAACATGGGTTGAAGATACCTAAGGGACAGTGGTAGATGTTTAATTTTGAAATAATTGAGAAAGTAGTGTATTAATTAATTATTTCCCTATTTTTTGAACTTTTGAGATAATTGCAGAATGTATAATTTTATAGTTTCCAGTTACTAGTCTAAAGCAGTATTCTTACAAATATTATTAAGTATTTTGCTTTCTGATGCTTGCTGAACATCTTACTATAAAATGTTCTTCTTGCTCAGGAGAGTAGGTGTGGTTTTACTGAGTGACTTATTTGTGACAAGGAGAGAGAAATTTAATAATTCATCATGAAATCCACACAGTGATGCTAAGAAGAGCAGTGAGAGCTATAAACTCTAGATAAATTACTCTTGTTGCAGGAATTTCCAATTAGTCTACGTATCAAGCATGCACGTATTGAACTCTCAGAATTTCCCTGCAGGCATATTCTATATAAATCTGGACGATGATAGTACTTTATGCATTTTTTGTTAGAACTGGAATGGCAGTCTACAGTATTATCAATTTCACTCTTATGTTTTGGGACATAGAAATGTAACAGATTGTACTTGAATGCCAGAAAAGTATTTGGTGATGACAGTTGAACGGTAGAAAGGTGAAAGATGACAATGAACAGAAAGAAAACTCACTAAACTTAAATGGGTGAGGTAATTTGAAATTAAAGGCATTAAAAATTTCCGGGTGTGTGAGTGTAGGATGAGAAGAGAAACCAGGTTGTGTGTGTGTGATGAGAAGAAAAACCAGATTTTAGACCCAAGAGGGACCATCAAGGAAAATACTAGATATTGCACATTGGTCAAGTGATTTATTTGCTCGTGTTGTATTGTACCTGGTCACAGTGAATTCTTGGTATGCAAATTAAGTAAAGGAATCCTTAACATTATTATTCATTAAAAAAGTAGGGCCTCATTATATTAATATCAAAACCTTTACTATCTGGAACTTTTAATAGATCAGTTTAGGAAAATTTTATGCAGAGTATATATAGATTGTGTCTTTTTACATTTTATAATTTACCAATTTGGCATCAGCTTACTAATGTTGGTATTTTCCTTGGGATGCAGTATCAGGTGGTTTGGCATCGGATAAGCTTTCTTGAATTTTAGCTCTGTCACTTACTAGCAGTGATTTATTTGTACGCATCGCTTCAACTCTCTGTACCTCAGTTTTCCCATTGAAAAATAAGGCTTAAAAAAAATCACAAAAGCAGGGTAACCATGAAGGTTGAATAAGAATATGGAAATGAAGTGCCTGGTATAGTGTCTTTGTGACTATAACAATTTTATTTGTTGTTGCTATTATCATCTGACTGTAAATTAGATGTTTCTGACTTCTGACACAGGAAATGTAGTTAGTTCATCTCATATATCTCAGAAACATCACTGTAATGTGCTGTAGAATTGTTAGTGTAGATGGCAAATTAGTGTGTTGTGGAGCTACTATATACAGTGGCATTCTTCCCTTGACTGGTTTTGAACAGCATTGGGCAAACTGTGTTCACTGTTGTATCATTCCTGTCAGCCATGGGTCACTAACCATCACATTATTTTAAAATGACTTACCTCATTGGAAAACATGTTTTATAGTTGAGAAAAATGCTTTTTGAATATTTATAAGTTATTGATACTAGAGCCTAAACTATCTCCTTTATTATCAGTTTGGGTACACTATATAGGTAAAGGCTATATAGGTATATAGTATTACCAAATTCAGACTCAAACTGAAGAAAGTAGGGAAAACTGCTAGACCATTCAGGTATGACCTAAATCAAATCCCTTATGATTATACAGTGGAAGTGAGAAATAGATTTAAGGGCCTAGATCTGATAGATAGAGTGCCTGATGAACTATGGACAGAGGTTCGTGATATTGTACAGGAGACAGGGATCAAGACCATCCCCATGGAAAAGAAATGCAAAAAGCAAAACGGCTGTCTGGGGAGGCCTTACAAATAGCTGTGAAAAGAAGAGAGGTGAAAAGCAGAGGAGAAAAGGAAAGATATAAGCATCTGAATGCAGAGTTCTAAAGGATAGCAAGAAGAGATAAGAAAGGCTTCTTCAGCGATCAATGCAAAGAAATAGAGAAAAACAACAGAATGGGAAAGACTAGAGATCTCTTCAAGAAAACTAGAGATACCAAGGCAACATTTCATGCAAAGATGGGTTTGATAAAGGACAGAAATGGTCTGGACCTAACAGAAGCAGAAGATATTAAGAAGAGTGGCTAGAATACATGAAAGAACTGTATAGAAAAGATCTCCATGACCTAGATAATCATGATGATGTGATCACTAATCTAGAGCCAGACATCTTGGAATGTGAAGTCAAGTGGGCCTTAGAAAGCATCACTACGAGCAAAGCTAGTGGAGGTTAAAGAATTCCAGTGGAACTGTTTCAAATCCTGAAAGACGATGCTGTGAAACTGCTGCACTCAATATGCCAGCAAATTTGGAAAACTCAGCAGTGGCCACAGGACTGGAAAAGGTCAGTTTTCATTCCAATCCCAAAGAAAGGCAATGCCAAAGAAGGCTCAAGCTACCGCACAATTGCACTCATCTCACATGCTAGTAAAGTAATGCTCAAAATTCTCCAAGCCAGGCTTCAGCAATACGTGAACTGTGAACTCCCTGATGTTCAAGCTGGTTTTAGAAAAGGCAGAGGAACCAGAGATCAAATTGCCATCATCCGCTGGATCATGGAAAAAGCAAGAGAATTCCAGAAAAACATCGATTTCTGCTTTATTGACTATGCCAAAGCCTTTGACTGTGTGGATCACAATAAACTGTGGAAAATTCTGAAAGAGATGGGAATACCAGACCACCTGACCTGCCCCTTGAGAAATCTGTATGCAGGTCAGGAAGCAGCAGTTAGAACTGGACATGAAACAACAGACTGGTTCCAAATAGGAAAAGGAGTACGTCAAGGCTGTATACTGTCACCATGTTTATTTAACTTATATGGAGAGTACATCATGAGAAATGCTGGACTAGAAGAAACACAAGCTGGAATCAAGATTGCCGGGAGAAATACCAGTAACCTCAGATATGCAGATGATACTACCCTTATGGCAGAAAGTGAAGAAGAACTAAAGAGCCTCTTGATGAAAGTGAAAGAGGAAAGCGAAAAAGTTGGTTTAAAGCTCAACATTCAGAAAAAAAAAGATCATGGCATCTGGTCCCATCACTTCATGGGAAATAGATGGAGAAACAGTGGAAACAGTGTCAGACTTTATTTTGAGGGGCTCCAAAATCACTGCAGATGGTGATTGCAGCCATGAAATTAAAAGACACTTAGTCCTTGGAAGAAAAGTTATGACCAACCTAGATAGTATATTCAAAAGCAGAGACATTACTTTGCCGACTAAGGTCCATCTAGTCAAGACTATGGTTTTTCCTGTGGTCATGTATGGATGTGAGAGTTGGGCTGTGAAGAAGGCTGAGCGCCAAAGAATTGATGCTTTTGAACTGTGGTGTTGGAGAAGACTCTTGAGAGTCCCTTGGACTGCAAGGAGATCCAACCAGTCCATTGTGAAGATCAGCCCTGGGATTTCTTTGGAAGGAATGATGCTTAAACTGAAACTCCAGTACTTTGGGCACCTCATGTGAAGAGTTGACTCATTGGAAAAGACTGATGCTGGGAAGGATTGGGGGCAGGAGGAGAAGGGGATGACAGAGGATGAGATGGCTGGATGGCATCACTGACTCAATGAACGTGAGTCTGAGTGAACTCTTGGAGTTGATGATGGACAGGGAGGCCTGGTGTGCTACAATTCATGGGGTCGCGAAGAGTCGGACATGACTGAGAGACTGAACTGAACTGATATAGGTAAAGGCTGATTTTGAAATACACTTTATTTTAGGTACATGCTAAGGTAAGTACTCTTGGGTTGAAAATATGTTTATCTGTATGGATTTAAGTATTTCTGAAAGTCCAGATCCCACCCTGTTCTCATTCTTCTACCCAGAAAACCATGATGTGCATATAATACTTTTCAGCAAATTCATAGTATTAAACTAGACTAGAAAGTGTTCTCTTCCATTATTTTTTCCCCCATCAAGGGAAGAGACCTCCATTCTGCCTCCTTTATTTGGAAGAAAGACTGCATAGAGGATATTAGTCAATTGAGTTAGTGTTCATTTCAAGTTAGCATGGATCCTACTATATAAGCACACCCCATAAGAGTAGGGCAAATTTTTCAAGTTTGGATCTAAACACAGTCCACATATTACATGTGTGAAGTCTGTTAAGCCTCTTTTAACAGTTGTACCACCCATTTCTTTCTTTTTTGTCCCCCATGTCATTGAATTTTTGAAGAAAGTGCTTCATTTGTTTTGTATGTTAAAGCCCATCAGTAAAAAATCCCCAATAATATACTTAGTGCTCATCAGAGATCTGGTCTTGGCAGGTATTTGTAGACAAGAGAGAATTTGTAAACTAAAGAGTTGATGGAATTGTAAGTGGGCATATCTTAAGAACACATGAGTGCATGCCCACATCATTCTATGCGGGTCAGATGGGACTGAACAGAATTTGACCTCAGATAATCCGTATTCTATATGATGACTTCAGTTCAGTTCAGTCACTCAGTCGTGTCTGACTTTTTGTGACCCCATGAGCTGCAGCTGAGATTGGCATAATTTTTCCCTTTGGCAAATTAGTGGAAGTCCATTCTAGAAGTTGTGGTTTCTGTGTCGGTGTCAATTCTTGGCTGTCAGCAGGTTGTTTTTTTGTTTTCTTCCATTTTATCAGTACCCCTTCTGGTTGCTCAGTCTAAGCTAAAGGATAGATTATTTATCTTCTGGAGATGTGATCAATTGCTGTCTGCACTGTTGTTCAGTGGCCCAGGATTGTATATGAAGTTTGTGATGGTAATAATATCTCTAATGCCAGATTTTTCTTATTGTTTATGTAAAATGATTATTTGTCATCATAGCGGCTGCAAAGCAGTGTTTAAGACTGTGGAGATCACACATTGATGATTAAAACATAGACAAACTCTAGGACGAGGATTATTATATTCCTTATTTCTCACAATCTGAATCTGTCATGGAAAATAACCAAATTGACTTTTCCCTTTAATTTGGATATGAGTTTTCTTTTTTTTTTTTTTAACTTTTGCCAGTATCTGAAGAATTAATTAGTATCATATCTTCAGTTCAGTTCAGTTACTCAGTCATATCCACCTCTTTGCAACCCCATGGACTGCAGCACGCCACGCATCCCTGTGCATCACCAACTCCAGGAGTTGCTTAAACTCAGGTCCATTGAGTCAGTGATGCCATCCAACCATCTTATCCTCTGTCATCCCTTCTCCTCCCACCTTCAGTCTTTCCCAACATCAGGGTCTTTTCAAATGAATCAGTTCTTCACATCTGGCACATCTGGTGGCCAAAGTATTGGAATTTCAGCTTCAACATCAGTTCTTCCAATGAACATTCAGGACTGATTTCCCTTAGGATGAACTGGTTGGATCTCCTTGCAGTCCAAGGGACTCTCAAGTCTTCTCCAACACCACAGTTCAAAAGCATCAATTCTTTGGTGCTCAGCTTTCTTTATAGTCCAACTCTCACATCCATACATGACTACTGGAAAAACAATAGCCTTGACTAGATGGACCTTTGTTGACAAAGTCGTGTCTCTGCTTTTTAATATGCTGTCTAGGTTGGTCATAGCTTTTCTTCCAAGGAGTAAGTGTCTTTTAATTTCATGGCTGCAGTCACCATCTGCAGTGACTTTGGAGCCAAAAAAAGAAAACGTCAACCACTGTTTCCACTGTTTCCCCATCTATTTCCCATGAAGTGATGGGACTGGATACCATGATCTTAGTTTTCTGAATGTGGAGTTTTAAGCCAACTTTTTCACTCTCGTCTTTGATTATCATCAAGAGGCTCTTTAGTTCTTCGTGACTTTCTGCCATACAGGTGGTGTTATCTGCATATCTGAGGTTATTGATATTTCTCCAGCAATCTTAATTCCAGCTTGTGCTTCATCCAGCCCAGCGTTTCTCATAGAAGTTAAATAAGCAGGGTGACAATATACAGCCTTGACGTACTCCTTTTCCTGTTTGGAACCAGTCTGTTCCATGTTCAGTTCTAACTGTTGCTTCCTGACTTGCATACAGATTTCTCAAGAGGCAGGTCAGGTGGTCTGGTATTCCCATCTCTTTGAGGATTTTCCACAGTGTATTGTGATTCACACTGTCAAAGGCTTTGGCATAGTCAATAAAGCAGAAATAGATGTTTTTCTGGAACTCTCTTGCTTTTTTGATGATCCAGCAGATGCTGGCAATTTGATCTCTGGTTCCTCTGCCTTTTCTAAAACCAGCTTGAAGTTCACGGTTCATGTATTATTGAAGCCTGGCCTGGAGAAATTTGAGTATCGTATCTGGAGATTGTCAAAACAAGGAATCAGAATGCCCTGATTAAAAGTCTCCAGTGTCTGCTAATCATTTAGAATTGTGTTGTTTACTGTGGTAACTAGTAGCCACATGTGGTTGCTGCTGCTGCTGCTGCTGCTGCTAAGTCGCTTCAGTCGTGTCCGACTCTGTGCGACCCCATAGACGGCAGCCCACCAGGCTCCGCTGTCCCTGGGATTCTCCAGGCGAGAACGCTGGAGTGGGATGCCATTTCCTTCTCCAATGCAGGAAAGTGAAAAGTGAAAGTGTGGCTATTCATGTTTAAATATAAACTTAATTAAAATCATATAAAATTTATTTTCTCATTTCCACTAGGTATGTTTGAAGTTCTCAATAGCCACTTGTGGCCAGTGAGCACGCATGGTATTGGTATAGTGGCTACTGAGAGTTCAGAAAAGAACCTTGCCATCAGTGCAGAAAGTTCTTAGTGCTGATTTCGAAGCATCAGCTAGCAGAGAGGGGAAAAAAAGAGGATCAAGGACAAAAATAATGCAAATGAGTCTGCGACAGTCACTGGTGCCTAGCGTCTGTTGAAGGAGGGCCTCGTTCTGTCTTCTGTGTTTTCTCCTCCTGGATCAGAGAAGTCCCGAAAATTAGTCACAGGTGATTGATGGCAGCAGTATCCACCAGCGTATTCCCTGCAAAAAGTAAAGAGTACCAGGCAGAGTCTTTTACTTAGGTTAGATTCTTTTGAGGTTCATTTTGGACAGTTCAGTTCTTGAGCCTAGTTCACAGAGGGAGTCTTGGTGAATGTAAGGAAGGAGCAACAGCTCCTATCGACAAAAAGTGACTCAGTTAATTTGTGGTGGTGGCAGGGTGTCTCTGTGTGTGCGTGCTCAGTCGTACCCCATGGACTGTCTTTCTCCAGGCTCCTCTGTCTATGGAATTTTCCAGGCGAGAGTACTGGAATGGGTTGCCATTTCCTACCCAGGGGATCTTCTGGACCCCAATTCCCATCTCTTGTGTCTCCCACATTGGCAGGCAGATTCTTTACCACTGTGCCACCGGGGAAGCCCCAATTAATTTGTACAACAATGTTATTAAAATAGAAGAAGATGGAATGCTCTAATGAGGTATCATATAGCATCATCCCAGGAGTAGGGACAAATTATGAATTGTAAGGACATGAGCTGTTCTCTAGGCTTTTAATTTTTACATTAAATATGTTCCAGATCTCACAGTTAATAAGCATATTTAAGCCTACGGGCAAGAAAATTTTTACTGTTTATTCCAGTCTATGTATATGCGTTTTTTAACTTGAGAGGTACATAATCATTGAAACAATTACTGTTATCAGATCTAGTTTACACAGGAAGACTGAATTTTGATACAGGTTTTCTTCTTGCCCTCTCTCAGTTTTTCAGGTTTTATTTTCATTTTAAGGAAAATAAAAGTGTTTCATGAACACATTTTGTCATCTGGATGACTCCAGTTCAGTGCTTAAATCTGTTTCTGTGATCATGTTATAGCAGATACGTGCATGCTACAGTTATTTCAGTTGTGGCTGACTCTTTGCGATGCTATGGACTGCAGCCTGTCAGGCTTCTCTGTCCATGGGATTCTGAGTACTGAAGTTGGTTGATCTTCCTGACTCACAGATCAAACCCCCCATCTCTTGTATCTCCTGGATTGGCAGCAAGTTCTTTACCAAAAGCACCACCTAGGAAGCCCGTTATCGTAAATACTGTTCTTTTTAATTATCATGGCTGATAACATGATAATAGCCATGATAACAAATGGTTCCAAAAAGCCTGTGTTCTGGCCATCAGTGCATTTTGAGTGAGAATTTTCTCCCTATAAATTGTGCCCAGAATTTCTCAGACTTAAAAAGCACTGATACTGGTTTTTGTTTTTTACATACATGTATGTGCTTTTTATCAGTGAGTTAAGGATTAATATTTGAAATTTATGTTTCCCTTTTCAAATGGTTTATGTCTTAAGTTCTTCACTACAAAGTAGATAAGCTGTGGAGCCCTGTATTTGACTCTTGATATAAGACAAATTGATAACCAGTTTCTCATCCAGAGTTGGAAAGCTGAGAAATCTTGAGAGTTGGATATTGGAATTACTTTGGGGATGCCTTTGTAAAACCAGTGTGCCTAGGTATCCCGCCCTCCACCTCCACCCCTGTATAGGGATCTTCTAAGTAAGTCAGGTGGGCCCCAATATATGTATAAGTAATTCTCCAGCCATGCAGGTTTTCATGTTCCACTTTGTTGTTTTTTTTTTTAAACATAGTGACTTCTGGATCTTGTTTTATAGTATTAAGTAATGATCTGAAATGACATGTGTAAAAAAACCCAGCCAGCCACTTTGCTTTATTAGTAGCTGAGTGCTTTGCTTATCATTATAGATTTACTTTTTAGAAATAAAGTAACTTTACTTTTTATAAGTTAATCTATAAATAAATTTATCAGCTCCATGTGGGCAGGGAATTTGGTTAGGATTGTTCATTGCTGTCTACCCAGTTCTTAGAAGGATGCCTGGCAAAATACAAGTGCAATAAATGTTTCTTGTTATTGAATAAATGTATATATAAATAATACTAGATGATAAGGATATACTAGAATATAATGATGGTGCTAATAGAAGTTTAAAAAAATACCATTACTTTTGGGCAAAAGTTTGTTGAATAAAATTTTTTGTTTTGTAGCCGTAAAAACAGGATCTTTAGAATCATGTGATTTGTGTATGGCAAATACACATTGTGTAAGTCATTTTGAGGAGGCAAGTGAGACCTAAAATCCAGTCAAGACTAGGTTATAGTCTAGAATATACCTTCAGGGCTATATCACCTGAGGTGAGGGAGGAGTAGCTTCTGTGTTTTAATTAGAAATGTTTGTTCATTAATAATTGACATAATTCATAGAGTTAGTTAAGTTTGCCATCTTATTTTTTCCTTTTTGTTCTCTGTTTTTTGTTCTGTTCCTTCTCTCCTGCCTTTATAAATTAGTTTTTTAATTCCATTTTAATTTATCTGTAGACATTTTAGTTATATTTATTTACATTTTTTTTCATTTTCTCTAGAGAAGATAATGTCTATCCTTAAGTTTTCACAGGCTTCTTAGAGTTCATATTGTACTGCCTCAGAAAAAAATCAGAAACCTTGCCTCATGTAGGTCCATTTTAGTCCACGTATATCTGCATACATATGCCCTCGCAAGACATTATAGTTCAGTTCAGTTTCTCAGTCGTGTCTGACTCTTTGCAACTCTGTGGACTGCAGCACGCCAGGCCTCCTTGTCCATCACCAACTCCAGAAGTTTACTCAGACTCATGTCTATTGAGTCAGTGATGCCATCCAGCCCATCTCATCTTCTGTTGTCCCTTTCTTCTCCTGCCTTCAGTCTTTCCCAGCATCAGGGTCTTTTCAAATGAGTCAGTTCTTCACATTGGGTGGCCAAATTATTGGAGTTTCAGCTTCAGCATCAGTCCTTCCAATAAATATTCAGGACTGATTTCCTTTAGGATGGACTGGTTGGATCTCCTTGCAGTCCCAGGGACTCTCAAGAGTCTTCTCCAACATAGTTTCTGCTTTAAACAGATCTGTGTATTTTAGATAAAGGAAAAAGTAGTCTTTTATATTTCTTGAGAAAGTTACCATTCCCAGTGTTATTCGTTCCTTTTTGAAAATCCATACTTCTCTCTGGTATTATTTCCCTAGCATTTCTTGCAGTGCAGGTCTGCTGGAGATGCATTCTCTTAGTTTCTCTTAGTTGTTTTTGTTTGCTTTGTTCAGTCAGAAAACACGTCTTTATTTCATCTTCATTCTTAAGATTATTTTTGCTGGAAGTTAACAGTTTCTTAATCTTTCAGCACTTTAAAGATTATTCTACTGTCTTTTGGTCTCCTTAGTTTGTAACGAAAAGTCATAAATAATTTGAATTATTCCCCTTATATAGTGTGTTATTTTCTCTTCTTGCTGCTCTCAGGATTTTCTCTTTATCTTTAGTTTTCAGCAGTTTGATTACTGACTAGTATATATAACTCAGAGAAGGCAGTGGCACCCCACTCCAGTACTCTTGCCTGGAAAATCCCATGGATGGAGGAGCCTGGAAGGCTGCAGTCCATGGGGTCGCTGAGAGTCAGACACGACTGAGCGACTGCACTTTCACTTTTCACTTTCATGCATTGGAGAAGGAAATGACAACCCACTCCAGCATTCTTGCCTGGAGAATCTCAGGGACCGGGGAGCCTGGTGGGCTGCCATCTATGGGGTCGCACAGAGTCAGACACGACTGAAGCGACTTAGCAGCAGCAGCATATATAACTATTTGTGTAAGAGTGGTTTTCTTAATCCTGTTGGCAAGTGTTCATGCTTCTTGAATCTGTAAATTTGTGTCTTTTATCAAATTTGGGGATATCTTGGCTTATTTCTTGAAATATTTCTTCTGTCCCATTCTTTCTCTCTTTCCTTCTTGTACCTTAATTACACAATGCCCATTTATATTGTCCCACATATCCCTGTTACAGTTCATTAAAATTTCTCTCTCTATTCTTTAGATTGGATAATTTCTAATGATTTTACATCAAACTTATTGGCTTTCCTTTATCTCCATTTTGCTCTTAAGTATGTCCAGTGAATTTTTTTTCCTTCATGTATTTTTCAGTCCTTGGATTTCATTTTGGTTCATTTTTTGTTTTGGTTTTTTTTCCCTGAAATTTTCTATGTTTTTATTCCTTACAAGCATGTTTTCCTTTTTCTTTTGACTACACTTTGAAAACCTCTTGTGCTGATTTCAGCATCTGGGTTGATGTCTCATTATTGATTTTCTTTGATTGTCTTTTTTCCCAAGATTGGGCCACAGTTATCTGATAAGTTATTTTTTAATTATATCGTGGACATTTTGCTATTCTGTTAAGACTTTGGATTCTGTTGTATTCCCCTGAGGAATGGTGACCCTTTAGGCAATTATTTGATAAGGCTTAAGTTGCAAATTCTGTCTCCTGAACCCATCTGTCTCTTGAGTTGTTCACATGTCTGTTCAGTTCTGTGATCCTGAGTGAGACTCTGTTCAGTATATGTGTGGGTTTAGTATGTGTGTGGGTGCAGGTGTAGTCAGAAATTTGAGAGAGTATATTGAGCACATGGGACTTCTCTTCTCAGGCTCTCTCTGCTCTGGGAGTCCCTGAGCAATGATATGCTTTAGATTGCAGTTATACTTTGTAGATTGACACGTTTGTGAAAAATCAGCTATATTTTGTTTTTACTAATCTAGATAGCATGTTAACCATGGTAAAGGAAACTTTTCTTTACTTAGTGATTTATATACCTCCCCAACTGCATTAAGTGATGGCAACTCTGTATCACTGTACTTTATAGCACCTAAATTATTTGTGTATGTGGTCCAGTGAAAAGAATACCTGATTAGGTGTCCTTAAGCTAGGTTTCTAGTCCGCTGCTAGCTTGTTTTATAGCTTAGAACACTGTTATAACTTAGAACATTGAAATGACTTATCTGACAGTGTTCTTATCCTTAAAATGAAGGATTGGGCGAGATAATCTGTATCATCTTGTCTCCAATTCAAACTAAATTTATTTAAAATTGTTTTCAATTATTTTGGTGCTGAGCACAGTTTTTACTCTATATTCTCTACCTCTTTTAATTTTTTCTATTTCACTTTTGTGATTTCATTACCTTACACCATACCATAAATTATAAACTAGTGATACGCAATTCTTATAAAATACTTAAATGGCAGTTGTATATGAACATAACTATGAGGTCAGCATTTTTCAAAAATTACCAAAATAATGACATGTAGTCATTTTACACACTTCTTATTAGTATTGACAGAAGTTTATTTTGGTATATTTTATAGGTGACATTTGCAGACAGAAAAGTAAACTGTCAAGGAATTCATCCTGTTTGGTATTTATTTGGCCTGGCTTAAGGAGTCTTTGACATATCAGATCAACTGGCGAAAGAAAATGAAAAGTAGTGTGGCACAAATAAAGGTAAGTATTTGAACCTTATAATAAAGAACATAAACTTGTGGTCATTTATCTACCCTTTAAACAAAAATGCATTGATATAATTATGACGGTAGAACCAGACAGTAGAGTTGTGTCTTACACACATTGAACTTAACACAATTTCAACTCTAGATATTTGGCCAGATGGACATGTGGTAGGTTGAGAGAACATACAGGGGTGGAGGAGGGTGTGTGTGTGTGTGCGTGCGCGTGTGTATGAGTGTGTGCATGTTCATGTGTGTGTAAATCAAGAAAGTATATATGAGTGAGCATGTGTGTATAAAAGAAAAATAACAAACAGCAGGAAATTGCACCATTCTTCTTAAAGAGCTTTATTTCCTGCATGAGTATAAAATGGAAGATGATAGTCTTCTTTCTCAGCTGGTCACAGTTTTTGCATGTCTGTCTACAAGTGAACCTCTTGTTGCATATTGCAGATGCATAAATGGGCTACTTATTTTGTGCTGTAGTTTAGACATTATACATTCATTTATTCGCTAAATATTCACTGAATTCTTACTATGTCCCAGTGATTGTTTTGAGCACTTTGGGTAAAATGGTGAACAAAACAGGATTCCTTGGTCTTGTAGAGTTTGCATTCTAGTGGTGGAGAAAGCAAATAGACCATAAACTTAATATGTAAGTGGATTATATTTTCACAATGTTAAATGCTAGATTGTGCTGTGGAGAAAAGAAATAGGGTAAGGTTGATCAGTAGCAACTGGATGATGCAGCTTTTAACAGGGAGGGCCCAGTGAAAGGGGGCCTTTTTGAGCACACACTTGAAGGAAATGAGGGAGTTAGCCCAGTAGATGTCTAGGAGAGGAGTGTGCTAGGCAAAGGGAACAGCAGAGGCAAAACTGAAGAGTCCAGTGTGGCTGGAGCAGGCTGTGAGAAAAGTAGCATGGTAGAGGTGGTCAGAGTGGCCACAAGAACCGTAACCCCATCTGCTTCAGACCTGTTTGTTCCTCTGCCTCTGAGTGGACTTCGCAGAAGAGCAAACCATTGTCCTTCCTTTTCGTTTCAGCTGCACAGATCTACGTGCCAATGTGTGTAGTCCATAGATCTACAAGCAGGCACATTACTTCCTGTATCTTGGAGTCAGTAAAGGGGAAGGTGGATTTTTATTTGATTATAAAGACAGACACGTCTCCTTTCCCCTCCTCCACCACCTCTGCACCCCTAAACCTACTTTAGTGTGAGAGAGAGCTCCTTAACAGCAAGCACCAGGTACCAGGCTTGAGGTGTGGTAAATGCTTAATAAAATGAATTGATATGCTAACGGACTGAGACAGGCTCTGTTGCCATCTCTTCAAACCTCTTTTGAGTATAAGAAGACACTCTCCAGGCCTCCCTCCTAGGTAGACATCCAGCCTGTGCTTACATATTTCCTTCTGCAGGGGGTTCGCTGTCCCGGAAGCTGGCGCCATCTGTCGGTAGATACCTCCATAGAATGTTCTGAAACGTGCCTCTTTGGAACTTGTATCCATTGGTCCACTGACAGTTAAACACTTAATTGTGGGCCTAGTAGATGGCAGACTGTGATAGGAGCTGGGGCCCTAAGGAGAAAGGAAACCTGGTGCAGAACTGGCTCTTGACTGAGCTGTGTTAGACAAGAGCACTCAGCTCAGTCTCTGCCTTTTACCCAGAGTGAGAAGTGTTCAGCCTTTCTGAGTCCTCTTCCTGCTTCTCTCAGACTGGGCCTTTCCACGTGTTCCTTTTGCCGTCCACATGGGTCTTCCGGGGCATCACCCTAGCCTGGGAAATGTCCCCAGCAGGCTGTTCACACTTAGTGGCTCATCCCTCTTCAGCCAGCTCTGTGTCGTTTGCCTTCCTCTCTCCATCTCGTTGCCCACTAGCTGGGTTGGGCCCATTCCTATCTCAGATCCTCTCTTGATGCTCTGAGGCCTCGTCTGTAAGGTTCAGGAGGCTTCAGCTGAGGATCCCTTATTTTTCCACTGACTTTACGTAGCTTCCTTAGCCAGTTAGAGGCAAGCTCCCTAACTCTTCCAGCCTCTCCTCTCTTTTCGCTCTAAAGACTTGTTCCCTGAGCCTAAGGGAGGTTCAGAGCCTCTGGACACAGGCTTCCTGCTCCCATCACCTCCTCGCACTGCTATCTGCATTGTCACAGACGACTGCTCAGTGTACCATATTTGCTTTGCTTAAGGAAAGATTTAGAGAATTTTTTTAAAGGTAATTTCAACAATATATTACCATCAACTACTGCTCTGTCTTCAAATCTAACCTCTGTGATAAGGGAAAGAGGAAAATTCAGGTTCTTATTATTTGGATCAAACTTTGAAGTTATTTTTCACTAAGTAAAACGTATTGAAACCCAGTTGAAGTTCTCCTTTACTCACTGTCACTCTTGGTACCGTGTACCCCAGTGCTTGTTCAGACTGAAGATCTCCTGTTAGCACTGACTATACGTGCCAGCCATTGGTTAACTTGATCGCATTTATGAAATCCTGAGGCACGACTTCAGTATTTTTATTTCTCCCTCTGGCTCACAACAGATGTTGTGGAGATGTGTTAAAAATCATTAGCACAGAATTGAGGCCTTCTCCCTAATGTAATCAAAATAATTGTCATGTCTTGTAAAAGAAAAGTAGAGAGTGCAGTTTTATTGTTTTCTCTCTCTCCCCGCTCCTTCCCCTTCTCTTCCCCATTCTCTATCTGTCTCACTTATAATCGGATGTTTTTAACTGTAAAAATCTTTATAATCATCTCTCCTCTAAGACCCAAATCTCCTTGAAGGTTTTTCCTATCTTTGTATCCCCCAGAGTGTCTGGGCTGGAGGAACGAGTGTGTCTTATAAAAAATAAGTAAATACTGTGTTTGACGTTACCATGAATTGCATGAATCTTGTGCTCCATATTTGGTTTAGGATCTTGATGTCAAGTTTTATGGAAGCCTGTGTCATATGTATTGAACAATTCTACTTAATTATGCTGCCTGCCCAGTGAAATAATTTTTAAAAGTTAAACATATTAGAAACCAGATTTTAAGATGTTTGCACTCAGTATAAAATATAGCCAGACTGACTACCTTAAATTATAAAGTTTGATCACATGTTTGTTCACCAGCATGTATTAGTCTAATTAGTGTATATTAGTCAAAAATTCAATACTTAAGGAGATTGTATCAGCAGTTAGTTTACTTGTGATAATAGACTCAAACTGCTGCTAATTAGTCGTAAGATAAGAGCGAGGCTGCCCTGGTGACTCGGACAGTAAAGAATCCACCTGCAATACAGGAGACCCCGGTTGAGTCCCTGGGTCAGGAAGATCCGCCGGAGAAGGGAATGGCAGCCAGTGTTCTTGACTGGACAGAGAAGCTTGGCTGCAGTCAGTGGGGTCAAAGAGCTGGACACGACTGAGCCACTGACAGCAGTAACAGAGGAGGACGCTGAAGCTTGTTTACATTTCTTTGCAGTATAATTTTCCATTTTTGAATGTATTTTTTTCCCATTAAGGAGGCAAGCATGTCAGTATGTGGAACAAATTACTCATTATTTGAGTTATTTTTTTCTTAGATTTCAAGATTAAGATTCTTTGAAAACGTATTGTATTTCCTTTCAGTTAATTAAAATCTGTTCAGTTAATTTAAATCATTTTAATTCTTAAAAATAAGTTTGTCAATATGAGCATTTTTATAGCTGGTTTAAAAATTTACCTGTTTATAAATATTTTGGCATCTTAAGTGTATTTGGATTTTTAAATTAGAGTATGTTCTTAAACTGGATAATTCATCTCTCTCTCTCATTGTGACGTGTATCTTCAGCCTCATATTACATTGAAGTTATCTTTTTATGTTATTTTTCAAAGGATTTGGCTTAGGAGCTATATTTTGCAAGTCATATTTTTTAAATCTTTACAGCCTACCATAGTGTCATACATGCCGTATCAGACACTTAAATATGTTTGCTGAAAACCAAAATGAATTTTCATAAATATGTTAGTTTCTTTTGTTTTGTCCAGATTTGGTAACCTGGACTAACGTTGCGGTTTTCTTAAACCAAAGGAGATAAGAACATAAGTGCAGTGTTATGAAAGACTTGGGCATAACCACAGAAGGGAGTTCTTGCCAGAAAACCTCCGTCCTTTGGTCGTGGTTTTCACCAGGAAAGGCCTTTATAAAAATGGTGTTGATAAATTTAAATCTTGAAAGTAACAGTGTTAGTAGCTCGGTGGTGTCTGACTCTTTGCGACCGGTGGACTGTAGCCTGCCAGGCTCCTCTGGCCATGGAATTCTCCAGACAAGAATCCTGGAGTGGGTAGCCATTCCCTTCTTCATGGGGTTTTCCCAGCCCAGGGACTGAACCTGGATCTCCCGCATTACAGGCAGATTCTTTACTATCTGAATGTCATTTCATAGACATAAAATATTAGCTAAGTGGCATTGAAAATTTGAGAATTATTTTCTTTTATTAAACCTTGAGGTTTTTTTTGTTGTTGTTTAAAGACAGTAAACAGATAACTGCAACAGACATTTACCTGGGATGGCCTGAAAATTTTGTTTTATATACTATTTAGGTAGTATAAATTATTTTTATGTTTAAAAGCATATTTTGAAATAATTTTTAAAGCACTTCTAGTTTCCAAGATACATATGTCGTTGTCTGTATGTTTTTTAACAGAATTTTAAAATGTCCCTTCCCCCTCTTTTTTTCCATTAAAAGCATTCTTCAGGTCATGACAGACGGGAAAATTATAATTCATATCAAAGGACCTCCTCTCCAGAAGACAGGTAAACAATTTTATGTGTTCTAAATACCACTTAAGATTTTAATGACAAGTTTAAGAAATTATTTAGCTCTTAGATTTCTAATTTTAGGGTTAATAACTTTTTTTGATGGTTTTACAAGAAATATTACTTGAGTGGGGTTGAGAACAGATCATCCTTGAATGACTATTCTAGGAATTTCTAGTAAATAATTCTAGATTTTTTTGAAATTTTTTAGGTGAAGGAAAATAATTTTAATATGTCAAATGCTGCATAGAAGTTTATAAAATGGAAAGTTTAGTTGAAATCACATTATTTTGAAGTGCTTTTACTGTTAATACTAATCCTTTATATTTACACAGCTCTTTATAGTTTTCAAGATGTTTTTATATGTATCTTACCATAATTGTGTTAAGTTCAAAGGCCCAGAAATGTTACCATTAATGTTCATCATGCCTTCATAGTATGACTTCAGTTATTTCACTTAGTAAGCTATAACCTTGAAAAAGAGTTTATGAGAGGAGAAGCATCCTCTAAATTTTCTTTCAGTTGTCTGATCTCTTATTCCCTAGGTACTTTGTTCCTATTGCATTCTGCTGTCTCAAAAAATCTTGGCTTTATACACAGGGTAATACTGTGTTCTGCACCTACTTATTGTCTTTCATGGATCACCTCCTCCCTATATATATTTTTTAGAAAGTCTCTCTATAGACGTACGCACACGTATGTGTGTATGCAAATACACTGTAGATATGCATATGAGACATAGACTATGTTGCTGTGTATATTTAGCATGTGTGTATGTGTTAACTTCTGTTAAGGTTCTCTGATTTTATTGACTTTAGAGATTCAAAAGGCAGATCTTATACTAACTATCCCTGTTTGCTGATCATTCAGTCCATTCTCACAGATATCTAATAATATGATTTTAAGAATAGGAGCTGATAAAAATAGCCTTTTGGAGTGGAATAACTGGATTTTATGGAGGCAAACCAATGACACTAGTGGTTGACAACCAGTGGAGGACAACCAATGACACTATTCAGTACTTTGATAAAATGAGCCAGCTGGACAGCAGGAGGATAGCTTTGTCCCCACTAAACTGTATATGATATGCAAATATGTATCTTCTGCTAAGGACAGTATGCCCAGGATGTCAAGCTTGGTTAAGTGAATTCCAGGAGTTGTTTTGTTGCATACCAGTGGAAAGCTTTTATAATCACAACTAACTGAGTAGATGTCAACAAAATAATCTGTAAGATCCGCTTGATAGGACTTTGTACAGTCACAGAGTTACATCACCATTACCAGTATATACTTTTCTAAGTGTAACATCATTGTTTTCAACTTGTAACTTTGGCTTTCTTATTTTATGTGTTAGATACATAGAACAAGAAAGATCTCCTCGGGATAGAGGTTACTTTGATTCCAGCAGGTCAGACTACGAGTGTTCAAGGAGAGAACGTTCTTATGATAGTAGCATGGAGTCACGGTTAGTATTGGATATTTTAACTATAGAAACATACTTGTTTAAATTTTCTTTATGCATAATAATAATCACAGCTAGCATTAAGTGGATGTTTTTATGTGCCAGGCATTCTAATAAGGGCTTAATGTGAATTAACTTCTTATTGCAATAAATATATGACTTTTATAGATGAAGAAAATGAAGCTTAGAGAAGTTAAGTCATTTGTTCATGTTTTAAGTGTGTCAGTGACAAGTCCTCATCTGTCTGACTCTAGGTCTCAAGCTTTTATTCATTATACTATGCTATATGAGGACTTGGCTTATATGAGTTTCTGAGATTTTTTACAGAATGAAAGTCACTTATGATATTGAGTGATCTTAATTTACATAATGGCAGAGGGACACTGAGAATGAAGTTACCATTTTCTAAGTATAAATTATTCTTACTTGGGTCTTGGAGAACTTGACTGCCCACTTTATTAGTCATCTGGTTTCCAAAACTTGCCTACCATGTACTGTTGTTCACGTAGTTCTATATCCTTTTGACGTCTCTCTCATATCATCTATTCCATGACTACCCAGTCTATACCGCACTAGAATTTTAATCAAATTTCTCCATAGTTTGGAACCAAGCACATTATTTGATATCTGCAGCCAAAATTTCCTTTTCACTGCTTATTTTCTAACATGTAACCTGTCCTTATAAATGTCAGACTAAATTAATCTCCAAAAGACAGGTTTATCTGCTGTCACCTTTAATAAGAGCAACTGCTACCACCATAATTGGTGAACTAGGCATTCTCATACCTTCTCAAATGCTGTCAAAACTCTTATATACTAGATACTATATCTCACAATTTACATATAAGGAAATGGGTTAGAACTGGTTGTTACCTCAGGTTGCTGTTACCTGTCTAGCAGATAATGAAACTGAAATTTGAGCTCAATTCTGACTCCAGAGCCTGTGTTTATATCTGTACCCATGGCTGTATTACTTCACTGTAATTCCTTGTCTAGTCCAGTATAGGTATACAAAGTTTGATTTGAGCCACACACACTGTGAAGTAAGCATATTGTTTATTATGTAGACTATAAAGGCTAACAGTACAAAAACACTTGAAGAGAAATATTTCTGTTTAGACTGAGAAGACTGTTACTTCTGCACTCTGAAGGAGAAACACTATAATTGTATAAGGACACAACCAGCCAACAAGCAGTCTTACGTGGTGTTTCTCAGAAGAATCAAAACCAGCGTCAGTAAATTCCTTCTGTAGCTATTCTCTACCGAGAATAGATATATAAAATGAATTGCTTTTTCCTGTAGATGTAAAATGTTCAACTCAGTTACAAAGCAGTGGCTAGATTTCAGAGCAGCTGCCTTTGACTAGTTAGGGTTTCCATTTGGAACCACTTTCCCCGCTACCACTGTTCACATTGTGTTGGTAGGTACAGACTGTGTCTTCATGGGGCAGTCACTCAGGTCTCTGTGCTTTAGCTGGAAGACAGTGTCTCCACAGCTACCTGGGAGGGTGACTAGAAGCACTCTTTTCCATATATTAAAGCATATTACTTCAAATATACCCTCTAGATTTAGGTAAAATCTACTAAGTGCTTTCCTGGTAGTACAGTGATAGTTATTCATATAACTCATGGTTGCGCAAAGCATGAGCAGAATAATATGAGCTTCTAGGCAGATGTATGTAGCAAGCAGCCAAGTGGACAAACTGTCACTGGGGAAAGAGAGCAGACAGCAAAGATTCATTCTTTCTTGCTATTTCTTGATAGTTTGAAAACATTAAATAATCATTTTACAAGGGATAGTCACCTGCATTAGTAGGGAAGAGTTTATGTGGCTAGAAAATAGTTTATTTTTTCATATTGTCTAAAATAATCAGAAGCTTCTGATATTTTGAGATTTATAATAAATTGTCAGTTCTATCAGGAAACAATTTCAAATTACAATTTATGATAACAGTCTCAGCCCTAAATTGCTATTATTGGAGGTTAACTCTGGCTTCTCCTTTATACAACTTATCACATGTATCACAGGCCAATTTGTCTTTGGAAAACACTATTTTCATGTTACTGTCCCACTCAGAAATTATTAATGATTTCTTATCACTTACTTGCAAGATAAAAAACTTAGTGTGTTGCTTGTCTTTTAAGATTTTATAGTCTGACTTAAACTCATCTTTCCAACTGCTGTTATACATTATCCTTTATTTTTTCGACTTATTCTGGCCTAAATAACCTTGCTCAGTTTTTTAGTATTTATTCTGTCTTCTACTAGTTGCAGAATGCCATCCTCCCTTCCCCCTGCCCCCTCACCACCTTGCCCCCAATGTAAATCCTCTTGAGCCTTGATGACCTAGTTTAAGTTACATTTTCTCTGTGAGGCACTATGAAATCCCCTTTCCTTATCTGAATCTGTGGCCCCCAAATGGTCTCACTTATTTGGTATGCAGTTCATTTAAGAATGTATTTTGTGTCATCTTTTCTCCATCAAAAAAATGTATCACAGAAGTAGAGACCGAGAGAAACGCAGAGAAAGAGATGTGGATCGGAAGAGGTCCCGGAAATCACCATCTCCTGGGAGAAGAAGCCCAGAACCATTGGTAACCCAGAGTTCCTCTGCTCAGGATGAACCTTCCACAAAGAAGAAGAAAGAGGAGCTGGATCCTCTTCTTACTCGCACTGGTGGAGCGTATATTCCTCCTGCCAAACTCAGAATGATGCAGGAACAGATTACGGACAAAAACAGGCATGTCAATATCACTAAGTATATAAGGCGGTGACACTCTCACTGAAAAAGTCATTTGTGCTCCAGTTAACCTTGACTGTTGAGAATTTACATGCAGGGTCCATAATGATTAGAGACCACATATTATACTTCTTTCCTTCCTGCCTTCAGAAGCTCCATTGGAGCTCTGCTTAATATTTTCCCCTGACAGTAGCTCTTAACATCTTTAATTGTTGCATGAATGAGTGGAAAAGTCTGAGGAAAGGTCACTTATCTTTTTTGCTTTTACTGTTTTCAAACCATTCCTTTTGTAGTTGTATGCTTATTAGTGGTGTCCATTTTTCATTGATAATCAAGAGTACTATTGATAAAATGGATCTTTCTAGTTATACCAAACAGGAATCGGCAAACTTTTTCTATAAAAGAACAGATAGTAAATATTTTAGGCTTTGTGCCTTACCCTATCTGTTGTAGCTACTCCCCTTCACCACTACAGGGCTTCCCAGGTGGCACAGTGGTAAAGAATCCATCTGCCAGTGCAGGAGACGTAAGAGGCGTGGGTTCAGTCCCTGGGTCGGGAAGATTTCCTGGAGGAGGAAAGGGCAACCCACTCTAGTATTCTTGTCTGGGAAATGCTAAGGACAGAGGAGCCTGCCGGGTTACAGTTCATGGGATCTCAAAGAGTTGGACGTAACTTGAGGATGCATGTTTCACTATTATATTGAATATAGCCATAGATAAAATGTGTACACAAATGAGAACGGCTGCGTTCCAGTAAAGCTTTATTTGCAAAAACAGGCTATAGGCTAAATTTGGCTCCTGGGTGTAGTTTGTCAGCATTGTACTAACCTGTGAAGCAGTTGACAGTTTTCTCTTTTCCCTACTTTTTTAGACCATAACATCTTACAGTTTTTGCCACATTGAGGCAAATAATCAAAATTCATATGTGACCATTCTCTCTTTAAGTACCTTTTCCTTCCCTTTTCAAAATAATTGAAATGATGAGAAACTATGTAGAAAAGTGGAGCTGTTTTCAAGGCCTTTTTCTGTAATGAAATGAGATAATAACCAGGAAAACTATGGCCCAAGGTTGAAATGATCACTCAGTTGCCAGGTAGTCAAGAAAAGATTGGGATAGAAGGTAGGTATACTTATAAGAAAAACAGATTCCAGGTGAGTCAAGAAAGTCTTCTATATCTTTCTTGTGTATTTTCGTGCAACTTGAGAGTACTTGAGAACTTTCTTATATAAATTAAATATAAATTTGTTGTAAGTATTAACTTGAGGTAGAAATGTCATTTTTATAAAATAAATTATAAATATTTGAAATGCAGTATAAAAAACTTATGAGCTAAAAGGGGACATTTAAACGACATTAAAACAGTAAGTTTTTCTTAATATTTCATACACTGGCGCTTGGTAGTGACGCCTGCAGTGTTCTGTAGAGAAGGGATTTGGAAGTTGCTTGTGTGGGTTTTGGGAACTTCATGATCATGCAGGCATGCTGCTCTTATACGAGGCAGTAATGGAAGTATTAGTGAAAAATATTTACTGTCTCTGGCCCCATTCAAAGCAATCCTAACTGTAAAAGATTGAAAGCATTGTCATTAATCTCCGAGTCTTCCTTGTAATGTGGGCAGAATCCATAATATATGCAATTTTAAGCAGATTCTTAGAAGATAATTTTATGTACAGTTGAATTCTGCCTATAGGCTGTAAAGGAAACAGAAGTAGAAGTGTAGTCTTTCCTCAGTAGATACTAATATTGTAGGTTTAATTGTAGGTTTCCTAATACTAATTAATTGTAGGTTAATTGTAGGTTTCCTAATTAAGAAGTACAGTTGTAGTTGATTATTGTCTGTTGAACAAAGTTTAATAGAAGAGTTTGTGATTATGTATCAGCAGTATCTTATCGATCAGGCTAGTTGTTAATCCATAAATCTTACTACTCTATATAGTAAGGGTTGAGTTGAGGGCAGGAGGAGTTCCACCTCAGATGCAGGCAGAAATGGAATGTGCAATATATAGAGAATTTAGAAACAGTAATGAAATTAACTGCAGTCTGCTTTTTATCTTCAGTGTTTGCTGATGACAGTGTCAGTGATAAAATGAGGTTTCTCACCAGTGTAGACAGCTCTTACCCCAACCTCCTTGATATACCTGGTATAGCACTCTAAAATAGTTCTTTTTTTTTTTTTTTTCATTAAAGTATTTTGGGACTTCCCTTGTAGCTCAGTTGGTAAAGAGTCTGCCTGTAATTCAGGAGATCCAGGTTTGATCTCTGGGTTGGGAAGATCCCCTGGAAAGAAAATGGCAACCCACTCCAGTATTCTTGCCTGGAGAATCCCATGGACAGAGGAGCATGGCAGACTACAGACATGGGGTTGCAAGAGTCGGACACAATTTAACGACTAAACCACTACCACCATAGTTAACTTATAATATTGTGTTAGTTTCAGTTATATAACAAAGTGACCCAGTTACATATTCTTTTCAGATTCTTTTCTTTTATATATTACAAGATAGTGAATATAGTCCCCTGTGCTACAGAGTAAATTCTTGTTCTTTATGTGTATCAGTTAATCCCATAATCCTAATTTTTGCCACCCTTGCCTTCCACTTGGTAACCATAGATTTGTTTTCTGTATCTGTGAATCTGTTTCTCTTTTGTAGATAAGTTTATTTGTATTATTTTTTATATTTCACATGTAGGTGATAGAATATTTGTCTTTCTCTGACTTACTTCACTTAGTATAATAATCTCTTGGTTCATGCATGTTGCTGCAAACGGCAGTATTCCATTCTGTTTTACGGATGAGTAATATTCCATGGTGTAGACATACTACATCCTTTTTACATTCATCTGTTGATGGACACTTGGCTTCCATGTTTTAACATCTGTGTTAATAAATAGTGCCACTGTAAACATTGGGGTGCATGTATCTTTTCAAATTAGAGTTTTTGTCTTTTCTGGATGTATATCCAGAAGTAGGCTTGCTGGATCATATGGTAACTCTATTTAAGGAACCTCCATACTGCTGTCTGTAGTGGCTGTTCCAGTTTACATTCCATCAACAGTGTCAGTCAGTCAGTTCAGTCGTTCAGTCGTGTCCAACTCTTTCTGACCACATGAATCGCAGCACGCCAGGCCTCCCTTTTCATCAACTCCTGGAGTTTACCCAAATTCACGTACATAGAGTCAGTGATGCCATCCAGCCATCTCATCCTCTGTCGTCCCCTTCTCCTGCCCCCCAATCCCTCCTAGCGTCAGGGTCCTTTCCAGTGAGTCAACTCTTCGCGTGAGGTGGCCAAAGTATTGGAGTTTCAGCGTCACCATCAGTCCTTCCAATGAACACTCAGGGCTGATCTCCCTTAGAGTGGACTGGTTGGATCTCCTTGCAGTCCAAAGGAGTCGCAAGAGTCTTCTCCAGTTCAAAAGCATCAATTCTTCGACACTCAGCTTTCTTCACAGTCCAACTGTCACATCCATACATGACTACTGGAAAAACCATAGCCTTGACTAGATGGAACTTTGTTGGCAAAGTAATGTCTCTGCTTTTGAATATGCTATCTAGGTTGGTCATAACTTTCCTTCCAAGGAGAAGCATCTTTTAGTTTCATGGCTGCAATCACCATCTGCAGTGATTTTGGAACCTAGAAAAATAAAGTCAGCCACTGTTTCCACTGTTTCCCCATCTATTTGCCATGAAGTGATGGGACCGGATGCCATGATCTTAGTTTTCTGAATGTTGAGCTTTAAACCAACTTTTTCACTCTCGTCTTTCACTTTCATCAAGAGGCTCTTTAGTTCCTCTTCACTTTCTGCCATAAGGGTGGTGTCATCTGTGTATCTGAGGTTAGTGATATTTCTCCTGGCAGTCTTGATTCCAGCTTGTGCTTCTTCCAGCCCAGCGTTTCTCATGATGTACTCTGCATATAAATTAAATAAGCAGGGTGACAATATACAGCCTTGATGTACTCCTTTTCCTGTTTGGAACCAGTCTGATGTTCCATGTTCAGTTCTAACTGTTGCTTCCAGACTTGCATATAGGTTTCTCAAGAGGCAGGTCAGGTGGTGTGATATTCCCATTTCTTTCAGAATTTTCCACAGTTTCTTGTGATCCACACAGTCAAAGGCCTTGGCATAGTCAATCATCAACAATGTAGGAGGGTTCAAAACAGGGAATCTTCACCTATAGACTTTCAAGAAGTCGTTGGATAAAATTCAGGCAGTCCATGAATGTGAGTTGGAAATAGTTGCATCTTTTAAAATTGATGTAGTTTAACATTTCTATTAGGAATGTAGGCAGCAGACCATAGTATTAACAGACTATTTGTTACAAATACCTCAAAATACCATTTATGCTACTTGTGAATTAAAGAAGCTGTTATGCCTACTACCACTTCTTGCTATATAATGCGTTAAAGAGCACTTGGAATATCAAACTTTTGTTCTTTTCATCCTTTGAAAGCTCTCTTTCAATATGATTGGTATCCTTTGTTATCCTATATATTTATACACATTATTCTAAGAAGTTCATTACCTTCTCCAGACTGCCAGAGAAATGAAAGGTTGAAACTTTTGCACCTGAAATCATATTCCACAGAGAAATAATTATAAAAACTGTAGAATTTGAGCTTTAAAAGACCTTAGATATTACCAAGTTCCACCTAAAGAAACCCATTTAGACTAAATAATTTACCTGTGCTCTAAGTTAAAAAAACCAACAGTGTAGCCATCTAGCATTCAGCTAATAAGCCTGTGGGACTACTGCTTAAATATAGAGATGTTCTTTAATATACTTGTTTTTCAGTTCCATGATTTTGTATGACTTTCCCTTTTTCTATAAATAATACTGTTTCTTTATGGTTTAAAACTTAATTTTTTTCTTCTGTCATGCTTTTATGAGAATGAACATAATACCAAATTTCCTTTTTACAGCTTATACTTAGGTATTATATATTGTAATTTAAATAAAAAGTTGCTTTTACTTTAAAACATTTCCTTTAAAGGCTAGTTTAGGAAATTAAGTGTTCTAAAATAGCATGTACTGAATCTAATACATGTTTTAAATTGCAATATATATGGACTGGAGAAGGAAATGGCACCCCACTCCAGTACACTTGCCTGGAAAATTCCATGAATGGAGGAGCCTGGTGGGCTGCAGTCTATGGGGTTGCAAAGAGCCAGACACTGCCAGGGAACTAACACACACACACATGAACTTAAGAACAGTGCCACCCTTACATATCCTTTTTATTTATTATGATATTAAAAGGAATTTATACATGAGTATCACATGTATGGAGAATAAAATATGGTTTAGGTATAATCTCTGTATCCATGTGGTCATATATTTTATTGGGTCATTTTGTGAAAATTATTTCAAAATAAAGGAACACTAAGTATTTTTGGTGTTCTTATAACCTCTTGTTACTGTAATTGTTGACTGAATTTTCATCTTTATTAAAATCCATTCTTTTTAGCTTAGCATACCAGAGGATGAGCTGGGAAGCCCTGAAGAAATCTATCAACGGGCTGATCAACAAAGTCAACATTTCCAATATCAGTATTATTATTCAAGAACTTCTTCAAGAAAATATAGTTAGAGGCAGGTAAGCATTGGCTGTTTTATTTGTAGTATTTCCTAGCACTTTTTCAATGGAAAATAATATCTACATGAAAAATAGTCATTCATTTATTATGCTACTTCATTTCAAAGAAAATTTCAAGGAGTATTTAAAATGCAGATGTTATAAATATGTAAGCTGCTAACAAATAAACTCAACTGTTAGAGCTTGTGTGGAGTTTTTACTGTTTGAGAAGCTTTGATGTCACATAATGATTTTGGCACAGTTATTTACTGACTGAATACTTCCAAAATTTAAACTCATGAAGAAAAATAAATACTTAATTTCTTTATATATATATACAAAGTGCTCCTCACACCAGTTTCATGTCTAATGAAAGCAAAGTGGGAATCTGAAAGAAATGAGAAAGATAAGTAATGAGTTTTAGAAAAGCAGAAGGGAATAACAACCATTTTCTGTATGGTTTTTAATTAGTTGTGATATTTTAACTCATCATGAAATAGAAATAGTCTATGTTCTATTTATTTTAAAATCTGAGGACTATTTTCCCATATGACCTAGATCATCAGGGCAGAACTTTGGGATATATATATAAAGTAAAATGTAGCACGTTGTGAGGGTTAGTAAGGTAACCGGGAGGCAGCCACAGGAAAGCGCTGTCATTTTATTTAGGAAGAAGCAGACTCAAAAGTTACAAGGGTAATTTAAGATGTTACAGTTTATAAGCTGAGTTCTCTTTTTTTCATTTTCTACTCTAGTGATTCAGATGTCATACCTAAACCTGATAACTATGAAGACATAGTTTTTCTGCCTTTTGACAATTGAACAATTAGTTGTTATTACATTGCTAAAAATAACTTCAGTTAGCCCATTTTGTATCTCTCTTCTTATCAAATGTATACATTGATAGAAACATGTCCATTTCAAAATAAGTTGAAGGTAGCACCTTTTATATTCCTGTCCTTGTTTTAGCATTATTTCTGCAGTGCTTACATTATGTCTTTATCTCTCATAGGAATATTGTTTTCACTTTTATTTTCATGAACAATAGACTTAAGCCTGTCTTTTAGGTGGAAACCACCCAGATTTGTCTTTAATCACAGAATTAATGTATATGAATGATGGGCTTATAGTGGAAATTTTAGTTTAAGTCAAAGTTCAGTACTTTTGAAGCAGGTCTTTTTTCCCTTCACTTTTGATAATGTTAAGTGAATTAATATAAGAAGTTAAGAACTTAAATTCATGAATAGATGTAATGAACAGCAACTGGAAAAGAAGATTTATATTTAGCGAGAAAATTTTTTGAAAAAAATTAAATTAAAATCTATTTTATATAAGTACAGATTGAAATTTTATTTCCTCAAAATCAGTTTTAATTTATTAGTAAGACAATTTCTTCCTCTAGATAAGGGTAGTGAAAATTTAGTTCTGATTTAGCTTTTATGATGATTTACAGAAAAGTAATATAGCTGGAATCAAGATTGCTGGGAGAAATATCAATAACCTCAGATATGCAGATGACACCACCCTTATGGCAGAAAGTGAAGAGGAACTAAAAAGCCTCTTGAGATGAAAGTGAAAGAGGAGAGTGAAAAAGTTGGCTTAAAGCTCAACATTCAGAAAACTAAGATCATAGCATCCGGTCCCATTACTTCATGGCAAATAGATGGGGCAACAGTGGAAACAGTGGCTGACTTTATTTTTCTGGGCTCCAAAATCACTGTAGATGCTGACTGCAGCCATGAAATTAAAAGATGCTTACTCCTTGGAAGGAAAGTTAGCATATTAAACCTAGATAGCATATTAAAAAGCAGAAATATTACTTTGCCAACAAAGGTCCATCAGTGGTCATGTATGGATGTGACAGTTGGACTGTGAAGAAAGCTGAGTGCCAGGAATTGATGCTTTTGAACTGTGGTGTTGGAGAAAACTCTTGAGAGTCCCTTGGACTGCAAGGAGATCCAACTAGTCCATCCTAAAGGAGACAAGCCCTGGGTTTTCATTGGAAGGACTGATGCTGAGGCTGAAACTCCAATACTTTGACCACCTCATGCGAAGAGTTGACTCATTCGAAAAGACCGTGGTGCTGGAAGGGTTTGGGGGCATGAGGAGAAGGGGACGACAGAGGATGAGATGGCTGGATGGTATCACTGACTCGATGCACATGAGTTTGGGTGGACTCTGGGAGTTGGTGATGCCAACAGGGAGGCCTGGAGTACTGCGGTTCATGGGGTCACAGAGTCGAACACGACTGAGTGACTGAACTGAACTGAACTGAACTGAACTGAACTGAATATAGCTGGATTTTAGGTGAATTTTTTTCCTTCTAATGAAATCAGTGAGTATTGTTGACTCCTTTTCTTTTATTTTTTAACCAGAGGCCTGCTATCCAGATCTGTTTTGCAAGCACAGAGTGCTTCTCCAATCTTCACCCATGTTTACGCAGCATTAGTGGCAATTATTAACTCAAAATTTCCACAAATTGGAGAGTTAATCCTCAAAAGATTAATTCTTAATTTTCGAAAAGGCTATCGGAGAAATGATAAGGTATATGTAATGGACTTGTAAGTAGACTGCTACAGATAATAGACTAATAAACCATAAGTATCAACCTTAGTAAGCGATGTTGATTTCTGTTGATCCAGAAATGGCATTTTTTTCACATATACTAATTTTTATTTTATAACACATTAAAATTACCTTGCATGTTACATATTTCAAGTAGAGTTTGTAAGTAAACTGTAGACTCTATAGAAAAATGAAAATTGGTTTTAGTTTATAGATTCACTTTGTCTCTAATTTCCCTTTTCAGCCACTTTGTCTGACAGCTTCAAAATTTGTGGCACATCTTATTAATCAAAATGTGGTAAGTAATTATTTTCAGAATTTGGTGCCATTCAGTGGCATTAGACCACAGGCTTGATGCCACTTCAGTGACATCTTTGTTTTGACTTACAGTTCTTCAGGAAAGTATCTTGAATGATATTTTAATTTTAGAGCTATAATAAATGCATTTTTTAATGTAAAGAGGAACCCAGGACAAGTGTTAGTAAATTAATCAAACTCTTAATATTCTACATGATTACTTAACTGCATATTTTTCCTTCAAAGACTGTAATGTGTTTTTATTTAAAAAATTACTATTTCTTCTCTTTTCCCTGTACCTAGTGTTCAAGAAAACCCAACAGCTGGTATTCTTTAAAAATGCTGTTCCCCACAACTGCATATATACGTGTATATTCATATGTATAACTACATGGTATATGTATATACTCATATATTCTTAGAATCATTTTATAAAATATTATGTACTAAATTTTAATCTGTTTTAAATGCAAATTTTTATCATTTTATTATTTGGTTTTTGTGCTTATTTTTTTGTTTATCCACTGTTTGAGAGTTTTGATTTGTTATGTTAAGTTAGGTTATGTGTCAGTCGCTCACTACTGTCTGACTCTTTGCAATCCCAGGGACTGTAGCCCACCAGGCTCCTCTGTCCCTGGGATTCTCCAGGCAAGAATATTGGAGTGGGTTGCCATTCCCTTCTCCAGGGGGAAGTGAAAGTTGCTCAGTCATGTCTGACTCTGCGATCCCATGGACTATACAGTCCATGGAATTCTCCAGGCCAGAATACTGGAGTGGGTAGCCTTTCCTTTCTCCGGGGATCTTCCAACCCAGGGATTGAACCCAGATCTCCTGCATTGCAGGTGGATTCTTTACCAGCTGAGCCACATTTTAAAAAATGAAAACAGTAAGATTGTTCTTGTCCATACTCACAGTTTTCCTTCAGATATGTATTATTTTTTTAAATTATATCTATAAATAAGAGGAAGAATTTTGAAGACATGCTTAACCTTATTTCTCTAACATTTAATATATTTTAATTCTTTGCTACATGAAATTCTGGTACTCATTTTAAGAAACCTTTTAGATATTAACCTAGTCATATTATTACAATGATATTTTTCTATTTAAGATCACAGAAACATAATTTTACATGTCTGTAAACCTAATTTCACAGACTACAATAGCACAGATATGTTTCAGTTTTTGAATATATATTATACTTGGAGATATTTTTGGCATTCACATAAACCAGTTAAAATGATAAGTATTTTGCATCTTCAAACTGCGGTACAGGGCAGTATTTTCTTGTCCAACCTTGCCTGTCTTCCCAAAATAAAAGCAATGTGTATTTTTGATATTGTGCTAGATATGAAGAGGGTATTTTCCTAAGTTGTCTCTCCATCTCAAGTAAGAGTCTCGTTTTTAAAAGGCATATGTGTGGTCTTTTAAACATGCTTCCTAAGTCCATTTTCTTTTACAGCAAAACTTCTTGATACACTTTTATTCCCTCTCTACTTGGTGGTGTTTATAAAATTCTAAACTTTGACCATGCCCAGTGTAGAGTGATTTAAATAAAAATAGAAGTATTCAAAACTGTCATTGTATGCTATAAACTATAGAAAGAAATTTTCTCAGAAAATTAGTATTCATGTAATTTAAGAACTATTTGCTAACAGAATTGCTGAGAGAATGAATTGGGAAATGGATATAGAATTGTGATCATGGAGAAAGATATTATAAAAAGAATCATGTTACTTTTCTTCATATAGTAGTTATGAAAATATCTCAGATTAAAAATTAGTAAATGACTTTAACTTCTATTTTGAGGTTAATTACGACATTTCCTAAAGATAATGTATCTTTCTATATAGAGAGTGTAAGAAGAATATTTCTGCTAGAGATAAATCATCTAGTTCTATCCAGTGTAGTAAATTAAGATTTTTGGAAAAGTCATCAGGAAATTCTTAGCAGATACATAATGGAAGTGAAAGAAAAGTTGTATCCATATTTGGAGTATTTTTATGTACATTATGAAACTTTGCTCATCATATGTACAATATCATCACTGTAAAAACTAAATGTACTAATTTTTAAAATTAACATCAGTAGTAGATTAATACATGTGAAAGCATTTTGTGTGTCTTCTTTCTATTCAAGGCTCATGAAGTTTTATGCTTAGAAATGCTCACTTTGCTTTTGGAAAGACCAACAGATGACAGTGTTGAAGTAGCTATTGGTTTTCTTAAGGAATGTGGTCTCAAATTAACACAAGTGTCACCAAGAGGGATCAACGGTAAATATACATCCTTGGTTTGAGATTGAGCTTTTGTTTGAGTATTATATGTAGTGCTTATTTTATTTTCTGTGTGTTTAGCTATATTTGAACGCCTTGAAACATTCTCCATGAGTCTGAAATTGACAAAAGGGTTCAATATATGATTGAAGTGATGTTTGCTGTAAGGAAGGATGGATTCAAGGACCACCCTGTTATCCTAGAAGGACTTGATTTAGTGGAAGAAGATGATCAGTTCACCCATATGCTTCCTCTGGAAGATGACTATAATCCAGAAGATGTTCTTAGTAAGTCAGGGGTGGGCATTGGGAAGTGGCATACAAACAAATGTCAATATTGAAAATAAACACTAACTTAACTTGTGTTTGTTTATTTTTGAGATGTTTTCAAGATGGATCCTAATTTTATGGAGAATGAAGAGAAGTACAGAGCTATTAAGAAGGGTATGTAGAACTTTAAAAAATAATTTCCTTTTAAAAGAAGAAATTTACTTAATTGCATGATACTGATAGAATGGTATAGATCACTCTGACCCCTGCCTACTGAAATCTTTGCTCTGTGAAGCTGTTCTCTTTTCACCGTTTGCCATTGTTTTTCTTTCTAGTGCTTATCCAGGGTATTGTTGCTGTTGTTTAGTCTCTAAGTCATGTCAGAATCTTTTGCAGCCCAATAGACTATAGCCCACCAGGGAAGTCCTATCCATGGTATTACTTCATTTTAAATTATTTAACTCATTTTCCTTCTCCTCTTTCTCTATTTAATTATGCAGCTCTTCAGCTTCATCCCTCTTAAGAAATATCCATGTATTACAATGGCCGTTATTTAACCTCACTTCCAGTTAAGAGTTGCTGCTTAAATTGCCACCAATTTAGTATTTGATTAAGTGCTATACTGTATTATAAAGTTCTATACTTCATTATTTCTTGAGGGCAGATTTTTATCTTTCTGATAAAATCAGTCATGGTAGCTTAATATACTTAATGGATAAATTGATTATTATCATTTGTACAGCATTAGTATACCATAAGCACTGTTTGTTTAGATATTGGTTTGTATTTTGTTTGTGCCATTACTAGCTAAGCCACCTAGAGTAAGTTACTTGTTTGATATAAGAGTAAGTTTATAAGGATAAATAAAATACAGTACTTTATCTTACCACAGAGCATGTATTTAGACACTGGTACCGTATTTTTTTTTAAATATGTGTGTCATTATTTTTCTTCTAAAGCTAATATTCAGAGCTACTTACATCATTCCAATATATAATTATTTATATTTTTACATTTATATATTTTACATATTACAATACTATAATAATTTTGTAAGTTTATTTCCCTTGAGTTGTGATTTTACCTAACAAATACTGACAGCTCTGAAAGCTCCTTGGAAGAGAGAGCAGAGATGTAGAACTCTGTTATTGCTGCATTCTGTGCTTTACTCATGCTTAGAAGTAGAATGTTGAAGGGGAAGTAACAGTGTAAGAAGCTTCCCATTTTATACATTATCCTAAAATCTGATACAATGGGGACATTTCACTGCAATAGCCAGATTCCTTTTTCTCTAGTAAATTTAGTTTCCAAACATAGAGAAACCCCTTCAATCTATTTTCTTCTTTTCGTATGAATTTCTTTTTCTATAGCCACCCTGCTATGCAAGCATGCTAAGTCGCTTCAGTGGTGTCTGACTCTGTGCGACCCTATGGACAGCAGCCCACCAGGCTCCTCCGTCCACAGGATTCTCCAGGCAAGAATACTGGAGTGGGTTGCCATTTCCTTCTCCATAGTCTCCCTAAAAGATACCAATAATTTTGTGGAATTCTTATTATACCTGGTATAGAGGGGTTTGGTTTTTTGTTCCCTTTTTTTTATACTTGAGAATTCCCCATCCATTTCTTTATTAGATTCTTGGCAGTTAGCCAAGAAAGCAGTACTTTTCTTTACTATAGCAGTCCTTAAACTCTGTGGTCCCAAGAACCCTTTATGCTCTTAAAAATTATTGAGAATTCCAAAGAGCTTTCATTTATGTGGGTTATATCTATTGACATTTACTTACTAGAAATTTAAATGGAGACTATAAAAAAATACTAGGTCATTTCAAAATAACAATAATAAACCTAGTACATATTTGCGAAAATTACATGTTTTTATAAAAATAACTACGAACAAAGAAATTTAAGAAAAAGAATGGTATGTTTTAAATATTTTGTGCAATTTAGTGTCTGGCTTGATTGGAAACATTTGAATTCTCATATTGCTTCTGATTTCAGTCTGTTGCAGTAGGCTGTTTTGATTGAAATATAGGAAGGAAACTTAACCTCACCATAGACATGTAGTTGGAAAGGGAAGAGTATAGCCTTTTCAGAATTATAATTGTGTATATTTCTGTTTAACACTATTCCAATTAAATATTTAATAGCTAGTAGTTTCTTAATGATTTAATTGCACTGTGAAACCTGAAATTATATCCATTAATTTTCCCATTTTGTTAACATTAAAATCTGTTGGCCTGTCAGTTTGAATGGATCTTTTACCCAAGCATGATTTTGTAACATGTTTCCTCAGTCATTTGGAAAATACTGATGCACCAAGTTATTCACATCATCCAAGTATTAATGTGTTAACGTTATCAAAGTTAAATTGACACATTAATATATTCTCAAAAAATCACATTTATTCATATTACCACCTGTCTTTATCAGAAAAATCTTAATGTTTTGGGAAGCTGTCAAGCTCATAGGAATAGATATGTGTTTTCCAGAATTCTGATTTTTCTCTTGAAAACTCATTTGATCATTGTGGGAAATATCTGAAAATAACTTGGTTTTTTTCCTTGAAATAACAGTATTACTTTGTTTATATTTTAGAAAATGTCTGGTAAATACCTAATAACTCTAGTTTGTTTGGCATTCTTTCAAGTAAAAATTAAGAATAAAAGGAATTAATCTTGCACCTCCATCACACAAGTGTTTTTCCTTGAGATAACCATCACCATTGTGTATTTGTCTTTTAACAGAAGTGCTATATATAGACTTCGTATTTTCTTACTCAAACTACTATAAATGCCGATACTCAAGGGCTAAGACTTAATGAAATTAATAATTTTATATTTTTTCTTCAAGGGCGTTCTTAAATGAGACTTTCTTCCTACTAGGTTAGTGTGGCAGTAAAAAGCACAGTGAGCGATTGTGCAGCTTGACACCTTGATTGTGCTCAGGGTGCAGCAGGTTTTAACTCCTGTTGCTTTTGTGTCTTTATTTCAGATGTCAGCACAGTGAAAAGGCAGATAATATTTCGGTATTACTATGAAAATAGTTTGACCTACAGACCACCTGGCAGGTCTCAGTGATTTCCTCCAGGACTCACAGACCATACTTGGAAACCACTGCTTTATTTAGTTAATAAAATCCAGTTGTCATTGCCTAAATGATTTTAGTAAATAGATCCTAAAGTGAAGGGATAGGAGAGGATGATGTAAACAGCTAGACAATCCATTTGACCTTCATTCTTTCGTAAAATGTTCTTCTAGAGTCGGCATTTAAAAAAAATGACCGCGGCAGGAAGTGGGCACAGCTTTAGTAATTAGCACCTTAGAGTGACCCAGGTGTACTTGTGTTTTAGATCTTACAGCATTTGGGAAAACAGCAGGAGTGCTGGTCTTCCTCCTGTTGAATACTAAATAGTTTCCCCTTTTGAAGGTCTGTCTGAACCGCATTATGTAATAATAAACTAGACACTGCAGATATTTCTTGAAGTCAGATTGGTTAGAAATATTCTTGAAGAGATTTTTATGTCAGCTAAGGGCTGAATGACAATTCTTGACTTTTGTAAAATTACTTGTTTCTCTAGTATGTGGGTTTCTGCTAACATTAATACATGTGGCTCCTGATTTATACTATTTAGTTAAATATAAGGAAATTAGAATTTTCCTAAAAATTAGTTGGCCCCAAAACTGTATTAAAATCTGTCTGATTATAATAAAAATGCAAAGGGGGATTGTTGGCCAGGTTTGTAAAATCTTTTGTCAGACTGATGAAACACATACCATTGGGCAAAATATGATTCTAGTTTTTGTCATTTGTTTATTACTTTTAACATGATGATAGACCTCATGTAGTCTTTTACATCACAATTTGAATAGTTCTGAATGTGAGTTGTATTATAAGAAATGACAGTCCAGTGAAGCCCTTATCTTTCCAGTTTTTTTAAAGGTCTTTAGACTTCCATTTCTATTGCACATATGAAAATTCTATCAATTAATTATAATGTTCTACTTACTAGGTACACATTTTAATAAAAATCTCACTACTATTTAAATTTCATTCACTACCTAAATATGTTAGTCACTCAGTCGTGGCTGACTCGTTATGACCCTATGGACTGTAGCCCTCCAGGCTCCTTTGTCCCTGAGATTCTCCAGGCAAGAATACTAGAGTGGGTTGCCATTACCTTCTTCAGGGAATCTTCCCAACCCAGGGATCGAACCTAGGTCTCTCTCATTGCAGGCAGAGTCTTTACCATCTTAGCCATCAGGGAGTGAATTCCAAATTATGCATTTTTTTCCTTCTGTATTTTTTGTCTTTCAGAAAACTTTCTTAGGCTAAATTCTTGTTTTCTGTTGCTCATCTTAGCTTTTTATAATAGACTTATCTTTTGGTGATGAACTAGTAATATTTTGACTACTTTCTCCATTATGCTAGTTTCTCTTCCTAATTTATCGTTCCAGTGCTCCTGCTCTTTTGGAAAACTTTCATCTACTTTTTCTTTGTTCTTCTCATCCCTTGCTTATTTCATGGCTGCTTTCTGTCTGGCAGAAGAATTATACATATGGTTTTCTCTAGTCTAATTAGTTATAATGCTCTCTGAATACCTAGGTAATAACATGAGACCTGTGTGGTCATCTTTGTTGGTTGATAAACTCTTATACCCCTGTGGGTTGTAGTGAACTGAGAATTATCTTCCCAGAATGAGATATGTTTATATTCCTTGCTCATTCATGTTTTCCTAAACTTAACTTTGTTCTTTCAGAAATTCTTGATGAAGGAGATAGTGACTCAAACACAGACCAAGATGCTGGAAGTAGTGAAGAGGAGGAGGAAGAAGAGGAGGAAGAGGGAGAAGAAGATGAAGAAGGTAAAAGTGTAGCTGCAAATAAAATTGTAAAATATACTCCCAGAATAATCTAATGTAATCCTCTAAACAGTGATTCTTAATCTGTGGAGTCTTGGGAGAGATGCTGCTGTTATTTAGTGGGTGAAAGCAAGGACTTATAAAACATCCTATGAGTCACAAGATTGCCCCTCACAGCACAGTGTTATCCAGCCCAGAATATCAGCATTGGCAAGGTTGAAAGAGTCTGCTTAAAAGTATGAAACAAGGAAATTCATTTTTTAATACCAGCATAATTTAAATTTTATGTTTTATGACTTTGATTATGAACTGTGAAAAGGTGCATTCATGTTGAGTACATGTGATTTATGTTGCTGTGGCGTGAATGTGACAGATGCGAGTGACTAGATATTTGCTCTTCATTTTGGAAAAATAGATTGGGGAAGCCAAAAGCTATATTTGTACAGAAGCAGGCATGATGTCCTTCCTTTTCAGCTTTGATTATATTATTTCATAGGAAAATAAGCTCAGAACTTTACTTTGGTTAAGTCTTCATTAAAACATCAGAATATATATATACACTGGTCACTATTTGCTTATGTTACATATTTGAAAATATTAAAAGTATAACTTTCCCTTCTAAGGCATAATATATTTTAGTTCTGTCTTAGAGTATAGTAGATCTTCTACAACATAATTTATAAAAATATGTTTAATTTTTTCCAGCATCTCTTTCATTTAAAATGTCTCCTAACCAAGTTAACATTTAACTTTAGAATTTGTCTTAAATGAAAATACAGTTAAAATAAAAACTATTAAATGTTTATAAAGTTTTCATGCATTAGATCAGGTAAAACTTTAACAAATATTCATATTTGTACTGGACCCATCCAGCCTGTCATGATGATCCAGTGTTCTCTGAACTTGAATTTCTATCCATAATTTATAGTTCTTCCAAATTATCAAGATAATTGTTTATAAACATAGAAATAATGTTTTCCCTAACAACAGCTTAAATGTGGCCTTTTATAATGTCTACATGAGCAGGTGACCCAGAAACAAAAATAGTTTTCTTGGTTTGGATCTGAACTTCTTTGAGCTGACAAAACTTTTTAAAATACTCTTAAGATATGGCAAAAGACTAGAAATAGTTATGTTGAACTCTATAAATGTCAATGCTAACTTATACTGTAGAAGAGAATATTATATTAAACTCATAGATTCTAAAAAGATTATGAAAACATTACTATAAAGGATACATTTTCAGTTCTTCATTTATTTTTATAGTCTTACAATTTTGTTATGTTTAATTTCAGGACAAAAGGTGACTATTCATGACAAAACAGAAATTAATCTAGTCTCATTTCGTCGTACCATTTATCTTGCTATTCAATCAAGGTAAGATACAGTAGCTCAGTTGATCCTAATTTTTGACAGGGGATAGGCAAGAAGATGGAATTGTTAGAATCTGTTAACAGAAAACTGGATACTGTTGCAAGGATTCTCCAACTGCTTGCCTCTCCTCCACTATCGCAAGTCCCAGAGTGTAGATTCCTACTGTTTTTAGGAATCTACAGGAACAATTTGTCTTTACTTGTAACTGTTTACTAATTAAAATTTTTTTAAGTTATATCATTTCTTATAATTAAATATCACTAGCAATCTGAAAACATTTCTGTATTACAGAATTAGCACAGTATTGTGTAGTGGAAGTTTAATGTTTTATTTTTTTCTAATTTGCTTTCTAACTCTGGCTCTAAGCAGAGAAACTCTTGTGATATTTGGACACTGATATGTTGTGCAGATGGAAATCAATGTGAATGGAAGTAGGAAATAGACTTAGGAAGGTTTTAAGGACTCTGAAATAATATTAAGCAAGAACTGCTATGATGTCATGAAAACAACCTTTTCCCTTTGAAGGCTGTGAGGTTAGTTTTAAAGAGAAATAAATGAAAATATTAAATGCTGAGTACATCTGTTTTCAATGGGAATCAACCTATTGATTTAGTGGGCACCATGTTTATATTTTACAGTGGAGAAGGAATATTTTCCCTGTTTTGTTTTGTTACTAGGTTTTGTATATTTCCATTTACTATGATGTAATAGCAAAAATGATTCATAAGTAGGAGTCATCTTGTTTTCAGTCTGTCTGAAAAGTCTTTGGCTTCGATTCATCTTCAAAAACAGAAATGTTAAACAGCAAAACGTTAGCTAGAAATTTTTTGCTTTACCCTTATGTGTTTCTTGGTCTTTCACATGAAAGAAAAAAACCAATATTTTCTTATACAAACTTAAAAGTGGATAATGAAAAATTTTTGTTATAAGTAGCTATTCTTAGAGTTTTAGAGTTTGACCTTTTGTCCTTTTTAAGAAATTCAGTGGTAATCAGTGGTAAAGAGCAGATGCATTGTTTTAATATTGCTGTTAACATTAACTTTGAAGAGTCACAGTGGAGCTCTTTGCATGATTATTGTAAAGAAACTTTATTTTTAAGTGATCTAACCTTGATAATAATAACCTCTGAATCACACAAAAATGTTTGAAAAACTAAAACACTAGACAAGTGACTGACACTGATATATAGTGCTACCAATTCTAGTAATAATAAATGTTCTCGGCCCCTAAATGCCTAGTAAAAATAATTTTAGGAAGTAAACACAACTTTGATAAAAAGGTATTTAAAGGACATGGTTGGGAGACTCAGGTAATGGGATTACAAAACATAAAAAGTTATCAAACAAATATTCTAGATAAATAAGTAATATTGTTAGTCATTAAAGCAGCTAAAGTGGTTTATTTTTTTTTAAAGCAACAGTACTCAGTAGTAATGATGATTTCAATTAGATACAAAAAGATTTTTGGTGGAAATTTAAATTGGTGCACTCCTTTTGGAAAGCCTTTTGGTAGCATGAATCAATGGCTTAGTTTGATTGCCATTTGACTCTTCTTTTTCATTATATTTCTTAAAGAAATACATATTGGCAGAGAATTATACAGAGAATTGTTCAGTGCAAAAGAGAAAAAATCATATTGCTCAATATGAATAATCAAAGTGTTTTCATGTTTAATTCCACTATTAAAAATAAGGTTAATGGAGAATTAATGGGCAAATGGTCTGATTTTTTTTTTTTTTAATGTTAGTTGGGGATAAAAAACTAATAGTATAGAATATATGGCGCCATGCTGATAGCATTATCTTAATTGTATAAGTAGGTATGCAGGTTCTAGAAATAATACACTAACATATCAACAGTGATTATTTTGAGAGGAGGTTGGATTATTTATATAAACTGTTCACTTTTGGAAATCTTGTGAACAAAACCAAGTTCTGGTGACTGAACTATTTGGGGATTTTATTTTTAAATTTTCTTTCCTTTTTATACTTGACTGACCTCACCAATACTCTGATCTTTTTACTGTTCTGACTCCTTAAACAGTCTTCTTTTATTTATGCAAACACTGAACTACACAGTTAACTTTGCTATTAAAAGTTGGACATTCTGGGTTTTTCTTGGTTTTAAGTGATGTTCCAGTCTGATGTTTTATTACTGGAGTAATGTCCTTAACAATTTGAAGTTTCTTAGATTGGAAAACTGGCATTATGTAAAATCTATTTTCTTTACCCTTCTCTCAGTCACTGTTAATTCTGGAATATGTTTGGTGTAAAATAGCTAGCAAAGTTAATAATTTCTTTAATATTTACATTTAGTGCAACTTCAAAGCAGTCATAGTAGGGAGTCACCAAATACTTTTCAAGTAAAACAAAAACAAGGAAAATACTGTCATACTTTCTCTTTGATTCTTCACTTATTAGACAAAAGAAAAGTTATAAAAATTTTCCATGAACTGCTTGACTTGTTTTTCAGAAATTACAGGATTTTTTTCCTAAATACTAATTCTGTTTTTTTCAAAATAAAAACTGGAAAATGTCACATTTTTAAAAATACTTTTTGGTATTGCTGTATTATTGAGGTTTATCAACTACAGTTAGCTATTTTAATCTTAGTGCCAGTTATTATTTAATATTATGTGTTATGAAAGCTCTTTCTTGATAGATTTCTTCAAGTCTTTTTTAATTCCATTCTACCACCCTGAATTATTACCCTTTTGTGCTTGTGAAACCCAGTAAGTAATAGAAGCTGAGGATTACTGATGAAATATAAAGCTAAATTCATTATCATTATATTTCAGTGGGTGATTATTTTATATTGCTGTTATCAAACGATACTGGCATTATTCCTGAATCAAGTTCACACTGAGTTTGATAATTCTCTAAGCAAAGCACATTGAAGATATTTTTCATGCAATTTATATGAATGTTGTACAAAAATAAATTCTTTTCTTTGTAAGTGATTTTAGTTATTTACTGATTTTATACTAACTTTTTATATAGTGTAAGAGCCCTGTGTTTGGGTATGACTCAAGATAACTTGTAAGTGTGGTGATTAAGCTCTGGATGTCATGCTGGGCTCTTGAAACATCTTTTACCTCTTCCTGACTTGGATCAGGGAGAAGTGGAAATATTTAACAGTATAATAAAGATTTGTCTGCTTTCTATGTCTATGAATTTGTACATTCTGGACTTTTTATATAAATGGAAATATGTTATAGGTGGTCTTTATGTCTCACTTCTTTCACTTAGCATCAGTCAAGGTCCCCCGTGTCATAGTATGTATCAGTACTTCATTCTTTGTAGAGTTAAAAACCTTATCTTTTTATATTTATAATACAGTAATATGAAAATATAAAAGAAAAATTTTAGACAGTTATTAGGGTAAGATTCTTATATATGAAAGAGTGCTACAGCTTAAATATGCTGCTATTTTTAGCCTAACTATTGTAACCATTTTATCCCTACAGTTTAGATTTTGAAGAATGTGCTCACAAGTTGCTAAAAATGGAGTTTCCTGAGAGTCAAACAGTAAGTTAGTACTTTTTTTTCTATTAGGAAATATATACATGTGTTATAAAATATATATATGTATATTATAAAAATGTCTAAGATAGTTAATAGGTTTCATGAAATGAATCAGTAACTCAGTGCTTCAGATATGCTGCTCATTCCCATGATTTAAATCAACTGCTTATTTGAGGTGTGAGAAAAGGAGGAAGTTTCTCTGAACCACCACACTTTCCACAGGTTTCTGAGTGATTGCCTACAAATTAAATGGTGCCTTAAATACAATAGGAAGTTTGTTCTTTAGTAAAGTACCTGGTCCATCTACTTTATGCAGTAAAGCATTCTTTTGTCATAGAGACTGTAAAGATCACCATACTTCTTGTTACGTTACTTGAATTAGATATAGATGAACCTGTTCCGTTTTTTTTTTTTCATTCATTAATTCATTTAACAAACGTATTCAGCATATATGGAGAAGGAAATGGCAACCCACTGTGTATTCTTGCCTAGGAAATCCCATTGACAGAGTCTGAGCCTGGTGGACTACAATCCATGGAGTTGCAACAAGTCGGACATGACTTAGCAACTGAGCACATTCAGCATAAACTATATGTCAGGCATTCTGTAAGGTGTCAGAGATTCAGGTAGCCATAAAGTACATTTTAGCCCCCTCTTAGCCCATGGGACTCATAGTCTTATAATTCAGTACGTATACTTAACTGTTCAAAATATCATGGAACCCTAATACCAAGGATAATAAAGGTTAGAATTGAAAAGATTATCTTAGTTTTTTTTTTTCTAATTCTTTCCTAATATATATTGCTCCTTGCCCGTCTATATTTTGGATGCTTGAAATTTGAAGCAAAGGCTTTCAGGGTTTGGTTTTTCACATCTTAATGTACATGTAGTAGACTCAACACAGGTCCAGAGTGAATGTATCAGCTCTAATAGGCTGTTTGATTTCTGGTTCTTCTAAAAGATCTTGAATGTCTGAGCTAAGTTAGCATTACATGGAAGTCCTTTGACTTAAGGCCTTAAATATGTTCTGTTACAGGGATTGGCATACTGTGGCCCAGGCCCACTGTCCATTTTGTTAATAAAGTTTTATTGGAGTGCAACCTTACACCATTGGTTGATGTATTGTGTGTGATTGATTTTGCCCTATAGCAGCAGAATTGACTAGTTGCGGCAGAGAATATACGGCCACTAACAGCCTGAAATACTTGCTGTCTGGTCTTTTCTAGTAGATTAGTTCTTGAAATGCCATGGTATGGAATTTTGAAATTATTCTTTGCAAAATAAAAAATATATTTTTTCCTCTTAAAATTTATTTATTGATATACTAATAATAGTGTCTTTATATGTATTATGGGTATATTGATATATTGTCATTGAAAGGGAATAAATTAGTGAATTAACCTTTAAAATTATAACTGAAACTAAAGTTATGGTGTGATCTTGTCACATTATTTGCTGAATATAATTGTTATTAAAAATGTTATTAATCCAGAGGATAGTTGTTCTAGAACTTAACTTCTTTGTTTTTTTCCCTTGAAACCACAGACCAGAATGTTTATTTTCCCTCATACCTGAAAGATTATTTGCTAGATAAGATCATTCTTGCTAGAAATTTTTTTTTTTTTACTTCGTGTCGAATATGGCTTTTCACTCTCTTCTGGCCCGTAGCATTTGTCCTGAGAACTTCAACATACTTTGATAACATTTGGAAGAGTATCTTAGTGCGTCTGTTTTCATGCTCTCAAAAGAATCTCCTAAAATCACTATGATATTTAATTAAAATATTAAAATATTTAATTATTTTATGCCACAGGGAATAACTCTTATAATTGCATTTAGTCTCAGGAAGAAAGTAATTTGTTTTGCATGTTGTGCTGACTTTATTAGCAATGCTATCAGCATATTACCATGTTGTATTGTTTAAAACCTGATTAAGTGTTAGGTTATTGTAAGATACAGTGTTGGTAGAAGTTGAAAATGCATTTTAATATGTTGAATTAATGTTGTGTGGCAGAACTCAGAAAAGGTTATTTAGGTTTTTGGTATAGATTTTGACAAAGTACATCTCTTCAGAACTTAGACATTTATAAACATTTTAATTGAGGCAACTTGTGACTAACCTTTAAAAAAAATAATAATCTAACAGTATAATTAAATCTAAAAATAACCTTGTATTGTGAAGAGAAGCCTTTCATTAGACAGTTTTATAAGTAGATTATCAGCTTCTCGAATAACACTGCCCAGTAGAACATTCTGCATTGATGAAAATATTCATATTCTTCCCTTTTAGTACAGTGGCCACTATACTGGTCACATGTGGCTTCTGAGTACTTAAAATGCAACATATGACTAAGAAACTAAAATTTGAATTTTACATAATGTTGAATAATTTAAATTTAAGTGGCTGTGTGTTGCTAGGGGCAAGCACACGGGACAGCACAGTTGTAAAGTGTTCTATGCTTCTTCAGGGTCCCCCTTCCTTCTTGCTCATGGATCAGTCAGTTCAGTTCAGTTCAGTTGCTCAGTTGTGTCCCACTCTTTGCGACACCGTGGATTGCAGCGTGCCAGGCTTTCCAGTCCATCACCAACTCCCGAGCTTGCTCAAACTCATGTCCAATGATGCCATTCAACCATCTCATCCTCTGTCGTCCTGCCTTCTCCTCCTGCCTCAATCTTTCCCAGCATCAGGGTCTTTTCCAAAGAGTCAGTTCTCTGCATCAGGTGGCCAAAGTATTGGAGTTTCAGCTTCAACATCAATTCTTCCAGTGAACACTCAGGACTGATTTCCTTCAGGACTGACTGGTTGGATCTCCTTGCAGTCCATGGGACTCTCAAGAGTCTTCTCCAACACCACAGTTCAAAAGCATTAATTCTTCGGAGCTCAGCTTTCTTTATAGTCCAACTCTCACATCCATACATGACTACTGGAAAAACCATAGCTTCGACTATGGACCTTTGTCGGAAAAGTAATGTCTCTGCTTTTTAATATGCTGTCTAGGTTGATCATAGCTTTTCTTCCAAGGAGCAAGTGCCTTTTAATTTCATGGCTGCAGTTACCATCTGCAGTGATTTTGGAGCCCAAGAAAAATAAAAGTCTGTCACTGTTTCCATTGTTTCCCCATTTATTTCCCATGAAGTGATGGGGCTGGATGCCATGATCTTCATTTTCTGAATGTTGAGTTTAAGCCAACTTTTTCACTCTCGTCTTTCACTTTCATCAAGAGGCTCTTTAGTTCATCAATTTCACCATAAGGGTGGTGCCATCTGGATGTCATCTGGATGATGTCATCTGGTGGTGCACATGGAGATTTCCAATAAATGCATATTGACCTAATTTTTAAAAATATATATAATAATTACATATTAATAGATTGTATCTCATGTTATCAGAGGACAAAAATGTCAGAATTCCTAATTGAAGATATAAAGGTAAAAAATAAAAGTGAACTGAAAGAGTATATAGTATATTTTATAGGCTTGCTTTCTGTTTATAGAACATGAATACATTACAATTAATGTATTTATAAAAATTACTTTTAAACTTTCTGATAAGAAATGTTTTGTAGAAAAACATCTTTAGTCAGTTTAGCAGTACTCAGAGTTAGGGTTAGGATTATTCTCTTTTTCATTTTGTCTCCATTGATTTGTCCGTATTTCCTGAGTTTCTTATCTATGAAATTGCTGTAACTGATACATATTTCTTTAGGGTTATTTCAGGAATTAAATTATATTTATTCATTATAAGTAATTTGTGATGTTGGTATTTCCCGATCTTGGATTGACTCTTGCATTTCATAGTTCAACAGAATTTTCACAAAGGAGTTTTCAAGACACAAAAATAACTGATTGGACAGTGTGTGGAAAGAGCAGTTATGGAATGATTCCATCTATTTATTTAGATTCATCTGTGGACAAATTTATACAAGTAACATTTATTTTGAGCTAAAAATCAGCCACAAGGGTCTTTTTTGTTGTTGTTCTTTTAAATATATTTTCTTTTCAACAAGGCAGTCATTATGTTAGCACTGAAGTTATGCCTATTTTATGTTCTGTAAAGACTCACCACATTTTGCCTTTTCCATACTAACAAAATATATTCTTGATAACTCAGTTTAAATGTTGTATTGGTGGTCTGTATTTAAAAGATTTCTGTATAGAATCTTTTAGAATATGATATATTTAGTTTCTTTTTATTGATCTATCTGTTTCCTTTACTAGGTTTTCTTGAAGTAGCTTATAAGCAATCTAATTAACATAAATGACATGGAATTTCTGTTAGCCAAACAGAAGACTTAAAAAACTATAGTCTTGACATAGATTGAATTTTTGTTTTATCTTCATAACTCAACTTCACAAAGTTTTATGTTTTTAAAACCTTATTTAAAGATTCAGGCTATCTTTGTCATATTGGTAAATTATCACACAGCATGGATTCATTGTGTTTTGAATCATTAATGTAATTTTTTTCCAAACAGAAAGAACTCTGCAACATGATACTTGATTGCTGTGCCCAACAAAGGACATATGAGAAATTCTTTGGCTTATTAGCTGGGGTGAGTTCCGACCTCATTTTTCATGTTGGATTTTGATGAAATCACAAGGGTAATTCTGAACATGAGTATTGTGAATTAATGTGTCTGCTTTGTTGCCTGGTCTAATGTACTAACATATCTTTGCTGAAAACAAATCGTTCTTCCCTTCCACAGTTTTCCCAATCTCTGTAGCTTCCTCCCTTCCCATTTCCTGTTTGTAGTTCTTTGATATTACGTATCATTCTTCCAGAACTTTGAGGCATTCCATAACAGTTTCCCAAAGAGAACAATTAAATGCTGTCTTTTCAAAATTTCACAGCAGTTTCTGGTCAAGTACATGTTCAGACAACATAAATAATGCATGAGCTAAAATAATTTTTTGAATCTAAACTTAACCCATAGAGAAGTATATTTATTTATCTTATATAAATGTGTGTATCTGTGGTCAGCCATGTGTATAATTTTGTTTTAGCATATAGATCCAAGGGGTGGTATAAATTAACTTCTTTTTTAAGCATCCCAGGGGTGGTATAAATTAACTTCTTTTTTAAGCATCTCATTATGCAACAAAGAAGGTTGATATGATATACAAATATTTATTAACTTTTGATTGAATAAAATTAGGATTTAATATGGTGTTGACATTTTTATTTTTAATTTATTAGCGATTTTGTATGCTAAAAAAGAATACATGGAATCCTTTGAAAGTATATTCAAAGAACAATATGATACCATCCATCGCTTGGAAACAAACAAATTGAGAAATGTTGCTAAGATGTTTGCTCACCTTTTGTACACTGATTCACTTCCATGGAGCGTAAGTAGATGAGTCAATATTTGTACTTCTTTCCTAGTCCCCTGTTATTCTGAAATAAATATTATTAAGTATAACATAGCCGTACTTTTCCAATGTAGGCAGTGTACTTTAAAATGACATGTGGAGCAAACATCCACTATAATGGCACTCTTTGAGATTATATTCATATAACGTGGAATCAAGAAGCTAACTTAGTGAATGAATGTAAGAAATAACATTTTGAATGATAGTAATAGTCTAAACGTTACAGTGCTTTTTGAAGGCGATACCTAGGAATGTTTTCAGAACAAACATAGTTTTTATCTTCTCTGTGTGCACTCATGTGTGTGCACACTCTTGTCCATGTACAGCAGTTTGGTGGCACATGATCCTCTGAGTTACTGCCTGTTTCCTGATGAAGTAACTGTCAGAAGTTCCTCTAGTAAGGATATGAGAGAAATGACTCTTCTGGCAGGATGTATTTTTCTTAGGCAAAATACTCTCGACGGGGAAGTGTAGACTGGGCTGGAATTTGAACTGCATTCCTTAAGCTGCCACTTAATTGTACAACTGCTGTTCACTCAACAATCATTTGTTTAGTCACGAACTCTGTGCCCAGAAAGAGACACTGGGCTTCCAAAATGAATTATATATGGTCCCTGCTTTCAAGGAGTTTAATACCATATAACAGGAGAGGTAAGATGCCCATGGTCATAATACAGAATAAAAGTGGTAGACTAGGCTGAAGGAATTGAAAAATTCCAAAGACATTATATCCAAGAAGAAAGAGGATCATATTGTAGAATACCACAACCCAATGGTAGAATGAAACAACATTGTTGAGCTTATAAACATTGGATAGATTTTTGTAATACTTTAAGTACTAAGTGTGTCCCACTACTTTAATGGGCATTTATAAGGTAACCCAGCAGGCTATTAAACTTTTTACTTTGCTTTTTTCTTCCTTCTCTGGGAAAATGAAACCAAAGTTTTAAACAATTGAAATAGTAAACTCCTGGAACACATGATCCATTAAAAACTGGAGGTTGCTTTTACTTTTTTCACTCTAAAATATCTATCAACTTCAGTTTTTAAGACCTAGTCTTACTATTCAAAACAAGCCATCATTCTTGGTCTTTATCCTTCTCACGTATTGTATGTGCTGGACATACACTATGATAACATCTGTTTTGATAACTAGGTTTTAGGAGCTAGTAATCTTAGCATTATATGCTAAAGACAGTATTCCTCCCTGCTATAAAAAGCACATTACTCAGAAAAGAGAATGAACTTTACTTCTGTAGCATCTTAACATTTTGAAAATTTGTATAGAAAAGCAGTCTTAAACTTTCCCAGGTACTAATGTATATCAGCATAATGGGAAGATATTTACAGATAATTCTTATTGAAGATAACAAATCATAATTTCAGGGGACACTGAAAGTTAGAGATATTGGTCACTTTGTCTTACCATTTGAATACCAAAATAATAATGTCTTTTTTAATTCTAATTTTCAGGTTCTTGAATGTATAAAACTGAGTGAAGAAACCACTACATCATCCAGTAGAATTTTTGTGAAAATATTTTTCCAAGAACTGTGTGAATACATGGGTCTTCCTAAACTTAATGCCAGATTAAAGGACGAGTAAGTTTACTATTAAATTTTAAATTAAACACTTTTTATCCTTACTTTTATTCTCCTACTTTAGCAACCGTAAGTCCACTCTTAGTTGTAAAAATATGTGTTAAGTCCTTAGGACATTCTTTATCTATTACTCACTCCTCTTGACTCTCATGTTCTTTGTGACAGGGGACAACATGAAACTTTTAATGGTCATTTAGTTCAAGTAGAGAAAATGCAGGTTTCATGCCTCTTTTACTTTAGAACATGCAAAATTATTTTTCCATGCTGACTGAAATTTTCTAGTAATGAGTATTTATAGTTTTATTTCATTTTTACCCTGAGGTTGAGGCTTAAAATGATAATGTTGTATTATCAGAGGATAACTGTAAACATATACTGGTGAAGGTCAGTCCTATAAGTCATATAGCTGTTTAGATTATTATGCTGAACTTGGGCTTTGTTCCAGGACTAATGTAATCCCTATCCCAGCTCTCTTTCTTTGCAGGTATTCAGATTGCCCATTACCACTTACATTGACTTCTCCTCCATTGATACTCCTGAGATCCTTTCAAAGTTTTCTCAGTGATTATCTGTCAAATCCTCCAGCCTTACACAGTCCTCATGCCTCTTGACCTTGTGGTCTCACTTACACTATTGACCGCTTGCTCACTGACTCCTCACTTTATTCTCATTCTGCCTTGCTCCTCCCGGTCTCTCTTCTTTGGCCTGCCTCCCTTATGTTCGCCGGAGGTCTGTCCTGAGTTCTACATGCTCTGGACCAATCCATTTGCTTCTCTTAGCTTCATATACTTACTTACTCGTCCTTTTCTGCTTGCTAGGCTCTGGGACTCCTTCTCCAGCAGGATGCATTCTGGCCGCTCAAACACTGCCCAGCTCATTAAACAATAATAGTAAGCTGATTCATGCCCCCTTACCTCTGTTTCCAGAGCTGGGAATTCCTTCTCCTGTTCCATTCAGCAAACTCTTATCATTCTTCCTATATTGTTACCTTTTCCTATGAAAGATGGTTTTTCTAACTCTGCTGCTTAGTCCACTGAGTGTGTCACTCAAAACCACATGGTATTGCCTTTTTTCTATTCATTCACCTCCCGAGAAATAGCAATTCCATACAGTCTTCACCTTTGATTTCTCTTGACTGCTTTTCGTCTTCTGCCAGTGCCTTGCACAGTAGTGTGTAGACATGTGTATGTGTATGTACAACAAAAGAGGGCTTTTTTTTTTTACTTTCCTGTACATACACTCAAATATAAATACACATATGTATCCATAGATTTATATGTGTTATATATCTATTCTGACTGTATATGAAAGTTTTTTTTTAAAAGCTCCTCTCATATAATTATAGAAATCAATTTAATTTATTTATTTCAGGCCACACCTCGTGGCTTACGTGATCTTAGTTCCCCTATCAGGAACTGAACCGGGCCCGTGGCAGTGAAAGCACTGAGTCCTAACCAGTGGACCATCAGGGAAATTCCCGGAAGTCAATTTTAGTAAACTATCACTTGACCCTACTCGTGTCATTAGATAGCATGCAGCCTGACCTAATCAGTGATTTTTAAATCACTTGCTTATATTTCATTTACTAATGTAATGTATAGAAATTCTGAAAAATGATTGTATGAGCATTTTGCCTTTTTATCTCTAAGCATTCTGTTCTCTTTTGTTCATTTTCTTTTTCAGAACTCTACAGCCATTCTTTGAAGGATTATTACCCCGAGATAACCCAAGAAACACTCGATTTGCCATCAATTTCTTTACTTCTATTGGTCTTGGAGGTTTAACGTAAGAATTATTATCAAGAGTTTTACTCAACTTATTTCTAACTTACCTCACAGTTCCTTTGAGGCAGAATCTAACAGTGGGTTATGTTTTTAATTAGGGATGAATTGCGTGAGCATCTCAAAAATACACCAAAGGTCATTGTGGCACAAAAACCAGATGTTGAGCCAAGTAAATCCTCCTCCTCTTCAAGCTCTTCCGAGTCCTCCTCCTCAGAGTCTGACTCCTCTGCCTCTGGTTCAGACAGCAGTGACAGCAGTTCAGAGTCTTCTAGTGAAGAAAGCGATTCTTCGTCCGCCAGTAGCCACAGCTCAGCCTCAGGTACTGAAACTCACTTATAATTGATCATGCTCTTTTCTAACAAGTATGTTGCTGGTGGTGTTTATAAGCGAAGAGAAAATTTGATTGCTTATTTATTTTAGAGGTCACTTGTTTAAAAGCCACGATTAATAATATAAATGATGATCTATCACTGTTGCAGTCTATACTGAATTCAGTATTTATAATGTTAGGATTATCTTTTGGAATCCTCTTCATCAAAATGAAGATACTCTGTTGGCAAATGTTTGTTTGAGTGCTAACTGAAATGCCTTTCATAATGTCTGTCATCTGCTTTGCAGGAGCTTTCCTGATGGTTGTTTTTAAAGAAATTTTAATTTTCTAGTATTAACAGTGAAGCCCTTATGTTAGTAACTGACACCCACCACACATTCAGTGCATGTCTTATGGCATTCAGCTGTGTAAGTTTTCATAAACCATATCCATGTATCCAGGACCCAGAGCAAGAGCAGCCAGTACCCCAGAAGCCTTCCCTTGCTCTCTGCCCTGCTTAGTACCACTCCTCCCATCCACCGGCTCATGGCAGCTCCTGTTCTGATTTATAATTCTCTAAATTAGTTTGCCTGTTTTTAACTTGGGAATTATGTGTTATGGACTCCTTTATGTCTGGTTTATCTTTCGACTTTATGTTTGTGAGATGCAGCCATAGTATTGCGTTTAGTTAGTTTTCGTTCATTCTCATTGCTATATGCTTTCTCAGTGTGTATAAGCATTTCATAGTATATTTAACATTTATCCTTTTTACTCAGTGGAAATTTAAATTTATAAATAGTGTTTCCATGAATGCTGTGATACGTATCTTTTAGTGACATATGTGTGTGTGTGTGCGCACATTTCTGTTGGATATGTTCCTAGAGGTGGAATCCCTGGGTTGTAGGGTGTGTGTAGATACTGCTGAACAGCTTTCCAGGTGGTTATTCCAGTTTACACGCCCACCAGCCATGGATGGGGCTTCCTCAGTGGCTCAGCAGTACAGAGTTTACGCAGTGCAGGGTCTGCAGAAGCGGTGGGCTCGATCCCTGGGCTGGGAAGATTCCCTGGAGGAGGACATGGCAGCCCACTCCAGTATTCTTGCCTGGAGAGTCCCATATACAGAGGAGCCTGGCAGGCTACAGTCTACAGGGTCAGAAACAATCGGACACGACTGAAGCAACTTAACGTGCAGGCAGCCATGTATGAGAGTTACAGTAGCTCCCATCTTCACTACATTTTAGCCATCATTTTCATTTTAGCCATTTTGGTGGGTATGCAGTGGCATTTCATTGTGATTTTAATTTGCATTTCCTTGATCACTAGTGAGGCTGAGCATCATTTTGTGTATTGTTGGCCATTTGAATGTTTTCTTTTTGTTAAGTGGCTGTTCCAAGCTTTTTCCTTCCTCCCACGCTTTTAAAATTGTGTTGTCTTTCTGTTTGTTTATAAGTGCCTTTATGTATTTTGGATATGTCTCTTTTGTCACATGTATATATTGCAAATAACTAGCCCCGTTCTTGTCTCTTAAGCCCTGCGGAGCAACCAGAGCTCTGCTGGTTTCTTCCCTCAGCGGCAGCCCTGAATCAGCAGATGCTTGCAGGAAGAAGGTGACATCAGCTCACTTCTCTGTGGTTCTGCCTTCTCTTGAATCTTGGCCCTTCTAATCCTCCTTTTGTTTTTGCCAGCTCACTGGGATCTTCTTTACTTTTTATTTTAAAATAATTTTTGACTTATAAGAAGGTTATAAAAGTAGTACAGAGAATTTCCATATAGCTTTCACCCAATTTTCCCTAATGTTAGTATCTTCCATAGTTATAGTTTAGTTATCAAGATCAGGAAATTAACATTGGGAAAAGACTGAATTTCACCAGTTTTTCCACTGATGTCCCTTTTCTTGTTCCAGGTTCCTTCTTGCCTTTAATTGTATTTCTCTTTAACCTTCTGTATAACCCATGATAGCTTCTCTCAGGCTTTCGTTGGTTTGAATGGCTTTGACCCTTTTAAGTCCTTTGGTCACTTACTGTGCACAGTGTCACTCAGTGTGAATATCTGTCTGATGTTTTCTCATGATTAGAAGGAGATTATTCGTTTTTGGCCAGGATACCATAGAGATGATGTGTTATTCTTACTGTGCCTTACTGAGGAGTTGATAATATTGATATGTCTTATAGGTGATATTAACTTTAATCACTTGGTTATGGTGGTATCTGCTGGATTTTTTCATGGAAACCGTTTTTCTCTATAAATTACTGTTCAGTTCAGTCGCTCAGTCGTGTCCGACTCTTTGCGACCCCATGAATTGCACCACGCCAGGCCTCCCTGTCCATCACCAACTCCCGGAGTTCACTCAGACTCAAGTCCATTGAGTCAGTGATGCCATCCAACCATCTCATCCTGCCATCCCCTTCTCCTCCTGCCCCCAATCCCTCCCAGCATCAGGGTCTTTTCCAGTGAGACAACTCTTCGCATGAGGTGGCCAAAGTACTGGAGTTTCAGCTTTAGCATCATTCCCTCCAAAGAAATCCCAGGGCTGATCTCCTTCAGGATAGACTGGTTGGATCTCCTTGCAGTCCAAGGGACTCTGAAGAGGATTATAGGATGATAATTCAGTACTGTGCAGATCTCTTCCTTCTCCTCTTTCAGTCTTCTGTTTTTGCACCCATCTTTGGATCTTATCTGCAACACTTGTTACTATAATGTTTGCCAAATGGTGGTTTTTCTGTCTCTTTTTTTCTACATTTGATAATGAAATTTCTCTTGTAAGAAAGAGTTGTGCCCCCTGCATTTATTTATTAATCATGTTAGATATATCAGTGTAGACTCATGGATATTTATCTTATTCTGTGGGTAAAGTCCAGTGCTGTCATTTATTCAGATCATCTCAGCTTTGGCAATTAGAAATTCCTGTGTTCTTTTGACACACTCCCATCATTTTTTTCTTGAGCACTTCCTTCCTTATAGCATCTCAAGTTGTTTCAGATCTTTAGTGCCTTTAAATAGCAGATATTAAGCCTTTATCAGGCATTTCTAGTTGTTTTCAGCAACATTACTAGTCTTTCACAATCTTCTTCATCTTCCTTGGAAGAGGAAGTGCTGTAGTAAAGTATTTTGAGAGTCTGATTGCCCAAAATGCATGTCATTTCTTGTTTTTTTAGTGTGTATTTCAGAGAGGCAGCACTTTTCTTCACAGCCTTTTTAGTAGGTTGGTCAGGCTAGTCTTTATACACTTGTTTCTCTTTAGAGTGTTTTACATACTATGTGGCATCCAGAATTAGGGGACTCTGATTTATATTGTTAGAGCAAGACTCCATTTACTCACAGGAAGTTTTATTCATAAGTTGAAATATACTAACATTGTTCATTTACCATTCACCTCTAAAGAATTTATTTCATGGTATCTGTTTTGAGAACAGATGATAACACAGCATGAACTGCTGCAGTAAGGAAGCTTGCTGATTCAAAATTAATTTGCCTCATCATACAACTTCAGTAGAGAGCTTTCAGCTTTATTAAAAACATATTAAATAGCATAAGAGCAATATGAACTTATACCAAATTAGGAAATTGTAAAGCAAACACCCAAGAGAGAGGAAAGCGTATATTATTGTCGGGCTCAGGTTTTGGTGTCAGGAAACACCAAGGGTGGGATACAGAAGGGTCAGAGAGGCGTTGATTCTGCACAGAGCCAGATGGTTTCTGCTTGGGTAGCTGTAGTTCAGCTCAACTGCTTGATAGGAACCAGAGAAACTGGTCCTTTGTGGCAAACTAGGACCCGTGGGTTTGCCATGGGTAGGCATTTGGCAGGAGAAATAGACGCTGGTACATTTGAGTGGAGGTAGGACAAAGATAGGCAATTTTCCAACCTTGACAGAAATTGTGGTCATCTCAGTACTTTTGATTATGTACCCAAAGCAGATAACACAAAGTGGTTAAGTGTGTTTTATAGCTTAAAATGTGTAAGATATTTCATTCTAAGTAATATTTATATTTGTGGACAAACTGATAAAAGAAAAGTTTCGAGGCCTTAGAAGAGTTTTCTTAGCAATCAAGCCTTTGTGGCTCTCATAAAGCCTATGATTAGATTTCAACATAGCTTCTCTTTGCATAGTTACTACTTCTCTGGTAGCAGGACTGTTATTTTTGTAGACAGAGGTTTGTATTTAAAAATATGTATTCCTGTTTTTACACAAACCCAGTCATCCCATTCAACCCACCTTTTAGGAAGTGATGTTGCTGGCACGTAGGATCATTGTATTTTAATTATGTATCATCTCTGACATTCTATTTCATATGACATAATACATATGGGCTGAAATTTATGTTTTGGGTAAAATTTGTAAGTGGAAATTTGTAAGTGTAACTTTAGTCACTTCATTAAAACTTTTACATTTGCTGTATACCTTATTTAAAACATTTGTTTATTTTAAGGATCAAAGCAATTGCTTCAGTAACTAATATATTGTATATTCTTAAAAATTATATTTTTGTATACTGTTCTGTCACCAGATTTTGCATTCAGTCAATTTGACTCTTTATCCAATTTGTCTGAATTAATAAACAAACCTATAATGTATAAATAAATATGATTTTTTTTCAGTTGTGAAATTAAGATTAAAATATAAGCTAACTAACTATATTTTATTTTACACATGCAGCTAAAAATGTAAGAAAGAAGGGGCATGGGAACCACAGAAGTAAAGAAGTAGATAAATTGATCAGGAAACAAGAAATGAATGATAGAAAACAAGAAGAAAGGAGGCCAGAGCATCGGCACCAGGAGACAAGGACTGAGAGAGAAAGGAGGTCAGAGAAACCCAGAGAGAGAGATTCAAGAGGCTCTGGAACAAAATCCACTTCAGACAGAGGGATTCCTCCTGAGAGAAACAGCTACAGCAGAGCCATGCATGACAGAGACCAAGAAGCACGCATGGATCTGGAGCATAATCATGGAGATCCCAAAAGAAAAGAGAGAGAAGAAATTCTTTCTCTGAAAATGAGCACAGACATCGAAATAGGGACAGTGAGAATTTTAGAAGGAAGGATAGATCCAAGTCAAGAGAAAAAAGTAAAAAACATTCAGGTTCTAGAAGTGATGAAGATAGGTATCAGAACGGTGCTGAGAGGCAATGGGAAAAGTCTAGCCGATACTCTGAACAATCCGGAGAATCAAAGAAAAGTCAGGACCGGCGAAGAGGAAAGTCTCCAACAAAGCAAAAAAAATAATTCTGAAAAATCACAGAAACTGAACATGCCTTATAGTCAGTTGAAACAAATTATTTTTACATCGATTGACAAACTTTATAGAGAATTATTGTATAAAGTACTGGTTTGTATTTGTACATTAAAAATGTTTTCATTTTAATATGTTTTATAACTGATACATCTCAAGGCCTTCTACAAAAAATTATTTGAGAAGCTTCACCAGAAAGCGTTATAATTCTTGCCTATATTTTGCTAATAAAACAAATGTTCATTGAATTGATGATTTTTTTATCAACAATTTTTTTCTGATAATGTTTCTGATTGTTTATAGGATTATTATAATGAATTGTTCGTGACTTTTTATTTGTAACAGAAGACCAAAATAGATGAACCTTTTTAAGGTTTTTGCTTTGTTAATGAGATAGTATATACTTTTCTTAGGAGTCTTGCTTTTTTTAAGTAGAGGAATTATTTTAAGTTTTATGTTTTTAACAAAATATGTATATAATTTTTTTCAGAAGTGTTTCAGTGAAGCTAGGTGTATGTTAGTCTTTAAACAGATACACAGCTATCTTATTTAATAGTTAGGACTTCTCTCATGATAACATTTCTTTCTGGATTGTTAGGTTAACTTTTAATTGAAATTCTTTGTGATTAGTGGTTTTTCTCAGCCTTGAAGTTCTAGCACTGTTGGTAAGTTACTATGTATTTAAGTTTTAATGTGGATTAATAGGTTATTGGAAAACATGCAATCATGAGAAATGTAGGCAAGACCAACTGTGAAATAATTTTAGTTTTTTTATAAGAATTTTAAGGGTTGCTATCCTTGTAACTCTCACCAGTTACTATGTGACCATATTATTTATTACTTTTGAAATAAAATATTGCCTCTGAAATTTTAGATTTGCTGGCATTAAACTGCATTTACTAAATAAGCTATTTGTACTTGCTCACCTTTAAGAGTACATAAAATCCATTTTAGCCAGTGTCCAGATTCAAGAATAATCTTAAACCATTTTAAAAAAATCAAACTATTTTAAAGTTTGGCTTTTGGGCATACTCTGATTTATTTAAGAACTTGAGTCTAGGGCTTCCCCGGTGGCTCAGTGGTAAAGAATCCGCCTGCTCCAGGCCACTGCGGTTAGCGGGTTAACAGCCCCAGCTAGAGAAGAGCCGGTGCTCCACAGTGCGCGAGGCCACTGTGGCTAGTGGCCCCGGCGCCCGGCTAGAGAAGAGCCTGTGCTGCACCCAAGACCCCGCACAGCCAAAACAGAGAAAGTTACGTATTAAAAAAATGGGCAGAAGGATAATACCGCCCATGTCCGTAAAGGCACACTGTGTCCTCTTCCTCTTCTCCCCCTGTCCCCCGAGTATTAATCGAATATGGCAGTTTGGAAAAACTAACTGTGGTGGTTAGAATGTGGTAAGTTGTGATTAGACCATCACAGATGTAGTACATGTCACAGAACTGTGAAGCTCAGCAAATAGGATTTAAGGAACATACAGGCTGTAAGCCCTAAGGGAAATAAATGAGTCAATTCTTTTAACTTTATTATCTAATTATTATCTAATTAACATTCATCTTTAGAGGTGTTAACAAGGAAAATGTACTCGAAATTTTATTTTCTCAGCATTATTTCATAATTTCTAAATGTAAAAATGGGAAACCATTCTTTTTATTGAGTACTTTAGACGTTAAAGAATTTTTAAAGTAGATTTTTTTTTACTGTAACTTTTATTGAACTTCTGTGTTGTCAAATCTGATCTAAGAATTAGAGATAAAACCATGAAGAAAACAAAGTCTCAACTCTTAGATAGTATGGTTGGGAAAGGGACCTGCGAAAGACAATGAACAAAGATATGTAAATGTACCCGGTGGTAATAAATGCTGTGAAGAAAAAAGGAAAGGAGAAAGTGATAATGGAGGAGGACAGAGGGTGACGATTCTACCTAGGAAGGTCGGAGAAGATCTCTCATAAGGTGGCATGTGACTGAGGCAGAAGGAGCTGCTGAGGCATAGACATTTATGTATAATAAGCATTGCCTGGAAATTTTTGTTAACATTTCCTGTTCTACTTAGTTCAGCTTTTTTGCTCCTCAGTATTTTATTAATATTTACTCTTACAAAAGCAATTAATGGAACACCTAACTGCCTTCAAGCAGTTTTTAAGAGGAAGGGAGTCATACCAGGACATAGTAAATAAGGGCCTAGGTGAAGAGCACACTATCTGCCTTCTGGACGCATTTCTGTAGCATCAGATACTTGTTTCCATCCACTGCCTGCCACTGAGGCAGATTTCTCACTTTCATCCTTTTTAATATGCAGATGAGAAATTTATTTGTTCCTAATTTTTTATTTCTTAGGATTAGTATTTTGTAAGGACCAGCTAGCTGAGTTACAGGTATTTTACATGCATTGCTCATTGTTGTCCAGTTTCTCGGCTTCCTTGCTTCTCCTCATCCATCCCTGCCTTTCACATGCCTAGCCACCCACTCCCATGGCCATCTCCTTCATGTTGACTTCAAAATCCATATAACCTCTGAAATCTCTCCTTCAAGCGTGACACTTTGACTACTGCCCATCCAGCTCCTCTGCTTTAATGCTGCTCTACTAGCAATCTCGTCACTGTATCACAACATTAGAGTTACTGACTTTGGTATCGTGTTATCCCATTCCCTGATTTCTTCACTTTTCTTGTTCTGTAGTTCATCATTTGATGGATTAAGTAATGAATAAACCGATTTTCACAAAATAACCCTGTGAGAATTGGTTTTGTCTCCCCATATTACAGAAGAGAAGAGTGAAATCCAGAGAGGTTAATTAGGTTCGAGCCAGAAAGCTAGGAAGGGGCAGACCAGATTCTAACCCAGATCAGCTTCATTCTAGTTTGAAAGAAGTGTTTGAGTACCAGCTCTGCCACCTAACAGCTGTGTGGACTTGGGCAAGTTATTTCATCTAGCCTTTACATTCATCTTCAAAATGCTTATTGTGCCCACATTATACAGTTGTAGTCATGATTAAATGAAATAAGCAGTCAAAGTTATATAGTAATATATAGCACAAAGTGGGTATTCAACAAATACTGGTTTTCTTTTTCCCCAGCATCTAGCAGAGACTTAGAAAATTAAGGTTCATTGATTGACTCGTGATTGCTCTATTATATCACTGTAATGTGTGTTCTTAGTTGCTCAGTTGTGTCTGACTCTACGACCCCATGGACTGTAGTCTGCCAGGCTCCTCTGTCCCTGGGGATGCTCTGGTCAAGAATGCGGGAGTGGGATGCATACCCTCCAGGGGAATCTTCCCAACCCAGGGATCAAACGAGGACTCCCGCTTTGCAGGCGAGTTCTTTACCATCTGAGCTTCTAGGGAAGCCGTAAAAAAGGAGGAGGGGTTGTGTTAGAATAGCCACACAGAAAATTAATGGATTTTTCTAGAGTCAAAGTGTGACAAAGAGTAATTCTCTGTCACTTTTCTCCTGCTGTAGTACTTCTTTCCCAGATGTATATATTCTTTTACTTTAAGCAACCAGCTTCTAATACCCCTGATTTCACATTTCCCAAACGTCAGGAAGAGGGGGAAAGTTTTGGTTATCTCTGGTTAATTACGAGTGATTTTTTTTTTTAATGAGTGAATTTTTTGTTCTTGATTTTAATACTTTGTCTATGCCATTGTCACTTTGTCATTTTTACTCAACTGATGTCTTTTTTCCCTAATTCATGTCTACCTTATAATTGTATGCTTTCATGCACCAAGATCTTTTAGAATCCTGATTTTTTTTCCAGTCCTTTTCTCAGCTTTTTCCAGTGTAATCATCAGATGTCCTTTCTCATCTTTCAGATTCTTTCATTCTGTTCCATGTTTATTCACTGATGTTTCTTAAGTCAGGCAGACTTTAATGTCGGCTGATATTTTAGGAGAGAACCCAGAGTGCCTGTGAGACCTTTAGGAAACCACTGTCGATGCACTGAAATACTTCCAAGTGGTTTTCCCGGCTCTCCTTATTCTCATCTCTTGTGTCCCCTACCCCAGCCTTTTGTCTCTGGATATGCTCTACAGCTTGTATTTATACCCACCCTCATGTTTCTGTTTAAATGTCCTTTAAAACTTTGAGTACGTTGCATATCTCCATTTAGAACACGAGTTCTTGAAGGTAGTCCTGCCTGTGCGTTGTGTGTTTCCCAGAGATAAGTGTGAGGACACCTCTCTACCACCATGACTTGCCCTCCTTACCACGCTTTGGGGTGTGAAATGAAGCTTAGTTCACCTTTGGCCAGCTTTACACAGGTAGAAGAAGAAAGGGGATAGCTGCCCAAAGTCATGTAGGGTGTGCATGTCTGTTGTGTATGTACAGAAGAGCACAGGCTTGCTTTAGGAAAAGATGCCGGTTCATAAAGAGTAATCTATTACCGTTTAAATTAAGTACTCTTTGGCAAATATAAATCTTTTATTTCACCTCTGCCACTCGCAGGCTGTCGACTTTCAGACAAATCCTTTAACCTCTGTGTCCCAGTTTTCTCCTCTGTAAAATGGATTCATAATAGTAACTCCCTCAAATAGTGAATGATCTCTGTGGCATACTTAGAATAGGACCTGGAACTAAGTGCTCACTGTTACTGTTTGTCACTAAAGCTGACATAGTAGCAGTTGACCAGGAACTGCAAAAGCAAGTACCTATGGGGCCAGGTGGGTCACAATCAAATGTGGGAAACGAGTCATTTAAAGGCACAGCAGGCGCTTAGCTCCAGTGTGCCAGTGGAAAAGAAGACCAAAGATTGACACTTCTCCCTGGTTTTGAAGAGAATAAGAATTTTGTATGTAGCTTTTGAGTGGTAAATGTTGATGATGACCTCATGTAAATTTAAAATAGCCCAGATTTTTGAAAGTCCAAACAAAGCTTTTGAGTATCTGGTTTGTGATTTCACTGCAGTCCCTCAATAACAATCTGTTACTTAATTTTGAAAAGACACTACTTACTGTACAAAAAAGATCATTGTTTCCATTTTTGCTCTCAATAGTGTTGGGAGAATAGGCCCTTCATCTTTCTTGAGAAACCTCATCTACTTTGTGAGCCTCAGCAATCTCCTGTTGATAAATTACTCTAAAATTTTTGTTACGTTTCAGTTCTGTACATCACTGGCCTACTGCCCATAATGTCATAGATCCAAAATACAGTTCATTTTTCCTCAGATCTATATCTTTTCTAACTTAACTGCAAATGATTTCACCCATCTCCGGTCACCTTTACATTTTCAAATGTATCAAATCACTAAAATTTTACCAATAGCGCCTTTGGACGTCTTTGCCAATATCCCACCCAAACTGCCACCACTGTAGTCCTGGCCCTTTTAACTTTGTGGCTGGACTTGGAAAATAGTTTACTGATCATGTACTGTGTGCCAGGTACTATTCTGAGGATATCTGTTTTTGTTTGGTCTCTAGGTCATATCCAACTCTACAGCCCCATGGATGGTAACCCTCAGACTCCTCTGTCCTGAGGATATAGTGAAGAGCAAACAAACAGGGGACCTGTTTTCAATTGAGCCTAAATTCTTGCAACAGAAACCAAAGATAAAGTTTAAAAGTAGAGACTTGTGCATAGCAAACCTAGCTATTCAGAAAAGTCAAAAGAATAGTACGGTGACCACTTACATACCACCTACCTAGATTCAGATTAAAGCATTATTTTTGTCCTGTCCTCCCCTTAGGCACTAAAGTCCAGTGACTCTTCTAGCATTTCGGTACAGTTCAGGCTTCCTCAACGTTTGCTTTAGGAGCTGACCATAGCTTGAGCACTACCATGTGGCAGGCCTAATTTTGACAATCGTAAGGTAAGGGCTATGACAGTTATAGCTGACACGCTCAGCTGAGACATCACAAAGCCAGGACTCCATCCACCACGTGATCACACACACCAGATGAAATAATTGCTTCCTTAAGGCTACCCTGCCACAAAAACCCTGCTGTAGCCAAGCTGGTTATTTTAGAATACTGCCCTTTCTCCTCTCTAGACCTGTGCCTCCCTGCTGCCCTCCACCTAAATTATCCCTGTCAGGGGATTCAACGTACATCTACCTCGCTACTAAAACAGGCTGCTCTGATAAAGAACCCAACAATGGCTTTTCCTTCTGTACAGCCTGATACAATTCAGGCACACATAGTAAAGGTCTTATAATTAGCATTTATGTATTATAGAATGAGATCATTTTTATTTTTTGTCTTATCCCACCTAAGTAGATTGTACATTTGTCAGTGACAGATATTTTGTCTTAAGCATTGCCTTTTTGCCTGAACCTTGCTATAGACCAGTGTTTCTTAACCTCAGTACTATTGGCGTTAGGGTTAGTTAACTAGTTAGCTAGTTAGTTGTGGGGGCCTGTCCTGTACTTGTAAAGCATTTAGCTGCATCCTGGCCTTATCTGTTAGATTCTAGAAGCACAAATTCCCAGTCCTGACTGTGAAAAATATTTTCAGACATTGCGAAATAGGCCCTTGGAGGCAAGAAAGATCATCTCTAGCTGACTACCACTGCCATAGACATATCACTTAAAGAAATACTCTTCAATTCAGTCGCTCAGTTGTGTCCGACTCTTTGCAGCCCCATGAACTGCAGCATGCCAGGCCTCCCTGTCCATCTCCCAGAGTCCACCCAAACCCGTGTCCATTGAGTTGGTGATGCCATCCAGCCATCTCATCCTCTGTCGTCCCCTTCTCCTCCTGCCCTCAACTTTCCCAGCATCAGGGTCTTTTCAAATGAGTCAGCTCTCTGCATCAGGTGGCCAAAGTATTGGAGTTTAAGCTTCAACATCAGTCCTTCCAATGAACATCCAGGACTGATCTCCTTTAGGATGGACTGGTTGGATCTCCTTGCATTCCAAGGGACTCTCAAAACAGTCTTCTCCAACATCACAGTTCAAAAGCATCAGTTCTTTGGCACTCAGCTTTCTTTTTAGTCCAACTCACATCCATACATGACCACTGGAAAAACCATAGCCTTGACTAGACAAACCTTTTTGGCAAAGTAATGCTTTTTAATATGCTGTCTAGGTTGGTCATAACTTTCCTTCCAAGGAGCAAGCGTCTTTTAATTTCATGGCTGCAGTCACCATCTGCAGTGATTTTGGAGCTCAGAAAAATAAAGTCAGCCACTATTGCCATGTTTCCCCATCTATTTGCCATGAAGTGATGGGACTGGATGCTATGACCTTAGTTTTCTGAATGTTGAGCTTTAAGCCAACTTTTCACTCTCCTCTTTCATTTTTATCAAGAGGCTCTTTAGTTCCTCTTCACTTTCTGCCATAAGGGTGGTATCATCTGCATATCTGAGGTTATTGATATTTCTCCCGGCAGTGTTAATTTCAGCTTGTGCTTCCTCCAGCCCAGCGTTTCTCATGATGTACTCTGCATAGAAGTTAAATAAGCAGGGTGACAATATACAGCCTTGATGTACTCCTTTTCCTATTTGGAACCAGTCTGTTGTTCCCTGTCCAGTTCTAACTGTTGCTTCCTGACCTGCATACAGGTTTCTCAAGAAGCAGGTCAGGTGGTCTGGTATTCCCATACTTTCAGAATTTTCCAGTTTCCACACAGTCTTCAATGGATCACAGTGATAGCCCTTATTCTGGGAACCTCAGTATCTTCCTCTTACATAAAGCTGTGTGTACTTATACTGCCCTCTTATTTTTATGACGGCAAGATTTGTTTTAAATGGGGAACTCACCACTCTAATAAAGTGGTAGGCAGCAATATCCTGTTTTTGTTGGCAAAATATTCTGATATCATTCTAGAGAACATATTCTGGTTGACATTTTAAAAGGTAGATTTTCTCCAAATGAAGCATGATTAGCCTGTTAATATAGTTATCTCATATAGATTCTTATATCTCACTGTAGCTATTTATTATTAACCAACACATTTTAGAAATGGAAAGCAATCAGCTGTTAATATTGTATTATTTCGAATCCCATATTAGAGAATTGTGCATGCTAAGTTGCTTCAGTTGTGTCTGACTCTTTGTGACCCTTTGGACAGTAGCCTGCCAAGCTCCCAAGTCCTTGGGATTCTCTAGGCAATACTGGAGTCAATTGCTGTGACTTCCTCCAGGGGATCTTCCTGACTCAGGGATCAAACCTGCGGCTCATGCCTCCTACTTTAGCAGGTGGGTTCTTTACCACTAGCACAAACTGGGAAGCTTATCCAATATCCAAATACCTTAATTTTTGATCAGACATTTCAGTGACAGCCAAATAGTTGTTTAAAGTGAATTAACTATTTAATCAGTCGTTTCGTGCACTGAAGTAAAGTGAAGTTGCTCAGTCGTGTCCAACTCTTTGCGACCCCGTGGACTGTAGCCTACCAGGCTTCTCTGTCCATGGGATTCTCTAGGCAAGAATATTGGAGTGGGTTACCATTTCCTTCTCCAGATTTCATGCACTATCAGACCTAAAATATTGGGCAAATTGGAGTTGAATCTCCTGTGCATTAGCTTCCTTCCTAGAAAAAAATCCTGCAGTGAGAAAACGCTATGAATTAGTCCTTTTGAGTTCCATAGTTTACATAGCAGCCTGTTTGCTCAGTCAGAGATGCACCCTTCTCAAACACTGTTTTCATGGCCGATGCATGAGAAGCCCCTTTGAGGGCTCTACTGAACATTTGCTGCTGCACAAGGGTTATTCCTTCTCTCTGATCAGATAATTCTGGTGAACTGCCAATGAAAGAACTCCCTGGCCCAGTCATACAGAATACCTGAACCCCTGGGTAACACCCTTGGTTCACAAGTGAATATGTGACCTAAGCTGGGCCACTCAGAGCATTCTCCAGTGGTTTTTCAGCTTGGAAGGGCACACAGAGCCAGGAAGGTATTTACTGAAGCTGGAGCATCCACTGCGCTATGGACATAGCCAGCCCGCAACAGAGGGTGAGTACCGCTCTAAAGCAAGCAGCGCACAGACGGAAGAGGAGTCCTAGCAAGTCTGAGTCCTTAAATGTATCTGTGGCTGACACAAGACCTCCCAGTTACATGAGCCCAAATTCCCTTTTCTACTTTAGCTACTTTGATTTAGATCGGTACCACTTGCACTGAAATTGTGCCAGGTCGCTTTGGTCGCGTCCGACTCTCTGCGACCCCATGGACCGTAGCCTGCCAGGCTCCTCTGGCCAAGGGATTCTCCAGGCGAGAGTGCTGGAGTGGCTTGCTGTGCCCTCCTCCAGGGCATCTTCCCCAACCAAGGATCGAGCCTTTGTCTCTTATGTCTCCTGCATTGCAGGTGGGTTCTTTACCACTAGCGCCACCTGCACTAAAAGCATCTGTATTAATTTTAATCTGTTTGACTGCTGTTGATGGGCAGGCTTAATAAGGATAGCTCTTCCACTATACTTTTGCTTACCTACTTGTGCTTCATATCCTCTCCTTCTGAGTATAGATGGAAGTAAATATACACTCAATAACGATAACCTGTGAAAAAAATATAACAAAGGAACTTTATGGAAATATCTAAATGAGTGATTTTAAATGAGGTTAATTTTAAATGACATTAATTTTATTACTAGTGCTCTATTTTTATAACAGAACCTCACTTTTGCTATAGCACTCATCTTGGGCTTTGAAATGTATTGCACAGATGTAACAACTCAATTCACAAACGAAAATTGGTTTCATATTACTAGTGAAAAGAACTAACTGCAGCTGTCTTGGGAGCTGTAATGCCTCCTTTCAACCACAAAGGTACTTGAGCATATCACCTTTACAACTAATGTATTCTCCTGATCATTTTACAAAATGAAATACTGAATAGTATTTGAGTCCTTTACTAAGGACTCAAAGGTTTGCGGTCGGCTCAAACAATATGAATGCAGCCTGAGAATCCCATTATACAGAAATACATGCAGATACACTTCCTCGAAAAAATGTAGAAAATAAAGATTTCCATTCCTCAAGTTTGAGAACAATTTTGCTTATGTCCTTAATACTATTTGCTGTCCAAAAATGAGAAAGTGAAGTTCTTAAGGATAGTTGTCCAAACAGAGGAAAGAGAGGAGGGGAATTTGTGTTTGTGGTTAACGAATGGTGCTGTATTGCTCACCTGGGCTGGAGACAAGAATTGGAGAGTCTCTAGGAGGCACTGAGAAGAACAAGAACTAATGAATAAGAGTCTTCTACTAGTGTAGACACTTTTTGGAGGCCAGAAGTTCATTTCTACATTCCTTTGTAACCCCAGGTCTCTCTATGTATCATAACTATATTCAGTTCAATTCAGTTGCTCAGTCGTGTCTGACTCTTTGCAACCCCATGAATTGCAGCACGCCAGGCCTCCCTGTCCATCACCAACTCCTGGAGTTCATTCAGACTCACGTCCATTGAGTCAGTGATGCCATCCAGCCATCTCATCCTCTGTCGTCCCCTTCTCCTCCTGCCCCCAATCCCTGCCAGCATCAGAGTCTTTTCCAATGAGTCAGCTCTTCGCATGAGGTGGCCAAAGTACTGGAGTTTCAGCTTTAGCATCGTTCCTTCCAAAGAAATCCCAGGGCTGATCTCCTTCAGAATGGACTGGTTGGATCTCCTTGCAGTCCTAGGGACTCTCAAGAGTCTTCTCCAACACCACAGTTCAAAAGCATCAATTCTTCGGCGCTCAGCCTTCTTCAAAGTCCAACTCTCACATCAATACATGACCACAGGAAAAACCATAGCCTTGACTAGATGGACCTTTGTTGGCAAAGTAATGTCTTTGCTTTTCAACATGCTATCTAGGTTGGTCATAACTTTCCTTCCAAGAAGTAAGCCTCTTTTAATTTCATGGCTGCAATCACCATCTGCAGTGATTTTAGAGCCCCAAAAAATAAAGTGTGACATTGTTTCCACTGTTTCCCCATCTATTTCCCATGAAGTGATGGGACCAGATGCCATGATCTTCGTTTTCTGAATGTTGAGCTTTAAGCCAACTTTTTCACTCTCCTCTTTCACTTTCATTAAGAGGCTTTTTAGTTCCTCCTCACTTTCTGCCATAAGGGTGGTGTCATCTGCATATCTGAGGTTATTGATATTTCTCCCAGAAATCTTGATTCCAGCTTGTGCTTCTTCCAGCCCAACATTTCTCATGATGTTCTCTGCATACAAGTTAAATAAGCAGGGTGACAATATACAGCCTTGATGTACTCCTTTTCCTATTTGGAACCAGTCTGTTGTTTCATGTCCAATTCTAACTGTTGCTTCCTGACCTGCATATAGGTTTCTCAAGAGGCAGGTCAGGTGGTCTGGTATTCCCATCTCTTTCAGATTTTCCACAGTTTATTGTGATCCACACAGTCAAAGGCTTTGGCATAGTCAATAGAGCAGAAGTAGATGTTTTTCTGGAACTCTCTTGCTTTTTCCATGATCCAGTGGATGTTGGCAATTTGATCTCTATATCAAATCTATCTCTTATAGTTACTCAATAGGCATTTGATGAGTGAATGGGCAGGTTATTTTGACTTATTGCTAGGCAAAATGATTTTATATGCTTTGGGATTCTCAGGTTTTTATGAAATTTTAAAGCAAGATCAGCTACTGTTAACCTAATTGGGGTCCAAGTGTTAGTATTTCATTTGGTAGAGCAAGAGAAAGTAAAAGAATGCATTAGCTTAAAACTCTAAAATGTATATATAAAAGTAGTGGGAGTGTAAATGAGTAAAATCAGTTTAGAAAATTGTTTGATAATATCAGCTAAATTTGAGTATACATGTTCTCTGTAAGCCAGCAGTTTTACTCCTAGGTACTTAATAGGACAGTGGAGCACTGCATGCTGAATCGGGGGTGGTTGGTAAAAGGGTACAGACTTTCAGTTACAAGATAAATAAGGTCTGAGGATATAATGTATAATGTGACTATAGCTGATAACACTATTGCGTAAATAAAATTTGCTAAGTGTATAGAACTTAAGTGTTCTCATCAAAAACCAAATCAAAACAACAACAACAAGAAAAGATTGTGTGTGACGTGAGAGTTGTGTTAATTAACTCATCGAGGTGGAGGAGGGGAGTGGTGAATACACCACTGTGTACACTTTAAATATCTTACAATTTTATTTATCAATTATATCTCAAAACTGTGGGGGAATTAAAAAAAACACTGCCTGTTAGGTACTTAGGTACTTGAACAGTAGGAACACTGTGAACATTTCAGTCTCCTTTCTTAGGAGACATATATGTACCACAAATGACATGTACAAGAATATTCAGAATATCCACATTCATAATAGCCAAAAATTGGAAACAGTCTGAACATTCATCAACAGGAGAACGGATAAACAAACGTGTGGTTTATTCATACAGTGGAATGCTATACAGAAATGAAAATGATAAAACCGCAGCTATGTTCAATAACAGAATAGTGGTTATCTTTGTAGAGGAGAGTAGGATGATGGTTGGGAGAAGAGATAAATGGGACTGTTGGGCTACTGGTATTGTTTTATTTCCAGACATCGGTGTTACAAAAGTGTCTTCATCTGTACTAATGCATTGACTTATACAGGCTTAGTATTTTTATACTTTCTGTTCAGTAACAAAAGCAAAAAGAAAACATATACAGATGTGTAAAATCTCCAACAGGTGCTTTTGACCTTCCTTCCAACTCAAATACAACTCGAATTATTGCCTCATATTTACTATAAGCAAAGATGTACGAGGTAGGAGAGTGCATCACGGCCACAAATTTGTCTAATCTCTCTAACATCCTTTATCACTGTGCATACTCTATTACTCCATTGTTGGGTCCAAGGAGATACCCAATACTGAACCTGTGTATTTGTCTGAACACTAGTTAGAATTTCAGCCTTTTTACAACAAGAATATATAATTTACCCCTCTGCAAGAGGTTTTCTGAATCTAGGGATGTGATTTGCTTTGGCTAATGAATGGGAGGCGTGAAAAGTCTTATCATTGGGGCTTAGAGTCTCATGATGCTGGAAATCTTCTTTCCACCAAGTACATGAGTCCAGGCTAGTTTGCTGGGTAATGAGAGGCCATGGCCACACCCCTAGCCTCCAGTGACCCCTGCCCTGGCTGTCACAGACCAGAAGAACCACCCAGCAACCCCTCAGAACTTTAAGAACTAATAAATGTTTGTTCTTTTTAACACTGGTTTAAGAGTGTTTTGCTTTGCAACAAAAGCAAACAGATACGTTCGACAATGATCTGAACTTTTTGCTCAGCAGCTAGTATAATAAATACATTTCACACACTGCTGCTGCTGCTGCTGCTGCTGCTAAGTTGCTTCAGTCATGTCCGACTCTGTGCGACCTCATAGACGGCAGCCCACCAGGCTTCCCCGTCCCTGGGATTCTCCAGGCAAGAACACTGGAGTGGGTTGCCATTTCCTTCTCCAATGCATGAAAGTGAAAAGCGAAAGTGAAGTCGCTCAGTCGTGTCCGACTCTTAGCGACCTCATGGTCTGCAGCCCACCAGGCTCCTCCGTCCATGGGATTTTCCAGGCAAGAGTTCTGGAGTGGGGTGCCACTGCCTTCTCCATCACATACTATTACATACATAACAAATGTTCTAATAATGAGGACAGTTTCCTCTTGTTCTTCTAACCTTTCTCCTAAGTGGTCGATTTTACACCATAAACCTCGCAATGTTTAGCTTTAGAAATGTTAAAATATTTTAAATGTCTATTGCACTGTTTTTATCATCATTTTGTTTTGTTTTACTAGACCAGCCTTCTTGAAAGCTCCAGGAATGATCTTCATATATGGTAGGGTTTTTCCCTAAACCATGCTAATCACTGTTTTCTATCTGTTTAGAAAATAATAATCAAAGCTGTTTTCAGCAACTGGGTGATTTTTTTTTTTTTTTTTAAGGAATGTGTCGCCTGTCAGAGAAGTGTTGGACAAATTTTCTATGGAGGGTTGTGGGATCTACTGTAAACTTTTGAAGGAAAGACTTCTCTCCTTCTGGGACATATCGAAAGGTAATCTTTTGATCCTTTCCAACCTCCTGATTTTAGTTTATGCCACAGATACAACATAAAGAAGCAAGCCCAGGAAAGCTGGCTTGTATCTCTGTGCAGTGTAGTGGGACTGCCGATAATTTTTATAATGGTCCTAACTCTGAGACTTGTTGCTTATGATTTGGGTATTTAGGAGACATCTATATAATAAATGATTTCTCTTAGCTGTGCATGGTAGTTCCCTGTCTCTTAGTTGCTATCTTTCTGATGTGTATTGCTAATCAGAGGTGCAGGATGAGGGAGACTCTGGTGAATAATTAACACAATTGTATGGCTATGATAAGAAAACTCACCCAAGTATATGTGCTACTGAGAGAGGCTCAATAGCACCATCATTGAACAGCTATTAGGGAGTATTGCAGAGAATTCTTCCTCTATTCTTGATGTTTCTACTGGTCCCAACTACTTTAAGTTTAAAAGCGGATAATAACAAGTTGATGTGTCGGATGTTTTGAAACATTAACTGGTGTGTTTTCGCTCTCATCTCCCTCCCATCACTTTCTGTTACCCAGTTTACCCTTTTCAGCATTTAAATCTTAAGCAGGTGACCTAGCGTCCTCAATGGGAGTTACCACAGTAGAATCAGAGAACAAAGATGTCGGGTCTTGGCTTTTGAGTTTCAAAAGAACAAAGCCGAGACATTTGGAAGAATTCGTGATGAGGAAGACTTGATTTTTTATCACTGCCTTCTAAGATCAAGATTCTCTGAATCTGAAGGGAGAATAGACAACACCATGTGAATTTGAAATTCTGATAACTCAGAGTCCTGTAACCTGCTGCCCTTTTGGGTTTCCTGGGAAGGTCACAAACCCTAAAGAATTCTTCGTATCATCATAGCACTGGAGAATACATTAGAAATGTCTAAATACAAAGAAGAGACAAAAGAATCTTAGGAAGCCTTACAGAGTCCTCATGAAACTCAACCTGCAAAGGGAAGTGACGGTGAAATGTTAGTCGCTCAGTCGTGTCCGACTCTGAGTCTCTGTGGAATGGACTGTACCCCTCCAGGCTCCTCTGTTCGTGGAGTTTTCCAGGCAAGAATACTGGAGTGTGTAGCCATTTCCTTTTCCAGGTCATCTTCCTGACCCAGGGGTTGAACCCAGGTCTCCTGCATTGCAGGCATTTTCTTTATTGTATTTTTCTGTGACAAGGACACTGAGAACCTGTGGACTTGTGGTTTAGGGCCTTATAAGAGGGAGAAGGCAGAGCAGCATATTGAGTGTGAAATTTGCAGAGGAAGGTATATGAGCACTGAGACGTCACAGGATTTGCCAGTGTAGAAAAGTGGTGGTCACTACAGTGTTCCAGGATGGATCCATAACACTAAAGAACGAGAGACTCAACCCAGGGGAGAAAACGGGGAGCAGGAAAACCATGACTTATTGGATTTACCCTAAATTGGCTGTGTTAACTTTTCTGTCACTAAATAAAGTAGAGTTCAAAACTGAGGGTGGTTAGATGAGAATAAAGCTGCACATCTTGTGATGTGGAATGAGGCTGAAGGTATCATGCAGCCCCAGATCATAAGGAACACCGTCATCTGCGCTGTGGGAGCCACTGAAGGGCTTCTCAAGTGGGCTACAGAATCAGCTCTGTGTCTTAGGAATTACCTCTCAGCAGCGTACACGGTGCACTGGAGAACAAGCAAGGTTAGAGGAAGGAGCTTTGGTGACCAAGTAGGATGGTGGAGAGGCACCAGAAGAGGAGACCCCACTGTTGAGAGGCTCGATTAGGGAGAGGTTCACTCGTGTTAGATATCATCTCCATGATGGTACATGAAACTTCAATTATATTGAAAGTAACATCCTACAAGAAAAGATTGAGGACCTCTGGGGTAAAGTCTAAGTTAATGTGATCATGGTCCTGCCTGGGGAAAGGGGAAGTAACAAAATTATTCCAAGAACTTAATATTGTATAAGATTTAAGAGGGTGCTAGTGCTGAGTCACTTCAGTCATGTCTGACTCTTGCAACACTATGAACTGTAGCCCGCCAGGCTCCTCTGTCCATGGGCTTCTCCAGGCAAGAATCCTGGAGTGGCTATGGAGAAAGTGTGGAGATTTCTTAAAAAACTGGGGCTAGAACTACCGTATGACCCAGCAAACCCACTGCTGAACATACACCCTGAGGAAACCAGAATTGGAGGAGACACGTGTACCCCAATGTTCATTGCAGCACTATTTACAATAGCTAGGACATGAAAGCAACCTAGATGTTCACTGGCAGGTGAGTGGGTAAGAGAGTTGTGGTACATGCACAAAAAGGAATATGACTCAGTTTTAGAAAGAAATGCGTTTGAATCAGTTCTAATGAAGTGGATGAACCTGGAGCCTGTTATACACAGTGAAGTAAGTCAGAAAGAGAAAGACAAATACTGTATATTAACACATATATAAGGAGTTCAGAAAGACGATACCAATGATCCAACATACAGGGCAGCAAAGGAGACACATGTAAAGAACAGACTTGGACTCAGCAGGAGAAGGCGAGGGTGGGATGGTTTGAGGGAACACCACTGAAGCAAGTACATTACCATATGTAAAATAAATGACCAGTGCAAGTTCAATGCATGAAGCAAGGCTCCCACATCTGGTGCTCTGGGACAACCCTGGGGGATGGGGTGGGGAGGGAGGTGAGAGAGGGGTTCAGCATGGGGGGACACATGTACACCTGTGGCTGATTCATGTTGACATGTGGCAAAAACCATCACAATATTGTAAAGTAATTATTATAAAGTTATGACCAACCTAGACAGCATATTAAAAAACAGAGACATTACTTCAGCAACAAAGGTCTGTCTAGTCAAAGCTGTGGTTTCTTCATAGTCATGTATGGAGGTGGAAGCTGGACTGTGAAGAAAGCTGAATGCCAAAGAATTGATGCTTTAACTGTGGTGTTGGAGAAGACTCTTGAGAGTCCCTTGGACTGCAAGGAGATCCAACCAGTCCATCCTAAAGGAGATCAGTCCTGAATATTCATTGGAAGGACATGCTGAAGCTGAAACTCCAATACTTTAGCCACCTGATGCGAAGAACTGACTCATTGGAAAAGACCCTGATGCTGGGGAAGACTGAAGGCAGGCGAAGGGGATGACAGAGGATGAGATGGTTGGATGGCATCACCGAGTCTATGGACATGAGTTTGAGTAAGCTCCAAGAGTTGGTGATGGACAGGGAAGCCTGGCATGCTGCAGTCCATTGGGTGGCAAAGAGTCAGATACAACTGAGCAACTAAACTGAATTATTCTCCAATTAAAATAAATTAATTGAAATTACCAAGCCCAATGTTGGTACAGGGGAGGGGGCTGGAGACTGAGTTCAGTCATGTGGCCAGTGACTTCATGAACCATATCTAGGTTGTGAAACCCCAGTAAAAACTCTGGACATGAGGCTTGGTGTTAGTGAGCACCAACCAAGGGCTTCCTGGTTGGTGAGTTACATTGACATCCCAGAAAGGTGAAGCTCCCTGACACCATGGGGAAAGTGCATGGGAGCTCTGCCTCCCCCCTCCCCCTTGGTCCTCACCTATGTGTGTCCTTTATAATAAACCCTTAATTGCAAATCTAAGAAAATTAGTGCTAATACATGAGTGGGTTGCCATGCCCTCCTCCAGGGAATCTTCCCAACCCAGGGATCCAACCTGAGTCTCTTATGTCTCCTGCTTTGGCAGGCAGGTTCTTTACCGCTAGTGCCACCTGGGAGGCCCCGGATTTAAGAGTCTTATTTAAAGACTGGTGCTGGCCTTTCACATCTAGTTATGATGTAGGCTCTAGAAAGTCCTACATAACAAGAACAACCTGGATAATGTACAGATTCATAGTTTTTTTGTTTGGAGGGCAAAGAAGAGAGCTGAGGATGTAAAGAACCTAATAAACTACAATGAGAGAAGAGAGCCACAGATGCCCCATTCTTGGTGGTATAGCTAGAGGAGGAGGAAGCTGATACAAAAGTGTGTAAGAAGAGTATGGTTGGGTTTTTTAACACATTTTAAAAGTCTGAAAAAGGCCAGTGTGATGATTCCAGAAGTCTGAGATCTCCATACACAAAGACAATTTGCTCTCACCCATCAGAGTGAGACTGTTTAAAATATCCAATTCTTCAAGATAAAGAGTATTTATAGATGGAAGCAGGACATTTCATAATAATAAACCAGAAAACAATATGCAGGCACCTAATTAAGCTCTTAAGTGCTTGAAGTTATTAGTATGATAGGAGATAAATTTAGTGAGAGATTTTAGCACTTCAGTAAATGACAGAGCAAGTAGAAAAAAATAATTAGTAAAGATATAAAAGACTGGAAAAACAGTATCAACTAACTGGATTTACACATCCCTTTCAAAACAGTACCACCAAAAACAAGAGAATGCAAATTCTTTTCAATTGCATATGGGAAATTGGTCAAAATAGACTGTATATGTACTCTAAAGCAAGTCTCAATAATTCCAAAGATTGAAATCTTTGGAGTATATTTTCTGACTACAATAGTATTTTTTATTATTATTAAAGTAAAGTTGATTTACAATATTGTATTAGTTTCAGGTGTAGAATATAGTGATTTAATATTTTTATAGATTATATTGCATTTAAAATTATGATAAAATATAGCTATATTTCCCAGTGCTGTGTAATATATCTTCTTTGCTTATTTATTTTATACATGGTAGTTTGTATCTCTTAATCTCCTATCTTGGTCCTCTCCATTTTCCCCACTGATAACCAATAGTTGGTCCTCTCTATGTCTGTGAGTCTTTTATCTTTTTTATATATGTTTTATGTTTTTTAGATTCCACATAGGAGTGATAACAGAGTATTTAACTTTCTCTGTCTGACTTAGTTCACTTAATATAACACCTTCTAGGTGCATCCATGTTGTTGCAAATGGGAGAATGTCATTTTTTATGGCTGAGTAGTATTCTATTGTGTATATACACCACATATTCTATATCCACCCATATCTTGTTTGAAGCCTAGTTTGCTTCATAACTTGGCTATTATAAATAGTGCTGCTATGAAAATAGGAGTTCATGTATTTTTTTTGAATTAATGTTTTTATTTTTTCAGATATATACCAAGGAGTAGAATTTTTAGTAGTTCTATTTTTAGCTTTTTAAGGAACCTCCATACTATTTTCCACAGTGGCTGTGCCAATTTACATTTCCATCAACATTTCAAGGGTTCCCTTTTCTTCATATTCTGGCCAACATTTATTATTTCACAATAGAATTAAATTAGAAATTAATAACATTAAGATGTCTAGAAAATCCTCAAATATTTGGAAAATAAACAACTTATTTCTAAGTAACTTATGGACCAAGGAAGAAATCACAAGAGAAGTAAAAAAATAAAATATGTCGCATGCAGCTAAAGCTGTGCCTAGAAGTAAATTTCTACTTCAAATAGAAATGCTTATATTAGAAAAAATAATTTATAAAAAACCTTCTTAATATTATAAGCTTACATTTTATTTCTTTACTTTTTATATTTTAGGAGTGGGTTGCCATTTCCTTCTCCAATGCATGAAAGTGAAAAGCGACAGTGAAGTCTCTCAGTCGTGTTCGACTCTTAGCGAGCCCATGGACTGCAGCCCACCAGGCTCCTCTGTCCATGGGATTTTCCAGGCAAGAGTACTGGAGTGGGGTGCCATTGCCTTCTCTGATAATATAAGCTTCACTAAAAGTTATATTAGGGAAAAAAGATGTATATTTCAGTTCAATTCAGTCACTCAGTCATGTCCAACTCTTTGCAACTCCCCTGAACCGCAGCACACCAGGCCTCCCTGTCCATCACCAACTCCTGGAGTCCACCCAAACCCGTGTCCATTGAGTCACTGATGCCATCCAACCATCCCATCCTCTGTCATCCCCTTCTCCTCCTGCCCGCAATCTTTCCCAACATCAGGGTCTTTTCAAATGAGTCAGCTTTCCGCATCAGGTGGCCAAAGTATTGGAGTTCAGCGTCAACATCAGTCCTTGCAATGAACACCAAGGACTGATCTCCTTTAGGATGGACTGGTTGGATCTCCTTGCATTCCAAGGGACTCTCAATAGTCTTCTCCAACACCACAATTCAAAAGCATCAATTCTTTGGCACTCAGCTTTCTTTATAGTCCACCTCTCACATCCATTCAGGACCACTGGAAAAACCATAGCCTTGACTAGACAGACCTTTGTTGGCAAAGTAATGTCTCTGCTTTTTAATAATGCTGTCTGGGCTGGTCATAACTTTCCTTCCAAGGAGTAAGCGTCTTTTAATTTCATGGCTGCAGTCACCATCTGCAGTGATTTTGGAGCTCAGAAAAATAAAGTCAGCCACTGTTTCCCCATCTATTTCCCATGAAGTGATGGAACCGGATGCTATGATCTTCGGTTTTTGAATGTTGAGCTTTAAGCCAGCCTTTTCCCTCTCCTCTTTCACTTTCATCAAGAGGCTCTTTAGTTCTTCTTCACTTTCTGCCATAAGGGTGGTGTCATCTGCATATATGAGGTTATTGATATTTCTCCCAGAAATCTTGATTCCAGCTTGTGCTTCCTCCAGCCCAGTGTTTCTCATAATGTACTCTGCATAGAAGTTAAATAAGCAGGGTGACAATATGCAGTCTTGATGTACTTCTTTTCATATTTGAAACCAGTCTGTTGTTCCATGTCCAGTTCTAACTGTTGCTTCCTCACCTGCAAACAGATTTCTTGGGAGGCAGGTCAGGTGGTCTGGTATTCCCATCTCCTTTAAGAATGTTCCACAGTTTATTATCATCCACAGTCAAAGGCTTTGGCATAGTTAATAAAGCAGAAATGGATGTTTTTCTGGAATTCTCTTGCTTTTTCCATGATCCAGCAGATGTTGGCAATTTGATCTCTGGTTCCTCTGCCTTTTCTAAAACCAGCTTGAACATCTGGAAGTTCACGGTTCACATATTGCTGAAGCCTGGCTTGGAGAATTTTAAGCATTACTTTACTAGCATGTGAGATGAGTGCAATTGTGTAATAGATGTAGATTAAGTGACCTATGTTTTTAACTTAATAAGGAACTTGAAAAATCAGAGCAAATTTAGCCCAGTGTAAGTAAAAGATCTAATAGGAGTTGAAATCATGAAACTGAAAATGGACAAAAACACAGAAAAGAATGATTTCAAAATTTGGTTCTTTGAAAAGATTAATAAAAATTGTTAAATATCTAACAGAACTGATCAAGAAAATAGAGAAAGTGCAAATAGCCAATACTAGGAATGATGGAGGGGATATCATTACAAATTCTGCATGTATTAAAGATGAAAAGGGATATTATAAACAACCTTATGCCAGTAAGTTAAAACTTAGATAAAACAAGCAAATTCAATATAGATGCAAATTACAAAAACTAACATGACAATATGTAGAAAATCTTGATAGACTGACTCCTGTTAAAGAACTCAAAACCTCTGTATGAAAATTCCCAAAGTTTCAGAAAATACAGGAAGAGGAAACACTTCCCATCTTGTTTCATAAGGCCAGATTTCCCTAATATCAATCAAGACCAGACAAGACTATTCCAGGCCACACTCACTAAAATGGCTAAAAGGAAAGTGACTGACAACACCAGTGTTGTTAAAGAGTGGATCAAACAAAATCCGCATACATTCATGGTGGGAGTATAAAATGGTACTTTGGAGAACTCTTTGGTGGTTAAAAACAAACAAAAAATAAACTTTTATTTTGTAATCTAGCTGTCCCACATCTAAGTATTTAATCTAAAAGAAATCAAAACATATTGTTCACCAATACCTTATACAAAAGTATTCATAGCAGCTTTATTTGAACAGTAATAACTAAAGTCTGGAAACAGCCCAGGTGGCCAATAACAAAATGGATAGACAGTCCATGGTATACAATAGAACAAAAAGCATGAACCAGTTTTTAATTTTGCTGAACAAAAGAAGCCAGACACAAAAGAATGATTCTTGAAAAATAAAATCCGATCAATGATAATAGAAATCAGGGCAGTGGTTGCATGAGGTTACAAGTTGAGAAGGTCTGGGCACAAAGGAAAGTTCTCAGCTAATGATAGTGGTCTATAGCTTTATGGGTGTTCGGGTTACTCAGGCATATTCATTTGTTAGATTGGATTGAAGTGTATATTCAATATCTGTGCATTTCATTGTATACGATTATACTTTAATAAATATGACTGCATATTAAAAGAAAACTTATAAGCAATTTAGGCCACTTAAAAATTGCAAGCTAAATTAAAATTTTCAAATAGGAAACAGTATTCACCCTTAAGAATCAGTTAGCTTATTTTTTTAATGTTAGAAAAACTGAAGCACCTTTCAAAGAGATTTTTAAAACCTCATTGTCTCCTTGCATGATTTTGCAAACTGTAATTTTTATGAAGTGAAAAGTCACTCGTTGGTGTCTGACTCTTTGCCACCCCATGGACTATATAGTCCATGGAATTCTCCAGGTCAGAATACTGGAGTGGGTAGCCTTTCCTTCTTCCAGGGGATCTTCCCAACCCAGGGATCGAACCTAGGTCTCCCACATTGCAAGCAGATTCGTTTTACCAGCTGAGCCACAAAGGAAAACCAGTTTTTATAGTAAGTTGAATTCAGCACATTAAAGAAGTCTTTTTTCCTTCTCTTTAGGATTTGTTTATTCAACTAGTTATTTAAAATTCTCTATCTAAAAACATACCACTCTCAGTGTTTCTCTTACCGATGGGCCATATTCTAACCGTTTCATTCTATACACACATTAATTCAAAATTAAGTCTATCTTATTTTTGCCACAGACTCTGTTTGCAGCAAGTTCAATTCTCAGCAGTCTTATAATTTTATCAGCCCCAGATCTCTAGTTAATTTGTCATTAAATATAATTAAGAAACTGAAGCAATTCAGTTTGAGAATCTTCATAAGTTCCAAAGAGTAATTTAAAAGCTTCCTTAATTCATTGGAAATATGATATTATGTTTTTATTCACCAGAGGAAAAACAGAACCCAAAGGAGTCTTCCCACTCTGTAATATTTTAGAACTTTGTCTATTTATCTGTAAATAAGAGAGAAAATTTTAGGTAATAGAATTGTCTGAGTTTGGTATTGTATGCAAAGAGATTCCTCATGTTGTGAAAACATACGCTTCTTTTCCTGTATTAAGTATGTTCATCACTATAGTTTTACTATAAATTTAATATAGTTTCAAGATAAAAAGTCAAAGTATCAGAAAATATGGGAAAATAAAAATACTTGTAGTCGCATGATCCAAATGCAACTATAGTTAACACTATGGAGTATTTCTTTTTAGGCTACTTTAAAAATAGATTAATAAAATATTTTATTAAATATTGACAATATAAAAGGAACACTTAAAATGTATTTTAAGTCATAAAGAGTAACAATAAAAAGGAATACCTGTGTATCCACTGCCAACGTTAAGAAATAGAATGTTACTAGTACAATTACCCCATGAACAACATGGGTTTAAACTGCATGGAATCCACTTATACACAAGTTGGTGGTGGGTTGAATCTCTGGATGCAAAGGAACTCTGGATATGGAGATAGACTATTATAATTAATCTCCCATTGTTCAAGGATCAACTGTATTTTTAAAGCCCTATGCGCCCCACATGAGCCAATGCTTCTCTCCATCCCTCCAATAACCATTATTCTGAATTTAATATTTCTTATTCTGCTGCCTTTATTTATGGATTCACCATGTGTGTCTCCCCCTCGCAGACATTCTACCACACTGCTTAACCTCTCTCACATATTTTCCACTCCTTCTGACACTTCTTGCTGCAACCTTGATACTTGCTTTAGAGCTGCCTTTTGATTTTGCTAACGCTTTCTTCAGCTGTGTCTAATATTCTATTTAACTTGCTCAATGGGTTTTTCATTTCCATCACTTAATTATTTTATTTCTAGAAATACTATTTGTTTTCCTCAAATCTGTTTCTTTCTCCTATTTTAATAGACCTTCACTCTGTTCTCATATTTATAGTTCTCCATTTAATGTCTTTAAATATATTAAACTTGTTTTCTATTTTGTGCCCAATTTATATATTTTAAGTTTTTGCAAATCTGTTTTTGCTGTCTCATTTTCTTGGATATTTTAAATGTAGGCTAATATTTTTTTCCTTGTGTTAATTTTTGCGTCTTAGTTGTAAGTTTATTTCTACAGAAAGGGTTTGTATTTGAATCAACCAAAAGTCTGGGAATACTACCAGCTGGGCCATTTTTGAACTTCAGTTCAAAATAGATAGTATGAGTTTCAGGCCTAACATTTTCATAGGGATAAGCTTGCAGTTAAATTTTCAGGGAAAATATTTTATCCCCCACCTAGTATCAAATTTGTTTTCTTTTTTTTAAAAAAACATGTGTATTTATATCTTGTTTACTTTTGGTTACACTGGGCCTCCGTTGCTGTGTGACGGCCTTCTCCAGTTCTGGCGAGTGGAGGGCTCACTGCAGTGGCGTCTCTCGTTGGAGCACCAGCTCTAAGTCGGCGGGCTTCGGTAGCTGCGGCGTGGCGGCTTAGTTGTCCAGCAGCATGTGGAATCTTCCTTGACCAGGGATTGAACCTGTATCTCCTGCATTGGCAGGTAAATTCCTCACCACTTGTCCACCAGAGAAGTCCCAAGTTTGTTTTCTTGATGATTCCTCCTGTGGAATAGGCTTATTTCTGCTTCTCTTTTATACTAAATATGCTGTTCTCTGGAACCCAGCTTTACATGGGGTCTAAAATTAGACTCTGTCTGTCCTATAGACCCTAGGATTTGTCTCCTAAACTTTATGCTCGGTAATGTGTTGGTAACTGCCTAGGAACTGGCTCTCTGAGAGAGTTCCTTGATTTATAGCATTTCCTGGTTTCTGTATTATAAATACTCTCATGGCTGATTTCAAGTTACCAAGTTGGAATTATTGAAGTTGCATAGGAGCCAGCGGCATCACTCCCCTGCTACATGGCTCTGAAAACAAGCTCAGCTCACCAGTGTTTGGCATATCCCTCAAAGTGGAAGACATTGAGTAATTGCTTACCTCCTTGGAGTTCTTTGAATTTGTTTTAGGCTTCTGTGTATCTCTACCAGCTTGGCAATAGGTTTTGTTTATATAACTTTTTATTTTGTATTGGAATATAGCTGATTAACAATGTTGTGATAGTTTCAAGTGAACAGTAATGCACTCAGCCATAAATATGCATGTATCCATTCTCCCCTAAACTCCCCTTCCATCCAGGCTGCCACATAACATTGAGCAGAGTTCCATGTTTGGCAATGTGTTTTAAAAGGAGAGGTTTTATTTTTATTTTAGCCCAGAATTTCTTTTCAATAAAAGGGATATTTAGGATACATGGTCAACTTTATTGCCCAAAATAAAATTCTATATTCTTCCCTTCATAAAAATGTGATGGATTGCTTTTATTCTGAAATTGTAAAGATAATACATGTTAATTATCGAGAATTTGAATAGTAAGCAAAAGTGTGGGAAAAAATATTAAAACCATCCAAAGTTCATGATCCAGAGCTAAGTGCTTTTTGGTACTTTCCTGTCCCTCTATGATGAATGTACATGTGCATACCTCTGTTTATTTCTATCTAATTTTCATCGTGCTGTATCTACAATTTTATAAGGTCATTTTAATTTCTTTATAATATTTAATGAATTTTGTGTCATTAAATATCTCTCTGCAACCCATTTTTAAGACTGCATAGTATTCTCTCACGTGAGAGTGAACCATAATGGCAGGGGATTTATACTGTTTCTAGGTCTTTACCAGTATAAATAATACTGAAGGGAAAATAAGAAGTGTGCTTCTGGTCAGTTCCGTTTTCCACTAGGCAACGCATTTTTTTTTTCCATCTTAGAACTGAGACATTCTTCCTCTATCATATTAGACCATTTTTCTCTTTTCTTATTTCTGCCTTGCTCAGCCCTGCCTCATTCTGCAGCAGCACACTTTTTCCTGCTATATCTCTAATTATTTATCATTAATAATTCTTTATAGATCTGTATTTTTGCTTTGTCAGCCAAACATATTAACCATTTAAAAAGATGGTACCACGAAGGGATATATAGTTAAATGCAGTTTTTTAGAAGGCTGAAGAACAAATCTGCTAAATCTTTTCCATTTCTATGTTCACTAAAATCAGTTTTGCTCCAGGATATTGATGGTGCTATTAACTATTGATATGGCCACCTTGTAAACTATCAAAAGTATTCCTTCTCAGCAAATAAAACTATTGCCAGCCTATTGTGGCCAGTTTGGCAAAGGTACAGAGACAGCAGAGCAGAAGCAGCCAGTGATGCCAGTGTTCACAAAAGAAGTGAGTCATCACTTTATGAGAAATTATAGTGGAGGTCAGTCCTTGTTTACTGAACACTCTTCATTTCTCCTGCTGCCCTGATACTTGTTTTCACTGATTCTCTTTTGGGATAAATCATCTATCAGGAAAGGACAAAGCAAGAGGAAGTGAAGGAATGATTCCATATTGACCCCTGGAAAGAAAACAAAATAGTTAATATAACACAAACTTGAAGTAGAAAGAGAAGGTCATATTTCCCAAGAGATTTGTGGTCAAAAGGACATTCGAGACTGTTACTTTTAATAATTCAATAATAATGGATTTTGGAATATATTTTGTATTAAATTAAAGCTAATTCATCTAAAAAATCAAGTTGTGGAAATAAAATAAAAGCAGACTCACTTCTCTGATAGAAATAGTTAGCAATCTCATGTAAAATCAGAAGCTATTAAATGTCAGACTTTAGTTCTAGAAGGATTACAGATGTTTTTGACTAAATTCAATTTTGCATTCTCCAAAGTGAATGAGATACCTAGAAAAGCTCTCTTCTACCCCTTTTTCTCCCCTCTTCCATAGTATTAAATATTAGTAAGTCATATTGCTGATATTCAGCCCCATATACTCAGACATGTAATATATAAAAGTGATATATATATAGTCTATTCAGTCAATTCTTGTTCACCCTTTATCCAGAAGCAAAAATAATTTGTTAATATCACTCTCACTAGCCAAGTCCTGATGTAACATTGCAGTAGATGATAAGAACGTAGATTTTTCTTTAGATGATTTAGATTTGAATACTACACTGTCACTAGTTATCTTTGTGACCTTGGCCAAATCATTTAATTATTTCTTCCATTTCTTTATTTGTAAAATGGACATGATGAACTCTACTTTGCAGGTCACCTTCAGGATTAAATGAGATAATATATGTAAAGTACTTAGTACAATACTAAGATAAATGTGCTAAATACCTTATTAACCATCAGCATCTATTTTAAATGGTCACACTCAACTGAATTTATCTAGTACTTAACTGAGTACTTAGTTTTGAGATAGTGGTTTGGTAAACTAGATAGGGCACATTTTTAATATATTTATTTTAATAAAAGTTGTATACACTTAAGATTTACAACAGGATGATATACATACACACACACACACATATATATATATATATAGTGAAATGATTACTGTAGTCAAACTAATTAACATACATTCTCCTCACATAGTTATTCTTTTGTGTGTGTGTGTCATGAGAGTACCTGAAATCTATTGTCTTAGCAAATTGCCGTTGCTCAGTACATTATTATTAACTATCCTCATCATGTCTTACATTAGATCTCTAAACATGTCTATTCTAAATAACTACAACTCTGTACTCACAGACTAGCATCTCCCTATTTCTCCATTCCACAGTCCCTATAAGCACCATCCTATTTGCTGCTTCTGTATATTTGACTTTTTAAGAGTGCATATTAGTAAATGTATGGCTTATTTCACTTAGCATAAAACTTTCCAGGTTCATTGCAAATGGCAGGCTCGCTCTCTTTTTTTAAGCTGAGTAATAGGAAAAGGAGTACGTCAAGGCTGTATACTGTCACTGTTTATTTAACTTATATGCAGAGTACATCATGAGAAATGCTGGGCTAGAAGAAACACAAGCTGGAATCAAGATTGCCGGGAGAAATATCAATAACCTCAGATATGCAGATGATACCACGCTTATGGCAGAAAGTAAAGAAGAACTAAAGAGCCTCTTGATGAAAGTGAAAAAGTTGGTTTAAAGCTCAACATTCAGAAAACAAAGATCATGGCATCTGGTCCCATCACTTCATGGGAAATAGATGGAGAAACAGTGGAAACAGTGTCAGACTTTATTTTTGGGGCCCCAAAATCACTGCAGATGGTGACTGCAGCCATGAAATTAGAAGACGCTTACTCCTTGGAAGAAAAGTTATGACCAACCTAGATAGTATATTCAAAAGCAGAGACACTACTTTGCCGACGAAGGTCTGTCTAGTCAAGGCTATGGTTTTTCCTGTGGTCATGTATGGATGTGAGAGTTGGACTGTGAAGAAGGCTGAGTGTCGAAGAACTGATGCTTTTGAACTGTGGTGTTGCAGAAGACTCTTGAGAGTCCCTTGGACTGCAAGGAGATCCAACCAGTCCATTCTAAAGGAGATCAGCCCTGGGATTTCTTTGGAAGGAATGATGCTAAAGCTGAAACTCCAGTACTTTGGCCACCTCATGAGAAGAGTTGACTCATTCGAAAAGACTCTGATGCTAGGAAGGATTGGGGGCAGGAGGAGAAGGGGACGACAGAGGATGAGATGGCTGGATGGCATCACTAACTTGATGGACGTGAGTCTGAGTGAACTCCGAGAGATGGTAATGAACAGGGAGGCCTGGCGTGCTGCAATTCATGGGGTCGCGAAGAGTCGGACACAACTGAGCGACTGAACTGAACTGAATATTCATTAGGTAGGTAGGAGATACACAGATAATCTCAAATTTTTATCCATTCACTCGCTGCTGGACACTTGGGTTGTTTCCATATCTGGTATGTGACTTATGCTACAATGAACATGGGAGTGCAGATATCTCTTTGAGGCATTGATTTCATTTCCTTTATTTGATTTCATTTCCTCTATACCCAGAGAAAGGATTGCTGAATCTTTTGACAGATCTATATTTAGTTTCTTAGAGAACTTCCATACTTTTTCCTTAGAAGCTTTACCCATTTTTATCCCCACCAACACTGTATGAGTTCTCTTCGCTATATATCCTCACTGATAACTTGTTATCTTTTGGGGTTTTTTGACTTTAATATGAGAGATACTAGTCATAAGCCTACCTTCGTGAGGTTTACAGTCTAGTTGAAGAACAAGTTTTACACACTTTAAGCATGTACTTGACAATATAAAGCAGTATATAATTAAACATGATATACATGGGAAAATCTCTGATTTAGAAAAGGGAGTGAAATTTGTGTGGGCTGGAGAAGTAGGCAGGTCTTTTGAAGGAGATTTAACACTCTTAATAACTCAACTGTTACTCTTAATGAGAAGAGCTGAGGCTTTAGTGTCAAATAGGAATGATTTGAATTCTGGCTCTGCCATATCTAACAAATAATTTAGCTTCTTCATTCCTCAGTTCCCCTGTCTGTGGCATGAGGAGTAGCCATAGGGTTGTCTGGAATGCTTAGCAAGACTGTGCATTAGAATGATGGGTGCAGTTCTTGACCTGTGCTGGGTGCTTTATGAATGTGGTGGTGATACAGAAAATGCTGTAAATGAAAACTGTTAAGGAGAATGAACATAGCAGCTACACAAAGATCAATTTTTAACAAGCCCCTATTTTGTTATTTATGTACTTGGTGTGATTTTAAAAGAAGAAGATGAGAGTTTAATAAAGATTGTGATGATCATACTTTGTTATTCTTTTGAACTTTTTAATAAAATACCAAGGGTTTTTAGGCTAAATTATTAAATTTAAATAAGTTTCAGAGCCAAAAGCCATCCATGAATCATTTTCATTTTTTGTAGGGTACACTAATTTTTAAAAACCTTCTGTACCATAGTGTTAATTTTAAAATCAAATTATTTCCTAAAGCTCTGTTTCTATTAATAGTTTTTACTTTATTCCTTTCCCTTTAGATATAATTCTATTTTATATAATTTTGTCTTTTTCTAAAATTATATTTATTATTCTCATAATAACACCTACACAGTTGAATACAAAACACAAAAGCCATCAACAGTGCAGTTATTAATATGCCTACAAGATAAACATGATTGAATTAGAGGTATTTACATCTCTGATGGATAATCCATAGGCAAATATGTTGAATAATAAAAACTTTCATTGGTGTTCTACTAAATTAGTGAAAATCCAATGGTAAATATTAGTATAATATAAGGTGTGAATATTCATTATATTCCTTCCACTTTTGGATTTTTCTCTCATATGAAAAAAATATTCTTATCATTTCCATAACCCTGGCTGTACCTAATATCATAAAGAAGCCATTTTAAAGAATAATTTCATCATCAGAACATTAGCTCCTTTCTTTAAAAAAAAAAATCTGGATTACTCTTTTAAAACTTTGGATAACATCAGCATTTACTTTCCTACTAATAAAACTTTGGAAACTGAGAAGTAATTAATTAATCACAAGTTCATTAGTGGTACTTGTGTGGATGAAAGGAAATTCATCCAGGAGACAGAAACCAATCAGTCAGGGTTAAGACACAGCATGGGTAAAGGAAAATGAAGAAAATTAAGTCAGTCGTGGGCAGGACTGGAGCTAAGAGCTTTGTGTGCTAGAGAGTAAAGGTGACCCTTCAGGACGTGTGCAGACAAGGAGCAAAACGCAAGGAGCCGTCTTAGTGGGCAGAGTCCGCACTGGCCACCACAATTGGACCTTGCAGGTGCTGCTTTGACAGGAATTCACAGTGGAGATCTCCCCTTTCACTGTGGCAGTCCAGATATTTCTTAGGTAGCCTCATCATTAATGTTGACTTTTAGGCTGACCTAGCCATGGAGGAGAAAGCGACGGCACCCCACTCCAGTACTCTTGCCTGGAAAATCCCATGGACAGAGGAGCCTGGTGGGCTGCAGTCCATGGGGTTGCTAAGAGTGGGACACGACTGAGCGACTTCACTTTCCCTTTGCACTTTCATACACTGGAGAAGGAAGTGGCAACCCACTCCATTGTTCTTGTCTGGAGAATCCCAGGGACGAGGGAGCCTGGTGGTCTGCCGTCTATAGGGTTGCACAGAGTCGGACACGACTGAAGCGACTTAGCAGCAGCAGCAGCAGCAGCAGCAGCCATGGAGGAGGGCATGTTTTCTTGCCTAGAGAATCCCATAGGCAGAGAAGCCTGGCGGGCTACAGCCCATAGGGTCCCAGAGAGTCGGACACGACTGAAGCGACTTAGCACAGCACACAGGATGGGATATTCACTCTCCTAAAAGGAAACCTTTGATTTCTGTGTGGGTGTAGAAGTCAGAGGAAATATTTTACATCTAAGGAATCTAAGTTTCTATGGACCAAGTACAGGCTGATTTCTTAAGCTTTTTATTATTCTTTGGGAATTATCTATCTCTGAGGCAGGTCCTTTCCAGTAATAGTTGTGTCCTTGAGTTTGGCATTGACAATTGTTTCTAAAATCATAGCTATAAGACACTCCTTGGTAATCCATTAGACACACAAGGAGAAACATTACTCTTTCAGGTCACTGCGACTACATTTATTGAATTTCTGTTTTAAGGTATTAAATGCTTAGTCAGTCAACCTTTATTGAGCACACATTGAGTATCCTGCACTATATTAAATGTTGTAGACAGGCAGAAAAGATATAATAGATGAGGTTCATTCCCTGGTCTAATTTCAATACAGGAAAAATAAATGTAAAAGACAAAAGAGCTCTTGAAATGAAACATTAAAATGTAAAAATTAATGTTGCACATTTTGTGTATGTACCACACTCCATCATTCATTTAACAAGTAGTTATTGTACAATATGATGTATAAGACCCTAGGATAGTGCTATGATGTTCTAAGCTTTGAATATACCACAGCGTGGCCTTACATTGCTCATAACCTAGGAATAATTATGAAAAGTAGACAAGTAGTTATAATACTTGCAGTGTACCAAGTAACTGGACAGACTGAGATGGATACAACTAAGAAAAGCATTAGAATAGGTGATATTTGTGCTGTGCCTTAATAGGTGAGGAAGCTGCAATGGGAGCATATGTACAAAGTGAGTCCACACAGAAGGAAAGCTCAGAACAAAAGACACAAGTATAGCCTGTGTTTGTCATCTAATGCTGTGTAACAAATTTCCCCATAACTTATTTGCTTAAAACTATCACAATCATTTGTTATATCTCATGGTAGTTATGGATGTAGAATTTAGGACTGGCTCGGCTGGCTGGTTCTGCTTTGGGATCTCTCGTAAGGTTGTATTCACATCCTAACCAGGGTTGCACTCACCTGAAGGTTGACTAAGGATGACGTATATGCTTGTAAGATGATCAAACCATGTGACTGGTAGGTTGATGCCAGCTATGGCCGGGGTTCTTAATTCCTCTTCAACTAGTCTTTCCAGGGGCCACTCGAGTGTCCTCATAGTATGTGGCTATCTAGTGAGAAATCCAAGAGACTAGAGTGGAAGCAGTAATAACGTTTCCAACCTCAGAAGTCACTCTGCTGTATTTTATTGGCCACACAGACTAGCACTCACTTAATGTGGGAAGGAGCCTTATAAGAGGATAGAGATCGGGAGGTGAGGACATTGGAAATCATCTTGGAGACTGATACAAGACTACCCACAATGAGGATGATTTTAAAATAATATATAACAATCTGCATAATCAGGTGTGATTCAGAAAAAATTATGTGCACCATGGTTGGTTTGGGACTCATTTGTAGATATCTATCAGGGATTTCTTTGTCTACCTTCCCAACTAGTTAATGTGGATACCTTTAGGGTAAAAATAGTGTCTTTTTTTCTGTTGTTTTCTTCGGTACCTAGAACACTGCTTGGAAAATTATAAACATTTCATATGTGTTTCTTGAAGAAGTGAATTAGTGAATATTTGAATGAATATGATCCAAAAGATAAATTTAAAACATCAAAACCACAGGGTGAAGTCTTGATTCAGGAGAATGTGAGAAGCTACAGAAGTGAGCTAGGCTCTGCACTGAATCTAGAAGAGAAGGTAAGGTGGATAATTAGAATTGTAGGTGTCATCCCTGGCAGACATGATTATTCGTCACTCACAAAGTCCACCTTGTGGTATAAATGAGGGAGTGGTTGGATGACATAGACTGCAGAACACCCAGAGAGTTTAGCTGATCAAATCCGATCTCTGAATTCCATCTCTGAGTTCGCCAAACAAGTCTGGCCTCTCAATATTGTCACTGGGGACACAGCATGTTTACTGTGACGTATTGCTATTCTTCACCTTAGAATGTCTTTGGTGGAAATGGCAAAGAATTTGGAGTCAGTTATTTATCATATCATTTGTTCTTCACAACCTTAGTCCCAGGCCAGGCCAGTTGTACTGAAGTCCCAGGTAACCCTATGGTTCAACAAAAAGCAAAGAAGCAAAGTTATGGCATAACTGCCATAAGGCAGTTGCAGCGCATCTGGAAATCCTGGACCTGGAGCCTGGATAGGAGGCCTGAGTGCTGAAGGCTGCTAGGCCCTGCAGCCTCCACCCAGCCATCCCCTTTATAAAAGTATAAAAGGCAGTGAGCACACCTATGGGATTGGACCTGGTGGATTTCTCTCTGCCAGGACCCCAAATTTTGGGAACATGTAAACAAAGGAGCCCTGGGAGCTGAATCTACTCACACCATTGTGTATCCTTCATCTTGCCCATCCTATTTGCTTATTAGAACAAGGGGGAAGCAGTCTTAATGGGGCCTGAGTCAGCCTTCCCCTGGCCCTCCATCCTGCACCAGCTGTTGCAGCCTGCCCTCTCCCCACCCCCTGAGCACAGCACTAACTAAATTAAACCCATTTTTGTTCAAACAGAACTACAAAGGTTCTTGGAAACATGGAAGGCTGCATATTATCATTTTGTTTTCTCTTATTTGAAGAAAGTGTTTAGAGTTGTTCTGCATAACTCCATTAAAACAGAGAAGAGGTGGAGTACTTTCCCTCCACACAGGAGCTACTGTTAGCAGCTGGCAGGGATGGCATTTGACAGGTGAAACCCCACTTTCCACTCATACACTTTCTTCCTGAGATGAGGCAGCATAGCTGAGCAGAGACAAAGCCAGAGGGAACCTAAACACAGCCATTATGCTGGCAAGAAGCGGGCCCAGGTTACAGTAAATGGTACAACAGCTAAAACCAAAGCTCTGTTCAAGACTGGAAAATGTTTTAAATGAGAGGGTTGAAATTTGGTTTTGACAGTATTATTATCATTTTTTGAAAGAAAAGTGTCCCAGAGCAGCGCTAAGAGAGCACATGCCCAGACCTGGAGACCCGGTCAGAAGCGGCTGCCTCTGAGACTGAACGCAATAGAATCAACATCTATTCATACACGCCCTCGCCCACACCCACGCACCCTTGCTCAACTCTTACCTGCAGCCCACTCTGTGCTGGAAATAGATCGATAGACTGCTCTGCCAGACTTAGGCAAGGCTGACAGGCGCTCCAGCCTCTCTCAGACTGATGTGCAGAGTGGGAGTTTGCCCAGGGGGTTAAGAGTTGAGGTTTCACAGGGTTTCTCTATGCACGAAGGAAATGTGTGGGGTTGAGATCTTCACAAAACAAAGCAGGTTTGGGTCTGTAACAAACAGCCTTTGGGTTTTCCATTTCCTGAGTTCCCAGTCAGGTCTGTTCCCTGTCTGCCCTCCCAGCCCCCACAAGCTTTGTCGCACAGGTGAATCCCCTTTTGTCCTATATAGAATGTTGGGGAGGAACCCCATTTAAATAATGCTGATTCAGTACCACGTCACTGACGCTATTGGTCCTTTCTAAAAACATTTTATTTCTTTATTGGTTTTTGGCCGTGCTGTGTCTTTGTTGCCATGCTGGCCTTCTCTAGTTGTGGTGAGCAGGGGGCTGCTCTTCGTTGCAGCGTGCGGGCTTTCCATTGCGCTGGCCTCTCGTTGCAGGGCACAGGCTCAGTAGTGTGGCGCGCAGACTTGGTTGCCCCCTGGCATACAGGATCTTCCCAGAACAGGGATTGAAGCCATGACTCCTGCATCGGCAGGCAGGGTCTTTGCCACTGAGCCACAAGGAAAGCCCTGATGCTGTTGGTCCTTAGCTGAGTTTGGTGAGCCAGGCTTGCAGTGACTGGTCTTGCCATGGAGTCTCAGCATCTCAGGCCTAGGTGTGAGTCTCTGTCCCAGGTCTCCCAGAGTTAGAGCCCAGGTGAATCTGTGTCGTAGGTTCTGTCCCAGTTCTCCTACCTGGCCGCTGACCAGGTGATCTCTTCCGAGACTTGCCCACTTGCCTCAGCCTCTTGAACTTGGGCATTGCTCATCCTGTTTCTCAACTCTGTTGCTCATCAGCGTTGCCCAGGAAGCACTTTTGTTCTTTTTATACTTTTCCCCATTTTATTGAGAAAGAATTGACATATATCACTGCATAAATTTAAGGTGTACAGCACAATGGCTTGATTTCCATAGATTGTGAAATGACTTACCACAGTAGGTGTAATTAACATTCTTTTTTGTTTTGTTTTGTTTTTATGATGACAGTATACATAATGTAAGATTTACCATTTTAACCACTTTTAAGCATACAATTCAGTGGCATCAAATACAGTGTTGTGAAACCACCAGTAGCATCTATCTTCAGAGTTTTTTCATCTTCCCAAACTGAAATTCTGTGCCCACTAAACACAGACTCTTCTTTCTCTCCCCTCCCTAGCCCCTGGAAACCACTCTTTTACTTTCTGTCTCTATGTATTTGATTACTGTAGGTACTTCACAGAAGCGGAGTCCTACGATATTCGTCCTTTTGTGTCTGATGTTCTGTTACTTAGCATAATGTCTTCCGTTCCATCCATGTTGTAGCATGTGTCAGACTCTCCTTTAAAGGCTGGATAATATTCCATTCTATGTTTTGCTGTGAATGACGTGGCTGTGTATGTGGCTGTACAGATATCTTTTGAGTTCCTGCTTTCAATCCTTTGTGTCTATAGCTAGAAGTGGAATCACTAGGTCATGTGGTAATTCTGTGGTAGATTTAAGAAGTGCCATACTGTCTCACACAGCAGCTGCATCATTTCACATTGCCACCAGCAATCCACAAGGGTTCCAGTTTCTCCATATCCTTGCCAACGTTTGTTCTTTTCTATTTTTTTTTTTTTTTTGACAATAGTTATGCTAGTGGATATAAAGTGGTGCCCAGTTTTAAAAATTACCGTATCCTGTGAGTAGTCCTGGAGACTCTGATTTAATTGAGGTGAGGCCTTGTAAACAATATTTTTAGAACTTCCCCAGGTGATATTAGCATGCAGTCAGGGTTGATAACCTCCAATGTGTTCTTGGCTTATGTTACCTGACTTCTGTCTCATATTCCCAGGCTGCCTTCCTGATCTCACATGAAGATACAAAAGCCTAGAGGGGCTTGCCAAGTACACACAGTGGTAATTAACAAAGGTCTGTCCAACTCCAAACCCTGTGTTCTGTCCACTGTATCCCAACTGTGCCCTAAAGGGTGACACAGGATTCCCAATGCAGTCTGCCAGAACAGATCACACTAACTGACTGGATGTGGATTATGTGGTACATTAGTTTCTAGGGCTACCATAACAAATTACCATAAACTATATGGCTTAAAACTATAGAAATTTAGTTTCTCACATTTCTAGAGGACAGAGATATAAAATCAAGGCATTCTGCAGAGCTGGCTCATCCAGGAGACTCTGAGAACTCCTCCCATGGCCCTCTTTGCATTTCTGGTGGCAGCTGGCAACCCTTGGCATCGCTTGCTCATCACTCCAGTCTCTGCATCCATCTTCACCTGGCTTTTCCCTCTGGTCTCTGTGTCTTCTCTTCTGTCCCCTATAAGTATACTGGTCATTTGATTTCAGGCCTGCCCAGAATCCAGGATAAATTTATCTTGAGAGTAACTATTTTATAACTGCAAAGATCCTTTGTTCAAATAAGGTCACAGTTGCAGCTACCTAGAGTTACGAGTTGGACATAATTTGGCAAGGGTTGTGAAGGTAGGCGGGCTTCTTAAGTGGTGCCAGTGGTAAAGAACCTGCCTGCCAATTCAGGAGACACAGGAGACACAGTTTTGATCCCTAGGTTGGAAAGATCTCCTGGAGGAGGGCACAGCAATCCACTCCAGTATTCTTGCCTGGAAAAGCGCATGGACAGAGGAGCCTGGCAGGCTACAGCCCATAGGGTCACAAAGAGTTGGATACAACTAAAACGACATAGCATGCAAGGGAAGGCAGGCAGGGGCACAGACAGCTCATTAAACGGAGTTTCATGTTTCTCTTCTAATTGTAATCAATTCCATTGAGTCAAGAGTTCAGTTCAGTTCAGTCGCTCAGTTGTGTTGGACTCTTTGCGACCCCATGAACTGCAGCACGCCAGGCCTCCCTGTCCATCACCAACTCCCAGAGTCCAGCCAAACCCATGCCCATTGAGTTGGTAATGCCATCCAGCCATCTCATCCTCTGTCGTCCCCTTCTCCTGCCCTCAATCTTTCCCAGAATCGGGGTCTTTTAAATGAGTCAGCTGTCCACATCAGGTGGCCAAAGTATTGGAGTTTCAGCTTCAACATCTGTCCTTACAATGAACACCCAGGACTGATCTCCTTTAGGAAGGACTGGTTGGATCTCCTTGCAGTCCAAGGGATTCTCAAGAGTCTTCTCCAATACCACAGTTCAAATGTATCAATTCTTTGGTGCTCAACTTTCTTCATAGTCCAACTCTCACATCCATACATGACCACTGGTAAAACCATAGCCTTGACTAGATGACATTCATTGGCAAAGTAATGTCTCTGCTTTTTAATATGCTATCTAGGTTGGTTATAACTTTTCTTCCAAGGAGTAAGCGTCTTTTCATTTCATGGCTGCAGTCATCATCTGCAGTGATTTTGGAGCCCCCAAAAATAAAGTCTGACACTGTTTCCACAGTTTCCCCATCTATTTCCCATGAAGTGATGGGACCAGATGCCATGATCTTCGTTTTCTGAATGTTGAGCTTTAAGCCAACTTTTTCACTCTCCTCTTTCACTTTCATCAAGAGGCTTTTTAGTTCTTCACTTTCTGCCATAAGGGTGGTGTCATCTGCATATCTGAGGTTATTGATATTTCTCCTGGAAATCTTGATTCCAGCTTGTCCTTCATCCAGCCCAGCATTTCTCATGATGTACTCTGCATATAAGTTAAATAAATTCAGCATATGCCAAAACTCACTCTGTTAGGATCAAGGCTAGAACTGGAATCAGATTACCAATGTGGCCACCTAATCCTTGCCTCAGGCCAAGGAGGCAAGGATTGAGTGCCTGACTTTATAATCTGTCTGTAAGGGTCTCTGGTGAAAAAATCCATCACTTCATGGGAAATAGATGGGGAAACAGTGGAAAGTATCATACTTTATTTTGGGGGCTCCAAAATCACTGCAGATGGTGATTGCAGCCATGAAATTAAAAGACGCTTACTCCTTGGAAGGAAGTTATGACCAAACTAGACAGCATATTAAAAAGCAGAGACATTGCCAACAAAGGTCTATCTAGTCAAGGATATGGTTTTACCAGTGGTCATGTATGGATGTGAGAGTTGGACTATAAAAAAGCTGAGCACCAAAGAACTGATGCATTTGAACTGTGGTATTGGAGAAGACTCTTGAGAGTCCCTTGGACTGCAAGGAGATCCAACCAGTCCTTCCTAAAGGGGATCAGTCCTGGGTGTTCATTGGAAGGACTTATGCTGAGGCTGAAACTCCAATACTTCGGCCACCTCATGCAAAAAGTTGACTCATTGGAAAAGACCCTGATTCTGGGAGGGACTGGGGGCAGGAGGAGAGGGGGATGACAGAGGATGAGATGGCTGGATAGCATCACTGACTCGATGCACATGAGTTTGGGTGAACTCTGGGAGTTGGTGATGGACAGGAAGGCCTGGCGGGCTGCGATTCATGGGGTCACAAAGAATCGGACATGACTAAGCAACTGAACTGAACTGAACTGAACTGAAGGGTCTCTGGAACAAAGTGTAGTCCCTAAGGTAGATTTGAGACTGTCTAGAAAGGGCAACCCACTTCAGCTCTCTTGTCTGGAGAATTCCATGGACGGAGGAGCCTGGTGGGCTACAGTCCATGGGATCGCAAAGAGTCAGACACAACTGTGTGACTAACTTTCACTTTCACTTTCAGGTGCTAATGAAGTAGTGCCAAGACCGTGCAAGATACCACAGAAATGTCCAGAGTAGAGCACATGCATATTTCCTCTCCCATGATAAAAGGATCTTCCAGAGCAGCAAGGCATTGAGGTTGCTCTAGGATGGAAGAGTCTGGGGCAGAAAGCACCAGTCCCTGGGAGCAGCTCTACTGACAGTATTTACTGCTTCCCAGTTACAGACCCAAGTCTCCTTGGATCTCGCCCTGTCTCCTTACTCAAACTTGCCTCATCTAATCTTTGGTGTCCACACTGCCCCCATGATGATTTTGACTCTTCTTGGAAAGGAAATGACAACAACAAAATAAACCTCCTTTTCATAGAACAGGCTGGGGCCTGTGGTGAGATGGGAGGGCTCCTTACCAGACTCACTCTTCAGCTAATTTACTGTCCTGTTTGGATCAGAAAGATCCATCCCTAAAGGTCCATCCCTCCAGACCCTGCATAATCTTTCAGCAGTTTGGGGGAAGAAATTTACATTTTGACTCATAAATACCTCCACAACATGCCAGAATCAGGGCAGCCTCACTTTTCCAAGTGCATGGGGATCTGGTATGCTGAGTGTAAAATCCTGAGCTGAATTATTTTCAGTTTTGACTCCTTTGATAAGGTGTCTTAAGTGAGAGCATTTTGTTTCTCAGCTTTACAGAGAATTGTACTCATTGTTCTCGCTCATTTTCTTTTAATGACTGGAATGATTTTATTACAAGCTATGACTCCTTTATGAGTGAATACATCTGAGAATCCAAACGCAGTCTCCCAGTGGACGCAGCCATTTGTAAAACTGTCAGGGATTCTACAGACGGAGGTTTTAACAAGTGAGAGAAGCATTTCATCAACTCTTCATGCATATTCTTCTGACTGCCAAGGAAATTAAATTTGTTTTCACCTCCTGAAACCTCAGCGCATGTTTATAATATAGACCTAATATGTGTTTAATGCTAATCTGCAATCAGTTTACCCATGGCGGTGAAAACCTTGCAGTATATATTTCCCTCTTTAGAAGTTTTCCCTTAGCGTATCTGTTGATGATCTAATTTGTGGGTCTGTATCCTAAAGGATTTGTAAATTTGCAATTTTTAAATTGAAATGTCTAAACTAGTCATTTTTATATTTTAGTTTCACCTGTTAGGATGTTTGGTTAATTATACAGAAATAGTACAAATTCAGGGGAAGATTGTGTTAATCTTTGCTTCCAAGTGCTTAGAGGAGTCCCTGCTTCATAGTAAGTATCCCACAACTGTTTATTGAAATGCACATATGCAAAGTGGGTTTGTGCCTTATATACAACACATAAGTTTAATCTCCCCCAAATTTCATTTTATCCATTTTTAATAGTTCTATTTGTGTTTTATTGTAAGCATTCTCAAATCTTAGTAGGGTATTTTTGTTATATACACACAAAACGTGAATATAAAAGTAGTGTACAAAAGGCCAATAGATACATGTAAAGATGTTCTATCTCATTGATGATTAAATAAATGCAAATTAAAAGTGTAAGATAATTTTGTCTGTTTGGCACACATGTAAAAGTCTGATAACATTTTGAGCATTTTGAGCTGATGAGAGCAATGCCATGCATAGTTGATGAGAATTGAAATAGGTATATGAATTCAAAAATGAAAATGTTCATTTCACTTAAGAGAGTCATCTCAATACTGGGAATCTAGCCTACAAAAATAATTGCACAAATCTGTAAGTACACTTGCAAAAAGAACTTTGTATTAATGAGTAATTTTAAACAATCTCAATGCCATCTGTAGAAGCATGAATAAGGAAACTGTGGTTCAGACAATGGCATATAATGCAACTTTTAAAAAGAACAAACTAGATCTACATAGCCCAGAGGATGGTCAAGGTATATTTCTATGTGAGAAAATTAGTTATGAAGCAATATGTATATAGAATAATCCTGTTTTTATTAGAAAAAGTGGGTGTTTATATATATACATATATGGGTGTAAGTATATGTGTCTGTGTGTGTAAGAGTATAGGTATAAAGATGAAAAGCAGTGTGAGATTTGGATAAACTCCCCTCAATTTTTATTTTGTTAAACTTACACTTTTTAAATAGAGAAATAGAAATAATTCAGAGCATATGTCTTAACTTGATAGAGTGATTATTAGAATGCTGCTGCTGCTGCTAAGTCGCTTCAGTCATGTCAGACTCTGTGTGACCCCATAGACGGCAGCCCACCAGGCTCCGCTGTCCCTGGGACATATGTTTTCTTTTAATGTAAGTTTACTCACTTTAAAAATCATCTTTAGAATCATTGAGATCTGGAAAGCTGAAAGTTATACAGTCATTAGAAAGGGAGGAAAAATGAGTATTTTAGGGAGAGAAGGACTTCTTGGAAAGTGCTAGCCCTGAGTTTGGAGAGAAGAACATTCGAGGCAGAAGGAACAATGTAAGAGCCCCCAAATTGTGTGGTCAGATGATATGGTCAGAACTGTATTCCCTCCTTCCCCTCAATTCATATATTTGAAGCCCTAACCTAGATAGCTTATTAAAAACCAGAGACATTACTTTGCCAGCAAAGGTCCGTCTAGTCAAGGCTATGGTTTTTCCTGTGGTCATGTATGGATGTGAGAGTTGGACTATGAAGAAGGCTGAGTGCCAAAGAATTGATGCTTTTGAACTGTGGTGTTGGAGAAGACTCTTGAGAGTCCCTTGGACTACAAGGAGATCCAACCAGGCCATTCTGAAGGAGATCAGCCCTGGGATTTCTTTGAAAGGAATGATGCTAAAGCTGAAACTCCAGTACTTTGGCCACCTCATGCAAAGAGTCGACTCCTTGGAAAAGACCCTGATGCTGGGAGGGATTGGGGGCAGGAGGAGAAGGGGACGACAGAGGATAAGATGGCTGGATGGCATTACCGACTCAATGGACATGAGTCTGAGTGAACTCCAGGAGTTGGTGATGGACAGGGAGGCCTGGCGTGCTGCCATTCATGGGGTTGCAAAGAGTTGGACATGACTGAGCAGCTGAACTTAACTGAACTGAACCCTCCATGGGTCTAAATCTGGGGACAGTGCCTACAAAGAGGTAGTCAGGTTTAAGAGAACTCCTAAGGGGAGGCCCCACTAGGCTGGGATTAGTGTCCTAATGTGTTCTGTCTCTTTCCCAGCTATGTGAGAAGGTGGTTTTCTGTAACCCAGGAAAAGAGTTCTCATCAGAAACCAAACTGGGCAGCACCCTGATCTTTCCAGCCTCCAGGTTTATGAAAAGATAAATTTCTGTCATTTAAGTCACTTAGTCTATAGTATTTTGTTATGGCATCCCAAGCTGATTATGATCAGGTTTAAGATCAGTTTAAATTGGAGCATACAGGACTTCCTGAGAAGTTGAACATAAAGAGTAGAGGGAAAAAGATCAAAGATAACACTGAAGCTCTTTGCCTGAATGACTGGGAGAATGGTGATACATTATCTAAGATAAGAAGAAGAGTGGGGTCAGGAGAGTACATGAGGGGGAGGAAGAAGGATCAGGATTTCACTGTATATTTATTCATTTTAAGATTTCTGCCTGTTAGACATTGTGATAGAGTTGGACATCCAAGTTGGGGCCCAGGGATGGAAATGCTAAGTTGGATGTCACCAGCATTTATATTGGGTTGAAAGCTGTGGAATAGAATGGAATGAGATGATGTAGCAAAATCTGTTGTTGGGAGCCTGGAGGCATTGCAACAGTTTGAGAAGAATCAAAGACAGAGAAACCATCAAGGAGAGCACCAGAAATCAAGAATGGTCAGGTTACTGCCAAGTGCTGTCAAGAGGTTAAATGAGATGAAAACAGAGGTTGAAGGTAGGATCAGCAGATGGAGGTCATAGGGCATCTAGATGACAGGAGTTTCAGTAAAGTAGTGGCAAGTAAAAAGATAAAAGGCTAAAGGAGAGAATGAGAGGGAAAAAAAGTAAAGATGAGTCTTCTTGCTCAAATTAGGAGCAGAAGAATGAGTATGGACTTACAGAGAGATGCAGGCTCAACAGACTTTTTTTTTTTGCTTTTTATTTTGTATTGGGGTATAGCCAGTTAACAATGTTGTGATAGTTTCAAGTGAACAGTGAAGGGACTCAGCCATACATATATATGTATTCATTCTCCTTCAGACTAACCGACCCCCGCCCCGCCCCATCCAGGCCATATAACACTGAGCAGAGTTCCATGTTCTATACCTTATTGGTTATCCATTTTGAATATATCAGTGCATACAAGTCCATCCCAAACTCCCTAGCTATCCCTTCCCCTGGCAACCTCAAGAGACAACTTTCAAAAATATTTTTATGATTTTTAAAACATAAAATGGTACACCCAACAAACAGTATGATAGACTTCCAGTACCCATCAACAGCTTTCAGAATTAGTAATCTTGTTATTTAACTTCTATGCAGAGTACATCATGAGGAATGCTGGGTTGGAAGAAGCACAAGCTGGAATCAAGATTGCCGGGAGAAATATCAATAACCTCAGATATGCAGATAACACCACCCTTATGGCAGAAAGTGAAGAGGAACTAAAAAGCCTCTGGATTAAAGTGAAAGAGGAGAGTGAAAAAGTTGGCTTAAAGCTCAGCATTCAGAAAACTAAGATCATGGTATCTGGTCCCATCATTTCATGAGAAATAGATGAGGAAACAGTGGAAACAGTGTCAGACTTTATTTTGAGGGGCTCTAAAATCACTGCAGATGGTGACTGCAGCCATGAAATTAAGACTCTTACTCCTTGGAAGGAAAGTTATGACCAACCTAGACAGCATATTAAAAAGCAGACATTACTTTACCAACGAATGTCATCTAGTCAAGGCTATGGTTTTTCCTGTGGTCATGTATGGATGTGAGAGTTGGACTGTGAAGAAGGCTGAGCGCCGAAGAACTGATGCTTTTGAACCGTGGTGTTGAAGAAGACTCTTGAGAGTCCTTGGACTGCAAGGAGATCCAACTAGTCCATCCTAAAGGAGATCAGTCCCGGGTGTTCATTGGAAGGACTGATGCTGAAGCTGAAACTCCAATACTTTGGCCACCTCATGCAAAGGTTTGCCTCACTGGAAAAGACCCTGATTCTGGGAGGGATTGGGGGCAGGAGGAGAAGGGGACGACAGAGGATGAGATGGCTGGATGGCATCACTGGCTCAATGGACATGAATTTGGGTAAACTCCGGGAGTTGGTGATGGACAGGGAGGCCTGGCATGTTGCAATTCATGGGGTCGCAGAGTTGGACATGACTGAGCGACTGAACTGAACTGAACTGAATCTTGTTACTATGTACTGCTATATACTTATCTATCCCATATTGCTTGTAAGCAAATTCTAGATATCATTATTTCATCTATAATATTTGAGAGAGCACCTCTAAAAGGTAAGGACTGTTTGCAAAGAAATATAATCAAAATATCCTTATGAGACCTAAAAAAACTGGTCCTTACCCCTTAATATCAAATATCCAGTGTCCAAAGTTCTAATTATCTCTTGAAGGTCATATTTTTGAATAATTTGTTTGAATTAATTTACAAACAATATTCACATTTTGCAATTTCTTTTGGTTCAGCATTGTTATATCTTTAATTCTCTCCCAGAGGGAGGGGATAAATGTATAAATATAGATAATTCACTTTGTTGTAGAGCAGAAACTAACACAATTGTAAACCAATTATGTGCAATAAAAAATACCATTATAAAAAAGATAAAGACTCTCTCTCCATCTTTTATCCCTTTTGTTATTTATTTTCAAAGAAACTGGGTTGTTTGTCCTGTAGAGTTTCCTACAGTTCAACTGAATTTCTGTAGTTTTGTTTAACATATTCTTCTTTTGTATTTTGCAAAAACTGATAGATCCAAAAGATTTATCAGTTTCAAGTTTAAATTTTTGGCAAGATTATTTCATAGTGTGGTGATCCATAAAGAAGAATATAATCCTTTGTTGTCTCTTTTGTGATGTTAAAATCAATTGGCACTCTCTACCTAGAATTTTTAATTCATAAGAGATTGCAAAAAATGGTGGCATTCTACTTCTATCCTTATTTCTATATTTATTGGCTAGAATACATCCCTCATTCCTTATTTGGTTACAATTTGTTACAATTTGTCTAGGAAAGATAGAATAAATGTTTGATTCTTTCTTTTTAATAGTTTTAAAAATAAGTTATTAGCTAGTATCCTCTAACAGTGAAATTCTGAAGGAGATCAGCCCTGGGATTTCTTTGGAAGGAATGATGCTGAAGCTGAAACTCCAGTACTTTGGTCACCTCATGCAAAGAGTTGACTCATTGGGAAAGACTCTGATAATGGGAGGGATTGGGGGCAGGAGGAGAAGGGGACGACAGAGGATGAGATGGCTGGATGGCATCACGGACTCGATGGACGTGAGTCTGAGTGAACTCCGGGAGTTGGTGATGGACAGGGAGGCCTGGTGTGCTGCGATTCATGGGGTCGCAAAGAGTCGGACACGACTGAGCGACTGAACTGAACTGAATTGAACAGTGAAAAATTTTGAAAATAATATGAACTCATGGATTTAAATATATTTAATGCATGTCATGGAGAAGGAAATGGCAACCGCTCCTGTGTTCTTGCCTGGAGAATCTCAGGGACAGGGGAGCCTGTTGGGCTGCCATCTCTGTCGCACAGAGTCAGACATGACTGAAGCGACTTAGCAGCAATGCATTTCAATACATTGTAGTTTTTATCCCTACTGATGATCAGATCACTGCCATTTGTGCCCAAGGGGAGATTCTTCAGTTGTCCCCAGAGTGCTTCTGCCATACCCTGCTAGTTTTGTCTGTTCTTTGTCTTACAGTTTCCTACTTTCTGGTATAATGTAGTATTCTAGGCTCATCTTGTACAGTTTCTAACTTACAATGGAATCAGCCATTTCTTCAAAGAGAAGAATTTTTATTTTAAATTTGACATATTGAAGCTCATTTGTACATGAATGGGAATAATCCAGATTAGAGGAGACAACTGTAGAAGCACTATCATTGAGTAGGTAAGAAGGGATGGAGTGGGTGGAAAGGTTGTTTTTCAAGTGGAACACATAATTCATTGTGATGGTACATTGGGCAAAGCAAAATTCTGTGAAAATGTAGGAGCCATATGGATGATTAGAAAATAAAACTCTGCCTTCTCGATTCTGGGTTAAGTGCCACATTTCCCACTTATAAATTCTACAATCAAAGGTATAAAGTTCAGCTAGTCATTTCCTTGATCAGCAAATATGTTGAACACTTTTGTTTTTCTATAAATAACTTCCACAATCAAGAAATCACAAGATATTTGACCAGCAATACACTAAACTTTGGGGATATTCCATAGATTGTTAACAATTATTTCAAACTCTAAAGAAAAATACTTAACTCTCAAGGTTTTAAAATTGTTTATTCCTCAATATTTTTCTCTTAATTTCCAAGCTGGGTATTTATACTATTTACCATAATATATTTGAAAAATTAAAAAATATTGATCTGGTGGTTTCTTTGCTTTTGCTGCCAACAGGAGGATCTGTTAAAAGTCACAAAGTTTTCACCAGTGACTGTCTCTGGCATACAAATAGCTCTTTTCTCATGTCTGACTTGACCAAAGAGCCCTCTCCTGACACCTGCTTTTCCTTCGTACTCATTGCTGCTGGTAGATCTACGCCATTCCTTTCTCTGCAAGGGTTGTGACATGATCTCTTCTCCCCATTTCCTTCTCATGTTTGTTTCACTGTGTTTTAAAGGAAGCTGTCAAGGAATGTCTGGATACTGTTTTTTAAAATTCAAATCACTTCTGTCCCCTTTAGCCCTGGTATAAGTGGGCCGCATGAGACTGCCACTCTCTCTCCTCCCCACCATCGTGCCTGCTGCCTACAGTTTTGGTTCACCTGGATTGGGAGCAGTTTGGAAGAGGTATGATGAGTCTGTCGTTTTGAAACCTGAAATAGGCAGTTTAATGCCATTCAAGCAAGAGACTACAAAAGGAAAACCTTAGAGCAAGACCCTAAGGATAGAAATAGATAAGAAAAAAAAAGAAAATTAGATGTGAAAGAGTACTCATAACAAAGCTTGCAGGTTTGAAATAGTGCTTTGAACTAGGAGTGAAAGAAGAAATTCTCCATTCTCTCCTTTCTTTCTATGACATTCTATGCTCTCTGGCACCAGAATCCTGAAATTGAACTACTTATGAATGGTGCTAATGTGCTACAGGTCACCAGCATCAGAGTTCAAAAGTATCGTTTTGGAGAATTTAACTAAAATGATTAGAGGATAAGATTTTATTCTAATTTTTTTTTTTTTTTAATTTTCACACTGCCTTTCAAACTATCAAACTATCTTATGAGCTGTTTTTCAAAGCACAGATCAGCATCCAGTGACTCAGTCTGCAGAAGTATTTACTCTAGAATTCCTTTAAAGTAGGAACTATTTTACTGTTTGTTTCCAGACCATTAACTACTTGACAGAGAATCTATGAGTGGGTTAAGCAGCCTAATGTACAAAAGTTGGAGATTGTTAGACAAAGATAGATGAGAAATGAATGTTAAATAAATTATAGGGAGATAGGAAAATAGAATTGATTTATTGACCTATACATTTTAGGAATACATCTATTTATGAAAGTGAGATAGAGCCTTAACTGCTGCTCACCATGCACATAGTATAATTTTGTTGTGTTGTTACAGGGGGTAGTCAGGTGTGTCCTCCTTTTCAACAATGGCAATACTTGCCATTGTTTCCTTCTTCCAGTCTATGGATTTATCTGCATACTATTTGACATACTTAATTGAAGTGTTTATATATCTGCATGTTGCTTGTGAAAATGCAGTGTCACTGTCACACGTATCCCAGAGAGTTATTAAACTTTAATGAGCTTCAGTTAGTGATAAATCTTATAGCCATAACATAAAATAAGATGGTAAAGTAAGGCAATCATCTAGGTAATTTGGGAAAATGCAGACTTACTTCACTTAATGCTTCTAGATATTTTTAAAATGTCCCTCTAGAATTTAATTTCAGTTTTATAACATTGACTGATTGGAGTGGGGCTGAATTTTAGCAACCCTATCCATGACTGCTTTTGTTCTAAACTGGCAATTAAATCACATGCATTGAAGGATGCCTCTCTCATTTTACATGACTCTTTGGCTAAAGGTTGAAAGCCAGTAACTACTTCATAACGCTTATTCAATTCAACTCAAAATACTGAGTTCTTAGCATCTCTGCTAGATACAGATTACTGAGTCTCTAGTTTCATGGAGTTTATGATCTAGTGAGGAACACTGAAATAATATAACTTATGATGTGATATACTCTAAAAGTAATGTCTAAACAAAATTCCATGAGTGATTTGCTCTGAGAAGTCTTTGTGGGAAATATAGCTTTTAAGGCTAGCCTTAAAGGATGAGGAGGTTTTTCAATAGGTAAAGATGTTGAGGGTTAATTTTCTGAAGAAAGAATACAGAGGCAGGAAAATAGAAGACATCCTCGGAGAATTGTGAAATGTCCTGTGGGACTAAAACCTAGGCTATGGGAATATGGTATTTGGAAATATGATCTGGGACCAGAATTATAGGGTTTGGCAACATAAGACAAAACTGAACGTTCCTAATTGGCTGTAAGTAGCTGGGGAAAGGTTTTGAACATAGATGGTTCTGTTTAAGGAAGGTAACTCTTAGACCAGCTTGTGGGATTAGAAGGGGCAGAAACTGGAGTGTTAGAGATCAAACAGAAGACTCTCACTTGCTAATGAGAAGCAAATGAGGCTCTGAATTGTGTAGGAGCAATGGGAATGGAAAGAGAGGGTGGTTTCTAGATTTTACCAAGGTAGGATTGTGATAACCTAGTGACAGACGGGGTAGCGTGGGAGTAGGGGTGATGCAGAAACCTCCTACATATATGCAGAGGAAGAGAAAGAAAAATGATAAGGAGCAAGCTTAGAGGAAAGCTCCATAGTATCTCAGAAGCCAGATGAGGAGAGCATTTCAAGAAGGAGGGCAACAGAAACAAATGATTCAGGGAAATACAGTTAAGACTGAGATAAAGAAGAAGTATGTTGATTTAACAATCAGAAAGTTGCTGTTAGTTTTTATTAAGGTGATGAAATTGGAAGCCAATAAAGGAGAGTTGTTATCTTGGAGGAAACTAGAGTAGAGAATTATTTTTTGAGAAGAGGTGATGAAGTGTAAAGGAGAGAAGAGTATCTCTTTGAGGAGAATAAGACTGGAAAGGAAATTATATTAGAATAAAGAAAGCTGATTCTAAGGAGAATCGGTGAGCCCCAGTGAGCTATGTCTCTCAGTATTCATGTTCTTGGGTGGTCTCTCCTCAAATCTGGGATGGCCTTGTGACCAACAAAATGTGATGTCCTTGGACAGGCTTCCAAGTCCAGGGATTAAGAAGACCTGGCAGCTTCTGCTTTTAGACACTGGAGCTCTGAACCTGAAACCATCCTGCTGGGCGGGAAACCCACACTATCCACATGTAAATGTCAAAAGGACAGAGAGAGATGTCCAGCCAGCTGAGGCACCAGACGTAAGTGTAGAAGACATTTGGGGATTTCCTGCCCCAGAAGATGCCACAAGGATCACTGAGTACCCCTGCTCTACTCAAACTAGACTTGTGCATAAGAAAATGACTGGCTATTTTAGGCCACTAAAGTTTGTGAGTGATTATTATGCAACAATAGATGATGAAACAGGTGGCTTTTTTTTTTTTTCCGCTTAATATTAGAGAGGTTTGAGAGATGGAATAAAGCCCTAAAGAAGATGAAGGGAGACAGGATCAAGTGGAAGAATTGGTCTTGGAAGTGAAAGAAGACATTGCTTTTTTGAGGCAGAAAGAGTTGAGGAAAGGATGGGTAAAATTAAAGTTTGACATGAATGGGAAGGAAATGGACCAATTCAAGTTAGACAGTGAGGTATCATGTTGAGAATGAGGATTGAATGAGGGGGCTGAGAGTTAAAGAGGGGGGAGAAAAAGTTTCACTGTAAGTGGGAACAGGATTTATCCGGGAGGAGCAGGCCAGGGGCAGACCTATGGGTGCCCTGATGAGTGTGGTGGACATGAGCTTGTAATGAGGCCAAGAGGTTTGTCGTATTTTGTACCCACCCTTACTGAGATTGTCTTGCGTCAGCAATCAAAAAGCGTACTGTCTAGGTGGGTGGAAGTTTATTTACTTTAGAAGATTTTGGATGCTAATTGTAAATACATGGAAATTTTCTTTATTTGTTTACAATAATTGTAAACAAATGGAAAAAAAAACCCTAGAATTTGTTTCAAGTGTTTTCAAATCTTTTAGAGCCCCCTCCCCACTTTTATAAAAGAATCCATGGACCTGCTGCAAGTGATATTTCCATTTGCAATACCGGAAGTGATTTCATTAACAACTGCTGAATCATATACCTGAGATTATAGACAATGCTATTTATACGAAAGAAATGGAGTACGCATCTGTTTTAGCTTCCTGGCCTATTTTCATGCTTCCATCCATTTGGATTCCTGTCCCATATGTTGTCCTCAGCACTCTGTCTTAAACTGCTGTCTAGTTATAGCTCAAAAACAAAAAAGCTGCTGTTCCAAATGGGACTTTATTTCAGTAGGGGGCTGTACTTTCTTTTAAGCTATTACTTGACTGACAGATACTGTGAAGCTTAATTAGTCAGTTTTTAAAGCTCTTTGTGATGGCAAAAAGAAAAAAAAATTAGTTCTTATATCCTTGAATTGTACAGAGTGACTCTTCTTTGTAACTCCTTATATACAAAAGGTAAACCACTGGAGGTATTTGGAATAAGGTTGGTTGTAGAAGCCAAAGCTAAATGAGCCAATGACGTTGAGACACTAAAAGGAGTTTATGACATGCCATAAAGTCTGGTTGCTTCCACTTGGTCCCTCAGCTTGCTTTGACCCCCAGAGATTCCCTCTTCCCTGACCTCTCATTCCCCTAAGCCTCAAATTCACGGTTGACTTTGAACTTCTGATCCTACTTATTTTTGTGCCAGGACCTAATTGTGTCATTTCTCTCAGTTCTAGCTGTTCAGCCTGACTCAGTGACACACTGCAATCAGTGGGCCTGGAGTTTCACATTTTGACATCCCTCCCACTGACTAGAATATGCCTGCACAATAAGGAAAGAACTTGCGAAGATGCAATATCCATTGACGTGTGCCAGGCAATGCCTAGTGTTATGGTTGACCAGAGGTTACCCAATGGCATTCACGTAATTCTAACAGCTACTAAAATAGGTTTGTTCACCAGAAAATTTCAAACAGGCCCTTTAAAATATGATAAGATAATGTGGTGGGCTGTCATATCAGGGTTGCTAAATAAAGTTCCAGACATCCAGTGAGAAGAACTAAGTTAGCATTCATGGTTCTTTCAGTCATTAGCTGGGAAGCAATTTAAGACTCCTTTATGTTCATACCTATATGCTGGAAGTTAATACATATTAGGACAAGCATGGACTTACTGCTAAGTTAAGTGAATATCAGGCTGAAGGAAATTGAGGTTATAGTCTGTGGTATGTACCATGGACAAGTAAAATAACTATTTCAACTGAAACAAAAATACATTTTTGCTCTCCCAGTCAAACTACATGCTAAATAGATTGGGAAGGAGAAAATAGAATCAAACAAATCTATGGCTTGGAAACAGGATTGGCATCAACATAACCAGGGAAATTCAAGCCAGACTGGAGATGTGCTGAAAACCAAATTTTGTAAAGGCCCTGGAGACTTTGGCATATAGTATTGAGCAGTTAAATTCTAGAGCTGTTTCATTTGTGCCAGCTACTTACCATCACCAACATCAAACTTGCATAACGACACTGCAGTTTTACTGCTGAAAATGAACTTTTTTTGGCTTGAAAATGTGCAGAGGGTAAATGGCAAAAAGAGATCTGAACTGCTGTGCAAAAAGCTAAAGGGAAACATTTATAGGAGGAGGCCTGAGCTTAAAGAACTTCCCAAAGACATTTGAAAGAACGATTTCCATGTAAGGGATTGCCATTACCTGGTTTGAAACAACAGACTAAGGAAACTCATTTCATATGAGGCCTTCCAAAACAATAATTAGGAACAAGATGTCCCCAAGATCATAATGAAAAGAATGATAGTCATAGAAAGCCACAGGGAGACAGATATTTCCTGTTACCTGATATAAAAACACAGCTTTTCATATAATGCTTGCAGTTCAGTTCAGTTCAGTTCAGTCGCTCAGTCGTGTCCGACTCTTTGCAAACCCATGAATCGCAGCACTCCAGGTGTCCCTGTCCATTACCAACTCCCAGAGTTCACTCAGACTCACATCCATCAAGTCAGTGATGCTATCCAGCCATCTCATCCTCGATCGTCCCCTTCTCTTCCTGCCCCCAATCCCTCCCAGCATCAGAGTCTTTTCCAATGAGTCATCTCTTCACATGAGGTGGCCAAAGAACTGGAGTTTCAGCTTTAGCATCATTCCTTCCAAAGAAATCCCAGGGCTGATCTCCTTGCAGTCCAAGGGACTCTCAAGAGTCTTCTCCAACACCACAGTTCAAAAGCATCAATTCTTCAGCGCTCAGCCTTCTTCACAGTCCAACTCTCACATCCATACATGACCATAGGAAAAACCATAGCCTTGACTAGACAAACCTTAGTCAGCAATGTATCTGCTTTTCAATATGCTGTTTAGGTTGGTCATAACTTTCCTTCCAAGGAGTAAGCATCTTCTAATTTCATGGCTTCAGTCACCATCTGCAGTGATTTTGGAGCCCCCAAAATAAAGTCTGACACTGTTTCCACTGTTTCCCCATCTATTTCCCATGAAGTGACGGGACCGGATGCCATGATCTTCGTTTTCTGAATGTTGAGCTTTAAGCCAGCTTTTTCACTCTCCTCTTGCACTTTCATCAAGAGGCTTTTGAATTCCTCTTCACTTTCTGCCATAAGGGTGGTGTCACCTGCATATCTGAGGTTATTGATATTTCTCCCGGGAATCTTGATTCCAGCTTGTGCTTCTTCCAGTTCAGTGTTTCTCATGATGTCCTCTGCATAGAAGTTAAATAAGCAGGATGACAATATACAGCATTGACATACTCCTTTTCCTATTTGGAACCAGTCTGTTGTTCCATGTCCAGTTCTAACTGTTGTTTCCTGACCTGCATACAGATTTCTCAAGAGGCAGGTCAGGTGGTCTGGCATTCCTATCTCTTTCAGAGTTTTCCACAAGTTATTGTGATCTGCACAGTCAAAGGCTTTGGCATAGTCAATAAAGCAGAAGTAGATGTTTTTCTGGAACTCTCTTGCTTTTTCCATGATCCAGCGGATGATGGCAATTTCATCTCTGGTTCCTCTGCCTTTTGTAAAACCAGCTTGAACATCAGGAAGTTTGCAAGCAGTAGCTTGCAGTAGCTACTGCTATTTGCCACCTTGATGCCCTCTTCAGGGCTGAGATGTTCTTTTCCTCATCTGTGTGGGACACTGGCTACTGTTAGCTTATAGCTGGTTACCTAACCCTCTGCTGAGAAAGCTATCTTTCTCCAGGTTATGCTCCCTTCCCAATGCAACCTGTATCTACTGACTGTCCGTTAGTGGGTACAAAGGCCTGGGCCTCTAGCCCCGATTCAGGACAACTCTGAAGGACCATCACACTATCAAAGCTCCACTGGAGAACAATAGAGGGCCTCCATTCATGGTGCTTCTCATTGTGTTCTGTTACCCTGCCTTCCTCCTTCTCTAACAGGGGTTCTTCCAAAGAGCTCTCCTCAGTAAACCTCTTCAGTCGAGTCTCTTTCTCCAGGAATCCAGTCTAAGATGAGGCTAATCTGATAGCAACACTGTGTTGGCAAATTGCCAGCATGTGCTTGTTCCCAGCCTTCCTGTCCCCTGTTTCTCCAAAGGGGAGTCAGATGTTCTTTGTTTCATTTCTCCCCCTTTAGCCTACTGCAGGCACCACACTTCTTTACAGAGTTTTGATAAAGTGAAACACAACCAGGTAAAGAAACAGAACAAAGCCAGTGCTCGGAAGATTCCTCTGCCCCCTTTTCCAGTCACTGCTGTCTATCAAGGAGCCTCACTTCTCAGCTTTGTACTCCTTGGGTTTTCTTGCTTTTTTGTAGTATATGTAATTGGATGCACAGCTATATAATTTTTGTATCTGGTTTCTTTTATATGTTTTATTTGTGTGATTTATCCTTACTGTTGCATGTATTTGTAAGCCTTTCTTTCTTGTTGCATTAGCATTCCATTGTATGAATATTTCACAGTTCAGTTCAGTTGCTCAGTCGTGTCCAACTCTTTGCAACCCCATGAATCGCAACACGCCAGGCCTCCCTGTTCATTACCATCTCTCGGAGTTCACTCAGATTCACGTCCATCGAGTCCGTGATGCCATCCAGCCATCTCATCCTCGGTCATCCCCTTCTCCTCCTGCCCCCAATCCCTCCCAGCATCAGAGTCTTTTCCAATAAGTCAACTCTTCACATGAGGCGGCCAAAGTACTGCAGTTTCAGCTTTAGCATCATCCTTCCAAAGAAATCCCAGGGTTGATCTTCTTCAGAATGGACTGGTTGGATCTCCTTGCAGTCCAAGAGACTCTCAAGAGTCTTCTCCAACACCACAGTTTAAAAGCATCAATTCTTTGGCTCTCAGCCTTTTCATAGTCCAACTCTTACATCCATATATGACCACAGGAAAAACCATAGCCTTGACTAGACAGACCTTAGTCGGCAAAGTAATGTCTCTGCTTTTGAATATACTATCTAGGTTGGTCATAACTTTTCTTCCAAGGAGTAAGCATCTTCTAATTTCATTGGTTCAGGCACCATCTGCAGTGATTTTGGAGCCCCCCAAAATAAAGTCTGACACTGTTTCCACTGTTTCTCCATCTATTTCCCATGAACTGATAGGACCAGATGCCATGATCTTCGTTTTCTGAATGTCGAGCTTTAAGTCAACTTTTTCACTCTCCTCTTGCACTTTCATCAAGAGGCTTTAGCTCCTTTTCACTTTCTGCCATAAGGGTGGTATCATCAGCATATCTGAGGTTATTCATATTTCTCCCAGCAATCTTGATTCTAGCTTGTGTTTCTTCCAGCCCAGCGTTTCTCATGATGTACTCTGCATACAAGTTAAATAAGCAGGGTGACAATATACAGCCTTGACGTACTCCTTTTCCTATTTGGAACCAGTCTGTTGTTCCATGTCCAGTTCTAACAGTTGCTTCCTGACCTGCAACTTGCACATAATTCTTTTGGAAGCACTGTTACTATAACCAGTAAAAAATCTAACTTCCATTGCTTTGTCTGAATCTCTAGGGCCAGTAGTTATGTATGGATGTGAGAGCTGGACCATAAAGAAGACTGAGTGCCAAAGAATTGATGCTTTCAAACTATGGTGCTGGAGAATATTCTTGAGAGTCCCTTGGACAGCAAGGAGATCAAGCTAGTCAGTCCCAAAGGAAATCAACCCTGAATGTTCTTTGGAAGGACTGATGCTGAAGCTGAAGCTCCAGTACATTGGCCACCTGATGCAAAGAGCCAACTCATTAGAAAAGACTCTGATGCTCGGAAAGATTGAAGGGAAAAGGTGAAGCAGGGAGAACAGAGGAGCCTGGCAAATTGCAGTCCATGGGGTCACAAAGAGTGATATAGGGCTTAGCAACTGCACAGCAAAAACTGGAGCCAAACAGTGCTTTCTGAAGGAAAAGGCTACCTTTTCCCAGGCTTTGCACCCCTTCGATGCCAAAACGCCATAATGGCCCACTCTGATAGCACAGAGCTTCACTGTTAACACAGTAGCTCCTAGCAGACATGTGACTACTGAATATTTGAAACGTGGCTGGTACAAATTGAGAAAAACATCTACTTCTGCTTCACTGACTATGCTAAAGCCTTTATCTGTGTGGATCACAACAAACTATAGAAAATTCTGAAAGAGATGGGAATACCATTCCCCTTACCTGCCTCCTAAGAAATCTGTATGCAGGTCAAGAAGCAACATTTAGAACTGGACATGGAACAAATTGGGAAAGGAGTATGTCAAGGCTGTATATTCTCACCCTGCTTATTTAACATATATGCAGAGTCCATCATGTGAAATGTTGGGTTGGATGAAGTACAAGCTAGAATCAAAACTGCTGGAAGAAATATCAATAATCTCAGATATGCAGATGACACCACCCTTATGGCAGAAAGTGAGGAAAAACTAAAGAGCCTCGTGATGAAAGTGAAAGAGGAGAGTGAAAAAGCCAGCTTAAATATCAACATTCAAAAACGAAGATCATGGCATCCAGTCCCATTACATCATGGCAAATAGATGGGGAAACAATGGAAACAGTGGCTAACTTAATTTTCTTGGTCTTCCAAATTACTGCAGATGGTGACTGCAGTCATGAAATTAAGAGACTTGCTCCTTGGAAGAAAAGCTATGACCAACCTAGACAACATATTAAAAAGCAGAGACATTACTTTGTGACAAAGTTCTGTCTAGCCAAAGCTATGGTTTTTTCCAGTGGTCATGTATGGATGTGAGATTTGGACCATAATGAAAGCTGAGTGCCAAAGAATTGATGCTGTTGAACTGTGGTGTTAGAGAAGACTCTTGAGAGTCCCTTGGACTGCAAGGAGATCAAACCAGTCAATCCTAAAGGAAATCAGTCCTGAATATTGGAAAAGCTCCAATACTCTGGCCACCTGATGTGAAGAACTGACTTATTGAAAAAAAAAAAAAAAAACCTGATGCTGGAAAAGATTGAAGCCAGGAGGAGAAAGGGGTGACAGAGGATAAGATGGTTGGATGGCATCACTGACTCAATGGGCATGAGTTTAAGCAAACTCTGGAAGTTGGTGATGGACAGGGAAACCTGGTGTGTTGCAGTCCTTGGGGGTCGCAAAGTGTCAGACATGACTGAGTGACTGAACTGACTGACAAATTGAGACGTGCTGTATGTGTACAATACCTATGAAATTTCAAAGATTTGGCATAAAAAATAATTTAAAATATTTCAATAATTTTATATTGATTACTTATTGAAATATGATTTTGTCTGAATGAAATATACTATTAGAATTAATTTTGCCTTCTTTTACTTTTAAAAATGTGGCTATTAGAAACATTTAAATTCCATGGATGCCTTTTTATTATATTTTTATTGGGCTATAGGGATCCAGATCACTGTCTTATACAGATAGCTTCATTACTTTTCTGCCTGAAGTCAGATGTTGGACCAAGTGCTTTTCCAAGTTTTTTGTTCATAAAATTTCCAAAGGTCCAAGTGCCCATTGGAACCAGTACATGGATGCTCAAATCCCATCAGCAATTTGAGGTCTGTCCAAGTGAGAACTAAAAGCTTGCTGCCTTGGAATGCAAGGTCTGTATCTATGCCTCGGTAGCCAACAAGCTTGGGTATTGCATTAAACACTGATACCACTTTAATTAAAAACGTGACAAAATGTTGATCATGAAAGCATACGAGGCTAAAAATCACGCGAGAGACTTCACATTTCCTGCCTCCATAGGGAAACCACTTTTCGCTTCAGTTCACACTGTTTATAGCTGCTGTTGGTTTATATGGAAAATGTGGCAGCTAAAGTTCAAACGATTTATATACGGCAATATAATTTATATGGAGTCATTTTGGAGGCCAGCTGAATAATGAGAATGTCAATTAATTTTAAAGTTTTCAACCACGTGTCTAGGTTTTATCATCCACAGACCGCATTTTAGATCAATTCCAAGCATTCAGATTAAGATGGTCCCACAAGTCCCACAGCAATAAAGAAATTAAGATGATCCTACTGAAATAGGAATATAGAATATAAGAATTTCTTTTAATGAAGATATGGTTCCTAAGAACTTTACTGAATTACACATTCTACTTACACATGAAGTTTTGTTTGGACTTACTGCTTTTAACCTGGAAGAATTCAGGACTGTTGAACATTTTACCAGGCAGATAGATTTTAAAATTTCTCAGCACGGCTGAGTTTTCTTATTTTTAATGCACATCTTTCTATTCTTCTCCAGTGGCATTATTACTCACTGTTGGCAAATACATCCACATACTTCTCCTCTTTAAAGTCATAAGAGTTTTAAATTATTTAAAACCTATAGGAATATGACCTCTTGATTGTGTATTGTATTACATTTCTAATCCCAAATTGCCTTAATCCTGTAATTAAAACTGGAGCAATTTAAATCATTGCACTGATGTTTTTGTGATTCTGTATTTTAATTGCGTTTAAATGATGAATATTTGATGCTGTATATTTGTCAGGCAAATAGGAGTAAGCACTCCAATTCCCCCTAAAACACTTAGCTACAATTTAAAACTAGGAAAGCGTTGATTAAAAGAATTAAGAAATTAGACACAGCATGTAAATGTGTCCAAGGGGGCAGATTCAAGAACTTCATTCTAAACACCTTTCTGAGAAAAAGAAAAACCATGCTGATTTCAGAAAGGATTAAAAATTGAACAGGCCTAGAGTTTTCATCAGGAAATGATCTGGTTTTAGAATCGCTATTATTTTTTAAGCTACTTTGGGGACTATTTTAGAAACAGCTCAGCTTCTGTGGAATGATCCTCTGAGTAAAGCACTGACTAGAATCTGTTTTTCTATCATTGGATCCTCACATAAAATCAGCCCCATTAAAGTCCCTCTCACATAATCTTGAGGAGGAATATAAAGCATTTCTTGAGAGCAAGAATGAGAGGTGAGGAATGAATGTCCAGGGCACTCAGGGCTCGCCACCCACAGAGCAGCCTGCTGTGGTAATGAGTTCGCACAAGGCCGCTGAAGACAGCAGAGGATGCAGGCATTTGGCAGCCTTCTGCAGGCCTGGAATGAATGCTGACACAGAATCCAGAAATGTTAGAGCTGGAAAGGGGCCTTAGAGATCACTGAATCCAACTCTCTTTGTGAGGAAGCTGAGGTCCAAAGGGGAGGTGACACGCTCAGTACTGATTCAAAGGCGTGCACATACACAGACACAGACACCCACATGCTCACACACTGCTGGGCTCTCTGTCCTCAGTAAATTCTCCCAGGGTGATAGTCTCGTCAGGAGAGGAGGGAGCTCTTCTCTTTATTTTTGTATTTTATTTTATGTTATTTTTCCCCAGCTTCATCAAAGTCTGATGGACAAAAATTGTATATATGTTTCAGGTGTATAACATGATGTTTTGCTATATGGATATGTTGTGGAATGATTACAGTCAAGCTACTTAACATGTCCATTAGCTCACATAGTTACTTTTGGTGTGTCTGTGATGAGAATACTAAAGGTGTATTCTCTTAGCAAGTTCCAAGTACTCACTGTATTATTAACCAGTCACCATCCTGTCCGTTAGGTCCGTAGACCTTATTCATCCTATAACTGAAAGTCTATATCCTTTGACTGGGGGAATTTTTCATTTCTTCACCCCCTAGTAACCACTCTTCTACTCTCTGTTTCTGAGCTTGACTTATTTATATTTCACATATAAGTGAGATCACAAAATATTTGTCAATTTTTGTTAAGCATGTTTCAATTACTGTAATGTCCTCCATGTTCATCCATGTTGTCACCAAATGCCATGATTTCCTTTCTTAAGGGTAAATAATGTTTTCTTGTATATATGTTGTTATTGTTCTGTAGCTCAGTCTAACTTCTGTAGGCTCTGAGTCTTTGCAACCCTATGGACTGCAGCACGCCAGGTTTCCCTGCCCTTCACCATCTCCTAGCCATCCAGCCATCTCATCTTCTGTCATCCCCTTCTCCTATCTTCAACTTTTTCCAGGATCAGACCCACTGGGTTTTTTCCAATGAGCCAGCTCTTCATATCAGGTGGCAAAAGTATTGGAGCTTCAACTTCAGCATCCGTTCCAGTGAACATTCAGGATTGATTTCCTTTAGGATTGATTGGTTTAATCTCCTTGCAATCCAAGGGACTTTCAAAAGTCTTCTCCATCACCATAGTTCAAAAGCATCAATAATCTTCTCTGTATATATGTACCAGAGAATATTATTTTTGGTAAGGATGTAGAGAAAAGGAAAACTTTATAGTCTGCTAGTAGAGATGTAAATTGGTATGGTCATTGTGGAAAATAGTATGGAGGTTCCTAAAAAGTTAAAAATATAACTACCATATGATCCAGCAATCCAACCTTTGGGTATATATACAAAAGGAATAAAATCACTCAGAGAGATATCTGCATTGTCATGCTCATTGCAGCATTATTCCCAACAGCCACAGTATGACCACAGCTTAAGTGTCTCTTGATAGAGGGGAGAGCGCTTTACGTGGACCTGCACCCATATTTGAAAAGTCACTCCTGAAAAATCCTTGAGGCATTTTTTTCAGGTCCAGTGTTTCAGTCTTGAGGGACAGGAGACAGTTCATTTATCTTAAGCCCACGGTTGTCAATAGTGTCAGATGCCAAGAAGAGATGCACAAAGGACCTAGGTGGCATTCATGCCTCCTGCCTCCTTCTAGGTGTGCGTGTCTGCGTCTGTGTTGTCCTGCTCTTTACACACATGCATACACACAGAAAAGGAAGGCTTTACCAGGAGGGCGAGGTTGTTAACTTCAAGCAGGAGAATACTCCTATTTGATACTCTTGTCTGATTCCGAAGTGAAATATCCAGCCAAAAATATTCTACCCTATTCTGAAGTTTTGGAAGCCTTTGAGGTTTGATTGAGAAGTCCAAGTTTCTGCCACCTCTAGGGCCCTCTGCTGTGTTCACCTCTCCTGTCTCCCAAAGCTGCACACCCCCATTCTCACTAGCATGGTGTTTCTCAGCCTCGGCACTATGGATGGACACCTTGGGCCAAGTCAGTCTCTGTTGGGGGTAAGGTGGGGGTGGGGCTGTCTTGAGCATTAGAGGATATTTGGTGGCATTCCTGGCCTCCACTCTAGATGCACCCCTATCTGAGTCATACTAATGCAAACTGGCTCCACACATGGCCCCACTCCAGACCCATTGCTCCAGGGTGATCATTCTGAGGGCAGGGGCTGACTGTACCATCTATAGTGCCTGCTGCTCTTATCCCATCCCCAGGTACAGCACCTGTGCTACACCTTACAGAGGTCTGCAGCAACGCCAGACCCTCTCCGTATGCACAGTACAGAGCTTAACAAGTTCCTATCCCGGTCGCTGTGGCTGCTGCCTTTTCCTGTAGTGTGCTGCGAATTTCTGTGAATGAAGATGCACTTGTTAAATACAAGCAGATTCTCCACCGAGCTGGGGAGTAGGGAAGACTGGAGCCCTGGTTGCCCTTCTCAGAGGATCCCCTGCTCTCTCGCCACTGGCAAGCACTTTTCTACAAGGCTGAGCCCTGGCTCCCCATTAAAGGAGAGGCGGGCTTCTTTTTGCCTAAAAGCCTAGCCTCTGATTCGCAGGGGCTGCCTGCTGATGACACTTCCCTCCCAGAAGAAACGGTGTCCCCACGCCCCCAGTGCCATGGGTTACAAAAGTGTCTCATGCTGAATGAGTTAGGGTTAGGGATATGGATTTGTTTTTTGGGTGGGGGGGATATGGCTTTGTTAAAGCGGTGTTGATTTCAGTCATCCTCCACAAAATATCCAGTTCTTTCTGAGCTAACTCCTTGGGTGAGAACAACAAGTTCACAAACCAATTGAGTTAGAGAGAGGTGTGTGGGAACAGGAAAAGAGTGGGAGCAGCATTTTACACTTTATTAAAATAAAGATCTCGGCACCTCTTTTTTCATACAAAAACAAAAAGCAATGCATATATGCCTGCTTAAACTCTTCCTTCTTCTGGACCATTTCCTAGCAGCAAAGATGTATCATTTTATAGTTTTGTTTTTCTTTAACCTCAGTGTTTATGCTCAAATTCATAGGGCTGTTGGTAGGTTCGCAGGTATACAGATGAGAAAAATATCAGCAAGCAGAATATTTCTCCTCCTCTCTCCTTAATATCCTCCTTTATATGCTGGAACAGACCTTCGGGCTTACAAAGAGATTTGAGAGGCCATTCCAGGTGAGTGCAGTGAATAAATGAAAGAACAGAGAAACACCCACCGATACAAAGGGTGGGGGAAACCCTTCTTTCCAACATTGCTAAATCTGTTTGTATAACTCAGTGCTTCTCCGGGAGCTAGTGCTCATTGCTGGGTCACAGAGAGGCTGCCGTGGGGTCATAGAGTCCATGCCCAGAGGATGCCCCCTGTAGCTGCTTGTGGCATCTCCAAAGGCAGATGGTTGAACGGGATGAACCCGCTCCCTAATACTGAATTCTGTTGCTAGTTGTGTTTCCCAGCTCCGGTCTTATGTCTGCTCTCATGTCAGGAGGGAGATTAGATTCTGATTACTGACTTGAAAACTACAGTGCGTTTATAGTAAATGGAGATGGTGGAGCCCAAACTCTCAAGTTTTAAGGAATGTTAATGAATCTAAAGATGCGAAATGTTTTTCGAGAAAGAAAGAATTTTTCCTTTCAAAGCAGATATTCTGAATCCCAGCTCTATAGAGTCGTCCATGGATAGGCTTCTGCCCCTTACAGCTGAATGTTTATCCATTTTCCTGAGACAAACTGTATCTTTGTTTGTCTATACCGATTCTAAACTATACCGATTCTACAAGATCCATAATTGATGCAAGGTTAAAAAGCACTGTTTCAGAGGCAGTCATGAAGGTGCTGTTTCTTTGTTTTGTCTAGAACTTTGACTTGTCTTTTGCTGGGTGTGTGGGTGTTTTTATATTGAATTTTCGGAGGCCAGATAGTTTCTATGATATATTTTCCTAGATGGTGAGCCAATTTGGGGTTGAAAGATCTCTGGAGATTCAACTCTTAACTCTAACTTATTTAGGTATTACAGAAAGTTTTTCCATTTGAATTTAATGGTGACTCTCTGTGTCAGATGATGGCAGGTTGAGAAAGTTGCTTGGCAGGAGGTAGCCATGTGATGGGGGGTGGGAGTGGGCAGATGTACGTGGGGAGAAAGAAAACTAAATACTTGGGATGCACCATGATTTTTGTACCTTTCCTTAAATATACCTGAGATGATTGAGTTCATTCTTGTCCATTAAGATTCAGTTCAGTTCAGTTCAGTTGCTCAGTCGTGTCAGACTCTTGGCGACCCCATGAATCGCAGCACGCCAGGCCTCCCTGTTCATTACCATCTCTTGGAGTTTACTCAGACTCACATCCATTGAGTCCATGATGCCATACAGCCATCTCATCCTCGGTTGTCCCCTTCTCCTCCTGCCCCCAATCCCTCCCAGCATCAGAGTCTTTTCCAAGGAGTCAACGCTTCACATGAGGTGGCCAAAGTACTGGAGTTTCAGCTTTAGCATCATTCCTTCCAAAGAAATCCCAGGGTTGATCTCCTTCAGAATGGACTGGTTGGATCTCCTTGCAGTCCAAGGGACTCTCAAGAGTCTTCTGCAACACCACAGTTCTAAAGCATCAATTCTTCTGCACTCAGCCTTCTTCACAGTCCAACCCTCACATCCATACATGACCGCTGGAAAAACCATAGCCTTGACTAGACGGACCTTAGTTGGCAAAGTAATGTCTCTGCTTTTGAATATACTATCTAGGTTTATTACTGCCCCCATTTATCTTCCCTGGAAGGAGTATGACATCAAATGCTCTACCGAGAGCAAGGAGTGAGGAGGACTGAAGATCACAAGGATGATACCAGGCCTGGGAAACAGGACTCTGTCCTTCTGCACTGATGCGCTCGATAATCAATTTACTCCTCCAATGCTGCGTCTTTTCATGAAGTCCTGAAACTGGGCTGGGGAGCAAGCTCATCTTCTCTTCTGTTAAAGGAGAGGTATTCCTCACCAGTCCATTCTCTGATCTCAAGCCTTACTTACTTCCTTACTGTTTTTAGACACTTCCCAAAGATCAAGCAGCCAAACCCATCAGGCAAGCTGGTTTAAGTTTACATCTATCAAAGCACTTGTCATCTCTATACCATAATCTATTTATAAATTGACTGTTCTCTTCACCAGGTTAAACTCTGCAAGGGGAATGAGGATTATGTCTTTAATTCAGAGATGAGGCCAGGGGCATGTAGCAGATGCTCAATAAATGTGGAGAACAATGAGTGAATGAAAGAAAATACAAAAACACTAAGACCAGCTATTAAGGCAGATGTGAATAACCAATCACAGAATAAAGAATTTCTTTGTGAAGATGTATTTGTTATTATTCAAGAAATTTTATTTAAGAAATCCTCCAGAGAGTGACTCTGCAGGGTAGGAAAGAAGTCTCTAAAGATATCTCTGGAAGCAAAATTAAGCAGGGAAAGTAAGCTGCTTCAGATCAAGTGCAGACAGACGTGCCCAGGTAACAGAATGGGCCAGCGTCATTACAGGAGCCAGAGTGACAGGTGGAATTAAAGTTCAGGGATGTGGCAAATGTAGACCATCCTGAAGCAGAGTGCTGAGTTATGGGAAGCAACAACTAGGGTCAGAGTCTTAGGAAAAACAGTGAGAGTGACTCCAGGTTGGTGTTCTGACAGCCCCAGGTTCAAACAGTGGCTTCAGGCTTCTGCACGGGGGTTTGATATGCCATCTTTCTCTGCCACACAGTCGTTTTTCAACCCCAGTTGAAACCACTGTGACCCGACAGAGCCTGGTTGGTATATTTTCTCAAACCAGTTTACTCTATGGCCTCGACCCCTTCTAATTCAGCTTTGCAGTCCTCCAAAACTGATTTTATCTAACCAAAATTTCATGATGATTTTATTATAAAAACACAGCCACAGTTAGCACATTTACTTTCCCTGACTTTCCTCAGCAATAGCGTTGAAAATGGCATTTCCTTTATGAAAGTATGAGGCTGTATCACTTTCTTTCTATAAAATTGTTACTTGTGTTTAAGAAGCTAGTACTTTTACCTGGCTCTCTTCATAAAAACTACCATATACAGAACCCCCATGATCAAAATTTAGGAATCAGAAGATGGGTATATCAATCAAGAAGTTTCTGACCCAGTGCAGAAGGCTTTATTTTTTTCCTTCATAGTCTTCTTCTAAGCTTTCTCCTTTCATTAAGTCACAATGCCAGGCTAAGTCAGGGTCATGCTGTGCTTGTCATTGTGGTTTATAGATCAAATGTAAGCCAGTATTAATCATCTTGCTTGATTTTTGGAGCCTATTAATTTCCCAAGAACAGTCCCCCAATGACACGAGTCCTTTATTCTGTGATCTGCTGTGCTGTCATGTGCCTTTCCTCCTCTTAGAGTAAAACTTAGAAAATGCTAGTTACATAAAACCATTTTAAAATTAATCTTTACTTTTCCACTGGCCAAGCAGATGAAAGTTCAGCTCAACAAAGTCTACTTAGCTCCTATTTTCCTCAGGAATCTCTAGGTTTGGCCTGCTAACTAGAGAGAAACAGGAGTCCCTTCTTATTGTAAAGGATTTTCTGGAGAATGGATTAAGATATAGTCTCATATCTGGGTTGCCTGAATTTTCTTGTGATGAAAACATGTTTTAAAGTACTTGAGAGCCTTAAGACCATCTAAAGAAAGGGATGCTTACAATAAAGTCCTCAAGATATTAAAGTTCTTAGGAGAAACTGTGTATATGGTAGACCTTCAATAAATACTGTTCAGTGAATCAGTGGAGTTGAGGATGGGACATGCTCTCTGTCCTCATCCTATCCGCAGAAAGAAGAGGATGGTTAAGGAGCAGGGGATACTCAGGTAAGGCCACAATACGTCCTGATTAGAACCACTGTGTAGCTAGATTAACACAGGGTCATTTTGTCACAGCTTATTTCTGCATAGCATATCATCAGTGTATTCTCTGATAATAGAATATGCACCCTTGACTTGACTCCAAATAATGTCATTTAAATAAAGATTGCATGTTGTAGCTTCAGAAATATGTCAAATGTTTGTTCATTACAAGGTTAGTACAGGTGTTAAGCTTTAAAGAAAATTAAGTTAGAACTAGACAAACAGGTTAGAAGTCTACAACTAGGATTTTTAACCCAAGGGCAATTCTGTATGCATCAGTTCAGTTCACTTCAGTCGCTCAGTTGTGTCCGACTCTTTGTGACCCCACGAATCGCAGCACGCCAGGCCTCCCTGTCCATCACCAACTCCCAGAGTTCACTCAGACTCACGCCCATTAAGTCAGTGGTGCCATCCAGCCATCTCATCCTCTGTCGTCCCCTTCTTCTCCTGCCCCCAATCCCTCCCAGCATCAGAGTCTTTTCCAATGAGTCAACTCTTCGCACACATTATCATATTAAAGTCTAATTTATGGAAGTTGAGGTGACCGAGGACAAAATTAATCTAATTATGCACCTGGTTTTCGTTTCCACTTTTCTTTGCCTCTTGATTTACTGTTATGTTTAATGCTAGTTTCCATTTTTAGCCTTAAGAGAGGGGAGCTGTGTAGAAGATACTTGTAACATCTGTAGCAATGGACAGAAGAGTGAATAATAATAGGAAATGTCTACGTGCCATCTGGTATAAACACAGATGTGTGTTTTCTTTAAAAATAACAATACTGCACTCTAAATAAGGAAGATTTACAACACTCTACAGAAAGTGAAGAACCCATTCTTGAGTGGCCCTTAATTAACAAGAAGCTAACGTGCCTGTTGCCAGTTTATTTCTAAAACTGCACAGCTAGGCACTGGTCCTTTCCCCTCTGGATTCTGAGCGCAGAGGTCATGACACCCTGCAGCACTAATGGCAACACCAGATGAATTTTTTCATGCCAGGTGTTACATTTCTTTACATCCTTATGCACTTAATACAGTAAATCCCAAATTAGGATAGCCTGTGTTTCCTCTGAAACATCATCATGGAATTCAAAAGCTTCAGAGAAAAGGGTATAAGGTAGACTGAAGGAGATAAGGCATATTTTATAAATACATAATTTTAATTCTTAGCTATACAACAATCTCTACATAATAAGAGAAGATACTCTGTAAAACCAACAAACCACATATAGGGAAGGTTGCCATTTCTTTAAGCCATTATACATGTAGTGCCAATAACAAATTTACCAAACCTACTTCATTTTGTGGAGAACTGAATTTGCGTTTTTGCTAGGTATATCGCATGCTTCTCAAATTCAGATGGGCCACAGTGTGCCTTAACATAATAAAAGGCTCAGGGGTATGTCCTTTGAGAGATTGCTGACACGTTAAATTTCTCCAGAAATGAAAGTGTAAATGTAGTTACAAATATTGGTATTTTGAGACTATCCCAAGGCAATTTGGAAGACTTCCAGGGGGCACCTCTCGTTGAAAATCACAGTATGATGAAATGTCTGATGAGCATGGAAAACAATAAAAAGAATTATGAAATACCTTCTGTCGTGAATGTTCATAAGCTTCACCCACCAAAGGAAAGGACAGGACCCAGCCTCCATGGATGAAATGTATGCTTAGAAAGAAGCAGTCTCTGTTTTGAACTTCAAAATGTTACCTTTCGATGCAGTGAATCCATTTGGCTTGGCTAAAATAAATATAATATTTTCAGAGCCTCTTGATTTTCTACGTTTCTTTCTATGAGAAATAAATCAAACTGAAAAGCACGTTTGCTACTCAGGAATATTAGCCTTAGTTAAGAGCCATTATCTTTTGTTCCATTTACTTCTGGCAGTGTCCCTATAACAGGTAAGACATAACTGCAGCTTCAAGTTGTGCTTGTCACCTACAGGTGCAGTTTTTCTCTCATATGGGAGCACATGAAATCTATTAAAATTCACAGTGAAGTTAGAAGACATTCAGCAAATAGCAAAAATTGCATACTCAGTCTATAACCTATTGGCCTACTACTTTTGTTGGCTGTTTTCTAACTCTGATTCTTTCCTAGGCTATTCTTGACTTGGTAGGTACCTGTTATGTGCTCATTTGATGTATTCAGGATTGAGCTGTAAAACTGACCTTTTCTTCATTCTTGGATTGTCTCGAAAAAAATGACACTAAAAAAAAAAAAAAAGCTAACACAATTGGTCTCCGTAGATAGAATCCATTTATCCTGTTGCTTTCAAGATGTAGTTTTCATTGTTTCAAGAACTTTTGACAAATGAGTGCTAGAGGAAAAGTGCTGACAATTTCAACTTTATTAGTTCAAATGTTATTTTCTCAGTTTCAAAAACTTATAGAGCTTATCTGGAAAATAAATGATGCAAGGCAGTTGTTACAGAATAATTACATAATTACAGATTTACTCTTAGAAAAAGGATAGCAAATTGCCCATGCATTACATTAAATGAATATTAACTCCTTCTATATAATATAGCTAAAGCAAACCATATGCTGTTTGGAACTTACAGTATGAGATTCACTTGTCTATAGCCTCATCTTGACACTGCTCTGCTAGACTGGGAATAAATGAACTGGCTGGGTCAACAGGACACCCACATTACTACTGAAGAGCGTTGCCCTGTTGCCTAGATAGATAAAGATTTGGAAGATGTGACAACTTCTAAACCAATGCACTTGTGCTGTTACTAAGTTGTGTCCAACTGTTTGCAACCCCATGGACTGTAGCCCACAGGCTCCTCTGTCCATGGGATCCTCCAGGCAAGAATACTGGAGTAGGTTGCCAGTTCCTCCTCCAGGTGATTTTCCCAACCCAGGGATCAAACACATGTCTCCTATGTCTCTTGCACTGGCAGGCAATTCTTTACCTCTGAGCCACTGGGAAGACTCTCTAAACTGATGACAAAGCTATAAATATCAGGGAAGCACTACCAGGATTCCTAGCCTTGCAAGTAACTGTAAGAAATGGGGTAAGTTCTTTTAAACAAATACTGCTGCCTGGTTGCAAATCTGAGAAGACAAGGTAACAAAATGTATGCCTATCATAGAGTGAGTGACTAGTGCCTCGCCTTGAAGAGTCATTACTGTGTGTGGACAGGATAAAAGCCAGTGGTTTTTCTTAAACTGGCTTTTCAGCTGGCTGCACAGACACTTTTGCTGATCCATTGTCTGGGTAAAAATTATGACCCAGCACTCACCTACATGGGCTTCCCTGGTGGCTCAGGGGTAAAAGAATCCACCTTCAGTGCAGCAGATATGGGAGATGTGGGTTTGATCTCTGGGTTGGGAAGATCCTCTAGAGAAGGGAATGGCAGCCCACTCTAGTATTCTCGCCTGAACAATATCTTGGACTGAGGATCCTGGCAGGCTACAGTCTACAGAGTCCCAAAGGATAGGACACAACTGAAGCAACTGAGCACTTGCACATGCATACACAAACACACTCACCTACACTTATAAAACCATAAGAGTCATCAAAATAAAAGTTTAATAAGCTTGGACTGCAAGGAGATCCAACCAGTCCATTCTGAAGGAGATCAACCCTGGGATTTCTTTGGAAGGAGTGATGCTAAAGCTGAAACTCCAGTACTTTGGCCACCTTATGCGAAGAGTTGATTCTTTGGAAAAGACTCTGATGCTGGGAGGGATTGGGGGCAGGAGGAGAAGGGGACGACTGAGGATGAGATGGCTAGATAGCATCACGGACTCGACGGACGTGAGTCTGAGTGAACTCCGAGAGATGGTAATGAACAGAGAGGCCTGGTGTGCTGCAATTCATGGGGTCGCAAAGAGTCGGACATGACTGAGTGACTGAACTGAACTGAACTGAACTGAACTGAAGCTGACACTTATTTTCTATTTTCAGCATATGCCATGGATGTACTCTATTTGAAATTATGAAAGTATAGCTTATGAAATTAGTCTCTATTTGTCCATAGGTAATAAAGAAATCTATAAGAAATCTATCTATAAATTATAAATAAATCAAATATATGTATTATCTATCTATGTAGAGATAAATATAGATAATATGTCTATTTGCTGTTTAAATAAATGTGAATTATAACTCACTGGGAGTCTGTGGCCACAGTGACATTTAATCCTTCTATAGGAGGAGAAAGAGCTCATGTGTGCTCCAGTGTCTCTCACCTTCCCAAGGGGCACTCACTGCTTTGCCTGCAATTTCTCAACACTGATGCACACAGTTTGCACAGAGTTAATTTACACTTATTACTCTAAGCATTCTGATGTTTTCTCTTTGGTTCATGTTGTATTCTCAGCTTGAATAAAAACTCGTACAACAGGGGCCATAACAGCTTAACTCATGCATCTCCTCACAGAGCTCGTCCCAAAATCTAGTTGGTGTGTCCATTTCACTGGCCGGCTGATGAATGTTGCTGACTGTCAATACAATGGCAGGACAATGGAGCAGGAATAGAATTTGATTAGCTGCATGGAATTGTAAATGTACACTCTTTTTCCTAAATGAAGAGTTATACTCTATACAACTGGTTGAACTAAAGATTCAAATTAAAAATATAATTAACATTGTGGTATGTTATATAGGAAAATTAAGAAGGTAAATGCTAAGATTTCTCATCACAAGGAAAAATATATTTTTTTCTCTGAATTTATATCTATAGATGGATGTTCACTAAATTTATTGTGGTATTCACTGTGTGTGTGCAGTTCATTTCTTGCATGTCAGTCAAATCATGCTTAATACCTTAAACTTGCACAGTATTTCAACTATATCTCAATAAAATTTGGAATAAAAAATGTATAAACTTTATGACATTCTCCACTATTCATTTGTTTATCCACCCATGCCTCAAACATTTATCAAGTGGCTACTATTTGTAAGACATTATTTTAGGTGCTGGATGTACATAGTCCATGCCCTCAAAAAATGCGGGCTATAAGAAAGATAGGGCTTCCCAGGCAGCTGAGTGGTAAAGAATCCACGTTGCCAATGCAGAAGACACAGGAAATGTGGGTTTGATTCCTGGGTCAGGAAGATCTCCTGGCGATCTTCCCTCCAGTATCCTTGCCTGGAGAATCCCATGGACAGAGGAGTCCGGCAGACTACAGTCCATGGGGCTGCAAGAGTCTGAGATGACTGAGTGATTGAGCACATGCACATGCACACACACACACACACACACACACTAAACCAATAGTCAAATTGTGTTATTTTGATTTTACTGATACAGAGTTCTTGGGTTTACTTAGTTTTCTTCAGTGTCATTCATTATACAAGCTATATATAGTATGACCTAACTTTAAAAAAAATACCAAAATGCAATTAGTGGCATCTCATTTACTCTCCACCAAAGGCAACCTTTGACCTCAAGTGCATAGAATTAATCATAATTCTGGGTTCATGAAAACTGTCATCACTGGCCCACTGAAGACTCATCCATCTGTTTACCTATCTACTATATCCCGGTTGATCTATAGACTGACTATTGCACCAAATACAAAACATCAATTGCAAAGTTACTGTAATTCAGGCAGCATTTTAAAATGTCTATGGTAAGGGAAATTACTTGTTAATTGATCAGAGGAATAGAGCAGAAACACTGAAACAGACTAGTAGAACTTTTTGTGTATGTCAGAAAGGATATGGTGGGTCACTGGGGAAACGAAAGACCATTGAGTCAATTGAGCTAGGAAACAGTATGCATCACCAATATTAACTGCACATGGATTAAGAACTTAAGTGTCAAAAGCCAACTTAAAAACTTTTTGATAGTTTTAGGCAGGTATTTTTCTAACCTCAGGTAAAGAAGTATTTCTTAAACAAGATATAGATATAATAACCATAAAGGAGGAGACTGATAAATTTGACTACTCTAAAATTAAGAACATGTGCTCATCAGTTCAGTTTAGTCGCTCAGTCGTGTCCGACTCTTTGCGACCCCATGAATTGCAGCACGCCAGGCCTCCTTGTCCATCACCAACTCCCAGAGTTCACTCAGACTCACGTCCATCGAGTCCATGATGCCATCCAGCCATCTCATCCTTGGTTGTCCCCTTCTCCTCCTGCCCCCAACCCCTCCCAGCATCAGAGTCTTTTCCAGTGAGTCAACTCTTCACATGAAGTGGCCAAAGTCCTGGAGTTTCAGCTTTAGCATCACTCCTTCCAAAGAAATCTCAGGGCTGATCTCCTTCAGAAAGTCATCTTTAAAAATGATAGAAGACAAGCTAGAGAACTGGGTGGAAATATTTGCAGCTCACATAACTGACAAAGATCAGAATCAAAATCATGTGAAGCAGTCCTTCTAATAAAAATTGATAAACATACCCCTTTCCTTCTAGTCTTTTCAGCTTTCCGTTGATATCTCATTTTCCCCTGACTCTGATTCCCTCATCCAGCCAGCAACAGCTAGATGCTGTCTGAATGAGTTGTCCATTCCTACCTCAGTACCATTTCCTTCAGCTGGAATACGGCTGCCACCAGCTGGACCACTGACAGCCTATACACTTCCCTGAGCAAAGTCCATCACTCCCAAGAACCTTCCTTAATGATTCCAGCTCACCATCGCTTATTCCTTCAGAATTCATGGAGTCCATTTATACTTGGTTGCCATAGTTAAATGTATCTTTTGATTTTTTGAGGTGCTTTTATCCTGTTAAAGTTTATACCTTTATACTTTCCCTGAATTTAAGAACTCTTGTCTTCCACTCTTCATGGCCTTCCTTCTGCCTGGCTTTTCATCCCACAGCTTAGCACAATGTTGTGCACGTGATGGATACCCAGCAAGTGGCTGGCTGATTGAAAACATAAAGATTTTACTCAATTTCATCATAAGCCCTTCCAAAAAAGAACAAAATTAAGGTGGTTTTATCCAAGGAAATAAAAAAGAAAAGGCAGCAGTTCACACAAATAAAAGCCTAACAGGGATCTTAAACCAGTTATAGAGACATATGGAAGAGATTTTAAAATACCCATTTACGAAAAAATTGTGAAGGAGGAATAAAACAATGTAAGCAAGCCAAATTAAGGAAAAATTACATATTGGAGTAGAGAAAGAAAATAAGCAGCAAGTTTCAGAAAACACTTCGAATGGGAAATAAACGTTCAAATAGGATAGCAAGAGATAAAAGTAAATGACTAGGCTAATTAGGACTATAAGCAAGCGATTGTTTAGAAGATAAAAACCCAGATGTGTTTATATCTCTTACTTTAGAAAAAGCAGGTGGAGAGCTACCTTTATCAGACAACATTTTTTTCACCTGGGACAACAGATGTAGGCAGTTTAAAAAAAGTTACCTGCAAACAAATTAGATGAGGCAGCAATTCTAGATAGGCTGTGTTCATAATTTTTATAAGAAAAAAGAAAGTGATGAATCATTCATTTAGATATTTTTAGATGGTACCAGGATCATAACAGTTTCAGAATGATTAGAATATAACAATGTGGGAATGAATCCATTGATTAAAGATCATATAGGTTGAGGAGGCTTCCCTGATGGCAGGCGGTAAAGTATCTGCCTGCAATGCAGGAGAATGGGGTTCAATCCCTGGGTCAGGAAAATCTCCTGGAGAAGCAAATGGCAACCCACTCTGGTATTCTTGCCTGGGGAAGAATTCCATGGACAGAGGAGCTTGGAAGGTTACAGTCCATGAGGTTGCAAAGAGTGACATGACTGAGCGACTACTAACACTTTATAGGTTGAGAAATCAACAATGAAATTAGTTTGAGTATTTAAGATGTTCCAGTTTCTTTGATTACTTGAAAATATTTGAATGAAGGTGATTATTTGTAAACTGAAACTTTACTAAAGCATTATCTTTTAGTAGTGAAATATAATAAAAGGGAGTTGATCTGCTCTTCAGCCTAGGGCTGTTGAGTTAGGCACCAAAAAATCTTATTGGAAAACTGGTTCACGTATAAGGCATTTCCGTGACAGGAATCCTGAGGAGAGCATTTCAGTAAAACCAGGCAACGTTTTTCCCATCCAGGTACGTAAGGTCAGCATGTATTTTGTGTTGAAACCTAGACAGCAACAATTACTGGGCAGTAATTCTATGCCTAGAGCTGCATGACAAGCTGTCAGGTTAAGACAGAGAAAGAAAAAAGGTTTTCAAACATTCTGCATTCTCTATGGCACACAGTCGATTAATATATATGCTTCCAGTCGTCCATTTAGTCATCCACAGAAGTTACGGGTTAAAGAAGTGTGCCAGCTTTAGAATCTAACAATATGGGGTCAAGTCCAGGCTCTGCCATGTGCTTGTTGGGTGATTCTGGACTGGTGGCTTTTTTTCCTGAGCCTCATCTGATGAATGAGGGTGGGAGTTTGGGGTTGCGATGGAATATCTCTCCTATAGGGTTATTGTGAGAATTAACTCTGAATATGCCTGTGAAAATATGTTTGCAATCATTAGCATCATCTTAAATGAGAAAAATCAAAGCACATGAAAACTGGAAATCCTTGAGATCTGGGAATTGATAAACCACTGATTTTATTGGAAGTGGAACTTTGAGGAGATAATGGATCTGACTGAGGAGAAGGTAAGGAAGTTTAAACAGCAACTGGACTCTATGTTTTCCAAGGGGGTTTTATGTATTTGCCTCCTGAAATAGATTAGACTTTGAAATCAGAGCTTTGTATCTTATTTATTTCTATATTCCTAACTCTAAACAAAGATACAAAGAATAGCAAGAGATAAGAAAGCCTTCTTCAGTGATCAATGCAAAGAAATAGAGGAAAACAACAGAATGGGAAAGACTAGAGATCTCTTCAAGAAAATTAGAGATACCAAGGGAACATCTCATGCAAAGATGGGCTCGATAAAGGACAGAAATGGTCTGGACCTAACAGAAGCAGAAGATATTAAGAAGAGGTGGCAAGAATACACAGAAGAACTGTACAAAAAGATCTTCATGACCCAGATAATCATGATGATGTGATCATTAATCTAGAGCCAGACATCTTGGAATGTGAAGTCAGGTGGGCCTTAGAAAGCATCACTACGAACAAAGCTAGTGGAGTTGATGGAATTCCAGTTGAGCTATTCAAGCTAGTTTTAGAAAAGGTAGAGGAACCAGAGGTCAAATTGCCAACATCCATTGGATCACTGAAAAAGCAAGAGAGTTCCAGGAAAACATTTATTTCTGCTTTATTGACTATGCCAAAGCCTTTGACTGTGTGGATCACAAGAAACTGTGGAAAATTCTGAAACAGATGGGAATACCAGACCACATGACCTGCCTCTTGAGAAATCTGTATGCAGGTCAGGAAGCAACAGTTAGAACTGGACATGGAACAACAGACTGGTTCCAAATAGGAAAAGGAGTACGTCAAGGCTGTATATTGTCACCCTGCTTATTTAACTTCTATGCAGAGGACATCATGAGAAACGCTGGACTGGAAGAAACACAAGCTGGAATCAAGATTCCAGGGAGAAATATCAATAACTTCAGATATGCAGATGACACCACCCTTATGGCAGAAAGTGAAGAGGAACTCAAAAGCCTCTTGGTGAAAGTGAAAGAGGAGAGTGAAAAAGTTGGCTTAAAGCTCAACATTCAGAAAACGAAGATCATGGCATCCAGTCCCATCACTTCATGGGAAATAGATGAAGAAACAGTGGAAATAGTGTTAGACTTTATTTTCTGGGGCTCCAAAATCACTGCAGATGGTGACTGCAGCCATGAAATTAGAAGACGCTTACTCCTTGGAAGAAAAGTTATGACCAACCTAGATAGCATATTGAAAAGCAGAGACATTATTTTGATGATTAAGGTCCGTCTAGTCAAGGCTCTGGTTTTTCCTGTGATCATATATGGATGTGAGAGTTGGACTGTGAAGAAGGCTGAGTGACGAAGAACTGATGCTTTTGAACTGTGGTGTTGGAGAAGACTCTTGAGAGCCCCTTGGACTGCAAGGAGATCCAACCAGTCCATTCTGAAGGAGATCAACCCTGGGATTTCTGTGGAAGGACTGATGCTAAAGCTGAAACTCCAATACTTTGGCCACCTGATGCAAAGAGTTGACTCACTGGAAAAGACTCTGATGCTGGGAGGGATTGGGGGCAGGAGGAGAAGGGGACGACAGAGGATGAGATGGCTGGATGGCATCACGGACTCGACGGACGTGAGTCTGAGTGAACTCCGGGAGATGGTGATGGACAGGGAGGCCTGGCGTGCTGCGATTCCTGGGGTCGCAAAGAGTCGGACACGACTGAGCGACTGAACTGAACTGAACTCTAAGCAGAGCTAAGTAGCAGGGTGTCTTGTTCACATAGTCACTTAAATTATTAAATATATGTTGATGAAAAGGTAAAAATGAAAGAAGACAATAGCTTTAGGTGAAACAAAGTCAAGAAAAGACTTTCTGTTTTTTAGTTCTTTTTATTTTGAAAACAGGAACCCCTGAATACATTAATTGTAAGAGGGCAATGTGAATAAAGTAGGGAAGATCAAAGATTTTTCAGAGATGAACATATTATCTCCAGTGATGGAGACTGGAGGAAGGAAATGAGATGGAAACTCTAGAGGGGACTGCACTGAAGACAGGAAGAGAAATTGGCATCAAGTGTGCACGGAGGGGCCTTACCCCAGAGAGAGGAATTTAGGGAAATTCTGAAGTGTTCCTCGTGGTGAGGAAGAAAGTTGACATGCTCAAGTTGGAGGGTTTCTCCCTTCCAGGAATGCAACAGTTAAGCTGCTCCTAGATAAGAGAGGGGATTTTGAAATGGTTGAATGTTCCGTAGGAATTCAGTATGAGATAAGTAATGGATAGTTGAAAATGACCTGGTGTAAGGGCATCAGTGTATCAGGAGTGATGAAAAGGAAGACTGAGTGTGAATTACAGGTGAGCAAAAATGGACCGGGAGGGCTCAGTGACTGGATATTTAGTTGTTATTATTGGTGTATGTGCAGGGCAAGAGTGGTATGCTGGTGCCTTGCCCAATTTTCACCTTGGATGGACCAATCCGAACATTATTTTTTTCTCTCAATGGAAGAGGATAAGCAGGAAACCTGTATGCAACTTAAAACTTGCTTAGAAGTAAGCTTTTGAAATAGAAATGAGGAAATGTATATATAAATTCAGAATTGGGCTAAAGAAGAAATATTTCATAATTGGACCTCCAAGTGGCAGGGTTGTTTTGAGAAGAACGAGTTCCCAGCAGTACAGAAGCTCATCTAGGTCAAAGGATGCAGTGATTGGTTTGGATGAAAACAAATGAAATTTAACTTCATGATTCTTGGGATAAGCTTGAATGGCATTCTTGAGCATTATCACTGTTAAAAATGAGTGTACACTACTTCATGCCCAGCCAACTAATTTTTGAAAAGCATTTATTACTTTTATAATAAGAGTTAACATGTGAATACTTTATGCTTATAAAATGTTTAGTTAATGTATAATACAGCAATTTATTTTAGATTCCTCTGTTATTAGTTTCAGTTACTCAGCCATGTCTAATTCTTTGTGACCCCATGGACTGTAGCCTACCAGGATCCTCCATCTATGGGATTTCCCAGGCAAGAATACTGGAGTGGGTTGCCATTTACAAATTTTTCTTATTCAGAGTACAATGTAACAGACATCTTTGTACATGCTGCTTTGCTTGGATATGTCTCTGGGATAATGAGGAACCTCTGTGTTGAAGGATGTGCACACGAATAAGGTAACTTCCTGAGAGGTTATATCAACTTACAGTGCCATCAATAGTGCATGAGAGCAAGCATGACTGCTTGACAGTCTCATATAACACATAACCACATCTTTAGCATGATGTAGAGAATAAAAAGCAAACTGTTTGACTCAGGCTTCTAAACATGGAAAACTTAACACATCAAAAGGAAAATCAGATGGTACAAACCGCAAAATACAATAATGAAGATATGTCCAAGTATATATTGTATGACATATAATGTCTTGAACTGTTGCATCAACCATAACTTTTGTAAATCAATTGATATGGGTGGGTTTTGCATTTCCTTCAATCTTGCCATGCATTGACTTATCTTGCTTAGTTGTGATCATGGTATGTTACAGTTCTTTTCTCCTTTCCTCTTTATATTGCAATCAATAATTTCTCACATTACTAATACAAAGTCCTAACAAATATCATTAAAAACAACTCCATAATATTCCTTTAATGGGATATGTTTACTCCCTTTAGGTTGTCTTCAGTTCTTATCATTAGTAAGGCCCTGATAAACATTTTTTGTGGCTCATTTCCTTCACATTTAGCATTATTTCATTAAGCTATAGTTCTAGATTAAAGTTACCAAACCAACAGGAATATTCATTTTAAGAGTTTGATAAATACGACAAAACACTGCTTATAGAAAAAGTTACACCAATGAATAAGACATCCATTTCACCATACCTTGCCATATTGCTTTATCTTTTTATAACCTCTGAAAAACAAGTAATTTGATGTTATGGGATGCTGTTTTAAATAAATGTTTTTAATTTTTAGTGAGCATGAACATTGCATATCCCTGCCCTTTGTCCACACAAAAATTGTCCCTTAATTTACCAAAATTGGTTATTGTTGGATAAACCTTTGCTGTGGGCTAATAGAGTATTGCCAAGAAAATGCACTGGTAATAGCAAACACCCTCTTCCAACAACACAAGAGAAAACTCTACACATGGACATCACCAGATGGTCAACACCGAAATCAGATTGATTATATTCTTTACAGCCAAAGATGGAGAAGATCTATACAGTCGACCAAAACAAGAGCAGGAGCTGACTGTGGCTCAGATCATGAACTTCTTATTGCCAAATTCAGACTCAAATTGAAGAACGTAGGGAAAACCGCTAGACCATTCAGGTATGACCTAAATCAAATCCCTTATGATTATACAGTGGAAGTGAGAAATAGATTTAAGGGCCTAGATCTGATAGACAGAGTGCCTGATGAACTATGGACAGAGGTTTGTGACATTGTACAGGAGACAGGGATCAAGACCACCCCCATGGAAAAGAAATGCAAAAAGCAAAATGGCTGTCTGGGAAGGCCTTACAAATAGCTGTGAAAAGAAGAGAGGCAAAAAGCAAAGGAGAAAAGGAAAGATATAAGCATCTGAATGCAGAGTTCCAAAGAACAGCAAGAAGAGATAAGAAAGCCTTCTTCAGTGATCAATGCAAAGAAATAGAGGAAAACAACAGAATAAGAAAGACTAGAGATCTCTTCAAGAAAATTAGAGATACCAAGGGAACATTTCATGCAAAGATGGGCTCGATAAAGGACAGAAATGGTCTGGACCTATCAGAAGCAGAAGATATTAAGAAGAGGTGGCAAGAATACACAGAAGACCTGTAAAAAAGATCTTCACAACCCAGAAAATCATAATGATGTGATCACTAATCTAGAGCCAGACATCTTGGAATGTGAAGTCAAGTGGGCCTTAGAAAGCATCACTACGAACAAAGCTAGTGGAGTTGATGGAATTCCAGTGGAGCTGGTTCAAATCCTGAAAGATGATGCTGTGAAAGTGCTGCACTCAATATGCCAGCAAATTTGGAAAACTCAGCAGTGGCCACAGGAATGGAAAAGGTCAGTTTTTACTCCAATTCAAAAGAAAGGCAATGTCAAAGAATGTTCAAACTACCACACAATTGCACTCATCTCACATGCTAGTAAAGTAATGCTCAAAATTCTCCAAGCCAGGCTTCAGCAATACGTGAACCATGAACTCCCTGATTTTCAAGCTGGTTTTAGAAAAGGCAGAGGAACTAGAGATCAAATTGCCAACATCCGCTAGATCATGGAAAAAGCAAGAGAGTTCCAGAAAAACATCTACTTCTGCTTTATTGACTATGCCAAAGCCTTTGGCTGTGTGGATCACAATAAACTGTGGAAAATTCTGAAAGAGACGGGAATACCAGACCACCTAACCTGCCTTTTGAGAAATCTGTATGCAGGTCAGGAAGCAACAGTTAGAACTGGACATGGAACAACAGACTGGTTCCAAATAGGAAAAGGAGTACGTCAAGGCTGTATACTGTCACCCTGTTTATTTAACTTATATGCAGAGTACATCATGAGAAATGCTGGACTGGAAGAAGCACAAGCTGGAATCAAGATTGCTGGGAGAAATATCAATAACCTCAGATATGCAGATGATACCACCCTTATGGCAGAAAGCGAAGAGGAGCTAAAAAGCCTCTTGATGAAAGTGAAAGAGGAAAGCGAAAAAGTTGGTTTAAAGCTCAACATTCAGAAAACAAAGATCATGGCATCCAGTCTCAGCACTTCATGGGAAATAGATGGAGAAACAGTGGAAACAGTGTCAGACTTTATTCTTTGGGGCTCCAAAATCACTCAGATGGTGACTGAACCAATGAAATTAAAAGATGCTTAATCCTTGGAAGAAAAGTTATGACTAACCTAGATAGTATATTCAAAAGCAGAGACATTACTTTGCCGACTAAGGTCCGTCTAGTCAAGGCTATCGTTTTCCTATGGTCATGTATGGATGTGAGAGCTGGACTGTGAAGAAGGCTGAGCGCCGAAGAACTGATGCTTTTGAACTGTGGTGTTGGAGAAGACTCTTGAGAGTCCCTTGGACTGCAAGGAGATCCAACCAGTCCATTCTAAAGGAGATCAGCCCTGGGATTTCTTTGGAAGGAATGATGTTAAAGCTGAAACTCCAGTACTTTGGTCACCTCATGCGAAGAGTTGACTCCTTGGAAAAGACTCTGATGCTGGGAAGGATTGGGGGCAGGAGGAGAAGGGGATGACAGACAATGAGATGGCTGGATGGCATCACTGACTCGCCAGACGTGAGTTTGAGTGAACTCCGGGAGATGGTGATGGACAGGGAGGCCTGGCGTGCTGCGATTCATGGGGTCGCGAAGAGTCGGACACGACTGAGTGACTGAACTGAACTGATGGCCTGTGAATTATAGATTGTTTAGCAGCATTCCAGGCTTCCCAGGTGGCATTAGTGATAACTCAACGGCCAATGCAGGAGATGCAAGAGACGTGTGTTCAATCCCTGGGTTGGGAACATTCCCTGATAGGAAATGACAACCTGTTCCAGTATTCTTGTCCTGGAAATTCTATGGACAGAGGAGCCTGGCAGGCTACAGTCCGTGGGGCTGCAAAGAGTCAGACACGATCGAGCAACTAAGCACACACTAGCAGCATTCCTGTCCTCTACATACTAGATGCCCGCAAACCCCTAACTCATAACAACTAAAAATGTCTCTAGACACGGTGAATCATATAATTGGGAAAAATCAGACCTTCTGAACAATCTCATTTTTAGCAAATAAATGTTCAGTAATGTAGTGAACTGCCTATTTAGTCGATCTGTTTTGGAAGTCCAGATGTTTGTATCTAAAGTGAGAAATCTTCACTCAAAAATATGAAGTAAGTGCAATGAGTTCAGGCTAGAGAGTGAAGTGTTAATAGGCTCGCGGAGGTCAGTTTAGAAGATTTGAAGATAGTGCTAATGCAGAACAGATAGGGAAATAGAAGCAGCTCAGGGAATTTAATTCAACTGCCCAAGCTTGCTTTCCAAGTAACTGGGACTATAATAGAATTCAAGTCTTTTTTTTTTTTTCAAGCTAAAGTATAGTTGAGGTACAATATTATATGAAAGAATTCAAGTCTTTCCGCTCCTACTCACAATGTCCACAGCCCCACCGCCCCGCCCCCAGCCTTAGGTCTTTTCTTAATTCCATACTACCTTGCATGCCATCCCTGCTCTCCATTATAATCCTACTGGGTCTGTTTTGTTCAAGGAAACTTTTTTCAGGAAATCTACCTGAGCTACATATCCCCTAAGACATAACTTTAATGGCATGGGGTTCTTCAGTTAACATTTGATGTTTAAATGGTTGTCACGTGGACTCCAGGCTTGATCCCAATAGTTTGAAAATTCTTGGAGAGTATTTGGATAGAGGGCTGTGATCACAAAGGACACTCACAAAACACTATTAACTAGACAGCTTCAATAGCATCTTGAATTATTTTGTAAGAATTAACATGGCCCCTTACCTTAAACTGGCCAAGCAGTGCTAAAGCCTGATGCAGACTTGTGCATTAAACACGTAATATGGGCTTCCCTGATAGCTCAGTTGGTAAAGAATCTGCCTGCAATGCAGGAGATCCCAGTTTGATTCCTGGGTCGGGAAGATCCAGTGGAGAAGGGATGGACTATCCACTCCAGTATTCTTAGGCTTCCCTTATGGCTCAGGGGGTAAAGAATCTGCCTACAATGTGGGAGACCTGGGTTTGACTCCTGGGTTGGGAAGATCCCCTGGAGAAGGGAAAGGCTACCCACTCCAGTTTTCTGGCCAGGAGAATTCCATGGGCTGTACAGTCCGTGGGGTCACAAAGAGTCTGACACTACTGAGTGACTTTCACTTTTACTTACTGAAATGATTGAATGAGAGTCTGAATCTGGTTTCTTGAGCATCACTTCCCCTGTGCAGCAGAGAGTCAGGTCATGCTCTTTGCACTGTGAGTATGAGAATAAGAATGGAAAATCACTGGCTGCATTCAAGTTTGCATAGAGTGCCTACAACTGGTTTGATTCAGTCCTAGGCACTGCAGGCTGGGGTGGGGGAGGGAGTGAATGCAAAATATAAGAAACAGTCTCGGGCTCTAAGAATCAGACAATAGTATTGAAAAGATGAGAGATAGCAACCATTTGCAAGGAGTTTGTTTAGAGAGCTTCAGGTGGTTGTCCAAAACAGAAGGATATTGAGAGCTCAAAGACTACAATGTATTTGGAATTTGTGAAGAAATAGGGTATTTCTCCTCAGGGTTCTCAATTCCTTTCCTGAAAATTTTCCTGCCTTAAGTTTCCTAAGCTGAAAATGGCTTCAGAAGATGGAGAGATGGCAGTTGTAGTCAGTGAAAAGCAGAAATGAGAAACCGTTTACTCTGCACACAAATTTTGAGCTTCTCTTTGTAAGAAAGTATATGTTAGGTCTTATAAGGGACTACAGAGCACGTAGGATATGATTTCTGCTCCTAGAGGAGCTTACAATCTAATCAATACTTTTGATGAACCTCAAGAAGCAGCATATAAAGAGCTTTTTAAAGATAAGAAAAACTTGAACTAGAACTTCAGCTCTGCCAATTTGTGACCTTGTGTATATTGCAAACGTGTGGTTTATCGCTTTTCCCATCTGTAAAATGATATCACTATTTCCCCCTTACAGGATTCTTACTACAATAAATGGGACAATGCATGTATAGTACATGGGACACAGTACTCCTCAGTAAGCTCTGCGTTGGCTATTTAGACACTGAAGGCTTTTGAAAATTATTCTATACAGTAGGCTCAACACTCATAATTTATCCAAAATTATGACATAGGTTAAAGTGAGAAACTCGTGAAACCATGCAATTTGAAATCAAAAAGTTTTAATCATCAGGGAGCTTCCCCAGTTATCAGGTGGTTATGAGTTAAATGCACAAGGGCATGGATGAAAAGCTGAAACTAAGAAATAGATCAATGTTTTTGAAAGGAGTATCACCACATCTTCAGATTTATAAAAAGTGGAGGGAAATCATAATTGCAATGCAGTCCAAAGAAGATTAATTATTTTATATCCATTTCAGAGCAAATAGTCAAAGGGGAATATGTGCTAACCGAGGTAATAACCTTGCAATGTCATCAGGGAAGGATTTGGGAGTAATGTGAAGTCATGCCACCTTCATCCTGGGTCCCAAGGCAGTCCTGGATTAAGTTTCAAAGGGACAGATACATAAGAAGAGTCACAGTTACTTCCTCAAATCTGGGGTTAGGGCACAGGAGGAACACTTTTACAGTATCAATCACTTCTGGACATAAAAATGTTATTTCCTCAGAGAAGGGGGGCACAGTGCCACAGCAAAGCACCAATCCCACTAGATTTCAAGAAAATAAGCTTTTAAGAGGAAAAGGAAAAAACAGACAGGTCTTGGTCACACATAGGAAAAACAATTAATTTTAAAATATCAAGATAAATCATAATGTGCTCAGTGTGAAAAGGGAGGACACATATTAGCGAGAAAGGAATTTCAATACATGGCTCTTCTCTGCTAAGAATATTCAGGTAGAAAAGAAAGATGAAAGGTAACTCAATCTTTAATTAAAAAATAATTATAGGCTAAAAAGACAATTATTTCTCACAGAATAGAACACTAGTGAGTCACATAAAACAATTCCTTAGAAGAGGGGAAAAAAGGCTAGCATATTTCCTCAAGGATGTCTGAGACTTAGCAATGAGTTTTATATCCCTTCTTCTAAAGGCAGAAAGTTTTATATCCCTTCTTCTAATCTTCAATTAGATTTAAAGGATAATACAGTTAGGTTTAGAAATGGGATAAATGTAAAACACAAATCGACAATTCAGAAATAGCCTTAAGATTTTCATTTAAAACAACTTCTTCCACTTTTTATATTCATTTTTTTAGATATAAATGTCTGGGTCAAATTTGAAATTTCTGCATGAAACCAATTCATTAGCCTTAAAGAGCTATCTGTGCCATCTCATGTTTCATCAAATGTTTGAGAAAATGAGAATGAAAATTATCTGATTTAAAAAAAAACTCAACATTTTGTGTTTCAACTCACTGTCATCCATCTTGAGTAGGCAGACATCTTAAGGTAAGTAACATCAGTGGTTTTGAACAAAACCAGAATTTTTGTTGAACTTGAGTTGGAGCTTTTAAGAACAAATGTCACATTTGTTCCATTAATTTCTGAAATATATGGAAGCTGAAAGATTTTATGGTATTTGCAATATTCATGTACCCTTGTATATAAATATAATTTAGCAGCCTATTTTTTTTTAAATTGCATAATCTTCAATCTAGTTGTAAGTTGCTCTGAAAATCCCATATATATATATAATTTTTCTGGTATTTCTAAGACATTTTAGATCTTATTGGAGCCTAATATGGAGATAAATCTATTTACTTCCCAAATAGCTGTTATAATAAATCACAATGAACATTTTTCAGGTGTTTTTATAGTTTAAAAATACTTTCCTGTTTGCTTTGATCCTCAGGATAACTCCTATGATGAAGATATATTTGTTTTCTCACGTTACAGATGAGGAAACAGAAGGTTAGAAGGAATGAAGAATATCAGGTCGCTAGTGGGTCAGTACTAAGCCAGAGCTCAAGTCACACTCATTTAGCACTAGAACTTTTGCTATCCCCATTATATGACCCTGGAGCCACCTTCAAGTAGAGTTATCGGGAAAGATTCATAGTGGAGATTATTGAAGAGCTCAACAGGAGTTATAAGGCACTTTGAGGGAAAGTTTGCAGAACACCTCAAAAGCAGTAGAGGAAAAGCAAACTGTGAGGAAGACAGTTCTCAACCAATGGTACCCGTGTAGTTTTCAGAGTGTTTCATATACATTACATCTTTACAGCAAGCCATTGAGACAAGGCTGTTATAACTAGCCCCGTCTTGTGTGCTCAGTCATGTCTGACTCTTTGCGGCTCCCTGGATGGTAGCTCGCCAGGCTCCTCTGCTCATGGAATTTTCCAGGCAAGAATCCTGGAGTAGAAGCTTCCCTGGTGGTCAGTGGTAAAGAATCTGCCTGCCAGTGCAGGACCTACGGGTTCGATCCTGATCCAGGAAGGTCCCACATGCCACAGAACAACTAAGCCCAGGCGCCACATCTACTGAGCCTGTGCTCTAAAGCCTGAAAGCCGCAACCACTGCGCCCATGTGCTCCAGCTCCTGAAGCCCACACAGGCGGGAGCCTATGCTCTGCAACAGGAAAGGCCCTGCAACAAAGAGCAGCCCCGACTCACGGCAACAGGGAAAGGTCCGAGCAGCAGGCAAGACTCAGCACAGCCAAAATAAATAGATACCATTATCAAAGAAGAAAAAAAGAATACTGGAGCAGATTGCCATCTCCTACTCCAGGGTACCTTCCTGACCCAGGGATTGAACCCACATCTCCTGCATTGGCAGGTAGTTGTTTTTTTTTTTTACTACTAGCACCACTTGGGAAGCCCTGTCTTATGGATGAAGAAACTAAGGTTTCTAGGTTTGAAAGTGAGAGCTGAATTTGGAATTTGAAACTTCTGGTTTTCCCTGGTGGCTCAGATGGTAAAAAAAAAAATCTGCCCACAATACGGGAGACCTGGGTTCAGTCCCTAGGTTGGGAAGATCTCTTGGAAAAGGGAATGGCAACTCACTCTAGTATTCTTGCCTGGAGAATCGCACGGACAGAGGAGCCTGAGTGGCTACAGACCATGGGGTCGCAAAGAGTCGGATATGATTGAGAGACTAATAGACAGACACACTCTTCCTTCAGCTTTCTTGTGTGTCCATCATGTGGTTTTCAAAATACAGCCCCCAGTTCTGAGACCAGAAAATTGCTGATGGCTGCAAAGCAATCTAAATAAAATGTCTGTAGGGCCTTGTTTTATAACATCTTATTTATCCATTTCTTATGTATAGGCTCTATTTATTTCTTAGAAAGTAAAACTATGTGACTGATGAAGTTTTCAAATATGTTGATACTTTTCTTGCTAATACCAAGTTCTTTATCCAGTGGAAAGTACAGATTTATAAACAGTTAAAAGGAGTTTGTCTGCATAAGTTCATCAATGTGTAGGAAGCAATGCATCACACACCTCATTGACACAAATAGTACATTGAGCCTTTGAGACACAAAGGCTCAAATTAATCCCTTTTGCTACGTTTCTTCTCAAGGTCTAGGGACCACTTCTTGCTGCATAATCCCTCTGTGCTGCAGCTATCCTAGGGCTAACACTTTCTGAGCTGATTTACTTCACTGCTGCCAGGAATGAGCAATAACGGTTCTAGGAAAATAATGATGAGAGAGTTTGAGGATAGCAAGACCCCCTACATCAGATCTCACTGGAAAGGCTCAGGCAATGCCAAGACATGCAGTAGGCACAAAGATGTGATCAGAAAATCTCTAGAGAACTGTTGTTTTAATGTATTTAAATCTTGTGTTATTTTTAGTTTACTATTGTTTCCAGTTGAAGTACATTTCGAAAGGAGGCATTGCAAATATTTAGGCCAGAGGCCTACATCCTGCTCTGGCTAAGGACATAAAGGCACAGCTTTTAGTCACTTATGTCACAGGTGAAAAATTGAGTTATCTGTACCTGTTTTATGCTTCTTTCAGCTGTTGTTAGGAAATGCAGTCCTCAAACTGTTCTCCACCATAAGTCTTTGCTCTAGGTGATTAAAAATAGACAGGGAGGAGAGAAGGATATCATTGCAGTTTGCAGGGCATAAAAAGGCACATGCTGCTAAATTGCACAAACCGCAGGGAGCACTTCTCACAGGTGTTCCACTCTGCAGAGGTTACTCATTTGCCTCCAAGAGCAATCTAAGGTGTTGGCTTAAGGTTTCAAAGGCCCCCTCCCCCTGCCCTATGCTTGAGGTACCTGGAGACACTACTTATCTAGGCTCAGTAGAAACCACACTGTTCCAGGCTATGAAGTGCAGGGCCTTGGAAACTGGGTGTTGTCCTCATGGAAGGCTTTTGCCTCTGGAATTTCCTGCCAGTCCCAGTTTGCCAGAACCCCACCTCACTGACCTTCAGGGACTCGTGAAAGACTCGTTTTCTATATATCTTACACTACAAGGAGAGACCTTACAACCATGATTTTGTAAGAATCAGTTAAAGGAATTAAAATAGTTCACCGTCTTCTGGGTTACAATGGTTTAATTTTGGTGCTGGCTTTCTGTTGCAATTTCAAATAGAGTAAATTTTTCAGAATAAACACACCAAATAAGTGCCTGCTCTTAGTAATGAGGAAGTGAGAATGCCTACCTGGACGTGAAGGAGTAAAATATAAAAAATATAAAAACTTCTATCTGATCATGCTCCCTCTCACACTGGTACCTCAGGTGCCTGCAATAACCCTTAATTCCGAGGCAGGCAAAAACCGCTCCTTTAAAGCTCGAGGATGATGCGCATGTGTGCTTGTCAAATCCCAAACCCACTCTGGAGAATAGCACTGGCTTTGACTAGACATTCACCTATTTACCCTGTACTGTTACGCCAAGGCATTAACAGCTGCTGGCTTAATTGTTGATGGAGTTAGTGTCAATCATCTGAGAAGAGAATTAAAGAATAATATTTTAAATCATCTGGTCCAAAAAAGAAAAAAAAATCTGTTGTAAAACACAATTCTCTTGTCATTTATTCCTCTTGAACTTCTCAAGCCAAAGGAGTAATCTCAGAAAACCGCTCTTCTAAAATTATTTTTCCTATCCCCGTAAACGTTTTCTGTCCGAGCGCTCTCTCTTTCAGAACCCAGCACTTGCTGTGTTTGCATTATTTTCGCAAGATGCCCTACATCAGGGGAACCGATGATACATACGGTATAGTTTTGATAACTCAAGCACGGGAAGAGAAATAGGAGCAAGAGCCCCCTTTTAAGAAAAGAGCCCTTTAGATCCGCGGCGAGCCTGCCATGCCTTTCGCTCTGCGGGCCTTCCCGGCTCCGCCAAAAACGCGGAGGCAGCTTGGTGTGTCTTAGAGCCGAGAGCAGGTCAAAGAGGAAAAACAAATAGTTGTTCTGATGATCTCCAAAAAGAGAGTTTCACTCTGGTAGTATTTGAAAGATCCCGCCCCCCACTCCCCCGCGCCGCTGGATACCCGGGTTTTGGGACCTCTGTAGTTGTAAAGAAATTTTTTCAGGGACCAGGGCCCCGAGGCCGAAGACCGCGAGGACCCCCCTCATCGGGACCGGGACTCCGCTCCCTCGCGGTGCGCGCACGCCTGGAAAGGCGGGATTTAAAGGCGGCGATGCTGCGGGAGACTCTGCAGTGTCAACGAACCCTCGAATGGTCCCGCCTTATTCGCCCCAGGGTGTGTGCCTCGCAAGTCCCCGCCTGGTGAAGCGTCGCCAGCTCCCGTGCGCGGGAGAGGCGTTGGCGGGTCCGACCCCGGGGGTCCGCGGCCAGGCCGGACGCCGGGCGTCTGCCGAGCCAGGCCCGAGCCCAGCCCCGGCCCGGCGCGTCCCGCGGGCTCCGGGCACACGCCCCTCACCTGGGCGAGGCAGGGCGCGCAGGCGCTCAGCGCGGGGGCCGCGGCGGGAGCCTCAGCCCCGCGCCCGCCCGAGTTGGACAGTTCCGGGGCCGCACCCGGCCGAGCTGTCGCCGCCGCCGCCTGGGCTGCCGCAGACCGCGGGAGAGCGTCTGCGCGAAGCCCCAGCGCAGCCCCGGCGGGACCGCCGCCGCCGCCCGGAGAGCGAGCAACAGCTTCTGGGCTGGAGGAGCCACTGCCCCCACGCACCAGCGGCCCGCGCGCGAAGGTAAGCTCCGGGCGCCCAGCTCAGCCGGGCCGGGCGCCCCGCGAACGGGCGCCGCCTTCCCGCGGGCCCCCGCCCGCCTCCACGGGGCGAGCCGGCACCTGGGCGCGCCGCCCCAGGGAAGGGCCGCCGGGAGCCCCCCTCCCGATGGAGTTTGCACTTTGTCCCGCGGTCCCACTTGTAGAGGAGGATGCCCTGCCGCCGCTTGCCCGGGCTGTGGGCTGGGGCTCCAGTGAGCTTCTGGAGTTAGGACTGGGTCGTGGAAGCCGGAGGAGTGGAGGCGTCCCCAGCGTGGGCTCTTGGGCTCCGGTGCACCGAGACCGAGGCAGGATGGAGCGGGGCAGAGGAGAGCACCCGCCTGTGGTTAGCCGCAGTGCCTCCGCCACCTGGGCTGGACGCCTCTCCCTTTAGTACAGGGAAATGGGTAGTTTGGGGACAGAGGTGTGGGAGGAAGATAGCAGCTGAAGCTTGGGATCCAGAAAGAGTTCTCCAGATGATTGAAGGTGAAATGGGGGCGGCGAAGCAAAAAAGAAGGTCTCCAAAGTTTGTGCTTGGTGGGAGCCCTAGGAAGAGGGGGGGTGGGGAGGTTCGGTTACCAAGCTGCAGGTGAAGGTGTCAGCACGGGATGGGAGGACGCTGTGGGACTGCGGAAGGGACAAGGAGAAGGGGAGGGGGAGGACCATCTGCTTTGCCACGGTTGTTTGCGGGGGCCCGTGGGGAGAAGGAGAGCTGGCGGGACGCTGATTCCCTGGATCCTTCCACAGGCTCTGGAGGACATACAGTTTTTATGGAGAACCTGGGCGTGGAGGAGATGCTGTGGTCCTTCAAGGAAAATAAATTGCCTTCATGCCCCTACACCCATAAGTAAAAAATAAACAGTTTTGGAATGCCCTCAGAAGTTCTTGGATTAGGGAACGCGTCTTCATTTTCTTCATTTTCATGCAGAAATGTGATTTGCAGTTCTCTTTGGTTTTGCTTTGCTCAAGAGCATCTCACCAAGGTGAATGCAAACTTAGTTCAGATGTGGCAAAAGATGCTCAAACAGAAGAAATAAAACATTTGTCTTGCAGGGCCCAGCTTAAAGCTTAGAAACTGGCAGCTACAGAATAGTGCATGAAGCTGTAAAAAAAAAAGTGCATTTGTCAAATTAAAAGAAGGGTTTTTCACAAAGTAAACTATGTGTTAGATAAAGGATTTGGCTGGAAAGAACTCCCTTAAGTATTTCAGGGCCCAATTTCTCGAGTTTTCAGAGTCCTTTCATCTTATTTTGATGCCATATGTGCAATGAGTGTATGTGCTATCCCTTCTCTTCCCTGGAACAGATAAATGCCCTTAGAATGCAAATACGCATTGAAAGTTATGTTGTTACCTTAGGTTCTTAAAGTGGAAAAAATATTTGACTAAAGTGTTGGTTGTAGTTCAAATTTTATATTCTTATAAAATCAAGTATTTGTAGATTTATAATTTACACTCCTACTTGTTTCCAGAAGTGATTTGAGGAAGCTTGGAATGGAAACCACAAATCAAAAAGCTGTTCTTATAGATCTGCTTGACCTCCCTTGGATACATTTGTAGTAAAAACGCATTTGAAAAGGTGAATTCTCCTAATAAAGAAAAAATTACTGTTCTCTCTGGAGTCATCCTTGTGGTATAAATGTTTTGCAGTATAATTCCTTAAGTATTCCGTTTACATTGTATTGTTTTACATTATGTAAGTGTGATCTCTTTAAAGAAATTTAATAACCATTAAATAGCATCTATATTAAAATAATGTTGATATTTTGCAGTATTTTGCAAATATATAGATTCGCATAGCAAAAAAAAAAAAGTGAATTTTATGTGTTCTTCTTGAATTGAGGCAATCAAGGGAGGTGTCTCCTCTACAGTCAAACCAGAGAAGGAACTGTCATTAGTACTTGTCACCCAAACATGGCCAATTAGTGAGACTTGTCAGCAGTTGGAGGGTAACTTTATAAAGTGCAACTATTATGTGAGGATTCATTAAAGTGTTCTCAGCATTTTTTTCCTCAGGCTGGTGACCTGGCTCAGAGACAAGAAAACCAAAAAAATCCTCCAAAACAAACACAATTCCAAAAGGTGAAGTGTCTACATAGATAATGCTTTGTGGAGCTCCCACCATGGAAGAATCTAAAATCCATGGACTACCTCCCCAGCTTTAGATTTTTTTTTCTTCTAGCTGAGTTTAAAGATATCATTGCTCAGTTTTAAACAGGAACAATTTATATTTTAAAAAAATGACCAATGAGTTTACTTCTCATTGGAATGACTGCTTTATTTGTGAAAATCTTTGTTCACAGAAATAAAGAGCAAAATTGGCTTTCTGCTGTGCGTGTAAAATCCCATGTCTTCGAAGAGTTGAAGAGCGAGCAGAGTTTGTCCCTGCTTTTTATTTGCTTCTGAGTTTTTATCATGACCCCACCACCACTCCACTTTTTCACTATATTTTACCACCTTCCCGACTCCGTCTCTGTTCCTGAGTATTTCATACAGACTTTTTATCCTCCTTTTTCTGTTTTTTTCTTCTGCAGATTTTTCTTGATCTTTTCTGTATAGATGACCTCTTTTTACTCTCTTGTATGTGACTTTTTATTCAGTGGCGTCCTCTTATTGGTGCTAGGTTATTTCCACTTTCTCTCCTAAATTTCATATTGACATTTGAACCACCCACGGGGGGCCTTTATATTATTTTCAGATGCTTCAAATCTAACAGGTGTAGCTCTAATCAATATCGTTCTCCTTGCACGAACAAGGGTGACTCTCTGTCAATTTCTATACTTCTCAGTCACCTAGAACCTTTCCAATTTATTTTCTTACCACACATAATTCACAGACAAATGCTGTCTCCACGATGCCTCACAATGCCAACTTCTCTACCTTTTTATTACCACTGTGACTGCCTTTGTTCAGACTCCACTTATCTCCTTCTAGAGACTACCAGGATGTCTTCTGACTAGTTTCCCATCTCCAGCCTCTCTCATTTTCAATCCATTTTACACTCGGTTTGCAGAATAAGCTCCTTAAAGCAGAGCCAAGCTCAGTCACTGGCTAATAAACTTCTTCTCAGTGCTCTACCAAGTGATATATAAACCTCTCTTGTCTGACATTTCAGGCTATTTGCAGTCTAGCCCCAGAGTAGCTCCACATTTTTTACTTAGAGCTCATAGATTCATTCATTATTTAATTTATTCAGTAGATATTTGAGTACTGACTACACGCCAGGCAGAGCTATAGGTAATAATTTTAGAAGCAATACAATATACCTTGTATATGGCTCAGTGATGTGCTTCAAATTTTCTTTTTCACTGGTGGGATCCACTGTAAGGATATCTTATGTGGTTGACAAGGGGCCCCGGTAATCCCACTGGCCTCCCCTTAGTCTCTGAGGCATCATCACAGACTCATGAGTCTCTGTGAAGTAACTGGAGAATCACTGCTCTAGACGAAGGCAGTGTTCGCTCTGTTTGTGCCGTTTTTCTGCCTGGACCAGACCTTTGCCCTTCCCCATTACCATTTCCATCTGTCAGAGAGTCCGTGCAATTGCTACACGGTTTCTGATCTCCCTCTAAACTTCAGCTTCTGCTCTTCCAAGCCTGGTCACACCTTGCTTGGTCTCCCCTTGGAGCACAAGTCTTGGTCTTCCTTAGGTGCGTGCCCTTTTTGTTTTCTGCCCTAACGGCATCAGGCTAACCATGCCTGGCCTCAGTCCTTCATTTCCAGAAAAACCCAGCTCAGGGCCTGGCTTCTCATGAGGCCGCAACAAATAATTTAGTCAGACTGATTGATGTCTACTTGGCTACTTAGTCCTTTAGTCCACCTTCTGCCTGTAACAGTTGTTTGTTTTTTTATGCGTCAGTTTGCTTCTTACAGTAGAGCCAGTGCTTTGCAAACTTGAATATGCATCTAAATCATGAGAGGATCTAATTAAAATGCAGCTTTTGGTTCAGCAGATCTGGCAGGGCCGAGAGGCTGCATATCGACACGTTTCTCAATAATATTGAAAGAGCTGATCCTCAAACCACACTTTGAGTAGCAAGGTAGTAGTTCATGCTTCCTCGGCTTGGGGGTTTCTGGCCCTTCCTCCTTGCCAAGTGATTTTGCTACAGCTACTGTTTGCTTTGATATTAGATGATTTTGAAAATACTTTAGGTCTCGTCATGCTTCCCATAGCTGAATGGAAGGTGCCATTATTCCCTTGTATTTCCCCCTTATTGTGTTGATAAAGTATTACGATGGCTAGCTCTCCCTATTTTATTTTTTTCTGGCCAGTTTCTTTGCTTTGTTATATATTTCTTTGCATTTCCCATTGTTTTCAGATTATGCCTGTTCTCCTTTCTCATTCTGCTGTGATTTTTATTGTTGTTCCTTTGCTCTCTCTGGTTCTTGAAATTCTCTTTGGATGCCTTGGCTGACTCCCTGCCCCAACTGTTTTCCAACTGCTTCCAATTTTTTTTTTTTCCCCTCTATGAAAGGAGCACTGGCACAGGGGGCAGATTCCAGCTCTCGTCCTGCCTTTACTGCTCACATGAGATGTTGGCAAAGCTGTTTCTTTTCTGGACTCCTCCCTGTGGATGGACTGTGTGGGTTACACGGCTTCCTGGGTCTGCTTCAGCACCAGACGCCATGTGGGCTCCTCACGTGGGGCAGAAGCACAGGTTGAGGGGGAAATAAGGATATTCTGATGATGCTGATGTCGGTGCCTGCTCCCAGGCAGTGTTTCTGTTCCAGGCAAACAATTTGAACGTGTGTTGTTCTCTTACTACTCAGAGAAAGACTCATATTAAGAAAACAACTATTCTTTGGCCTTTGCTAATCCATTTGTTTTCAACTGTGGCTTCACACTAAACTGAAGAGTCCTTAAAAAAAAAAAATCCTGGCATTCTTAGCCTACCTCAAGGGAATGATTTAATTTATCAGTATTTTTTAAGTCTCCCTAAGTGATTCCAATCTGCAGCCTGGGTGGAGAACTACAGGATCTGAGGGCAGTGAGGAGAGGTGCTCAAGAACATAGCATCGTGCTGAGTCAAACCCTGGCTTTGTTCCTCACCAGCTTTGAGAGCTTGGGGATCTTACTTAAACTTAGTGCCTTGACTTCTTGATCTGTGAAGTGGGTTGACTTGGTTGTTGTGAGGAATATGTGAGAGCCAGAGGTGCAGTACTGTGTACATTGTGGTTTATCATGACAATTATTATATTACTTTTATATCTATTGAATCACTAAAGGGTCAGTCATCTTGCCTTAACAGTTAATACTCTCACCCTCTGCTCAACTTTAAGATATTCAGCATAGTATAATCACTTTGAAAGGAAATTTATGAGCATATTTTTCAGAAGTGGAAAAAATACAGCAGAAGGCGTACATATTAATAAAACCGATCACTTTTTTGTGTTTGTGCATTTGGTATGCCACATCAACTGTATGACCTCATAAATAGTACAGATGAATTAAAATACATACAAACTGATACAAAAAGATGACGAGGCTTTCATACATACTTCCTGAAAAATGACTTAGCCCTTTAATAAAGACAGTTCTATCATCAACAAATAGAAAGGATTGAATATCATGAGTCTTAGGGAGCATCTTATTTTAGAAATAAATATGAATGTGCTAAACATTTACATGTCTAAGTTTATAATGTGAAATGAAATTTAAAAAGAAGAAAAGCACACACAGAGAGAGCCTGTCTTGTACAAGCTAAAGCTAGTCAACTTTTTTCTTCTCTTTTTGGCTGAGATTCTGAAATAGCCATTATACTGTTATGTCTTTAGCCAATCAAAATTGGACATAACCAATATTAATTGAGAACCTATATCCCCCCTTTTTCTGGACACATCTGAAAATAGATAAAAGGGGTATGCGCTAGTTGCAGTGGGCCTGGCATAGGGACTCAATCATGAATATCAGGAGTTGTTAGGCTAATGGACTTTGGGTTTGAAAGAAATGCAGATGGGTGCTATTTTTCATCTTTTTCCCTTAGAATAGAATGTTTTATCTCTGCATTATTTGCTTTTTGATCAGTAAGAGTATTTTTCAATGAAATCTTCACTAATGTTTATTCTCCATATTGTCATTGTACTTTAGTACAATGTTAGATACTATGAAATTTTTAAAAGAACTTTTGAGTCACGCTAGGGAAAGGACCATTGTGAGAAATGATTAGCTAATTCTTTTAAATCTTTGTTTTAGTATACTCATGTTAAAATTGTATAAAATTCTACATAGAGCTGTGATTTTTGGTGTGTGTTACTCAAAGTATTTGGTCTATTACGTATGGTATTCAGAATCTACAGACCTGGACTCTTGGTCAGCTTAAACTGTTCACTAATCATTAGAGTTCAGATTCTAGTTCAGATTCACCTCAGGCTTAATACATTGCTATTTCTGTGAAATATTAGTTAGGGATGTGGAAATGACTACTATTCAGTCAGAGAAAGTTATTGTGTGTCTTGCAATATTTATCCTTCATAAATTAGAGAAGTTAGACCTGTATAGAATCTAGGAAATTTAAAATCTGAGCCTAGGAAAGATAAAGGTTACAAATAAAGGTAGAAAACTTCTGCTGATATTAATGCTAGAATTTAAATTTTCACCCAGAAATTGTGTGGACTTTATACTGTCCTTCAGTTTGATACTTTCAGTTCAGTTCAGTTGCTTAGTCGAGTTCAACCCTGAGTGACCCTATGGACTGCAGCATGCCAGGCTTCTCAGTCCATCACCAACTCCTGGTGCTTATTTAAACTCATGTCCATAGAGTTGGTGATGCCATCCAACCATTTCATCCTCTGTCATCCCCTTCTCCTCCTGCCTTCAATCTTTCCCAGCACCAGGGTCTTTTCTAATGAGTCAGTTCCTCACATCGGGTGGTCAAAGTATTGGAGTTTCAGCTTTAGCATCAGTCCTTCCAAAGAATATTCAGGACTGATTTCCTTTAGGATGGACTGGTTGGATCTCCTTGCAGTCCAGGTCACTCTCAAGAGTCTTCTCCAACACCACAGTTCAAAAGCATCAATTATTTGGCACTCAGCTTTCTTTGTAGTCCAGCTCACACATCCATATATAACTACTGGAAAAACCATAGCTTTCCTGGTGACTCAGACAGTAAAGTGTCTGCCTGTAATGTGGGAGACCTGGGTTCGATTCCTGGGTCAGGAAGATCCCCTAGAGAAGGAAATGGCAATCCACTCCAGCACTCTTGCCTGGAAAATCCCATGGACGGAGGAGCCTGAGAGGCTACAGTCCATGGGGTCACAAAAAGAGTCAGACATGACTGAGCAACTTTACTTTACTTAAATAGCTTTGATTAGACAGACCTTTATTGGCAAAGTAACGTCTCTGTCTCTGCGTTTTAATATGCTGTCTAGGTTGGTCGTAGCTTTTCTTCCAAGGAGCAAGTGTCTTTTTAATTTCAGGGCTGCAGTCACCAGCCGCAGTAATTGTGGAGCCCAAGAAAAGAAAGTCTCTCTCACGGTTTCCATTGTTTCCCCATCTATTTCCCATGAAGTGATGGGACCGAATGCCATGATCTTAGTTTTTGAATGTTGAGCTTTAAGCCAACTTTTTCACTCTCTTCTTTCACTTTTATCAAGAGGCTCTATAGTTCTTCACTTTCTGCCATAAGGGTGGTGTCATCTGCATATCTGAGGTTGCCGATATTTCTCCCAGCAATCTTGATTCCAGCTTGTGCTTCATCCAGCCCAGCATTTCTCATGATGTACTCTGCATATAAGTTAAATAAGCATTGTAGAATATAAGTTAAATAAGCATCAAGTAGGATAATCCTTACCTGTTCCTCCTCTTGGAGGCAGAATAGAATGTGATTTGATACTTTAGAGGTGGGAAAGCTCCCTCACAATCTTAGAGAGAGGCATTACCTTGTATGTCATGAACATTATGATATTGAGAATAGGAATAACATAAAATGCTATTGATTGTGTACACATAAATATACCTGTATATAAGCACCAGTATATTTTGATTATATATGTATGAGATGATTTTACTTAGAGCAGTTGTTTGTTATGCATGGTCTTTAATAATATTTGGAGATGTTGCTGATTAAACAAAACTTCCCACACTTGTTACACTATTGAAGGTGGGAAGTTAAGTTAAGTTCAGCTTCTGGAGTCAGACTTTGTGAACACAAATTCCAGCTTCTCTAGTCACTAGCTGTGTGATTTTTGACCAAGTTAATCAACCTATCTGTGCTTTAGTTTCCCAAGTCTAGGAGACAATAAAGGAAACTTTAAAGGGATTATTGTCAGGTAAAAATGAGATAATACACATAGCATACTTAGCAAAGGTCTTTGCTACAGAACTACATGAAGTTCTACAGCACTCACAAAGTGAAGTCGCTCAGTCGTGTCCAACTCTTTGCGACCCCGTGGACTGTAGCCTAACAGGCTTCTTTGTCCATGGGATTCTCTAGGCAAGAATACTGGAGTGGGTTACCATTTCCTTCTCCAGCGGACCTTCCCAACCCAGGGATCGAACCCGGGTCTCCCGCATTGGAGGCAGACGCTTTAACCTCTGAGCCACCAGGGAAGCCCAGCACTCACAAAGCTAGCCATTATTATAAATTATACAGTTTAGTAATTAATATCAATTACTTCATAGATACACTAATTTCTTTGCCAAGAGAATGTTTGCAACTCTGATTTTTGAGCCTTCTGTTTGAAACTGACTTCTTATTTTTAAAATTATATATGTCTTTGTTCACTTGTCTATTTTTCCTTGTTGACTTTAGGAGAACAATGAAATGGAAGGGAGAACAGAGGTGGAATTGTAAGCACTACAGGAACTCTTGAAAATATGTAACCGTGTGAAACGCAGGCAGATCTTTAACAGCAAAATACATAACTTGGGTTTTAGATTTTTGGAAAGACCAAGTGACTTAAAACATTGCTTCTGCATGAATGTGCTTTGTGAACCCTGTACACATGTGTAAACCTGGAATGTTTGGAAGTGACCCAAATCAGAACGAGATCCAGGTATGGGAGCCAGGTTATGTAACCAGTGTCTGTGTAACCAGGGCGGACTCGTTCAAGGACAGTCTCTTCTCAGGCACTTGAGTTGTAGTTGAATAGTCACTTGGATCCTCCTGGGTTCACAGACATTTATTTTAACACCTGAATTGGATTTTCTGTATTAGAATTTAGACAACAAAATAATTAGCAAGAAAAAAGACATAATTGGTAAACTATATACAGCCTTACCAAAGAGCTTAAGTCTATATACCTAATTACTACATGTATAATTCTTCGTGCTCACCCTCACTTCCACAGAAATAAAAGTGTCAAGACTCAGAGTGTGGAAGGTAAAATCTTAGTCTTGTTTCTCTTTCGCATAGCCTTCTTCTTGGGTCCCCAACATGTGGCCACCAGGCTGGTCCTAAGACCTCTCTATTGCAGTGACTCTTGGACTTTTAGCATGAAAGAAAGCCTGGAGAACTTGCAAAAATGCAGATTCCTGGAATTCATCCTCAAAGTTTCTGACTCAGAAGTCTGAGGGTAGGATCCAGGAATACAAATATTTTTCTAAATTGAAGTGCAGTTAATTTACAATATTATATTAATTTCAAGTACACATCAAAGCGATTCAGTTTATATACATATATATATACACACAGTTTTTTTTTAGATTCTTATGTAAGATATTGAGTATAGTTCCCTATGCTATACAGTAGATCCTTATTGTTTACCTGTTTTACATATAGTAGTGTGTATATATTAATCCAAAACTCTGGAATCTAAACTTTTAATCCAAATATTTTATAAGAATCACAGTTGATTCACAGACCACACTTGGAAATCAGTATTAATTTTCTAGAGGAGCACTGGTTTCAACCTGGGATGCATATCAGAATTACTGTGGCTCTAAGTGAAGTCCAGTGAAATATGCTCAGCTCTCTCCCTCCACGCTGCATTAACCACTGCTGTGAGCCATCCATGGGGACTCTGTCATGTGTGAATTCTAGAGAACCAGGCTGTGTTCTCTCATCGGCTACCCACTGGCCTTTACCCACAGGTTTTCATCCACTGTGACTCTCCATGGTGATGTGGACCACTGGCCACGACCTCAGTATCCCTGTGAGCTCACTTGTAATACTCAGATTCCAGGGTCCAAGCGTAACCCTCCAAAGTCTAAAAAGAAATGATGGGAGGTAAGGTCTTGGAGCCAGAATTTCTCCCCTGTTCCGCAGATGGCAGTCGTGCTTTGGTGGAGTTCCCTGGCCAGGTCTCATGGCGCTCCAGACAACCCCAGGGGCCGTGGCAACCTCCTGGAGTGCAGTGACGCATAGTCGATACAGAGACCACCACGACTGCTGAATGTCAGCAGTGTCTCTCCCCTTGCCCGGCTCCAGGCCTCTCCCTTCTTTGCCTTCTGGGAATGCCACCTCCCCTGTCCTTGTGGTTTTCTGGCGGGAAACAGAGGCTCCCTCTCTCTGGGCTCTTCTTGTCCACCACCGTCTTCCACAGCTGCCAGGTAGAGCCAGATGACCGTGCCAAGTGTGTGGACGTGATGGCACGTGTTCAAACTACCACTGTCCTGGCAGAAGGACCCCTGTAAGCCCTTCATACCCTTGAAGGCTTTCTTGCCTCCTTGTATAGACCTTTCCTAAGCAAGGTTTAAATTTGCTGAGAATTTCACAGGCTCTCGGATCTACTGTCTTCTTACACTGCATTGGCAAAGGAACAGTATAACGTACCCTTGGCTGGCAGGGGGATAGGCAATCTGGTCTTTATAAATATCTGATTTCTTGAAATGTTTCTGAATTATCAAGAATTAAAGCAAGAAAAATGTGTACTGTGTTTGGGTAATAGTTTTGAGTCTTCAATGTGTGTACTTCAATAGACCCATTTAAAAATGCAAATTATAGAATGTTTTAGTGTTGCTGTATAAAATAATAAAAGAAACTGTATAAAATAGTGAAAGGAGGGAGGGGGCATATGCATACCTATGGCTAATTCATATCGCTGTGTGACAGAAACCAGCACCATATTGTGAAGCAACTATCCTCTAATTAAAAATAAATAAATTTTTAGAAAGTGACATTAAAGATGATGAACAACTCTCTTGCTGATTATTTGAAAAGCCAGCAATAGTGTTCTATCTTGTTAAATGGATTTTTCATTTTCATTTTATTTATTTAATTTTTGGCTGCACTGGGTCTTTGTGGCTTCAGATTCTCTGTTTGCAGCGAGTGGGGGCTGCTCCCTGTGCACTCTGGGCTTCTCATTGTCGTTCCCCAAGGTCTCCTGCTGTGGAACCTGAGCTCTGGGCTCTGGGGCTTCAGTGGTTGTGGCGCCCATCGGCTTTGTAGCTGCAGCACACAGGCTTAGTTGCTCCTCAGCCTGTGGGGTCTTCCTGGGTCAAACCCCCTCCTCTGCATTGGCAGGCAGATTCTTAATGGCTGGACTACCAGGGAAGTCCCAAATAACCTTTTTTTTTTTTTTTTTTTAAGAAAAACCAAATCTATAAAACCCCAGGGAGTGATTGAGGGTTAGGTTTAACATCTTCTCATTGCAAGATCATGTTATGGTGGAGCCCTGCATCCAGCCTGACACAGCCCTCCTAGATGACCACTTCTTTCCTCAACGATAAGAAAAGCTCACTGGTAACTTAAGGGAGCAAGGTTTGTTGAAGATGAGTGATTGGCAAAAAGATATGCCTACCTGGAAAATGATATTACTAATCAAATTAGATGAGAAAGGGAATTATGCGTATAGGAGAGTGCAGTGTTATAGGTCTTCTCCAGAGGTAATTATTGGTCTTGTGGCAGTTTATTTTCTAACACAAGGGGAAAACAATTAAAAAGCAACCTCTGAACTGTTCCGTCTGGCTAATAATGGTGGTTGTTGGAGAGGCCCTCCCTCCTGAGGATGGAGTTGTAACTGTCTCTGGGGCATGTGCTTAGTTGGAAGGTGGTGCCACACCTGAGGCCTCTCAGACTAGCCCAGATCTTTGTTTCTGATGTCACTAGAAGCATGATTTCAGCAGCGGTTGAAGCCACTCTCAGCAGCCCAGCATGAAGAAAGGCCCAGAGCAGAATCTCTGTGAGCCCCTCACCCCACCGCCATGGTGCTGTTTCCCAACCTCCTTCAGCGACAGGACGAGGCACGCCGGCTGCTGCCAGAAGAGGTGGCTTTGAACAGATGTGCGGCTGTCTACAAACAACTGAAGGGATGACATGTGCACAAAGTAGATTCATTTTTCCAAGGTTCCAGCAGCCCCGACCAGATTCAGTGGGCAGGATGGTAAGGAAGCAGATTTGAAATCAACACGGGAAGAACTTTCTAATGATTCAGACTGTCCTGTCTCACTCCAGCTGTCAGTGTGCAGTGGATGAGAAAACCAGCCACCAGAAACAACAACAACAACAACAACAACAACAAAAGGGAATTTCTCTGGTGGTCCAGTGGCTAAGACTCTGTGCTCCCAGTGCAGGGGGCATGGGTTCGATTCCTAGTCAAGGAACTCGGTCTCACATGCCTCGACTAAGAGTTCATATGTAGCAGGTAAAAGATCCCACATGCTGCAACTAAGGATCCCACTTGCCATTATGAACACTGAAGATTTCATGTGCTGCAGCTAAGACCCAGCACAGCCAAATAAGTAAATAAAAAACACGCCTAAGGGTAGCTGCAACTGTCATTAAAAAAAAAAAAAAAAGTGATCTGGCACTGCATGGAAACTTGAGTGGGTTGATCACTGCAATCAGTGCCCTTCTTGGCACTATTGATAAACCACTTAACTATAAGCAGTGGAGTGGGACATATAAGAAAAAAGGTAGAAGAGATGTGATAGAATAGTTACGATGTCTTTTGCCCCAGATTATTAAGCACTTTACTTTTACTGAGCTTCTACTATGTGCCAGGGCTTCCCTGGGGGCTCAGCTGGTTAAGAATCCACCTGCAATACTGGAGACCTTCATTCGACCCCTGGGTTGGGAAGATCCCCTGGAGAAGGGAACAGCTACCTACTTCGGTTTTCTGGCTTGGAGAATTCCATGAACTGTGTAGTCCATGGTGTCACAGAGTTGAACTCTGCTGAGAGATTTCACTTTCACTATGTGCCAGAACATTATATCATTTAAGAGCCCAAAGGCACAAGATCCCTGTGTGTCCCCTCTTAGCCAGAATTTTGCAATTGTCTTTCTGTGCCTCACATGAAAGTCAAGCCCTGTGGTCATCCTCGGTGACTTTTCATAGGCTGTCCTGAGTACTCATCATATCTGAGCTAAACTCCTTGACGATCTTTTCATGTTCTCATATCGTATTTTCTGTTTCTCTCATGGTGTTTGCAACATTAGATTTTTAACAGTCAGTTTGTACTGATTGTATTGATTTTTTCCTTACTAGACAGTAAGCTCTTTGAAAGCAGATCCTTAGTCATCCAATTAATGACTGAGTATCTGGAAATAGTGAATTCTAGTATCTGTTGACTGAGTGTTTGATTACTCCTCTTATTTCATCCTGTTCCCAAAAGAAATATCTAGGAGGAATTTTATCCTGAAGTTAAGGACCTAAGAGGAAAAATACCAGCATACGCTTTATTCGCCTGGCCCTGCCTTTCCAGTTCTGCTGCTGCTGCTGCTAAGTCACTTCAGTCATGTCCGACTCTGTGTGACCCCATAGACAGCAACCCACCAGGCTCCCCGGTCCCTGGGATTCTCCAGGCAAGAACACTGGAGTGGGTTGCCATTTCCTTCTCCAATGCATGAAAGTGAGAAGTGAAAGTGAAGTCGTTCAGTCGTGTTGGACTCTTAGCGACCCTATGGACTGCAGCCCACCAGGCTCCTCCGTCCATGGGATTTTCCAGGCAAGAGTACTGGAGTGGGGTGCCATTGCCTTCTCCGTTTCCACTTCTAATCACATCCTAAGTGCCTATCCCATTCATTCTGTTCCAGGGGAAGAGCAGAATGTACTAAAGAGAATGAGGTAGAAAAAAACGCCCAATATTAGAGAAGGGGAAAATCAGTTTTTTTGTAGCTCAATTAGATGTATTGCCTTCAGCAGCACTAGTGGTAGGATGAAGAGGAAATCCTGCTCCTGATGTTAACTAGCTGTGTGACCCAGCACTAGTCCTGTGACCACCTTGCTATTTCATCTCAGTAAAATGAAGAGTTTGCCCAGGCAGTTTTCAGGGGCTTGTTCTGGTCCATGCATGCATGCAAAGTTGCTTCAGTTGTGGTCTGACTCTGAGACCCAGTGGCCTGTAGCCTGCCAGGCTTCGCTGTCCATGGGCTTTTCTAGGCAAGAATGCTGGAGTGGGGTGCCATGCTCTCCTCCAGGGGATCTTCCCTACCCAGGGCTTGAACCCCTGTCTCCTGCATTGCAGGGGGGTTCTCGACCACTAGTGTCACTGGGGAAGCTCCTATTCCGCTCCAGTACACTGTAAATCATATTATCTTTTCCCTTCCAAGGTTTTCTGAAGTTCTTTTCCTCTTCGTAGTATTCTCCTGAATAATCAAGAATACAGAATGATATTGATGAGAAACAATATTGAGAGGTGACATTGGAATAAAACTGTGTTTGTGATCTGACACATCTAAATTGAATCCCTGCTATATGACTTTGGGCAAATTATAATCATCTCCAAGCTGAAGATCCGTGTCCTGTAAAATAGACATGCTATTCTACATTTCCTAGGATTGCAGGACTCAGTGAAATAATGGATATGAAGTGCTGACTGTGTACCACAAACATAATGAGCTCTTGGAAGATGATAGTAGTTCTTATTCAGAAGTAGCCCCCTCTCTTTCTTCCTCTTCTGTCCAGCCCCTGAAAGATACCCACACACAAGTCCTAAAGAAGTTACTGGGCATAGGTTTTCTCTGTGTGTGTGTGATGTGTGTGTGGTGTGTGTGTGTATGGTGTGTAGTGTGGGTGTGTGTGTGTATGGTGTGTGTGTGTGTATGTGTAGTCCTGAGCATCATTTCTCTTCCATCTAGAATTAGTAGAGGACAGTCAAGGTCCCTTCCTGCTGGGGCAGCCTGCTCCTACATGTATAATGGCCAAATGAATAACCCATTTCACAGTGATGGGGGATATATTTATTTTAACATTTGCATAGAAGACAGGAATGTTGCTGGAAGTAGGTGTGGGGTCAGCTATCTTAATATCATGTGTAATATCACACTCAGATTGAGAGTCTTTTATTTTAAAAAGCTTTGACTGAGCAACAGTGACACAGCAGCTCCCAAGTCTGACAATAAAGAGACAGCTTATAAAAATTTATGAAGTTCAGGTTGTAAAAAACAAACTACACACAGCGAGTAGTAGCATTTCTTATTAAAATAATTTTAAGTTCGTTGTCTTCATGTCGCCTGTAATAGAAGCTTGTGCCATGGCTAGATACCTCAACAGCCTGTAAACTTTTATATGGGCTTTTGAAAAGGGATGATAGTTTTATGAGATATGATTTTCTCATCTCACCAAATTAGATTATTTGAGATAGTGTCCCAGGATGTAAAATTTCAGTCCTGAGTAAATCTGTACCTCAGAGACTCTGTGCAGCCTGCTAGCAGAGTGGAAATGGAGTGTAATAAATCTGCCTTGAGCCCATTTCTCTCCACGCAGCCCCGTAATTCATTCTCTGCTTGGTACCCGTGACCACTTTTTCACAGCTAATCAGTCTGTATTCAGGCTGGCTTCTCTCAAGTGCACGGTGCGTGCGTGTTGTCACTTCAGTCGTGTCCGATTCTTTGTGGCTCCATGGACTGTAGCCTGCCAGGCTCCGCTGTCCATGGGATTCTCCAGGCAAGAATACTGGAGCGAGTTGCCATGTCCTCCTCCAGGGGAGCTTTCTGACCCAGGGATCAAACCCAGGTCTCTTATATCTCCTGCACTGGGAGGTGGATTCTTTACCCCTAGCGCCACCTCAAGTCCAGTACCTCCTCCTCGATCCAGACTGCATCTCTCTCTCGGCTTGCTGTACCACTTCTGCGTGTTTTTCGAGAGCCGTGTGCCATCAGGGGCCCAAGATGTTCCTAATCATACTCTGGCTCTAAGGTGGCCTGTTTGTCTACAGTATACTTTGAATTTTATCCTTCTAGTATTTTTGGCTCTGCTGGGTCTTCGTTGCTGCTGGACTTTGCTCTAGTCGTAGCAAGCAGGGGCTACTGTCTAGTCGCTCTATGTGGGCTTCTCAGTAGAGCAACTCTCTTGTTGCGAAGCGTGAGCTCTAGGGTGCGAGGGCTTCAGTAGTTGTGACTCCTGGGCTCCTACGGGCTCCATAGTTGTGGCACATGGGCTCAGTTGCTCCGTCGTGTGTGGGATCTTCCCAGATCAGGGATCAAACCTGTGTCTCCTGCGTTGTCAGGCAGATTCTCTACCACTGAGCCACCAGGAAATAGATTAAAATAGATGACAGCATCTCTGAGGTCACCTCAGAGATGGGTCCGGTGGGTCCAGTGAGTATTTCAGTTGGGCTTTCCTGAGTCTTCTCCGAGGGGACGGAGGAGCTGCCGCTAACACAGCCAGTTTCTTTACTCCAGTCCCTTCCACCTCATCTATGAGGAATGCCTCTCCCTTACTCCCGGGTCTCTCTTTCCTTCACTTCAGCATTGTATTGGTTTAGTGGCACCGCCATCAAATGCTGCTGCAAACCAAGAGTGGCTGCAGGTAACTTTTAAGGAGCTTGAGGGGTGGAAAAAAGTGTAGGAAAATTTCCTCCAAGGTGGAGTCGAGGTTATCAGACTGAACTGGGGATTAAACACATCATTTCCAGTCCCGATTCCACTCTTAATTATTTTTGTGATATTGACCAAGGGATTTATTTTCATTGGGCCTCACTTTTGTCATGTATAAAACAAGCAATAGCAATGGCACCTTTTAGGAGAGAAAATTCTATGAATTATAAATTATACAGACACGGAAAATTGTCTTCTCTCCCTCCCTACAATTTAACAACTTATTGTCACAAGATTATGTTAAAGGACCTGGGACTTTGGAAGAAGAGTTATCAAGGGCATTATGCCACCCCGCAGGATGTAGGTCAAGCATCACTCAGAAGTCAGGTTGTATAGAAGGCTGATTAACAGTTGTAACCGCCCGGACAAGGAGCAGGGATCTAGAGCAGCAGTTTGATGCAGAATACAAAAAGCGAATGCTCAGCGGGACAGGCAAGTGGCGACGTCAATGGCATCCAGTTTGTTAGTTTTAGGGGAAGAGTTATCTTCATGTCCTTCAGTGATTTTTAAAGACAGTTCATCAAGGAGCTCCTTAAACTTTTTTGCAGAATGCTTTCACCTGAATGTATTCATTCACCTTCAACTCCTGAATTTGCTAATAGCCTCTCTTTCTTTCTTTTTTTCCATTACAAACATACATATATATATTTCCAGGTTATTTTCCATTATAGGTTATTATAAGATATTGAACACTGTTCCTTGTGTTATACAGTAAATTCTGTTTATCTATTTCTTGTCTAGCTTTACAGGGAGGAAGCTGAAGCCCTGAGAAAAGCACAAAATGGTCCAGCCTGTAGAGGAGTAGCAGTACAGGGCACTCAGCCAGGACAGGGCTCCCAGCGGCTTCAGGTTGGGCCGTGGACCAGCAGCATCACTCAGATCTGCTGAACATGAATCTCCGTCTTAAACCTCTGATTTGCTGCATTTGCACATTAAAGTCGGAGAAGGATAGTCATGAAGTGTAATCTCCCCGTCTACTGAAAGTTCCTTTTTAACTCCATGCTTCTGAACCCGGCGCAGGCCCTCTGGGTTCATGGAGAAGCCAATCGATAAAGGGAGAAGCATGCCCAAGGTACCATGGAACAGCTTCCTGGATTTTACATGTGAAATAAAATAGAGGTATTTAGCCCTCACCATCATTTTGAGGCCTTATTTAGACAAATATAAATAGATAAGCAGGATATGAAATACTTATATTTCAGTTTAAGGCTTTCTAAGTTGGCTCCTGAGCAAACTCCCTTATATCTGCAGAGTCCCATGTGAAAGTATGTAAATATAACAGGACGGGTAAGCAACATACCTGGTTAGACATCTGAGTGATTAGAGTGATTTAAGTTAAATCTTGTATCTCTGTCTCTAAAATGACTGTAGGATTCTAAAGCTGTTAGACCACCTAATTTCCAAATTCTGGAAATAGCCATTCTAGATGTTTTACAAGAATATGGTTTTAAAATGCAAATATCAGAGTAATTGATTAACACCAAATTTGGGAAATAAACACGTTCTCATTACTCTTTTGGTAGTCAGCAAGTCATTAACTCATCCAAGAAGATGACTTTCCACAGTCAAATAAAAGAATGTATTTAGTTCCATGTCAATGGAAAAGATACTGTCTAAGAGGAAAATCTTTGAGCTGTTCTCTTTGTCTTTCACCATCTTGCAAAAGATCCGCTGACTTTGAAAAAGTCTGCCAGGCACACAACATGACAATTCTTGATAGTGCCAAGATAATTGAATGGGACAGATGAGAGTGAGTCATTTGTTCTGAGATATCCAGGACCAACCACCTTAAACATTTTTTGAATTCTAGGGCACCATCGTAAATATGGGATAATGGCTGCTTTAGTTCTTGCATTCCTCAGGAGGTCTCTCGGATCCCCCACAGGGAAACTCTTGCCAGTTCCCTAGTGTGACCATCTGAAAGGGTCACTTGTGCACATGTTACATCGTTCATGGATGCCTAGGAAATGGAACAAGGGCTGTAAATCTTTACAAATCTGATGTGAAATGTATGGTGTGTGTGATCTATATAGTTCTTTTATGTGAGAGGCAGATGTGACATGCCCTTTGTGTGATGGCTTTATCTTTGATTCCTGTCCCCATCATTTTTTGTGGCACTTGCTCTCAGCTTTACAGGTAGAATGACATTATTGTTTTGGCTGGAGTATGCTGGGTTGACAGCCTTCACTGACTGCAGCCCCTCCCCTGCTGAGATTTCCCATCTCTTGAGGCTGGCATTATATTATGCCACAGTGTGCAGCTCTGGTTCCTTTATTATTTTTGTTTTCTCTCTTACCTGTCTTATATTCTCTCTCACCGATCTTTAGATTGCATGGTACCCAGTCAGATAATGTGACTCCCCAAAGAAATAGACTCTGTGTCAGTCAGTGGCTGCCGGAGCATACCATTTATGTAGACAGAAATATTCTGTAATAGACATCCTAGTTTTTCCTTCAGAGTTTCAAAATCTTACCCTTTTTAAGGGTGTTAGGGTGGTTTCTAGATTGAGATCATCAGAGTGGAGATAATCAGTCTTGTGTGGTATTAGAGTAGTCAGTATACTTTCGACATAAGAAAGGAATATCTCAGGTGTATAGATATTGTACATGTCACTAAAACAAGGTTATAAAGAAAGACTATCAAATATATGTCTTCAATATGGTTCTTCACGTTGAATAGTTTACAGACTGTCATTCATGAGAGTTATAAGTTTACCCGATGCTGTTTATATTTGCAGTATTCTTTGTTATCACATTTTTATTTAAATTCTGAGGGTGATAAGGCTTGAGATAAATAGTGTTACGTTTTTTAGACCATAATTGAACATCCTGTCCATGTTTGCATGCTGAGTTGCTTCAATTGTGTCTGACTCTTTGCAACCCTATGGACCATAGCCTGCCAGGCTCTTCTGTCTATGGGATTCTCCAGGCAAAATTACTGGAGTGGGTTACCATGCCCTCCTCCAGGGTTGTACATGTTTACATGCCTGTGAAGTCATATCGATTCTTTGTCCTTTCTCCCCTCACTTCATTGCACTCTTGCTGCTAAGTCACTTTAGTCGTGTCTGACTCTTTGTGACCCCGTGGACTGTAGCCTACCAGGATCCTCTGTCCGTGGGATTCTCCAGGCATGAATACTGGAGTGGGTTGCTGTTTCCTTCTCCTCTTTGCACTGATATTAAGCCATATAGTTTGATCTTCTTATTCAAACCATTCCTTTAACTGAATAATTATAATGTTTTCACCTTGGTTTGCTTTCTTTTTCTTCTTTCCCTCCTTTTTTTTTTTTTAAAAGAAATTCACTTTATAATTATATGTAGGAATAACAATAGCCATAGCAACCAGAGGCCATAGTCTGCTTTACTTTGTGTGATAGCGTTTAAGCACTTTACATGCACTATTTTGCTTAACACCAAGGAAGGCACTAGCATCATCCCCATTTTACAGATGATGAAGCTGATGCTTAGAATTCCAGGAACTTTTCTAGGTCATAAGGCTCATGACCGATAGAACATGGTCTTGAATCCAGGCCTCAGTGACTCTAGAATCTACCTTCTTTATGACAACCATGATGCAAGAGCAGAAAGGAAATCGAAACATCATCTAGTTCAAGTTATTCTTTTCGCAGATGAAGAAATAGGTCAAGAGAGGTTACATGCCCCACGCTAGGTCACACAGCTAGCGAGTGAAAGAGGCAACTTCAATTGGTGTTCATTTTCAAGGAGGTTGTGTAAGCATATTCCACTCTGTCTGATAGCATAGCTTGGACCACGTCCGCTCTGGACCAATGCACGGTAGCAAGGAGTATGGGCTCACTGTACAGAATGGCTCAATGTGGTGGCTCCTTCACGCTGCTCTTGCTGGGGGTTAAGAGGAGTCCTTATAGCTGAGAAGATACATAACTAGTATCACTGTTTATGTTGTCTTCTAGGCTGTAAGCCTGTTTCTAGCCAGATTCTCTCAAAGTCAGGAAGCAAGTCCCTGCTGCTGCTGCTGCTGCTAAGTCGCTTCAGTCGTGTCCGACTCTTAGCGACCCCATGGACTGCAGCCCACCAGGCTCCTCCATCCATGGGATTTTCCAGGCAAGAGTACTGGAGTGGGGTGCCATTGCCTTCTCTGAAGCAAGTCCCTACTAAGGAATATTCTAGGTTATTAGAACACCCCCTTCTCCATTCTGGGCTTTCTAGGTGGTGCTAATGCTAAAGAACCTTCCTGCCAATACAGGAAACATAATGGGACGCTAATTTGATCCTTGGGTTGGAAAGATCCCCTGGAGGAGGAAATGGCAACCCACTCTAGAATTCTTGCCTGGAGAATCACATGGACAGAGGAGCCTGGCAGGTTACCATCCATGGGGTCGCGAGCAGTCGGACATGACTGAAGCAACTTAGCACGTGTGCTTCTCCATTCAAAGCAGATCAGATCCAGGAGGAAACCAGTCTGCCTTCGTTGTTCTTTGCTCAGTCCACTCTCCATGCCCTGCCTCTAGGTTGAAGGTAGATTGAGTTTGACAGATGGAAAACCAGCAGCAGTCCTGAGACTGGCTGCCAAATGGGACACAGGCGGCAGTGATCTGATGGGTTGTGGCATTAAACTGAAAGTGTAGAACATTGATGCACAAATGAAGGCAGTGGATGGTGACCCTTCTGAGGAAAGAGTGATTTTTTTCACTACTGAAGGAACCATCTAGAAGGTTTGGAAAAGGGAAAAGACAGCTACTGGGTAAGGTATTGCTTTCTAGATCATGATTTAACTTGTAGAAGGGTCTTCAGCATAGATGGATGTCCCAGTTGGACTTAATAACTTCATTTACTTATGAATTTCAGTTTTTATTGTGAACCTTGTTTGATTTGATGGTTGAAATTTAGTTTTAATTCATGGTTACTCTCCTACTCTGAATTAGATCAAATTTCAGGGGAGTGTTTTTATGCATAATAAAAACCACTTCTTACTCGATTCTTAATTATGGAGAGAGCTAGACTTTTAATCATGTCACACATTTAATTACTGTAGTAATCCTGTATCACCTGTACTATTATTATCTCTGTCTTATGTATTGAAAGTGAAAGTGAAGTCACTTAGCCATGTCCAACTCTTTGAGACCCCATGGACGGTAGCTTACCAGGCTCCGAGATCCATAGGATTTTTCCAGGCAAGAATACTGGAGTGGGCTGCCATTTCCTTCTCTAGGGGATCTTCCCAACCTGGGGATTGAACCTGAGTCTTCTGCATAGCAGACAGATGCTTTACTGTCTGAGCCACTAGAGTGATCCCTATAGCTCAGTGATCTTATGTATTAGGTCTATAACATTGAGTACTTTGCCAGAGTCAAATAGCTCTTAATGATGAGAGTTAGGATTGGAACCCAGATAGCCTACCTCCTAGTATGTGCCAGTATCTTTGTTCTTAACCGGTGAAGTTACGATGTGGAAGCATCCGTGGGGAGGGTGCCATTTCATCCTTGAGTATGATCAGTCCTCTCTGGCAACTCTTGCCGTTGCATTTTTTTTCTTTGTCCCATCTGGTTCTGGGACATCCTTCATGCAGGTTGCTATGGATCTTCTGGAAGGATTCATTCAGCTGTTCACAATCTATACCACACTTGTAAGAAATTCGTTGAGGCTGTCTAGGACCTAGAGCAGTGGTCTCAACTGCAGTTTTGCCCTCAGGGACATTCAGCAGGGCCTGAAATGTTGGTTGCCCACACTGAGGGTGGGGATTACATTATGGAATCTAGTGGGTAGAGGCCAGGGATGCTGATAAACATCCTACCATACACAGGACAGTCCCCACAACAAAGAATTATTGTTAACAGTATGTTCATAGTGCCAAGGCTGAGAAACTCCAGCATAGACATGAAATTACATTTCAGCCATTTCATTTACAAAGTCTTGCTTTATTCCCAGCCCTTGGTCTTAGGTCCACCAGACCTTCTGTATTTGTTGTGACTTTCCCCTCCATCATGGCTCAGTTTCGGGCTGTTAAGTGGGCTGGGACCTGGCCCCCTTTTCAGGTACCCACTTAAGTTTAAGTGTTCTGCTTACCTTTTGGCTGTTTCCCTCTCCCTTCCTTTTATCTAGTCTAAATGTAAGAAGTTTTGCTCTTATTCATCATATTTTTCCAAATCTGTTGCCCATGAGTTCCCCTAACATTTTGAAACAAACTGTAAGAATTGATTACCTTTTCCTCTGCTTTATGCTATATAATCTCTGTCCTGGGGGCAATAAGAAAAGTCAGCACACTGAACGAAGTTTTATAGAAATACAAGGAAAACCATTGTTTGTTCATGTCAGCATTTTGCAGTCTATATTCTGAGGTATCCCACTGTCCCTGGAGAAGTCACTAGATTTTCTATGAAAAGGAAGAACTAATGCACGTGTTCCCTCCTAAGAATCCACACGTGGGTATAAACAAACCATTTACATTTGTTTATTCCACGACTTCCACAAAGCATTTGACCAGAAAGCTTTTCTTTTTCATGAAGTCCCCAAGAATGGCTTGTACATAATTTTGAGAAATGCTAGTCTGTGTGATAAGTGTGACCTTTATCTCAAAGCATTGGTGGAGAAAAGAGGACAGTCCTAGAGATGTTAGAAGTTAGACTCAACAAGACTTGATGAATGAATGGTCCTGGGAGGTAAAGAAGCAGGAGAAATCATTGAGAGAATGATAGAAATTTCAAGATTGAAGGAACAAATTTTGTATCATTCTTTTTTTTTAACTTTATTTTACTTTACAATACTGTATTGGTTTTGCCATACATCAACATGAATTCACCATGGGTGTACACGTGTTCCCAGTCCTGAACCCCCTCCCACTTCCCTCCCCATACCATCTCTTTGTATCATTCTTTATATATTGCCAAGAACTAGGCACCAGAGATTTTAAAAAGTGCAAAACACAAAATTACAGTCCTGGACTTATCTCCCTCCTGAATTACTGTAATGGCTTTCTAGATGGTCTCCTACATTTCCTTCAGTGCGTCTTCTAATCTCAACATCACAAAGTGACCAAAGGAACCTTTCTAAACACAGATGCAATCATGGCATTGCTCTGATCAAAAAACGTCTATGACTCAGTTTTGCACAGAGACAACCCAGATTCCTTTTCATAGTGTACAGAGGCTCTTGTTAAAATCTACTTGAATATGGATTTACCATGGGGTGGTGAGAAATGAGCAGCAGCTCTTATTAAGCAGATCTTGCCTTGCACAGCCAGTACCTATGTGCTGTGTGCTTTTAGGGACTCTGGGGACAAGATAGGTTGTCCTGGGGCCCTTGCATCTGCTCCTGCCTCATGTGGATGCCTCACTTCTGTATGTTTTATAAATATATCATGAAAAGTGGAAGTGAAAGTCGTTCAGTCATGTCTGACTCTTTGCGACCCCATGGACTCTACAGTTCATGGAATTCTCCAGGCCAGAATACTGGAATGGGTAGCCTTTCCTTTTCCAGGGGATCTTCCCAACCTAGAGCTCGCACCCGGGTCTCCTGCATTGCAGGCACATTCTTTACCAACTGCACTATTAGGGAAGCCCTATAAGCATATCATAATTTACTCTAATCTCAGAGTGGGAGCATGTGTGTTCCTGTCTCTGCCCATGTAGGGGTCTTCTCTTTGTCCCTCCACAGCCACTTTAACCCTTGTCCGCTTGTTTCTCTGCACTGGGGGGCTGACCTGAGTGGACTGAATCTATGGTACCCCTTAGCCTCTGTCTTACAGTTGGGTTTGGTTAGTGGAAAATACCAGCAGGAGATAGGAGAGAGGGAGTAGAGTGACGTCAGGGTGCACGTCCCCTGGATCCCTCTCTGCAAGGGCCCCACAGTCTGACTGTGTCCTGTGCCGGCCAGTGCTTCTCTCCAGGCAGTCTCTGCCATGGTCTTCCTCGCCATGCTGGGGTAACTGCTCTCTCTCTGAGGGGGTGGGGGGATAACATCCCTTCTGCTTTAACTCCCGCTTCCTGCATATCCTTATGGTTCCACTATGCCCAGATTATATACTTATAAATAGTCCCTTGAAAATAAATCTTCTTCAGATATTGTCCCAAACTGAAAGGTGCATTTCTTTCCCACTGGGACCCTAACTGATGCATTTGAGCATCTGAAACACTTAGATTTTTGAGTGTCTGTGAATGGTAAGGATTTACATGGTAAAGAATTATACAAAGTCACATCATAAAATGTCCATTTTTATATTTTACCTCATCATTTCAAATGGTACCATAAATTATAAAATGCGAGATTAAATTTAAAAGTAACTTTGAATAAGGATACTATTCATTTTCTGGTCAAGAAAGGCCATTTCTTTTTAAAAATTTATTTATTTTTTGGGAAGGAATGATGCTAAAGCTGAAACTCCAGTACTTTGGCCACCTCATGAGAAGAGTTGACTCATTGGAAAAGACTCTGATGCTGGGAGGGATTGGGGGCAGGAGGAGAAGGGGATGACCGAGGATGAGATGGCTGGATGGCATCATGGACTCTGATGGACGTGAGTCTGAGTGAACTCTGAGAGATGGTGATGAAAAGGGAGGCCTGGCATGCTGCGATTCATGGGATCGCAAAGAGTCGGACACAACTGAGCAACTGAACTGAACCGAACTGAATTGCTTTACAGAATTTTGCTGTTTTCTGTCAAACCTCAACATGAATCAGCCATAGGTATACATATATCCCCTCTGTTTTGAACCTCTCTCCCAACTCCCTCCCCACCCCACCCCTCTAGGTTGATACAGAGCCCCTGTTTGAGTTTCCTGAGCCATACAGCAAACTCCCGTTGGCTGTCTATTTTACACATGGTAATGTAAGTTTCCATGTTACTCTTTCCATACATCTTACCCTCTCCCCATGTCCATGAGTCTGTTTTCTATGTCTGTTTCTCCATTATTGCCCTGTAAATAAATTCTTCAGTTCCATTTTTCTAGACTTCGTATATATGCATTAGAATACAGTGTTTATCTTTCTCTTTCTGACTCACTTCGCTCCGTATAATAGGTTCTAGTTTCATCCACCTCTGACTCAAATGCATTCCTTTTTATGTCTGAGTAATATTCCCTTGTGTATATGTACACAACTTCTTGATCCATTCATCTGTCGATGGTCATCTAGGTTGCTTCCACATTCTAGCTATTATAGTGCTGCAGTGAACAATGCGAAACATGTGTCTTTTTAAATTTTGGTTTCCTCAGGGTATACACCTAGGAGTGGGATTGCTGGGTCATATGGTGGGTTTATTCTTAGTTTTTCTAAGGACTCTCCATACCGTCTTCCACAGTGGCTGCATCAATTTACATTTCCACCAGCAGTGCAAGAACATTGCCTTTTCTCCACACCCTCCCCAGCGTTTACTGTTTGGAGACTTTTTGACCATTCTGACCAGTGTGAGGCGATATCTCATTGTAGTTTTGATTTGCATTTCTCTGATAATGAGTGATGTTGAGCATGTTTCATGTGTTTATTAGCCATCTGTATGTCTTCTTTGGAAAAATGTCTGTTTAGGTCTTTTTCCCACTTTTTGATTTTTTTTTTTTTCCTGGTATGGAGTTGTTGAGCTGCTTGTATATTTTGGAAATTAATGCTTTGTCAGTTTTCAGTTGCTATTATTTTCTGCCATTCTGAGGGTTGTCTTTTCACCTTGCTTCTAGTTTCCTTTGCTGTGCAAAAGCTTTTAAGTTTAATCAGGTCCCACTTGAGATTTACTTTTGTTTTTATTTCTGTTACTCTGGGAGGTGGGTTATACAGGATCTTGTTTTGATTTATGTCATTGAGTGTTCTGCCTATGTTTTCCTCTAAGAGTTTTATAGTTTCTGGTCTTCCATTTAGGTCTTTAATCCATTTTGAGTTTATCTTTGTGTATGGTATTAGGAGCTGTTCTAATTTCATTCTTTTGCATGTAGCTGTCCAGTTTTCCCAGCACCATTTATTGAAGAAGCTTTCTTTGCCCCATCACATATTCTTGCCTCCTTTGTCAAAAATAAGGTACCCATAGGTGCATGGGTTTATTTCTGGGCTTTCTGTCTTGTTCCATTGGTCTATATTTCTGTTTTTGTGCCAGTACCATACTGTCTTGATGACTGTAGCTTTGTAGTATAATCTGGAGTCAGGAAGGTTGATTCCTCCAGCTCCATTCTTCTTTTTCAAGACTGCTTTGGATATTTGGGGTCTTTTGTGTTTCCATATGAATTGTGGAATTTTTTGTTCTAGTTCTGTGAAGAAGGCTATCGGTAATTTGATAGGGATCACATTGAATCTGTAGATTGCATTTGGTAGTATAGTCATTCTCACAATATTGATTCTTCCTACCCAGGAACATGGAATATCTCTCCATCTGTTTGTCATCTTTGATTTCTTTCATTAGAGTCTTATACTTTTCGGTGTACAATTCTTTTGTCTCCTTAGGTAAGTTTATTCCTAGATATTTAATTCTTTTTTGTTGCAGTGTTGAATGGGATTGATTCCTTAATTTCTCTTTCTAATTTTTCATTGTTAGTATATAGAAATGCAAGTGATTACTGTGTATTGATTTTTGTATCCTGCAACTTTGTGAAATTCACTGATTAGCTCTAGTAATTTTCTGATACAATCTTTAGGGTTTTCTATGTACAGTATCATGTCATCTGTAAACAGTGAGAGCTTTACTTCTTCTTTTTCCAGTCTAGATTCCTTTTATTTCTTTTTCTTCTCTGATTGCTGCAGCGAGGACTTCCAGAACTGTGTTGAATAATAGTGGTGAAAATGGACACCCTCATCTTATTTCTGATCTTAGAGGGAATGCTTTCAATTTTTCACCATTAAGAATAATGTTTGCTGTGTGTGTGTGTGATAGTTGCCCAGTTGTGTTTGACTCTTCGTGACCCCATGAACTATATAGCCTGCTAGGCTCCTCTGTCCATGAAATTCTCCAGGCAACAATACTGGAGTAGGTTGCCATTTCCTTCTCCAAATATTTGCTGTAGGCTTATCATATATGGCCTTTACTATGTTGAGGGAGGTTCCTTCTATGCCCATTTTTTGAAGTTTTAATTATAAATGGGTGCTGAATTTTGTCAAAGGCTTTTTCTGCATCTATTGAGATGATCGTATGGTTTTTATCTTTTGATTTGTTAATATGGTGTATCACATTGATTGATTTCTGTATATTGAAGAATCCTTGCATCCCTGGAATATACCCAACTTGATCATGGTGTATGTGCTTTTTGATGTGTTGCTGAATTCTGTTTGCTAAAGTTTTGTTGAGGAGTTTTGCATCTATGTTCATCAGTGATATTGGCCTGTAGTTTTCCTTTTTGTGTTGTCTTTGTCTGGTTTTGGTGAAGGGTGATAGTGGCCTCGTAGAATGAGTTTTGAGATGTTCTTTCCTCTGAAATTTTTTGAAAGCATTTTAGAAGGATAGGCATTAGCTCTTCTCTAAATGTTTGATAGAATTCTTCTGTGAAGCCATCTGGTCCTGGGCTTTTCTTTTTTCGGAGATTTTTGATCACAGCTTCAATTTCAGTGCTTGTAATTGGGTTGTTCATAATTTTTATTTCTTCCTGGTTCAGTCTTGGAAGAATGAACTTTTCTAAGAATCTGTCCATTTCTTCCAGGCTATCCATTTTATTGCCATATAGTTGTTCATAATAGTCTCTTATCATCCTTTGTATTTCTGCATTGTCTGTTGTAACCTCTCCTTTTTCATTTCTAATTTTGTTGATTTGATTCTTCTCTCTTTTTTCTTGATGAGTCTCGCTAAAGGCTTATCAATTTTATCTTCTCAAAGAACCAGCTTTAAGTTTTATTAATCTTTACTATTGTTTCTTTCATTTCTTTTTCATTTATTTCTACTCAGATCTTTATGATTTCTTTCCTTCTATTGATTTTAGGTTCTTTCTGTTCTTTTTTTTCCAGTTGTTTTAGGTGTAATGTTAGGTTGTCTATTCGATGTTTTTCTTGTTTCTTGAGGTAGGATTGTATTTCTATAAACTTCCCTCTTAGAACTGCTTTTGCTGCATCCCATAGGTTTTGAGTTGTCATTTTTTTTATTGTCATTTGTTTCTAGAAATGTTTTTTATTTCCCTTTTGATTTCTTCAGTAACCTGTTGGTTATTTAGAAACATGTTGTTCAATCTCCATGTACTTGTGTTTCTTACAATTTTTTTCTTATAATTGATATCTAGTCTCATAGCATTATGGTCAGAGATGATGCTTGATATGATTTCAGTTTTCTTAAATTTACTGAGGTTTGATTTGTGACCCAAGATGTGGTCTATCCTGGAGAATGTTCCATGTTCACTTGAGAAGAAGGTGTATTCTTCTGCCTTTGGATGGAATGTTCTGAAGATATCAATGAAATTGATCTCTTCTCATGTATATTTAAGACTTGTGTTTCCTTATTACTTATCTGTTTTGATGATCTGTCCATTGGTGTGAGTGGGGTGTTAAAGTCTCCTGCTATTATTGTGTTGCTGTCAATTTCTCCTTTTATATCTGTTAGTGTTTGTCTTGGTGAAGGCAATGGCAACCCACTCCAGTACTCTTGCCTGGAAAATCCCATGGATGGAGGAGCCTGGTAGGCTGCAGTCCATGGGGTCACTAGGAGTCGGACACGACTGAGCAAATTCACTTTCACTTTTCACTTTCATGCATTGGAGAAGGAAATGGCAACCCACTCCAGTGTTCTTGCCTGTAGAATTCCAGGGACGAGGGAGCCTGGTCGGCTGCCATCTCTGGGGTCGCACAGAGTTGGATACGACTGAAGCGACTTAGCAGCAGCAGCAGCAGCAGCAGCAGTGTTTGTCTTATGTATTGAGGTGCTCCTGTGTTGGGTGCATATATGTTTACAATTGTTATGTCTTCCTCTTGGGTTGATCCCTTGATCATTATGGAATGTCCTTCTTATCTCTTTTAATGTTTATTTTAAGGTCTATTTTGTCTGATATGAGGATTGCTACTCCAGCTTTCTTTTGCTTCCCATTTGCATAGAATGTATTTTTCCATCCTCTTACTTTCAGTTTGTATATGTCTTGAGGTCTGAAGTGGGTTTCTTGTAGACAGCATATATATGGGTCTTGTTTTTGTAGCCATTCAGCCAGTCTGTGTCTTTTGATTGGAGCATTTAATTTATTGACATTTAAAGTAATTATTGATATATGTGTTCCTATTGCCATTTTCTTAATTGTTTGGGATTGATTTTGTAGATCTATTTTCTTCTCTTGTATTTCTTGACTATATAAGTCCCTTTAACATTTGTTGTAAAGCTTATTTGGTGGTACTGTACTGAATTCTCTTAACTTTTGCTTGTGTGTTGAATGAGATCCTTCCAGGGTACAGTAATCTTGGTTGTAGATGTTTCCCTTTCCATACTTTAAATATATCCTACCATTCCCTTCTGGCCTTCAGAGTTTCTGCTGAAAGATCATCTGTTAAGTGTATGGGGTTTTCCTTGTATGTCACTTGTTGTTTCTCCCTTGCTGCTTTTAACAATCTTTCTTTGTGTTTCAGTTCATTTCAGTTCAGTCACTCAGTTGTGTCTGACTCTTTGTGACCACATGGACTGCAGTACGCCAGGCCTCCCTGTCCATCACCAACTCCTGGAGTTTACTCAAACTCATGTCCATTGAGTCGATGATGCCATCCAACCATCTCATCCTCTGTCATCCCCTTCTCCTCCTGCCTTCAATCTTTCCCAGCATCAGGGTCTTTTCAAATGAGTCCGTTCTTCACATCAGGTGGCCAAAGTATTGGAGTTTCAGCTTCAGCATCAGTCCTTCCAGTGAACATTCAGAACTGATTTCCTTTAGGATGGACTATTTAGTCTTTGTTAGTTTGATTAGTATGTGTCTTGGTGTGTTTCTCCTTGGGTTTATCCTGTATGGGACTCTGTGTGCCTCTTGGACTTGATTGACTATTTCCTTTTCCATGTTGGGGAAATTTTCACCTATAATCTCTTCAACTTTTCTTTTTCTCTTATTCTTCTGGGACCCCTATAATTCATATGTTGGTGCATTTGATATTGTCCCAGAGGTCTCTGAGACTGTCCTCAGTTCTTTTCATTCTTTTTACAAAAAGTAAAAGGTACTTCTGCTCTTCAGAAGTTATTTCCACCATTTTATCTTCCAGCTCACTGATTCTTTCTTCTGCTTCAGATATCCTGCTATTGATTCCTTCTAGAGTATTTTTAATTTCAGTAATTGTGTTTTTTGTTTATGTTTATTCTTTAACTCTTCTTGGTCTTTGTTAGTTGATTCTTGCATTTCCTCCATTTTGATTTCAATGTTTTTGGTCATCTTTACTATCATTATTGTGAATTCTTTTGCAGGTAGTTTGCCTATTTCCTCTTCATTTATTTGGACTTCTGTGTTTCTCATTTGTTCCTTCATTTGTGCAGTATTTCTCTGGCTTTTCTTTCTTTTTTTTTAGCTTATTATTTGAAGTCTCCTTTTCCTTGGCTTCAAGGAAAGTTGAATTCTTTCCTCGAAGAAGGTTGAATTCTTTCTTCCAATTGGTTTCTGCCCTCCTAAGGTTGGTCCAGTGGTTTGTGTGAGCTTCCTATAGGGTGAGATTTGTGCTGAGTTTTCATTTGTTTATTTTTCCTCTGATGGGCAAGGCTGAGTGAAGTGGTCATCCTGTCTACCAACCCTGATGGTTGGGTCTGTATTTTTGTTTTGTTTGTTGTTTGGATGAGGCGTCCTGCACAGGGTGCTCCTGGTGTTTGGGTGATGCTGGGTCTTGTATTCCAGTGGTTTCTTCTGTGTGACTTCTCATATGTGATACTCCCTAGGGTTAGCTCTCCGATAGTATAGGCTCTTGGAGTCAGTGCTCCCACTCCAAAGGCTCAGGGCTTGATCTAGTTGAAGACTTTTCCTGTCTCATTCTCTGCTCTCCTCAAAGACAGCGATTTTTCTCTGAAGCTGTTATTGTTTCATTCCTTATTGAACCTCCCATCTTCAGACTTCCTCAAGAAAGGCCATTTCTTTTGTGACTCATTGTCTGGAAGAATTTCCATTTCACTGGCTAATGATTTTCCATGAAAGTTAATGGACAAGTGCTTTGAGTTGGTTTGGGTGGTGGGAAAAACGCCATCTACACACGGTTCTCTCTGGTGAGGTCCATGGGGTTAGGTGTGTGGAAAGGTTATGGTGGCAACAGAGGTAAGGATCTTTAGATGGCTCATGACTATAGCTTTTGCAGATGGCCTTTAATGCGGCCCCCAACCCCCACCAAATTTTCAAGTAAACGAATCTTTTAACTGACTGCAAGGTAAGCCATTCTCTTCTAGAGTCAGGGGAAAATCTTCTCTAGGAGAGGAATTCTCCGTGAAGAATCCAGGTAGAAATGTCATTGCTAGATAGCCTTCCTCCTCCAGTTGGTTTATAGCACACTGTGTTCTTTAAATGAGGGCAGAATATGTTGCACTGAAGCTAAAAGGACTTCAGTGTGAAATTTGCAAAGAACAGCAAAATGCTATTTTTTTCTATTTACACTAATAACTGATATTTAGCTCAGTCTGTTTCTTTTTGGTTAATAGTCTTTGAAGCAAAAACATGTATGCATAAATATGTGTGTGTTTATATATGTATGTATATACTTTAAAGGTAGGTTTATATAAGTTGATTTTAGCTTCCATAATTTAGCCATGAAAAAAAAAAATCAAATTGCTGATTCTTTGTCAGGAAAGAGTGAATAGTGCTCAAATGTGATAGACTAGAGATATCATGAAGCTCCCAGTATTCTTGTTTGCTATTTTTTGCTTGTAGATCTAGCCATATAGATATTTATACATCTGTCTATATATAGCTTTACATCCCATGGGAACATGTGCTTTTCTTTTCCTGAGGAATCTTCTTTTGGAAATGGCTGAGCAATAAGCGTTTCCTTTGTAGTTGCGGAGGGGATGGGACCCTGTGAATTATTACAGTGATGCTGGGGTGAGGTGTAGCAAAGAATAATTGCCACACTTTCCATGTCATCAGAAGTGAGATACTCCAAATACTTGAAGACTGAGGTGAAAAAGACGCACTATTGTGCAAGCAGGGTTTGCTGTGAAGTTTTTCTTGTTTTGTACATACTGAAATGCCAGTGCTGTTGTAATTAGTGGTTCATGGTGGAGCATAAGATGAGACAAGATCCAAGCAATCTTTTAAATATGTTGTCCAAGCTACGTTTTTCTTTCTTTCTTTTTTGGTGCTTATTTGATCACAGAGAGAAATGTGTATCGTCTTATTTGGAAAGAGGATTGAAAAACACGTACAGCTGTGAAACCTCGAACTGTATACCTCATAAGTTCCCACCTTGTTTGCCTCTGTATTCACAGAGGGAAGCTTTTTTTCTACTCTGGGACCTGAATAGGAAATATTGGAGATTTATATTTTTAAAGAATTAGTAAATAAACTGTTGGTCTGTTTAACATTTTAGTTTCTTTTAGCTGTAATTCTGAAGTAGACTTAAAAGTTGGCAAAGTCCTAATCATAATGCAAGACTGTTAAAAATACCCTATTTTTTTTTTTTTTTTGGTTTTAAATTATAGTGCTGATAGAAGGTTAGCACCTTTCTTCTTTTAAAAACTGTAGCCTAGTATTTATACCTGACTGTGCTGTCTCAGTGTGTTAGATCTCAAGCTCTATTTTAGAACCATGAAGATCTTTAAAAAGTAGGAAAATAGTCTTGATGTTTATCACAGTGTTTAAGTAAGATAGTGAGATTTTTTTCTAATGTGAAAGTTCTCTGTTGCAAGGAATGCAAATGTAAAATGCATAAAACTTGAACACCCTCACCGTTTAGGTGAAGCAGTGTATTTGGAGGAGGCAAAAACCACTGTAAGTCACGTGTCTCTTCAGGTTCTACTCTCAGAATGGCTTCTGATTTGTTTAGTGACCTTGGCCATCATGGTCTAACTCCATTTTCATTTTCCCTCTTGACACATGGAATTCCTTTATACTAACCTGCTTTCCCTGAACATACTTTGGAGGAAAGATGTTGTATAAAGACCAATTAACAATAATATTGCTTATCTCAAGAGTGAACTTCAATCTGAAATGAGAATGCAATTCACTGGTATTTTTGACCTTGTAATCCTTACCAAAATAAAGAAATAAACAAAATCTAAGTATATTTTAATGAAATATTCCAGATAAATGAAAGTTAATTACCATATAAGACATATTCAATATGGAGTTTTTTAAATATGAAAATTTGTTATAGGAAGTTGGCAGCTTGAAAATCCTTGCTTTATTACTTAGCGAATGATTCAGGGTTTCATCATATTTATTGTCAATCTCAGTTTTTGGGTACCTAGGAATTCAAAATTATATGTTCAGCTGACCCTTTAATTAGCTCTCATTCTGTCTTACATGATTTATAGCCTGGCGGCTCACATATAAAAATGATGTATGATTTAATGAAGTGAAAAGGCAGAATAGATTCCCACCTTCAATTGTTTAATGATCTTCTCTGGCTGGTGACTAGAGTGCTGTGGGCAGACAAGCAGCAGTTACATCCCCTCATTCATTTATCCTTGCAAGGACTGGAAGATTCATTTTTGCTATGATATATGATTGTTTGCAAATATTCTTTTGTTTCATTAGAAAATAAGAGCATTGATTCAGGTATCTTGAATTAGTCATAAGAGAAATACAAGAGAGGCTATTGACTCAAATTCTCTTCATTTTGCATTTTTATTTTATTGCTTTAAATGCAGATACTGTGGGGAAGGCAATACAGTGTTTAATCCACAGGGCTGTGCAGTGTGTTAGCACCACGGGTCCATTAAGTCCCTAAGAGTTTATGGAGTACACTAGGTGCTGATTGAGGCCCTGGGTTACAGCAGTGGCCAAGAGAGGTGAGGCTGCTTCATGGAAGGATGGCTGACAAACCAATAAATAACTGCATTAATATGATCATTTCTAACTTGTGTTATGGGGTGAGTGAGTGCAGAGCAGCTTTAAGAAGATGCTCTCGGAGTGCATGCAGGGAGTGCAGGGTCTCTCTAGAGCTGGTGGTGGTGGGAAGGATGCTCCAGCCAAGACCTCCATAATATGACGCTTACAGCGCATGAGGGTCTGGAGTCAGCGCTCCTGAGCAGAGGGCACAGAGAACACAAGTCCAAGGAGGAGGGAGCTTGGTGGTCACGAGGAATAGAAGGAGGGAAATAGGGATGAGGACTGTGTTCACGAGCAGGAGAGGTAGGAGTTGAGAACTGACGGGGCAGGTGGTGCAGGGCGCGGCAGGGCACAGTAAGGAAGGCCCTGTGTTCCAGCAGGTGTCACACTCCAAAGGCTTTTTCTGAGGTTCTCCCAGTCTCTGTGCTCACCAGCACCCCACAGGCACTGTCGTGCCCCTGTTATTTCTGCATACCCCAAGAAGACGTGGTCCTACTTAAATAACAGAGAGTACAGAGTTCTGGGGTCAAAGCATGTATGAAAGTGTCCCATTAAATACATTAAGGATTCCCACCCTCTCCCAGCAATTTTTTATTTTGAAAAATTGCAAATATGCAGAAAAGTTGCAAAACTACTCATGTAGAGTCACCAGTTGGCAATAATTTGTCACCTTCGCTTTATCCCTTTCTCTTTGTGTGCACACTTGGGTTTTGTTTGGTTTTGCTGAAGCATTTCAATGTTTGTTGCAGACATTATAACTTTTCACCATGAACTTAAATACTTCAGCATCTATCTGATCATGTCAAAGAAATTTAACAATATAATACTTTTACCTACAATATAGCCTATATTGAAAATTTTCAGATTGTTCCAATCACGGCCTTTGTAGCTGATTTTTTAGAACAGTATTGATATTTTTGAAGAGTATAAGCCAGTTCTTCAGAATCTCTCTCAGTTGGATTTGTCTGGTGTTTCCTCATGATCAGCTTCAGGTTAAATATATTTATCAAGAATGCTCCATAGGTGTGTATCAAGTGGCTCACGATGGTTGTCTGTTGTCATGTTAATCACTGGTAAAGGTGTCTCTGCCAGATTTCTGCACTGTAAGGGTATTTTTTTCCCTTTGGAATTGATAAGTAATCTGTGGCAAGATACTTTGAGACTCCATGACTATCTTGTTTCCTAATTGCCTTTCATTTAATGATATTAGCATCTTCAGATGCATCTTTCTCGAACTGATTGTTACTATGGTGATTGTGAAAATGATGACTTTCTCTTGTTCATTCTATAGTCATTACCCACTCCAGTACTCTTGCCGGGAAGGTCCCATGGATGGAGGAGGCTGGTAGGCTGCAGTCCATGGGATCGCTAGGAGTCGGACATGACTTCACTTTTACTTTTCACTTTCATGCATGGGAGAAGGAAATGGCAACCCACTCCAGTATTCTTGCCTGGAGAATCCCAGGGACGGGAGAGCCGGGTGGGCTGCCGTCTACTGGGTTGCACAGAGTCGGACACGACTGAAGTGACTTAGCAGCAGCAGCATTAGTTGGCTTACTTCTGTAAAGAAAACTTTTCCTCCTCCTATCCTCATTAAAAAAAAATTAGTATGGATTCCAGGATGTTTTTTTAAAAGTCATGTTAAAATCTAGTCATGTCATTAGACATCTTGATGCTATAATTGTCCCAAATTTAACTAGTGATAGCCCCTTCAAGCTAACAATTTTGATCCATTTTTGAGTACTTTCTTTTTTCTCCAGTACAGAAACAGATTTTAGGCAATACTTTGTGCTTTTTCTTCCCTAGACTAAGAATCAGTGATTTCTCCCAAATGTCCTGGTTTATTTTAGTGGAGAATGATATTTAGAAACCAGTATCTTGGAACTAGATGTGTTTATTGCTACCAGCATATCATTGTTTTCAGAGGGGGGTGGCGGGTGGTGTTTCTGCTTCTGGAAGCATTCAGTGGACAGAACTAGTAGATACATGCAGAGAATCATAAGTTCTTACTAATACCTTGAATTCCAATCCAACATGACAGCATATTTTCTCCTCTCATTCTATTTCTGTATCTCCTTTCTCCTACAGAGAAATTCCTGGCTCCCAACAATATCAATATATTAATATTTACTAATTTGTAGTTACATTAACTCCCTCCCCCAAATTTTAAAATTGTGATGTCAATCCCAGTACCAGCAATAAACTCATTAAGTCCAAGATCACACCACTCTTCTTTCTGCCCATAGAAAATATTTCATTGAGGATGTAAGTCATATACTGCATTCAGAAGTTACCTCCATTCTTCTGTATGGTTATCTTGTCTGTCTGACATGCAATTAGATATATTTGTTTGTGTTTCAAACCAAATTCAGTTTCTTCCATCCTTATTTAAATTTAAATTATTAAATAAAGCATTAACATGGTTTAAAAGTCAAAACTGTATAGAAAGATGTATTCAGTACTTCCAAGCTTTAACTTTAAGCTCTAATGAGACAGCAGGGTAGGTACTTAACATTAGTAAACAGGGCAGCTTCATCAATGTGGCATAATGGGTATCGATACACTCGTAGAACTTTAAAGGACCATGCAATAATAATTCTTCTTGCTTTGATCCTAGCATTAGTACTTTCCCCTCTTGTTAATCTTCTAAATTTATACCTAAGAATTTTATATATATATATATTTTTAGTAGCATACTCTGTGTGTCTATGTGTGTATGTGTGTGAGAGAGAGAAAATATTGATGTGTGTGTTTTCATTGTTTTTTCATCTTCTATAGAGCAGTGGTTTTCATGTGTCTTATTTGTGAGGTCTAAAATAGTTTCAAAGAAAAAGAAAAAGATCATTTTATTTATATGATTTTCCTTTGTGTTCTCCTGAGATAGTTAAAATATGGGCATATTTGGGGAAACAAAAGGGTGAAAAAGTGAAAAGGGTATGTTCAATCAGGTCTAAACTAGTTAAAATTACACAAAGTGTCTGGTTGTTTAATATTTTTGCACATACATGTAAATACATATGTATATTTCAGGGTTTTTTTTTGTCCAGCATGATATACTTTGAGAAGTGTAAATTAATGGATCGTACAGACTTTAGAGAAGCCATAAACTTTTTATATAACATTGTTATTTGGAACCTAAGCCAGAGAAACTTCAAATGAATAAAAAGTTTCTTGTTGAAGGTAATGGCAGGAAAATCACTTCTACTTTTGGCATGGTTTGTTTACTCATGAAACAAAAATTAATTGCAGTTATGTCTTGAATATTTTCTCTCAACATCTCTGTAATTCTTGGATGCTTTGATTATTAGTGTCAAGTGTGATGTATCATAAAATGTATATTTGACAATTTAGGCAAGCAATTTCAGTGTTAGCCCACAGAACATATACATCCTGGCATCTTGCAAAGTGGATGGGGTTTGAATTAGCAGTCTTTCAGAAGTGGAGTGCTGGGTTGCTTGGGGGTCTCCTTTTGTTTTTATGATTTGCTAATCTAAAGTCGAATGGCATTGAAACATGTATACTATCAGGTAAGAAACGAATCGCCAGTCTATGTTCGATACAAGATACAGGATGGGATGGGAGGTGGGAGGGGGTTCAGGATTGGGAACTCATGTACACCTGTGGGTGATTCATGTCAATGTATGGCGAAACCAATACAGTATTTTAAAGCAAAATAAAATAAAAATTAAAAAAAAATAATAAAGTCGAATGGGTGATAAAGACAGGAGGTCCCAGAATAGCATGATTTCCTCTCCTAAAAATTAATCAGTTTTAAAAGCCCACAAAACTTCCTCTTACTTATCCAAATTTCACTTTTGAAAGGTTTATGTATATTAAAAGATTCGAATACTGACTGGAAGGGTTAAGCTCCTTTCAGCCATTTATACTGTAGTCTGATTCATTTTAATCTGTTTACTTTCCTTCTAAATCCTAGAGGAGCTGCAGCAAGACTGCATTTTTAAAAGAAGAGGTGAATGTCTTGTAGCACCTAGGGAACTTCAAGGACCATCCCGGGAGGAATGCCCCTGCTGTGTGGAAGTGAAGAGGGGTGGGATTTGGCGGTGGAGGGGCAGAATGCACTGTTAGGAGGAGGGAGATTCCTTTGTAAACGTAGCCCAGGCCAGAATTTTTTTTCTAGTCTTCAGTTCTGCACAGGGCCCTGGCTATCCAGAATCCAGCAGGAACTGATGTTCCTAATACTGACACAGTGTAATTGATCTGACTGTTCTGCTCCTTTGAGATTTGTCTATGGAAAGAGGCTATTCCACTGAACCTCAGATCCACCTCTGGGTGCTGCTGCACTAAGGCAGGCTTGCCTAAATTGGAGATGAAACTCTATATTCTATTATAATTTCTTCATGCCTTATGACTGAGTTTTTCCATCAGAAGAATTAATAATCCTCAAGGTCATATGTACATGAATCAGAGCACTAGAAGGTACCCAGAGATTTTGTTTATTAGTCTCTTTAAGTCCAGTTCCCAAGAGGCAGACATGGTTGACATGTCTGTCAAAGACAGGAGTGACAGGGCTTGGGCCACAATTCAGGTCTCTCCCCTCTCAGCCCAGGCCTTACTCCCTTGCCCGCACACCTATGATTTACTGTAACTGAACTGACCTCTCTTTTTCTCTTGAAAGGAATGTTTGAGCAAATTTCTGGGCCATGAATGCATTGGTATCTGCTTTCAAGAAAGACTACTTGTAGAAAATTAGAGATCATAGTTTCATTTTATGCAAGTATGGTTAAGTATATGTAGGTCACAGGTTTTTAAAACACACACACACACACAATTTAGATGATAAGCCCATTTTTTTACCGTGTTTTTTCACATGACCTAATCTGATAAATTTGGAAACTTGGGTGCATGTTCATATAATTTCATTGCATCTTCCCTTTGCAGTAAAATGTGAAGTAGCACTGTGGTTAAGAGTGCACACTGGGGTGTGTACCTGCTCACTGTTTACTAGCTATGTGAACTAAAAAAGCTCCTGTTTCCTTATTTGAAAAACCAGTTTAACAGTACATAGCTCATCAGGTTATGTGAGGATTACATTAGAAAATGCAGAAAATGGCTAGCATAGTGCCTGGCGCTTTGTAAATGCACAGTAACTGTTATCCACTGCCGCCACCATCATGGTCATCATGGTCATCATAATTATTATTATTGACACTGCCTGGAAAAGAAAGTCTCTACAGACCAAGCCTCTCAAATTCAGGACTCAAGTGCTATTTGTCTTGTTTTCTATTTCATCATGTCATACTGTTTTTTCAGATATTCTAACTGCATTAAACCTTAAATCAGTTCATTTAGTTTTTTTCTATCAACAGACTATTTGTTTTTAAAGTTTTAGGCTTATAGAAAAATCAAGGAGAAATTAGAGTTCCCTATATATACTGTTTCACTCCTCAGTTTCCCCATTCTTGTCACTTTGCATTTGTATGGTATATTTCTTACAGTTGATAAACCAGTGTTGATACATTACTGTTAACTAAGGTTCATAGTACACATTAGGGTTGACAGTTTGTACTGTACTGTTCTATGGGTTTTGTCAAATGCATATTGTTATCCACCTTTGCCTAAAAATCTTCTGTGCTCTACTAGTTCATCTCTCTCCCCTTCCCAACCACTGAAAACCACTGATTTACTGTCTCCATAGTTTTGCCTTTTCTAGAATATCTTATAGTTGGAATCATAGAGTATGTGGCCTTTTCAGACTGGTTTTTTTTTTTTTTTTCCCCCACTTAACAGTATTTACTTAAAATTCCTGCATGTCTTTTGGTGGCTTAGTAGCTCATTTCTTTTTATTGCCAAATAATACTCCATTGTATGGATATGCCACAGTTTCTTTATCCATTTGCTAACTGAGAGATATCTTAGTTGCTTCCAAGTTTTGGAAATTATGCATAAAGATGCTATAATCATCTATATACAGGTTTTGGGGTGAACATAAGCTTTTAACTTATTTGGGCAAATACCCAGAAGCACAATTACTACAGCATATGCTAAGACTTTATGTTTAACTTTGTAAGAACTGTCTGTGTTTTTAAGTAGCTTACCATTTTCTATATATGGCAATGAATGAGAGTTCCTATTGTTCCACATCCTCACCAGCATTTGGTATTGTCAGTGTTGGATTTGACCATTCTAATAGGTATCTTGTAGTTTTAATTTGCAGTTCCCTGATTATATATGCTGTGGAGCATCATTTCATATTCTTATTTACCATCCGTATATCTTCTTGGTTGAGAGTGTCTATTCAGATCTTGTACCCTTTTTTAAATTGTGTTGTTTCTTATTGTTGAGTTTTAAGAGTTTTTAGTACATTTTAGATACAAATTCTTTATTAGATAAGTGTTTTACAAATATTTTCTCCCAGTCTGTGACTTGCTTTTTATTCCCTTAACAGTATTTTCACAGAGAAGACTTTTTTTCAGTTCGGTGAAGTTCCACTTATCAGGTTTCTTCTTCATGGATCATGCTTTTGGGGCTGTATCTAAAAACAACCGTCAAATCCATGATCACTGAGATTTTCTCTGATCTTCTAGAAGTCTCATTGTTCTGTGATTTACAGTTACATCTATGATACATTTTGAGTTAATTTCTGTGAAAGGTATTATCAAGATTTATTTTTTAATGTGGATTTCCAGTTACTAGTTCATTTAATTTTTCTCTAGTAAGTGAATTACCATTATTCTTAAGAAAGATATTTTAATCACTGAAAACCAGGAAGAATATTTCATTCCTTTTCAGCAAACAATCTCCTTAACCTATCTGGAGAAATATTATCAACAATATAGAATTGTTTATCAGCAAAGTGTTTTGGTATTTGGTCTTTTATTATATTTTTGGATGCTTTGGAAAGACAGTGGAATGGTGCATATGATTTAAAGCTGGTTGTATTTCTTAACTAAAACCTAGTTATTCAATAGAATGTTTTGTATAGTTATTGTTCAAGTGCTTTCACCCTTTTGCAACTTTTTTTTTTAATCTATTTATCTTTTGAGTTACTGGTTTGGGGGATTGTTGAAATGCTTGCCTCCTTCCCTCTCTCCCTTTCTCCTTCCCTTCCTTCCTACTTTCCTCTCTCCCTCCCTTTTCTTCTTTCCTTCCTGTCTCTCACCTTCCCTTTCTCCCTCTTCCCTCTCCTTTCTCTTTCTTTCCTTCTAAGTCACTGTACTTGGCTAACAAGTCTTAACATCGTCTGACATTACTGATCCTAGGAATAAAAACGTGAGATGATCACTGGGAAAAATTCTAGGCACAGAGTCCAGACAGTTCATAAAACCCATATATTTCAAATCATGCAAACTTTGTGAAACATTTTCAGAAATACAGTTGCCAGTGATTTGGTTATACAGGCCCATTTAAAGGATAGGTTTTCAAGTACTTGAAGCGATTTGTGTTTTTCAAACTCTCAGACTTCATGAAAACTAAAAGCCATTTCTTCTCTGAACGTTTCCTCTTAGGCTTTATTCTACCTTCTTTTTAGCATTACTGTAGCCACTCACAGTATGATGGTTTGCTTAATGTTAAAGCAAATCATCTGAAAGATAAAATTAAATAAAGGGTTTATTCTTTTTAAAATTTTACTTAATCAAACGGCAAAGTAGAAATAGGTTTATGTTGTACTTTTAATAAAGAGTTTCAAGTGAGAAGGCCTTTGCTCCTAAATGGTATGTGGTATGATGGTATGATGCACTCACAGTGAAAGAATTATTAATCAATTTAATAAATAATGTTTGCATTTGGTCCAGCTGTTCTTTATAGGATGTATTTTTACTCGCTTTGTTCTTTTGTGATTTCCTACCTATTCCTATCTTAAATCTGCTTTGTTTGAAATTATCTATGTTACAAACAATAAGTATATAAGTCAGACATGGAAATTCCAAAGTACCTTTGTCTCCAGTACACAGGGCGTTCACGTAGCATCATTTGTAGTAGAGTGAACTGAAAAGGACTCAAATGTCAATTTATAGTAGACTAGATAAATAAGCTGTGATGTCTTCATAGAATACCATAGATCATTGGAAATGAATGATTTATAAATACACACAACAAAATCAACAAAACTCACAAAAGAATAAATACTGCATAATTTCACTTTTAGGAAGCTTGAAAACAGGCACATCTAACAGGCTGTTAATAAATTAAGGGCGGCTTGAAGCATCTGTCAGGCTCTCACAGTGTGCATGCGTGCTTGGCTGTGTTCGGCTCTGCGACCCCTTGGACTCCAGTCCTCTAGACTGCTCTATCCGTGGAGTTTTCCAGGCGAGAATCCTGGAATAGGTTGCCATTCCCTTCCCAGGGTACCTTCACACCACTGGCGTCAAACTTCATTTCCTGCATCGGCCGGTGGGTTCTTTACCACTGAGCCACCTGGGAAGCCCCACTATAGTATGCTGTATCATTTTATCACCTTAATTAGATGTCTGCTAGGTTTTAATATCAATAAAGGTAGGGTGGGTTTCCAATCTGTCTTGTCCACTGTAGTACTTAGAACATGATGGGAACATAGTAAGTGTTGAATGGATGAGGAATTTGAACATCTTGAATTGATCCATAAACCAGAAGTCAACTAAAATTTTCTTTGATGTATATCTTATGAATTTCTAGCTTCAAAATTTACCTTTCTTATTGCATTATTTATAGATCCAAGAGCAGTTGGTATTTATTTTTGGTATACAATTTTTGGGTAGGTGCTAGGCAGTGAGAGGAATCAAGGCAGAGATTTTATTCTCGATAACTTTTAAAGTGGATTAAAACAAAACAAAACTAGCCATCAGCTTATTTTAGACACGAATCTCTTGTTTGCATTGGAGAGATATTTTGCAGCTGACCCTCTGTTTTAAGGAAGGGTGCTGCATATTTTAAAGGCACCTTGCAAGAATATTTTTGCTTTTCAGCAGAGCTCTGCATAGAACCTTTGCTTCATAGAGATGGATGGGGCTGGGGAATGGATGTCTGAGTATTCTAGCAGGAGTGAAATCAAGTCATCCAGTTAGAGTTGAAATGCCATCTTTTTGTTGTTGCTAACAAGCCTGTCTTTCACATCCAACCCTTTCTTGATGTACTCAAGAAAACCCATGAGTACATCAAAGCCCTTGCCCATTTCGTTGTTTTATTTGTGGCTTCACAGAGTTGCATTAAGAAATAGTGTGCTATCAGCCTTGGTGGAAACACTTTTTCCCTTCCTAATGCCTTTAGAAAAAATTATTCCCATACTAATTTAAACATTGAACTCTATTCCTGTGAGACAGTTCCAAACTCCAAACTCTGTCATATATGAGGGTGGTAGCTACCTTTTGGATAGCTGGTTTTTGTACTTAAGTTACTTCTCTATCTACCTATCCTTTACTAAATTTAGGCTCTCATTTCCAGGTCATGTGACTGACTCACAGAGACAAGGTAAAATTTAGAAAGGAACATTCCCCCAAATTTAGTCTCACTTAAGTCTCACAAAGCTGTGAGAGAAGATGGCATTAGGATTTTGACAGTGAATTCTGGGATCCTGGGAGGAAGGGGATGACAGTGAAAAGGAAGAAAGTTGGGCTGGCAGATGGTGAAAGCCGTGAGTTAAGGAAGGGATGGAATGTTGCCTTCAGTTACACTTTATCCCCCACTCCCCTGCACTTCCTTGAAAATGACAGCAAATCTCAAAAGGCTCATGGGAAGGCAGGACTTGACTACAGGCTAATAAAATGGCAAAGGGCTCATTTCAGAATGCTTTGGTGAGTCATCTTGTGGGACTTCTGCTTTAAAACATCATTACCGCTTAACTGATAAAGTATGCCTAACTAATCTGAGCTTCAGGATTAACTCTCAAATGATTTAGAAGATGAAATGAGATGCTTTTTAAGCTTTCTTTATTGTTTTTAAATAGTAGGGGTAGTTATTTTTTTAATCTACATTCTTTAAAGGAAAAGAATTGTGTTTTTGTAATAACATATGTTAGGCTAGCAAAACAGTGCTTGAACTAATGCTCAAAACTTCCAAATACTTATTTTTGGACTAATTTAAACTAGTGAGTTTAAAATTTATTTTAACTTCTGTCACTTCAATTTTTTTTATTTTTAAAGAGGAAAAATGAATAGCTAACCATCAGAGACTAGACTGGCTTTGCTTTTGTAAATGGGGGATTAGGATTTGTCTGTTCTATAAAGGACACACAGCATTTAGATTAAGCATAATCTGATTGTATTGCAATACAAAGACCATTCAAGACAGCTCAGTGTCCAGCGTCTGTAAACACCATATGACCACTGATTGGTCTGGGGGAGGGTATTAATAGAAAGGTAATGATGAGTTTTAATCCAGATCCCTAAAGCACAGCAGTTGTGGCTGAAAATGAGTTTCCTTTCAGACTTTAGACATATTTATAACAACATGATAAATTCAAGTCTTTTTTTTTTTTTAACTCCCACAAAGAATGCCTATTTAATTTTACTATTATTTAATTAGGTAGTTTTCTTGTCCCAGATTTCTTTAGAATATAATATAGATGTTTGACATTTATTTAAAATTAAACTGACTGCATAATTTATTATCCAGAGCAGGACATATGGAGGATAAAAGTGGGTATTATTAATAGTTACCCAGGGAAAAGGCATAAACCAGGATTCTTCTGGGTAAACTGGCATAGATGACCACCCAACTTAAAAGTCATATTTTTAACTTTTATTTATATCCTCCAATAAAATTATAAAATTACAATTAGGGTATTAGAGAACCAAATGTCCTTTCCAAATGTCATTCAAAATGTATGGTTCTTTGGTAGTGAAAAAAAAGAATGTAAAAATAATAAAAAGCAAAATATGAGTCTGTGGTCACAATAAGCTCTCTAAATGCGAAACTTGCTTAAATCTGATGCATAAATTGTGTTTTATTTTCATCTTGTGTTTCTCAAGTATATTGTTTAGCAAGCACGTACTCATCGTTTATACTATGTTTGTGTTTCACTGATATCATTATTCATAGTTGACCTATGGTACAGGACTGTCTGTGGTACAACAGACTGGTTCCAAATAGGGAAAGGAGTACATCAAGGCTGTATATTGTTACCCGGCTTATTTAACTTATATGCAGACTACATTATGAGAAATGCTGGGCTGGATGAAGCACAAGCTGGAATCAAGGAGCACTATCAATAACCTCAGATATGCAGATGACACCACCGTTATGGCAGAAAGTGAACAAGAACTAAAGAGCCTTTTGATGAAAGTGAAAGAGGGGAGTGAAAAAGTTGGCTTAAAACTCAACATTCAGAAAACAAAGATCATGGCATCTGGTCCCATCACTTCATGGCAAATAGATGGGGAAACAGTGGAAACAGTGACAAACTTTACTTCGGGGGACTCCAAAATCTCTGCAGATGGTGACTGCAGCCACAGAATTAAAAGATGCTTGTTATGACCAACTTAGACAGCATATTAAAAAGCAGAGACATTACTTTGCCAACAAAGGTCCGTCTAGTCAGGCTATGGTTTTTCCAGTGTTCATGTATGGATGTGAGAGTTGGACTATAAAGAAAGCCAAGTGCCGAAAAATTGATGCTTTTGGACTGTGGTGTTGGAGAAGACTTGAGAGTCCCTTGGACTGCAAGGAGATCAAACCAGTCCATCCTAAAGGAAATCAGTCCTGGATAGTCATTGGAAGAAATGATGCTAAAGCTGAAACTCCAATACTTTGGCCACCTGATGCAAAGAGCTGACTCATTTGAAAAGACCCTGATGCTTGGAAAGATTGAAGGCGGGAGGAGAAGGGGATGACAGAAGATGAGATGGTTGGATGGTATTACCAACTCAATGAACATGAGTTTGAGTAAGCTCCAGGAATTGGTGATGGACAGGGAGGCCTGATGTGCTACAGTCCATAGGGTCTCAGGGTCGGACACGACTGAGCAACTGAACTGACCTGACAGAGACTGTCATGCTGTTCTGCATAGGATAATAAAAACTTGATAACTATGAAAGATTTAATTTTAGAATCAACATTTGTTGGTTGACTCTTCTCTCTTCCAAGCACAGTGGCCCTAGTTTCCTAACCATAAAGTTTGATTAACATAGACCAAAGTAGAGCTCTACTTCAGCTTCCAAAGGGCCTTGATTAGCTTAAACAATCAGTATTTCCCATCCCATTAGCCACATTATTATTATCATTATTATCATTATTTTTATTAGTGATACTCCCCTGGTGCAGGCATGAACAACTGGACTGGGTACTGGCATTTTAATTGAGCTACTGGAAACAGACTCTGACTTTCCTACTGGAAGTAATTGAAGCTGTAGCTTTAGGAGGTACTGCAGATCCTCTGAATATCAGATCAAGCCTTAGAGTGAGTACAACACCCTAAAGTGCTGGTGTAAACATAGTATTAGGGATACTGTTCAGCTTCTGGATAAAGCCAAACTCTGTCACTGGGGTTTGGTTTTTGGTTCCAGAAAGCAATAACTTTTCTTTTAGAAAATAATTCTTGCTGCAGTTACTTTTATTAATAACTTCTGTTGCTTAAGATTTGAGTTGGAGTTTCAGTTACTTGCAACCAAAGACTTTCTAACTAGTACTAGATTTAAAAATAATTGAAAACCATTTAATTTGCAAATATTTGGAAACATTATTTGAGAAGAGGACTGGCAGGCTATTTTTGTGATTGATATAGGAAGGTCTTTGAGTCTGCATATTGGTTTAGGTAGGAGACAAGATGAAGAGTGAAAAATGTAAGAAAAATTGCCCTAGTCAGGATAATTCAGTACAAAGAGAAACAATGGGAACAAAGAGAAAGGTGTGTTACAAGGAGAAAGGAGTAAGAAAAATGTTACAGACATACTTGATAGTGAACCAATTTTGATGAGAAGCTAAAAAAGTAGTTAAACATTGAACTCACCTTTGTGGCTTTGGGTGGCCTAGACAAGATAGCCAGATATAAAAGGTCTAGTCATAGCAAGTACCTTCATCTTTTTATCTATAATTGTGAAGTGTTAGTCGCTCAGTCATGCCTGACTCTTTGGGACCCCATGGACTGCAGCCCACCACGCTCCTCTGTTCATGGGGTTTTCCATGCAAGGATACTGGAATGGTTTGCCATTTCCTTCTCTAGGGGATCCTGCCAACCAAGGGCTCTAACCTGGGTCTCCTGCACTGCAGGCAGATTCTTTACAGACGGAACTACCAGAGAAGCCCCTTTTATCTGTAATTACAATTCACCTATTTGTGAGGCTTGCACTGCAGCTGTGCAGTGGAGCATTGCAATTGTATCCAGTATTCTGTGGTAACAGAAGAATTTGATTTGTGGGGACAAGATCCAGGCAGAAGAATCGGTTTTACTCTCGTTAGCTCAACTACTTTATCTCTCTTACAGAGTAAAGGTTAGTACATTGAAATGCTTCTTTGGCTAGAGCTTTATGACCAGTGCACAGTTATCTTTTGATTCACTGTGAATTTTGAGCTCTTGAACACTAGATTATTTTTATTGTCTTTTTTTCCCCTTCCCAAATGGAGAGAACCCATCTGTAGAGGAAAATTATCATATACAGGCTAGAACTTGCTTTTCCCTCTTGCAACTTCTAACATTACGTAACCACAAAATTTCACAGTCCTTTTCTCAGAAAATTTTTACCAAAAGTCTAAGATTGGTATCATGCTTTATAGATAATAGATGGTTTGCTCCTAGAAGTCTAGAGTTCCTATTTTGATGTGTGCATTTTTGTGTGCAAGAGAATAATTCTTTAGAATGGAAAAGGTATTCCAATGACCTGATCTTTGTAAGGATTAATGATTTGGGATCTTTGGCCTTTTACTTCAGGAGAAGGTGTCTAGCACTCTGTTCTAGTTTTATAGCCATGTAGTATTCACTTGTGAGCTTCAGTTATTGATTAAAGTTAAAAAAACTACAAAAGTTGGGTTCAGTAGGTAGAAATGACATTCAGAACACAAATATCCTTTGTGGCTTAAGAAGGGTACCTTCCATGAGTACAGGACTCCATATGTTGCTGCTGCTGCTAATTAAGATTACACTAATGAGACAGAATTTTTAAAAAATTATTTTTAATTGAAGGATAATTGCTTTAAAATACTGTTGTTATCCATCAGCATGAATCGCCCATAGGTATATATATGTCCCCTCACTCTTAAAACCCCCCTTCCACCTCCCACCTCCTCCTACCCTTCTAGGTTGTCATGAAGCCCTGGTATGAGTTCCCTGAGCCGCAGCAAATTCCCCTTGGCTACCCATTTCCATATGGTAGTGAATATGTTTCCATGGCACTCCATCCATTTGTTCCTCCCTCTCCTTCCTCCCTGCTCCCCACCATGTTTTCAGTCTGTTCTATATGTCTGCCCGAATGAGATAGAATATTTTGATTTCCATCAATATCTTTATGCTGTTTTGGGACTTTAAAGTATGTCGCCAAAAGAAAATGGTTTTACATGTTAGTCTGTTGCCTTTATTGAAAAGCTAGTTTTGAATACACTGGTATCTAAATCTCCATTAATTTAATAACTATAAATCATGCAATGGCCTCACACTTGGAAGATATATGATTAATAGGAGTGACAGGCAATCCTCTTTGAAGAAGGGACATAAGAAAGATGGAAAAGGACAAAATCATATTGATCCACCCTTCTACACTGTCCTTAGTGAATCACTGTGCTCGGTCAGTTTTTATTTAACTCATTTGTTGTTGTTTAGTCAGTCATATCCAACTCTTTTGCAACCCCATGGGTTATAGCCCTCAGGCTCCTCGGTCGGTGGGGTTATCCAGGCAAGAATATTGGAGTGGGTTGCCACTTCCTTTTTACAGGGGATCTTCTGGACTCAAGGATGGAACCACATTCCCTGCATTGCAGGCGGATTCTTTACTGCTTAGTCATTGGGAAAGCATGTAATATGCATTTCATAAATTCATTGTTTGGGAAATTTTCTTTCAAGGAAATCCAGAATATTAATTACTTAATAGAATCATATATACTTCTTTGGAGGAGACCATTTTCCTCAAAAAGAGGAATTTAATATGTGTACTGCTGTTATTTTTCTGCAGGAAACCTGTATTATTCAGCAGAACATAGTGAATTTTGAGCATATGTTATCAGTGATGAATTAGCTTCATCTCTTTGGACACAATAGAGGCACTGTTTTTTCCTTGCAGTCTGTTTTGTCAGTCCAGTCAGATTAATGAATTATGAACTATGCCATTTCATTAGGACAGTAAGAATTAAGAGAAGACGTTTTCCTTGGAGACTTCTGCTTGGAATATATCATTAATCATATTCTATAAGAACTATAGTTAGAGCTGAGCTGAGAAGGCTAGCTTATCTGACACATACCCAGGGGGAAAACAAGTTGTCATTTAGTCTATCTCAGCTAAAGTATATCTTAATAAAATTCCTGGTTAAGGAATGACATCTTAAAATTGCTCTTTATTTCTCTCTCTGTCAGGGGACTGAAGAATCATGTGTGAAGCTGTGACATGTCCTCACAAAAAGTAGAAGTCATTTGACAAGAGTATTTTTTTGAGTGGTTTTTAAGTCAAGGGGTATAAGTTGTAAAAATAACTGGCCACTGAGTTGGAGACTTTGCTTATTTTCTCAGTGGTCCTGACCCTGTTCACCCTCCTAAACTCCCCACTCTTCTTTTGGTGGAGGAAACCCAAAAACCTAACAGGATATTTTAAATGATTAACATGAAGATTTCTAATATTAAATGTCATTAAATCACCCCAAATTGTATTAATCTTATTAATTACCCCAATTATCCCATGAGGATCTTATTAATTATCCCAAATAACTCAGCTTGTGGTCATTGCTTTAAACGATAGATGGAAAGAGGAGGGTGTTCCAGAGGGGGAGAGAGTGCTGTGCTCTACGGCTGGAGTTGGATCTACTTGCCAGTTATGGCACCATGCAGGAGCTTCCTTTCATTCAATAAGTACTTTGAGTGAAAAAGAAAAAAAAAATGTAGACATCTTGTGCTAAAAGTTCTGTTTAAGATCTTTTATTTGTTTTGATAGATTGGACTGAAGTGCACAAATAGGAAATTTTGTATTTATTTCTAAGTTGCGTGCCTGCTAAGTTGCTTCAATCATGTCTGACTCTTTGCCACCCTATGGACTCTTTGCCACCCAGAGGAGCCTGCCAGGCTCCTCTGTCCATGGGATTCTCCAGGCAAGAATACTGGAGTGGGTTGCCATTTCCTCCTCTAGGGGAATCTTTCTGACCCAGTGATCAAACTCAAGTCTCTTATATCTCTTGCATTGACAGGAGTTTCTTTACCACTAACACCATGTGGGAAGCCCAATTTCTAGGTTAGAAATATGGAAAAGAGACATGGAGTAATAAATTGAGACTTATCAATGGCTAATCATATCATTAAGGTTTTAATATTTTAGATGGAGCACCCCCTCAATTCACAAAACTCTTTTCCAAACTTAAAATATTCACAGAATAAGAAAACATTCCCCTATATCAAAGAAAAATTAAAAATACAACCTCAGACTTTTAAGAAAGCAATTAAAAAAGAAAATTGTGTATCAGTTATGCTATGAGCTAAAAACATATTTGTAGATAATTTCATAAAACCTAAGAGATTTTGAAAATAAATGAGTGAAACATTTAACTCTAAATATTTGGGAGAGAAAAAGTCCTGAAACAGAGATAACAATAAACTGAAATTAATCAATAAAAATAAATTAATAATAAAGACAAACATAGAATTTAATGTTAGAAAACAGGGAAATAGTAGCATTGATGAGTCTAAGACTTAAACAATAAAATAAATGTTTAGTCAATGGAGTAAAAAGGAGTGAGTGAGAAAACACAAATAAATACATTTAAGAATAATAAAAAGACAGTGACTACAGTCCCTTAGGCCAATACCCTGTGTAACTTTACACAGATATACTTGAAAATCTTGGTGAAGCTTTCTGCATGTTAATTTTCAGTAACAAAATCAAAGGTACATAGTAAAGTGGAAAAGATACTTTAAGTCAATAATATAGAAAAACATTAAAGTTTTATAACATAGCTCTTGCATCTCAGGAAAACACATTAGTGGAAAATTTTGATTGATATATAAGCATACTTACACACATTCACATACATATAATTCACATACATATACAGGTATTTATTCTCCCAGGATGTTTGAAAAGTCTAGAGACATGAAATAAACTTGTTTTCAACAATATGTTAGTTACATTAAAAAATATATTTTCAGTACATTTTTCCTTAACTTCTAGATACATTTTCAGGGTAAGTACCTGAAGCAATATGTCTAATTGTTAATTTGAAAACAGTACAATTACTATACTACAGAGTATCCATACATCTGTAAACACAGGCAAAAATAGTATATTAATAGAATCTCAGAAATTTTGGCTGCTGTTGACAAAATATTCCTATTTTCCATTTTTTCCCAGGAAAGAGAGGCCAAAATTATTTTTTGAAAAGCGTCTGAGCATCTCATATTTCTCCTTTCCAGTGGGACTACTAAAGAACCTTTGGATTTTACCCTCAGAGAGAGCATTAAGTTAGGTTGCCCAAGAGAGAATGAGGTTTTGCGACTTGAAAGAATCTGCAGGGTCCCACCTTAGAGTTATGGGTTATGAAGCAGAAAGGAAAGTGATAGGGGTCCACTCTTGCTCCCATGAGGGAAGTCCTCAGAGGTGTTAAGACCTCTCTGGGTGATGGCTAGATGATGTGGGGGAGGGGGAAGTGGTATCACGAGGGAGGCCATTGTGTTTTAGGCACTTAGAGATGCCAGGATCTGCACTGGCAGGGAGGGAGTGGAGCTCACCTACCTTTGACCTGTCTTTGAGATTTATGTGTGTATGTGTGTGTTAGTTGCTCAATCGTGGCCGACTCTTTGCAACCCCATGGACTGAAGCCCATCAGGATGCTTCTCTGTCCATGGAATTCTCCAGGCAAGAATACTAGAGTGGGTTGCCATTCCCTTCTCCAGAGGATTCCCAACCCAGGGATCAAACCGTGGTCTCCTGCATCACAGGCAGATTCTTTACCTACAGAGCTACAGGAGAGTCTATAGTTTAGACACCAGCATCTCATTAGTGTGCACGTAGACTGAAAGCCACAGCCTATCCTTCATTTCAGTTCAGTTCAGTCACTCAGTCATGTTCAACTCTCTGGAACCCCATGAACTGCAGCATGCCAGGCTTCCCTGTCCATCACCAACTCCCGGAGTTCACTCAAACTCATGTCCATCGAGCTGGTGTTACCATCCAACCATCTCATCCTCTGTCATCCCCTCCCTCCTCCCGCCTTCAGTCTTTCCCAGAATCAGGGTCTTTTCAAATGAGTCAGCTCTTCGCATCAGGTGGCCAAAGTATTGGAGTTTCAGTTCAACATCAGTCCTTCCAATGAATGCTTAGGACTTATCTTTAGGATGGACTGGTTGGATCTCCTTGCAGTCCAAGGGACTCTCAAGAGTCTTTTCCAACACCACTGTTCAAAAGCATCAGTTATTCAGTGCTCAGCTTTCTTTATGGTCCAACTCTCACATCCATATATGACCACTGGAAAAACCATAGCCTTGTCTAGATGGACCTTTGTTGACAAAGGAATGTCTCTGTTTTTTAATATGCTGTGTAGGTTGCTCATAACTTTCCTTCCCAAGGAGTAAGCCTATCCTTAAGTTTGCTGAATTTCTTGGTGCTCTTATAAGACCAGGGCAGGATGAAGTATGAAATAACAAATATTGTTAGTAAACACCTACTTGGAACTAGGCTTTATTTGATTGAGAAAAATAAAACACTGTGGCATTAGATGTCATTAGATCATGGAGACAATTTTTACATGTGTATGTAACTATTTATAAATGTGCATATATTTATGTACATGTATTTATGAGATGCTGGCAGAAAACACACTGAAATAGTAGCTGAGTTCTAAAAAGGAAACCTACCTCTGTTACCTTCCATTTAATGAAGAACTGAAATTTTGGGGAAGAGCAGTTCCCCTGGATGAGTTTGATGTTCTTCCAGGTTTATCTTGGGATGTTTAAGACCTGACAGCATTGGCCAGCATTGAAGATGAAACATTTCTATCTTTTCCATTGGCCTGTGTGTGTATGTCCTCTTCTAGTCAGCCCTGGGGAGCAAGGCAGAGTGAACTGACCTGAAGTGTGCTGTGGTAATCAAAATTCAGTTATAATCCAGCATACTCTGTTACCCAGTTTCAAATGTTGAAATATTTCTGGCAAGGGTATATTTTACGTTTATGTATAAAACGCTAACATACTACCAAGGGGTTTAATTGTGACCATTCAGAAATAATTTATCTGTTAAACCCTAATTTAAAATAAAGTGATGTTTAATCAAGAGACATTAATCAATTGTAATACGGATTTAAAAAGCCATTAAGTGAAGGAAAAATCAGTTCATTATATTGGGTTATTTTAAACTGAAAGAAAAATAGCACTCTGTTAGCTTATAAAGTAGTAATGTTTAAAATGACGCTAGATTGTTTTAGGATATTTTTTAACATCTATTTTCTATTGAGTTTAATTTAGACATTTGAAGGTACCTCGTGTCAATGTATGGCAAAACAAATACAGTATTGTAATTAAAAAAATAAATAAATTTAATTAAAAAAATAAATAAAACTATCTGTGCTTTCATGATTTTTGGAAAACATTTCTATTACACAGAATACGGAAATGAAAAGATTCTAGTTCTTCCTGCCTATCACACACACTCACATACTCACACATATTCATTTATTCTGCTGCACATGTATACCATTCTCTCCCTGCCTCCCATATACATTTGCTTCCTCGGGCATAAACAGACATTCATGCTCAGCAAGATAAACACATAAGTTTTCTTTCTCTTGCTTGGTGGACACATGTATACATAGTCTCCTTTTTTTTTTGCTCAGGCCCAAAGACACAGACGTATCAGTTCAGCTCAGTCGCTCAGTCGTGTCCGACTCCTTGTGACCCCATGAACCACAGCACGCCAGGCCTCCCTGTCCATCACCAACTCCCGTGAGTTTACTCAAACTCATGTCCATTGAGTCAGTAATGCCATCCAACGATCTCATCCTCTGTCGTCCCCTTCTCCTCCTGCCCTCAATCTTTCCCAGCATCAGGGTCTTTTCAAATGAGTCAGCTCTTCACATCTGGTGGCCAAAGTATTGGAGTTTCAGCTTCAACATCCAATTAACATCCAGGACTGATCTCGTTTAGGGTGGACTGGTTGGATCTCCTCACAGTCCAAGGGACCCTCAAGAGTCTCCTCCAACACCACAGTTTAAAAGCATCAATTCTGTGCTCAGCTTTCTTTATAGTCCAGCTCTCACATCCATACATGACTACTGGAAAAACCATACCTTTGACTAGATGGGCCTTTGTTGACACAGTAATGTCTCTGCTTTTCAATATGCTGTCTAGGTTGGTCATAACTTTCCTTCCAAGGAGTGAGTGTCTTTTAATTTCATGGCTGCAGTCACCATATGACATATGGACCCATTCAAATTCACATGCACATATATACATACACAAATACAGGGTAATGCTTGTATATATATAGTTAAGCTCTCATTGTCTTTCTCTCCACTGCTAATGTCTAACTGTCTTCAGTTCATATTCTCTTGATCTTTGACTTAGATGTGGGTGAATCAGACCAATTACTTCACATAATTGCATTTGGAGTGAGACTGATGATTTTGATATGGGCTCGTTTTTATTATTTGCATGTAAGTTTAAGAGAAGGCACTTAATGAACTTACTGTGATTTCACATGCAAAAGTGAATATTGAGGAGATTATGTAAGTATATGAGAAAATTGTCTTTCATACGTATTTTTTTTTTTGTACATATTTCTTGAGTCAACAGGGTCAGATGAGAAGTTGGCAAAGAATATATCCTGAAATTCAAGAAACAACTTTTTATTTTGCTGTGTTGAAGGGAAATGTTCTTTGCACTTTGTGCTACTTTTTATTACTTTCAGCGATAGTGATAGTTGACCAATTATGAAATAATGTGCAACCAAATAGGAAAAAAAAATTAGTATTTTGATGGAAAATGAATGGAAAGGTGGGCAGTTGACTTGTCATTTTGAAACTGAGAGCTTTCTGTTTGTGAATCTAGAAGGACAGATATGTGTCATTCTGCTTTCAACAGAGTTGGAAATGCCCACTGTTCTTCACAGTGAAAGCTTCATTTTTGTGTGTAAAAGATTGGAAAGTGCCATCTGGGGCATATCATATGTTCATGTTTCTCCAAGAGAATCTGGAAATTATACTTCTGAGAGTTTGTTACTAATGAAGAAGAGAAAGGAAAAGAAAATCTTCCATAAATTATACCTGGTCCATTTCTTGTAAAAATTGAAATGAGAGAATGACAAATAGAGGATAATATATTATATCTGGGCTTCCCTGGTGGCTGAGTTGGTAAAGAATCTGCCTGCAGTGCAGGAGACCTGGGTTCATCCCTCTGTTTGGAAGATCCCATGAAGGAAGGCATGGCAACCCACTCCAGTATTCTGGCATGGAGAATCCTCATGGACAGAGGAGCCTGGCAAGCTGCAGTCCATGGGGTCACAAACAGTTGGATATGACTAAGTGACTAAGCATAGAACAGCACATATATCTGGAAGGTATCAGGATTTCTGAAATTTCATGTATGAACTTTTATTTAGATATGTATTAATATTTTGTTTGGTCACTTTCTTGGTATTGCTAGTTAGATAAGAAACATTTGGGAAAATGTGCCTTGGACAGACATTGAACTTGTACTTGGGGACACTCTTACTTAGTGTAGTCTTTTGAGAAATTATTCATCTCCCATATAGAAACCTAAGCAGAGGGAAGTACTTCTTGCTCTCTGCCTCTCTTTCCCCATTCAGACTGGCAAACTCTCCTTGACCATGCCAATAACTTCCTTTTAAAAAAAAGATACAACAGTTTGGTTCCTGTTATTTACAACTAAGAACCCTGAGTTGCATAGAAAATTTCAGACTGAAATACTTAATTTCCTATTTCAGTAGCCAGTACAGTAACCTGGCACATAGTTGGTATTAAAAAATACTTTATTCACTGCTTCATCTAAATATTCAGATATTTATGAACACCTACTACATAATATGCAGAGTACATCATGAGAAACACTGGACTGGAAGAAATACAAGCTGGAATCAAGATTGCCAGGAGAAATATCAATAACCTCAGATATGCAGATGATACCACCCTTATGGCAGAAAGTGAAGAAGAACTAAAGAGCCTCTTGATGAAAGTGAAAGAGGAAAGTGAAAAAGTTGGCTTAAAGCTCAGCATTCAGAAAACAAAGCTCATGGCATCCGGTCCCATCACTTCATGGGAAATAGATGGGCAAACAGTGGAAACAGGGTCAGACTTTATTTTTTTGGGTGCCAAAATCACTGCAGATGGTGATTGCAGCCATGAAATTAAAAGACACTTAATCCTTGGAAAGAAAGTTATGACCAACCTAGATAGTATATTCAAAAGTAGAGACATTACTTTGCCGACTAAGGTCCATCTAGTCAAGGCTATGGTTTTTCCTGTGGTCATGTATGGATGTGAGAGTTGGACTATGAAGAAGGCTGAGCGCTGAAGAATTGATGCTTTTGAAGTGTGGTGTTGGAGAAGACTCTTGAGAGTCCCTTGGACTGCAAGGAGATCCAACCAGTCCATTCTAAAGGAGATCAGCCCTGGGATTTCTTTGGAGGGAATGATGCTAAAGCTGAAACTCCAGTACTTTGGCCACCTCATGAGAAGAGTTGACTCATTGGAAAAGACTCTGATGGTGGGAGAGATTGGGGGCAGGAGGAGAAGGGGATGACAGAGGATGAGATGGCTGGATGGCATCACTGACTCGATGGACATGAGTCTGAGTGAACTCCGGGAGATGGTAATGGACAGGGAGGCCTGGCATGCTGCGATTCATGCGGTAGTGAAGAATCGGACACGACTGAGTGACTGAACTGAACTACATAATAGGCCTTGAGATTATCATAGTAAATAAAACAAATATATCTGTCTCTGAGGCTTTTATTTGGGTATGAAAATGGACAAATACTCAAATGCACATTAGGTGGGTATGTGTGCTATGGAAAAAATACATTAAAGTAAATAAAGCAGCCTGGGGGATGGGTTGCTAGGCTTTTCTATAGGGCAGTCATGGAAGACCTCTCTGAGGAGGCCTTCCTTCTCAGAGGCTGATGTGGGGACTCCGGGGAAAACCTGGGAAAAGAGAGCTCCAAATAGAAGGAATAGCAGATGCAAATACTCAGAGGCTGAATAGCAGAAAGATGCTTGGCATGTTGAGTGAAGGAGAGAAATGTGGAAGATTCAAGGTCTGTAGACATTGCAGGGGTTTGGTAGACCTTGGCCTTTATGGCCTTAGTCATAAGGATTTTAGTTTTTATTTTGAAAGAAATGGGGAATCATCAGAGAATTGTGAGCAGAGGAGAGGTATGATCTGATTTTCATGTTTAAAAGAATCACTCTGGTTACTATGGAGAGAACAGACTAAGGGGGGTTAGGAGATGAGAGAGAATGCTCCTTGGGAAACCAAGGCATTCCAGGTGAGAGACTTGCTTGAACTAGAATGAAGGTGGTGAGATGTGATCAGATCCTGGAATGATTTGTTAACAGAGTAAATAGGATTTGTAGGTCTATTAGTAGAAGGCAAAAAGAGATGGAGACCCTAATGATGACTCCTAAGTTTTTAGCTTGAACAACTAGATGAATGGAATTTACATTTAGTTAAATGGGCAAGTAATTGAGGATAAAAAGTAATTTGGAATTTGCTTGTGGACAATTTGATAGAGGTTTATGTAGAAAAAACAGTTCTGCATGAGTTTGAAGTTCAGGTAAAAGATTGAAACTGCTTGTGTGTGTGTGTATAATTTTATATATAGGTAAGTTGTTGGTGTATGAAAAGTGCTTAAAGCCAAGAACCTGCATGAGATCATCCTGCAAATGAATGAATAAAAGGAAGAGGCACAAAGTTTGAGCCTTGGAGCACTTGAATATTTTCAAAGAAGTCTATGAAAGGTTAACCCTTACAGTAGAGATAAGGGAATGTGGTGTCCTATAAGCCAATGAATTATACTTTTTAAGAATGAAGATTTCCTAAATGTGTCATAGGTGTCCCTGGTGCTCAGATGGAAAAGAATCTGCCTGCAGTGTGGGAGACCTAGTTTTAATCCCTGGGTCGGGAAGATCCCCTGGAGAAGAGAAAGGCTACCACTCCAATATTTTTGCCTGGAGAATTACTTGGACGGAGGAGCCTAGTGGGCTGTATAGTTCATAGCATCACAAAGAGTCAGACATGACTGAGTGACTAACACTTTGCAACCCCATGGACTGTGGCCTCCCAGGCTCCTCTGTCCATGGAATTCTCCAGGCCAGAATACTGGAGTGAGTAGCAATTCCTTTTCCGGAACCCAGGTCTCCTACATTACAAGTGGATTCTTTAAGGTCTGAGCTACCTGGAAAGCCCAAGAATACTGAAGTGGGTAGCCTATCCCTTCATCAGCAGATCTTCCTGACCCAAGAATCAAACTGGGGTCTCCTGCATTGCAGGTGGGTTATTTACCAGCTGAGCTACCAGGGAAGCCCCTGAAAGTGTCATAAACTGAAAAAATGTCAAATATCCTGAGGAATGTGAATTGATCACTGAATTTGCAAATGTGTAGGGCATTGGTGATTTGGTTGGTTAAGGGCTTATTGTTGTTGTTCAGTTGCTTAGTTGTGTCTGACTCTTTATGACCCTATGGACTGCAGCACGCCAGGCTTCCCTGTACTTCACTTTTTCCTGGAGTTTGCTCAAACTTCTGTCCATTGAGTCGGTGATGCTACCTAACCATCTCGTCTTCTGTTGCCCACTTCTCCTCCTTCCCTCCATCTTTCCTCACATCAGGTGGCCAAAATATTGGAGCTTCAGCTTCAGCATCAGTCCTTCTGGTGAATATTCAAGGCTGATTTCCTTGCTGTTCAAGGGACTTTCGAGTCTTCTCCAGTATCACAGTTTGAAAGCATCACTTCTTCAGTGCTCAGCCTTCTTTATGGTCAAGCTCTCACATCTGTACATGACTACTGGAAAAATGATTGCTTTGACTATATAGACCTTTATTGGAAAAGTGATGTGTCTGCTTTTTAATACACAGTCTAGGTTTTTCACAGCTTTCCTTCCAAGGAGCAAGAGTCTTTTAATTTCATGACTGCAGTCACTGTCTGCAGTGATTTTGGAGCCCAAGAAAGGAAAATCTATCACTGTTTCTACTTCTTCCTCTCTGTTTGCCATGAAGTGATGGGACCAGATGCCATAATCTTAGTTTTTTGAATGTTAAGTTTTGAGTGATATTAAATGGATAACAAAATCAGAATCAATCAGTGAAGACATAGCATAGATATGTTAATAGATTTTTTTTTCCTCTGATAAATAAATAAAACTAAATAATTTGAGGATCACAGCATGTTTTTAGGTATTCACAGAAATACCAGGGCAGTTCTTTTCACTATTTTTAATTAGCTCCCTCTCCTCTTGTGCTTTCATAACCCTTTATCATTCTTCTCAAGGGGGGCATGGCAACCCATGGCAGTATTCTTGCCTGGAGAATCCCATGGACAGAGAAGCCTGGTCTCTTGGATTGAAAAGAGTTGTACATGACTGAAGTGACTTAGCATGCACACATGCATGCATCATTCATCTCAAGTTCCCTAGCCACCTTCCATCCATTTCAGTTTCAGTTTATGAGCTTGTCTTGTGCTTGACTTAGGTGGTTACAGGCCCTGAATGTTCTGTCCCTCTTCTCTGCTTGTAAATCCATTTGTCTTTGCTCCAATTGGGTACTTCTTCCTCACAAGCATTAGTACAAAGATGCTCCTCTTAGGTAGTTCACTTCACCTATATGTCCATCCCTATATGGAACCTTATGGCACCCATCCCCTTCTTTTCGACCTTCATTCTCTCCTTCTCTCTCCTACTTCTTACAGCTCATAAATCTTTGTTCCTAGTTTTTCCATCTCAAAAATACTGGGCATTGTCAAGTTTATGGTTTCACCTAGCTTGATAAAAACAGGAGATGTGTTATAAAGTATTTTGGAATAAGGAAATGAAGAAAATAATAATCACTGGTTATCTGACTTCTAAAAGGTGATCATCATGTGTGTTTACATTCTGTGTTTTTCTATATGTGTTTTTGCTGATTAGAATCCAAAAATATATAAACTCTTCCTTTTATTTGCCCAGTGATCTATTTGAAGACTTTCCACATGCCATTAAACCAGTTTGAGAGATAACTACTTTAAGTAGCTAGAGGCTTCAATACTATGGTTATCTTGTGATTTATATATTCATTATTTTCTTGGATTTTTTACCTAGTTTCTATTTTTGATATAAATAAAATAGAGGTGAATATCTTTGTACATAAATTTTTTACTGCATTTCAAATTATATTCTAGGCTAGAATGTAAAAGAAACTGCGGCATCAAAGGATATACTCTGTTTTATGACTCTTGTTAGATATTGCCAAATTGTTTTTAAAAAATGATTCTGTCCATTTATATGCCTACTGGGAAGTTTAAGTGCCTGTGTCCTCAGATTCTTTTCAACTGTCAGGACAATTGAACAACTTACTTGTGAAACAATCTTTGCTAATTGAGTAGCTTAATAAATGTTATCTCATTTCTTAAACTTTGAATACTAGTAAGGTAAAAATCACTTTTTAAGGTTTACATTAGTGATTTTTTTCTTTATGACATTTTCTTTCATATTCTTTGCTTAATTTCCATTCCCAACCTTGCAATTTTGGTAGTTTTTTGTTGATTTGTATGATTTATCATGGTGATGCTATAATTATCGGTCATATTTCCTGCAGTACTTTTTTCTAATTTGTTGCCTTTTACTTGTATGCTTTTATTCAAATGCATAAATTAAAACATAATTTATCATAATTAAATCATTAAATTAAATTAAATAATTCAGTTCAGTTCAGTCGCTCAGTCGTGTCCGACTCTTTGTGACCCCATGAATCGCAGCACTCCAGGCCTCCGTGTTCATCACCATCTCACGGAGTTCACTCAGACTCACGTCCATTGAGTCCATGATGCCATCCAGCCGTCTCATCCTCTGTCATCCCCTTCTCCTCCTGCCCCTAATCCCTCCCAGCATCAGGGTCTTTTCCAGTGAGTCAACTCTTCTCATGAGGTGACCAAAGTACTGGAGTTTCAGCTTTAGCATTATTCCTTCCAAAGAAATCCCAAGGCTGATCTCCTTCAGAATGAACTGGTTGGATCTCCTTGCAGTCCAAGGGACCCTCAAGAGTCTTCTCCAACACCACAGTTCAAAAGCATCAATTCTTCAGCGCTCAGCCTTCTTCACAGTCCAACTCTCACACCCATACATGACCACAGGAAAAACCATAGCCTTGACTAGATGGACCTTAGTCGGCAAAGTAATGTCTCTACTTTTGAATATACTATCTAGGTTGGTCATAACTTTCTTTCCAAGGACTAAGCGTCTTTTAATTTCATGGCTGCAGTCACCATCTGCAGTGATTTTGGAGCCCCCCCAAAATAAAGTCTGACCCTGTTTCCACTGTTTGCCCATCTATTTCCCATGAAGTGATGGGACCGGATGCCATGATCTTTGTTTTCTGAATGTTGAGCTTTAAGCCAACGTTTTCACTCTCCTTTTTCACTTTCATCAAGAGCATTTTTGTTCCTCTTCACTTTCTGCCATAAAGGTGGTGTCATCTGCGTATCTGAGGTTATTGATATTTCTCCCGGCAATCTTGATTCCAGCTTGTGTTTCTTCCAGTCCAGCGTTTCTCGTGAGGTACTCTGCATAGAAGTTAAATAAGCAGGGTGACAATATTAAGCCTTGACGTACTCCTTTTCTATTTGGAACCAGTCTGTTGTTCCATGTCCAGTTCTAACTGTTGCTTCCTGACCTGCATACAGATTTCTCAAGAGGCAGGTCAGGTGGTCTGGTATTCCCATCTGAATCAGAATTTTCCACAGTTTGTTGTGATCCACATAGTCAAAGGCTTTGGCATAGTCAATAAAGCAGAAATAGATGTTTTTCTGGAACTCTCTTGCTTTTTCCATGATCCAGTGGATGTTGGCAATTTGATCTCTGGTTCCTCTGCCTTTTCTAAAACCAGCTTGAACATCAGGGAGTTTACGGTTCGCGTATTGCTGAAGCCTGTCTTGGAGAATTTTGAGCATTACTTTACTAGCATGTGAGATGAGTGCAATTGTGTGGTAGTTTGAGCATTCTTTGTCATTGCCTTTCTCTGGGATTGGAATGAAAACTGACCTTTTCCAGTCCTGTGGCTACTGCTGAGTTTTCCAAATTTGCTGGCATATTGAGTGCAGCACTTTCACAGCATCATCTTTCAGGATTTGAAATAGCTCCACTGGAATTCCATCACCTCCACTAGCTTTGTTCGTAGCGATGCTTTCCAAGGCCCACTTGACTTCACATTCCAGGATATCTGGCTCTAGATTAGTGATCACACCATCATGATTATCTGGGTTGTGAAGATCTATTTTGTACAGTTCTTCTGTGTATTCTTGCCACCTCTTCTTAATATCTTCTGCTTCTGTTAGGTCCATATCATTTCTGTTGTTTATCGAGCCCATCTTTGCATGAAATGTTCCCTTGGTATCTCTAATTTTCTTGAAGAGCTCTCTAGTCCTTCCCATTCTGTTATTTTCCTCTATTTCTTTGCACTGATGGCTGAGGAAGGCTTTCTTATCTCTTCTTGCTATTCTTTGGAACTCTGCATTCAGATGCCTATATTTTTCCTTTTTTTCCTTGCTTTTCACCTCTCTTTTCACAGCTGTTTGTAAGGCCTCCCCAGACAGCCATTTTGCTTTTTTGCATTTCTTTTCCATGGCGATGATCTTGATCCCTGTCTCCTGTACAATGTCGCGAACCTCATTCCATAGTTCATCAGGCACTCTGTCTATCAGATCTAGGCCCTTAAATCTATTTCTCACTTCCACTGTATAATCATAAGGGATTTGATTTAGGTCATACCTGAATGGTCTAGTGGTTTTCCCTACTTTCTTCAATTTAAGTCTGAATTTGGCAATATGGAGTTCATGATCTGAGCCACAGTCAGCTCCTAGTCTTGTTTTTGTTGACTGTATAGAGCTTCTCTATCTTTGGCTGCAGAGAATATAATCAATCTGATTTCGGTGCTGACCATCTGGTGATATCCAGACTGATATCCAGACTCTGGTGTAGAGTCTTCTCTTATGTTGTTGGAAGAGGGTGTTTGCTATGACCACTGCATTTTCTTGGCAAATCTCTATTCGTCTTTACCCTGCTTCATTCTGCATTCCAAGTCCAAATTTGCCTGTTACTCCAGGTATTTCTTGACTTCCTACTTTTGCATTCCAGTTCCCTATAATGAAAAGGACATGTTTTGGGTGTTAGTTCTAACAGGTCTTGTACATCTTCATAAAATCGTTCAACTTCAGGTTCTTCACCATTACTGTTGGGGCATAGACTTGGGTAACTGTGATATTGAATGGTTTGCCTTGAAGACGAACAGAGATCATTCTGTCATTTTTGAGATTGCATCCAAGTACTGCATTTTGGACTCTTTTGTTGACCATGATGGCTACTCCATTTCTTCTGAGGGATTCCTGCCTGTAGTAGTATATATAATGGTCATCTGAGTTAAATTTACCCATTCCAGTCCATTTTAATTCGCTGATTCCTAGAATGTCGACGTTCACTCTTGCCATCTCCTGTTTGACCACTTCCAATTTGCCTTGATTCATGGACCTGACATTCCAGGTTCCTGTGCATTATTGCTCTTTACAGCATCAGACCTTGCTTCTATCACCAGTCACATGCACAGCTGGGTATTGTTTTTGCTTTGGCACCATCCCTTCATTCTTTCTGGAGTTATTTCTCTACTGATCTCCAGTAGCATGTTGGGCACCTGTTAACCTGGGGTGTTCCTCTTTCAGTATCCTATCATTTTGCCTTTTCATACTGTTCATGGGGTTCTCAAGGCAAGAATACTGAAGTGGTTTGCCATTCCCTTCTCCAGTGGACCAATGGCAGAAGAGCCAAAGAGACCCAAGGAGATTTAAGAATTTGGCTTCTGTTCAAGGTATTTAATTTATAGGGAATAAATATCTAAATTTGGTGGCAAACATTGTTGAAATTTTTCTCGTACTTCATAAAGTTCATGTAACCTACAGATTCAAAAATTAAAACACACAAAAACACATAGGATCATGTGAAAGCTGAAATTTATATAATCATGAAGTAGTGGTGATCCGTGTAAGCATGACAATAAAGGTAGAAACTGTAAGACCTCACGGCCTTTTCTCAGGACCTGTCGCTCCAAAGACCACAATGGCTCGAATTCGATGCAATAAGCAAGAGGATTTATTAAGCCGGGCGTGCCGGGGTTCAGTCTCCTCGGGAGGAGTGAACCCCCAGCGTCAGTAGTGAGGGGTTTTTATACAAAAAAATCACAGGCAGGTGGGAATGAGGTCAGGTTATGGGATACAATGAAACAGGGGCCATAGGTGCGGGGGATACGCTTAATTGGTGGGAAAATCTACAGAAAGCAACAGAGAAAGCTATTTTCCGGGAGGCTACGGCCTTGCCTCCCGATAAGGAGAAAGCTATTTTTCGGGAGGCTATGGCCTTGCCTCCCGAGCTTAAATTTTTAATCTAAGTTCTTCATTCCCCTCTTCTTCTTGTTCATGATTTCAATCTTGAAATCACAGATCGAATTTTCCTTAGGGGATTGCTGCATATATATATATAGGGTAACATAAACAATCAAGTCTACATGGTTTCTAACATTTACATCATATATTTTAAATCATCAGGAAAACAGTTACCAGGCTCCCATTATTGTGTGCAGAACATAGTACCCCTGCCTCCTATGTATAGCAGGTACCAGGCCAAGCAGCTCCCAGGACTTAACCCATTACAGGTTGTCTCCCGCAGCCCTCCCTTTTTCATCTTTTAGAAGCTCCAGAAGATGATGATGCTGCAGCATGTTGCGGTGAACGAGCATCTTTATGTACAGAAATTTTTTTACAATGTCCCTAATTAGGCATGGCGCAAGACACATCAGGGCCAGGATAGTAGCTAATATGACACCCACAGCCACCATGTTCTGCCACACAGAATGAAGACTGGGAAAGTGAGAGAACAGATTTTTATGAAATTTTCAGCAGTTTGGGCAATATCTAAAGTAGCTTTGGGTGCATCAGAAATTCCTCCAAGAAGCGCAGTATCATTTACGTACACCGGCAACGTATCTTCATCCCATCCTACAGGCTGAAGCATAGGAGGGTCAGGCACATAGGCCCAATACGTACGAGCAGCTCCTTGATGCAGAGTCAGGAGGTTTAGGTAGAGGATGATTAGGAATCCAGTGATCGACAGAGTTTGAGCTTTAAAGGGTGTGGGGTACTGTGTGCCCTCCATTGAGGCGTTGGTTCTGGTGCAGCTTTGACGTGGGAGGCGTGGATCCAGGATGAGATTCCGTCAACCTTGATGGCGGTGGGAGTCGTGAGCAGGACGATGTAGGGTCCTTTTACCTGGGCTCTAGATTGTGTTGCCGATGTCGACGAACGTATACGGAGTCTCTCACCTGGAATGGATGGGCCTCTTCTGGGGTACCGGGTTGGTAAGCTGCAGCAAGCTGAGTCCACACTTCTTTTTGAACCAGCTGGAGTCCCTTTAGCCTAGCACACAGATCACCATTGTTAAAGTTTCGGGGGTCGAATCCCTCTCTAAGTGTCAATATGGGGGTGCCCCATACAGGATTTCAAAGGGGGTGAGACCAAAGTGAGAGGGTGTGTTTCTCACTCAGAACAGAGCCAGAGGAAGGAGCACCGTCCAATCAGTACCGCCAGTCTCTAAGGACAATTTAGTTAGGGTCTCTTTTAGAGTTCTATTTATCTTTTTACCTGTCCTGAACTCTGGGGTCTGTATGCACAATGTAATTTTCAATTGGTCCCCAGGAACTTAGCTAATTCCTGACTTATCTGGGCAGTAAAAGCTGGCCCATTATCTGACCCTAACATCTTTGGCGCTCCGAGCGCGGAAAAATCTCTTTTAAAATCTTTTAGCTACTATAAGAGCACTTTCGTTTTTGGTGGGGAATGCTTCCACCCATCCTGAGAAGGTATCTACAAAGACCAGCAGATATTTGTTGCCAGACCGCCCAGGACGTACCTCGGTGAAGTCTACTTCCCAATAAGCTCCCGGCCGGTCTCCACGTAGCCGTTTACCTTGACCCGTCTTGTTCCGGCCGGCATTTACCTCTTGACAAGATTTACAGCTCAGGACAACTTGCTCAGCCAATTTAGAAAGTCCCGGCACCTTATACCCTGCTTTAATTAAAAGAGAGACTAATCTTTAGCTCCTAAGTGAGTCCAGTAATGCATTTGTTTTAACATCTCTTTAGCCTCTCCTTCCACCATAGTCTGTTTTTTTTTTTGCTGCAGAGAGGAACTATTTTCACTATTTGAGCATACCACCAACAGCCCCGATGGTTCATCTTTTGTCGCCACCTCCCGTGCAGTTTGATCAGCCATATTGTTTTTCTTTGTTACCGGGGATTGGTCTTTTTGATGTCCAGGGCAGTGGATTATACTGACCCTTTTTGGCAACATCAGCGCAGCCAACAATGCCAAGATTTCATCTTTGTTTTTAATCTCTTTTCCGGCTGACGTGAGTAACCACCTCTGTTGGTAAATAGCCCCATGGACATGTGTGGTTGCAAAGGCATATCTGCTGTCAGTGTAAATATTAGCCTTTTTTTTTTTGTGACAGTTTCAGGGCCTTTGTGAGGGCAATCAGCTCGGCTTTTGGGCTGAGGTGCCTTGAGGAAGGGCAGCCGCCCAGATTACCTCAGTTCCATCTACCACCGCCGCCCCTGCCCGCCGCTTACCTTTTGCGAGGAAACTGCTCCCATCCGTGTACCATGTCACCTCAGCATCCTGGAGCGGCTGGTCTGTCAGGTCTTGGCAAACTCCGTGTACCCCTGCCAATATCTCTTGGCAGTTGTGTATCACCTCGGATTGGCTGGGGTCAGGCAGCAGCGTGGCAGGGTTGAGTCCTGTAGCCAGTGCGAACCTAATTCGCTCTGAGTCTAGAAGCAGTGTCTGATAATGGGTCATTCTGGCGTTGGTCAGCCATTTCTCGGGGGGTTGTCGAATCACACTTTTTAGAGTGTGGGGCGCAGTAATGACCAGGTTCTGTCCCAAGGTCAGCTTGTCTGCATCTTTCACTAGGACTGCCACAGCTGCCACTATTTGCAAGCAACTGGGCCAGCCGGCAGCCACAGGGTCCAGTTTCTTTGACAGATATGCCACAGGCCGGTTCCATGGTCCCAGTTTTTGAGTGAGGACCCCTTTTGCAATGCCATTATGTTCAGCCACAAAGAGATGAAATGGCTTGTTCACATCTGGGAGTCCCAGGGCAGGAGCTGACAACAGGGCACGCTTAATGTTGTCAAAAGCCTTTTGCTCATTTTTTTCCCCAGACGAAGGGTGTGCTTTAAGATCACTCGTGTGCCTATATCGTTGCACGGAAGTTTTCTTGCTGGGGGCGGGACGCCCTAGCGGCTTCTAGCCCGTTCCGTGACCCCCTTATCCTGTCACGGGAGTCTTCAAGTGGCAGGCGCCCTAACGGCTCTTAAGTGCCTGACCCGTGCCCACAATAATATCAGGCCGTATCCTCGAATGAGAGAGATAGGGAAGTTTCACCCAGCCGGGCGGTAGTTACTGGGGCACACCTGTTGGGAGGCCTTCAAAGTCCACCAGGGAGTGGCCCTGGCCAGGACTAATCAGTTGCCCCACAACCGTCTGCCTGTTCACTGAAACCTCCGAAAAATAGAGTCAAACAGCAGGAGAGGAAAACGACACAATACAGATTTAACACAGAGCAGGCAAACTCACACAGACACACAGGACAAAAATCGCTCAAGCGTACCTCCGAATCCAGAAGCCAAAGAGTCTGGAGTGAGCGAGGTAGGATCCCGGACGAGCCCCCAAATGTAAGACCTCACGGCCTTTTCTCAGGACCTGTCGCTCCAAAGACCACAATGGCTCGAATTCGATGCAATAAGCAAGAGGATTTATTAAGCCGGCGTGCCGGGTTCAGTCTCCTCGGGAGGAGTGAACCCCCAGCGTCAGTAGTGAGGGGTTTTTATACAAAAAAATCACAGGCAGGCGGGAATGAGGTCAGGTTATGGGATACAATGAAACAGGGGCCATAGGTGCGGGGGATACGCTTAATTGGTGGGAAAATCTACAGAAAGCAACAGAGAAAGCTATTTTCCGGGAGGCTACGGCCTTGCCTCCCGATAAGGAGAAAGCTATTTTCAGGAGGGCACGGCCTTGCCTCCCGAGCTTAAATTTTTAATCTAAGTTCTTCAAAACCACTAGGGTAAACATTTTAAAATGTGACTAATTTGAAACCTGGGACTTGGCAAAAAAAAAAAAAATTAACAAAGATAAAAATACAAATGACAAACAGGCAAAATTATGTATATCATTTATTGAAAGAATTAATTTTTAAAATATTTTTGGAGTGCTGTGTTAACAAATCAATAGAGAGATTCCAGGTAGGACCTTGATCAAAGAACATAAAGGGATAACTTAGAAAAGAAGAAATACTCATAAGCCATGACTGATACATAAAGAAAAATCCAACTTCACTAATTTTCAAGGAAAGTAAAATAAATGCATAGATATAATATTTGAAAATATATAAATTTAGTTTGCTTTCTAGTACTTTCAGAATATGAGTTACCTTCTGAGCCAGAGTCATCTATTAATCGAAAGAATTTTTACATCATTAAAAACAGTAGAAGAAAAACGATTTCCAAAGTTGGCATTTGAAGCCAGATAGTTGAAAGAGGAAAATTGTGTTTGTTTTTAATTCCAAAAGTTTTCTTTTAATGGAATAAGATATATTAAAACCATTTCAAATGTTTATGACAATAAGCATCAATATTGGCACAGAAAGTTCTGTTCAATATAAAAATGAAAAACTTTATATTATAAAACAGCTGTGATCCCACTTGTACAGTAGTAAAAAAAAACTCACATAAAAATATAGAATCTCACTAAAAATATAAAAACATTCTCTAAAATGTAGCAGCATTTTCCTTGGATGGTGAGGAGAATCAGCAAGCTTTCTCGTTTATCTTTTTCATGCATTTTTGTATTTCTGAATTTCCCACATATTACTATTATGATTATAAAATAAAGATATTTACATTTTGGGAAAAACCTGCCCTTCTGTTTTTAGTCATTTTTCCCTATACTTTGTTTTTAATTTAAATAAATAGTGACCTTTCTTTGAAGTTTTTTTTTTTTTTTTACCTTTTGCTGTCTGAAATTTGTTTAATATATTGGAGTGACACTATAAACCCTTCTAAGTAGCCAGTATTCTAAATAGCTGAGTAACTGTTTTAGTTCCTTGTATTAGGTAATCGTTGATTTTGCTGATGCTCCCTAATCAAAGATCACTAACTTCTATTCTGTGTTATCTATTTGGAGATAGTTCTGATCCATTAATCTGGCTATCTGTTCTTGTGATATTATCTCACTCTTTTCATTATTATTACCTTCACTGTGTCTTAATACAGATAGGACACATCTTGCTACTTTTTCCTAGAACATTTTTACATATGTATTTTACCAGATTATTTTGTTTTCTTTTCTCTTAGTATTTTACATCTTAAATTTTTTTTTAATTGAAGTACAGTTGCTTCCCAGTGTTGTTAGTTTTCTGCTGTACAGCAAAGTGAATCAGTTATAAATATACATCAGTCCTCTCTTTTTTAGGTTTCCTTCCCGTGTAGGTCACCACAGAGCACTGAGTAGAGTGCCCTGTGCTCTCCAGTAGGTTCTCGTTAGTTACCTATTTTATACATGGTGTCGATAGCATATTCATATCAATCCCATCTCCCACCCTATCCCATGTCCCACTCCCTCCCTAAGTAACTATCAGTTTATTCTTTACATACTAGGAGCTTAAAATTCATTTCCACATGCTTTTAAATCAAATGTATACTTAGTAAATAACTTCTTTTTCTTGAAAATTTAAAACCATGAATCTGAATCATCATAAATACTGTAGGCCTCATGATTGATTCTTTGCTCATGTTGTAAGCAGCTCTTGATTATTAGGTTTTCTAAAATTTCTATGACAAATCTGTGTTTCCCCCACATTTTAATAAAACTTCCAGATGTTATATCTATGCCTTTTAAACAGCTCCCATCTGTAGCAGTCTGGAATTTCATATGATTAATTTTTTTATCACTCGAGTATAATAAGACTAAATGACCCCTTTGCTTTGTATTTTTTACTCTTGGACTTTTTAATATATGTTTCCTTTCTTGACCATGTTTTCATGCAATTTAAATTGCTATTTTAATGGCTGGTAAGTGTGGTATTACAGTGTCTGCATGGGGATACCTCAGTGACAAGAAATATAAAGATAGAAAAGAGTTTTTCTGAAATCTTGAGTTATCTTCCTGAGACGAATCTGTTTGTATGTCACATTTTTAAATCTGTTGTTCCCTATATCCCAGTCTCAGAATTTGTAACTAGATCACTGTGTATTCTGGAATTTAGATGGTAGGAATGAAATGCACAGAGTAACAGGCCAGTAAACTCATAGCTGAACATAAGCACCTTTTTTTTTTTTTTTTTTTTTTAAAAAACCCTTTGCTCTTTTGGTGTTCCGGAGGCCTTAATACATAGTTTGACAGTTGATCTACTTGATTCAAAATTATTAACCCTAAATGTTTTCTCTTCTGTGTTGAAGAAAAACTACCAACACCATAAAAAGATGGTGAAACATATTTTATTCTTGTAAATATTTCACCGGCTATTATCTGTCCTGTCATATTTTGCCAGGTGAGGACAAAGACATTGCTGATATTTTCATAAACATTTTGCCACTCATTTTATTTTCCTGTTACTTATAATACATATCTTACTTTGTCGTTTTGTGGGAAATTATTACTATAGTAGAAACACTTATTTGTTAAATGTCTAAAGGGAGGCAGGATCCAGGAAAGTTTAAGGACCTAGATTCAGAGCAACAGTTGCTCCTGTAAAGCAATGCATTTCTCAGAAAAGGACTTTGATGAAATATATGTGAATCACCTGTTTTGTTACTTATTTTTGGAACAGTCTTTGTTATGCCACATTTCATTTGTTTTTATATTTTTATTATGAGATACTTTAAATGCAGAAACAAGTATACAAACTAGTTTACCACCCTGCACCTGCCACCAATTTTATTAAACCTCAGCACATTTGCCTTAGTTTCAAAGCCAGCATTACATTACTGATATAGTTGAAATTACTCTGCCCTGACTCATCCCTTTCTCCCCAGAGGTAACCATGCCTTGGAATTTAGCATTGGTCATCTCCATTCATCACTGTGTATTTTACTAAATGCTCATACCTCATTCAAGAATATATATGATATTCTTCATGTTGAGTTCTGTCTCTCGGTTGTGTCTGACTCCTTGTGACCCCATAGACTGCACCATGCCAGGCTTTCCTGTTCATCACCAACTCCTAGAACTTGCTCAGACTCATGTGCATCAAGTCAGTGATGCCATCCATCCATCTCATCCACTGTCACCTCCTTCTCCACCTGCCTTCAATCGTTCCCAACATCAGGATCTTTTCCAATGAGTCAGCTCTTCCCATAAGGCAGCCAAAGTATTGGAGCTTCAGCTGCAGCATCAGTCCTTCCAATGAATATTCAGGACTGATTTCCTTTAGGATGGACTGATTTCATCATCTTGCAGTCCAAGGGACTCTCAAGAGTCTTCTCCGACACTACAGTTCAAAAGCATCAATTCCTCAGTGCTCAGCTTTCTTTATGGTCCAACTTTCACATCCACACATGACTACTGGAAAAACCATAGCTTTGACTAGATGGACCTTTGTTGGCAAAGTAATGTCTCTGCTTTTTAATATGCTGTCTAGATTTGTCGTAGCTTTTCTTCAAGGAGCAAGCTTCTTTTAATTTCATGGCTGCAGTCACCATCTGCAGTGATTTTGGAGCCCCCAAAATAAAGTCTGCCACTGTTTCCATTGTTTCCCCATCTATTTTCCATGAAGTGATGGGACTGGATACCATGATCTTAGTTTTTTGAATGTTGAGTTTTAAACTATCTTTTTTACTCTCCTCTTTCACTTTCATCAAGAGGCTCTTTAGTTCCTCTTGCTTTCTGCCATAAGGGTGGTGTCATCTGCATATCTGATGTTACTGATATTTCTCCCAGCAATCTTGATTCCACCTTCTGCTTCATCCAGCCTGACATTTTTCATGATGTACTCTGCATATAAGTTAAATAAACAATGTGATAATATACAGCCTTGATGCACTCCTTTCCCAGTTTGGAACCAGTCCATTGTTCCATGTCCTGTTTTAACTATTGCTTCTTGACCTGCATTCAGGTTTCTCAGGAGGCAGGTAAGGTGGTCTAGTAGTCTCATCTTTTGAAGAAGTTTCCACAGTTTGTTGTGATCCCCACAGTCAAAGGCTTTAGTGTAGTCAGTGAAGCAGATGTTTTTCTGGAATTCCTGTGCTTTTTCTATGATTCTGTGGATGTTTGCAGTTTGTTCTCTGGTTCTTCTGCCTTTTCTAAATCCAGCTTGAACATCTGGAAGTTCTTGGTTCACATATTGTTGAATCACAGCTGGGAGAATTTTGAGCATTACTTTGCTATTTTGAGATGAATGCAATTGTGTGGTAGTTTGAGCTTTCTTTGGCATTGCCTTTCTTTGGATTGGAATGAAAACTGACCACTTCCAGTCCTGTGCCTGGATTTTCCAATTTGATTTAGGTCATACCTGAATGGTCTAATGGTTTTCCCTGCTTTCTTCAATTTAAGTCTGAATTATGCAATGAGAAGTTCATGATTTGAGTCATAACTCCTGGTCTTACTTTTGCTTCTCCATCTTCAGCTGCAAAACATATAATCAATCTGATTTCACTATTGATCATCTGGTCATGTCCATGTGTAGAGTCATCTCTTGTGTTGTTGGAAGAGGATGTTTGCTATGACCAGTGCATTCTCCTGGCAAAACTCTGTTAAGCCTTTGCCCTGCTTCATTTTTTACTCCAAGGTCAAACTTGCTTGTTACTCCAGGTATCTCTTGACTACCTACTTTTGCATTTCAATTCCCTATGGTGAAAAGGATATCTTTTTGGTGTTAGCTTTAGAAGGTCTTGTAGGTCTTCATAGAACCATTCAACTTCAGCTTCATCAGCATTAGTGGTTGAGGCAATGACTTGGATTACTGTGATATTGAGTGATTTGCCTTGGAAACAGAGATCATTCTGTCATTTTTGGGATTGCACCCAAGTACTACATTTCAGACTCTTTTGTTGACTGTGGGGGCTACTCCATTTCTTTTAAGGGATTCTTGCCTAAAGTAGTAGATATAATGGTCATCTGAATTAAATTCACCCGTTTCAGTCCATTTTAATTCACCAATTCCTAAAATGTTGATATTCACCCTTGCCATCTCCTGTTTGACCTCTTCCATTTTACCTTTATTCATGGACCTAACATTCCAGGTTCCTAGGCAGTATTGTTCTTTACAGCATCAAGCTTTACTTCTGTCACCAGTCACATCCACAATTAGATGTTGTTTTCACTTTGGCTTAGCCTCTTCATTCTTTCTGGAGCTGTTTCTCCACTCTTCTCCAGTAGCATATTGGGCACCTACCAACCTGGGGAGTTCATCTCTCAGTGTCATATCCTTTTTGCTTTTTCATATAGTTCATGGGGTTCTCAAGGCAGTAATACTGAAGTGGTTTGCCTTTTCCTTCTCCAGTGGACCATGTTTTGTCAGAGCTCTCCACCATGATTTATATAAAAGCAGTTCACCACATCATTCTTCAATTTAGTTTTAAATTTAATATTATTTTCAGATTTTCTCTTATGAAACTAGTACTTCTAATTTATTCCTCTCAACTGCTGAACAGTATTCCATTTTATGACCATCCCAAATTTTATGGATGTAGATAAATCTATCTCTGTGTATGTATTTGCTATTACAAACATGATTGAAATGGACATTTCTCTATTTCCTTGGCAAATATTTTCTCTGCCATATATATCTAGAAGTGAAACTTCTATATTATGGAAAATGCACATCTTCCATTTTAGTAGATATTGGCAAATGCCCCAAAAGTGTTTACACTAATTTATAAGCCCTCTAGAGATTATGTCACTACTGTTCCATACCCTCATAGTGCTTATTGTTGTCAGACTTTTAAATAGTTGCTATTCTGCATATAGTATGGAATGGTATGTTGTAAGTTTGTATGGCCCTGATGACTAGCAAGATGAATTGAGCACCTTTTCATATGTCACATGTTTAGGGGCAATAATAACATGGTCTAGAGCTGGAAGTTAGGTCCAGATGACTTGGATTTGGGTCGTAACTCTTCTGGGTGACCTTGGGATCATTACCATTTTGTGTCTTATTGGTACAATTGGGATAATAATCATACCCACATCAAGGGGTTGTTCTGAATTGATACATGAGAATCTCTCACAGCTGTGTCCAGCCTAAATAAGGATGATGATGTTGAAATAAAATATCACGGAGATGTGATAAGTATAATTCAAAGAATTTGAGTACATTAAATGTCACTTTGCATAATTGAAAGGTTAATGGCTCTAATCAGCCTGATTATGGAAAGATTGGAATGGAAAAATTCTGGAGCTTGGGGAACATCTTCTTCTCCTCATCTTCTTGATTCACTCACATTATCCCCTTCCTCTTCAGAAGATAACTTTAGCTCAGAGTCCAGATGGAGGAACCAATTACCAAGCATATAACATCCAATTTTTTTAAAAAGTGATGGGTGTGTTATCTTGGAGGTTTATTGGATTATGTTGTTGACTATTTGTGTTTCCCTTATGCAAGCTGCTTATCATCTTTCCCATGTTTTATTGGGTTATTTGCTTTTTCTCATTAATTAGTAGTTCATTATATTTTGAACACTAATTCTGACAAATTTCTTTTACCTATCTCTGATTTGTCTGTCAACTTTGTGATATATTTTTGTTTGCTTACACAGAATTTTAAAGATTCAGTGTGATTAAATGGAGCAATTATTTCCATAATGCTTTGTATTTTTATAGCTAGTTTAAGATTTTTTTCCTCCATAAACAATTGTTAAGGACATTCTCTGTATTGTCTTCTGTTATGAAGGTTTTGTCCTTCAGAACAAAAGTCTCTCTGGAACTTATTTCTGTGTCTAGTGAAAGTTGGAAAGCTAATTGTCAGTCACTATTTATGTCTAGCTTCAGTGGTCTCTTTGTCTGGCCATGATCTAAAAGGATAGTCTCTTGGTTACTATGTATTTATAATAGTAGAAATAAGAGGAGGTGGGGCAGGAAAAAGAGCAGGAGGAAGAGCAGCATCTGTTAACCAGTCTTCCCATTCTATGTGTTTTACATGTATTGACTCATTTAATCCTTAACAGAGCCCCATGCAGTGAGTGACTCCCATGATCTCCATTTCATCTTTTATTTTATTTTTATTTTATTTTACTTTACAATACTGTATTGGTTTTGCTATATATTGACATGAATCTGCCACGGGTGTACATGAGTTCCCATTCCTGAACCCCCTCCCGCCTCCCACCCCATATTATCTCTCTGGATCATCCCCATGCACCAGCCCCAAGCATCCTGTATCCTGTATCCATTTTATCTTTAAGGAAACTGACGCACAGACAAGTTAAGTGACTTGACACAAAAATGTGCAGGTGGAATTTAAACCCACTGAAGCTGAAATCAAAACCCAGACCACCTGATTCAGACTCCATATTTATAACCACTCTCTTGCCCAGCCTTCGAAACGCCATGTTGGCTGATAAACAAGTTCCCTCTCCTCCTTGTTCTTAAAAAATAAACAAGCGAAGTCTTGGCTGACTTTGTCCACTTTCTCTGTTTCTTTTGTTTTTCTTTTTCTTTTTCCAGTTATCAGAAGAATATGGTATATACACAGGGTTCTAGGTAGAAATTATAGTAGTAAATCATCTGACCATTATTTTGGGGGTAGCATTATAATGCTACCTTTCTATAAACTACACAAAGGGTTAGAGATGGCCAAGATGACAGGCTGGGGTTGACTTTTGAATTTACACCTTTGTTTTACTTTTCCTTTTCTTGGAATTTATTCTGAAAAATAAATTGTAAATTGTTACTTTTCTTGGAATTTATTCTGGAAAAAAAGAATTTTCCTTAAGGCCATAGTTACTAGTCTTGAGACTCTCAATAGAGAAGACCAACATAAAAATAAATAATTACAATACAATTTGACAATTTGTTAAATTACAGAATAGAATTATGAGAGCTTAACCCAAGAAATACCTGTCTAGGAGTTTAATGAATGATGTTTTGATACTGCTGTAATAAACAACCTGTATTATTGATATAATAAAACAAAAACACAGTGACTTAAAACCATTTTATTATCGTTTCAAGCTGTTACAATTGGTATTATTTCTTATGTTTCCCCGGGCTTACTGAGCTCAGCTGGGAACATGGTGATGCCTAGGCCTGCGGTCTTCTGGGGCTTGACTGGGCTGGACCATCTAACATGGCTCAGTCACATGGCTGAGGGTTCACCTGGCATCAGCTGGGAGCTAAGCTGGGATACTAAACAGTGTGCCTTGGTCCCCCTCTGTAACATCTCTGTGTGGCATGGGCTTCTCATAGCATGGTGGCAGCGTTCCCAGAGCAGGAGGAAAAGGCCTGGGTTTGAGAGCCCCAGTATGTTCTACCATATTCTAGATTCCAAGCCAGTCCTAGTGTAAACACAGATTCAAGAGTAGGGCATTGAATTGCCCACCCTTAATGTGAGAAGTTGCATAAGCATATAAAGCCAGAGGAATTGTCAGAGGCCCCCTCTGGAGACCAGAGAGGCCTTGCTCAGAAAAGGAAATGTATGCTGAATTTTAAGGGAGGAGGGAGACCTTACCAGGGAGAATTGGAAGAAGAAGATCTACAGAAGGTAAGAGTACAGACATGAAAGAGTATAATATGTATGGATAGAATTTTTGTGCTGTGGAGTTATAAGGGATAAAATTGGTAATGTGTGTTAGAAATAAGAAAATAATAACTAAAATTCATGAAGAGGTTATGGTATGCCAGGCACATCTCAAGGATCTTTGAGTGACGTATTTATCCTCATGACAACCCTCTGAAGTCAGGAGTACTACTACCTTAAAGATAGCTTGCACGTAGTCATATGTCCTGTAAACATTAGAGCTAAATTTGAACACAGGTGGTGTCATTAGAGATTACCCTCTCAACCACCATACCTGTAAATTATTTTTTTAAATGCATGTGACATGTTGTATGTTGTCTCCCATAGATTGTATACATCATATTAAGAGAACTGGGTTATAAGTAAGAAACTGGAGTGTGATCCCACTGGTGTTCAAATTGCTGTATTTCTAACACTGGTCCAGGTGTCTCAGAAGCAGTTGGGTCTAGGAGTCCCTCAGGTGTTGGTAGTGTCTCCATGGTTTCAGGAGGTCTAGGTCAAGCAGCGAGGCCTTCTCTCATCTTAGGTACATCTTTTGGTAATACCAAAGGTGGTCTTGGTGGGAAAGCTGAGCCCAGCAAAGCAGTGGTGACACACTCGATGGTCAGAGCCTCGAAGTCTTTGAATGAAATTCACAGAGAGAAGGAAGAAGTTGGAAACAGAAAGAGACCCAGTGGCAGAGAGAGGCAGAGATGGCAACAAGTGGAGTAAGGATTAGCAGACTCAGGGTGATTATCTTGTTTTCATTGCTCTTTTGAATCCCAAATGACTTTCCAGTTTTGAACTCATTTTTGTCCCTCCAAACTTGAGCTTGGACATCATTCCTGAATATTCATTGGAAGGACTGACGCTGAGGTGAAACTCCAATATTTTGACCACCTGACATGAAGAACTGACTCATTGGAAAAGACCCTGATGCTGGGAAAGATTGAAGGCAGGAGGAGAAGGGGATGACAGAGGATGAGATGGCTGGATGGCCTCACTGACTCAATGGACATGAGTGTAGGCAGGCTCCGGGAGTTGGTGATGGACAGGAAGGCCTGGCGTGCTGCAGTCCGTGGGTGTTACAAAGAGTTGGACACAACTGAACAACTGAACTGAAATGAAGCTTGAGCTGAATGGTTCCTAGGTTTCTGTACCATTCAACTGAATGGTGGGAAAACACCTATGTTCCTAATTTCTAAATACAGCCTATAGTCAATCCCTATTACGTGACATAACCCAAGTGAACCTCTATTTTTATAGTCAAAAGAGCCCAACTAACATGAATATTTAGTTTTATCAGATGCTCTGTTACTGGTTATATTTTTTTTTTTTGAGGATAGAGACTGACTCTATTTACATCAGGACTGTCCTTTATACAGTATCTAACAGTCGGACACGACTGAGGCGACTTAGCAGCGGCAGCAGCCCAAAGCTTTGCATACATTAAATGCTAAAAGTTGATACTTGATCCTTTTTTCTGTCCATTGGTATTTTGAATATGTTTGTTGTGCATGGGGTCATGATGATCTCTAAATTATCATATACAGTTTATAAAACTTGTGAGATTTATGCTTCCCTCTCTCAACTGTTCCATTCATTAGAACAAAGCATTTGTCTAAACACAATTTGAGTTTTAAAAATAATTTCATATAAACAGCTGATGTTTTTATTAAGAAATCTTTTTTATATTTAGGGAGATCTTTATTTAAGTATCAGGCAGACACATACATGTACTGGTAGAATGTTCTTGACAGCTTATCACCACCGTAGGTGGAAAGACTAGCCACTTTGAAAGTACATTAATAGCATGTTGATTTTTTCTATTTTTTGTTAAGTAAGATAAAACATTATTTCAAAAATGTTCTTTCTAACTAACTATGTATTACCTTAGCTGACAAATGTCCTATGTCACAAAGATGGATATTCTGAACCATTGACATCATAGATCCTGATTAACAACACAGACTCTGGGGCGAGATAACCTGAATTTAAATCCTAGGAAAATCACGCATGGCTTTGGGGAAGTTACTTAAACTCTTGTGACCACAGTTTCTTCATCTTAATATGAGGATGATAAAAGTATCTCTCTCAGAAGAGTATTCTAAAAATTGAATTAATAGATGTGAAGTACGTATATCAGTACCAGCACATAATCATAAGACTTAGATACTATGTTGCTGTTGTTTCATTATTTACTCTTAGTTTTTAAGGCTAAAAAGGCATTTTTATTTTAGCTCTCTTTTACAGTAGATTGATCTGTCAGAACTTTTGGGTGGCAGTAATAAAAGCAGAATCACAAACCTTCTATTAAGCAGTGTTGTATAGTAGAGAACACTATTTCTGGCCTCTTTGCCTGGGACCAGTCATTTCACCTCCCAGAAACGTTTGTCAGATTGTAAGTTGTAAGCAGGGTGGTTTGAATCCATATGATTCTGCTTCACAACAGCTCTACTCTCCAAAGTGTCAGAGGTGACATGATGGCAAAATACGCTATGGAACACTTGTGGAAATACTTGAGGGCTGATTTTGTGAGATTTAATTTGTGCTAAAAATTCATCAACACATCTCCAGGAAGGCAAATCCTCCCAAGACATATGGAGACTGTTTTAAGATTGGTTTCATGATTCTGATTGGGACTGTTTTAATTTTATCATTGGCCACTTCAAAAGAATGAGAGAAATGCAAGGTAAATGAACTAAAATAAGTCCTTCTGTTAAGATGTAGAAAGCAGAATGCCAATTTGAGAGGGGAGGGAATTAATGTAGTCAATTGAACCAGAGCCATTAACAGAAGAGCTTAGGGAGAGGTGAAGTTAAGGAATGTAGCATGAAAGAAAAAATGGATGATTTAAAAGGATGAATTACATAAAGAAACATTCCCAACAGGATGCATAAGGAAGGGTGTGAAGAGAGCTGCATATTTTAGAGACGGGGAATAAGCGGTACATATTTGGAGGGTCTTGGAGTATATAAAGAGATCTGCTTAGCATGGCAGCCAGCTGCTCACCTCTCATGAAAGAAAAGAAGAAATGTGCTTAAGCTGAAATGTAAAGGATTTTGGTTTGACTTTCTAAACAATAAAGATTGTTAAACATTGATCTGAATTGTGTTATCTCAATCCTGGTAATACTGAAAAATGGCTTAACTGCTAATCATCCAGAGATGTTCCCGTGCAAAGACAAAGTGTGGATCCAGGACTTCTTATTAGCTGCAACTTTGTTTTAGCATTTCAGAGAAGTTTCTTACTTCAAGTATGCAATCTTTTCTTGAACTCTTTTCCCCCACCACTCTTATCTTTTGTATTTTTCACATGCTCTATAATTTTGTGTACCACTATTTCCATGCCTTAGTTTCTATACAGTTCTATGATTTTGTTGTGACTGAGTTAGATGGCTTCCTCTCGAATAAATAATATACCTGCCTCCTAAATAGCTTCTGAAAGTGGGATTTGTAACTGATGCTCATCTTTTTTTTTTTTTATTCCACAAATTGTTATGTATGAATCCTGGAGGTTCAAAGTCGAATGAGGCATAATTTCTATCCTGTTGGGATTTACTGTGTAGGGGGTTGAAAACAGATATAACTCCATTTAAAATGTAGAAGTGACATAATAGAAACATGACACAGAGAAAGGAGTTAAGAGCTCTGCCTTGGGAAGATGTGTCTATCAACAGATATACCTGCAAGGCACCTTGCAGGGAGCATCTTGAGGGGAAGTTCCTGGGGCATGTGTCACTGGGAAATTGATAGACCAGCCCTGATCTGCAGGGACCAAGTGGCCACTCCTTTGATAAGTGATCACTCCTCTATTGGCAGCTGCTTCCTAGTTATCAACCATGCGGGAGAAAGTCCAAATTTGGGGAGACTAGTACCTGTGTCTGTCGGTTTACTTCCGGAAGATATTTTGAGATTAAATTAGGTGATAAATGCAAAAGCATCAATAGGCACTTAAGAAATGTATATTTAATGAGTGTCTTCAACAAGAGAAACCCGTTGTCAGAGGTATGGGGGGAAAAGTAGAGGGAGCACATTTCTCAGTTAATATAGGCTTTGGAGATATAACAACCAGATGTAATCTGTAGATTTTACTCATCCTACTTTAAACATAGCAACTCCAAAATAATGTTTTGAAGCAATGGGAAAATGTTGATTAAGAACCAGGTAGCATAAAAAATAAAAATGCTTACTGGCAGTTTTGCTGGGGTGGAAATGCTTCTGTGGTTATGTGCTAAGATGTCCATCCTTTTTAGAGATGTATGCTGAAGTGAGATTTGCTTTAAATAGATTCCACAAAGAACTGAAGGGGAAGTGCTATAAATATAGCGACCCCATGGACTGTAGCCTACTCCTCTCCTCTGTCTATGGGATTGTCTAGGCAAGAGTACTGGAGTGGGTTGCCGTTTCCTTCTCCAGAGGATCTTCCTGACCCAGGATCGAACCCGAGTCTCCCACATTGTAGGCAGACGCTTTACCATCTGAGCTACCAGGGAAGTCAATAAATATAGCGGGTTCTTGATGTTGTTAAATCTGGTTGATGGAAACGTGGAGGCTCTTTGACCTGTTACCACTGCAGTTGTGTATGCTTGGAAATTTCATAGCTAATTCCCTGTCCTCCTTCCCCCAATCAGCTCTTCATTGTTTAGACATGATTGGCAGCATGCAGGATTTAAGTGAAAAGAGGAAAATAATGTCTAACCAGGAAGTTTAGAGCTAAAAAAATTATATACAATATTGTTTTTAAAAATGTTAACATATTAATTTAGGCATAACCCTTCAATGAGCACTCCATAAGGTAGATTGCTGTTTGAAAGCAGAGAGGCCGATTTCTTCCACTTCGATTATAAATAGGAACCATCCTCAGAGTTCATTGACAGGAATGAATGATTTCAGTGAGTATGATTTGAAAGTATCATGACCAAAAAGGTAACTATAAGCATAGTTGATTTTTATCACAGATCTCCTATTTATTCCTGTTGCTTTATCATTTGCTGAATAACATTCAAAAGGTTAAACCACATAATTTTCTTTATTTAATGAAAAAAAATTTTAAAGTTTAAGAAGAAAACTGATTCATTTTAGTGTTTTATTTTCCCTTAACACAAAATGTACATATATTTCCTTTCCAACTTACATAATGTAAAAGCTTTGAAGATGAATTTTCAGAAATAAATTTCTATCTGAAGATGTATTTCCTATATTGAATAATCAGAATTGGAATTAATAGTCACTTGATATTAACAGATTGCCTTTTTAAAAATATTTTATCTACTTTCAGGATTTCAGCTCTTGGGTGTCAGATTAAAATTCTGAATCATGTTTGTTTCCTCTCAGAATTGAATGTCAAATCCAAAGACAGATATTTATAACAGTGTTCTGTTCAGGCAAAAGTCAGTTTTCAGGCTGCAACATGGATGATTATAAAGCTCTTATTCACAATTGGATTTTGCGATCATTTTAAACAAACAAATTAAAGCTTTAAGATTGAATTTTAGTAAACCAGCAATTTAATTTCCAGTTTTATTATGCTTTTACATTTGCAGAGTGCTGTGTGGTTTATATATTGCATTCAAATAATTATTTCTCACAACAACATTACCACCCTGGTACTACTATTTCTGCTTGACTGATTCACTTGACTGATAATACCATTGAAATTCTAAGTGGTGAAATGACTTGTCCTAAGTCATCTAGCTAGTTAGCTTCTATGCATTTTTTCTGGTTCCAAATTTTTCCATTATAAAATTCCTATTCTAAATGTCTACAAACAAGAATCTGGTTAAAAAAATAACTTACATGGATTCTAGAGCTCCTTATAAATATTTCAAGATTTTATTAATGGGATATATCTTCTTACAAATGCTAAGAGAAGTGAAGCGAATTCATGTACTAATTTTCAGCAGATTTTTATACAAAGAAGTACAACACTGGTTGAAACAGAAACAGCCAGCTTTTAAGAGAAATAGCTTTATAATTATTCTTTTTAATATTGACACCTTAAGTGAGGGTATAAGGTATGCTTATAAACTTTTAAACATGAAACAGGATGCCTTTTCACTAGACTACCATGCTGAATCTTGTGTGTGACAGTAACGTCTGAGAATAATTACATTATTTTTAGGCAGCATATACAGTTGTTTAAATCTCATAAGTTAGGAAAATGATTAGATGCAGGAGCTGTTGAGTGAAATAAAGATGGATAGATGTATACACAGTATCTGGAGTAGGAAATGACAACCCACTCCAATATTCTTGCCTGGAAAGTTTCATGGAGAGAGGAGTCTGGTAGGCTGCAGTCCATGGGGGTCACAAACAGCTGGACACATTAGAGTACACACACATCAACACACACACACACACAGAGTAGAGTACTATTATCATTCTTCGAAGAAAGAGGTATATTTGCTTATTGGAGAAGGAAATGACAACCCACTCCATTTTTCTTGCCTGGAGAATTCCATGGACAGGAGAGCCAGCCTGGCAGTTTGCAGTCCATGGGGTCCATGAGAGTCGGACACGATGGAGTAACTAACACAACAACAATATTTGCGTATATTAAAAATATAATGGAAACATTATTAAATACAAAATGTTACTGTAAAGGAAGAAGGTGACAAGTATATAGGTTAAAATTTTCTGAATATACATTTTTTATAGATATGATCTTGGAACAATTAAGTATTTTCAATACTTATATATATATATATATATATACACACTTATATATATAAGTATAAAACAATTAAATTTAAGAAACAATCCCTAGAAGTCAAAAGCAAAGTGAAATACCCTAATTGTAACAAATTTGTGGCATAGCCACATAGAAGAACTTCCTAAAACTTTAAACCACAGTAATTTCACTATATATACCTCTCTCTCTCTCTCTATATCTCTATATATATATATATATACACACACATACATATTCTAATAATAAAATACATGCAGAAATTATTTCATGTGAATATATTGCTCAGTTCAGTTCAATTGCTCAGTTGTGTCTGACTCTTTGCAACCCCATGAACTGCAGCATGCCAGGCTTCCCTGTTAATCACCAACTCCCAAAGCCTGATCAAACTCATGTTCATTAAGTCGATGATGCCATCCAACCTTATCATCCTCTGTTGTCCCCTTCTCCTTCTGCTTCAATCTTTCCTGGCATCAGTGTCTTTTCAAATGAGTCAGTTCTTCACATCAGGTAGTCAAACTATTGGAGTTTCAGCTTCAACATCAGTCCTTCCAAGGAACACCCAGGACTGATCTCCTTTAGGATGGACTGGTTGGATCTCCTTGCAGTCCAAGGGACTCTCAAGAGTCTTCTCCAACACCACAGTTCAAAAGCATCAATTCTTCCGGTGCTCAGCTTTCTTTATAGTCCAAAACTCACATCCATACATGACTACTGGAAAAACCACACCTTTGACTAGATGGACCTTTGTTGGCAAAGTGATATCTCTGCTTTTTAATATGCTGTCTAGGTTGGTCATAGCTTTTCTTCCAAGGAGTAAGCATCTTTTAACTTTATGGCTGCAGTCACCATCTGCAGTGATTTTGGAGGTCAAAAATGCAAGTCTCTCATTGTTTCCACTGTTTCCCCGTCTATTTTCCATGAAGTGATGGGAACAAATGCCATAATTTTAGTTTTCTGTATGTTGAGTTTTAAGCCAACTTTTTCACTCTCCTCTTTCACTTTCATCAAGAGGCTCTTTAGTTCTTCTTTGCTTTCTGCCATAAGGATGGTGTCATCTGCATATCTGAGGTTATTGATCTTTCTCTTGGCAATCTTAATTCCAGCTTGTGCTTCATCCAGCCCAACATTTCACATAATGTACTCTGCATATAAGTTAAATAAGCAGGGTGGCAGTATATACCTTTGACATACTCCTTTTCCAATTTGGAACCAGTCTGTTGTTCCATGTCCAGTTCTAACTGTTGCTTCTTGACCTGAATACAGATTTCTCAGGAGGCAGGTCAGGTGGTCTGGTATTCCCATCTCTTGAAGAATTTTCCACAGTTTGTTGTGATGCACACACTCAAATGCTTTGGCATAGTCAATAAAGCAGAAATAGATGTTTTTCTGATTTAGAAGGGGTGAAATCACATATAGAATCAAACCCAATACCTGCCAGAGATGCTCAGAGGCCTCAAACAAAACTTGTGCTCACCAGGACCCAGAGACCCTGCAGAGACTGTGCCATATCTGCCTTTGAGTGTTTGAGTGTCTCCTGTGGACGTACAGGTCAGCAGTGGCCTTCCAGAGGGGCAGGGACTCTGCATTCAACAGACCTGAGTTACCCAGCATGTAGCATAAGCCCTCTTGGAGGAGGTCACCATTAACCCTATCATAGATCTGCTGAACAGATGACCCACAAACTGCAGAACAATTATAATAAGTAAATTCTTGCACTGTTAAGAAAGTTCTAGGACCCAAAACAGATTTCCCAACCTGGAGATCTGGCAAAGGGACTGAGAACCCCCAGGGAATTTAACTTTGGAAGCCAGTGGGTTTTGATTATAGAACTTACACAGGACTGGTGAAACAGACTCTTGGAGGGCACAAACAAAACTTTGTGTACACAAGGACCCAGGAGAAAGGAGCAGTGATGTCATGAGAGACTGGCCCAGACCTGCCTGTGAGTGCTCATGATTCTCCTGCAGAGGTGTGGGTTGGCAGTGTCCTGCTGCAGGGTAGGGGCCACTGAGTGATGCAGTGTGTGCACGGGAGCTTTTGAAGGAGGTTGCCATTATCTTCATTATCTCCATCATAGTTTGGTCTCAGGTCAAACAATAGGGAGGGAGCACAGCCCCACCCATCAACAGAAAATTGGATTAAAGATTTACTGAGCACAGCCCTGCCCATCAGAACAAGACCCAGTTTGCCCCATAGTCAGTGTCTTCTATTTGGAAGCTTCCATAAGCCTCTTATTCTTATTCAGCAGAGGGCAGACAGAATGAAAACCACAATCACAAAAAATGAATCAAACTAATCACATGGACCACAGCTTTGTTTAACTCAATGAAACTATGAGCCATGCTGTGTAGGGCCACCCAAGAAGGACGGGTCATGATGGAGAGTTCTGACAGAACGTGGTCCACTGGAGAAGGAAATGGCAAACCACTTCAGCAGTCTTGCTTTGAGAACCTCATGAACATCATCAAAAGGCAAAAAGATATGACACTGAAAGATGAACTCCCCAGTTTGGTAGGTTCCCAATATGCTACCAGAGGAGAGTGGAGAAATAACTCTAGAAAGAAGGAAGAGATGGAGCCAAAGCAAAACCAGTGCCCAGTTGTGGATATGACTGCTGATGGAAGTAAAGTTCGATGCTGTAAAGAACAATATTTCATAGGAACCAGGAATGTTAGGTCCATGATTCAAGGTAAATTGGAAGTGGTCAAATAGGAGATGGAGAGAGTGAACAAACTAGAATCTGTGAACTAAAATGGACTGGAATGGGCAAATTTAATTCAGAATCAGTTGCAGTGTATGGACCTTATTGAGATACAGATTCAACAACAGCAAAAACCTGTTTGGGGGAAAAAAAACATGCATATGGCAATTGGGGAACTCTGAATGTTGGCTGGATATTTGATGATATTAGTTCAGTTCAGTTGCTCAGTTGTGTCCGACTCTTTGCAACCCTATGAATCGCAGCACGCCAGGCCTCCCTGTCCATCACCAACTCCCAGAGTTCACTCAGACTCACGTGCATCGAGTCAGTGATGCCATCCAGCCATCTCATCCTCTGTCATCCCCTTCTCCTCCTGCCCCCAACCCCTGCCAGCATCAGAGTCTTTTCTAATGAGTCAACTCTTCCCATGAGGTGGCCAGAGTACTGGAGTTTCAGCTTTAGCATCATTCCCTCCAAAGAAATCCCAGGGCTGATCTCCTTCACAATGGACTGGTTGGATTTCCTTGCAGCCCAAGGGACTCTCAAGAGTCTTCTCCAACACCACAGTTCAAAAGCATCAGTCTTTGGTGCTCAGCTTTCTTCACAGTCCAACTCACATCCATACATGACCACAGGAAAAACCATAGCCTTGACTAGACGGACCTTAGGAATGTCTCTGCTTTTGAATATTCTGTCTATGTTGGTCATAACTTTTCTTCCAAGGAGTAAGCGTCTTTTAATTTCATGGCTGCAGTCACCATCTGCAGTGATGTTGGAGCCAAAAAATAAAATCTGACAGTTTCCACTGTTTCCCCATCTACTTCCCATGAAGTGATGGGACCGGATGCCATGATCTTCGTTTTCTGAATGTTCAGCTTTAAGCCAACTTTTTCACTCTCCACTCTCACTTTCATCAAGAGGCTTTTAGCTCCTCTTCACTTTCTGCCATAAGGGTGGTGTCATCTGCATATCTGAGGTTATTAATATTTCTCCCAGCAATCTTGATTCCAGCTTGTGTTCTTCCAGTCCAGCGTCTTTCACGAAGTACTCTGCATATAAGTTAAATAAGTAGGGTGACAATATACAGCCTTGACGTACTCCTTTTCCTATTTGGAACCAGTCTGTTGTTCCATGTCCAGTTCTAACTGTTGCTTCCTGACCTGAATACAGATTTCTCAAGAGACAAGTCAGGTGGTCTGGTATTCCCATCTCTTTCAGAATTTTCCACAGTTTGTTGTGATCCACACAGTCACAGGCTTTGGCATAGTCAATAAAGCAGAAATAGATGTTTTTCTGGAACTCTCTTGCTTTTTCCATGATCCAGTGAATGTTGGCAATTTGATCTCTGGTTCCTCTGCCTTTTCTAAAACCAGCTTGAACATCAGGGAGTTCACGGTTCATGTATTGCTGAAGCCTGACTTGGAGAATTTTGAGCATTACTTTACTAGCATGTGAGATGAGTGCAATTGTACGGTAGTTTGAGCATTCTTTGGCACTGCCATTTTTGGGGATTGGAATGAAAACTGACCTTATTAATTTTAAAAGTGTGATAACAGTCTTGTGGTTATATTTTTTAATCCACATTTTTTAGAGACATACTGAAATATTTATGGATGAAATGATATTATTTTAGAGATTTGCTTCAAAATAATCTGAGAGGGGGAGAAATGGCAGTGGGTACAGATGAAATGCAAAATGATAATTGTCAAAACTGAGGATGAACTATAACATTCTCTATACTTTTGTGTATGCTTAAAATTTTTTAACACTAAGATAAAAAGGAATGTCACTTAAGATCAGTCTCAGAGATCATATTGCCATAATAAGCAGTCATTGCTGTGAACTGATTATTAAGAAGGGCCTCAGGCTAGGGATCTATTTTTACCCCATTCATGTGCTCACATTCACATGATAGGATGTGCTTATGCTGTGCTCTGCTAAATTGCCTCAGTTGTGTCTGACCTTGTGCGACCCCATGAACCTAAATACCAAGTTATGCGACAGATAGTTGTTCCAGTCAGTTTCCATGTTTTTTGCTCCATATTTACCAGAATTTTATGAGGAAATTTTGCTGTCTTCATTTTTCAGATCGTGCTAAGAGATCAAATATTTTAAACCAAGACACAGCTAGTAGAGGAAAGAGCCAGGCTTGCAATGCATCTCTCTTGGCTTTCTATATCGGCATGCTCCCCCTACTCTGTTCATTCTGAGCTGATAACAGGAATGGAGATTTTGAATGACAGTGTCTGCTGTTATCTTTTTTCCATTTTCTAGATCAGCATTTTTTTTTTTTACCCAATTTCAAATCTTTTGCATTTTGGCTAAATAAGAGACTCAAAAGCTAGTCAGCCTGCTCAAAGGCAATACTAGCCACTATTTGGATCTTTAATTAATAAATGAATCTTCAATTAATTAGTCTTCAGTTAATTAATCTTCAATTGATTCAATTATTGAGGCAAGCTGTTCCCCTTCCCCACAAGATGGGAACAAGCACAGTTTTGGCTTAATGTTCTTCTTAGTCAGTTGCTCCAAGGCAGTTTTCCCTGGTTCAGGGTATGAAAGGTGTGCTGCTGTTAGGAAAGGGAAGGATGGTACAGTGTGCCCAAAGGTGAGACTTCATTATCATGCATGTATGCAAAGGAGAGGGACCAATGGCAAAGACGTGACATTTTCAGTACTAAGAAATGAAAATAGCCCCTGGATAAAACTCCGATGTTCACCAGGGCAGTGGCTCCCTCATCTAGGATCCAGGGAGCTTTTAAAATCTTTTTAAAAGGTGAATGCTCAGGCCATCTCTAGATTGTCTGAAGGTTTTGCACAAGGCATCTCTTGATGAGTAAATTAAAAACCTCAAGTGAGTAAAATCCTCTCCGTTTCTTGGAGCAGTTATAAAATTTGTGATCATTGTAGCTTTATTGGTAAAGTAGCAGCCCAGGACGATGACAAAATAAGTTTTTATGCTTCAAGCAGATCAATGAGTAATTCCAAACATCATGAGCAAGGCATCTTTTGTCTCTCACTTCACTGAAATGGAGGCAGTTTGGACGTTATTCCTGAAACTCATAATACATATGAAATATGTAGTAAAGCAATCCTTTAAGGATGGTAAAAGAGATACCAGGAAGTTCAATTCCTAGTTGACCAATAAATATTTAGAAATTTACTACAAATTACCTCAAGATTGGTATAAGAGTACACGCCCTTCAAAACTTAAAATTAGTTTTCCCCCTTTTTTTGTGAGTGGATTTCCTTATACCACCAGGAAGGATAGCTAAGTTAGACCTTTCATAGCTTCAGTTTCATGGGGAAAACAGGGAAATAAGTCAGCATGGTCTATAGTAGTCTGTTATCTGATTCAAATCTAAAATTTACCTTTACGCCTGGAGATACTTCTGACTTTACTATATAGTTGTTGAATAGCGTCCTCATATGTGGAAGGTCATAGATATTTTCAGTTAAATTAGGAATTGCCCCAGATTTTATGGTTATGTTTAACATGGAGTTAATGTTAGCTCTTTTGATATTATTTACAAAATTTGTGTATCACTCTGTCAATACAAGTTGCTATCACCACTGCTCTTTCATTTCAAAACATTATGTAATAACAATCTGAATTAGAAAAAAATTGAAATTGGTTGATTCATAGGATATAAAAATGATAAAAGAAGGAAAACTGGAATTTTCTTCTAGATATTTAAACATATCTAAACTTTTAAAATTACTTGCACTTTATAATCTTAAGAGAGAAGCTGTACCTTTTACAAGATTTATACTTTCCCTATGATGAATACTCTACAAAAGGTTTAGCGCACACACACCATAGTGCAGCCATAGATAGTGAAAATATACCAACACATTATAAAACTCGCCACCACAGTTAATCACAATGTTCTTATCTACCCCCACTCCCTTTTGCCAGTAGGAACTGGATCTTATCTTCCACACATTGAAAAATGATGGAAACCATCCGGGGTGAAGTCCCTCCTGTGCCTCCAACATTTTCCACACGTTCTCTGTAACCACATCTTCCATCAAAGGCCTTTTCTTCCCTCTGTAGCTTTCTCTGGAGAAGGGCATGGCAACCCACACCAGTGCTCTTGCCTCAGAATCCCGTGGACAGAGGAGCTTGGTGGCCATGGGGTTGCAAAGAGTCAGACACGACAGCAACTGAGCATGCATGCGTACCTTTCTCATCCACTGTAGTCTACATCCTGTCTCTACCTCCTTCTTCTAGGAACTCACTGCCATAGTTACCTTTCTCTTTTTTAACTATAGGTTCTTTGTATTCTATCTTAAAAGTCATTCAAGTCTCTTCTTTCTACAAAACAGATTTGAATTGCCCCTAATGGCCTCCTCCTTTCTTAGAATCTTTTGATGTGAGATCTATAACTATTCCCTCTTATTCTTTCTTCTCTCATTCATTTTCTTTTTAAAAGCCCTCTCCACATGTCATCTTTCCATTACGTGCTTTCATGACTCTTATCTTGGCTGTATCTTTACCCTTCACTTCTCTCTGCGTTTTATGCCATTTTTCCTCCTTTACATCTGATCAGATCGTGACTCGTGGCATTTCCATGTCATCCAAGAAAACTTGAAGTCAGTTTGATCCTTCCTTCCTCTATTCTGGTTTCAGATTCAAAATATTAATATCTTGGCCTAAAATTATAGACAAAGTGTGTTGGATTTTTCCCCTCCATACAATTTTAAATTTCTTAAGACTATGATTTATACTTCTCCCCTCCACCCCTCCACCCAGCAGATCTAGAGAAATACTGAGAGTCTAATAGTTATTAACTATTAGAGCTGTATTCTTTGGGGGAGAAAAACTCACTTCAGTGGCAGGTGAATGGCAGCATTTCAGAGCTATTGACTTATGAATATGCAACTATTTTATTAGCATTCTCTTCATTATATGCTCATTGACCCTTTTCATGGTATACAGATTTTTATTAGGTAATACAGTTTTTGTAATAAGGTTTTATAAATTTTAGACACCTCCAGAAATTGAAAATCTGTTTACAAATTGAGTCATGGCCTAGATGCATTTTTAGACCTAACAACACTGGCATGGGTGCATAAATGGTAAGTATCATCCAGTTAACTGTGTAAATACAAGTGAAGATTGGGTGGGCATGATAGTGAGATGTCACTTACAGGATGGTATGGAGTTGCGCAAGCTCCAGAAAATGATGAAGATCAGGGAAGTCTGGCTTGCTGCTGTCCATGGGGTGACAAAGAGTCAGACATGACTGAGCAATTGACAACAATAATTGAGTTAATCAGAATGATTTCTCTGGGAAGGTGATTTCAAGTTTCTTCTGACTGACAATTATACAAACTGAAGACTGGCCTAGTAAAAACAGCTTGAGCTCAGGATCAGAGACAGAAGGCACAGAAAGGCAGAGTGAAGATAAATCCAGAGATGCAGGCTTAAACTAGGAAACAGGTTCAATCCAAGATTTGGTTCTTCCTTCATCAAACTAAGTTATTGTTGTATCTATAAATATATTATGTGATTTGCTTGTATGATAGCTAGCATTGACATAATGGTTACACTTCTCATTTTGAGTTTTAAAGTGGAAAGTAAAACTATCACATGTGCGAAACACTACTTTCTTCCTATTTTCTGAATTGTTCTCCCTCACTCTCCACCCCCAACATCTCCACCACCCTTTCTTTTCACCTTATTTATCATCCACCCTAGTTGCCTGCCATTGTGGCTATTGACCACCAACTTTTTTTTTTTAATTTAAATTTATTTAATGGAGGCTAATTACTTTACAATATTGTATTGGTTTTGCCATACATCAACATGAATCCACCATGGGTATACACATGTTCCCTATCCTGAACCCCCCTCCGGCCTGCCTCCCTGTACCATTCCTCTGGGTCATCCCAGTGTACCAGCCCTAAGCATCCTGTATCCTGCATCGAACCTGGACTGGTGATTCATTTCATATATGATATTATACATGTTTCAATGCCATTCTCCCAAATAATCCCACCCTCTCCCTCTCCCACAGAGTCCAAAAGACTGTTCTATATCTCTGTGTCTCTTTTGCTGTCTCGCATACAGGGTTATCGTTACCATCTTTCTAAACTCCATATATATGTGTTAGTATACTGTATTGGTGTTTTTCTTTCTGGCTTACTTCACTCTGTATAATAGGCTCGTTTCATCCACCTCGTTAGAACTGATTCAAATGTATTCTTTTTAATGACTGAGTAATACTCCATTGTGTATATGTACCACAGCTTTCTTATCCATTCATCTGCTGATGGACATCTAGGTTGCTTCCATGTCCTGGCTATTATAAACAGTGCTGCAGTGAACATTGGGGTACATGTGTCTCTTTCAATTCTGATTTCCTCATTGTGTATGCCCAGCAGTGGGATTGCTGTGTCATAAGGCAGTTCTATTTGCAGTTTTTTAAGGAATTTCCACACTATTCTCCATAGTGGCTGTACTAGTTTGCATTCCCACCAGCAGTGTAAGAGGATACCCTTTTCTCCACACCCTCTCCAGCATTTATTGCTTGTAGACTTTTGGATTGCAGCCATTCTGACTGGCGTGAAATGGCACCTCATTGTGCTTTTGATTTGCATTTCTCTGATAATGAGTGATGTTGAGCATCTTTTCATGTGTTTGTTAGCCATCTGTATGTCTTCCTTGGAGAAATGTCTATTTAGTTCTTTGGCCCATTTTTTTGATTGGGTTGTTTATTTTTCTGGAATTGAGCTGCAGGAGTTGCTTGTATATTTTTGAGATTAGTTGTTTGTCAGTTGTTTTATTTGCTATTGTTTTCTCCCATTCTGAAGGCTGTCTTTTCACCTTTGTTGTGCAGAACCACCAACTCTTATGCTGTGGCTAGATTCCTTGGTACAGTTCAGTGTCCCTGGGTTGTTTGTTATTGGTGGAGGAGGAGGGCTGGAGTTGAGAAAATGTGTTCCAGATACATAGCCTGCTGCTGCTAAGTTGCTTCAGTTGTGTCTGACTCTGTGCAACCCCATAGACGGCAGCCCACCAGGTTTCCCCGTCCCTGGGATTCTCCAGGCAAGAACACTGGAGCGGGTTGCCATTTCCTTCTCCAGTGCATGAAAGTGAAAAGTGAAAGTGAAGTCGCTCAGTCGTGCAAGACTCTAGCGAGTCCATGGACTGCAGCCCACCAGGCTCCTCCGTCCATGGGGTTTTCCAGGCAAGAGTACTGGAGTGGGTTGCCATTGCCTTCTCCAGATACATATCCTAGTTTCTGCTAAAATGGGAGCTCCCAATCAGTGTTTCTCAACACGTGGTCCTTAAAACACCTGCATTAGAATCACTTAAAAATGCAGATTCTGGGACATGCCCCAGGCCTTATTTGATTTATGTCAATGAGAATCAGCTGGAGAATCTACATTTTAAGCAAGTATGCCAGATGAGTCTTACAGAAACTGAAATTTTAAACTTTCTGGGATATGTTTTCATCTTCCTATCTTCTTTCCTATATTTCTTCCTCTTTTTTTTTTTTACCTCCCCCACCATCTCATTAACAAGACAGTATGCATATGGTGTAAAATTTTTTCAGCTATTAATTGCATTATATCCTTTGTCAGGTTATTTGCACCTTTCAGGGTTTCATTTTTCTCTTATGTAAAAAGAAAGTTGCCTACTTCTCCATTCACTGCTTAGAATAAATTATTAAAATGGCATTAACCACTTGGTAAAGGCAGACACACAAATAGTAACTATGATAGAAATAGAGTGGTAGGACTCCCTCTTTATTAAGATCAAGATGCAGTAATGTTGGTGTATTGCGTGTAACAGAAGGTAAGTCATTCTAGGGCAGGACTAAAGTAAAGTGAAGACACTTGCCTTGGTTGGAGACTTTAAGTTTTAAGGGGACCCAGAAGTTCAGCAATCAAAATATATATTTTATTTCAACATTTCAAAAAAAATCAAAGTTAATTAAAAAATACACAGTTAACAAAATACCAAAATTTTACATAAAGATCAGTATCATGATGTTTCCTTTTGCATCTGGGTCTAACATGGCTTTTTATGGCAATGTTTCTGACCTAAAATATTGCATTAAAACATTGTTTATGTCGATTACTCAGTTTTTTATGCCTCCTTAAATTCAGCATCTGAGGCAAGTGCCTCATTCCACCTCACTGTAGTCTTGGCCCTGGCTTATCTGTAAGCTGAGTCATTTCAATGTTTAATTAATTAAAACAGAAAAGTCCTTTTTTATCTACTTTCTGCAAGAATCTCCATTTAAACTTTTAAGTGACATTTTTACAAATACTCTATTGTTGATACAAATTTTGGGAAATGTCCAGATTTTGAAAACGTCATTATAGATGTCAGGGATTCAAGTAGGTCTCAAAAAGAAACTTCATTTTGTAAATAACAGTGTCACCTAAAGCTTCTAAAAGGTAGAAGAAGAATTAACAAGGCTATAAATCTAGTGTCTGAGGCTCATTTGTTCTTCACATGAACACCAGAAAACTAGGATTCAACAAAAAGGAAAAACGTTCAAATATATCAGAGTTGGCCTGGCAAAACAAGGGATTGTGAAAGGGGATTTTTGTATAATTAAATGTCAGTTTGCATTTTGAAATATTGCCGGCTGCCTCACACTCAATCACCAAGTGAGAAGAGCAGGAATAGTCTCTCTGTGAAACCCAGAACTGAGAGCTGCACTTGGCTTCTCCAAGAACGTGAGCTGCAGGTTGGAAGGGTCAGAGCACATCATTTTCCCCAAGGCAGTACAGTATTGCCAGTAAATTCAGTTGGACATTATAATTTCCCATTTTAAGAGTAAATAGCAGTAGCCACGATGAAGTTGTGTAATGTTCTGGATTTTAGAAGAGGGATTAATTTTAGAGGTCATCTAGTTCATTCTCCTCCCTTTACAGAAGAGGAATTTGATGTCCAGGCAGATGAGTGGTTTCTCAAGGTCACCTGCCTCAAGTGACTGACGGAGCTGTCGCTTTCTTCCACACGATGCTGAGAGCAATTGTTAGGTTCAGAAACAGGAGAATGGTGCAACAGAAAGTGGTACTGGTCTCCTGTTCCTTGTACATTAGTGGCTTAGAAATCAATGGGGGACGAGTGGAAGGAGAGAGGGCGACGAATTAAGAGAGTAGCACGACCATGTGTGAAAGAGACAGCTAGTGGGAAGCTGCTGAAACACAGGGAGTTCAGCTCCGTGTTCTGTGATGACCTACACAGGTAGGACGTGGAGTGGAGTGGGAGCAAGGCTCAAGAGGGAGGGGATATATGTTTAGCAGCTCAGGAAGCAGCAGAACTGGACATGGAACAACAGACGGCTTCCAAATGGGAAAAAGAGTATGTCAAGGCTGTATATTGTCACCCTGCTTATTTAACTTATACTCAGAGTACATCATGAGAAACGCAGGGTTGGAAGGAGCACAAGCTGGAATCAAGATTTCTGGGAGAAACATCAATAACCTCAGATATGCAGGTGACACCACCCTTATGGCAGAAAATGAAGAGGAACTCAAAAGCCTCTTGATGAAAGTGAAAGAGGAGAGTGAAAAAGTTGGCTTAAAGCTCAGCATTTAGAAAACGAAGATCATGGCATCTGGTCCCATCACTTCATGGCAAATAGAGGGGAAACAGTGGAAACAGTGTCAGACTTTTTTTGGCTCCAACATCACTGCAGATGGTGATTGCAGCCATGAAATTAAAAGACACTTACTCCTTGGAAGGAAAGTTATGACCAACCTAGATAGCATATTCAAAAGCAGAGACATTACTCTGCCAACAAAGGTCTGTCTAGTCAAGGCTATGGCTTTTCCAGTAGTCATGTATGGACATGAGAGTTGGACTGTGAAGAAAGCTGAGCACTGAAGAATTGATGCTTTTGAACTGTGGTGTTGGAGAAGACTCTTGAGAGTCCCTTGGACTGCAAGGAGATCCAACCAGTCCATTCTAAAGGAGATCAGTCCTGGTTGTTTATTGGAAAGACTGATGCTGAAGCGGAAACTCCGTTACTTTGGCCACTTCATGCGAAGAGTTGACTCATTGGAAAAGACTCTGATGCTGGGAGGGATTGAGGGCAGGAGGAAAAGGGGACGACAGAGGATGATATGGTTGGATGCCATCATCGACTTGATGGACATGATTTTGTGTAAACTCTGGGAGTTGGTGATGGACAGGGAGGCCTGGCATGCTGTGATTTATGGGGTCGCAAATAGTCGGACATGACTGAGTGACTGAACTGAACAGATAGCTAATTCACATTACTGTACAGCAGAAATTAACACAACCTTGTAAAGCAATTATACTCCAATTAAAAAAATAAATTAAAAAAGTAAAAAGCCACCCCCCTCCCCGCAAAAAAACAGAGACAGTTATATAAAAAGAAGACTTTACACCTGATATCATGGGACTCTGAAGTGGGGGAGACATCCTTGTATAAATGCTCAAGAAAGCTGAACATGTAAGTTTCTTAGTATTCCAAGAAATTCTTTATTTCTTTCTTCCCTATTCTGCCAATTATACAAATGCCAAATTTATTGAATTAGAGTCTACAGGGATAGAGCTTGGACACAGGGATTGTGAAACACACTCCCCAGGTGCTTTTGATGTTAGGCTGCATTAAACATAGTGGCATTAGAGATTAATTTCTTTTGACAAATATATCTTTATCATCCAATAGCAACTTAGAATTAATTCAAGGGAAGGCTTGAATGAGGATGCAAAATGAAGCATAAGAGCCCTAGAAAAATAGTTTATAAGAGGCAAAAGAGGGGAATTCTTCAAAAGCAATATTGACTTTTCAATTTTGTTCAGTCAATGTAAGAATGGGAGGAGCTTAGATCCATAATTAGCAGTTCTACAAGGAATTTTCTTTATCTGTTCATAATCAGACTAAGCTTTTGAATGCCCCACTTTGAGCTACTTGAGAATCTTATTTATATGAATGTCATGAAGCATAATACTACTTTATCATCATGGAGTGGTTTCAAGAAAAAAATTAGTTTTTATCTTTATTCCAAACTCAGATGTAGAGAATTGAATTAATCACCCTCAGATCACAGCATATAATATTTATCTCTGGATCCTGAGAGGCTCCTTTCTTGTATTTATTTCTTTTGTTTCCTTTTCCTTCTTCCTATCACCAAAAAGGCATACATTCTTGTGTGTTTGGCCTGCGTCCTTTAAAACTGTTCCACCATACTGTGAATATGCTTTCTGTTTTAGTATATCTTACATTCCTCAACTGGGTCATTGAGGTGAGAGAAGAAAGAAAGAGAAAGAGCTTATTAGATGCTCTAATACATCTTTCAACAGACAGACATTTATGAGGATTATTGGATGCTGCCTTTCAAAATACTTACACTCCTCCCTTAATACGACTTCTCTGTGTAATACCATATGGATTTCACTTGTTGATGTGAACATAGTGCTCCAAGATTCAGATGAGCAATTCTCATTTAGCCCAGGTGGTTAGTTCCTACCCTGCATTGCCCCAGATTGCCAGATACTTATGAATCAAAAATACCTAGTACTCATGTATGCAATTTGAAAACATGAAGTTGCTCTACAGCCTTATGTAATCACCAGTAAATAAAAGTATATTTGAGTGGCTATACAAATTGTACACTGGCTGTTATTTTTGAGTCTTTTCTGGTTGTGAATCAGAGTGATTTTAACAACTTCATAACTTTGAAATTAAGAATCCATCCTGCTGCAGTCATCAAGACAGTATCATACTGGCACAAAAACAGAAATATAGATCAATGAAACAAGAAATAAAGCCCAGAGATAAATCCATGCACCTATGGGCATCTTATCTTTGACAAAGGAGACAAGAATATACAATGAAGAAAAGATATTCTCTTAAATAAGGCATGCTGGGAAAACTAGACAGCTACAGGTGAAAGAATAAAATTAGAACACTTGCTAACACCATACACAAAGATAAACTCAAAATGGATTAAAGACCTAAATGTAAGACCAGAACTATAGAACTATTAGAGGAAAACATAAGCAGAACACTTCATGACATAAGTCACAGCAAGATCCTCTATGACCCACCTCCTAGAGTAATGGAGATGAAACAAAAATAAACAAGTGGGACCTAATTAAACTTAAAGGTTTTGCACAGCAAAGGAAACCATAAACAAGGTGAAAAGACAGTCCTCAGAATGAGAGAAAATAATATCAAATGGAACAACTGACAAAGGAATAATTTCCAAAATATGCAAGCAGCTCATGCAACTCAATACCAGAAAAACAATCCATTCAAAAAGTGGGCAGAAGACATAAACACACATTTCTCCAAAGAAGACATACAGATGGCTAACAAACACATGAAAAGATGCTTTAACATCGTTCATTATTAGAGAAATGCAAATCAAAACTAGAATGAGATACCACCTCACACCAGTCAGGATGACCATCATCAAAAATCTACAGACAATAAATGCTGGAGAGGGTGTGGAGAAAAGGGAACCCTCTTGCACTGTTGGTGGGAATGTAAATTGATACAGCCATTGTGGAGAACTGTATGGAGATTCCTTAAAAATCTAGGAATAAATCTACTGTGTGACTCCACATTCCCACTATTGGGCATATACCCTGAGGGAAACTGTAATTGAAAAAGACACATGTATCCCAGTGTCCACTGCAGAACTGTTTACAATAGCTAGGACATGGAAGCAACCTAAATGTCCATTGAGAAATGAATGGAAAATGAAGCTTTGGTACATATATACAATGGAATATTACTCAACCATAAAAAAGCAATGCACTTGATGAGGCAGATGAACCTAGAACCTATTATACAGGGTGAAGTAAGTGAGAAAAAGAAAAACAAGCATCATATTTGAAACATGTACGTAATCTAGAAAGATGGTACTAATGAGCCTATTTGGAGGACAGCAATGGAGACAGATGGAGAAGGCAATGGCACCCCACTCCAGTGCTCTTGCCTGGAGAATCCCATGGGCAGAGGAGCCTGGGAGACTGCAGTCCATAGGGTTGCTGAGAGTCGGACACGACTGGGCGACTTTACTTTCACCTTTCACTCTCATGCATTGGAGAAGGAAATGGCAACCCACTCCAGTGTTCTTGCCTGGAGAATCCCAGGGACGTGGGAGCCTGGTGGGCTGCTGTCTGTGGGATCGCACAGAATTGGACACAACTGAAGCGACTTAGCAGCAGCAGCAGTGGAGACACAGACATAGCGAACAGGCTTGTGGACACGGAAAGGGGAAGAAGAGAGTGGGGTGAATGGAGAGAGTAGCATGGAAACATACACCCTACCATATGTAAAACAGATACCCAGTGGGAATTTGTTATTTGAATTAGGAAGCTCAAACCAGTACTCTGTGACAACCTAGAGGGGGTGGGGCAGAGGGGGAGATGCGAGGAGTTTCAAGAGGGAGGGAACAAGTGTATACCTTTGGCTGATTGATGTTGATATATGGTAGAAACCAACACAATATTGTAAAACAATTATCCTTCAATTTAAAAACTCCATTTAAAAATAGTTTGGGGAATGTACTGCATGAACATTTTATAGAGTCAAATTACCAGTTACACTTGGGGGCAACTAATAAATTTGGTTTTCACTATTTTTCTAGTTTTTAGAATAGAATTAAGTTAAAGCTACCCTTTCTTTCAGGGGGAAAGGGAGAATATAAAGATTTTAAATGTCATCAAATGTAACATAAGAAGCAGTGGAGATATTTGGCAAAGAAACACTGGAAAAAATCAATTTTAAAAGGGCAAAAGACCATTTAAAAGAAAATCAATATGGAAAGAACGGGTAGTCAGAAGTGACAAAAAGTGCAAGCAAAATCAACTTTCTTGCCATCAGACTCTTATTTTGCACATTTCTTTTTCTAGGTCATCTTTACCTGCCTTCGCTGTTTTATATCAATTCCAACTAGCAGTGGGGTGACAACGTTATGAACCGGGGGTGGGGGTTCAGCCACGTGTACACCTGTGGCAGATTCATGTTGATATATGGCAAAACCAATACAATATTGTAAAGTAATTAGCCTCCAATTAAAATAAATTTAAATTAAAAACAAAAACATCTGAAGAGTTGGTCTTGTTCCCAGCAACATCAGCACACTGATTTTTGAACAAGACTTTTTTTTCCTTTTCACTTACTAGCAGTTTCTGGCTTTGACTCTCACAATCAAAATCTGACGATCTTGATTGCTCTGGTATTTGAGGCTTTGTGGCCTGTTCTTCTCATCATGGTCTTTTATAAACCTGACTTTCTTCTCAGTAATTGGGTCATCTTCTTCCTTTGGTACCTTTGGGATTAATTTCTCCAGCAAAGCTTGCAAGGTCATTTCCTGGCAGCCATATCACACCCACCGAAGCTATCAGCTTTGGATCTTGATCTTGTGTTCTAAGTTCTTAATGGAGCTTTGGGATTGCTATTTTCTTTTCATGTTACTCTGAAGTCTGTTATGTTTGCTGTGTGCTTTGTCCCGATACAACACAATGCCTTGTCTAAACCTATCTTTGTTCCCTATTAGTGGCAGTAGCTTGTAATAGGTTGGCTATAAGGGCAAGATAAGAACTTGTCAAAAGACCAGATACAATTACTCAGGGAAAGTACTAGTTTCAAACTCACCAATGTCTCCATATTAATTATTACTTATGCATGTATGTGTGTGTGTGTATGTATATACACACATAGAGGATTGAATTTTCAAATAGTCCAGACTAAATTTTAAAATATTATCTCAGAAGACAAAAATGAAAATCACATTACTGTCAAAAGTTATACTTTCTGATGTTGAAAAGCAATCATCAGGGTTGGAATCTTAAAGCTATATTCTTCCTAATTTTGAGTACTCACAGATGTGAAAGCTTCATCTGCTACAGAATTAACACAACTTCTTTGACTTTTTGAAATTAAAAATGATACCTAAGCTTTACTCAGTGCATTAATTATAGCACCATTTCTTTATCTGACAATTGTTCAGGGTTTCACAGCAGTTCATCTTTTGGCTTTCAGAACAGTCATTGGAACACATCTCTAGTATCCAGATTTTGTAGTTGAAAAGAGAATTGTTTGGTAAAGCTGGATGGAGGTTGTTTACTGGATGTGTGTTTTACTTCTCTAGAGGCAGAGCAAGAAAGAGAAGCTGGGCAGCTCTGCCCTCCTGCCTCTGGGAAGATTACACTGGAGTGGCCTCCAAAACAGAGCCCAGTCCCTCTCAATAAGTTGAAGAGAAAGATGGTTCATCACCAAGGTCTTTAGGAACAAATGTTTTACTGATGTTAAGCAAGAACCTTTCTTGCTTTACCTCCTCCTCTTCCTTGACTTTCAAACTAACCACCTAATAGTGGCCATAGCCATTAACACAATCATCACATACGCCCCTATCTATATTAAGAGAAATTGTACTGGTTTTTAGGCTTATTTTATTCTTTCTTCTTTTATGTATCCTGCTTAAAATGATGACACCTACAAAATCATTTTTAAAAATTAAGAACTTCTGTAACATTGGCCTGCGAAGGATTTTTCTCAGCAAAGGACAATGATCATAAATGAAAAGATAAGTAGATTTGATGACATGAAAAATAAAAACTTAAGCACATTTGAAAATCATCATAGACCAAATGAAAAGATAAGTTAAATGGAAAAGTATTGGCAATATATGAGAGAGAGAGTTAGTCTGTTTAATATACAAGAATATCTCTTAAAAAGAATAAATTTGACTCGGTTCTAATGAGATGGATGAAACTGGAGCCGATTATACAGAGTGAAGTAAGCCAGAAAGAAAAACACCAATACAGTATACTGACACGTATATATGGAATTTAGAAAGATAGTAATGATGACCCTGTATGTGAGACAACAAAAGAGACACAGAGGTATAGAACGGACTTTTGGCCTCTGAGGAAGAGGGAGAGGGTGGGATGATTTGGGAGAATGGCATTGAAACATGTATACTATCATATAAGAAACGAAGCGCCAGTCTATGTTCAATACAGGATACAGGATGCTTGAGGCTGGTGCACGGGATGATCCAGGGAGATGATATGGGGGGGGGGGAGGGGGCTTTGGCATTGGGAGATCGTGTACACCTGTGGCTGATTCATGACAATGTATGGCAAAACCAATACAGTGTTGTAACATAGAAGAAAGTATTAAAAAAAAAGAATATCTCTCAGAATCAGTGAACTTCCATTGAAAAAGAAAAAAGGAAAGGTCATGAATAGGAAATTTACAAATAAAAGCTATAATACAAGGTTAATATGTGTGTGAAAAACTGCCCAATTATGCTAGTAATCACATAAGTGCATTTGGGAACATGCTGCGCTTATCAAATGGACTAAGAGCTGTTTCAACAGCTTCCTCAGTGCTGTTGAGGGTGCAGGGAAACAGACATTGCCATGCATTGCTGAGGAGCTTGAATTGGTAAAGCTTGTTCAGAAGTCAAATTGGCAACACATAGAAGCGCGCCGAAGTGCGGCCCAGAGGAGCTGCCCCTTGCCCAAGGTCAAGGGCGGTGGCCCAGGAGGAGCTGCCCCTTGCCCAAAGTCAAGGGCGGTGGCCCAGAGGAGCTACCCCTTGCCCAAAGTCAAGGGCGGTGGCCCAGAGGAGCTGCCCCTTGCCCAAAGTCAAGGGCGGTGGCCCAGAGGAGCTGCCCCTTGCCCAAAGTCAAGGGCGGTGGCCTAGAGGAGCTTCCCCTTGCCCAAAGTCAAGGGCAGTGGCCCAGAGGAGCTACCCCTTGCCCAAGGTCAAGAGTGGTGGCCGAGAGGAGCTACCCCATGCCGAAGATCAGGGGCGGCAGCAAAGAGGAGCAACCCCATGCCCAAGGAGTGGTGGCTATGCAGGTGCAGGAGGGCCGAGAGGACCTACTCCATGTTCAAGGTCAGGAGGGGGCCAGCGAGGAGATAACCCTCGTCGAAGGTAAGGAGTAGCAGCTGCACTTTGCTGGAGCAGCTGTGAAGAGATGGTAAGAGAAACCCAAGACAGTAGGTATTGCAAGAGGGCATCAGAGGGCAGACACACGGAAACCGTAATCACAGAACTAGTCAATTAAGTCACACTAGGACCACAGCTTGGTCTAACTCAATGAAACTAGGCTATGCCCTATGATGCAACACAGGACAGATGGGTTATGGTGGAGAGGTCTGACAGAATGTGGTCCACTGGAGAAGGGAATGGCAAACCACTTCAGTATTCTTGCCTTGAGAACCCCTTGAACAGTGTGAAAAGGGATAGGATACTGAAAGAGGAACTCCCCAGGTCAATAGGTGCCCAATATGATACTGGAGATCAGTGAAGAAATAACTCCAGAAAGAATGAAGGGATGGAGCCAAAGCAAAAACAATATCCAGTTGTGGACGTGACTAGTGATAGAAACAACGTCTGATACTGTAAAGAGCAATATTGCATAAGAACCTGGAATGTTAGGTCCCTGAATCAAGGCAAATTGGAAGTGGTCAAGCAAGAGATGGCAAGAGTGAACATCAACATTCGAGGAATCAGTGAATTAAAATAGACTGGAATGGGTGAATTTAACAAGATGACCATTATATCTACTACTGTAAGCAGGAATCCCTTAGAAGAAATGGAGTAGCCATCATGGTCAACAAGAGTGTGAAATGCAGTACTTGGATGCAATCTCAAAAATGACAGAATGATCTCTATTCGTCTCCAAGGCAAACCATTCAATATTAGAGGAATACAAGCCTATGCCCCAACAAGTAACACTGAAGAAGCTGAAGGTGAACAGTTCTATGAAGACCTACAGGACCCTTTAGAACTAATACCCAAAAAGATGTCCTTTTCATTACAGGGGACTGGAATGCAAAAGTAGGACGTCAAGAAACACCTGGAATAACAGGCAAATTTGGCTTTGGAGTACAGAATGAAGCAGGGCAAAGGCTAATAGAATTTTGCCAAGAGAATGCACAGGTCATAGCAAACACCCTCTTACAACTACACAAGAAAAGACTCTACACATGGACATCACCAGATGGTCAACACCAAAATCAGACTGATTGTATTCTTTGCAGCCAAAGATGGAGAAGCTCTATACAGTCAGCAAAAACAAGACCGGGAGCTGACTGTGGCTCAGATCATGAACTCCTTATTACCAAATTCAGACTTAAATTGAAAAAAGTAGGGAAAACTGCTAGACCATTCAGGTATGATCTAAATCAAATCCCTTATGATTATACAGTGGAAGTGAGAAACAGATTTAAGGGCCTAGATCTGATAGATAGAGTACCTGATGAACTATGGAATGAAGTTCGTGACATTGTACAGGAGACAGAGATCAAGACCATCCCCATGGAAAAGAAATGCAAAAAAGCAAAATGGCTGTCTGGGGAGGCCTTACAAACAGCTGTGAAAAGAAGAGAAGTGAAAAGCAAAGGGAAAAAGGAAAGATAAAAGCATCTGAATGCAGAGTTCCAAAGAATAGCAAGGAGAGATAAGAAAGCCTTCTTCAGCGATCAATGCAAAGAAATAGAGGAAAAGAACAGAATGGGAAAGACTAGAGATCTCTTCAAGAAAATTAGAGATACCAACATAACATTTTCATGCAAAGATGGGCTCGATAAAGGACAGAAATGGTATGGACCTAACAGAAGCAGAAGATGCTAAGAAGAGGTGGCAAGAATACATGGAAGAAATGTACAAAAAGATCTTCACAACCAAAATAATCATGATGGTGTGATCGCTCACCTAGAGCCAGAATGTGAAGTCAAGTGGGCCTTAGAAAGCATCACTACAAACAAAGCTAGTGGAGGTGATGGTATTGCAGTTGAGCTATTTCAAATCCTGAAAGATGATGCTGTGAAAGTGCTGCACTCAATATGCCAGCAAATTTGGAAAACTCAGCAGTGGCCACAGGACTGGAAAAGGTCAGTTTTCATTCCAATCCCAAAGAAAGGCAATTGCAAAGAATGCTCAAACTACTGCACAATAGCACTCGTCTCAGACACTAGTAAAGTAATGCTCAAAATTCTCCAAGCCAAGCTTCAGCAATACATGAACCATGAACTTCCAGATGTTCAAGCTGGTTTTAGAAAAGGTAGAGGAACCAGAGATCAAATTGTCAACATCTACTGGATCACCAAAAAAGCAAGAGAGTTCCATAAAACATATATTTCTGCTTTATTGACTATTACAAAGCCTTTGACTGTGTGGATCACAATAAACTGTGGAAAATTCTGAAAGAGATAGCAATACCAGACCCCTGCTGTAATGAACAGGGAGGCCTGGTATGCTGTGATTCATGGGTTCACAAAGAGTTGGACATGACTGAGCGACTGAACCGAACTGAACTGAACTGACCTGCCTCTTGAGAAACCTATATACAGATCAGGAAGCAACAATTAGAACTGGACATGGAACAACAGACTGGTTTCAAATAGGAAAAGGAGTACGTTGAAGCTGTATATTGTCACCCTGCTTATTTAACTTATATGCAGAGTACATTGTGAGAAATGCTGGGCTGGAAGAAGCACAGGCTGGAATGAAGATTGCCGGGAGAAATATCAATAACCTCAGATATGCAGATGACACCACCCTTATGGCAGAAAGTGAAAAGGAACTAAAAAGTCTCTTGATGAAAGTGAAAGAGGGAAAGTGAAAACGTTGGCTTAAAGCTCAACATTCAGAAAACAAAGGTCATGGAATCTAGTCCCATCATTTCATGGAAATAGATGGGGAAACAGTGGAAAGAGTGGCAGACTTTATTTTGGGGGCTTCAAAATCACTTCCAATGGTGATTGCAGCCATGAAACTACAAGACACTTACTCCTTGCAAGGAAAGTTATGACCACCAACCTCGACAGCATATTCAAAAGCAGAGACATTGCTTTGCCAACAGAGATCTGTCTAGTCACGGCTATGGTTTTTCCAGTGGTCATGCATGGATGTGAGAGTTGGACTGTGAAGAAAGCTGAGCACCGAAGAATTGATGCTTTTGAACTGTGTTGTTGGAGAAGACTCTTGAGAGTCCCTTGGACTGCAAGGAGATCCAGCCAGTCCATTTTAAAGGAGATCAGCCCTGGGTGTTCTTTGGAAGGACTGATGCTAAAGCTGAAACTCCAATACTTTGGCCACCTAATATGAAGAGTTGACTGATTGGAAAAGACTGTGATGCTGGGAGGGATTTGGGGCAGGAGGTGAAGGGGACGACAGAGAATGAGATGGCTGGATGGCATCACCAACTTGATGGACATGAGTTTGAGTGAACTCTGGGAGTTGGTGATGGACAGGGAGGCCTGTTGTGCTGCAATTCATGGGGTCGCAAAGAGTCGGACATGACTGAGCGACTGAACTGAACTGAACTGAGTCAAAAATAGACTTGGCAACTCTGCTTCCTAGAATTTATCCAAAGGAAATAACCATGGATATGCCTAAAGAGACAGATTTAAAAAAATCCTTTCTAGGCATGTTTAACGTAGTGAAAAAAAAAGTGAAAAAACAGTCATACTACCATCCATAGGTTCCAGGGGAAATTAAATGGTTCCAGAGATCCTTAATTCCCTAGAATTTGAAAGTGTTTGCACGAAATGGCTACAAAGGCCTTAGGTGTACTTTAGATTCCCTGGTCTTACTCTTGTCCTCATATCTCAGGAATGAGACTCCAGTTTGGCTAAATTATTTCTGTAGGGGGAATATTTTGCTGTCATTAGGATTGATATTAAAGATAAATATTTAATGCAGAGAAAAATGTTCACGATGTATTAAGTGGAGAAGCAAGTTATAAATTGTGTACAGTAATCAGGTTTTCTAAATATATAGTTACATTTTAAAAATCTAGGGTAGTGAACTCTAAAATGCAAATCTCCGGTGGTGGATGTCAGGGAACTGTAATTTTCCTTCTTTTATGATATTTCTCAAAAATTATGTGTTGATCACATTACCTTTAAAAGCATTAATTGAAATAGATATACAACTCAGGACATATTATAAATGTACAGCTTGATGAATTTACACAGCACCTGTGTAGCCAGTGCTGAGCTAAAGACATAGAGCACCGTTGTCCCATTTGCATTCACCTCCTTCCTCAGCAGCACTAACACCTCCAAAGTGATGACTACCTTGACTCCTGACAGCATGGATTAGTTCTACATGGTTTTGTACTTCGTATAGAGAGATGAAATCATACTAGTTAGACTTTGATCTGGCTTCCTTGCTCATTATCATACTGAGATACATCCTTCTTGTTGCATGTAGTTGTAAATCATTAATTCTCATTGCCATATGTTATTTTGTGGGAATTAATATATTCCCCAAGCTTCCCTGGTGGCTCAGATGATAAAGAATCCACCTGCAATGAGGGAGACATGGGTCCCATCCCTGGGTTGGGAAGATCCCTTGGAGGAGGAGGGCATGGAAACCCACCCAGTATTCTTGCCTGGAGAATCCCCACAAGTGGATGTGGCTGGTGGACTATAGTCCATGGGGTTGTAAAGAGTCAGACATGACTGAGCGGCTAAGCACAGCACTTTCCTTCATGGGAATTAATGTAATACAATGTATTTACTCATTTTACTCTTAATGAGCATTTGTATACTTTTTAAGTTTGGGCCTATTATGAATAATGCTTCTAGGAACATTTCAATGAATATTGTACATTTGGTGAACATATCTGTATGTTTCTGTTGGATATATACCTACAAGTAGACTATGCTTATGCCCAGCTTTAGTAGATACTAGCAGTTTTCCAAAGTAATTGCACCAGCCTGTGTGGGAGCCCTTTAGGATAAGTTCCTCAGTTTGCCATAGCTCCTTAGGTCTCTTGGGTGTGAGCCCCACTGGTCTTCAAAGCCAGATGTTTTGGAGGCTTGCCTATCAAACGCTGACCCTAAAAGCTGGAGTGCCTGATATGGGGTGTGAATCTTTCACTCTGAGCTCTGGGTTTTGAGTTCACTCTTAATTGTACGTTGCTGTACCTGCCTGTGACGAGACTGACTCTCTACCATTTCTACTTGGTTTGTTGCCCTTTTCCTCTTGTTTGCCCAATGTGAAGGGGGTTGCTCTGCTGATAAGGTTATTTTCAGAGGGAATTGTCCCATATGTAGCTATAGATTCAGTTTGTCCATAGGAGAAGTAAGTTAAGGATCTTCCTAAAAGATGATGCTATTAAGTGCTGCACTCAGTATGCCAGCAAATTTGGAAGACTCAGCAGTGGCCACAGGACTGAAAAAGGTGAGTTTTAATTCCAATCCCAAAGAAAGGCAATGCCAAAGAATGCACAAACTACCACACAACTTCACTCATCTCACATGCTAGCAATAGCAAAGTAATGCTCAAAATTCTCCAAGCCAGGCTTCAACAGTACATGAACCATGAACTTCCAGATGGTCAAGCTGGATTTAGAAAAGCCAAAGGAACCAGATATCAAATTGCCAACATCTATTGGATCATAGAAAAAGCAAGAGTGTTCCAAAAAATATCTACTTCTGCTTTATTGACTATGCCAAAGCCTTTGACTGTGTGGATCACAACAAATTGTGGAAAATTCTTCAAGAGATGTGATACCAGACCACCTGACCTGCCTCCTGAGAAATCTGTATGCAGGTCAAGAAGCAACAGTTAGAACTGGACATGGAACAATGGACTGGTTCCAAATAGGGAAAGGAGTTCGTCAAGGCTGTATATTGTCATCGTGCTTATTTAGCTCATATGCAGAGTACATCATGCAGAATGATGGGCTGGATGAAGCACAAGCTGGAATCAGCATTGCCAGGAGAAATAACAATAACCTCAGATATGCAGATGACACCAGCTGTATGGCAGAAAGTGAAGAGAACTAAAGATCCTCTTGATGAAAGTGAAAAAGGAGAGTGAAAAATGTTGGCTTAAAATTCAACATTCAGAAAACTAAGATCATGGCATCCGGTCCCATCACTTCATGCCAAATAGATGGGGAAATAACAGAAACAGTGAGAAACTTTATTTTGGGGGGCTCCAAAATCACTGCAGATGGTGACTGTAGCCCTGAAATTAAAAGACACTTGCTCCTTGGAAGAAAAGTTATGACCAACCTAGACAGCATATCAAAACGCAGAGACATTACTTTGTCACGAAAGGTCCATCTAGTCGAAGGTATGGTCTTTCCAGTAGCCTTGTATGGATGTAAGAGTTGGACTATAAAGAAAGCTGAGTGCCAAAGAATTGATGCTTTTGAACTGTGGTTTTGGAGAAGACTCTTGAGAGTCCCTTGGACATCCAGCCAGTCAATTCTAAAGGAAATCAGTCTTGAATATTCATTAGAAGGACTGATGCTGAAACTAATATTTTGGCTTCCTGATGCAAAGTACTGACTCATTAGAAAAGACCCCAATACTGGGAAAGATTGAAGGCAGGAGGAAAAGGGGACAACAGAGAATGAGATGTTTGGATGGCATCCTTGACTTGATGGACATGAGTCTGAGCAAGCTCCAGGAGTTGATGATGAACAGGGAAGCTGGTGTGCTGTAGTCCATGGGGTCTCAAAGAGTTGAACACAACTAAGTGACTGAAGTAAACTGAAGGCTATTTTGAATCATATATTTTTAATACAGAATGCTATTTTGAACCAGCTATTTTTAATACAGATCAGGGTTTAGAACCATGGAGTTACACTTGGCACCAATCCCTCTCTCGTTCCCCAGTCCCATTCAAGCAATCACCAGGTCCTCTTGATTTTTTTTTCTCAAGGTTTTTGAATCTATCCACTTTTCCTCTCTGGGGTCACCATCAGTATCCACCAACCATTTTCTCTTAATTGAATGATTTCTCAATATTCAATTCCATATTCCTGTAGCCACCTCCTTACTTTGCACCACATCTTTTATCTGCTCTGAAGGCCAAGTGATCTCTTCACAAGGCAAATCTGTTCATCCCAGTCCTCTGGCTGAAAATGCTCTGCCCCTTCCCTAGACCAGCACCTCTGTTTGCTGTACAAGGATTCTCATTACCTGGCCCCAGCTTAGCTCCTTTCATTCTCTTAGCTCTTCCTGCTCTAGATGGACAGGGCTGCTTCAGTTTGTCACACCTGCCGTATTTCCTCCTCCTTCTGGACCTTTGCTCTTGCGATCTCCTTTATCTGGAATGTTCTTCCATTTACTCCTCTTTGTCCTTTAGTTCTTACCTCAGACATTACCTCCTCCTCCTGCATGGACCAGGGTAGCTCCCTATTAAAGATGTTAACTGCACTGTTTCTCTTCTCTGTACCAAAGGGGGAAAATTTAACTCTTTGTTAATCAATATGTACATAAATATAATCAATCTAAGAGCCCCTCTTCTAACATATTTACATATTTGAACGCTTAATAAATGTCTGTTATCCAACCATAGCTCTTTGAAACCAGTATATACATTTTAAAAGGCTAGACATAAACAACAAAGGTAGTTCACTTTGAATGATAGGAATGTGGAAGATTTTCTCCCAGTCTTTTCTGATCTTTGTATTTCACAAAATTTTTAGAATTGATGTAACTTACTTTTAATGGGTGAAAAGTGCAGTAAGTTTAAAACTGTCTAGATAGCACCTATAGAGATTATGACTGTGTGTATATGTGTGTTATGTGATCCCCTTAGTTTTACTCTACACCCTCCCATGTGGCAAAAGCCAGAGAATACTATTCTTATTTGTAAGCTTTTTAAGATAACCTGAGAGCTCAATGAATGGAGATATTTCTTTCATGATGGCCAGGTCTGACCCATGCGGGGTCATCTCTTGAATTGCTTGCTTTCCCTTCCATGCCTGGATGGCATGTTGGCAAGAATCTCAAGGAGCCAGGAGAGCTGCTTCCAGCTTCATGCACAGACTCAGATGTTGAGCTGCTGGAATGATTCCAAGGACTGCTCAGGAAAATGTTTAAGGTAGCATTCCTGCCCTGGCAATGCCAAGGGAGGAATGAGGCTGCAGTGTCTGCCTTTGCCCAGGTCATTGTGATTTGAAGTTCCCTCTCCAGAGTTCTGTTGCTGTCTCAGGCCAGGCAGAGAGAGAACGGAATCCAGGATTTCTCATAAAGACTGTGTAGCCAAGTCAATAAGTATTTCTCTCTCCAGGGCTTGATATGTATACCTTTTGGTGCATCAGTTCAGTTCAGTCACTCAGTCGTGTCCAACCTCCTTGTGACCCCATGAACTGCAGCACGCCAGGCCTCCCTGTCCATCACCAACTCCCGTAGTTTACCCAAACTCATGTCCATTGAGTTGGTGATGCCATCCAACCATCTCATCCTCTATCATCCCCTTCTCCTCCTGCCCTCAATCTTTCCCAGTATCAGTGTTTTCAAATGAGTCACCTCTTTGCCTTAGGTGGCTGAAGTATTGCAGTTTCAGCTTCAGCATCAGTCCTTCCAATGAATACCCAGGACTGATCTCCTTTTGAATGGACTGGTTGGATCTCCTTGCAGTCCAAGGGACTCTCAAGGGTCTTCTCCAACACCACAGTTCAAAAGCATCAATTCTTTGGCTCTCAGCTTTCTTTATAGTTTGGCTTTCACATCCATACATGACTACTGGTAAAACCATAGCCTTGACTAGACGGACCTTTGTTGGCAAAGTAACATCTCTGCTTTTTAATATGCTGTCTAGGTTGGTCATAACTTTCTTTCCAAGGAGTAGGAATATTTTAATTTCATGGTTGCAATCACCATCTGCATTGATTTTGGAGCCCAGAAAACTAAAGTGAGCCAATGTTTACCCATCTATTTCCCATGAAGCGATGGGACCAGTTGCCATGATCTTAGTTTTCTGAATGTTGAGCTTTAAGCCAACTTTTTCACTCTCCACTTTCACTTTCATCAAAGGCTCTATAGTTCTTCTTCACTTTCTGCCATAAGGGGGTGTCATCTGCATATCTGAGGTTATTGATATTTCTCCCAGCAATCTTGATTCCAGCTTGTGCTTCATCCAGCCCAGCATTCCTCATGGTGTACTCTGTATATGTTAAATAAGCAGGGTAACAATATACAGCATTGACGTACTCCTTTTCCTATTTGGAACCAGTCTGTTGTTCCATGTCTAGTTCTAACTGTTGCTTCCTGACCTGCATATAGGTGTTTCAAGAAGCAGGTCAGGTGGTCTGGTATTCCCATCGCTTTCAGAATTTTCCACAGTTTCTTGTGATCCACACAGTCAAAGGCTTTGGCATAGTCAATAAAGCAGAAATAGATGTTTTTCTGGAACTCTCTTCCCTTTTTTGGTGATCCAGCGGATGTTGGCAATGTGATCTCTTGTTCCTCTGCCGTTTCTAAAACCAGCTTGAACATCTGCGTATTGCTGAAGCCTGGCTTGGAGAATTTTGAGCATTACTTTACTAGCATGTGAGATGAGTGCAACTGTGCAGTAGTTTGAGCATTCTTTGGCATTGCCTTTCTTTGGGATTGGAGTGAAAACTTACCTCTTTCAGTCCTGTGGCCACTGCTGAGTTTTCCAAATTTGCTGGCATATTGAGTGCAGCACTTTCACGGTATCATCTTTCAGGATTTGAAATAGCTCAACTGGAATTCCATCACCTCCACTAGCTTTGTTTGTAGCGACGTTTCCTAAGGCCCATTTGATGTCACTTTCCAGGATGTCTGGCTCTAGGTGAGTGATCACACCATCGTTATTATCTGGGTCATGAAGGTCTTTTTGTACAGTTCTTCTGTGTATTCTTGCCACTTCTTCTTAATATCTTCTGCTTCTATTAGGTCCATACCATTTCTGTCCTTTATCGAGCCCATCTTTGCATGAAATGTTCCCTTGGTGTTTCTGATTTTCTTGAACGGATCTCTAGTCTTTCCCGTTATATTGTTTTCCTCTATTTCTTTGCATTGATTGCTGAAGAAAGCTTTCTTATCTCTCCTTGCTATTCTTTGGAACTCTGCATTCAGATGCTTATATCTTTCCTTTTCTTCTTTGCTTTTTGCTTCTCTTCTTTTCACAGCTATTTGTAAGGCCTCCCCAGACAGCCATTTTTCCTTTTTCATTTCTTTTTCTTAGGGATGGTCTTTATCCCTGTCTCCTGTACAGTGTCATGAACCTCCATCTGTAGTTCATCAGGCACTCTGTCTATCAGATCTAGGCCCTTAAATCTGTTTCTCACTTCCACTGTATAATCATAAGGGCTTTGATTTAGGTCATATCTGGATGGTCTAGTGGTTTTCCCTACTTTATTCAACTTAAGTCTGAATTTGGCAATAAGGAGTTCATGATCTGAGCCACAGTCAGCTCCCAGTCTTGTTTTTGCTGACTGTATAGAGCTTCTCCATCTTTGGCTGCAAAGAATATAATCAGTCTGACTTTGGTGTTGACCATCTGGTGATGTCCATGTGTATAGTATTCTCTTGTGTTGGTGCATCACCAAAAACCAAATGTTAAAATCAGTAGTTGCCTAAGGTTAAAGCCTAGTACCATCATTCAAATGACTTTTGAGATATGGAAGCAGAAAAATTGTATCGTATAATAAATTGAAGTATTTAAACTACTATCTCTTTGAGGTAATAATTTTGATCTCTCCAGCCTAGAGTTCGAACTCAGGTCTCCTCCATTGCAGGCAGATCTTTTCCAGCTGAGCCACAAGGGAAGCCCAAGAATACTGGAGTAGGTAGCCTATTTCTTCTCCAGGGGATCTTCCCAACCCAGGAATTGAACCAGGTTCTTCTGCATTGCAGGTGGATTCTTTCCCAAATGAGCTATCAGGGAAGCCCATCTATAATAAATTTAAATATTATTTAATTATTATCTCCTTGAGTAGTAAGTTTGCGGTAACAGTGCTGGCCTTTGCTTTATTCTCAGAAAGTGAGAAGAATCCAAAGTAGGATTTTTTTTCCCAAAATGATTCATTCCCTAATGGAATTAAATAAATAAAAACTAATATTGTGCTTAATGATGATTAGTTTAACATTGTGAAAGCAAATACAGCCATAATTCTACATAGTTTAGAATCATGATATAATCTAATATCTTCATTATTTGATTTATCAGATAATAAATATTTATACCTCAAAATAAGTACATACTCTGTCTATTGCTATAGAACTAGTGCTGGATTTAGTTTTCAGTTTCTCTATTTGACTGATTGAAATATTTCAGTAATTATTTTTGTATAAAGTTAATAATTAACACTAATTAGTGTAACTTTTATTCTTGCAATAAGAAACATGCATTTTTTATTTCTGATAGAATCTAAGTGTACTAGGCATATAAGGATATTTTCAATTCTAGTTTCATTTGAAATGCAAATATATATATTTGGAATTGATCTTCTGGCATTAAGAGTAATATACATTCCTTGTTCTCATTATTGACATTGTGATTCTATTTGTGCATAATGGTAACTTGAACAACTCAGAAGATTAAAGGTGTCAGCAAAGACATTGATCTACATAGACGTACAACTATTGGGTCTTCTGAAAGCCAAGAGCAGTTTAACTAGCAGGTCTTGTTTGAAGCTGTACCTCAGCTGAATTAATTATAGCAACTATTTCGTTTTACTAAAGGTTTGTGGAGCATCTTCTAAGTGCTAGGCTTCTAGCTGGTTTAAGATACAGAAATAATGAATGAGCATAAACTAACCTTGTTTTACTTATCTTTGGGTAACTCTAATGCCCCAGTCTATTTACCCTTCACATTAGCTTATCCAAAATAGTTCAAATTTCTACTCTACTTGGGGTAAGAATTCCAATATTTTACCAGCTTGCTCTTCTTCCATGATTTTTTTTGAATCCCTGAGATATCCCAAGCTAGTGGTTAATTGACATCTTAACTAGCTGTCTGGTTCTAGACCACGCATCATTTTTTTTTGCTAGTCACTGACATCCTTAAGCCCCTTGCTGCTATTCTCCCATGGATGTCTTTAACCCCAGGTGTCATTCCAGACTCTTACGCAATTTCCTCATCAGCTGTGAGGTTTGCATGATTTCACTGATGACTTCAGATTTTTTTTTAAAGGCAACACAGAGAATTTGACAGTTATTCCTGGATATTAAAATTCTCTGAGTTCACAGACCAAAGCTCTCCATAGGCATTCTCTCTTGTTCAGCCTTCTCTACCCAGTCTCAGGCTTGTCTCTGTCTCAGGAATCAGCTTACCTCCCCACAAATGGAATATCTGGAACAAGTTTCTCATACCTGCATACAGGTCTCCTGTTCCCCAGGCCCAGAGGCAGTCACAGGCTGTATCTACTTCCTGCTCCCACCAACCTTTTTTTTTTTTAATATAAATTTAGTTATTTTTTGGAGGTTAATTACTTTGCAATATTGTATTGGTTTTTCCATACATCAACATGAATCCGCCACAGGTATACACGTGTTCCCCATCCTGAACCCGCCTCCCTCTTCCCTCCCCATACCATCCCTATGGGTCGCAATCTTGTAGTAAGACTCACAATGGAACAATATTTTCCTTTTGTAGTAACCCTACCCTTCCAAATAAGTGTGGTCTCTCCATAAAATATTCATGACAAGAGTAGTACTTTCCCTAAAGATGAGTTTATGAACCTGAAATGATCCCCAGTTCGGTATTGTGTAACAGTATAGTACAATTTGAAATTCAGCAATCTCAGACCATTCTTGTTTCTAAGGTAAGATGTATTTACATTCTTCCTATGGCTTCCAGTCTTTACCTCTGAATCAGCTGCTTTTTTGTTTAAATTTATTACAAAAGACAATTGGATAGCTACACAGGTCAGGGCCAGTTTTAGAGAAAGTTGTTAAATATAAAATTTCCTGACACATTGCATCTTGGTTATTTAAAAATCACTCTTTAATGGCACCCCACTCCAGTATTCTTGCCTGGAAAGTCTCATGGACAGAGGAGGCTGGTAAGCTGCAGTCCATGGGGTCACAAAGAGTCAGACACAACTGAGCGACTTCACTCCACTTCTCGATCGTTACTGACTATCCATCAGGGCTTCCATGACGGCTCAGCAGCAAAGAATCCGCCCGCAGTGCAGGAGACGCAGGAGGCATGAATTTGATCCCTGGGTTGAGAAGATCCCCTGGAGGAAGAAATGACAACCCACTCCAGTATTCTTGCTTGGAAATTCCATGAACAGAGGAGCCTGGTGGGCTACAGTCTACAAGGTTGCAAAAAGTCAGACACGACCAAAGCGGCTGATCGTGCACACACGACTATCCCATCCTGTCTTTTCCCCCAAAGCAGTAACTCGAGAAATAACTTTCTTATTCCTTGACCTGTACCAAAATATCGTATTCTGTCACAGATGTTAAATATTTGGTCATCTAACCTGATAAAATAGTACAAAAAGACATAGAATACTTGGTCTAATTGTCTTGACCTCTCTTACCTTCCATGTAAGCCCACCAAACTGTTTAGAGCAGAGCACTGTCCACAGCTCTGTTTAAAACCGGGTACCTCTCAAGGTCCTTCTCCCTGTGCAAGTGAAACATGTAATGTAAGACAGTCTGATAAAAACATTTTAAAATAGAAAGTGGGATTTTTCTTTCTACTTAAACTATTACCCAATGGCACTCCACTCTAGTACTCTTGCCTGGAAAATCCCATGGATGGAGGAGCCTGGCAGGCTACAGTCCATGGGGTCGCTGAGGGTCGGACATGACTGAGCGACTTCACTTTCACTTTTGTGCATTGGAGAGGGAAATGGCAGCCCACTCCAGTGTTCTTGCCTGGAGAATCCCAGGGATGGGGGAGCCTGGTGGGCTGCCATCTACGAGGTTGCACAGAGTCGGACACGACTGAAGTGACTTAGCTTAGCCCAAAGGATGACATTATAAATGTTTTCACCACACGTAGCTTAGAAATTATATCATCTCAGACCGAAAGTAGATTCTGAGACTCTGATATCTTGCTTCAATACTACCTCTAGGTCCTTTTCCCCAAACCTCTGGAATTAAATATATTCTGGTTGCAAGTGGCTGTTAACAGAGGCTGAACTTATTTTTCTCCTAAGAGGGAAGAAGTGTGGAGAAGCCAGCACAGGACTAGTCAACCAGGACTTGATGGACAGAATGCACACCCTACCCCCAGTCATTGTGTCCTCCCTAGAGTGGCCCACAGACCTGGTGTTAGAGGCTTGGGAGATTGTCTGTAAATGAGAAAGCAAAATAGGGATCAAAGTTATGAAGGGTTCTGGCATTATGCAGAGGTTACAAGAGAATTCTAGAATAGCCATTTATTTCATTTTAAAGGTACCTTTCTTTCCACTTAAAACATATGTAAATAAATCTAAAGCACAACTGATTTCTTGGACAAATGACAATCAGCAAGCATTGGTAAGCTGACTGTATCTTTTATAATACAAAGAAGTCATTTTTAGATTTCAGATTTAAAGGGAGCATATGATATATGTCCTATTTCTGTGAAATACCATGGGTTAATTAGGAACATGGGCAAGTCCACCGACCTCCAGACAAGTTAAACTTTCAGATGGAAGTGTCATCCTTACCCAGCTGAATCAAGGGTATTCATTGCTTGAGGTGAAATTTAACACTTAGATTTCAATGATTCAATGAGATGATGACTGACCTCACTTTGAAAAGTTAAAAAGTTATTGGTTTTCCTTATCTTTTACAATAGATTAGTTTTCTAAGCAAGGCATAATATTTTAATGACAAGTTTATTTTCAAAATTATTCTTTTTATCATTTAGTTCAGTAATTCTTATGATAAGTTTTAATATTTTAGGACAGGGTACAAAGTAATATGTTTGAACATAACTTTTATATGGCACTAATATTTTCTAAAGTTTTATGTGGAAAAGGGCTTTGTGACACCATAGCATTTTTGATTTAGGGACTAAAGCAAAAATATTGATATATGGGTAGTTCAAATCACATTTCAATTATAACAGAATTATTTTTTGTAACTCAGTTATAGGAATTGCTTAAACCTGATTTTTGTGTAGTCTAATAGATTTTAAGGAAGAAAATGGTCTATTTGCAGAGCTGAAAGGAATAGATTCATTTGGAAAGTTTTGTGAAATGAAGAGTTCCTTAAATTGGTGGCATCAGGGTAAAGAGGTTTGACACATCAAAATTAGTAACATTTTAACAGTTCTCTGAAGGTTATGGTTTGGCATATGGTATGATGCATATGGCAGTTTGCAAAAAGGTGTGTGAGTGTGAAGAAGTTCTTGGAATACTGTATACATAGAATTAATATCTCTATGGCCATACCTTGTACTATAATTTATTTTCTGAATTTTAAACATTTAACTGTGAATGCTCCAAATATGGACTATTCTTTAGTTGCTTCTTCCCAGAGCTGCAAGCCAAATTGGATCAATCAACTGCTCAGACCAAGATCTTGGAGTTTTTCTGACAGGCAGAATCCCTCACAAGCTATGATCCTCCCTTTGTCTGAACGCTTCATCCCTCATAGCACACTAAGGTCCACCTCAGCCAAATCTTTTTCATGGATACTCTTTTCCCTTAGTTTTTGCCCAAATATTCTTGAATATCGTTCTCCTCTGTCCTCTATGAGAGTATATTTTTCTTTATTCTAGTTGAGAACCGAAAACATTGTAATAATTACATTGATATGTACAAAACACAGGTAATATTGGTATTAACTAAAATGAAAAAATTGCATATGTTAAAGTGGAACTGAACAAAATAAAAATCCAAGGCTATCTTCATTACCCAAGGTTCTTCAGGTACTGGAAAGGCTCCTTTAAAATCTTTACTTGGATTATAATTTATCATTTTATCCTCATCTAGATAAATGAAAATCAGCACTTAAACCAAATGTTATCTTAGTCTGTTTTACTTTTTCTATTTTTCAATTATTGGATTACAATATATCATATTTCTATTATTTTGTATTTCAGATGTTCTGCATTTCAGCCTCATCAAAGACTAAATTGATGTTTATGGGCTAATCTGGACACCTAAAAACAATTTGTTTCACTTCATCTATAAGAAAATATGTTCAAATTCTCACTGGCTGACTTATAAAGGGGCTTTTGGAATACAACCCAATGTAAGTTTCAGACATAATGTGTTTTAGTCTTTGTTGCTCCCCTCCTCCCCTACTTAGAGCATATATTTGTTGGCAGGTGTGGATGTGTGTATGTGTATTATATATACCTGTGTCTACACATATCCTTTCTGACAGTATGGATTCATAGCACCCTTTATCCTTTCCTTAAACAGATCCAGAAATGAAGTTTATGCCCCGCCGCCCCCAGAGTTCACACTCTATTGGGGAAATAAACCAAGAGGGTGCACACATACATATGAAGTGCACAGGGTGAGAGATGTTCTGAAGGGACCTCACATAGCACATGTAGACGGGAATCTGCTTATTTCCAGAGTCAGACAACTTTCCCAGAGAGAGTAATGCACCAGCTAAGGTCTTGGGGTAGGCAGAAGTTAAAAGGGCAAAAGAACTGAGAGGTGATGGGAGAAGGCGACAAGGATAGAGTGGAAAATGCTCCAGACAGAGGGGAGCACACGTGCGAAGATCATGTCTGCTCAGTTAAGTACTTCAGGTGATTTTTTCCAAGCATGACTACTGAGTAGCTGGGAGACTTTAGCTTAAACCATACCATGAAAACGAATCATAATCATACTAGAAAATAAGAAGGCATATATTTTACAAGCATTTGTACTTTTTTTAAGGTATGAAGTATTCCTTAAGCCCTGACAACTACTCTGAAGATGGAATTATGAATATGGCAACTTTCCTAAGGGGCTTTGAAGAAAAGGGGATAAAGAACGACAGGCCTGAGGACCAGCTGAGTAAAGAGAAAAAGAAAATTCTCTTCTCCTTCTGTGAGGTGTGCAACATCCAGCTAAACTCTGCAGCCCAGGCCCAGGTCCATTACAATGGCAAATCTCACCTGCAAGCGAGTCAAGCAGCTGAGTGATGGACAGCCCTCATCCCCAGCCCAGGGCTCCGGGCCACCACCCCCAGCCAGCCCCAGTTCCCACACCAGCACAGGTAGGTAGGGGCCTGAGGCCCCATTTCCTGCTGGGAGAAATGCTTCTGCTCTAGAAAATGAAGGATTTAGAGCATGGCTTATCTTTCACCTTAAAACTACCGCCACAATGTATATTCTTCTTCCTACAGGTAAAATCCAAGAGCTCTTTGTTACTTCTCAGAATACATTTTAAAATTGCTATTAATCTATATTGTACTAGGCACAAATATATACACACACACATCACACACACACACAATTTGTATGTTGGATTGTAGGCTTAATTCTATATCTCCATAGTATGCAAACATTCCTTGACATATTTTGAAATGTGTTTCAGATGGATGATGATGTCCATTTTTTCTCCTCTCTGCAAAATGAGGCTTTCTTTCGTCTCCTTCCTCTGCTTTCCGTTGAGCAGCATACTATTAGATTGTATATAAAAAGCTCCAGCTTTATTTATAACACCCTGTGATGCAGGAAAGGAGCATTCCTCTTTTGTGCTACAAGCCTTATATATTTTTTGGGAGCTGGCAGCAGCATGCCGGCCAGGTTCTAACAACGGGAACAGGCATTGCCAAAACCAACAAGGCTTACCTCTGAGGTCCGGCGCCACGGCAAGCTCTTTCCCTGACTCTTGCCTCTCACCCTTTCCTGTGGGCTGGGCAGAAGTGGAGGGTTCTGGGGATTTTCTCATTCTTGAATCGGCCCAGATTTCTTCACAGTGTTACAAATCTTTATCCTCGGGCAAGGCTGCCTCTTCCCCATTGCTGGTCTTTGGGTAAACTCATCTGTGACACAACTAAAGAAAATGTGAAGTGGCATGGTGAAGATTTCTACAGAAAGTAGGTATCTTCCACAGGTTTACCTAGGAGGCCAGAATAATCCTTCTCCGAAGAGTGGGGGAAATTCCAAGTTCTTCTCTAGCAAGTGTTTGCTTTGGTAATGAGGCTTCAACTTGAAGAGAGGTGTTGGGGTACAGCCCCTTGTTGGAATTTCACTTGGTGCTGTTACATAGTGTTTGATTTCATTAAGTTTTATATCATGATCCATATTGAGCTCCAGCAAAAGGGCTTGTGTGTGTTTGCTATGATCAGTTTTGCATTTAGAGCTAAACCTAACTGCTGTTTACCTAGTATATGATTTAATTTCATTATTTTCCTCAGTCAATATTTATCATATTGTGAAAGAACTTAGAGGAATTTACAGGATTACACATTTATTATAATGTGCTGTGCTTAGTTGCTCAGTCATGTCTGACTCTTTGTGACCTCCATGGACTATAGCCCACCAAGCTCCTCTGTCCATGGGGATTCTCCAGGCAAGAATATTAGAGTGGGTTGCCATGCCCTCCTCCCAGGGATCTTCCCAACCCAGGGGTCAAACCCAGGTCTCCTGTACTGTAGGTGGAACCTTTACCATCTGAGCCACCAGGGGAGCCCTTTATTATAATTGGGAAAGATTACTTTTTCTGTTTTCTATTTCCTTATTATGATGATAATTTTTTATAAATATTTGCAGATGCATTCATGTGTCTGTATTTGCATATTAAAAATATAGTTGATATTGTTGAAGCTGAAACTCCAATACTTTGGCCACCTGATGCGAAGAGCTGACTCGTTGGAAAAGACCCTGATGCTGGGAGGGATTGAGGGCAGGAGGAGAAGGGGACGACAGAGGATGAGATGGCTGGATGGCATCACTGACTCAACTGACGTGAGTTTGAGTGAACTCCAGGAGTTAGTGATGGACAAGGAGGCCTGGTGTGCTGCGGTTCATGGGACAAAGAGTTGGACACGACTGAGTGACTGAACTGAACTGGACTGAGGGTAAAAACTGATGAGTCTCTTGTATCTAAATCAGAGGGTAAATAACCCTGAATCCAATATGTATGTTAACCTGTGGTTTCTAAAAGAAGTAATATTAGTAGATTCATGGAACATTTTCTGTGGGGTATATTTTGTCCCTAAGATAAGAACCTGATAGAAATTTTCTCATTTAATCTTCTCATGAACCCTGAGGTATGTACTAAGATTATTCCTAATTTATAGAATAGGAACAGAGGTGCAGAGATAAAATTTATTCAGGTTTTTATAGCATGGAAATGGCAGATCAGAGTTCCAACCATATTTAAGAAATAGTGAGGCCATAATTCTTCAGCACTACTTTGCTGCTGTCTTTTACTGTGTGATAAACTCAGATTAAATTCAGACCCATGTGCTGTAATATATTTATGGTCACAAATGGTTACTATCATGGTAAACTACCTTTCTCTAATGGGCTTTGAAAACAGATATTTAAAGCTCCAATTCATGAATTTTTCCACCTTTCTCTCATGCTAATGAAATTATCCAGCTGATATAAAATACATTTAGTTAAGACGTATACAGAATATTATGGATAATATTCCATAAATAAAACATAGCTCATTATCTAGTATAACACAGTATATTAATATACAGTAAAATGGGTGAGAAAATGAGATAACTTTTCAAGTTTTACATTAGGCAGAAAGGAGCCTTTTCATTTACTGATAATATTGTCAGTGATTCAGAAGACTTGAGTTTAGCATGTGATGAAGGCAAGTCACTTAACATCTGAAATTGGTTAGCATTAATCCTCCCATCTGAAAAAAAGTGAGGATAATAATGTCTCCTCTTTGACATAGAAATTGGACATAGATGTATGTACAAAGATGATTATGATGATCTATAATTCAAAAATACAAACTGTATCCTGAATGTCCAATTAAAAAAAGGTTAAATACATATTATTACATCATAAGATGATTTATAGAAGCCATAGTCATTGAAAGTCATATTTAATGTAACCCAGCGAAAGGGGAAACTGCCCATGGTCTCATGCCAAGGGAAACAGCAGGCCCTAGAGGGAAATATACTTCAGTGCTGCTGTGCGTGCATGTGCACATTATCGTTGAGAGTCTCAGCTCGGTGAAGAGCAAGGCTGGCATGGTTTGATTTATTTCCAGGCCCTTTCCTCAGTTTTGACCAGTTGCCTATCTATTTCCCCCTGGAATTATGGAGGTATGGGGGAGGTGGCCTTGCCCTACAGCCTTGACAAAGCTGTGGGCCATTCTTGGTGCATGCGTGCATGCGTGTGTGGTTGCTCAGTCGTGTCCGACTCTTTGTGGCCACCTGGACTGCAGCCCTCCAGGCTATTCATCTAGGTAACTGCTATTCTGGCTGTGGGTCACAGATGCTCCTAACAGAGCCTGTGGATGAAGAGCTCCCTTCGGTCCCATAGACATGGAGAGTCCCTGAGATATCGCTGTATCTTCCAGCTTACCTTAAGTTGGTAGCAAAAGACTCTATTCCCCCACTGTGTGTGCCTCTTTTTCCCACAGTTAATCCTGGCAAGGTTGTGTCCTCCTCTCTCATCTGTGTGCCAGTTCTTGGGGCTTGAGGTCATGTGCAGAATCCACCTGACAATTAACATTCTTCTTGAAAACCTAGAGCTACCGGTACCCAGGCAGGTGGAGGTGGAGTAGCTGGAGGTGGGGGGCTTCCCTCCACATTTCTCTTACCTGCTCAGGTAGCACAGGGGGAGGCCGGCAAGTCCACTGACAAATCAGGTACTTCATCAAGGAGCAAAATGCCAAGCTCCCCTTTGTGCTCATCACTTGGCTTTAGGGACTTAAAACACTTATCCCTCTAAAAGAAAAGATATACAGGAGTCCTAATCCCCAGTACTTCAGGATGTGACCTTATTTGGACATAGAAATCTTTACAAAGGAAATTAAATTAAACCAAGGTCATTAGTGTTGACTCTAATCCAGTATGACCGGTGTCCTTATAAAAAGGGGAAATCTGGGTTGAACGACAGGTGCACACATAGGGAAGGTGATGTGAAAACGCAGGGAGAAGGGAATCATCTTCACACAGAGGAGAGAGGCCAGGAACCGGCCCTTCCGTCCGCAGGAACCCACCCTGCAGTACCTGCATTTTGGACTCCTGGCCTCCAGAACTGTGAGATGATAAATCTGTATTGGTAAGCCGCCCAGTCTGTGGTACTTTGTTAAAACAGCCCGAGCAGATTAACACAGGGAGGAAAACAGAAGCATGTCTCCTCCCCAGAGGAGAGTTGTAGACATGCCTTCCAACAACTGGTAACTTCAGAGGGCGCTTCCTCTCCTCTCTGTTGGTCTTGTTATGGTTTTGGGATTGGCAGGTTAGGTGTGGGGGCGCACAGGGTGGCTAGTTGGGACTGAGCCATTTCTCTGACTGACTCTCCACCACTGGCAGTTCTTTCACTAAATTTAGAGTTTAGTGTGTTCCTTTCGGAAGAATAGGAAGATGCTTAGAGTGTACCTAAAACTATTTTAGAACACTCTGGGCTACAGAAGGAAGAATTAGAGGGGAAGCAAAAGGAGCTTAAATAACTTTGTCTGTATGAGAAGGATCCCTATGCCTTTCCCCTTCCAGAACCAAGGAGAGGTGGAAATAACAGAACCACAGATAACTCTTGGTTTTGGACAAAATAGTTGCAGGCTTCTATCCCTCCAATGGTTCACAAAGACTGGTGTTCCTGGTCCCTAGCAAGGTGAGCAGATGGACCTGAAGCAGTCTTCTGACTGCCTGTGAGCTCAGTGAGCCCAGAGGCTGCTGGATGAGCCGGGGAACCACTGAGGAGCTCCTGAGAGGAGCAAGGAAGCAGCTTTTCCAGCCTCTGGGATTGGAGTAGTGGAAGTGGAATGTTTCCCGTGTGCTGTGAGCAAAGTGCAGGCCTACCTAAAGGTCCCTCATAGTTGTTAACAAGGGAACACCCTCACAGTGCCAGAAGATAAATCAGACAGAAAGCAAAATCTCTCAGCAGACGCCTGTGTGCAGAAGTGACAACCAGGCCGTAAACTCTCCTGTCTGAACCTTGGCATTATGTAATCCTATAAGTACCCTCTGTTCCCAACTCCAAATCTAGATGGAACTTCCAGGAAAGAGGTACCCCCTACTGCCCGAGAATAAGTTTCTGTTACCACATGTGGTAAGTTTTGTAAGAAAGTGAAAACCCCACGGACTGTAGCCTACCCAGCTCCTCCGTCCATGGGATTTTCCAGGCAAGAGTCCTGGAGTGGGTTGCCATTTCCTTTTCCAAGGATCTTCCCAACTCAGGGATCGAACCTGGGTCTCCTGCATTGTAGGGAGATGCTTTACCATCTGAGCCACCAGGGAATTTATCATTAGTAGGTTTACCTTTAAAGGTTGACCAAAGGAAGTTTTTCAAATAGAAAGGACATGGTAAAAGAATAAACCTCAGAGCTTCAGGAAGGAAGAAACGACTGAAAAAGCAGAAATAAACATTGCAAAACAGTTATACTTCAATAAAAGTTAAACAGAGAAAAAGCAAAAATATAGGTGCATACAATAACTGTTATCAGTAAGGGTTCTCCAGTGGAGAAGGCTTGGCACCCCACTCCAGTACACTTGTCTGGAAAATTCCATGAACGGAGGAGCCTGGTAGGCTGCAGTCCATGAGGTCACTAAGAGTCGGACACAACTGAGCAATTTCACTTTCACTTTTCACTTTCATGCATTGGAGAAGGAAATGGCAACACACTCCAGTGTTCTTGCCTGGAGAATCCCAGGGATGGCGGAGCCTGGTGGGCTGCCGTCTATGGGGTTGCACAGAGTTAGACACGACTGAAGCGACTTAGCAGCAGCAGCAGCAAGGGTTCGCCAGAGAAGCAGAATCAATAGGGTGTGTGTGTGTGTGTGTGTGTGTGCTTAAAATCAATAGGGTGTGTGTGTGTGTGTGCGCACATATACATATATAAGAATATTTATTAAAGGAATTGGCTCAAGTGATCATGGAGGCTGACAAGTCCCAAGATCCGCAATCAAAAAAGCAAGAGACCTAAGAGGTCTGATGGTGTAGTTCCAGTCCAAAAACTGACAGGTTTGAGATCAGGAAAAACTGCTGTTTCAGTTTAAATTGGAAGGCAAGAAAAAGTTGATAGCCAGGTTGAAGGCAGTCAGGCAGGAGGAATTCCCTCTTACTCAGGGGAGGGTCAGCCTTTTGTCCTATTTAGGCCTACAACTGACTGGATGAGACCCATCCATAAAGAAGGAGGAATTTGTTTTACTCAGTCTATAAATTCAAATGTGAAATTCAACATGAACTGTAGTAATAGTATTTTAGGTCTGTCTCCTAGAGTAATGGAAATAAAAACAAAAATAAATAAATGGGACCTAATTAAACTTAGAAGCTTTTGCTTAGCAAAGGAAACCATAAATAAAATGAAAAGACAACCTACAGAATGGGTTGCAAATGATGTGACTGATAAGGGATTAATTTCCAAAATATGTAAATAGCTTATACAGCTCAATTTAAAAACAAAACAAATAACCCAATCAAAACATGGGCAGAAGACCTAGACATTTCGTAAAGAAAACATATAGATGACCAAAAGACACATGAAGAGATGCTAAACCTCACTGATTATTAGAGAAATATCAATCAAAGCTACCTCACACCAGTCAGGATGGCCATCATCAAAAAGTTTGCAAATAATAAATACTGGAGAAGACTTGGAGAGAAAGGAACCCTCCTGTACTGCTGGTGGAAATATGAATTAGTACAACCATGATGGAGAACATTATGGAGGTTCTTTTAAAAACTAAAAACAAAGCTACCATATGATACTGCAGTCTCACTCATGGACATATATCTGGAGAAAACCATAATTTGAAAAGATACGTGCACCTCAGTGTTCATTGCAGCATTATTTATAGCAGCTAAGACATGGAAGCAATCTAAAAGTTTCAGGTAATTGTGCTGTTACACGATACCTGAAATTTACATTATATTAAACATATAATGTTTTATCATGATTGCATGATATTGTAATCAGCTATACTGTAATAAAAAATTTTAATATATTCAGTACAGCCTTAATTTTAAAGTAAATGATTCTTTAAAAAATATAGATAGCTTCAAGTTTCTTGTGTTTATTTTTCCAACATTTTGAGATCACCTTAACATTTTTAGACAAAAAGAAATCTTGGAGAACTACTTTCACATTTATTTTTTTCATAATTCTAGGTCTTTCCATAAGTTCCCAAAGGGAATCTATTGGATAAATCTCAGTCTAATTCCATGTTGTTGTTGTTGTTTTTAATTTGGGGAATTGTTTTTTTCTAAGCTACTCCCTTAAAAGCTTAAAAGCTACTCTTAAAAGCTCCCTTAAAAGCTACTCTTTTCTCTGCTTAAAATTAATGCAAATGTGGGCTTGTTTAATAATCCTTCAGAATTCATCAATCAATAGATTTGTGGGTAGTATATTTTACTGATGGAATCATGATGGAATTGGTTAGATACAGGATTATTAAATCATTTATATAACAAATCAGTAAGAATTTATACAGTTACATATGCATACACACATGAATATATATATGTTCATCCTAACTAAAGGCATTCCTGTAATGAAAGTTTCTTATTTGTTAGCTTTTTCCAGCATATTTCATAAGCCCCCTTTACTACTCTAACTGTGATTCCTCTGTCATCGTGGTAAACACTAACTGCACAAGGCAAGGGAGTACAATCTGTTATGCAAGTTCATTCATGTAATTCTTGTTCAAAATGTTTCAGTGCTCTTCATTGCTTTCGGAATAAAATCTACATCTTAGCTAACACACAATGTGAAATTCATCCAAAGACAAACCCACAGAAGCACCCAGAATAACGTTTGGCCAAATATCTGGGCATACTGTGACCCAGTCACATAAAATTAATCCTCACATTATTGTTTTCCTCATAAGCTTCTTAAATCATGTTTGATGACTGAAACAAAACTTGTGATGCTCCGTAAATTAATAGTTAAAAGTGGGTAAGTTAAAGGAGCCTAATGGAAGTTTCTATACTTTCATTTGATTAGTTAAATGGTGATACTGGTAGATTGTCATAATTACAGGTATTAAAATACTCATACTTATGATGGGTTGTAATATAATCAACCACTATGAAAATTTTAGAAAGCAATATAGTCAGAGAGAATATAAATAAATTAAGGTGGAGTTCTAAAAATGTTCAAATAACCCATAGGATGACCAAAAAAGGAAAAGAAACATAAATGAGAAACAGAGGACATAAATAGAAAACAAATAATAAAATGTCAGACTTTGCACTAACATATGAATAATAATTTTAAATTTAAGTAAGCCAAATATACCAGTCAAAAGACAGAGAGCTTCAGAACAAATTAAAAGTTACCCAGCTATATGCTGCTACAAGAAACTCACTTTACAGCCAGTGATGTAAGTAGGCTGAAAGTAAAAGAATGGAGAAGACTATGCCATGCAAAGAGTAATTTTTAAAAGGCAGAATTACCTATATTAGTATGTGATAAGGTAGACTTTACAGCAAAGAAAATTCCTAGACACAAAGGTAGACATTACATGGTGATAAAAGGTTCAACCTGCTAGGAAGACATAATGATTCTAAATGTTCATATGCCAAACAAAATTTTCAAAGATACTTGAAACAAAAACTTAGAGAGCTGAAAGAAGAAATACATATATTCTCAATTGAAGACTTCAACACCTCTCTCTCAACAACTGATAGAATTACTAGAGAGAGAATCATCAAGGGTATAAAAATCTGAACAACTCGACCAACCAACAGCATCTAGCTAATTTATATAGCACTTTACCCAACAATAGTAGAGTACATTTTTTTAATCTCAAATGCCCATGGAATATTCACTGAGACACCATATTCTGGGCCATAAGACAATCCTTAACATATTGAAAAGAACTGTAATTATGAACAGTATGTTCCCTGATGATAATGAAATTAAACTGAAAATCTATAATAGAAAACCAACAGGAAAATTAAACAATGTATTTCTTAAGTAATTCATGAGCGGAAGAATAAGATCCAAAGGAAATAAAATTATTTAAAATATTTTAAAATAATTAAAAAAATTTTAATAAAAATTTTTGAAAATGAAAAACATGTTTAAATATCAAAAATATTAGGATGTTAATAAAATAGCATTGAGAGGAAAATTTATAGCACTCAGTGCTTATTTTAGAAAATGAGAGATCTCCAATAAGTAAGCCCCTATTGTAAGGAACTAGAAAAGAAGAGAAAGGATATTCCAAAGCAAGTAGAAAGAAATGATAAAAATCAAGAGCAGAAACCTCTGAAGTGAAAATAAGAAAGCATCACAGAAAAATCAATAAAACAAAAAATTGGCTCTTTGAAAAAGATCAGTGAAGTTTACAAGCCTGTACTAAGACTGACAAAGATGAAAAAAAAAGACACAGAATAGATGATATTACTACAGAATCTGCAGCTGTAGGATTCATAATTACAAAGCTCCCTGAAGGGAAGTTCTAGATCCACATGGTTTTACTGGAAAATCATACCTCTAAATAAAAGAACACAGTTCTTTTACTGTGCACAGTTTCTTTCAGAAAATAGAGGCATAAACACTTCCCAATTTATTTATTATTATTAATTTTTAATTTTTATTTTTACTTTATTTTACTTTACAATACTGTATTAGTTTTGCCATACATTGACATGAATCCACCACAGGTGTACATGAGTTCCCAATCCTGAACCCCCTCCCAACCTCCCTCCCCATATCATCTCTCTGGATCATCGCCATGCACCAGCCCCAAGCATCCTGTATCCTGTATCGAACATAGACTGGCGCTTCATTTCTTACATGATAGTATACATGTTTCAATGCCATTCTCCTGAATCATCCCACCCTCTCCCTCTCCCACAGAGTCCAAAAGTCTGTTCTAAACATCTGTGTCTCTTTTGCTGTCTCGCATACAGGGTTATCAGTACCATCTTTCTAAATTCCATGTATATGTGTTAGCATACTGTATTGGTTTTTCTTTCTGGCTTACTTCACTCTGTATAATTGGCTCCAGTTTCATCCATCTCATTAGAACTGATTCAAATGTATTCTTTTTAAGGGCTGAGTAATACTCCATTTTGTATATGTACCACAACTTTCTTATCCATTCATCTGCTGATGGACATAGCCACGATGGAGAACAGTGTGAAGATTCCTTAAAAGTGATAAATAGAACTGCCTTATGACCCAGCAATCCCATTGCTGGGCATACACACTGAGGAAACCAGAATTGAAAGAGACACGTGTACCCCAGTGTTCATCGCAGCACTGTTTATAATAGCCAGGACATGAAAACAACCCAATTTATTTTATGAGCAGAATTACCCTGATAAATAAAACAGGACAAATAAAATGTAAAAAAAGAAAACTACAGACTAGTATCTCTCATGAACTTAGACTAAAAATTCTCAACAAAATATAAGCAACCTGAATCCATCAATGCATAAATGTAATTGTTTACCATGACCAAGTGAGATTTATTCTAGATATGCATGACTGGCTCAACATTCGAAACTCAACAAATATGAAGTACCATATCAACAGCTAAATAAGAAAACCATGTCATTGTATTGATTGTTGCAGTAAAAGCATTTGAGAAAACCCAACACTCATTTTTGATTAAAAACTCTCAGCAGGTTAAGAACAGAGGGGAATTGCCTCAATTTAATAAAGAACATTTACAAAAGTCTCAGCTAACATCATTTTTATGGTGAGATGGTATTTTTTCCTGAGATCAGAAGCAAGGTAATGATGTCCACTTACCCTTCTCTTATTCAGCATAGTACCTGAAGTTCTGGGCACCAGAGTAAGGCAAGAAAATAAAAATGAAAGGCATACAGATTGGAAAGGAAGAAATGAAATTTTCTCTCTTTGTAGATGACATGATGGTCTATATATAAATCTCTAAGAACCTCTGAAAGTTTATAGGATAGACAACTAATAAAAACCAGTTGCATGTCTTTGTATATCACTAGAAATGAACATATAAAACCTTAAAAGTACAGTATCATTTATAATAACCCCTAATAAAATATCAGTACTTAGATATATACTTTAAAAAACCATGTACAGAATCCATGTGCTGAAAATCACAAGATATTAGGAAAAGAAATCAAAGACCTAAGTGAGTAGAGAAATATACCATATTCATGAATTGGAAAACTCATCATAGTTAAAATGGCAGTTCTCCCTAAGTTGATCTATATGTTTCATGGCAATTTCTATCAGAACCCAGCAGGATTTATTGTAGACACAGGAGAGCTTAACCTAAAATAATATAGCAAAGCACAGCTGTACAGCTAAAACCATCTTGACAAAGAAAGTAGGAAAAAATCTCTGTCCAGTATCAAGGCTTACTATATAGCTGAAGTCATCAAAAGAGTGATGGAGTTTTTTTGGTTGTTTGCTTTGTTTTGTGGAGGAATAGGGTCTTTCCTGGTGGCTCAGATGGTAAAGAATATGCCTGTGATGCAGGAGAGCCAGGTTTGATCCCTGGGTCAGGAAGTTCTTCTGGAGAAGTAGGTAACAGTGCACTCCAGTATTCTTGCCTGGAGAATTCCCAGGACACAGGAGCCTGGGGGCTGCAGTCCAGGGGGTTGCAGAGAATCGGAAAGAACTGAGGGGCTAAGACATACACGTCCTGTGGAGTTATAGACATGCAGATCAATGGAAAAAAAATAAAACTACAGAACCCAGAACTATAGATCCACACAGATATGCTCAATTGACTCGACAATTCAAAATCAGTTCAGTGAAGGAAAAACAGTCTTTTCAACAAATGATGCTGGAGCAATAGCACATCTATAAGCCAAATAAAAACAACAACTAAGACAAACGTTTACACCATATATAAAAATTAACCAAAATGGATCATAGGTTTAAAGTAAAGCATAAAAATATCAAAACTTTTAGAGAAAGAATGGAAGAAATTTTCTGGGACTTAGGGTTAATCAAAGAGTTGTGACTTGATACCAAAAGCATGATCCAAAAAGGGAAATTGATAAATTAGACTTCATTCAGAACTAAGAACTTTTGCTTGGTAAAATGCTATGGGAAGATAGTGAAAATATAAGCTACAGATGGTAGAAAATATTCACAAACTGCATATCCAACAAAGGATCTAGTCACATTCTCAGAACACAACAGTGGGGGAAAAAGGCAATCCAATTAGAAAATGGGCAAAAGATAGGAAGACAAATTTCACTGAAGATTAACAGAGAAATAAGTACATGAAAAGCTGTTCAACAGCATTAGTCATCAAGGGAAGTGTGAAAATAAAACTACTAGATGAATAATAAACTATTGATACTTGTAACAACTTGGATGAATCTCTAGGGAATTACGCTAGTGAAAAAAATCAATCGCACAGATTTATCAGTACATACGATGAATGCGTTCATTTGTGTAACATTTTTGACGTGACCAAAGTTTAAAGGGTAATTAGTGCTTCCTGAGAGTTATGGCTTCCCTTCCCTGATGGAGAGAAATGGATATGATTATGAAAGGTCAACATGAGGGATCCTGTGGTGGTGGATTCAGGAATCTACACAGGGGACACACACACATACACACGAATACACGTTGCTCAGCCCCTCAGCCATGTCTGACTCTTTGAGACACCAAGGACTGCAGCACACCTGGCCTCCTTGTCCTTTACCATCTCCTGGAGCTTGCTCAAACTCGTGTCCATTGAGTCAGTGATGCCTTCAACTCTCTTGTCCTCTGTCGTCCTTTTCTCCTGCCTTCCATCTTTCCCAGCATCAGGGTCTTTTCCAATGAGTCAGCTCTTTGCATCAGGTGGTCAAAGTATTGGAGCTTCAGCTTCAACATCAGTCCATCCAATGAATATTCAGGGTTGATTTCCTTTCAGTTCAGTTTAGTCCAGTTGCTCAGTCGTGTCCGACTCTTTGTGACCCCATGAATTGCAGCATGCCAGGCCTCCCTGTCCATCACCAACTCCCGTAGTTTACTCAAACTCATGTCCGTCGAGTCGGTGATGCCATCCAGCCATCTCATCCTCGGTCGTCCCCTTCTCCTCCTGCCCCCAATCCCTCCCAGCATCAGAATCTTTTCCAATGAGTCAGTTCTTCGCATGAGGTGGCCAAAGTACTGGAGTTTCAGCTTTAGCATCAGTCCTTCCAATGAACACCCAGGACTGATCTCCTTTAGAATGGACTGGTTGAATCTCCTTGCAGATCTCAAGAGTCTTCTCCAACACCACAGTTCAAAAGCATTAATTCTTCAGCATTCAGCCTTCTTAATGGTCCAATTCTCATATCCATACATGCTGCTGCTGCTGCTGCTGCTGCTAAGTCGCGTCAGTCATGTCCAACTCTGTGCAACCCCATAGACGGAAGCCCCCAGGCTCCTCTGTCCCTGGGATTCTCCAGGAAAGAACACTGGAGTGGGTTGCCATTTCCTTCTCTAATGCATGAAAGTGAAAAGTGAAAGTAAAGTCACTCAGTCGTGTCCGACTCTTAGCGACCCCATGGACTGTAGCCTACCAGACTCCTCCATCCATGGGATTTCCCAGGCAAGAGTACTGGAGTGGGGTGCCATTGCCTTCTCCCATCCATACATGACTACTGGAAAAATAATAGCTTTGATTAGACAGACCTTTGTGGGCAAAGTAATGTCTCTTCTTTTTAATATGCTGTCTATGTTTATCATAGCTTTTCTTCCAAGGAGCAAGCATCTTTTAATTTCATGGCTGTAGTCACCATGTGCAGTGATTTTGGAGCCCCCCAAAATAAAGACTCTCACTTTTTCCAATGTTTCCCCATCTATTTGCCATGAAGTGATGGTACTGGATGCCATGATCTTCATTTTTTGAATATTGAGTTTTAAGCCAGCTTTTTCATTCTCCTCTTTCATTTTCATCAAGAGGCTCTTTAGTTCCTCTTCACTTTCTGCCATGAGGGTGGTGTCTTCTGCATATCTGAGGTTATTGGTATTTCTCCCAGCAATCTTGATTCCAGCTTGTGCTTCATCCAGCCTGGCCTTTCTCATGTCTGCATGTAAGTTAATAAGCAGGGTGACAATATACAGCCTTGATGTACTCTTTTCCCAATTTTGAACCATTTTTACTTGAAGTAAAACTGGAGAAATCTCCATAGGATTGTATCCATGTCAGCATCCTGATTGTGATGTTATTCTATAGTTTTATAAAATTTTACATTTAGTGGTAGTGAGACAAAGTGCTCAAAGGAACTCCCTGTATTATTTCATATAACTGCATATGAATCTTTAATTATCTCAGTAAAAATTTCAGTTAAAAATTATAATAAAGATATTACAATTCTATTAGTATCATCTTATATAATAATGAACAAAGATTTGGGAGTTTTGATTTTTAAAAATTATCAAGTAGCTATAGATATTAATAAAATACAATCCCTTTTCTGAAGTGTCAAGAGAGGTCAGATAAGGGAATGACAATGTGCTATGCTGAGAACAATGACGATCTACAGATAATGTGAATGTGGCACAGAGAAAGGAATGGTCAACTTTGTAGCAATCAGAGAAGGCTTCCTAGAGGATGTGATATTTGCAGGAAATTTTATAAAATGAGTTTCAGGTTATTCAAGGAAAAACAACATTCCAGGTAGAGAGGGCAGCCATGTGAGTGCATGTTGGGTGAACTATAAATAGTTTATTATTGTTGGAATGAAGTATGTGTAGGCAGAAGGAAGGAACATCCATCTGGCAAAGTATAAAGGAGTTGGAATAGGGAGAAGAGTCATCCTTGTCCCGTGGGGTCAGAGGCACAGGAAAAACACAGTTGCCCAAAAACACATGTACAGAAATCAGGGACAGCTGCTAGAATTCAGAGCTCTTATAAGTTCTCTTTTTATCCCACTCTGGTTTACATCAACCAGAAGCTTTCCCAACAAGTTCAGATATCCTAGCTTAGGTGTCATTTCCCCAGGACCTGCTGAATGCACAGACACCTTCCCAATGTCAGACAAAATTGACCACCTTTATTTCCTGTCCAGAGTGGCTAGTGACCCTCATCCTGCCCTCTGCTGTCCAAGACCGAGACCTGTTCTTATCCTGAGTGCCCACTGCTGTAATACTTCCTCTGCCGTCTCTATTCCAGTCACCATTCTCATCCTCTGAGGTGAATCTGAACTTAAGAAATATAAGTAAGTTGATGCATTGATAGCTGATCATTTAACCCAGTGATTCTCAAATTTTAGCATGCATTAGAATCACCTGGACAATGTGTTTTAATGTGGGATGCTGGGCTCCATCTTTAGAGTTCCCGATTCAGTAGGCAGGGGATGGAGCCTGAGAACTTGCATTTCTAACAAGTTCCCAGATGATATGGAAGCTACCTGTCCAAAATCACACTCTGAGAACACTAACCCAACAAGGAGTATTTATACCCAGAAATGCAGCTTCTTACTTTAAATAAATTTGTAACTGGGAAATGGTCAGGAAAGAGAAAGGTGGCTTCTTCATTCCTTGTCTTTCTCTGGGGCATCCACTGACCCATGGGAAAAAGAGGGATGATGTCATGGAAGTAGAGTGACGTAGCCCCACTAACCCCTCAACCGATCTCCACCCCTCACTGGGAGTTGTCTGAGTAACTCTGTGCCTCCTCCAGTATCAGAAAAACAGTGACAGCAGCCTGAAAGACTGCAGTTAGGTGGGTGGATGCAGCTGTGCCAGATACTTACTCCAGATACTGTGCTAAGGAGGTTATGTCAGTTGAAGCCTCTCAACAGATTTTCAAGGAAGACACTATTATTATAATGGACAGTGGGAATGAGGAATAAAGAGGTTGGGTAGTAGCCAAAAAGAACAAGGGAGCCTGATTCTGTAGCCTGATTCTTCACTGTGGAGTTACTACCTCTCACCTATGGAGATCAGCTGAACTGGGCAGAATAGCCTAGTGTGTGCTAATAGGTTACTCCTGCTCAGAGAATTTACCTGATGTGCAAGTTCAGTCAGAAAATAGGGGCCCTAAGTTCTCTCTGGCCGCATCCTGTCTGTGTGGTAAGGCTGGGTTTCACTGTTCAGAGGACTTGCCCCCTTCTCATTCACTGATACAAGAGATTCGGATACTCTCCCGTTTCCAGTGCTATTCAGTCACCAAGTTGTATCCAACTCTTGGCGACCTTATGGACTGCAGAATATCAGGCTTTCCCTCACCATCTCCTGGAATTTCTGCAAATTTATGTGCACTGAGTTGGTGATACAATCCAACCATCTCATCTCCATTTGCAAATTAGAAGCAAGTAAATCACCAGATAGAGTAATAAGCGTTAACTTCACATTCTATTCTCCTTGTGTCCATGGGAAGGGTGTGTGTCTATCATGGAGAATCCAGTTGCCCCAAGGATTGTGTTGGGGACGATTGATTTCATTCTGGGACTTTAAGGATCCATATTTCCTCAGAATGGCAAGAGATTCTCTCTTAGGGGGTGACCTGTGATCCTGCTTTGACAATGGATGGTACCTGTGAGATCAGACCAAGAGCACGGAGGTTCTGCTGAATTGTGGGAAGAGAGACACACTGGTACTTGATGTGAGGTGCACTGGAGATAGAGTTTCACGAAAAGATTGAAACAATGGCTTTAGGCCTCACAACCAACAAGACAAATATGAACATCCTCATGTTCAGTCAGTCAGTCCAGTCGCTCAGTTGTATCCGACTCTTTGCGACCCCATGAATCACAGCACGCCAGGCCTCCCTGTCCATCACCAACTCCTGGAGTTCACTCAGACTCACGTCCAGGTAGTCAGTGATGCCATCCAGCCATCTCACCCTCTGTCTTCCCCTTCTCCTCCTGCCCCCAATCCCTCCCAGCATCAGAGTCTTTTCCAATGAGTCAACTCTTTGCATGAGGTGGCCAAAGTACTGGAGTTTCAGCTTCAGAATCAGTCCATCCAATGAACACCCAGGACTGATCTCTTTTAGGATGGACTGGTTGGATCTCCTTGCAGTCCAAGGGACTCTCAAGAGTCTTCTCCAACACCACAGTTCAAAAGCATCAGTTCTTCGGTGATCAGCTTTCTTTGTCGTCCAACTCTTGCATCCATACATGACCACAGGAAAAACCATAGCTTTGACTAGACGGACTTTTGTTGGCAAAGTAATGTCTCTGCTTTTGAATGTTGTATCTATGTTGGTTATAACTTTCCTTCTAAGAAGCAAATATCTTTTTAATTTCATGGCTGCAGTCACCATCTGCAGTGATTTTGGAGCCCCCAAAAATAAAGTCTGACACTGTTTCTCCATCTATTTCCCATGAAGTGATGGGACCAGATGCCATGATCTTAGTTTTCTGAATGTTGAGCTTTAAGCCAACTTTTTCACTCTCCTCTTTCATCTTCATCAAGAGACATTTTAGTTCCTCTTCACTTTCTGCCATAAGGATGGTATCATCTGCATATCTGAGGTTATTAATATTTCTCCCAGCAATCTTGATTCCAGCTTGTGCTTCTTCCAGCCCAGCGTTTCTCATGATGTACTCTGCATATCAGTTAAATAAGCAGGGTGACAATATACAGCCTTGATGTACTCCTTTTCCTGTTTGGAACCAGTCTGTTGTTCCATGTCCAGTTCTAACTGTTGCTTCCTGACCTGCATATAGGTTTCTCAAGAGGCAGGTCAGGTGGTGTGGTATTCCCATCTCTTTCAGAATTTTCCACAGTTTATTGTGATCCATACAGTCAAAGGCTTTGACATAGTTAATAAAGTAGAAATAGATGTTTTTCTGGAACTCTCTTGCTTTTTGGTGATCCAGTAGACATTGACAATTTGATCTCTGGTTCCTCTGCCTTTTCTAAAACCAGCTTGATCATCTGGAAGCTCATGGTTCATATATTGCTGAAGCCTGGCTTGGAGAATTCTGAGCATTACTTTACTAGTACGTGAGATGAGTGCAGTTGTGCGGTAGGTTGAGCATTCTTTGGCATTGCCTTTCTTTGGGATTAGAATGAAAACTGACCTTTTCTAGTCCTGTGGCCACTGCTGAGTTTTCCCAAATTTGCTGGCATATTGAGTGCAGCACTTTCACAGCATCATCTTTCAAGATTTGAAACAGCTCAACTGGAATTCCATCACCTCCACTAGCTTTGTTCGTAGTGATGCTTTCTAAGGCCCACTTGACTTCACATCCAGGATGTCTGGCTCTAGGTGAGTGATCACACCATCATGATTGTCTGGGTCATGAAGAGCTTTTTTGTACAGTACTTCTGTGTATTCTTGCCACCTCTTCTTAATATCTTCTGCTTCTGTTAGATCCATACCATTTCTGCCCTTTATCAAGCCCATCTTTGCATGAAATGTTACCTTGGTATCGCTCATTTTCTTGAAGAGATCTCTAGTCTTTCCCATTCTGTTCTTTCCCTCTGTTTCTTTGTATTGATTGCTGAGGAAGGCTTTCTTATCTCTCCTTGCTATTCTTTGGAACTCTGCATTCAGATGCTTATATCTTTCCTTTTCTCCTTTGCGTTTCACTTCCCTTCTTTTCACAGCTATCTGTAAGTCCTCCTCAGACAGCCATTTTGCTTTTTTGCATTTCTTTTCCATGGGGATGGTCTTGATCCCTGTCTACTATACAGTGTCACCAACCTCTGTCCATAGTTCATCAGGCACTCTATCTGTCAGATCTAGTCCCTTAAATCTATTTCTCACTTCCACTCTGTAATCATAAGGGATTTGATTTACATCATACCTGAATGGTCTAGTGGTTTTCTCTATTTTCTTCAATTTAAGTCTGAATTTGGCAATAAGGAGTTCATGATCTGAGCCACAGTCAGCTCCCAGTCTTGTTTTTTCTCACTGTATAGAGCTTCTCCATCTTTGGCTGCAAAGAATATAATCAGTCTGATTTCAGTGTTGGCCATCTGGTGATGTCCATGTGTAGAGTCTTCTCTTATGTTGTTGGAAGAGGGTGTTTGTTATGACAAGTGTGTTCTCTTGGCAAAACTCTATTAGCCTTTGCCCTGCTTCATTCTGTATTCCAAGGCCAAATTTACCTGTTACCCCAGGTGTTTCTTGACTTCCTACTTTTGCATTCCAGTCCCCTATAATGAAAAGGACATCTTTTTAGAACTTAAAAGGTCTTGTAGGTCTTCATAGAACCGTTCACCTTCAGCTTCTTTAGTGTTACTGCTTGGGGAATAGGCTTGGATCACTCTAATATTGAATGGTTTGCTTTGGAAACGAACAGAGATCATGCTGCTGTTTTTGAGATTGCATCCAATTCTGCATTTCTGACTCTTTTGTTAACTATGATGGATATTCCATTTCTTCTAGGGGATTCCTGCACAGTAGTAGATATAATGTTCATCTGAGTTAAATTCACCCATTCCAGTCCATTTTAGTTCACTGATTCCTAGAATGTTGACGTTCACTCTTGCCATCTCTTGTGTCATCACTTCCAATTTGCCTTGATTCATGGCCTAACATTCCAGGTTCCTATGCAATATTGCTCTTTACAGCATCGGACCTTGCTTCTATCACCAGCCACATGTACAACTGGGTATTGTTTTTGCTTTGGCTCCATCCCTTCATTCTTTCTGGAGTTATTTCTCCACTGATCTCCAGTAGCATATTGGGCACCTACTGACCTGGGGAGTTCCTCTTTCAATATCTTATCATTTTGCCTTTTCATACTGTTCATGGGATTCTCAAGGCAAGAATACTGAAGTTGTTCGCCAGTCCCTTCTCCAGTGGACCTCATTTTGTCAGACCACATCCTCATGTTACAGATAAGCAAATCCAGAGGGAGAAAGATCTGGAGCCTTTTCCTTATGCCACACAAAAAGATTCAAACTCTAAGATCCATCTCTCTATATATATTACCTCTCATAATTTTTTACAACAGATTTTTTAAAAGGAAAAATTAAAAGATCAAGACTATCTTCTTATCATCAGTGTTTCCTTTTCCTCTACTGTTTACTAACTAAAATGCCCATTTTCTCTCCCACCTTCAATTAAGTCCCAAAGAATTTCAACTCTCATTTAAGGTTAAGCTTTTAAGACTAGACAGGAGTTAGTCAAGCGAAGAGAGTGGGGAGAAGTGATTCAAAGAGAGTAAAGAGAATGTTTAGAATCATAAATTGAGAAAAAGCTTGACATGTGTAAAAAGCTGAGATGTGCCCACTGAAACTGAGTGAGAGGATTAGAAAGAAAATCAGAGATTTGGGGAAGATTGGCAGAAGGTTGTTGTTGTGCTTTTTTTTTTTTTACATTTAAAAATTTTCGTCATGATTCTGTGGGCCAGAGACCGGGGCTGGTTTTGGCCAGGTGGTTCTCATCTGGGACTCAGTGGAGGCTGCAGGCAGCTGGCACATCAGCTGGCTTTGGTGGTCTCAGAGGGCCTCAGGCACATGTCTAGCAGTTGATGCTGGCTACAGGCTGGGTCCCTCTTATCAGCAGACTCTTCTCTTGGAGGTTAGGCTAGGCTTCATCACATGTGGGTCACAGTCACATGGCCGTATAGCTAGAGTGGAAGCTGCAACCACAGGGTTCTTTTGGTCAAAACCAGTCAGAAGACCACAGCAGATTCAGCTGGTAGAAAGGGAGACTCTGCCTCTTGGTGTAAGAGGTGGCATCTTTCGTCTGGCTGAACTGAGTAGGTTTTCAGTTGAGGGCGCTGTGGGGCCCGAGGGGAGAAAGTAAGGATGGATTTTATAACAGGAAGTGGAGGTAATGGTTTGGAGGTGGAAATGGAGGGCAAGATCTGAAAATGGGTTGTCAGCTGGAGCATTTAATACTGTGTTCTTTCCTTTGCTCTATATTTGTGCTTCTCTTTGATGCCTCCAGGAGCTTCAATTGGTGTTTTTTTTTTTCTTTCCTTCTTTTTCTCCAGTCAAAGAGAATTTATTTTTAATCTAAGAGGAAATTATTTTAGCCGTAAAATATAAGAATGACTAAACAAAGAATGTGTGACACATAGGCCCTGTGCGCTTGTTACTGATGATCCCTTAGTCTCATTCCTATCTGCATTCAAGAAGCAGCTTCTAGGGTCAGAGCACTGTGACTGTTGCTACATGTGTGTGGGTTTTTAAAGTACATAAGTCACATTTCTTACACTGAAGCTCATATATATTTAAAATGTAAAATTTATCCTCAAAAGCATTTTCTCAGACATTGTGGAACTTTGGCAATTAAACTCAAAACTGTAACACTCTAGAATTACCACAAGATGGTGCCACAAGTATACTGAAAATAAGATATTTGCCTTATTCCTCATCCCACCACATTTGCTGGAATTTATCAATGAATATGGAAAGCGAAGTACAAAGAGATGAGAATGTATGTGGGTCGGGACATACTCATTTGACAGACTTTTTTTTTTAGCATCTTCTGTGCTTTAGGTAGAATCTGTAGGAGGAATCAGAGTGTGTGTGTGTGAGAGAGAGAGAGAGAAAGAGAAATGGAGGAAGGGGTAGGGGAGATTTTTCTCCAATTTTCAGAAATTAAACAGACTACTTAAATACCTTAATCTCTCTGTCTGTAAAAAATTAGTCTATTCTAAAAGATATTAACTACAAGCATAAGGGTCGTGTGATAGATGCAGAGATAGGACTAGATTCATCAATATGATAATATCTTTTACTTTTGCAGTAGAAACATATGGTTTTGAATACATTCCTTTTCTTCATTTTTGATGAATCAATGTGCCATTTATAACTTAACTATGAAATCTTTTGCAAAATGTTAAGTGCCGTAGTGAATGTATATCAAATTATCAGTATGTCAGTGAGTATCAGTGAGTCTCTATCAGTAAATGCACTAGGTAGATAAAGCATTTTGGTGTGTAGGTAGGTGGGTTAATTATTTTCAATGCAGAGGTCTATTTCCTTAGGCCTCTTAGTTATAAGCCCATAAAATCTTTTCATGGAGGAATTACTGTGTAACTCATTTGTCAGATAGAGCCCATGTGATTTCTATAGTTTTGCAGGAAGGGACAGACTTGGAGGGGAAAAAAGTCTTGGTCAAAATATCACAAATGAGATCATTGAAAATAGAGCATATGATTTCTTTGGTATAAATCCCAGATCCTTATGAGAGAGTACAGGAATTATCTCTCTGAATAATTCAGGCCCAATGATGACACAGTAGAGAGAATATTTATCTATTTTTCTGACTCTTTGTCTTATCCAGTATTGATCACTATAAGTTTCTAAGCATTTTGCAAAATTGTAATTTAGTTCTTCCAAACAAGAATAGAGTTAGTGACACATATCTGTACTCCCCAGGTAAATTCAATTGAGTTTTATATTGCAGGACTTATTAAGGTAGAAATTGCTTATGAATGAGAGTACAGCAATTTGGAATAGGATGAAGGCTCAAGGTATAATTCCAGACCTCCAAAATGTTTTGAGATAGAGCCTAGCCATTAGAGATTGTGTCAGAAATCTAGAACTATTCCTCAGGTCACCTTTAAAAGTCCTTATAGAACAGTTCTATATTCTGTACATGTGGTATAAAAATGTTAAGGAAGGATGTCGATTATATAAGTACAGAGCCCTAAGGAATTGATATGTAAAGGAGTCTGAGTGGAACTTCTTAAAAAAAAAAGAATAGGAGTGATTGGCTCTATTTTAGTGAAGGACAGATAAGTCTTTCGCTTTAAGAATACTTTGGACTATGAACTTTTACATGTATCATATTTATTAACAGACAACTTGTTTTACATCATCTTGGGTTTCAGTCTTTAAATAATTAAGATTTAAAATTTTCAGATTTTGAAATTTAAAGACTGTCATGCTAAGTCTGGGTGGCTGAGTGATCTGAATCATCAAAGGCACCCTAAATATGGATGTCTTTCAATAGAATACATTTATGATCTATTTTACGCTTATCTAAGGAGAAAGGATTTCAGTAGCTGGCTCAATAGGAACTAAAATTATTGAGTTCAGATTCCCACTGGGGGATGAGGTGTGGTCACCCTGACCGCCTTTCTTCACACAGATGTTCTCCTTTCATACCTTGTTGGCATCACAGCCAAGGAGGCCGTTGGAGATTGTTCCAAGTAGACAACCTGTACAATGGTACCGCTGACCATGGGGGCTCTTCCTCCCGGGTCATCACAGGTTTTCTGGATCCGGTTCTTAAGGCAGGTTGAGAACATGTTTTGCACTTCCCCTGATCACATGAGGAGTCTGGAGGAACTGGGTGGTCTGGGTATAGTATTTTTAGGGGCTGCATGTGATGGCATTTTCTCCTCCAGGATCCTCTGTCCATAGGAGTCTCAAGGCAAGAATAATGGAGCAGGTCACCATACCCTCCTCCAGGGGATCTTCCTGACCCAGGGATCAAACCCGTGTCTCTTATGTCTCCTGCATTGGTAGGCAGGTTTTTTTTTAACCACCAGCACCAGCTGGGAAGTCCTCCAAAACTATAGTTACTCCCTCACATAAAGGTCTTTCCTGAGTGCCTTTTGGGAACCAGACTTGCAGTGGGGAGGAATCCTTCATTTGGCCCCCTTCATTTCAAGAGATTCTCTGGTGAGCCTGTCCTGCAAGCTCAGAGATGTTGGCCCACAGATTCTTAAAGTTTATCTTTTCTTATGTGGACATGATGTAAAGAGATGATTTTATTTGATTTTATTCCTGGGTAGTTACTGGCTCCAAATAATCAGTTACTTTTAGAAGTTGCAAAGATTTCATCATACCACCAGGGCACTATTTTGGTTGCTAAAGAAAGATTTGGTCAAATTATGTTGTACTGTCAGAAATGAATAAATGCTATTGCCTTTTTTTCTCAGGAACATGACTTGGGATCGTATTCTAGATACTAACATTAGAGCCACATATTCCATTATACTTTGTACAGTGGATAGGAAGACCATTTTTCTCCCAAACACCCTTAGGATTCCTCCCCACTGAAAGTCTGGTTCCCAAAAGGCACTCAGGAAAGGCCTTTATTTGAGGGGGGTAACTATAGTTTTGGAGGACTTCCCAGGTAGTGTTAGTGGTTAAAAAAACCTGCCTACCAGTGCAGGAGGCATAAGAGACACAGGTTTGATCCCTGGGTCAGGAAGGTCCCCTGGAGGAGGGTATGGCAACCCACTCCATTATTCTTGCCTTGAGACGCCTATGGACAGAGGGCCTGGAGGGCTACAGTCCATATGGTTGCAAAGAGTCAAGACACGGCTGAAGCGGCTTAGCAGCACACACCTATAGTTGTTACATTTTTAAAAATAAAAGTTGTATATATTTAAGGTGTTCAACATAATGATTGGATAAACACATAGTGAAGTGGTTACTGCAGTCAAGCTAATTAAATATATTTGTCTCTTCATTTATCACTTCTTTTGTGTGTAGTGAGAGCACCTGAAATCTAATTTTCAGCAAATTTCCAGTTCATTTGACCCTAATACTATAGGTCTGAACTTCAAAGGCATTATGAACTTATGTTCACAGGCAACTGAACTTATGTTGTTCAGTTGCTCAGTCATGTCTGACTTTGTGACCCCATGGATTGCAGCACGCTAGACTTCCCTGTCCATCACCAACTCCCAGAGCTTGCTCAAACTCATGTCCATCAAGTTGGTGATGCCATCCAACCATCTCATCCTCTGTCATCCCCTTCTCCTCCTGCTTTTGATTTTAGCATCAGAGTCTTTTCCAGTGAGTCAGCTCTTTGCATCAGGTGGCCAAATTATTGGAGCTTGAGCTTCAGCTTCAGCATTAGGCCTTCCAATGAATATTCAGGGTTGATTTCCTTTAGGATTGACGAGTTTGATCTCCTGGCAGTCCACTTATACGTAGGTTCTTTTTGCTAGTCAACCCTACCATACTAGACAATCTGCAATTAGCTGAGTCTGTGGATACAGAGAAACTGTGTATATGAGGAATCTCGAATATGGAGGAGCTTCGGATAAGGAAGACCGAGTATATAAATTATATTCGGGTTTTCCACTGTGAGGAGGGTCGGATCCCTCTCCCTGGCAATGTTCAAGGGTCAGTTGTGTTCAATACAGTATTATTTTCATCATCATGCTGTACATTAGCGCTCTAGACTTGTCCTTCCTATGTGTTATAACTGCAACTTTTAATTTTTTGAAAAGATCTCATAGAAGATGGTGAATATTCTGTAGGTCTGAAGTCTTAGGTCTAGTGTCAATGCTTTGCTGGGTTAATACTCTTCAGCTTACTTAGTATAAAAAGGTATCTATTTGGGAAGTAGACTCAGGAAAACTCCAAGTAAACACAACATGATATTCATGTGTCTTTAGAATATATTTTTAAATGGGCTTTAATGTTATACAGTTTGAATATAGATTGTAGAGTGTTACTTCTTTTCTGTAAGTGATTTTAAAGAACTCCCATCCCAAATAGTGCATAAAATAAAATATGGACCTTTACTTCAGAAGATAAAGCTTTTTTTTTTCCTGACATTCTCACATGTGATGTTTAATATTATGGATGTTTTGTTTTAGGGTAAAAGGAGAAAAGGGTGAGATAAACCAATGTTTTATGCCTCATTCTGAAAACACATTTTCCTTTTAAAATTTCCTTTTGAAAATTATAAACTATAGGTTGCTAAAAGAAGTATTTATGTAAAGTCCCTTTCACATTACTGAGTATAGAGTAGGTAATCAGTGAGTGGTTGGTTATCATTGTTTTATTTCGTAATTTCTTGGCACAGTAATTCTGAATGGCTTCTTCTTGCCTTCTGTTCCCACGTTCTAGTTTTGTTGTCTTGCATTATAGCGACATCTCCGCTCTCCTTTGTGTCTCAGTCTTAATAGCACCTTCTCATATTTTTCCCTTATCCTGTTAAAGCAGTACTCATCTCCAAATCTCTTGCCTAAGCCAGAGAACACTGCTGAGGTACCACTTTCCAACCCATAACCTCATAGTAGTTTAAGTGAACATTTGTACACATCCATAATCTCTTACCTGCAGTTCCCCAAAACTAAGAAACTGAAAATTAGAAGGTTTTGTAATTTATACTGATGGCAAATCCTGACCTGAACTGATGTGAGGTTAACAGTAATCTTTATTTATCCTGTCTAGTATTAATATGCACATATTTTGCTGCAGAATTGCTACTATGTCTGATTATAGACTGTTGCCCTCTACTCTACTGGAAGTATTATATAATTCACAGTAAAGCAGAGTGTTATCTTTATAAAATCTGAAAGCATTTGAATTCTGAAATGCCCCTGGGGCACTAGGGGTTTTAGGTAAGGGATTGAGGACCTATAATTAAATATTTTGGTTTTTATTTTAAGCTATTTTCTTATTACCAGGGAGTTGCATGTATTATAATAATAATATGAGTTCTAGGGACGCAATATCTCATAGACTATCTTCTAAGACAAGAAAAGTACAGAAGACCAGAGAGAGATGACATGAAATAATTTCTGAATCAGTGCTACCCAATGCCATTTCTCATAGTCCATTCAGTTGTTGACCTAGGGGATTCATGAGGCACTAAATGAATGGAATTCAGGCAGCAAAAGTGATCGTAAAGATTTAGTCCATTCTCTTATGACCTGAGTGTGTGTAACCACTTCCCCCTTCAACACACACACACGTGCTCCTCCACTCATATAGTCTGTAAATATCTTCAAGGAAGAACATGCAGCTGGCATCCTGTAAGGAGTCAATTCCACACCCAGGGACATGAGACTACTCACGGGAGGTCAATGTTTAATGTTGCTCCAGTATGCTGTGTTCTGTAAATATGTGTTGTGGTGTAGTTTTTATTTCTATACAGATGTTTTAAATTAGATACTACTAAATATATCTACACCTAAAAGCTGTGAGTATTATAACAATTGAATACAGTTATCTATGGAAGATCTGCAAATCAGGAATTGCACTTACTAGACCCTGATTTGCTCTGCCTTAGAGTCTCAATGAGAACCTAAAACTCATTTTTAAAAATTTGAATAGAACCTTAAATACATGCTTTGTCAGTGCTGCCTACTAGGAATTTCTCCCAGTTATTTTTATGATTTTTTTGTTAAATGTTTTATGTCCGTTTTACTTTGCACTTTGCATGCACATGTCAAAGCTCTATATTTTGTTATCTCAAATCATTGCTGCTATTTTCTGGAATTTAGCCACCTTGTGCCTTTTTAAAACTATGTCACTGGCTCTTGCATCTTATATTTTACTAATAAAAGAGGAAGGCTGTTGAAAGGTAAAGGTATAAATTTGAGGGTGGCTGGGTTAGGGATGTATGGATTTAATGAGCTGTAGATTTAAAAACATAATAAGCAATGAGAGACTATGGGGTTAAAAATATTCTCTACCTTGTATGTATAGTTTCTCATTATATAGACTAATATATTTAAATGTTTATTGTTTAAAAATTCATCTTAGAGTAAAATTGATAGTATTTTGCCCTGGCATAACCCTGCACATTTTTACTATTATTAATTTAGGGACAGGCACTCGGGGGTTAATGGATATTTAACTTGCTTTTAACGACATCTGTGTCAAATATATGAAAAAAATTTTTTGTTACAGTTGTAATAGCCTCTAGTGATTTCATTTGTCTGTAGAAAAGTCCCAGGGATCTACAGCTATTTTGTGTTTTTTTTGTAGATTTTGTGATAGGTCCTTATAATATAGACTACTGATTTCTTCTCTGTTATTTTGCTCATTGTTGAAAAGCCAGAGCTATTTTTAACATTTACACAATTTCAATAGACGATTTCTTCATTCCACAAGGTTTGGTGCTAAATCTGTGGAGCCTTTCATAATCATATCCTTTTCGTGGTTTGCTTGAATTTGATCACAGTGGCTGATTTCATGCATTGATAATGAAGGCTTAGGTTGCCTGTTTCTCGGCATAAACCCACCTCAGACTTGTAGGTTGACAGTGCTTCTGGTTTCAGCACGCATGGAGATATAGAGTTGAAATTGCTCTGTTTTCTTTACAAATGACTCAGAGTGTGCTTGTCCTTCCCTAAAATGTTGCCAGCGTGTAAAGGATTTTCAATGAGCAGTGCAATAAGCCGGCATCTGGGAAGGTTTGGAGCTGCACTGATACAGCGCGGTGCTGTCACACAGATAATCAGGGCTGGAGCCAAGTCTCCGTAGCCCCGTGTGTTACACTGGTCACATCCTGGAAGTTTTGTTTATCCAACTTGGTTGTTCCTGAAGCTGGTGAAAGCCCTGCCAAGATGTGGAGTGGACTTCCTAGCAGAGGTGAGCATTTTTATTCTAAAACTTGGACGTTGGGCTCTGGGGTGTCAGTAGCAGATTCTTTTGAATGCTGTGTTGAATCCTGTGGCGTTGTCAATTGTTGTTTATCACGTCGAGCTGGCAGATCTGAAGGGGTAGCAGTGAAGAGCCATATACATGATTCTATAATCTGGGGGAAGTAACTCCTTAAGTGGATGTAACAGTGTTCTTTTTATTCTGTGCAAGCTGTTTGCCGAGGACATCTTACCAGCAGGTAACTTCCTTTGCATTTTAAACATTCGGAACAAGTCAGTGATATCACGTTATTTGCTGTCATTACGAAAAGTAGGCAATTAGCAGTGTTATTATGTACTTCAGATGTATATAATAGAGGCTGTGAACTAAATGTTCTTTGTAGAATCTTTGATGTGAAAAATGTATAGCAGGAAACAACGGATATTTATGAGATAACTAAGAAAGTAAGTGAAATAGATTGCATACTGGAGTTGATACCTTGTTAAGCTTGACATTATTAATAATTAAAAGTTATGACCTGTCATGCAGTGGACAATCTAAAGTAATTGATTTTCAGAGATGTTATATTAAATGAGAGGAGGAGAAAATTAGTAGCATTTCTTCATAAAGCTTGTTTTAATTAGATGTGGCATTTTAAATGTAGCAGATTTTATCATTTAAATGTAAATAAAGGATTGACACTCATGTGAGGAGTTAAATTAGTAGATAATCACGCTGAGACAAGTCTGATGTGGCTTTATCAGTATAGAGTATTTGAACACCAGCCTGATAAGGGCAAACTCAAAGTTAGCTTCCAAGTAGATGGAGTCCTTTTGCTTAGGCGCTTCTAAACTCTAATTCCTATGTGATGAGAAGCTGTTTCTAAAGAAGAAAGGACTGTGACAGTTATGATGTATTCAATAGCCGTATGCTTATTAAGTGCCTGTTTAGTATGTTAGGTCTGCAGAGAAATCTATTTTTATTTGATTGGAAGCTAGCATGGCCCATGGGGTAATATGTGTCTGTGTTCCTGCTAAATTTATTCAAGGCAGCTGTTTTATAGCTTTCAGCTCTAAAGTTATAGATAAGTGTGTATTTGTTTGACGGAAGATTCGAGAACCCCATTTACTGCCAGTACATGTAAAGCTTGGCTAAGCACACACATCAGGAGCAAAGCGTTTGTGTTCGCCAATCTGTCTCAGCAAGTCCCAGGGCCGCTATCTTGCTTGAAGCCACTGTGTGCTTTTGAAAGCATGAAATTAGTTTTATACTGAGCACATGGTTTCTCATTTAGCAGCTCTCTTTATGGTGATGGTCAATTTATGGTTCACTGCCAGGATTTCGGTGTTCTGTCAAAGCTGATAGCTTCTGCTAAGGTGTCTCTAGGAGATAAATTTTTGTGAAGCAAAGGCAGGGGAAGACCTCATTAGACTCTCAAGAAGAGACTGTTACCTTCAACCCAGTCTACCTTCCAGAATGCATTGTCATTCCTCCAAAGTTCCTTTATGCTGTTTGATCCAGGACCTACAGATTTAAAGTTGCTAACATTTACCACTTTGTACCTTACTTGACATGTGACATCCAAATGGCCATGTTCCGACATGTAAAGTGTTCATCTTTTCGCAATGCATTTGTAGAAAACCACTCTATTAGTGCTGACTATATTGTGTCATTAATCATTAGGCTTATCTGCTTGTTTGTTAACACATTCTAGAGCACTGTGGGAGAGGGTAAGGCTTTTATATATTTTATAGTTGATATAAACTACCCATACGTCATTATACATATATGTGCTATGAAGAGGTTTAGTTAAGGAACAAAATTGCATTGTCTGAAGATACATTAAAATGTTAAAAAAATCTTCTTTCATACAACTGCCTCATCTTAAAAAGCAAAAGTTCTCAGATGCTAAAATTATAGAAATATTAAAAGTAGGTTTTGTTCTTACAGAGTGATAAAAGATGAAATGTATAAGCAAATGTTGTGAGAATGATTTCCTTAGCATTTTCTTTCCATCAGAAAATAACCCTTGTTGAAAGTTTTGGTGGTAAGAATGCATTTAGAAATAGAGGTGACCAAAATTAACTACTAAGACATTTAATAAAATGTTTATTCTTGGGTTTATTCTTTGCATGGAAGAAATAAAGCCAAACAGGTGAATTCAGATATATTGAAATGGTGCTATTATACTTTTTCTTTCATTTGATTTTGACCGTGGAACTGCAAATGCTTTTAAAATCTTGCACTTCCTGATTTTTTTTCTTGTTAATCCTTGGATCATTGCCTAGGTTAAGCGATCTCACATGATTAAGCATTCAAGATAAAATGTTATTTCTTGAAATGCAGGGACATCTTATGTGCCATTACAATTAGGAGATTTTCTGTTTTTAGATAAAGCCTAATTTTAAACTATTTTTCTTTTGTCCTTTTGGGAATGTCATGTCACAAGTCATCATCAGATAGTCAAGGGTATTTCATTTTAGATTTTGACTTACAAATAAGTGTCTTATATTTCTCACTTCCCCAAAGCCCATGAAACAAATTGGGTTTGTGAGTTGAGAATTAGAAGGTTAAAAGGGCATTGAGATTTTTTTCTCTGAAATTCCTGATGATGTAATGTGTTTAGTACATGAAACCTTTAAAGAAGTTTTAGAACGTCAGAATTCTCTTAGAATAGTGAAACTTGTCATATTACACAGATCATGGAAAATTCATTAGAGGAAGTGAAGGATAATTTAGCATATCTGCCTGGAGTCTTAACAGCAATTTCTCTTCACAAGAAGGATTTAGAAAGTTATGATGAGTTATGATGAATCTCAGTGATGTACCTGCATCTTTTCACTTTTCCATCAAGAGGTAGCAATCTGGAATTTCCTTTAGCAGATTTTAAAAATGATTAGTTACGAAATACAGCAGATGAAGTCAGCCTGTGTTAGTTGAGAAACAGAATCAACGTGCTTTTCAAGTTCATTGAATTTTCCTGTTATATACATTCAGTAATTAGTTTGGACTATCTGTATACTCTGATTTCCCTGGTGGCTCAGTGGTAAAGAATCCACCTGCCAATGCAGGAGATGTGGGTTCAATCCCTGGGTCAGAGAAGAGCCCCTGGAGGAGGAAATGGCAACCTACCCCAGTATTCTTGCTTGGGAAATCCCATAGATGGAGGAGGAGCCTGGTGGGCCACAGTCCATGGGGTCACAAAAGAGTTAGACATGACTTAGCAACTAAACAACAAATCTATATACTCTGTTGTTTATTTTGAGGTATGTTATTGTGGTAATGAATAATTTTTAATATAAATATGTCCCATAAAATATTTAGGACATACATGTGCTACAAATTACTTGTTGTTTAGCTGACATGCAAATTTGAGTTACTGCCCTGTATTTATTGGAGAAGGAAATGGCAACCCGCTCCAGTTTCTTGCCTGGAGAATCCCAGGGACAGAGGAGCCTGGTGGGCTGCCGTCTATGGGGTCACACGGAGTTGAACACGACTGAAGTGACTTAGCAGCAGCAGCAGCAGCAGCAGCCCTCTATTTAATATGGGAACCCTACCTGATTCTATATAGGAAGCTGAGTTTCTAATTATTACCTAGAAAACAGGGTCTACCAAAGCTCAAGTGGAGGTTTCTCTTTTCTGTAAAAGCAATCATTTTCTATAGTTAGAGTTTATGCCAGGAAACTCCTATGATAAAGTTTCTGTTTGAGAAACTTTATTTTTTTATTTTTTATTTTTTCTGTTTGAGAAACTTTAAATGGTATAAAAATAGGATTGTTGGAGCAGAAATCATGAATAAGGCTATGAAAGTTTCCTTGTCATTACTGAGATAAAATAATAAAGACAGCACATTTAATAATAGATTGTCAGTAAGATTTTAAATAAATCACGAGAATTTTACAGTTAATCTCTGATTGTTGAAATTCTTTGCCAACTAGGACATTTTCAGGATGTTTCTCACTCAACAGGTTTGAGATACTTATAAATTAATTTTATTTTGTCGCAGAATGAGAGGTCTCTCCTTCAAGGCCCTTCTACCCTTTATCTTAATTTTATTCTGTATTAATTGTCCTTTTGATTTTAAGGCTCATATTTTGGACTGGTATTTCCTAGGTTTCTTAGGGAGGCAGTGAATCTTGAAAACTTGACTTAGAAGGATCCTTGGATTATTCAATATACCAAATCTGAGTAAAATAGAATAAATATAATATTTATCGTGTACCTACTATATGCCTTATACAATATCAAAGTATTTCTAGGCAGGTTTTATTGAATTCTTATTGCAACTTTACATTAGAGCACTATCCACTGCACAGATGCTGAACTATTTATCAAATATCCTACTCCCAGCCTAGAGTTACTCTATCTCAGCTCTGACTGTCACTCTTACACAGCTGGGCAACCTCCCTAGAGGAGAATAAAGGCTCATCTTCCTATATCTCACCTAAGACTGTATTGCAAAATTCTCTTTGTTCACTTAGCCTTTTCCATTACTTTTCTTCTCTCTTTTCACTTCTTAATATCTCCCTCCCCCTACCACTGTTTTTGTAAATATCCCCAACAGGAGTGACTAGACATCAGCATCTAATTTGCTTCTCAAAATGAGAAAAAATATGTGGAGAACTGAACCGTATATATTGGAACACAGTTTTGTGTTACAGTGTCTTCCGGTTGCTCAGTCAGTAATGCAGAGGCAAATGTTCAGAGTACTTTCTTCCAGCTACACTTTTGGCACCCAGTCTAAGATGCCACCTCAGTTCTGTAGTCGTGTGACACGTGAGACCAGGAAGCCTATCTTGAGCCCAGATGGAGCAAGTGAGAGCAATTAATGCAAGTTTAGAAATGGATTAACACTACCAGCCCGATAGGGAACCGCTTAGTAAGTCGTATCTTCTTTCAGTTAAATGGTAACTCCCTTGCCCCCATGATCTAGTTAATTTCTCAATGTCTGCTGTCCTAGGACAAATTATAATTGACTTCCAATTTTTCATGCCTATTAATGGTATGCTACTATAAAATTTTGTTGTTTTAGATATCAAAAGATAGTATCTTTGGCCTTCCATCATCAATCTCTTTTCTACTTTTGCCTAGTTGCAAATGTTACTGTAATGTTACACATTACTTCTAATTGTTTAAAATAATATTGGTGGCCTTTTCTGGCATCTAAACTGTACCATTTGGGAAAAGATTCTGATTCCTCCTTACCTTAAATATCATTCTATTCTCGTCTCCATATCAGTTCCAATGTCCTCCTACTTTCGTCAGTCCTGTTTGGCTGTGTGGTATTTTTGTTGGCAAATTGCAAATGTGAATCAGTAATCTAAATTTCTATCACTAAATACCTTCAAAAACCTTTTTTTTCTATGAAATTGTTCTCAAATTATTAGAAAAGGCACTGGTGGTTAAATAAAAGTTGCCAGTAGTTTGGCAGACTCCATGTCTATTAATTTCCTAAAAGATATTATCCAATAGCTGTATTTTCTTGGCACATGGCAGTTGAGTAATAAATACATGCCTCCCACAGAGAATGCCTATTCTGTCAGAGTGAGGAGACTTCTGTCTTATTTCATCCAGGGACTCTGCAATACCACTGGGGCCTTTAGCTGAACATCTTTTGCTGACATTTCAGAACTGGTGTGTGAATTTCACTTGGAGATCTATGGTGATTCTAGTTCTATTTTTTTCTCTGATTCATTCTTTGGTAGTGTTGATTTTTACAAGATGATAGAGGAAATAGCTTTATATCTAGAAATGTTGTCTTTATTTCAGTAAGTTAAAGTGGTGTTTCTTCACTCAAGTTTTTTTTTGGTGGAGGAGATACTGGGAAAGGGTATCTTTCTTGAGTTTTTGAGTAGTTTAAAAATATTCAGGAGGTAGCAAATTCAGAAATGAATCCACGGGGGCTTCTTTTTCTGATATCTGTGTGCTTTTATATACTTTTATTATTGTACAATTGCTAATACTGCATCCATAATAAATTAGTTAACTCTTGCTTAACTGGAGCTTTTGGATTTTGTACACTTTAGGTACACTTTTTTTTTTTTTTGAGGCAAGGAATATTACTTTATTCAGAAAGCCAATTGGCCAAGAAGATGACAGACTAATATTTCCAAAAACCTATCTTATTGGGGTCAGGATGTCAGGTTCTTTTATAGAGAAGGAGAGGAGCTGAGGAAGTATTGTATCTGGTATCTGACTCTTGTGACCCAATTGGCTGTAGCCCACCCGGCTTCTCTGTCCATGGAATTTTCTAGGCAAGAATACTAGAGTGAGGTGCCATTTCCAATAGGGGGGTCCTCCCAGCACAGGGCTACAAAGTGCATCCCTATGTCTCCTGCATTGGCAGGCAGATTCTGTACCGTTGCACCACCAGCGCCACTGTTGGGGGACTGTTAGGGAATGAGCCAGTTCTGACTCATAGACCTTTTCTTTGACTTTAACCTTTGTTTTCCTGGAGAAGGCAATGGCACCCCACTCCAGTATTCTCACCTGGAAAATCCCATGGACGGAGGAGCCCTGTAGGCTATAGCCCATGGGGTCCCAAAGAGTTGGACACGACTGCAAGACTTCACGTTTGTTACTACAGTGATGCATGGTGAGCTGCCTCGGGGAACCTTGCCCCTCTGCCTGAAGAGATGAACACATTCCCTCCCTGAGGTCGGTCACCCCAGGAGATATTTGCAAGCTAATGTCTTTCACTTGGGCTTCCCTGGTGGCTCAGTCAGTAAAGAACCCACCTGCAATTCAGTAGACCCAAGTTCAATCCGGGTCAGGAAGATCCCCTGGAGAAGCCCATGGAGTACAAGAGTCACCCAGGACAGAGCACACGTGTGCAACAATGACTCCAGAGTTCCCCGCTGTCAGTGTCTAATTCACAGTCTTGTGGTGACAGCTGGTTCATCTAACTGGTTCATCAGATGAATCTTCCTGGGAATGTCTTCTGTTGGTGCCAGTGTTCCAAATGTTGAGATTTATTTTCCTTTGCTCCTATTTGGAAAGTGTCTACTTTACATCTGTAGTTAGAAATATTGGACCTCAAACCTAAGAGGAAGCATCTCAAGGAATTTAGTGCTTTTCTATGAATGGGAAGATGGGAGAGTCAGGGCTCATTAAAATTATTTCCTTGGTATGAGGTACACAATCATCATTATGCAAATAAGGAGAATAAGCAGTGGATGTCATTCTGTGTACCCAGTTGTTAGAAACCTTGTACTAGGTTATGAATCATGCTTTAATTGGGGTAAGGAGAAACATGAATGGCTTGAAAATGACCTCTAAGACATATTTCTTGTTTCAGAACCTTTATATGTTTATACCCTTTTAATCCGTATAACAACCCTCTGCTGCTAAGTCACTTCAGTTGTGTCTGACTCTGTGCAACCCCATAGATGGCAGCCCACCAGGATCCCCGGTCCCTGGGACTCTCCAGGCAAGAACACTGGAGTGGGTTGCCATTTCCTTCTCCAATGCATGAAAGTGAAAAGTAAAAGTGAAGTCGCTCAGTCGTGTCCGACTCTTGGAGATCCCATGGACTGCAGCCCACCAGGCTCCTCCATCCATAAGATTTTCCAGGCAAGTGTACTGGAGTGGGGTGCCATTGCCTTCTCCGAACAACCCTCTAAGTAAGTAAGTACTATTATACCTATTTACAACTACAGAAACTGAAGTATGGAGAGGTTAGGTTACCTGCCCAAAGTCATACAAATAACTCAGCTGGGATTTGAACCCAGGAAGCTCAACTCCAGAATCCATGCTTTTAACCATGTCCTAGACTAGCTTTTCTATAAGACATTTAACAAAATCTTTCTTGATGTCATTTTGTGAACAAAATAGAAAGCTATTGTCTGAATGATAGTGTACTTTAGTGGATTTATAACTGCTTGAATGCCTGTACCAAAGTGTGCTGTGCTTAGTTGCTCAGTCATGTCTGACTTTTTGAGACCCTATGGACTGTAGCCTGTCAGGCACCTCTGTCTGTGTACCTGGCCAATATTAACTTAAAGTAAAGCTCCAGGACTCTGCAATGACTTGGTGCGAACATTGGTTACCATGTCTTTAAATTTATGGATGATATAAAACTGATAATAATAGAAAATAGGAAAATATAGTTTATATAAATCTTGATATCGAGGCTGTGTCCCATACCATATACATTAGAATCTCTGACCGCAACCCAGAAATCAGTATTTTTAAAGTTCCCAAGATGACTCTATAACAATGTGCAGACCTACTTAGAAGCATTGTTTTAGAAAGATGAACCAACTCCAACATGATCAGTTTCAACTACAGTACATGGAAAAGGGAGTGAAAAAGATGTAGGGGATGTAAACTCATATAAAAGTCAAAACCATGATATGATTACTCCCACCCCAATCTTAATGGTATCTTTGGTGGGACTAGAAGAACTAGAGTATCTAGAACAATGAGGTTTGCTCAACTGGCCAGAGCATGCCTGGAGTTTGAGAGAAATGCAAAGAGTTTAGGTGCTTTCATTTGAGAGGGACCCCCATGGCCAAGGTGCACTGAATACTTTATCTGGGAGGAGAGCATTAGAGGATTTACTGTATTACAACATATGAATTACAGTTTTTAAATTCAGCTTTCAGGTAAAATTAAGATCAGTGAAATGGACTTTTCAGGAAGGAAGATTTTCACTCGATATAAAGAACTTTACAATAGAGCTGTCGGAATATGAAGGGATTCCTTTCGGGTATATAGAAGACATTCCTCATTGGTGATATTGAAGCAAGAAACACTGAATGTGTCTCAGGTGTGTGACAAATGAGGATAAGGATTGGATGGATGGTTAATTTAGATGAGCTTCCAAATTCAGACTGTATAGTTCAATGACCATGTTTAAGTTAATACATATGAGAGACCATTTGTTGATTGCATTAGTTCTGCATCTAAGCAGAGCAGCAGAGCACAGTGATAATGGAAGAAATTCCTGGGAGGTTCAAAGCCCAGTTTCACCACAGCTTAGCTGCATGACTATGGGTAAATTACTTCACTTTCCAAGCCTCAGTTTCCTGGTCTTTAAAACAAAAATAATAATAAACTTCACTACATGGATTTGTAGTACAGATTGTGTGAGAATAATGTATATAAAGTTCTTTGCATGACAAGTTGAAGGAAAATAGAAATATGAGGTAATCAGAAGTTATTGTAGGAAAAAGCTGAAAGGTTGCCTAGTGATGACTTTATGATTGGCCTGTGGCAAGTGCTTTAATAAGTGTAGTCCATTATTATTTACAAATTATTCTTTCCTGTGTTATAGCTGGCTTCTAGTAAAAATTAGGTCTGAGAGATAAAACCTAAAGAAGGTGAATATTGGTGGGAGACAGTGATGAGAGTAGAGGAGACCCAAATGGAGTAGCACAGCATAGAAGGTTTTGGGTACGTAGATGCTACATGAGGAACTGGGATTGAGTGGGAAAGAAAGGGTTATTGTAAAAGGGAATCAGAGAACCTTAATGCTTATGACTGCTCATCTATTTCCATCCATTATTTCATTTGATCATTACCATAACTCTGGGAAGTAGATAGTAGAAGTAGTATTTTCTCATCGTACTAATAATAAGTCAGAATCAACAGAAGGATAAGTAGCTTGCTAAAGAGAACAGAATTGAAAATCAAACATTGACCTTCACTCCCCAGCTTCTGTGCACCACACCAACTCCTTCTATCTAGTTCTGTGTGCAGCCCAGCTTGAACGTTTACATTTCAGTGAGAACTTACCAATTGACTCTAACCAATGTGTTGAGGTTTGGAAATTAAGGGAATGTGATCAGTGAACTGAATTTAGTCCAGAGATAAAGTTTTAAAGCTTTCCTGTTGATTGGAAGACAGCTTCTAAAGGTTAGAATGATCATTAAAAACTCAAGTAGTAGCTTTACCAGTCAATGATGTTAACATTATTATCACATTTTATGGGATCTGAATACTTAAAGGACTTTCTGTGTAATATAATTAACTATCCTTAACACACCTCATACTAAAAAGTGAGCATCTTGAGCATGGTATAACAAATCCAGCAGTTAATAGAAATCACCATGTATTAAACGTTTAATGGTTCAATGAGTCGAGAGAGAAAAGATAGCAGACTAAAGTTTGTGCTTTGATTTCAAAAGACCTAAACAATATCTGCAAAATGGACAGAGAGAAAATATGCTGACTTATCTTTTAGACAATGTTGTAAGTCCCCAAAACATTGTTGTATCAAGCAAGACAAAATTTTATAAATTATTCTGCATACTCTTATTTCGTATGTAGATTATAAGCATAGATGTGCCAGTTAAAATAATTTTTCAACTAATCAGAACCTTTAATTATTAGCTATAATTGCCACAGTTATGCTTCTTGCTGACTAAGGTAATATGTTTATTATTCTTATCACAACTGAATATGTTTATAAAATGCAAAAATAGTTAAGGTACATTTCAGAAACAAGCTCTTTACCCAAAGTTAAGCATTTCTGTATCCAAACAATATACATGTTCTATTAATGTGCTTACCACAATGTGTATTAATTATTATTTTAATCCAAACAGTAAACATGTTCTATTGTTGTACTTACCACAATGCATATTATTATTTTAATACAAACAGTATACATGTTCTATTGTTGTACTTACCCCAGTGTATATTAATTATTATTTTCATGTCTTCCTCCTCTGCTGGACTGCCTTGGGGATAGGAACTATGTCCTAATTTAAGTAGTGACTCTCAGAGCAACACTTGGCACATAGTATATAATATCCTTTCAACACTGACTAAAGGATAGGATAATTGAATACAGAATCTGTGAATTCTTGTGGTGAACTCTATAAATTACTTGATATTGCTGCTCATAAAAATATTCATTCTTGAATTAAAATTACAATGAGATACTATTTTTCTTACCTCTCAGATGGGCAAAATCAAACCTTATAGTATCACAGTGAATTAGCAAGTATGAGGGCATGGGAGCATTCTTATGCATTGGTGATTGAGGTGTAAGTTGGTTCCTGTATTTGCAGGGCATAACTACTGAAACCTAAAATATGCATGTCTTTGGCCTATCAGGTCTACTACCCCAGATTTGTTCAGCACACATGCTTGCATATGCATACAAAGATACATAGAGCAATGCGTTTTTTGCATGTATCTGTATACAAGTATAAGATTTTATTGTAACATTATTTATAATAAGAAAATCTAGAAAAAAAAAACCCAGTAGTAGGTGATGATAATTATGGTTCATCCATGTTGTTTGATATTGTCTTAGCCTGGGTACCATATAGACTGGCTAGCTTATACAGAACAGAAATTTATTTCTCAGTTTTAGAGTCCCAAAGTCTGAGAAGAGGGTACCAACAAGATTGAGTGAGGGCCCTCTTCCAGATCCCGGATTTCTCATTGTGTCTTCATATGGCCAAAGGTGAGATTCCTGTTTCTTTTATAAGAACATGAATCCCATTCATGAGGACTCTACCCTCATGACCTAAGCACCTCCCAAAGGTTTCACCTTTGAATACCATCACACTAGGTGTTAGGATTCAGCATATGAATTTTGGAATCACACAAACATTCAAAGCTTAGCAGATATTATATAGTAATTTAAAATAAGGCACGTCTACCCACTGTATAGCTTAGGGAACTATATCTAATCTCCTGAGATAAAACATAATGGAAAAGAATGTATATGTGTGCATAACAGAGTCATTTTGCTATACAGCAGACATTAGCACAACATTGTAAATCAACTATACTTCAATTTTTAAAAATTAAATGAATGGAATAAAGTACATGATAAAGTAAAATAATCATTGATACGGAATATTGTACAAATATAAGTAAAACAAACAATATGTGTAAAAGATATGTGTGCTTCCCAGATGACACTAGTGGTAAAGAGTCTGCCTGCCAGGGAGGGAGATGCAAGAGTTTGATCCCTGAGTCAGGAAGAATGAAATGGCAGACCCACTCCAGTATTCTTGCCTGGAAAATTCCATGGAGAGAGGAGTCTGGTGGGCTATTGTTCATGGGATCACAGAGAGTCAGGCGTGACTGAATGAGCACACGTATGCATCCATGTAACTTGCCGAGAGTGGGAGGACAGAGCAAGGAGGAGAGAGGGAGGAAAGCAGGAAAAGAGAGGAAGAGAGAAAAGAAAGATGAGATAAATGATTTCCCAAGATAAATAATTGGATGGAGAGACTGCAGACTGAATTCAAAGTGGAATTACTTTTAGCAATAGTCCCTTTTGTATGGTTTGAAGTAGACTTTATTACACCCTTTTGTACATTTGAACTGTTCAGCATATACATAGTTTACTTTTGAGAATAAGCGATCTAGTCATATAAAAATAAAAGATGGTAGAAGTGAAGGGAAATGGAAGGAATATGATATGATCAGAAATTATCACAGTGAAATCAGATGATGACTTCAAGGTTTCTAGCTACAGTTATTGTGTGGGAAAAGATGTAAAGCTGAAGCCATTTCACCAAGTAATTGGATGATGATTCAGTATGTTGCCCTTCCCCCTACCCCCAGTCAAGGTGAAAGTTGGTGTTTGGTCAGGTACTGAACAGGTATTGCATTGACTCTATGATTATTCCTAGTGCCTGACTGACGGTTTGTTTTTCCTTCCAGAACTTGCTAGAATACACTTCTCAAGTATTCATCCCTTGAACACACATCACTTGAGTGTCCCTCTCATAAGATCCTTCCACTCATCTTATTCCTGAGTGTTCATTTACAACACCAGGGCCTTAGGGGATTTCAGCTTTGTGAAATGAAAATGTCAAAAATATCTCAGTGCAAGTCACACTACCATATTAAAAGGATTGGAAGAGAGAGAGAGAGACCACCTTAAAGTATTAGTAAGGCATGCCTTAAATCCACGAATAGCAGTATTCAGTGCTGCACTAAGCTAACCCTGTTTTGTAATGGGCTGGTTTTTAAATGTCATACATTTTGTTCTCTGAGAAACTCAGAACTCTGGGTGGTCTTACCTTTAGGGCTGAATACAAAGTTATGATAAAATGATGGGCAGTTTATTGTGAATTCCCTTGCTTCTAGGGGTTTAATGCTGAATTTGAATGTTAATTTAACATATTTTCAAAATCCCAGCTGAGCCAAAGTGGGAGTGATTTTATCTTATATTCAATGTCAGCTTGCAGAAATGTGGCATGACTTGATTAATATTGTGATCAGCTGACTATTGATTAACTAGACATTTTCCTTCTGTCTTCTAATTGGCCTAAATTTGGCTGTACTGCTACTTGCTAAAATATACTCTTGTTTTCATTTGAAGATGATACTACTGGATTTTCACAGAACTGTAATATGTAGATTATATATATATATGTGTGTGTGTGTGTGTGTGTGTATATATATATAATGATCCACAGATAATAACTGGCATTTATGCACTGGCTACCCAAGATTAAGGGTAAAGTTTGTGTCTGTGAATCTATATTAGAGCCAATTAGACAACAGGAAGGCCATGATATTATTCTCATTAGTCCATGCTCTAATTGGCTGAACTAGCTGGACACAATCCTAGTTGACCTATGCTAATATTCTATGAATTTTCATCTTTCTCTGCCTCATAAAAATTACAGCAGATACAGAGCAGGGAAAGATGAGTTCCAAACTCCACATTAGACAGTTTCAAGAAATTTAAAGACATATCCAAGAATCGGCACGGAGGTGATAATCCCCAAACCACAAAAGCTGAGCATTTTTACAAGGAAAGAGAGATCTTAATCCAAATAAGTAAGTTTCATTCCTCAATAGGCATTATCTCCTTATGTAAATATTAGTGCCTAATGGTGGCCTGCTTGTGGTATCTGGAGGCTAGGGTGGCTGTGAATAACTTTCAGGAAATAGGATTTTGGAAATCAAGCAAGCTATTTACAGAGGGCCAGGTGTCCAGGTCTCCAGGCACCCCTAAGAATCAGTTGGGGAGCTTTTAAATAGTACCAGTCCCCAGGCTCTGCCTTGATTAAATCAGAATCACTGGCATGGGGGTGTTTTTAAAAGCTCTTCAGTTGTTTTTCTAAAGCTTTAGGAATCAATCGTTAATGGGGTTTGTGCTCAACTGTCTTCAAACAGTGACCACAAACAAATGAGTTAAATGTGAAGGGAATATTTAGAGTTTGTGATTTGGCATCAGGCTGTCACAGGTTCAAAGCCCGACTCTTGACTCTTATTAGTTATGTGGGAATGTTCTATAACCTATATAAAGTCAGTTTTTGTGTCTGTAAAGTGTACCACATCGGGCAGGAGTTAATGGTCAAATGAAGTCACAAATCCTTCAGAGCCTGGCACAAGGCTTGAAAATGTAATTGTGAAACAAATAAAAGCAAGGGTACTCCTTTCTAAGTTTTTACTCTTGACTACCTCTTTTGTACAAAATGGGAACAGCATTAGCCAGTTCTGAACATTATAGGTTGAAAGCAAATGTATGCATGTTTTCTTGAAGAAATGGATGTATTTTGGTTTCCTAAATGTATTTCTAAAAATTTATTTTAAATAGTAATGATTTCCATCCTGAAGTCCAAGTCACATTTTTACAGTAAAAAGAGAAATGATCCAGTAGACTGAGTTATAAATATTGGTGCCTTACGACATTCTGATTGTTGTGGGAAACCATGGGGTGGCAGGGATTCTTTCAAACATAATTACACATTTGAACTTATTTGCTTCCCTTTTATCATCCTCTTTCTTTTGTAGCATAAAATTGTTTCTATTACTTCATACCAAACATCTTGTCTATAAATGACTTTTCTGAACATTCATTTACTCATTCAAGTATTTATTCAATAGTATTTTTAAGCATAAATTTTGACCTAAATTCTTTTATCAGCATAAGGGGTGTATCTAACTGACAAATGAACTGGGTTGCAATAATTGATTTGTAAGTTAATTAGTAGCTTTGAAGTATTTTTTTGATTAAATTTAATATTTCAAATTAGGTCTATGCTTGCAAGTCAGCTAAGCACTAAGGGGGTAAGAGGGGAGAGGAGATTATCAGAAGAATAACACATGATGTCTACAGGAAGAAGTGAAATTTAAACTAGTAATAGAAAGTAGTAAAGAAGAGGGACAGAAGGTAGGGCCCAAAAGTCAAGCTATATACTGTAAGGTTTCTGTTATAGCAAGACCAGTATTTAACTGCTTTTCTAACATTGAGTTTGCATGGAAGAAAGTCCTCTTGGAGCCTAGGAAACTAAGAGAAGAAGCTGTTTAAAATTCTTTATAGGTGATATTTATATGATATATCATCAAAATGGAACCCTTTTAAGAGTTATTAATGCTTAAGCCAGAACCCAGGCATAAACTTGGGCTGCCTCATACTGGGCTGTGTGGTCATTCTCATAAGAGTGTGGCCAAACTTAGAATTTTCCCAGTACAATTTTAAATAGATGAAACAAGAATCCAGATGTAGTTAGATTTAACAGTTTAGAATTAACGATGTAAGCCGTCTTAACCTTGAAACACTTCAGTATTCAGTCTCCTGCCTTCCTGATTGCTAATAGTTATGTGACCCTTTAGAATATCTGGGAGATTAGAGAAAACAAGTTTTCATATAAACACAATGCAACTTGAAAAATAAGAATGAAGTTGGGTAAGGATCTGTACTGGTTAATATCTCTTAACTTGAAAACACAAGGCTTATCCTCTTGGTTTTTACTCAGATGTTGTCCCTATAGTCTTGAAAAATGCTGAAAGGTTTACAACTGTTTACATATTTCATTTTTAAAGACCATTTTTCACTTTTGAGATGCTTTTCCCATGGAATTTCCAACTAGATTGAGTCTACCTCCAGCTATCTCAAACTGAGTTTAATCACCAGGAAAGTTCTATTGATTGTCAATGATGTTTGCTTGATTAATTCAGTTCTAGCTGTGTTGCCTTTTTACCTATGTCTTTCAGCATGTCCTAGAAAATTAAATGTTTCCTTTGGGATTTTCAGTGAATTTGAACTGAAAAGAAGGTTATTTTCCCTTTTTTTTTTTTTAGTAGAGAAGAATATTCTCATTAGTTTTCTTGAATCTAATTTTGACCCCAGTGTATATATTTTATATGAACTACACTTTTTGAAGACATGTTTTAACTCCACTGTGTTTTTTAGGATTTAGTCTATTCTCTGTTTGATGCTTGAAAGTGTTAACTATTTGAATCTTTTCAGAAGACATTGAGGGTTAGATTTAAGAAAAATTGAAAACTATTTGTGCTACCCTTGTTTTAATGATCTTCAATAATTTTCTAACTTGATCTTTTATCAGGAATTTGCAAGTGGGTTTTAAAGATATAATTACATAAAATGATATGACTGTCTTTGAAGCATGTGTGTTTAGTTGCCCAGTGTGTCTGTCTCTTTGCGACCGCATAGACTGTAGACTACCAGGCTCCTTTGTCCATGGAATTTTCCAGGCAAGAATACTAGAGTGGGTTGCCATTTCCTTCTCCACAGCATCTTTCTGACTCAGGGATCTAACCCACATCCTATGTCTTCTGCATTGGAGGGGAATTCTTTACTTGCTGAGCCACGAGGGAAGCCCATTTTTAAAAAGTATATTTCGATTGATTTCTTTCAGTCTTGCAATAAATTATCATTGACTTTTTGTTGTTGTTGTCCCAAAGTCTTTCCAATTGAGTTTACAGATGTTGTCTTTTGCAATTTGCGAACCAGTAATAAGGATTTCTGATGACATCAGTTTTGAGAGAAGAAAGTATGACATTTTGAGACCAGGTAACAGTAGACTTAAAACAAAAGTTATTTTAAAAAATATTTATACATACAATAATGCTATTTTGTTTTGGGCAAAAAAATGATTGACTATAATAAAGATAAATTTTTAGTCTTGAGAAAAATTCGTAAATGTGGCTCTTTCACACTGATTGCTCCCTTCTGTATGGAAGAGGTCATCATGTGGTGAGAAGAAAACAGATGAGTATTGAGTTTTTTGGAATCTTATCTTGAGGCTGCTACCACTTGTCTGTGAGACCTTGGGTAAGTCGTATAACTCTCTGGGCTCCAAAGTTCTTCTCTCAGCAATGAGAAGTTCAGGGTACATTTTTAATATCCTTTGGCTCAGTGGTAAAGAATCCTCCTGCCAGTGCAGGTGACAGAGGAGATGTGGGTTTGATCCCTGGTTTGATAAGATCCCCTGCAGGAGGAAATGACAACCCACTGCAGTATTCCTGCCTGGAAAATTCCATGGACAGGGGAGCCTGGTGTGCTATATAATCCATGGGGTGGCAAAGAGTCAGATGTGATGGAGCACACACACATACACACACACACAAGAACTTAAGCTGGAAAAGCCTAAGGATATGTTTCATGTGACATTTCATTGCCATTTTTATGCTTCACATAGATTTCTAGATTGACTGCATTCGTAGTTTTAAAAAGAGAAGAAAATGTGTAATGTATTTTCAGTTTCTCTAATGGGCTTCTCTAATAGCTCAGATGGTAAAGCATCCGCCTGCAATGCAGGAGACCAGGATTCAGTCCCTGGGTCTGGAAGATTCCCTGGAGAAGGGAATGGCAGCCCTCCCGTATTCTTGCCTGGAGAATCCCATGGACAGAGGTGTCTGGCGAGCTATGGTCTGTGGGATCACAAAGAGTCTGACACGACTGAACGGCTCACACACATACACACACTATGTCTGCTGCTGCTGCTGCTGCTGCTAAGTTGCATCAGTCGTGTCCGACTCTGTGTGACCCCATAGATGGCAGCCCACCAGGCTCCCCCCGTCCCTGGGATTCTCCAGGCAAGAACACTGGAGTGGGTTGCCATTTCCTTCTCCAATGCATGAAAGCAAAAAGTGAAAGTGAAGTCTCTCAGTCGTGTCCTACTCTGTGCGACCCCATGGATTGCAGCTCCCAGGCTCCTCCGCCCATGGGATTTTCCAGGCAAGAGTACTGGAGTGGGGTGCCATTGCCTTCTCTGCACAATATGTCTAGCTGCTCTAAAAATATGAATAATTAAGTGAAAGATTATTAATGAGGGAGCTAAGCTGCAAGAGTTTAATCATGTGCGTTTTGTTCAGGCAAATCTCTCATTGATTTTTTTCTGAAAGAATTAAACATGACAAAAGAACATTTCCTCTCTGAGAAATGGGGATAAACAGCCTTTGTTTTAAGATCTAGAGCACTGTGATTGCGATGTCCTTCAGAAATATCTTGAAGTGCCTGTGTTGTATGCTGTCATCGATATGCAGGGATTTTACTACTAAATATCCTATTCTAGACTTCATAAAAAATGCCCCAGTGATGTGATCAGTCGCCCAGTGAAAACCTGCTGCCTCTAAGCTAGACTAAGCATCTGCTCACAAGTAAGATTTCCTCAGTGTTCAAAATAAATCTTTTAGTCACTTTATGGTAGCTCTGATATGTTCCATATGGCTTAAATACGTACATTTAGGTGTGACATGATGTTTTCCATGGTGGTTATTCAAAGAAATTTTTATTTAGATGTCTTCATTTTTATTTAGATGTCTTCATTTTTAATCATATAATTCCCAATTTAGCCTTGTTCTGCATGTAATTATAAATTTATGTAAATAATATATCTATGCAGAAATACTACATGATGATAGTCTACTTAGGTAGAGCATAAATATTTTTGAATGGTGGGTATGATGAATCCTTCTGCCTCTGTTAGGTCCATATTGTTTCTGTCCTTTATTGAGCCCATCTTTGCATGAAGTGTTCCCTTGGTATTGCTAATTTTCTTGAAGAGATCTGTAGTCTTCCCCATTCTATTGTTTTCCTTTATTTCTTTGTATTGTTCCCTTATAAAGGCTTTCTTATCTCTCCTTGTTATTCTTTGGGACTCTGCTTTCAGATGAGTATATCTTTCCTTTTCTCCTTGACCTCTTGCTTTTCTTCTTTTCTCAGCTATTTGTAAGGCCTCCTCAGACAACCATTTTCCCTTTTCCGATTTCTTTCTCTTGGGGATGGTTTTGACCACCACCTCCTGTATAATGTTAAGAACTTCCGTCCATAGTTCTTCAGGCACTCTGTCTATCAGATATAATCCCTTGAATCTATCCATCACTTCCACTGTAAAATTGTAAATGATTTGATTTGGGTCATACCTGAATGGCCGAGTGGTTTTCCCTACTTTCTTTAATTTAAATCTGAATTTTGCAATAAAAAGTTCTTGATCTGAGCCACAGTCAGCTCCCAGTCTTGTTTTTGTTGACTGTATAGAGCTTCTCCATGTTCATCTACAAAGAATATAATCAGTCTAATTTCATTATTGACCATTTGGTAATGTCCATGTGTAGAGTCATCTCTTGTGTTGTTGGAAGAGGGTGCTTGCTATGACTAGTGTGTTCCCTTGGCAAAACTTTGTTAGCCTTTGCCCTGCTTCATTTTGTACTGCAAGGCCAAACTTGCTGGTTACTTCAGATATTTCTTGACTTCCTGTTTTTGCATTTCAGTCCCATATGATGAAAAGGACATCAATTTTTGGTGTTAGTTCTAGAAGGTCTTGTAGGTAATCATAGAACCATTCAACTTCAGTTTCTTCAGCCTTAGTATTGGGGCTTAGACTTGGATTACCATGATATTGAATGGTTTGCCTTGGAAACAAACTGAGATCATTCGTTAGCATTACTCTGCTGACAAACGTCCATCTTGTCAAAGCTGTGGTTTTTCCAGTAGTCATGAACGGATGTGAGAATTGGACTGTATAGAAAGCTGAGCATCAAAGAACTGATGCTCTTGAATTGTGGTGTTGGAGAAGGCTCTTGAGAGTCCCCTGGACTGCAAGGAGATCCAACCAGTCCATCCTAAAGGAAATCAGTCCTGAATATTCATTGGAAGAAGTGATGCTGAAGCTGAAACTCCAATCCTTTGGCCACCTGATGCGAAAAGCTGACTCATTAGAAAATACCCTGATGTTGGGGAAGATTGAAGGCAGAAGCAGAAGGGTATGACAGAGGATGTGATTGTTGGATGACATCACTCAATGGACATGAATTTGAGCAAACTCCAAGAGATGGGAAAGGACATGAAAGCCTGGCATGCTGCAGTCCATGGGGCTGCAAAGAGTTGGACACAACTGAGTGACTGAACAACAAATGATTAATCCTTAAAAGGCCAGAAATAACTATTTAAAAACTGTAGCAGTCATATATTTTCAGGTATTATTTTCCGAATTATATAGGACCTTTCCCAACAGTTTTATTATAAAATGATTCATTCTGTAGGATCCTAATATTGCTTGGCTAACACAACTTTCCTTGAAAGTTCTGTGGAGCAGAAAGTAAATCATTTGTGTTTTACATTGTTTGGAATGTTAATTTTGGAAGGATAATAGTGATGAATATATTAAGTAGGATAATTCAAGTTAGAGTTTATTTTAATATATTTTGAATTTATAAAAGTAAAGTCATAGAAATTGAAGGATTACCTGAAAAATTTATTTTGTTCTATATTCACCATCTTACAGCTGTGATCTATTTTTAATGTTGAACATTTGTTCATTTCATTTGCACTGATCATTATAGCCTGAGTGTTCCATGAAACATACACATGAAACTTTATGGCCACCAGAAGATTAATATTTCAAAGTAGAATGGCATGCTTATTTAAATCACACATTGTGGGGTACATGGGCATGTTCTGGGCTTTATTTTGTATTAACTGTCTCAGTGTTCAATGTTCAGCTGACTTATTCAACCTCTCTGTGGTTTAATTTTTTTCACCCTTAAAGTGATAAAAATGATATCTGCTTTACAAAGCTCCTAGAGATGCTATGTTTATTACATAAAATTATGTCTGTAAAAGATATTTATAAAGCATAAAACAATATTTTACTAATATTATTTGTTCTTCCTTCTAATCATAATTGCAAATCAATTATTAAATAGAAATAGCCCATAATTTTCTGATATGAAGGAGTATAATGCATGTTTTAAGAAGGTGAAAAGAGATAGTGTTCTACCTCTTAGAACCCAAATGATGGTAACTAACATTGGAGCAATGAACAGACAAAAGATTTTAATAAAGGAAAGATTCAGAATATTATTTTAAGCTGACTTTCAATACCATTTCTTTAACTTATTTCATGCTTGTTGTAAAAAATGTTGAAAAGATTGCTGTGGAGAGAGAGTTTGAAATGACTATAGCCTTATCCACAAGAATACAAAAGTGAGAATTACAATTTAATTCTAGGAAGACAAGCAGGCATTATGACTATAAGATTTCATTTTAAGAACATGATACGTCTTTTCCTATAGGTAGTATGCTATTGTCTAGATTATTCTTTCATTTTCAAACATTTCTACATAGATAAAAGCTTACACATTTAGAAAAACCTAGAGTTCTTTATCTGAAACATCTGGTTAAATTGAAACATATTATAGTTCTTGCTATCAAATTTTGTTTTAGCCTTTTTCAAAGACTGTTCACAGTAATTTTGTGTTAAATTTCTGTGCTCCCAGTTGCCTGTTTTGCACCATTTCTTGTCAATTTCACACTGTAGAGCAGTGTGAAACTGACAGAACTAAAGAAATGGAGAACATTATGACTACATACCCAAAATACATTGTGTAAAAAGCCAACACCTTAATTTATAGCAACCAGGGGAGGAAAAATGTTTAAAATCATCTTCTTACGTATGTGTATCTCAAAGGACAATGGAAATGTATATATGCTTACATGCATATATGTACACATATACATAAACACACATACACACAGACATTCACATATATGGTGAGTAATTTTAAGGTAACTGGATCTTTTGATATGGACTATCTAAAGTATGTCCTAGGAAAATGTAGTTAAAGCAGTCTTTCATTTATGAGTAACCTTTTCACTGAAAATTGACAACTCTAGAGTAATTTCATTTGACATTTCTAAATACTTAGGTGTTTAGAAATTAGATTATTTGATTGAACAGTATGCACTGAACCATTAGTCACAGAAACCTCTTTTCCTTCCCATACTGAAATTTTAAAAAATATGTTTGTATAGTTTGTGATGATAGGTAAAATTAAATACTCATTCTTTAAGTTTGATTAATGTTGCATAGTTTACTGTATATAATAGTGATATTAATTCATTAATATTAATATCATTAAATCAATTATTAAATTTAAATTATTAAAAATAATATCAATTCATTGTAATATTCATTTGCCTACATATATTGTGAAAATTTCCTCAAATTATATATGTATATATGCCTACTAATAGTGGCATAAATTTTGAATTCATTTTTAAGATATATGTTGACCATTAAAGATATTAAATTTTTTTAATGATTTAGAGTATAAAAATCTCAGGTTAAGTATTTTCCATGAAAATAATACATTTTTATGCACAAGCACTGTTCTGTGTGTTAAGGACAATAGATAACCATCCCTTCCTCCCTTAACATCCCAGTTATGTTTGAGAAGAGTTAGTTATTTATTAGAATTTAGCTTAAAGTGTCAAAATAATTATTGGCCTTTAAAAACAGCCTTCAGTTTAATATTTCTGTTTGGAAAAGCATTGCCTTAGCCTCATCTGCTAGTCTTAAGCTGAAATATGTTTGAATAATGTTCACTAAGTATGATCTCTAATATTATAAATATTATGATGAGTCAATTTATATGAATGCATTTCTATTTTATAAAATCTTATACATTATTTTCTACATTTGTTAACTATTTTCAAGGCTTATTACTTAATGGAGAAAATTATAGAGTGATTCTACTGTGGTAGGTATTTCTATGAAGTAATCTAGATATATAAATATTTTTGAGTGCTAATTCAATTGAACCTTCAAAAACTTTATAATATTATAGAGTTTATCTCATGATAACTAAATTAATGTATATCCTTTGTTCAGTTTTCTCATGACTTAAAGTTGCATTTTTAATTTTCACTGAGACAAGATTATACTAATGGTCATAGTGTATACTAATTTTTCACATAATGTATAAGCAGTGACATTTGTGAGTCCTTGATTTTACTACTTTATTGTTTTGGTCTAAACTGATAACCAGGCAAAGAAACTTAGCTTAATTAATAAATTAAGGATATAGAGTATTTATAAATATAAAATATCTTCAAAATATATGTAAAACATAGATGTAGTTTAAAAAAAAATGACTCCCATATACCTATCACCTATTTCAAAAATAAAACCCTACCTCAGAAGCCCCCTACTTTTTTCTTACTTCCCAGAGGTAATTCTTCTCTGGAACTGTGTATTAACTATTACTTTGATTTTCTTTATAATTTACTACTAAATATGTATATGACTTCAGAAGATGCTTATTTTTTTTATCTATTGTTACATAATCTTCCACTAACATAGTTTTTTAATTTCATATTGTTTTGATATGTATCCATAGTTAATTCACCTTCAGTGCTTTTTTTTGGTCTTCTTTTATATTCAACACTCCAGTTTGTTTATCCATTCAACTGATGATGCACGTATGGTTACCATCTTTCTCAGTTAGCTTAGAAGCAGTACTGTCTTGAACATTTACGTATATATAAATATACAGATTTGTCTGGGTTATATATTTTTCTTTTGTAGGGAATATTCTCTCCAGGAAGTGGAATTTAGGTTATATGAGGTTTGCATGCTCAACTTAAAATGATCATTTTTATCTATTTTTTTTCATGCTGAAGCACAAGAATAGTACCACATGCATAGTAGCCAATTACTATACATTAAATGAATGAATGAATGGCAAAGTAATTCCCTAAGTTTAGACATTAATTTATACTCTAGTCAAGAGAAAATGAGCATTCTATTGTATCACATCCTTGGCAACACTTGAGACTGACTTTTTAAAATTGTTTACAATCTGGTGGTTATGAAATGCTCTCTCATTGGGGATTTAATTTGCATATCCCTGATAACTAATGAGTTTGAACATCTATTCATGTTTATTGACCATTTATGTTTACTCTTTTGTGAAATACCTATTAATACTCAATGACCATTTGAGTTATTTAAATAATTATTGGTTATAGTTATTCGTGTGGTATAGATACTAGGACTCCCTGTAGCTCAACAGTAGAGAATCTGCCTGTGATGCAGGAGACCACAGTGCAGTCTCTTGGTTGGGAAGTTCTTCTGGAGGAGGGAGTGGCAATCCACTCAAATATCTTGCCTGGAGAATTCCATGGACAGAGAAGTCTGGTGGGCTACAGTCTGTGGGGTCACAAGGAGTCGGGAAACAACTGAGCGACTAACATACACACAGAGATACTAATTCCTTTTCAGTTTTATATGTTGCAGATCTAGTTTCAGTTGATAGCTTGAGTTTTCACTGGTTTTATCTCTTGAAAAAATTAGTCCTTAACTTTAATATAATCATATGTTTATTTGCCTTTATGATTTGTGCTTTTTAAATCTTTCCCTATGCCAGGGTCATATAGGTTGTAAACATATTAATCTTCTGCAAATGTACACTTAGCTTTAAATCTTTCATCTACCTGGAATTGTTTTTACACAATCAACTTTATGCAGTTTTCTTTCTTCTATATAGATGACCAATTGTTCCAGAGTTCTCAGTGAATATTTCCTTTTCCCCACTAGTTTTTAATATCGATTGTGTTAAAAATCAAGTTAGTTTGTCTGTCCTTACCCCTATCCTACACTATCTTAAAATCTACAGACTTCTAAAATGTATTTACAGCTGCCAAAAATCCCTCCTTACTTTTCATCTTCAGGAATTATATCTGTCTTGGCCATTTGGCCTTCTGTACAACTGTTACACATAATCTTAATGGGATCTGGGAAGGAGTGCCTGGACGGCTTTAAGAACTTCTGCTGGAGATGTATTTGATGCTATCATGTGGACATGCTGTATTTCCTCTGCTGTATCTTTCTAAGTAAACCTGGTGGTATTAAAGACTTTTATGTCCTGTAAGTGTGAACATCAGTCTAAACCCAAGCTGATCATACAGAGTTGGCATGCAACTCATTTATCAGTAGCTTAGGTCATCCCTTCTTCTTGGAAGCTCAGATGGCAGTTAGATAATATTGTACTTCATCTGCCCTTATGACCTCTGGAGAAAAGGCAGTACAACATCCCACCTTAAGGAAAAGGATGTGGTATATTTATAATGGATATATAATGAAAAAGAAGGAGGAAAGACTGCCTCTTTTATTTGCGTACAGTAAGGGTTGGCAAGAGGCTTCCCTGATGGCTCAGTGGGTAAAGGATCTGCTTGCAGAAGACAGAGACATGGGTTCAGTTCCTGGGTTGGGAAGATCCCCTGGAGAATGATATGGTAACCCACTCCAGTATTCTTGCCTGGAGAATCCCGTGAACTGAAGAGCCTGGCGAGCTACAATCCAAAGAGTAGCACTTGCACACAAGGACTGGAAGAGAGGCAAAGTTAGAGGAGGTCAGAGGTTTGTGAACATAATGGTCTCCTTCTTCTCATCTCAGTTAACTCATGGAATCAGAGTCATAGTGTTCAAATATGTAAATGGCAGAGTCAAAACAAGGGTCCTTTATCTTTGATTTCCTTTGAAACATGGGCTCAGATCCTGGATGGAAACAGGAAGAGGAGACCCACTGGACTACACTGTATGTAGACTACATGTAGAAGCCCAGGAGCAGGCGATGGCAGCCACTCCAGCACTCTTGCCTGAGAACCCCAGGGACGGAGGAGCCTGGTGGGCTGCAGTCCATGGGGCCGCTAAGAGTCAGACACGACTGAGCCACTTCCCTTTCACTTTTCACTTTCATGCATTGGAGAAGGAAATGGCAGCCCACTCCAGTGTTCTTGCCTGGGAGAATCCCAGGGACAGAGGAGCTTGGTGGGCTGCCGTCTATGCGGCTGTACAGAGTCGGACACGACTGAAGCGACTTAGCAGCAGAAGCCCAAGAAAGCAGCAGTGACGGATGGTGTGGTTACGTGTGAGAGCCATGCAGGCAGGAGTTCCTGGAAGTTCATGGTAAGCTGCTTAGTGACGAAGATGCCTGAAGAATATTAGACAAGTTTTTAAAAGGTACAGGTTTTAAAACATTGAGTTGCCAAGTGTAAGTGAATTTGTAACCTTCCTACATCATCTCCTGGTTCTGTTACTGTATGATTCTATGACTGATTATCTTTAAAATGAAAACAGTGACTTATAAAGAGACAGTATACCAAAACAGTTACTTAAGAGTTAAAAATTCATAATCCTAAAAAAATTCATAATCCTTAGTGTTTATTTTGATGATTTAGTGTATAATGAAATGTAAAAGTACACTTAAGTAGTATAACTCAAAGTACAGATGTTGGAATTGTTCTATAATGGAAGAAATACATATTTTTTGATCACAATGTCAGGGATACACTTTTAAAACCTACTGTTCAAAATAAGTGAAGCTAAAAGTCTTATTATTTCAGAGTTAACATGCTGTGGATAAATAAAAATTTAGATAGACGCATTCTGCATTAAAAAAACAATACCTTTTGTGTTAGTAAAGATTGTTCTTTAGAAATGCTTGCACTTACTATCATATTATACTTAAAATATTGCTATAATAATGAAGTCTCATTAATTCAGCCTTTACTAATTAAGACATTATGAATGTCACTGGCTTAGCATAGCATGAACATTAGGCTACCTATCAAGAAACCCATTTGCCAAGTAACTTAATAGCAAAAATAAGTCTTCAGTTGACAGTATTAATCTGTGTGATGAAAAGTTGCTTTCAAGGATTTTGATACATGTATGCAAATAATAACTCGTGATAAATTAGACATTTAAAAGCATATTCAGTAAATGTCCTTTTAGGAACACCACTTTAATGGGAAGTTTGAAATAGTATGAAAGTTTCTAATTTAATATAATCAAAGATTTGATAGTACTACTTCCCAGCCTCAGTGGCAAAGAATCTACCTGCCAATGCAGGAGACACAAAAGATGTTTGTTCAATTCCTGGGTCAGGAAGATCCTCTGGAGTAGGAAATGGCAAGCTACTCCAATGTTCTTGCCTGGAGAATCTCATGGACAGAGGAGCCTGGTGGGCAACAGTCTGTGGAGTTGCAATGAGTTGGAGATGACTGAGCATGCATGCAAACTTCTCTTGATAGTACTGGTTTCACTTGGACATTCCTTTAGTCTGAATTAGTCATGGAAATGGCAACCCATCCTAGTATTCTTGCCTGGAGAAGTCCATAGACAGAGGAGCCTAGTGGGCTGCAGTCCATGGGATTGCAGAGTCGGACATGACTGAAGTGACTTAGCATGCACAAATTAGTCTTGACCATGGTTTTGTATTAACCATCTGAGAAAATAACTAATTTTTTTCATAAACATCATATGTTTCCATATATTGGGCTTCCAAGGTGCCGCTAGCGGTAAAGAACCAGCCTGCCAGTGCAGCCTGCAGAGATGAAGGTTTGATCCCTAGATCAGGAAGATCCCCTGAAGTAGGAAATGGCAACCCACTCCAGTATTCTTGCCAGGAGAATCCCATGGACAGAGGAGCCTGGTGAGCTGCAGTCATATATTAAATGACTAAAATCTCACAGTTTGCTTGTTTCTTTTTGGCTATGTGAAGCAAATGAAAAGTAATGGGGAAACATAAGTGACTCAAAGTAAATTAATAAATGAACTTCCATGAAATACTTAACCATGTAAAGGGCCACACAGTGACTAATTGACTCTGACTTACCGTCCTCTTGCTGGATCAGGGTTCACAGTCAGAGCAGCATAGTTCAATTCTGTCGGACTAATAAACTATTGAGCACTTCTGTGATTGGGCCGCGATCTAGGGCCTGGGCCTACAGAGATAAAATATGCCCTCTTGAGGCACCAATTGACCTTCATAGGGGGAAACATTGATAGTTGGCAACACTGATAATCTGAGCCTAGGGGAAACATTGATAGTTGGCAACACTGATAATCTGAGCCCAATGTGGAGTGCTAAGATGGTGGTCCAGACTGGAGTCTGTGACACCACAGATAAAGGACTTAGGTGCATGTAATGAAATAGTTAAGATTATAAAGGTTTTTATGTTTGATTAGTTTTGTTTCTAAGGCACAATGTGAGCCAGAAACAAATAACAAATGCCTAAGGTTTCATGGAAAGGGACATCCTAGTTAGGATTGGGCCTCACCCTCTACAGTAAATTTTCTATAGATTATTTTTTTCTCCATAGTTTAATGTTTTAGGTTATATACCATTGCTTCAGTTCAGTTCAGTTCAATTGCTCAGTTGTGTCCAACTCTTTGCGACCCCATGAATTACAGCACGCCAGGCCTCCCTGTCCATTACCGACTCCCAGAGTTCACTCAAACTCACGTCCATCGAGTCGGTGATGCCATCCAGCCATCTCATCCTCTGTCGTCCCCTTCTCCTCCTGCCCCCAATCCCTCCCAGCATCAAAGTCTTTTCCAATGAGTCAACTCTTCGCATGAGGTGGCCAAAGTATTGGAGTTTCAGCTTCAGCATCATTCCTTCCAAAGAAATCCCAGGGCTGATCTCCTTCAGAATGGACTGGTTGGATCTCCCCTACAGTCCAAGGGACTCTCAAGAGTCTTCTCCAACACCACAGTTCAAAAGCATCAATTCTTCGGGCTTTTCTAATTACAAAAGGAACACATGCTCCATCTTGAAAAACACAAAATAGTAAATAAAAATTTCCTGTAATTCTACTGTTCAGATCTAGCTATTGTCAACATGTTGATGCATGTCATGTGTCTTCTTTAGTATTGGAGCGGTGATCTCGAGACCTTTATCTACATTTGTACTTGAGGACTTACTTTTTTCCTTATTGAGTTGCAAGAGTTCTTTATATATTATCTTTACTCTGTCAAACATATATAAAATATAATCTTTCAGCTTGTCATTTGCATTCTGATTTTATATTTCTGTCATATATTTTATTTTAAATTTATGCTTTGATATTTCAATTTCATATAAGACATATGAAATTGAATTCCATTTTTTCATTTATGAAATTCTATATCTGGTGTTATATTTTACCACTCAATGACCACATAAATCTCTCTATATATTTTCTTCTAGTCATTATTTCTACATGTAAGGCTTTAAATCACATGGAATTTAATTTCACTTTGGCTATGAGTTTGGTTTCTCTTTTTACTCTTACTTAATCACCCAGCACAATTGTCCAAGTAATCTTTGGTTTTCTCATTGATCTTAAATACTTCTTCTACCTCTAATTTTATATTTTTGATTCTATTTGAGGGACTTCCAACTATTTTTCTTTGATCTCTTGTCTGATAGATGGTATTATGCATTTGAAAATTATGATATTTTCACATAATTCACATATGATATTTCACAGAATTTCACATATCACAAAAAGTTATGATATTTTTTTAGATTAGAGAATACAGATACCTTATAGAAATGATTTGCAGTTAGTAAGATTTGTATTTTAATTCTACCAGGCCTATTTTAGTATGAATTATTCTTTGTATTTTGTCTTATTTAAAACTTATTAGTTTAACACAATTACTAGTTTTTGTGTGTGTGTGTGTGTGTTTTCCCCCTCTCCTGAGTGCATGGTATTTTCATACTGATTATGTTGTCAGATCTGAGTAATTATCAAAATGATGTAGATGTTTATGAATTCATTGTTATTAAAATTTACATTTTGTATAGTTGCTACATAAAATCTAAAGCAAAACACTGTAATGTAGCAAAAGAAAGAATGTATTACTCAAGTCTGTTTGGGTCCCTAAATGTTAAGGATTCAATTCAGTAAGTAAGAAGGGACTTTATTATCCAACAACAGGGAGGAGTTAGGCAGGGTGCACAGCTGGCTCAAGAGGATCAAATAATGGTTTTAGCCCCTGTCTCCCAGGAATGTTTTTAAATGCTGGTTTGATTCTCAAACAAGGTCTTTTCATGTAGGAAAAAGCTGATTGCAGCAGCCTCAAACTCCTTTTCTGTTTAGCATCCCCAGTAGAAAGATTTCTTTCCCTTAACAGCCATATGTCAATCCTAGGAAATTCTCATTGGCCTCTCTTGAATTATATGATCTTTTCTGGGTTCCATTCGCCTTTCATGGGTTACATAAGATCTGAGAATCAGTAACTCTGAGTAGCAACATTGATTAGATCTTTTCTTAGGGATAGCCAGGTGTGAATGACAGCCGCTATGACTTGACCTAGAATGGGGAAATCCCCTAAGTGACCTTAAGATACTCCAGTGAGGATAGAAAAATATAGAGACTCATAGGTAAGGTAGATTTACTATGAACCCAGTGAAACCTCAGCTTTAAAGCCTTTTATGTGCCTGGACTCCTTCCAAAACTCTGGGACAGCCTTTCAGTATGGTTACATGAGCATATATTTTATGGATATTTTAACCACAGTCAGTTAAGAACACTGTCTTCATCTCTTAACTCCCCTTCCATCTTCCCTTATGATAGGTGGCCCAGGAGTGGCCACACAGCATGTTTGGGATCTAGGTAAGGAGAAGTTGAGTTGGGGATACGTTATAGTTTAGGGGGATATATTTATGTGTTTCTTAGTCACCTTCTTACATAACTAAATTATTGATTTAAATAAATTAGCTATCATGGTATAGCAATGACTTCTAAAAATACTCATATTGCATACTGGGCCAAATTGTTTGGTGGAGCAATATTACACTATGAATATCTCTTAAAGCAACACATTATATGTAAAATATAAGGTTAAGTTTTAAATGTACAAAGGTAGAAGCTGGTTGGTAGAACAATCTTTAGTCATCTGAAGTGCAGCTTTCAAATGGAGAATTTGGTTCTTACTGTATACATACATACACACACATAACATATATGTATATATTCAGTAAGGCAGCCTATATGATTTTAACTGTATCCTACAACTTATAAGCTACTGATAATTAAAATACTCATTTCAACAAATCATGCTAGAGAAATGACATTTTTTTTTAATTTATAAAAATAATCATTGTCATTTGAAGTAAACAGTGAGTAAATACAGCCCCCAAATATAATTTAGAAGTATTACAGATATGTGTCCGGTGGTTAATTAATATAAATACATTTTACCTGGATATTGGTGATGGTAGAATTTGTTAGCTTTTCAAAATTTGGTTTTTGTTGTAATTTCTCTTCTCAGTCTAATACTTATTTCCATAGTTAATTTTATATTTTTAATTTTATATTCCTTTCCTTAAAGAGAAATCTCCAGTTTCGTATAAATTTCTGTCTCCATAAAACTTGGATTGCAATCACTGCCACAGCACTCCACCAGAGAGGGTGTGATTTGAAATTAGAAAGCGTTAAACAACAACAACAGATACCTAATGTCCCATGCTCGTCTCTTTCCTACTCTCAAAATTATTTTTGTAAGCATAATGAGAATTAGGAATGACTCAGGAAAAGTGAAGTGGACAACCTTGTCATGACATGGTAGATAATGCAGTTCCTTTCAAGTCTGTATCAGCTATGTCCTTTCCCTACCTATTCTCCCCACCCCCTCTCAATACCCACCCCTTCCCATCCATCTAATCCATCTCTTTCTTTGTCTTGGCAGAATAAGATACAAGTGATGTTCTTAGGCAAAGGATAATATTTAAGGAAAATCTAAAGAAAATTGGTAATTATCCCCTCAAAAGTTTTAAATTTTGTAAATATTTCTTTAACTCCATTCACTTTCATGGAGACAAAAACGGGAACTTCTTTGCTTTGAGGAAATAGATGAAAGATCATTTGGAAGTAATCTTTTCTAATTGTATATAAATATTAATGCTTTTAGTCTATTTTTAAAATATTGAGAGCCTAAAAAGTTTTAACAGTTTGTACCTATTACTACTGCTGCATAACGAATCACCCCAAAACTTAGTAGCTTAATATACAGTAGTCATTTTAGTTCTGTCTTAGAGTTTTTAAGGACTTCCCTTATAGCTCAGTTGGTGAAGAGTCTGCCTGCAACTCAGGAGACCTCATTTCGATTCCTGGGTCGGGAAGATCTGCTGGAGAGGGGCAGGCTACCCACTCCAGTATTCTTGGGCTTCCCTTGTGGCTCAGCTAGTAAACAATCCGTCTGCAATGTGGGAAACCTCGGTTTGATCCCTTGGTTGGGAAAATCCCCTGGAGAAGGGAAAGCCTACCCACTCCAGTATTCTGGCTTGGAGAATTCCATGGACTGTATAGTCCATGGGGTCACAAAGAGTTGGACACAACTGAGCAACTTTCACTTCACAGAATTTTTATGGTTCAGTAATTTGGGAAAAGCTTGGCTGGGCAGTTTGGCCTCATAGACTCTCATGTGGTTGCAGTTAGCCAGTACCTGGAACTGGAGCAGCTGGACATGGGCTGAGCATCCTTATGTGTCCATCAGTGTAGTCTCAAGGATTCTCTGCATGGTCTCTTCAGGAGGGCTAGTTTGGGCTTCCTCACTGCATGGCAGCCTTAGGGAATCTCACTCTTTAGGTTGTGGTTTAGGGGGCCAAGTCTAAGTGTTTTAGTTTTTATCTCAGCTGTATGACTTAGGTATTCATTGTCACTTGTTATGTTCTATTGGTTAAAAGCAAGTTACAAACTCACTCAGAATCAGAAGGAAGGGAATTAGGCTCTAGCTTTTGATGGGGGGATGGGAAGTTCCTAGAAGAGCATATGGAAGTAAAGACATCTTTGGAATACGTGATTTACTATGCATTTTTATATAAATCAGATATATAATTTGTAGGCAGTATTTTAAACATAGTCTAACTCAAGAATTCTTAATGCTTCCATTTTCTCAACAAAATCTGGAGACCATCCAGATGACCTTGCAATAGAACTATATTATGACATAAAATGGAAAAATGATCAAGGATTACATGTAGCTTTATAAGCATGTGAGATTTATTGAAGGCATATTTCTTCATAACTGAGATTTTACAAATGGAAAAATATGACCTATTTAATTATTAAGACAATTATTCAAGCCCAAATAATACTTTGAGAATGCCTGTCCCCAAACCTAAACCTTCCCTATTTGTATGTTGCCACTAGAACACTGACTGGGCACTTCTTTATATTAATTCTGTAGAGATAATATTGTGACTGTTCTCTCCAAATGACTATAAAGAAAGCTGAGCATCAAAGAATTGATGCTTTTGAACTGTGATGTTGGAGAAGACTCTTGAGAGTCCCTTGAACTGCAGGGAGAGCCAACCATTCCATCCTAAAGGAAATCGGTCCTAAATATTCATTGGAAGGACTGGTGCTGAAGCTGAAACTCCAATACTTTAGCCACCTGATGCAAAGAACTGACTCACTGAAAAAGACCCTGATGCGGGGAAAGATTGAAGACAGGAGGAGAAGGGGACGACAGAGGATGAAGTGGTTGGATGGCATCACCGACTCGATGGACATGAGTTTGAGTAAGCTCTGGGAATTGTTGGTGGACAGGAAAGCCTGGCGTACTGCAGTCCATGGGGTCACAAAGAGTTGGATATGTCTGAGCAACTGAACTGAACTAAAGTATACATTCACAAACATGACCCACTGAACTTGGCAAAATCATAGGTAACTAGGATTTATGGAGCAGTGTGTCAGACAAAGTTTCTGAGTTGATTCTTAGGCCTTGCATTGCATCGTAAAGTATAGGACACAGAATTCAACAGTATTGAAAAGCAGATATAATGTGTGTGTGCCAGTCACTTCAGTTGTGTCAACTCTGTGCAACCCTATGGACTGCAGCCTGCCAGGGTTCTCTGTCCATGGGATTCTCCAGGCAAGAATGCCAGAGTGGATTGTCATACCCTCCTCCAGGGGAGTTTCCCCACCTAGAGATCGAACCCAAGTCTCTTATATCTACCTGCATTGGCAGATGGGTTCTTTACCACTAGTGCCACCTGGGAAACCCAGACAAAATATGGGCATAAATTATTTAAATGAGCACACCACTGCAACATTTTTAGTGAAGGCAAGACAAAAGCAGAACAGTAATAATTAACTCATTATTTACCCATCATAAACTAAAAGATTTTGCATATATCAACATCAATTTAGTACATTATCATGCAGAACAGAGAAATTTTGTTTCTGTGTTCTAGCTTTTATGATGTGCAACTGTGATAGACTCTGAACTAAATTATTTCAGAGAGTTCTAGGTGCCAGGAATACATTAGTTTTCACTCCTAACTCAAGGAACCAGCTATAAATGTGATTTTGGTCCTAATGTTTTCTTAGAGATTCCCTCTGTTTAGAGCCATCTACAGTCCCCCTGAAAACATTTTTCTAAATCTTACAATTGAGAAATCTATACATTTGTGATTCTTTACTCTGTATATGACATCTAAGAATGAAATATTAGACTAAAGAAGAGTAAATCTGGAAGAGTAGACCTGGGCATCAGAGGTGGAGTAGGGATTCTGAACTGAACTGAGCAGTGAAATATGAATTTGGAAGTTATCAGCCGCAGTGGTGGGACATGGCCAGGCTGTGGAGGGGATCATCTGGTGCACAGAAGTACAGAGAGTTGGTATGAAGTATTATCTCAAAGTCATCCTTGTTCTTTTGAGTGAGGTTATTTGTCTCAGTGGTTCACATATGTGTTTGTGTTGATTACATCAGCAGTGATAACTGATAACTTGGGTGTGCATGGTTTAAGGCAGTAGGGATAAGCAGGAACCTTATAACAAATGTTGGAAATGAAGAGAACTATCAGTATTAGACTTTGTACATTCAGAGTCTATTTTTTCTAGGTGCAAAAAGCTTTAAGATTTGCAGGGACCGTGGACATTGTTCTACACTTCAATCTTCCTAGGGGTAATACTTCTGGCTGTTGCCCTATCCCTTTAGTAGCCACAAATTTTGACCCTCACAGCTGCACCTTGTAGCATGGCACAAGGTTTACCCTGTATCTTCTCTACCTAATATACCTCCATCGTTAAAGAGGCATTATTGCATGGTTGAGAATAAAATAGATTGCTGTGTTCAAAACCCTGATCCATCATCTACTTATTGGACATCCTAGAATAAGTGACATAAAAGGTCTTTGCATCAGTTTCCTTAGACATAAAATTGGAACATTTTTTATATGTAGCTAATATGGTAAATGTAAAATAGTCTTTACTTTATGACCTTGTCGTGGAATCAGCTGAGATAATGTTACTAAAGTAACACGCATCGGCACAGGTGCTTAATAAATGTTAATTATGACCACTGTTGTTATTGTCACTTTAGCCACTACTTCCTCCCTGACGCCTCCAGCCTCTCCTTTGCCTTATTCTTTCTAAGTTAAACCTCAGCAGGTTTGCTTGACTAGCGGTGGCTCCATGCAGGCCAGAGTAAACTGACTTGCCATTTCGCTTGATTTTCCATGTTTAGCTCATTCAGTAAATCACCTGCCTGCAATGCAGGAGACCCAGGTTCAATTACTAGGTCAGGAAGATCCCCTGGAGAAGAAAATGGCAATGCACATCAGTATTCTTGCCTGGAGAATCCCATTGGCAGGGGGAGCTTGGGGTTGCAAGAGTCAGACACAACTTGGCAACTAAACTTAACCAACCAACCAACCAGTGTATTTACCTCTCTATTCCTATGACTTAGAACCTTTCCTGAAATTACAAATATTGATCAAAGTGTATTATTTTTATAATGTCTGTTCTGGAGGCTAGATTGTCAAGAAAATTAATGCATTTTAATCTTACTAAAAGACACTTACTCCTTGGAAGAAAAGTTATGACCAACCTAGATAGCATATTCAAAAGCAGAGACATTACTTTGCCCACAAAGGTCCATTTAGTCAAGGCTATGGTCTCTCCAGTGGTCATGTATGGATGTGAGAGTTATGCTCTTGAACTGTGGTGTTGGAAAAGACTCTTGAGAGTCCCTTGGGCTGCAAGGAGATCCAGCCAGTCAGTTCTAAAGGAGATCAGCCCTGGGTGTTCTTTGGAAGGACTGATGCTAAAGCTGAAACTCTAATACTTTGGCCACCTCATGTGAAGAGTTGACTCACTGAAAGACGCTGATGCTGGAACGGATTGGGGGTGGGAGGAAAAGGGGATGACAGAGGATGACATGGCTGGGATGGCATCACTGACTCGATGGACATGAGTTCCAGGAGCTGGTGATGGACAGGGAGTCCTGGCATGCTGCGATTCATGGGGTCACAAAGAGTCAGACACTACTGAGCAACTGAACTGAACTGAATGTAGGTAGGAACGACGAGAATTTTAAAAGATTCTTATACATTGAGTGGGCCATTGTGAGCATTTATGTATAACATAAGAAACAGAGCCACACAGCTCAGGATTTTAGTAACCCTTAGAGAGAGCAATATCATAGTAATCCAAGTCTGTGCCCTAACCAGTAACACTGAAGAAGCTGAAGTTCAACAGCTCTATGAAGACCTACAAGACCTTTTAGAACTAACACCCAAAAAAGATGTCCTTTTCATTACAGGGGACTGGAATACCAAAGTAGGAAGTCAAGAAACACCTGGAGTACCAAGCAAATTTGGCCTTGGAATATGGAATGAAGCAGGGCAAAGACTAATCGAGTTTTGCAAAGAAAATGCACTGGTCATAGCAAACACCCTCTTCCAACAACACAAGAGAAGACTCTCCACAGGGACATCACCAGATGGTCAACACCGAAATCAGATTGATTATAGTCTTTGCAGCCAAAGATGGAGAAGCTCTACACAGTCAACAAAAACAAGACCAGGAGCTCACTGTGGCTCAGATCATGAACTCCTTATTGCCAAATTCAGACTGAAATTGAATAAAATGATAACTGAGCAACAGTTATCACTAATCTCCTCTCAGCAATCCCATATATCGGCACAAACCTGGTAGAATGAATCTGAGGAGGATTCTCAGTAGACAAAGCAACCCTCACTCGATTTTTTTGCCTTCCACTTCATCCTCCCGTTTATCATTGCAGCCCTCGCTATAGTCCACCTACTATTCCTTCACAAAACAGGATCCAACAACCCCACAGGAATCTCATCAGATGCAGACAAAATTCCATTTCACCCCTACTACACTATCAAGGACATCTTAGGGGTCCTACTATTAATTCTAGCCCTCATACTCCTAGTTCTATTCACACCAGACCTGCTTGGAGACCCAGACAACTACACACCAGCAAATCCACTCAACACACCCCCACATATCAAACCCGAATGATACTTCTTATTCGCATACGCAATTCTCCGATCAATTCCTAACAAACTAGGAGGAGTTTTAGCCTTAGTCCTATCAATCCTAATCCTAATCATTATACCCCTACTCCATACATCTAAACAACGAAGTATAATATTTCGACCAATCAGCCAGCGCCTATTCTGAATTTTAGTAGCAGACCTGTTAACACTCACATGAATTGGAGGGCAGCCAGTTGAACACCCATATATCATTATCGGACAACTGGCATCAATCATATACTTCCTTCTCATTCTAGTACTGATACCAGTAGCCAGCACCATTGAAAATAACCTCCTAAAATGAAGATAAGTCTTTGTAGTACATTAAATATACTGGTCTTGTAAACCAGAGAAGGAGAATAAGCAACCTCCTTAAGACTCAAGGAAGAAGCTATAGCCCCACTATCAACACCCAAAGCTGAGGTTCTATTTAAACTATTCCCTGAAATACTATAAATATAGCTTCGTAAATGTGGAGAACAATATCAGCATTAAATTCACCAAAACTTTCAAAAATTAACACAAACTTACCACTCTATAGCCTCATAAAATATTCGCACAATAATCCGAAACCTACACTGTACGGGGTGGGGGGTACATTTTACTAATGTAATAAAGACAGAATATGTACATAGTACATTAAATGATTGTCCACATGCATATAAGCAAGAACGAACAATGTTTAATGTACAAAAAAAAAAAAAATGTTTCCAAAACATTCGGGCCCCCCCCCCCCCCCAAACCAGCCAGCCAAAACAATCAAAAAAAAAAAATAAAAAAAAAAAAAAACCCTCATACAAAACACATATGTATCCAAAAAAAATTTTTTTACCAACTCCACCCCCCCCCTTCGGGGCTGGGGTGGGTGCCCAGGCCACCAAGCACCCCGGCCGCGGGCGGGGCTCCTTCTTCTTTCTCGGCCCCCGTTTATTGTTGCGGCCTTTTTTTAAAAAAAATTTGTGAGACATCTGGTTCTTTCTTCAGGGCCATCTCACCTAAAATCGCCCACTCGTTCCTCTTAAATAAGACATCTCGATGGATTAATGACTAATCAGCCCATGCTCACACATAACTGTGCTGTCATACATTTGGTATTTTTTAATTTTCGGGGTTGCTTGGACTCAGCTGTGGCCGTCAAAGGCCCCGACCCGGAGCATAAATTGTAGCTGGACTTAACTGCATCTTGAGCATCACCATAATGGTAAGCACGAGCATTATAGTTAATGGAAGGCAATGACATTACAGTCAATGAAAGCATGGACATTATAGTCAATGGTAGCAGGACATGATAGTGAATACATCACATACACCCATTATCCCCCTCCCATTCTTTTTTCCCCTATATACTTATCACCATTTTTAACACGCTTTCCCCTAGATACTTAATTAAACTTACCATATTTCCAATACTCAAATAAGCACTTCACCCGAGGTCAGTATATAAGTGCCTGGTCCTCCTTCATGCCCAACGGTTAATGTAGCTTAAACCTAAAGCAAGGCACTGAAAATGCCTAGATGAGTACACCAACTCCATAAACACATAGGTTTGGTCCCAGCCTTTCTGTTAACTTTTAGTAAACTTACACATGCAAGCATCCACATTCCAGTGAGAATGCCCTTCAGGTCAACAAGACCAAAAGGAGCAGGTATCAAGCACACATTCGTAGCTCATGACGCCTTGCTTAACCACACCCCCACGGGAGACAGCAGTGACAAAAATTAAGCCGTAAACGAAAGTTTGACTAAGTTATACTAATTAGGGTTGGTAAATCTCGTGCCAGCCACTGCGGTCATACGATTAACCCAAGCTAACAGAAGCACGGCGTAAAACGTGTTTAAGCGCCACACTAAATACAGTTAAACTAAAACTAAGCTGTAAAAAGCTCTAATTTTAATAAAAATAAACGACGAAGGTAACTCTAAAATAGCTGATACACTATAGCTAAGATCCAAACTGGGATTAGATACCCCACTATGCTTAGCCCTAAACACAAATAATTACATAAACAAAATTATTCGCCAGAGGCCATAGGTTACACCTTGACCTAACGTTTTTATGTCTTATGATTGTGCTTACTTTTATTCCTTTTCAGGGTTTGCTGAAGATGGCGGTATATAGACTGTATTAGCAAGGATTGGTGAGGTTTATCGGGGTTTATCGATTATAGAACAGGCTCCTCTAGAAGGGTATAAAGCACCGCCAAGTCCTTTGAGTTTTAGGCTGTTGCCGGTAGTACTCTGGCGAATAATTTTGTTTATGTAATTTTGTTTATGTAACCACTAAACCATCACTTCATGGGAAATAGATGGGGAAACAGTGGAAACAGTGTCAGATATTATTTTTCTGGGCTCCAAAATCACTGCAGATGGTGACTGCAGCCATGAAATTAGAAGACGCTTACTCCTTGGAAGAAAAGTTATGACCAACCTAGATAGCATATTCAAAAGCAGATATTTCTTTGCCAACTAAGGTCCATCTAGTTAAGGCTATGGTTTTTCCAGTAGTCATGTTTAGATGTGAGAGTTGGACTGTGAAGAAGGCTGAGCACCGAAGAATTGATGCTTTTGAACTGTGGTGTTGGAGAAGACTCTTGAGAGTCCCTTGGACTGCAAGGAGATCCAACCAGTCCATTCTGAAGGAGATCAGCCTTGGGATTTCTTTGGAAGGAATGATGCTAAAGCTGAAACTCCAGCACTTTGGCCACCTCATGCGAAGAGTCAACTCATTGGAAAAGACTGATGCTGTGAGGGATTGGGGGCAGGAGGAGAAGGGGACGACAGAGGATGAGATGGCTGGATGGCATCATGGACTCGATGGACGTGAGTCTGAGTGAACTCGGAGAGATGGTGATGAACAGGGATGCCTGGCGTGCTGCGATTCATGGGGTTGCACAGAGTCAGACATGACTGAGCGACTGAACTGATTCAGGTATGACCAAAATCAAATCCCTTATGATTATACAGTGGAAGGGAGAAATAGATTTAAGGGACTAGATCTGGTAGATAGAGTGCCTGATGAACTATGGACAGAGGTTCATGACATTTTACAGGCGACAGAAATCAAGACCATCCTCATGGAAAAGAAATGCAAAAAAGCAAATTGGCTGTCTAGGGAGGCCTTACAAACACCTGTGAAAAGAAGAGAAGCAAAAAGCAAAGGAGAAAAGGAAAGATATAAGCATCTGAATGCAGAGTTCCAAAGAATAGCAAGAAGAGATAAGAAAGCCTTCCTCAGCGATCAATGCAAAGAAATAGAGGAAAACAACAGAATGGGAAAGACTAGAGATCTCTTCAAGAAAATTAGAGACACCAAGGGCACATTTCATACAAAGATGGGCTCGAAAAAGGACAGAAATTGTCTGGAGCTTTTAAGAGCATGAGCATTTACTAACTAGTTTAATATGTTTATCTTCTACACCATTAGCATATTCTTCATGAAATGGTTTAAATGTTTAAAATAACATAGGATCATATAATAACCTCATGTACCTACCACACAGCTTTTTTGTATATTAATATTCACCATATTTATTCATATATTCAAGAAATAAGATACCACTTGTAGACCTCACCCTGGAGGCAGACACTATCTTGAATTTGTTGTTTGTTACTTTTATGTATATTTTTATACTTGATATATGCATATATTTCCATCTATCCATTCAACCATGAAATATATAGCATTGCTTTGCATGTTGTCAAATTTTATAAATGTAATTCATCATGGATTGAATATTTGTGTGCCCCCATCTCCCACCCCAAATTTATGTTGAAGCTCCAACCCCTAATGTGATAGTAATAGGAGGTGGGGCTCTGGGGAAGGCATTTATTTTTACATGAGATCATGAAGGTAGAGCTGCTATAGTGGAGTTAGTATCCTTAAAAGAAGACGGAGAGACCTCAGAGTTCTCCCTCAATGCACATACAAAGAAGACGGCATGTACACAGCAAGATGGCAGTCAGCTACAAGCCAGGAATGGGACAGTCATGAATTCAACACCTTGATCTTGGTCTTCCTTGCCTCCAGAACTGTGAGAAATAAATGTTTAAGCCTCACACTCAATGATATTACGTATAGGCAGCCTGAGCTGTCTGAGACACTAAGAAGTGAGGTGCAACTGTAACAAATACTAAAAATGCGGAAACAGCTTTGAAACTGAGCAGTGGATAGAGGCTGGAAGAGTTTTGAGGTGCATGCTAGGACAAACATAAGTTTCCATGAAGGGACTACAAAAGGCAATTCTGGTAAGAGCTCAGAAAGAAAGGAGAACTGAAGACGTCTTCTTAGAAAATACCTAAATAACCCGGAACAGAATGTTGCTAGAAAAGTCAGTGATGAAGTCTGACTTCTTCTGAGAAAGTCTCAGATGGAAACCAGGAACGTGTTATTGGACAGTGGAGATAAGGTGGCACTTGCTATAAACTGGCAAAGAACTTGTCTGAATTGTGTTAGTAGTCTGCAGAGAACATGCAGGTGTACGCATGTTTGTGTACAGAGAACAGGCAAGTGATGAAACTGGTTATTTAGCTGAGAAGTTTCCTAAGAAAAGTACTGAAGGAGCAGCTTGATTCCTCCTAACTGCTGCGGGAAGAGAGAAATGTACTGAAGAAGAAATTGCTAAGCAAAAAGGAATCAGAATTTAAAGATCTGGAAAATTCTTACCCTGCCCTTACTGCAAAAAAACGAGAAAGTATGTTTGAAAGAGAACACCAAGGCTGTGGCTGAGTGACCTTTTATAAGGATATCAGCATGGGTATGAAGCATGGCCTAATCAGTCATTTCCACAGTGACCAGGAATAGAAAATAAATTATCAGCAAAGACACTGCCAGTTTGAACTAAAAGGGGCAGAGAAAGCAGGGTGAACATAAGGAAGCCTGTCAGTTGAGATTCTATAGGACCAAATCACAGAACTCTTGGTTGTGAACATTCACTGTTCTTCAAAACAAGGGGGAGATGATGCCAAAGGCAATTTAGAGATCATCAGGGCTCCCTCTTTAGTTTCAAATCGGAAGCTGTCGCGTTGGTTACAGCAGGCCAGGCAGGGGCCACTTGGCCAAGCCCCCAGGGAGCACGGTCCCCGCCAGCGGGAGCCGTGCGTGCAGTGCAGCTCCCACTGTAGTGGGTCCTGAAGGCAGAGCTGCCGCCCCATTAAGCCTAAAAGGCAGAGCATCAAACCAAAGAGGATTATTCTTGAGCATTAAGATCTGATGGCATTTACCTTGAGCAGTTTTAGACTTACTTGTGGTCCATCACCACTTCTTTCTTCCTGTTTCTCACACTTGGAATGTGAATGCCTATTATAGGCCTGTCCCATCATTATATTTAGGAAAACATTTTACTTGTCTAGTTTCACAGGTTCAGAGCTGGAGAGGAAATTTCCAAGGGGGTGAGTCATCCCTCCAGTCTCACCCATATCTGATTTCAATGGTATTTAGATGAGACTTTAGACTTAGGCTTCAGCATTGATGCTGAAACTAGTTAAAACCCTTGGTTCTGTTTGGGGTGGAATGACTGTATTTCACATGCAAGAAGGACATGTATCCGAAGGAGACCAGGGAAAAATGTTATAGGTTGAATGTGTACCCTTAAAATTCATGTACTGAAGCCCTTAACTCCTAATGTGATGGTATTTGGAAGTAGGGCCTTTGGGAGGTATTAACACAACAGACTGGTTCCAAATAGGAAAAGGAGTACATCAAGGCTATATATTGTCACCCTGCTTATTTAACTTCTATGCAGAGTACATCATGAGAAACACTGGGCTGGAAAAAGCACAAGCTGGAATCAAGATTGCCAGAAGAAATATCAATAACCTCAGATATGCAGATGACACCACCCTTATGGCAGAAAGTGAAGAGGAACTAAAAAGCCTCTTGATGAAAATGAAAGAGGAGAGTGAAAAAGTTGGCTTAAAGCTCAACATTCAGAAAACTAAGATCATGGCATCTGGTCCCGTCACTTCATGGCAAATAGATGGGGAAACAGTGTCAGACTTTATGTTTTGGGGCTCCAAAATCAGTGCAGATGGTGATTGCAGCCATAAAATTAAAAGACATTTACTCCTTGGAAGAAAAGTTATGACCAACCTAGATAGCATATTCAAAAGCAGAGATGTTACTTTGCCAACAAAGGTCCATCTAGTCAAGGCTGTGGTTTTTCCAGTGGTCAGGTAAGAATGTGAGAGTTGGACTGTGAGGAAAGCTGAGCACCGAAGAATTCATGCTTTTGAACTGTGGTGTTGGAGAATACTCTTGAGAGTCCCTTGGACTGCAAGGGGATCCATCCAGTCCATTCTAAAGGAGATCAGTCCTGAGTGTTCACTGGAAGGATGCTAAAGCTGAAACTCCAATACTTTGACCACCTCATGCGAGGAGTTGACTCATTGGAAAAGACTCTGATGCTGGGAGGAATTGGAGGCAGGAGGAGAAGGGGACAACAGAGGATGAGATGGCTGGATCGCATCACTGACTCGATGGACATGGGTTTGGGTGAATTCCGGGAGTTGGTGATGGACAGGGAGGCCTGTCATACTGCAATTCATGGGGTTGCAAAGAGTCGGACACGACTGAGTGACTGAACTGAACTGAACACAATATTATAATTTTACTTCTGTAATTTTTTAATCAACCAGAATTTTGTCTTTCAGGTGTAACCACACTTGATACAGGTAACAGCAGTTATTATTGCTATGTAGTATTTCATGTGAGGTACATACAATAATTTATATATCCATTCTTGTGTTGATGACAATTTATTCCCTTTTGCTACTGCATCAAATCTGGCAATATGAATTCTTATGCATGTCTCCTTTTGCCTATATGAACTATTTTTTTCAAGTACTTGCATTAATTAAGTGTGAAATCAATAGAGGGAGTCTTGGCCAACATATAGGAAAAAAATGAAAAATTATAGAATAGGTGATATCAAGTATAATACATGTATTAATGTGATATAATACTGTTTCATGAAACTTTGGTTCACTCATCTATCAAGATCTTTTCTTTTCTGAGAAATCTGATTAACATTAAGCATTAAAATCCTGGTGGAAGCAGCCACAACAGACAAAGAAGAAAGCAGATGCATGGGAGGGAGCTGGGGGTGGAAGTAGAAGGAAACAAACATCTTCCAGTAAAACAGGAAGGGAGGAAATAGAGGTTTGGATGACAGTACATTTGTGCTTAAATTGAAGAAAGTAGGGAAAACCACTAGACTATACAGGTATGACCTAAGTCAAATCCCTTACGATTATACAGTGGAAGTGACAAATAGATTCAGGGGATTAGATCTGATAGACAGAGTGCCTGAAGAACTATGGACAGAGGTTCATGGCCTTGTACAGGAGACAGTGATCAAGACCATCCCCAAGGAAAAGAAATGCAAAAAAGAAAATGGTTGTCTGAGGAGGCCTTACAAATAGCTGAGAAAAGAAGAGAGGCTAAAGGCAAAGGGGAAAAGGAAAGATAAACCTTTTAGAATGCAGACTTTGAAAAAATAGCAGGAGAGATAAGAAAGCCTTCCTCTAGTGATCAATGAATGCAAAGACATAGAGAAAGACAATAAAATGGGAAAGACTAGAGACCTCTTCAAGAAAATTAGAGATACCAATGGAATATTTCATGCGAAGATGGCACAATAAAGGACAGAAATGATATGGAGCTAACAGAAACAAAAGATTAAGAAGAGGTGGCAAGAATACACAGAAGAACTGTACAAAAATATCTTAATGACCCAGATAACCACAATGGTGTGATCACTCACCTAGAGCCAGATATCCTGGAGTGTGAAGTCAAGTGGGCCTGAAGAAAAATCACTACAAGCAAAGCTAGTGGAGGTGATAGAGTTCCAGCTGAGCTATTTCAAATCCTAAAAGACGATGCTGTGAAAATGCTGCACTCAAGATGCCAGCAAAGTTCGAAAACTTAGCAGTGGCTTCAGGACTTGAAAAGGTCAGTTTTCATTCCAATCTCAAAGAAAGGCAATGCCAAAGAATGCTCAAACTACTGCACAATTGCTAATCTCACACACTAGCAAAGAAATGCTCAAAATTCTCCAAGAAAGGCTTCAACAGTATGTGAACTGTGAACTTCCAGATGTTCAACCTGGATTTAGAAAAGGCAGAGGACCCAGAGATCAAATTGCCAACATCCATTAGATCATAGAAAAAGCAAGAGAGTTCCAGAAAAACATCTAGTTCTGCTTCATTGACTAGGCTAAAGCCTTTGACTATGTAGATCACAACAATCTGTGGAAAATTCTTAAAGAGACGGGAATACAGACACCTTACCTGCCTGCTGAGAAACCTGTATGCAGGTCAAGAAGCATACAACAGTTAAAACTCGACATGGAACAACAGACTGGTTCCAAATTGGGAAAGGAGTTCGTCAAGGCTGTATATTGTCATGTTGCTTATTTTACTTATATGCAGATTACATCATGCAAAATGCTGGGCTGGATGAAGTACAAGTTGGAATCAAGACTGCTGGGAGAAATATCAATAACCTCAGTTAGGCAGATGATACCACCCTTATAGCAGAAAGTGAAGAGGAACTGAAGAGCCTCTTGATAAAAGTTAAGAGGAGAATGAAAAACCTGCCTTAAAATTCAACATTCAGAAAACCAAGATCCTGGCATGTGGTCCCTTCACTTCATGGCAAATAGAAAGGGAAATAATGGAAACAGTAACAGACTTTATTTTTCTGAGCTCCAAAATCACTGCAGATGGTGACTGTAGCCATGAAATTAAAAGATACTTGCTCCTTGGAAGAAGCTATGACCAACCTAGATAGCATATTAAAAAGCAGAGACATTACTTTGTCAAGAAAAGTCTGTCTAGTCAGAGCTATGGTTTTTTCAGTAGTCAGGTATGGATGTGAGAGTTAGGCCATAAAGAAAGTTGAGTGCTGAAGAACTGATGCTTGAACTATGGTGTTGGAGAAGACTTTGCAAATCCCTTGGACTGTGAGGAGATCAAACCAGTCAATCCTAAAGGAAATCAATCCTGAATATTCATTAGGAAAACTGATGCTGAAACTCCAATACTCTGGCCACCTGATGTGAAGAAGTGACTCATTGGAACACGATCCTGATGCTCAGCAAGACTGAAGATAGGAGACAAAGAGGATGGCAGCGGATGAGATTGTTGGATAGCATCACCAGCCTGATGGACGTGAGTTTGAGCAAGCTCCAGGAGTTGGTGATGGACAGGAAAGCCTCACATCCTGCAGACCATAATGTCTCAAAGAGTTGGACACGACCAAGCAACTGAACTGAACTGGACATTTGCAGGTGGGAGAGGGAAATGTCTGTTTTCTTTTGACATGTTCTCTTTTCTTTATGAAGTAAAATAAGTGATATATTCTGGAAACTAGGATGCTAGTGGGGTAGATTTCTTGAGGAGAGTAAAATAGTCTTGAAGTTGCTAATGGAGAGAATAAAGAGAAAACTTATTAAGCAAATGTAGAAGTTTACTAGGAAGTGGGAAAGTTGGGGATTGAAGACTTAGAATTATGGTTTTAATTATCAGCAGAAAGAAGACTGATTTTCTCTGTGATCATTTAGCAACCCAGGAGTAGGGAATGTAGATAGTTGAATTAATCTAAGATTAGAGTTTTTCTAGAAAAGACAACTGAAACAGTGTATCGATGGAAATGTCATTGTTAATGAAGTGAAGTCAAGGTCACTCAGTGGTGTTCAACTCTTTGCAACCCCGTGAACTATAGAGTCCATGGAATTCTCCAGGCTGGAATATTGAAGTGGGTAGCATTTCCCTTCTCCGGGGGATCTTCCCAACCCAGGGACTGAACCCAGGTCTCCCACATTGCGGGTGGATTCTTTACCAGCTGAGTCACAGGGGAAGCCAAGAATACTGGAGTGGGTAGCCTGTCCCTTCTCCAGCAGATCTTCCTGACCCAGGAATCAAGCTAGGGTCTATTCTTTACCAACTGAGCTATCAGGGAAGCCCCAGTGAAAGAATGGTGACATTAGGGACTAAAAGGAGGATTAGGCACCAAAAAAGAGAGGGAAGAAAAGGAAATGAGAAAGACAAGAGAATGATGATCCATTTCAGGGGTCAGCAAACTTCCTTTCCTCCCTCCCCTTCTCTCTCTCTCTCTCTCTCCCTCTCTCTCTCTATCCCCGCCCCCCACCTTCCTAACTATGGAATGGAAATTCTGGAAGGAAAAATAGAATAATAAAACGATTGAAGAGCAAGGCAAATAAACCCTGTAGACTTAGGTCAGAGAAAAGGGAAAGCAGCAGTACAGGAGTGAGAGTGAAGGAAAGAACAGGTGGCAGGAGGCGTTTCCTTTGTACAGTGAACAGGGGTTAGGTGGCCATCAGTATTTTAGATAATTGGCACCAAGTGTCATCTGGTGGATAGAGAGGAACAGAACGCTCCTCTGAAAATACCGTATTCAATACCTGGAATGATGGCCTCATGTTGAAATTCCAGCCAGATGAGCTCACAGGCCATGGTGTTAGTTAATGCCCAGTATTCCAACCAAGTGTTACAAATTGACTACAGACCCTGGAGAATAAGAGATTTCAAGCTTCCTCAGAGTACCTTTGGACCCTGGCATCTGCCTATTAATCAATGACCAAGTCAATGCTTCTTGGCCGATCAAGAAGCCAGAACCTGGAGGTCACCTGCATTCTAACTTCTGCACTTCTCTCCATTCCCTTCTCGCATTCCCCTGGATGTCTGCCATCCAGTCTGGTAGGCTGTCTCCAATCTGGTCCCCCAGACTTGTCTCCTTTTTCATTCCTCCAAGATTTTTAAAGCTTTTTTTTTCTCATAAAAAAGCCATACATACTTACTGTAACATTAATTCAGATAATGTAGAAGGCATAATAAAGAATGTAAAATTATCTTAAATCTACAACCTAAAAGATTACTACTATTAACATTTTGCTATATGTCTTCACAGACTTTCTCTACACAGATACACTTTTAATTTAGTGAGGCCATGTAACATGTGTTCTCTTAAAATATATTACTTTCTAACAATTTATCTTGGAACTTTTCTATCAAATTCCTATCTAAGTCATTTTTAGTGCAGACTTAGTATTCTGTTATATGTATTTACTCTGATTTATTATCCAATTCAATATTGTTGGATAGGGTTTCTATTTGTTTGTTACTATGTATAACAATGTAATGAGCATCCTTACATGAGTGGCTTTCATAAAACAAAAATCTGATCATGTCATAATTGTGTGATTGAAGTTCTCCATCCTATGACCTTTAGGATTAAATCCAAATGTTTAGCATGACAAAGAGGGTCATTTTTAATCTAGTTGAAGCCAACTTGCCCTCCATCCTGATTTTTCAATGCAGCCCTGCCTGGGTGTATTATTGGTGTGCTATTGACTTGTTCATCTTCCCAGTTGTTGCGTAAACTCCATGAGGCACTGTGTGCTTTGCCTTCTGGGTAGAGTTAACGTATGCAGTCAATACTTGTTTGTTTGCCTGAAAGACTAAATGACTAGCACACATGCTTGTGTATTTCCTTTCTTCCTTTTCATTCCTCTTCACTGTAAGTATTTTCAAGAGTATTCTCTTTTCTTTGTCAACGTTTATATTTCTATTGATCTTGAATAACACTGATTCATCCATTCCATTTCACAAAAGCTGATTGAATGCCTGCTGTATGCCAGTTACTCTTATAGGTGATGGGAAATAGTAAACAGAACCTCTTGAAATTTACATTCCAATGAGGAAACACACAAAAAAATAGGTTAAATAAGTCGTTTCTATGCCCTTGGACTGCAAGGAGATATAACCAATCCATTCTGAAGGAGATCAGCCCTGGGATTTCTTTGGAAGGAATGATGCTAAAGCTGAAACTCCAGTACTTTGGCCACCTCATGCGAAGAGTTGACTCACTGGAAAAGACCCTGATGCTGGGAGGGATTGGGGGCAGGAGGAGAAGGGGACGACAGAGGATGAGATGGCTGGATGGCATCACTGACTCGATGGATGCGAGTCTGAGTGAACTCCGGGAGTTGGTGATGGACAGGGAGGCCTGGTGTGCTGTGATTCATGGGGTTGCAAAGAATCGGACACGACTGAGCAACTGAACTGAACTGAACTGAACTGATACTGTGTTAGACTGATAAGTGCTAAGAAGAAAAAATAACCTAGGGGAGGGGTTTTTGAAGTATGTGGATGTTGTGGGTGGTGACGATGAGTATTGATATTGGTTAGATGGGAGGGAGAACCTGTCTCCTTAAGAAGGGAAGGAGCTAGTCACACTGTTTCTGGGGTAAGGGGCCTTCTAAGCCAAGGAAGGAGCAAGTGCAAAGGCCCTGAGGCAAGAACACACCAGACATATTTGAGGAAGAGCAAGGAGGCCAGTGATTCTGTCAGGAAAAACTACAGGGAAATAGATGAGGTAAGAGTGGGAATAACAAAGCAGATGGTCGTGGCATTGTCTGAACTTTGGAATTTGCCCTGAATGAAAAGAGAAGCATCCACGGGGTGGGGGGAGTGGGAGGGCCTTGTGATATGATTTGTTTTACTTTCTGCCTACTGTGCTGAAAACAGGCTGAAGGTGAACAGTTAGGTGGCTACTGCAATGATTCAGACAAACTGTTGTTTAGACAGAATGGTGGCAGTGAGCGTAACGGTAAATGATTGAATTGTGGATTTCTTTTGAATGTGGTTTGTTCATGGACAGGATATGGAATATGAGGAAAAGAGCACAATCACAGATAACACCAAGATTTTCAATCTCTCAAAACATGAAACCAATAAAAATTCTGTTCTCTTGACCCAGCAAATTTGATTTTGTCCCATTGGCCTGATTTCAGACTCACACTTAACTCATCCTAGCTATGGTTAACTGAAATTGTCTCAGAGAGTCTCTGTATGTGAACATTTTTGTGTTTATTTACATGGTGTCACTATAAATTAAGGAGACTCATTTGTATATGTGTGCCTTACAGGAACCAGTCTCATAATCTAATAAGCACATCACATACAATACCCAAATCCAGCTGTAATATTGATCATAAAATTTCTTGGAGCATGGTGCTCTGGTAATAAAATTTCCCTGAATTTTGCAAATGCATTTTCTTAGCACCTGGATCACTCTTTGGTAAATGAGTCCAGATGACTCTAAAGGAATTAATAAATAAAGCAACCCTGCCTTTTACTCACAGATTTTCTAATGACCTTGTTAATAGTTATAAATGGCAGTAAAATACTTACAATAAATCAATTCTTTTCTATTTTGATTTAATTTTTCAAAGCAGTCACAGAGTTACAAATCTTAAAATATTATTATCAGTTGATTTGCACTAGCATGAATTTGTAAATATTTGAATACAAATACAAAATAACGACAGAAGTCCATTAATACAGGAGGTATCACTTTTTTTCATAAAAATGTAAAAATGTAAGAAGTCTCTTGAAGCAGAAGACGGGTCTCTTTGAGACTGTTACATACACCTGGAATTTGATCCTTTCTGCTCTTGTTTATAAGCTAAGAATGCATCTCTAGGAGGCTGGTGAAAGAATCTATTTTTTTTAATCTGCCTAACTTCTTTTTATTTATTTTAAATGAAGCAAAGATGAATATTTTTAGTGATAAAAGGTACAATTTAACAAAGAAGATAGACATCATAAACCACTAGACACATTAACAACAAAGAAGCAAAGATTCATAAAGCAAAAATCAGAAGAAACAAAAGGGAAAAGAAAAATACATAATCATAGTGAGACTTATTAATACTTCTCTGAGAATATTTTATCAAGTGCAGAAAAAAATAAGGATAGGAGCATCTTGAATGATGTCATTAATAATTTATAATAAATTTTATATATAATTCATTTACATTAATCATATCCTACACAGATATTTTTAAAATTTTATACCCATACATTGTTAGCAGATGTCCATAGGACATTTAGAAAAACTGACAAAAAGAGAAACATTACTAAATTTCAAAAAGTAGAATTCTTTTTGTATGTGTGATTGATTTATACAAATACACATATTATTTTTAAAATTATTTTCCTTTATAGGTTATTATAAGATACTATCATTCCCTGTGCTATACAGTAAACCTTTGTTGCTTGTTGCATATCTATTTTTAAATTAGAAATCTAGCATTCTATTCATACTAAGTCAAACAAGTGGAATCAAACTGTCATGAGTTTTTAGTTAGGCAAAAATTCATGTTTTCAAAAAAAGTATTATATATATATGTATATATATATATGTATACAAAAGCTTTTATACTATGCTTGATAATGGCTTGAGAAAACATCAAAAAGAAAAAAGAGATGGAGAGATTGGAAAACATAAACTAAATGAGATGGGAGCACTGAATATGAAATAGAAAGAGTGAAACAAACTAGATAAAAGTAAAAGATCCTCATATAGTCCAGTTGTTTTTAAACATAGCTGCTCATTAGAAAGATCTCTGGTGTGTGTGTTGGTCGCTCAGTCATGTCCGACTCTTTGTGACCCCCTGTACTGCAGCCTGACAGGCTCCTCTGTTCATGGGATTCTCCAGACAAGAATACTGGAGTGGGCTGCCGTTTCCTTCTCCAAGAAATATATCTGGATCTCTGGCAAAAAAATAAAAATAAAAAAGCAATACAGGGCATTTGCATTTTTCAAAAATTCCAAGATAATTTTGATATGCTTAATGGATTTTAAAAGTGATTATAGATTTTTTTATTAAATGGTACTTTTGGTGATACAGAATTCTAAATTTTTCTGTTGACCAATCATTATACAATGGTATTGAGTAATAATTACATCATCACGGTAGTGAAAGGGTTGATCACTTTTCACAATCAATAGCCAGACCACAGAAAATGATAATTACAATTAAAAGCAATAATGGGAATATGATTAACCTAAGAATTTAAAATATTTACATAAAATTTGGGGGTTAAGCACACTGATGTGGTAACTAGAAGTGTTTACATGCACATGTTTTCATCTGCTCAGCCAGTTGTCTTTGGTGCATTTAATCCATTACAATTATGGTAATTGTCAGTAAGTATGATCCTATCTTGGGGGGCTCCAAAATCACTGCAGATGGTGACTGCAGCCATGAAATTCAAAGACGTTACTCCTTGGAAGAAAAGTTAGATAGCATATTGAAAAGCAGAGACATTACTTTGCCAACAAAGGTCCGTCTAGTCAAGGCTATGGTTTTTCCAGTGGTCATATATGGATGCCAGAGTTGGACTCTGAAGAAAGCTGAGTGCTGAAGAATTGATGCTTTTGGACTGTGGTGTTGGAGAAGACTCTTGAGAGTCCCTTGGACTGCCAGGAGATCTAACCAGTCCATCCCAAAGGTGATCAGCCCTGGGTGTTCTTTGGAAGGAATGATGCTAAAGCTGAAACTCCATTACTCTGGCCACCTCATGTGAAGAGTCGACTCATTGGAAAAGACTCTGATGCTGGGAGGGATTGGGGGCAAGAGGAGAAGGGGACGACAGAGGATGAGATGGCTGGATGGCATCACCGACAAGATGGATGTGAGTTTGAGTGAACTCCGGGAGATGGTGATGGACTGGGAGGCCTGGCGTGCTGCGATTCATGGGGTCACAAAGAGTCGGACATGACTGAGCGACTGAACTGAACTGAACTGATGATCCTATTGTTTTTGTTTTGGCTCCATCCCTTCATTCTTTCTAGAGTTATTTCTCTATTGATCTCCAGTAGTATATGGGGCACCTACCGACCTGGGGAGTTCCTCTTTCAGTATCCTATCATTTTGCCTTTTCATACTGTTCATGGGGTTCTCAAGACAAGAATACTGAAGTTTGCCATTCCCTTCTCCAGTGGACCACATTCTGTCAGACCTCTCCACCATGACCCTCCCATCTTGGGTGGCCCCCACAGCGCATGGCTTAGTTTCATTGAGTTAGACAAGGCTGTGGTCCCTGTGATTAGATTGACTAGTATTCTGTGATTATGGTTTGTGTGTCTGCCCTCTGATGCCTCTCGCAACACCTACTGTCTTACATGAGTTTCTCTTACCTTGGACGTGGGGTATCTCCTCAGGGCCGCCTCTCCTGACCTTGAACGTGGACTAGCTCCTGTTAGCCCTTCTGCGCCCACAGAGCCACCACTCCTTGGATGTGAGGTTGCTCCTCTTGGCCACCACTCCTGCCCTTGGGTGTGGGGTAGCTCCTCCCAGCTGCTGCCCCTGACGTCGGAGATGGGGTAGCACCTCTTGGCTGCCACTCCTGACCTCGGGTGGGGGTAGCTTCTCTCAGTCATGCTTCTGCCACGCAGTCCATCGCAGCCGGCATGCTTCTGCCATGCTATTTCAAAGCCTGGAAGATGATGCTGTGAAAGTGTTGCACTCAATATGCTGGCAAATTTGGAAAACTCAGCAGTGGCCACAGGACTGGAAAAGGTCAGTTTTCATTCCAATCCCAAAGAAAGGCAATGCCAAGAATGCTCAACCTACCGCACAATTGCACTCATCTCACACATTATTAAAGTAATGCTCAAAATTCTCCAAGCCAGGCATTAGCAATACATGAACCGTGAACTCCCTGATGTTCAAACTGATTTTAGAAAAGGCAGAGGAACCAGAACCAGACATCAAATTGCCAACATCAGCTGGATCATGGAAAAAGCAAGAGAGTTCCAGAAAAACATCTACTTCTGCTTTATTGACTATGCCAAAGCCTTTGACTGTGTGGGTCACAAGAAACTGTGGAAAATTCTGAAAGAGATGGGAATACCAGACCAACTGACCTGCCTCTTGAGAAACGTATATGCAGGTCAGGAAGCAACAGTTAGAACTGGACATGGAACAACAGACTGGTATCAATAGGAAAAGGAGTACGTCAAGGCTGTATATTGTCACCCTGCTTATTTAACTTCTATGCAGAGTACATCATGAGAAACGCTGGGCTGGAAGAAGCACAAGGTGGAATCAAGATTGCCAGGAGAAATATCGATAACCTCAGATATGCAGATGACACCACCCTTATGGCAGAAAGTGAAGAAGAACTAAAAAGCCTCTTGATGAAAGTGAAAGAGGAGAGTGAAAAAGTTGGCTTAAAGCTCAACATTCAGAAAATGAAGATCATGGCATCTGGTCCCATCACTTCATGGCAAATAGATGGGGAAACAGTGGAAACAGTGTCAGACTTTATTTTGGGGGCTCCAAAATCACTGCAGATGGTGATTGCTGCCATGAAATTAAAGACACTTACTCCTTGGAAGGAAAGTTGTGACCAACCTAGATAACATATTCAAAAGCAAAGACATTACTTTGCCAACAAAGGTCCGTCTAGTCAAGGCTATGTTTTCCTGTGGTCACGTATGGATGTTAGAGTTGGGCTGTGAAGAAAGCTGAGTGTCAGAAGAATTGATGCTTTTGAACTGTGGTTTTGAAGAAGTCTCTTGAGAGTCCCTTGGACTGCAAGGAGATCCAACCAGTCCATTCTGAAGGAGATCAACCCTGGAATTTCTTTGGAAGGAATGATGCTAAAGCTGAAACTCCAGTACTTTGGCCACCTCATGTGAAGCGTTAACTCATTGGAAAAGACTGTGATGCTGGGAGGGATTGGGGGCAGGAGGAGAAGGGGACAACAGAGGATGAGATGGCTGGATGGCATCACGAACTGGATGGACATGAGTCTGAGTGAACTCTGGGAGATGGTGATGGACAGGGAGGCCTGGCTGCGATTCATGGGGTCGCAAAGAGTGGGATACGACTGAGCGACTGAACTGAACTGATGATCCTATTGGACTTCCTTGGTGGCTCAGATGGTAAAGAATCCATCTGCAATGCAGAGATCTGGGCTTAATTCCTGAGTTGCCAAGATTCCTTGGAGAAAGGCATAGCAACCCACTCCAGTATTCTTGCCTGGATTATCCCCATGGACTGAGTAGCCTGGCAGGCTATAGCCTATGGGGTCACAAAGAGTTGGATATATGACTAAGCGACTAAACACAGCACATGATACTATTACTGTTTTCTTAATTGTTTACTTATTGAGTTTACTTTGTGTGGTTCTTTTCCTTTTGTGTTTCCAGCCTTGAGAAGTTCCTTTAGCATTTGTTGTAAGGCTGCTTTGGCAGTGCTGAATTCTCTTAACTTCTGCTTGTCTGGAAAGCTTTTGATTCTCCATCAAATCTGAAGGAGAGTTTTTCTGGGTAGAGTATTCTTCATTATAGGTTCTTCGCTTTCATCACTTTAAATATATCATGCCATTCCCTTCTGACTTGTAGAGATTCTCTTGAGAAATCAAGTGATAGCCTGATGGGAGTTCCCTTGTATGTTATTTGTCATTTTTCCTTTGTTGCTTTTAATATTTTATCTGTCTTATATTTTGCCTGTTTGATTACTATATGTCTGAGTGTTTTCCTCCTTGAATTTATCCTCCCTGGTACTATGTGCTTCCTGGACTTGGTTGATAATTTCCTTTCCCTTCTTAGGGAAGTTTTCATTTATTTTCTCTTCAAATATTTTCTCAAGTCCTTTCTCTCTCTCTTCTCCTTCTGGGACCCCTATAATGTGCATGTTCATACATTTAATGTTGTCACAGAGGTCTCTTAGGCTGTCATTTCTTTTCATATATATTTCTTTTTTCTATAGTCATTATATATATTTCTATATTCATTAAATATTATATATTTCATATATTTTTTCTTTTTCTATATTCTGTTCTGTGGCAGTCACTTCCACCATTCTATCCTCCAAGTCATTTATCCATGCTTCTGCCTCAGTTATTCTGCTGTGGGTTCCTTCTAGTGTGTTATTCATATCTGTTTGTTTGTTCTTTAAAAGTCCTTGTAGGTCTTTCGTAAACATTTCCTGCATCTTCTCAGTTCTTTTTCTTCTCAATTCTTTTTTTCGTATCTCCATTCTTTTTCCTGAATCATATTCACTATCATTATTCTGAATTCTTTTTCTGGAGATTCCCTTCTCCACTTCATTTAGTTGTTTTCCTGGGGTTTTGTCTTATCCCTTTATCTGTAACTTCTGCTTTTCATGCTGATTAACTTTCTGTAATGAAAGTTTTGTTTTACTTGCTGTGGGATTGTGGTTCATCTTGCTTCTTCTGTCTACCCTCTGATGAAGGAAGCTAAGAGGCTTGTATAAGCTTCCTAATGGGAGGGACTGCTGCTGCTAAGTTGCTTCAGTTGTACCCGACTCTGTGTGACCCCATAGATGGCAGCCCACCAGGCTCCTCTGTCCCTGGGATTCTCCAGGCAAGAACACTGGAGTGGGTTGCCATCTCCTTCTCCAATGCATGAAAGTGAAAAGTGAAAGTGAAGTCGCTCAATCGTGCCCGACTCTTGCGACCCCATGGACTGCAGCCTACCAGGCTCCTCCATCCATGGGATTCTCCAGGCAAGAGTACTGGAGTGGGGTGCCATTGCCTTCTTTGATAGAAGGACTAACAATGGGATAACCTGGACTTTACTATGGTGGGCAGGGCCTTGCTCAGTAAAGCTTTAATTAACTGCTCATAGGTAGGGTTGCACTCCCTGGTAGTTATTTGGCCTGAGGCGACCCAGCCCTGGGGGTCTGTGGGCTCTATGGTCTGGTTAAGGGTGACCTCCAAGAGGGTTTACCCCAAGGCGACCTTCCCAGACAGCTACTGCCAGTCCCCCTGTCCCTGTGATGGGCTCCTGCTGACCCACAACTCTACAGGAAACCCTCCAGCACTAGCAGGTAGTTTTGGTTCAGTTTCCTGTGGAGTCACTGCACCTTTCCTCTGAGTCTTGGTGCATGCAAAGTTTTGTCTGTGTCCTCCAGGACTGGAGGCTCTTATTTCCCCCAGTCTTGTGGAAGTCTTATCATCCAAATCCCACTGGCCTTCAAAGTCAGATTCCCTAGGGATTCCTAGTCCTTTTGTCAGATCCCCAGTCTGGGAAGCCTGATGAAGGATTCAGAACCTTCACAACAGTGTGAGACTTCTTTGGTATTATTCTCCAGCCTGTGGGTCAACCACCCAGTGGGTATGCAATCTGATTTTATCGTGATTGTGCCCCTCCTACTGTCTTGCTGTAGCTTATTCTTTGTCTTTGGAAATGGGGTACCTTTTTTTTGGTAGGTTCTGGCATCCTCCTGTCAATGTATGTACAACAACTGGTTGTCGAAAGAATCTGTTTTTATTTGGAGCAGTGCCTGTTCCTTTCCGTGGGATACTTTTATACCAATACATGCAGGAGTAAAACATATAGACCCATTTTCTAGGTGATAGAATACCTACCTTGTATTTTTCCAGGTTGTTCTCAGTTTTGGCTTTCAACCTGGGGAAGTCATTTAGGTAGGACTGTGACTTAGCAACTATACCGGTTCAGTTCAGTTCACTTCAGTCGCTAAGTCGTGTCTGACTCTTTCTGACCCCATGAATCATACCACGCCAGGCCTCCCTGTCCATCACCAACTCCCGGAGTTCACTCACACTCGTGTCCATCGAGTCAGTGATGCTATCCAGCCATCTCATCCTCTGTTGTCCCCTTCTCCTCCTGCCCCCAATCCCTCCCAGCATCAGAGTCTTTTCCAATGAGTCAACTCTTTGCATGAGGTGGCCAGAGTACTGGAGTTTCAGCTTTAGCATCATTCCTTCCAAAGAAATCCCAGGGCTGATCTCCTTCAGTTAAGAAACCCTTATATGAAATTCAGTAGAGAATTTCTTATAAAAATATATGCTAAAACATTATTAAGTTGCTAGTTACTCAATGGAAATGTCCACAGTGCCCCACAGAGGCCATTGCCCTAAGATGGCATAAATCTCAGACATGTCTAACAAATGCCAGAGCTTGGAGAGAAGCAATGTGCACTGCCTCTTACCTCTAAAATCTTTTTATGAATAGATAAAACTAGAAAATGAAAATGAGTTACATGTGGAAAAATTGTAGATGCCAATATTGGCATCTAAAACTGGTGGTTAAATATGATCTGGCATCTCTAGTGACCTTGCGTGAGATCGGAGTGACTTTGGCCAAATTTCTTAATCACTGTTTTACATTCTTTGCACAGTGTATCAAATGGGGATAATAATTTTTTGCTACCTGATACAATTACTATGAGGATTAAATGAATCAGTTCAGTTCAGTTCAGGTGCTCAGTCGTGTCTGATTCTTTGCCACCCTGTGAATCACAGCACGCCAGGCCACCCTGTCCATTACCAACTCCCGGACTTCACTCAAACTCACTCCATCGAGTCGGTGATGCCATCCAGCCATCTCATCCTCTGTCATCTCCTTTTCATCCTGCCCCCAATTGCTCCCAGCATCAGAGTCTTTTCAATGAGTCAACTCTTCGCATGAGGTGTCCAAAATACTGGAGTTTCAGGTTTAGCATCAGTCCTTCCAAAGAACACCCAGGACTGATCTCCTTTAGAATGGACTGGTTGGATCTCCTTGCAGTCCAAGGGACTCTCAAGAGTCTTCTCCCAACACCACAGTTCAAAAGCATCAATTCTTTGGCACTCAGCTTTCTTCACAGTCCAAATCTCACATCCATACATGACTACTGGAAAAACCATAGCCTTGACTAAACGGACCTTTGTTGGCAAAGTAATGTCTCTGCTTTGGGATATACTATCTAGGTTGGTCATAACTTTTCTTCCAAGGAGTAAGCATTTTTTAATTTTATGGCTGAAATCACCATCTTCAGTGATTTTGGAGCCAAAAAATAAATAAAGTTTGACACTGTTTCCCCATCTATTTCCCATACAGTGATGGAACCAGATGCCATGATCTTAGTTTTCTGAATGTTGAGCTTTAAGCCAACTTTTTCACTCTCCTCTTTCACTTTCATCAAGAGGCTTTTGAGTTCCTCTTCACTTTCTGCCGTAAGGGTGATGTCATCTGCATATCTGAGGTTATTGATATTTCTCCCAGCAATCTTGATTCCAGCTTGTGCTTCTTCTAGCCCAGCATTTCTCATGATGTACTCTGCATAGAAGTTAAATAAGCAGGGTGACAATATACAGCCTTGATGTACTCCTTTTCCTTTTTGAAACCAGTTTGTTGTTCCATGTCCAGTTCTAACTGCTGCTTCCTGACCTGCATACAGGTTTCTCAAGAGGCAGGTCAGGTGATCTTGTATTCCCATGTCTTTCAGAATTTTCCAACTATTAAATGAATAGTTTATTCATTCTTAGGACAACTCCTAGCATATTATAAACTTTCAAAAATGTTAACTGTACTTATATCTAAGCACGTAATGGAACTCTTGAGTTTACTTATAAATTGCATATGGAGATATGAAAAAAAATAATCCCAGGGGAATATTTACTCTGGCTCTTATTGGTGTACTGTTGTTTTCATCAGTGAGTGAGTAAAATTCTTATCCGAAGTCAAATGGGGAGAATTTCTAAACTGCATATAAGATTTTCAAAGGGTTTGAGCCATACAATCTTGTCAGTATTAGTAACATATCCAAAAGGAAAGAAAGTGGCCAGTGTTGCAATTATTTTTAGTTACGATAAGTGAGATAAGCATGATACACTATCAGATGATGCCAAGAGAAACAGTTCATGACTACCATGAAACCCCAGCCTTCCCCCCGACCCCAGGCCATGCTGTCTGCTTTCTCAGTCCCACCATCCTTCAAACTGAAATTATTCAGCATCCCATGAAAACTGATTGCTATTTACCATTATCACTGAGGGTTTCTGAATTTTGTAGGCACAGATATATAAATATAACCTGAAGGTCAAGAGCTCACACTAGGAAAGAGCAGAATTTGCACGGGGACAGGGAGATTGTGGCCTGTGGCATACTGATGTGGCAGTTTGAATTTGAAAGTAAAGATTAAAAAGCCAGGGTAAGTGAATATAGTAACCTCAGGCATAGAAAAGTTTTGGTGGAAAGGGATGGGTAACATGCCAGCAATGGGATGTGGATTGGGTGGAACAAATATGGCCTGTAAAGATGCAGTCAGCAAATATTTGTTTATTATACAAAGCTACATTTTATAGTCATGGGCTGCAGAACTTGAAGAGTAAGTGAAAACAGAGAAGGGTTGCTTACAGCAGCCCGTTATATACTTCCTTCCAATTAGGTCAGGTCATCAGAATCAGGGGCCTTTTCAAAGTTTCTTTGCCTAACATGGTAACTTTTTATGTGTGTGAGATCTAGTTTATTTTCTACTCATTGACTTTTGTTTTCTTTCATTTTTAAAAATTAAATTTATTTATTTTTAATTGAAGCATAATTGCTTTACAGAATTTTGTTGTGTTCTGTGAAACCTCAACATGAATCAGCTATAAGTATCCATATATCCCCTCCCTTCTGAACCTCCCTCCCATCTCCCTCCCCATCCCACCCCTCTAGGTTGATTCAGAGCCCCTGTTTGGATTTCCTGAGACATGCAGCAAATTCCCATTGGCTGTCTATTCCCATTGGCTATCGATTTTACATATGGTAATGCAAGTTTCCCGTGTTGCTTTCTCCATGCATCTCACCCTCTCCTCCCCTCTCCTCATGTCCATAAGTCTGTTGTCTATGTCTGTTTCTCCATTGCTGCCCTGTAAATACTTCAGTGCCATTTTTCTAGATTCTATGTATATATGTGTGTTAGAATACAATATTTATCTTTCTGACTTACTTCACTCTGTATAATAAGCTCAAGGTTCATCCACCTCATCAGAACTGACTCAAATGTGTTCCTTTTTATGGCTGAGTAATATTCCATTGTGTATATGTACCACACTTCTTTATCCATTCATCTGTCAATGGACATCTAGGTTGCTTCCCTGTGCTAGCTATTGGAAATAGTGCTGCAATGAGCAATGGGATGTATGTGCCTTTTTCAATTTTGGTTTCCTCATGGTATATTCCTAGGACTTACTGACTTTTAAAAGCAATTCTTTCTACCTGATTTATTTTTAAGTTAATTTCAATGCTAATTCTAAAATTTCCCAACTTACACACCATTTTATGTATTTCCCTGTTCACAAATGTGTGTCATCACCTGCCCATAGACGATATAGTATATGAAAGCACAGATGGATCCTTATAAATCCATAGCCATCCTTAGGACAATTACACAAAACACTTCCCTGTTAAGTAGACCTGGATTATCATGTGGGTATATAAATGCAATATACTGTTTGATGTTCATGTTTCCCATATGTATTCTGAATCTTCTGTTAAAAGCAGGAATTATTCAATCATGTAAGAACTGACTATTCTATAACATTTTTAGTCTTTCCACTGATGTTTTAAAATAATTGCATAGCCCAAATCCAAAATGCATGACTCGTAGGTAACATCAGCAAATGTGTCTGTAATGGCGTAGGTACTAGTGCCAGCCATATTCCGACAGATGACAGTGTTCTTGTTTCTAAAGAGTGGGACATGATCTAGAGCTTTTTAATCGCAGTCTCTGCTTAAGAGTGTAAGTCCAAGTTACAAATGTTTGTTTTTGAAAAACATTATTTAAAATTGTTTGCTCCATAGAGGGGTAGGGGAAATAGACGTTTAATGGATACTGAGTTTCAGCTTGGGAAGATACACAAGTTCTAAAGAGTGATGGTAGTGACGATTGTACGACAGTGTGAATGTACTCAATGCCACCGAGCTATACATTTTAAAATGGCAACTTTGACGTATACTTACCACATTAAAAGTTTTTAAAGGTGTCTTTTCCAAAACTAAAGGGCTTTCCAGCATATTTATAATGTTGCTTGATAACATTATTTTCCTTAAAATAACTCTAAAATGAATATGAACATGCAAATAAAAATGCATGAACATGGGACATTTATCAACTTCAGTATGGTAAAATTATTTAAATAAACTGGTTTTGGGGTGGAGAAGAAGCACATTAAAGCATTAGCTTGCAGAGAGCATAAGGATAATCTTGATTTTATTCTAATCTTTATGACCTTGTAGTTTAGTGAAATGGTTTCTAGCTTCAGTGAAAAGTTTAAAGATGACTTTTTATTGACTTTAGTCAAAGGAAAAGAAGATTATTCAGTGAAGACCATAAACGTTAAACTTCTGGTATTTGGAAATTGTAGTAGATTGAATTTCAGGTATTATGTGCAGAATAAAGTGTGTTTATTATGATCACTCCTCTTTTCAACTCTATATTTCCAGTTTAATGGCATAATAATAGTATGACTGGGATTTACCAGCCAGAGTTATAAATATGTAACATTCATTTCTAGGTAATATATGACACTATTATTTTATGAAGAGGCAGTTGCCCTTGATGTAAAAATGGATATTTGATTTGAATAAATGATCCTGGAGGTTATGTGTTACTCTAAGTTATCCTGTCCTCTCAGATGGCGAATTGCTTTTCTGTGATGCCAAAGTTGGATAAATAATAATTGCCTTCAAGAATTTTTAATATATATTATGGTTATTTTAATATCCAGTTTAAAATCTTTGTGACATAAATAATTTTTACTGTATTGCTATAGCCATGATTTATTAAAAGATATCTATGTCTCCTATTAACTATGTTTCCTTATTAAAATATTAACAGGAAGCTCTCTTCACATATATAAATGGTTTCTAGTTAGCAAGTTCTTTTAATGATTTAATTTCTTGCAGAATTTAGCTGTACACATATTTGACTACACACAAATATTGTTTCAATTTACTGAAAAAGGAAAAGAGCACATAAATTTTTGTGATTAGCATCATCTTAAAACCTTAGCACTGGTAGAGATCCTGCATTTTGATTGCCAGCTGAACTGTAGAGAAGCCAAAGGCTTCACTTACAGTTGTTAATGGACACAGTTAGTGAGGTGAGCATGACTTTTACCCTAAAAATCAGTTGTGCAAAAAAAAAAAAAAAAAAGGCATATATGTTTATTTTTATAAACAAAATTAAATCTCATTCCAAGATAGTGGCACATTTAACATTTAACCTCAGTTAATTGGGCACCCCCCCACCCCCAAGGGTCCTCTGACAATACGAAGTTCTTTCATGACCGGAACGGTGAGGGATGGGGGTGCTGCTTTGGTCTTTGGTTTCCACTGGTCTTTTCTGTAGCCCTCCTGTCTGTGGCTATGTTAAGCTTGGATGTTGTTCTTTAAAAAAAAAAATTTTTTTTTTAAATTGGAGCATAGTTGATTAACAATGTTACGTTAGTTTCAAGTGGATAGCAAGTGGTTCAGTTCTACATATATTTACTCTTTTTCCAAATTCTTTTCCCGTTTAGGTTATTACAGAACACTGAGCAGAGTTCCCTGCACTATGCAGTAGGTTCTTGCTGGTTATCTGTTTTCAATATAGCAGTGTATGCATGTCAACCCCAGATTCCCTCTGTACCTCTCCCTCTCCCCCTTTCCCTCTGGGAACCTTATGGTTGATTCTCTGAGACTATGAGCCTTTTTCTTTTGTAAATAAGTTCATCTGTTTCATTTCTTTTGGATTCCCCATATAAATAATATCATATGATATTTGTCTCTCTCTGTCTGACTTACTTCACTTATTATGATAATATCCAGGCCCATACATGGTGCTACACGTGGCATTCTTTCATTCTTTTTAATGGCTGAGTCATAGTCCATTATATATGTACCACATTTTCTTTATCCATTTATCTGTTGATGTACATTTAGGTTGATCCTTGTCTTAGCTGTTGTAAATACTGTTGTAATGAACACTGGAATGTATGTATCCTTTTGAACTAAGTTTTCTCCAGATACATGCCCAAGTGTGGAATTGCTGGATCATATGGCAACTCTGTTTTTAGTTTTTTAATTAACCTTTATATTGTTCTCCATAGTGGTTTTAACCAATTTGCATTCCCAGGTTCCCTTTTGTCTACACCTTCTCCAGCATCTATTGTAGACTTTTTAATGCTGGCAGTTCTGACCGGTGTCTGGTGATGTCTCACTGTAGTTTTGATTTGCATTTCTCTAATAATTAATGATGAGCACCTTTTCATGTGCCTCTTGGTCATCGGTATGTAGATCAATGGAACTTCACATTGTTATTTGACTATTGCTGGCCACAGTTTCGTCTCTCTGAGGTTATATTAGGACCTGTAGATAGTTCCAGCACTGATATTATCATTACTAATAAAGTCACACTAAACTTTCAAAGCCTGTATGTAGATATTGAATTCCATTGGATTTCAGGCATTATATGCATAGTTTGTATGCTGTAATCAAAGCAGCTTCTTTCTGTAGTTTCTAAATTGAAAGTTCTTGAAGGGCTCATTGTAGCTGAACTTATTTGAAGGGAGGGCCCTGGATTTGTGTGTGCCCTAAGCACATGCTTACCCTACTATAAAACACAGTGCTGCTGATTCAGGCTTATTGAAAAGTAGTACAGAAACCATTGTGCCTAATATTTCTAAATGAGTCCATTTTTTTCTAATTATCTGGAAATTTCTTCCTAACTACTTTATTATTAGGATATAATTTTTTGACTTGTGTTTTCAAAGAGTGTCAGTGTAAGTGTGAAACTGATCAAATTATTTTACCAGTCCTTTGTTGGAAATTGAGTTGGTCAGAGAAGTTGGTGAGATGAGAGGTAGGTGACCAAACTCAAAATCATGAAGACTTACGCCTATGTTTTCTTTTAATAGTTTTTTTTTAAGTTTTGCCAATTCAACTATTAATTTTACTTCCTTCCACTCTCAAAATGTCCCTAGTTGGATGATAAATTATATGGTCACCCTAGTCAGAGGTGCAGTCAATGAAACAGAGTAAAGCTCCCTGTCCTGTGAGAATGAATATTGTCACTCTAGCTGTGATCTCATCATTCCCTAGCACAGTCAGCCAACCCAGATTGTCCATATACAAAAGCAAGAATCATATGGCCTTCAAGAAATACAGAAAAAAGCAATTTTTAAAAAAAGATAGAATGAGTCAAGGGGTAAGAAGATAAGCTAAAGCTCACAAACGTCTTCTTTCAAAAGTCTATAACTACTGAACTTTAAAAGCTCTGAACTCCAATTTCTTTTCCATTTCTAAAATATTTTATTCAATTCCTGCTGTGGAAACACTGTGGCTATATGCCAACATGCTCAGTAGGGTGTCTCTTAACTTTAAAATATCAATTCATGGGCAATTTTGTATTTTCTCTCAAATTAAATACATATTTTACAAGTGAATTTTATGACTTACTGGAATTGGTGACTAGTATTTCCACAGCCACTTCAGTGATATAAATCCAGGGTTTTAAAAAAGCGTTCCTGAAACTAAGCTGAGGGCTGTTCCACTTTCTTTATAGTCCAGCAGTGAACCTGTCATCTCTTTACCAGTTTTAAGGGGTTGTTGTTTTCGTTCAGTCACTAAGTTGTGTCTGACTCTTTGCAACCCCAAGGACTGCAGCATGCCAGGCCTCCCTGTCCCTCACTATCTCCTGGAATCTGCCCAAGTTTATGTTCATTGAATCGGTGATACCATCCAACCATCTCATGCTCTTTCGCCCTCCTCTACTTTTACCTTCACTCTTGGCCAGCATCAGGGTCTTTTTCAGTGAGCTGGCTCTTAGCATCAGGTGGCCAAACTATTGGTCCTTCATCTTGAGCATCACTCCTTCCATTGAGTATTCAGGGTTGATTTCCTTTAGGATGGACTGGTTTGATCTTGCTGTCCAAGGGATTCTCAAGAGTCTTCTCCAGCACTACAGCCTGAAAGCATCAATTCTTCGGTGCTCTGCTTTCTTTATGGTCCAACTGTCACATCCATACATGACTACTGGAAAGGCAAGAGCTTTGACTATATGCACCTCTGTCAGCACAGTGGTGTCTTTGCTTTTCAATATGCTGTCTAGGTTTGTCATAGGTTTGCCATTTTAAGGGTACCGCTTTAATTATCCTGAGAGTAATGAACTTTAAACCTGATCAAAGATCTGCATGGCTATGAGTCCACAAAGATTCATAGTAAACGCTTGTGTAAAATTTAATAATAATAATACTGAATTTGAACCTTAAGAAATTATTTTCTCTTGTATCTCTCTTAACAGTTGGCTATTTCTTTGAGCTTCAATCCTTGAGTGTAACACTAAAGTAGACTTCTATATTTTAATGCAAATGTGTCTATTAATCATTATCTTGTTTTTTTAGCCTCCATATATACTTGGGCCACTGATACTTCTTTTCTTGACGTTGCTCTTATAAGGAGAAAATAGAATGTATTTTAACTTTTGATTCCATAAAATTGAGTTATTTGAGAATTCAGCATATAGAAGAATTCTTTTTCTGCCTTTTAGTATCTTATTACCCCAAGACTAATAATACTACAGTCAGATAAAAACCTGGTTTCTCTACATTTGTTTGGCTTTGTTCCTTGTAGTGGAAGAAGCTATAACGACCAAATGTCTGTTTACCAAGACAGGCAGTTTGTGCTTTGTTGGTCCTGTCAATCTTTCTGTACCTTGTGATTATTTCATAAAAAGTATTTGGAATGATGTTTTATGTTTATCAGTTCCAAGAATAGCTCTGCAGAGCAGAACACGAATGTAAAAAAAAAAAATGCCATTGGAACTCTGGATCATTTTTATTAGTTATCAAGCTCTGAGGACTCTGAAGTTGTAAAGTGCTTTTAAATTATTCATTAAGCATCTCTGTATCAGAAATAATTCATTACTGCATTACTCTCCCCATTTTCAAAATGAGTCAATTTATTTGGTCATATCAGCAGCCTGTAAAGGATGGGAGATCATAATTCATCTGTTCCTATTGCGCGTGTACACAGGCGACAGTGTGATGGTTGCTCAGACTGGAGGGGTTGTTTCTTCCTGCCACCCCACAGCAGTCATTCTGTGTACACAGTAGCTGATGCTAAAGAGTGACTTGCAAAAGACACGTGTGGGCTGGGCAGGATGGGAATCACTGCAGAGGTGAGCCTGTCTTCTTTCCCGCAGTTTGTGTCATTCTGTGGATATACCTTGGCAGAAACAAGGTTAGGAACCATTGCTCTTGGTTTAGTCTAATAAGTAGAGACCAAATTATCTTCTTCAGATCTCCCGGGAAGATATGGAAAGATCATGCCTGACTAGAGGTGTTCTGATCCAGTGCTTCTCAAACCTAAAAGGCCAATTCCATTTCAGCACTCTCAGGCAGGGCCCAAGAGTGTGTTTACTAACAAGCTCACGGGAAGCGGGATGCTGCTGATGCAGCAGCCCCTCTGAGTGGCCAGGGCCTCAGTGGTCCAGGCTGACAGGGGGGCTCTCAGGGGAGGTGAAGGAGAAAGAACAGGGCCTGTCATGGGAGGAGGCAAGAAGTCCCTCCTGAGAACAGAAAGAGCTAAAGAGGAAGCTCCAGCAACTGCCGAGGGAGAGGCACTGAACGTTACAGCATTGATGCAGCCCGGAACCCTGGAAAGATCTTCAAAGGTGAAGCAGACTTATTGGAGAGAAAGTCTCTCAGAAGGTTGCCAATGCTTGCAGGGGTGGACAAGAAAGATTACTGATACGGCGGCATGAAAGACAACGTCAGCAAAACTTTTGGATGGGATGTAGGAGAGAAATTGGTTTATCAAAAATACAGTACTAGGTGTGAAAACACTTTGTGGAATGTAAAATGTTAGGGCATTTGGCATTAATTCCTAGTTGAGTCAACCAGCATGCAGCTAGGGATTTCAAGGGGTACTGAGGAAAGAAGAGATTGTTGGGGTAGTGCCAGAGACTGGACAGCCAGTTTTAAAGTGGATGAATGGAGGAGAGGGGTGGTTGTATATAATAACAGTAGCTCTTGCTTAAAGAAGAACTGGAGTCAGGGAGTTGAAAGGGACCTTAAATGTCCCTTGGATCAGCTCCTTCATTTAATATACAAGCAAACCTAGGTCTAGAAACAGAAGTGCACCAAAGTCACTTAGTAAGCAGAGCAGAGGCCCTTTGGGGGCTGCCAGATTTAGCTAAATTTAGATTTCAGATCAACAAAAATAATTTTTAATGTGAATATGTCCAAGGAGTACCTTAGGTCAGGTATTATATTTGTGACATTCTTACAATTTGAAAAAAATTGTTGATCTGATATCCAAGGTTAACTGGATATCCTATATTTTATCTGGAAACAGTAGATTCATTGAAAATTCAGTACAATTTGGTAAACAGAGATATAGGAAAGATGAGAAAAATATATTAGTCTTGTGTTTAGAGCATAAACTTCATTAGAATCTGAGTTTCTGTGTGTTTTATTTCCTGGAGATCCCTGAGAGACTAGGTCAGTGCATAGCGCTCAGCAAGTATTTATTGAATGAGTGAATAAAAGTATGGGAATGTTCCAAATATTGTGGCTTGTAGAATGCTTCACAAAAGAACAGAACTCAGATTAGGATATTCTCTGTGGCCAATATTTCGCTTTTCCAGCAGAGCAGATCTTAAGCAAATGTCTCAAGAATGTTCGCTATGGAGAACATGGTACGAAAGAAAGATAAGCTTGTGAAACTGAATTTTTGAGTCATGTTAGGGTTTGAAATTTTTGTATCACTAGTTTATTAGAATTTTCAAGAGTAATTCCCAGGACTTTGATTAAAGATTTAAAGTATGGAGTGTGACATAAATGGATCTGATTTGGAATGTATTTCTGACAAAAATAAATACTCCCCTAAAGAGCAGTGTGACAGAGGCACTGATTGCTGGGTCTCTGCCACAGCATCTGTGCCAGCAATGTGCGTACAGGTGGAGCTGAGCAGAGTCATCTTCAGTTCAGTTCAGCTGCTCAGTCATGTCCGACTCTTTGTGACCCCATGAATTGCAGCACGCCAGGCCTCTCTGTCCATCACCATCTCTCAGAGTTCACTCAGACTCACGTCCATTGAGTCAGTGATGCCGTCCAGCCATCTCATCCTCTGTCATCCCCTTCTCCTCCTGCCCCCAATCCCTCCCAGCATCAGAGTCTTTTCCAATGAGTCAACTGTTCACATGAGGTGGCCAAAGTACTGGAGTTTCAGCTTTAGCATAAGTCCTTCCAAAGAACACCCAGGACTGATCTCCTTTAGGCTGGACTGGTTGGATCTCCTTGCAGTCCAAGGGACTCTCAAGAGTCTTCAACACCACAGTTCAAAAGCATCAATTCTTCGGCGCTCAGCCTTCTTCACAGTCCAACTCTCAAATCCATACATGACCACAAGAAAAACCATAGACTTGACTAGATGGACCTTAGTCAGCAAAGTAATGTCTCTGCTTTTGAATATACTATCTAGGTTGGTCATAACTTTTCTTCCAAGGAGTAAGCGTCTTTTAATTGTATGGCTGCGATCACCATCTGCAGTGATTTTAGAGCCCCCAAAATAAAGTCTGACACTGTTTCCACTGTTTCCCCATCTATTTCCCATGAAGTGATGGGACCAACAGAGCAGAAGGGACTTATCGGGTTTGCCCAGATTTAAGCACCTTTGATCAAACTACAGTCTTGTTAGATTTCTTCAACTGAGACTTGCAGTAGAAAAGGAAATGATGACATATAAGAATAAGAAGAACAACTGTCATTTGTTGAAACCTATTATACAGAGTGAAGTCAGAAAGAGAAAGACAGATACTATATATTAATACATATATATATAGAATTTTGAAAAATGCTAGTGATCATCCTACATCCAGGGCAGCAAAGGAGATACAGATGTAAAGAGCAGACTTTGGACTCAGCAGGAGAAGGCGAGGGTGCGATGATTTGAAACATGTACATTACCATATCTAAAATATGACCAGTGCAAGTTCAATGCATGACGCAGGGGACCCAAAGCTGGTGCTCTGTGACCACCCAGAGGAAGAGGGTGGGGAGGGTGTTAGGAGGAGGGTTCAGGATGGGGGGCCACATGTATACCTGTGGTCGGTTCATGTTGATGTATGGCAAAACCATCAAACTATTGTAATTTTTCTCCAATTAAAAGTAATTAATCTAAAATAAAAATTACTGTGAAGAAGATACTATGACCCCCATTTTTCAGAGGTGAAAACTGAGGCATAGAAAAGTAAAGTAAGAGCATAATAAGTGGTGAAAAGGGGTTTGAGCATAAGTCTCTCTTTGGTGTGATCATGCATATCAACTCATTCGAAGAAGGAAGAATCCTGTGAACTATAATACTGGCTTATTTTACAAAACAAAAATTCATCACTGACAATAACTACAAATACATCATACTATCACGAGTCTAATTGTATTAACGTGAAATTAATAAACACCCTCTAACCCAAGGTCATTGGTCCAGTGTTTCGCTTCTGCTTTCATATTTTCTCTCCTGCTCTGTCTTCTGCAGGAGGTTGATACACTCTGAATTGTCTCACTGTGCAGTTATTATCTTACCTGGGTCTGTCAGATGGAGTCCGGGAAGGGAGCAGATGGTATACTCTAGCCAAGTAATTGAAGAGAGTTTAATTAAGGGTGTATCTTCAAATGTATGGGCAGGCTTAAGAAAACAAATGCTCATGAAGGACCAGGAAACAGCAACAACTAGAGTCACTTACTGTCCCTGGGCCCTGAAGCAGCAAGGAAGGCAGCAGGTACCAGAAGCAGCTGCAGGAAGGGGGCAGCCAGCAGTAAGGTGCTGCTGTCTTCCAGGAAGGGCACAGCCAACCTGTTGCCACCAGAGGGGAGCAAAACCAAACATAGTCTAAGGTCAGACTAGACACAGGAGCAAGCCGCTGCCCTCCCTCTCTTCTTGCAGCCCAGGCTCTCGCTGGCAGCCAGCATTAACTCAACTCAACCAGAAGCCTGAGGACAAGAGAGCCACTGATGTAGCCCACAGACTCCCAGGACACAGAGCAGGGTGGAGAATGGAGCATGTTGGCTCTGGAAGGGCAGATGGAAAATATCCATCGTCCAGCCCTTTCCTGCCTTGGTGGCACAGCTCAGTAAGCTGACTTCCCTTCTCCTGCCCTCTTGCACATCGCTTCCTTTGCTCTCCCACGTTTTGTCTCCTGCAGTCATTCGCTCCGTGCACTGCTCTGCACTGGGGCGGTAGTGCTACTTTCTGTATTCAGCTCACGTTATCCTGGCACTGGGTCCAGTAGCCATGGAGCTCCTGGTGCTTCCCAAGTCTGTCTCCAGGTGCACCCAGGGACATGTATTCTGAGGTCCAACCCACTAAAGGTCCCTTCCTGGTTACCTGATTCCTTGGTTTTCTGATTTTACTTGTGAGGCCTTTCTTCCTTGTCACACCCATTGGCAAACTAGTTGTCTGCCTCTGGTTGTTCCAGACTGTTGAGTTCTAAAGTTATTTCCCTCAAATGGCCACCCACTTAGGAGGTCAAGTAGCCCCTGTCTCTGTGCTGAGCCTGATTTCCTCTGGCATTTCTGCCCTTAGGAGCAGGGCAAGTTTTCAGTCCCTAGTATTTATTGCCCAGTAGAAGCCCATGACTCAGCAGTAAAGAATTTGCCTGCAATGCAGGAGCCACAGGAGACACGGATTCCATCCCTGGGTCTGGAAGATCCCATGGAGGAGAGCATGGCAGCCCACTCCAGTATTCTTGCCTGGAGAATCCCATGGACAGAGGAGCCTGGTGTGCTACAATCCAGGGGGACACGAAGAGTTAGACACGACTGGAGGGGCCTAGCCTGCATGCACACAGAAGCCACAACTCATTGGGCCCAGCCTCAGAGCACTGGCACTCAGAGGGCATGGTCCAACAATAGGGAGTCTTCTTTTCTCCTCCTTTTTCTTCCCGTTCTTCTTTTTTAATTGAGGTGGTTACTTTCCTTGAGTATTCTGAAGATAATACATAAGACATTATTTCAGGAAATTCTCTCCCCACTTCATCTCCCTCCCCACCATCCCTCAGCTCCTCAGTATGCTTTCCCTAAAGTCTTCCCCAGACCCCTCCCCCAACTGTACCTCGTGCATCTTCCTTCTTTCTTTGATTTCTAGACTACAAAAGTCCCCGAGAACTTGCCTGGCAACAGAACCCTGCTCTGCTCTGAGACAGAGAAGGGAAAAGAACTGAGCTGATAGAGGCAGAGCCTTGTTAGAAGATAGAGGATGAGAGAGGCTGCATGCACTCTTGACTAAATTCTCCTCCACAGCTCTCAGATCATGTCGGAGTGAGAACAGCAGCACTGAAAGGTGTCAAAAGTCTCTAAAACTTTTAACAACTTGATACTTGCAGCATATGTCTCATAACCAAAGTCACTTTCTACGTGTAATTTTTGCAATGGCTGCCATCCATGGAACACTTGCTCTCCACCAGGCATTTTACCAAGGATTTTAATATATTTATCTGTAATGTTTACACCAAATCTGTATGCGAGTTGGTATCAGCCCCACTTTACAAATGAAGCTGAAATGCAGAGCCATGATTTGAACTAATGATGAACTCTAAAGCATTTATCCTTTCCATTAATAATCATCCTAAGTGCCCAGCAGTTGGACGGATGCTTCGACCAGTCCTGTACTATGATACACGCAGCATTTTCAATCTTCACATACACCTGATGAGCAGCAGGGTTGTTAGCACTCCACTATGGATGAGGACGGGCTTCCCCGCTAAAGCTCAGTGGTGAAGAATCCACCTGCAATGCAGGAGACGTGGGTTTGATCCCTGTGTTGGGAAGATCCCCTGGAGAAGGAAATAATAACCTGCTCCAGTATTCTCACCTGGGAGATCCCATGGACAGAGGAGCCCAGCAGGCTACAGTCCGTGGAATCACAAAAGAGTCAGACACGACTTAGTGACTAAACAGAAACAATGAATGAGGGTCAGAGAGTCTAAGGCACCTTATTGTCTTCACAGCTAGTATTCATCAGAGTCACGATTTGAATCCAGGTCCATCAGACTCCAGATGTGTTCTTTTTATCACTGGTCTATAGTCTCATGATGCCTGTTTTATAACATTGTATGACAGGAACATATTCTATATTAATATAATAGCTTCTTAGCAAATTTCTGGAGAGTTAGGTGGAAAGAGGGGGTGATATTTCTAAGAGGAGAGAAAGAATCAACTTGGCAGGACCTGCTGGGATATAGCTTGAAGCAGTGCAGGGCAGTCACTCAGTGCTGGGGTAAAACACTGCAATGCATGCCAGTCATTTTGAAACAGAGAAGTTCGGAATTCATGAGGTGAGTCTGGAGAATACAAATTGCAACTGATCCTATGAAACAGGAACCAAGGGACAGATTACAATATTCAGATGTCTTAAATTAATGTTTATTAGTTAGCCCTTAAAAAGTAATCCTGTAATAGTCATCTTTCCTGAAGGGAGTCCCAGTGGTTTGGATTCTTTCCTTTGTGATTGGTTCCCACTTATTGTAGGACTCAGCTCAAGCAATCACGGATATTCTTGATAGCTCTTAATTATGCCAAATTATATTGGAATGGGAAATGAAGGAAGAGTACTGGAACTAGTTTAAAATAGGGCTTTGCTAGTTTTTGTGTTGATTCATCTTAAATGAATAAAAATGTGGAGATGTTTTGATAAAATTATACAAATTTTGGCATGACCAGTTAGTTGTCTCATGAAAACTGGCAAAAAATTGTTGTAAAGTAATTCTCAGAAGCCCACAGATTAACTGTTCTACAGGCTTCAGGTAATTTTTGTGTTGTATGTTTTCAAACAAAATATCCATCAATTGTGTTGGGTGAAAGCCATCCAGTTTTTAGCAAATTAAGATGAGTTTTAATGTTAAAATATAAATGTTCTATCTGTTGGGTGAATTCTGGTATGATTTAGTGGAGTATTTTTTTCTTTTCTGTCTTTAGGGAAGTGCAAGTTGAGGAGATTGTGCTTTTGAGATCAAAGAACGTTGTCCTACATTATACTTTCAAAATACTATCCTGCATACCAACTGCCTCTTCTCCTACAGCCAGACTCTACAGGTGAAAAAGTTGAGACTCAGGGGTCAGTTCAGTTCAGTCACTCAGTCATGTCCAACTCTTTGCAATCCCATGAATCGCAGCACGCCAGGCCTCCCTGTCCATCACCAACTCCCGGAGTTCACTCAGACTCATGTCCATCGAGTCAGTGATGCCATCCAGCCATCTCATCCTCTGTCATCCCCTTCTCCTCCTGCCCCCAATCCCTCCCAGCATCAGAGTCTTTTCCAATGAGTCAGCTCTTCGCATGAGGTGGCCAAAGTACTGCAGTTTCAGCTTTAGCATCATTCCTTCCAAAGAAATCCCAGGGCTGATCTCCTTCAGAATGGACTGGTTGGATCTCCTTGCAGTCCAAGGGACTCTCAAGAGTCTTCTCCAACACCACACTTCAAAAGCATCAATTCTTCGGCGCTCAGCCTTCTTCACAGTCCAACTCTCACATCCATACATGACCACAGGAAAAACCATAGCCTTGACTAGATGGACCTTAGTCAGCAAAGTAATGTCTCTGCTTTTGAATATGCTGTCTAGGTTGGTCATAACTTTTCTTCAAGGTGTAAGTGTCTTTTAATTTTATGGCTGCAGTCACCATCTGCAGTGATTTTGGAGCCCAAAAAATAAAGTCTGACACTGTTTCCACTGTTTCCCCATCTGCTTCCCATGAAGTGATGAGACCGGATGCCATGATCTTTGTTTTCTGAATGTTGAGCTTTAAGCTAACTTTTTTCACTCTCCTCTTTCACTTTCATCAAGAGGCTTTTTAGTTCCTCTCTACTTTCTTCCATAAGGATGGTGTCATCTGCATATCTGAGGTTATTGATATTTCTCCCAGCAATCTTGATTCCAGCTTGTGCTTTTTCCAGCCCAGCATGTCTCATGATGTACTCTGCACATAAGTTAAATAAGCAGGGTGTCAGTATACAGCCTTGACGTACTCCTTTTCCTATTTGGAACCAGTCTGGTGTTCCATGTCCAGTTCTAACTGTTGCTTCAGGGCTAGGTATGTGTAAAAGGGAACTTAACAGGAACCAAATCTTGAGCCTTCCTTTCCCCGAGTTAGTTTCTAATGTAAATCCTGCTTTTTCCAGGCTAAAGTTTCTTCAGTGTTATGATTTTTATCACATCTGAGGTTCCATGCCAGCCGCTCAGAACCCAGAGACCGTGAAGCACGCTAGAAGCTCACAGCATGGGGCTGTGTTTCGCCTAAGACCATATCTTAGTGGTGCTCTGGCCACGAGTGAAAAGTTCAGCTTCCTTGGTCCCAGAGGGGGCCTGTGGGTTCAGGAAACCTCTGAGGCTGGCAGAGGAGGAGAGGCGTCTCTCGCTGGAGCCATTGAAGGAAACGCCAGCGTGAACAGAACCGATGGTAACACAGTGAGGCGTGGGAACAGCAGTGCTCAAGGGGAGGAGAAGGGAATGTGAGGAGGAAGAACTCTCTGCTCCTTTCTGATCATTAGAAGCCAACGAGGCGCTGCATCCTGTTGACCTCTGGTGACAAATAGCATAGCAATACACGTGATGATGCTGGGTGCAGTTCATACTGGTTATCTACATTTGGTTTGTTATTTACCAGACCTATTTCTTCATAAATACGGATTGCTATTCAAAAACGTGTTATGTTTACCATCAGAGGATAGATGAAATTTAAGCAATACAGGCTAAGCCTAGCACTTTAAATGGACTCATTTGTAGGTAAAGATTGTGCTGTCCACACAGTCAGGATGATTGCAGTCACTTCTCTTGAAGTGTATCGTCCATGAATGGGTACTGCCTTCCGTTTCTCCTTTTGCAGGATTAGATAACCATTGCACTTTTAATTAGGAAGGCAATGATGCTGATACCAAGAAACTCAATGCAGTGAACTTTTTATTATTAGAGATAAAAATTAATCCTGAATTCCTTTGGCCTTTTAATTGTTAACTGTGGAATCAGTCAAATGTGGAGGCTGAAGAAGCACCAAGGGATAATGTAATTGCAACTCTTCAAACAATTGTATCTGTCTGGAGAATGAAGATTGATGATCTGGAAAATAGATCTCATTGTTTCAAGTGTAGAATTATGGGCTTGGCCAGTAGCTATTAAGAGAGATTCTCTGAGAAACTTTTTACCAAAAAGAAAAAGAAAGATACTTGTTAGATGAAGAAAATTTAATTCAGCCACTTTTCATTAAGCAAGGCCAAAAACTCTAATTCCCAAGTTCATAATTGATGAGAGGCCCCAGAGCAGTAATTATCCATTTTTCAAGTTTTCTGATAGAAAGCTGTTCAATTAGATATAGACAAGGGGGAAATTATGGTAAAAGGGAGGGTATTTTATCCCTTCTAAAGAGCACTAGGAAAATAGAGACTATATCACAATGTTAAGAGATAATTTTATTAAATGAGTTAAGCAGTTTGAATTGTCTTAAAAGATGTTAAATTACTTTCAGTATTACCATTCCATTTACAGTGCTTGAAATTTTAATTCAGAAAATAAACTTGCATCCAGTATTCATTTATGTTTTCTAAATTCTCAGGGAGGATAGGATAGGTTGCCCTGGGCATCCTTGGGCATCCTTTGGAAAAATAGGTCATTCTGTGTTGAAGTAGGTGGTGTGTTTTTGTTCAAAGTGCCATTGAATCTTTGAAATGTGATTCAGTCTATTTGTCCATGCTGTTAGGAAGATCGATTAGTTGTCTCACTTGTCGATTCTAATGTGATTTGGCAAGCATTGTTTGCATGGCCGTTATGTTTTTCTGCCCTCCTCATTCATATATGGGGTGGATTGATGTAGGTATAAACGATTTTAGGCAGGCATGGATTAATTTAAGTAAGAGGAAATGCCTCCTTCTTTGTTCAACCACATAATGGTAACACATGAATATTTTATTTTACCATTTTAAAGTGGGAGAAGCTTAGAAGGTGAATTGAAGTGACCTCAGACTCTCATTTGTTTGTGACATAGTGTTTCTCGTGATTTTCTGCTAAGCAGAGAGTGAAGATGTAACTGTTTACCTCAACAGGGTAAACAGAAGCAGCTCTACACCCATGGTCCACCAGCTTGCTGAACTCTGAATATGTATCTGTCCCGGACTTATTTCTTTTCTTTTTTTTTTAAATTAATTTATTTTTTAAATTACAATACTGTATTTGTTTTGCCATACATTGACATGAATCAGCCATAGGTGAACACAATCCCCCCCCGAAGCCCCCTCCCACCTCCCATCCCACATCCTCTCCCTGAATCATCCTGTGCATCAGCCCCATGCATCCTGCATCCTACATTGAACATAGATTGGTGCTTCATTTCTTACAAGAAAGTATACATGTTTCAATGCCATTCTCCCAAACCATCCCACCCTTTCCCTCTCCCTCAGAGTTCAAAAGTCCGTTCTATACCTCTGTGTCTCTTTGTTGTCTCACATATAGGGTCATCATTACTGTCTTCTAAATTCCATATATATGTGTCAGTATACTGTATTGGTGTTTTTCTTTCTGGCTTACTTCACTCTGTATAATCGGTTCCAATTTCATCCATCTCATTAGAACTGAGTCAAATTTATTCTTTTTAAGGGCTGAGTAGTACTCCATTGTGTATATGTACCACAGCTTTCTTATCCATTCATCTGCTGATGGACATCTAGGTTGCTTCCATGTCCTGGCTATTATAAACAGTGCTGCAATGAACATTGGGGTACATGTGTCTCTTTCAATTCTGGTTTCCTCGGTGTGTATGCCCAGCAGTGGGATTGCTGTGTCATAAGGCAGTTCTATTTGCAATTTTTTTAAGGAATCTCCACACTGTTTTCCATAGTGGCTGTACTAGTTTGCATTCCCACCAGCAGTGTAAGAGGGTTCCCTTTTCTCCACATCCTCTCCAGCATTTATTGCTTGTAGACTTTTGGATCGCAGCCATTCTGACTGGTGTGAAATGGTACCTCATTGCGGTCTTGATTTGCATTTCCCTGATAATAAGTGATGTTGAGCATCTTTTCATGTGTTTGTTAGCCATCCGTATGTCTTCTTTGGAGAAATGTCTATTTAGTTCTTTGGCCCATTTTTTTTATTGGATTGTTTATTTTTCTAGAGTTGAGCTGCATAAGTTGCTTATATATCTTTGAGATTAGTTGTTTGTCAGTTGTTTCATTTGCTATTGTTTTCTCCCATTCAGAAGGCTGTCTTTTCACCTTGCTTATAGTTTCCTTTGTTGTGCAGAAGCTTTTAATTTTAATTAGATCCCATTTGTTTATCTTTGCTTTTATTTCCAGTATGCTGGGAGTTGGATCATAGAGGATCCTGCTGTGATTTATGTCAGAGAGTGTTTTGCCTATGTTCTCCTCTAGGAGTTTTATAGTTTCTGGTCTTACATTTAGATCTTTAATCCATTTTGAGTTTATTTTTGTGTATGGTGTTAGAAAGGGGTCTAGTTTCATTCTTTTACAAGTGGTTGACCAGTTTTCCCAGCACCACCTGTTAAAGAGACTGTCTTTTCTCCATTGTATATTCTTGCCTCCTTTGTCGAAGATAAGGTGTCCATAGGTGTGTGGGTTTATCTCAGGGCTTTCGATTTTGTTCCATTGATCTATATTTCTGTCTTTGTGCCAGTACCATACTGTCTTAATGACTGTGGCTTTGTAGTAGAGCCTGAAGTCAGGCAAGTTGATTCCTCCAGTTCCATTCTTCTTTCTCAAGATTGCTTTGGCTATTCGAGGTTTTTTGTATTTCCATACAAATCTTGAGATTATTTGATCTAGTTCTGTGAAAAACACTGCTGGTAGCTTGATGGGAATTGCATTGAATCTGTAGATTGCTTTAGGTAGTATACTCATTTTCACTATATTGACTCTTCCGACCCATGAGCATGGTATATTTCTCCATCTATTAGTGTCCTCTTTGATTTCTTTCATCAGTGTTTTATAGTTTTCAATATATAGGTCTTTAGTTTCTTTAGGTAGGAATATTCCTAAGTATTTTATTCTTTTCGTTGCAATGGTGAATGGAATTGTTTCCTTAACTTCTTTTTCTCCTTTCTCATTATTAGTGTATAGGAATGCAAGGGATTTCTGAGTGTTGATTTTATATCCTGCAACTTTACTATATTCATTGATTAGCTCTAGTAGTTTTCTGGTCGAGCCTTTAGGATTTTCTATGTAGAGGATCATGTCATCTGCAAACAGTGAGAGTTTTACTTCTTTTCCAATTTGGATTCCTTGTATTTCTTTTTCTGCTCTGATTGCTGTGGCCAAAACTTCCAGTGCAATGTTGAAGAGTAGTGGTGAAAGTGGACACCCTTGTCTTGTTCCTGACTTTAGGGGAAATGGTTTCAATTTTTCGCCATTGAGGATAATGTTAGCTGTGGGTTTGTCATATATAGCTTTTATTATGTTGAGGTATGTTCCTTCTATTCCTGCTTTCTGGAGAGTTTTTATCATAAATGGATGTTGAATTTTGTCAAAGGCTTTTTCTCCATCTATTGAGATAATCATATGATTTTTAGTTCTCAGTTTGTTAATGTGATGAATTACATTGATTGACTTGCGGATATTGAAGAATCCTTGCATCCCTGGGATAAAGCCCACTTGGTCATGGTGTATGATCTTTTAATGTGTTGCTGGATTCTGATTGCTAGGATTTTGTTGAGGATTTTTGCATCTATGTTCATCAGTGATATTGGCCTGTAGTTTTCTTTTTTTGTGGTGTCTTTGTCAGGTTTTGGTATTAGGGTGATGGTGGCCTCATAGAATGAGTTTGGAAGTTTACCTTCCTCTGCAATTTTCTGGAATAGCTTCAGTAAGATAGGTGTTAGCTCTTCTCAGAATTTTTGGTAGAATTCAGCTGTGAAGCCGTCTAAACCTGGGCTTTTGTTTGCTGGAAGATTTCTGATTACAGTTTCAATTTCCATGCTTGTGATGGGTCTGTTAAGATTTTCTATTTCCTCCTGGTTCAGTTTTGGAAAGTTGTACTTTTCTAAGAATTTGTCCATTTCTTCCAAGTTGTCCATTTTATTGGCATATAATTGCTGATAGTAGTCTCTTATGATTCTTTGTATTTCTGAGTTGTCTGTCGTGATCTCTCCATTTTCATTTCTAATTTTGTTGACTTGATTTTTTTCTCTTTGTTTCTTGATGAGTCTGGCTAATGGTTTGTCAATTTTATTTGTCCTTTCAAAGAACCAGCTTTTTGCTTTGTTGATTTTTGCTATGGTCTCTTTTGTTTCTTTTGCATTTATTTCTGCCCTAATTTTTAGGATTTCTTTCCTTCTACTAACTCTGGGGTTCTCTATTTCTTCCTTTTCTAGTTGCTTTAGGTGTAGAGTTAGGTTATTTATTTGACTTTTTCTTGTTTCTTGAGGTATGCCTGTATTGCTATGAACTTTCCTCTTAGGACTGCTTTTATAGTGTCCCAAAGGTTCTGTAGTTGTGTTTTCATTTTCATTCGTTTCGATGCATATTTTGATTTCTTTTTGATTTCTTCTGTGATTTGTTGATTATTCAGAAGGGTGTTGTTCAGCCTCCAAATGTTGGAAGTTTTAATAGTTTTTCTCCTCTAATTGAGATCTAACCTTAGTGCATTATGGTCAGAGAAGATGCTTGGAATAATTTCGATTTTTTTGAATTTATCAAGGTTAGATTTATGACCCAGGATGTGATCTATCCTGGAAAAGGTTCCATGTGCACTTGAGAAAAAGGTGAAATTCATTGTTTTGGGGTGAAATGTCCTATAGATATCAATTCGGTCTAACTGGTCTATTGTATCATTTAAAGTTTGCATTTCTTTGTTAATTTTCTGCTTAGTTGATCTGTCCATAGGTGTGAGTGGGGTATTAAAGTCTCCCACTATTATTGTGTTATTATTAATTTCCCCTTTCATGCTTGTTAGCAATTGTCTTACATATTGCGGTGCTCCTATGTTGGGTGCATATATATTTATAATTGTTATATCTTCTTCTTGGATTGATCCTTTAATCATTATGTAGTGGCCTTCTTTGTCCCTTTTCACAGCCTTTGTTTTAAAGTCTATTTTATCAGATATGAGTATTGCTACTCCTGCTTTCTTTTGGTCTTTATTTGCATGGAATATCTTTTTCCAGCCCTTCACTTTTAGTCTGTATGTGTCCGTTGTTTTGAGGTGGGTCTCTTGTAGGCAGCATATATAGGGATCTTGTTTTTGTATCCATTCAGCCAGTCTTTGCCTTTTGGTTGGGGCATTCAACCCATTTACATTTAAGGTAATTATTGATAAGTATGCTCCTGTTGCCATTTACTTTATTGTTTTGGGTTCGGGTTTATACGTCCTTTTTGTGTTTCCTGTCTAAAGTCTATCCTTTAGCATTTGTTGGAGAGCTGGTTTGGTTGTGCTGAATTCTCTCAGCTTTTGCTTGTCTGTAAAGCTTTTGATTTCTCCTTCATATTTGAATGAGATCCTTGCTGGGTACAGTAGTCTTGGCTGAAGGTTATTATCTTTCATCACTTTAAGTATGTCTTGCCATTCCCTCCTGGCCTGAAGAGTTTCTATTAAAAGATCTGCAGTTATTCTTATGGGGATCCCCTTATGTGTTATTTGTTGTTTTTCCCTTGCTGCTTTTAATATATGTTCTTTGTGTTTGGTCTTTGTTAGTTTGATTAGTATATGTCTTGGGGTGTTTTGCCTTGGGTTTACCCTGTTTGGCACTCTCTGGGTTTCTTGGACTTGGGTGATTATTTCCTTCCCCATTTTAGGGAAGTTTTCAACTATTATCTCAAGTATTTTCTCATGGTCTTTCTTTTTGTCTTCTTCTTCTGGGACTCCTATAATTCGAATGTTGGAACGTTTCATATTGTCTTGGAGGTCTCTGAGGTTGTCCTTATTTCTTTTAATTCGTCTTTCTTTTTCCCTCACTGATTCATTTATTTCTACCATTCTATCTTCAGTCTTATCTTCTGCCTCCGATATTCTACTATTTGTAGCCTCCAGAGTTTCTGATCTCATTTATTGCATTATTCATTATATGTTGACTCTTTTTATTTCTTCTAGGTCCTTGTTAAACCTTTCTTGCATCTTCTTAATCCTTGACCCCAGGCTATTTATCTGTGATTCCATTTTGATTTCAAGATTTTGGATCATTTTCACTATCAGTATTCGGAATTCTTTCTCAGGTAGATTCCCTATCTCTTCCTCTTTTGTTTGGTTTGGTGGGCATGTCTCCTGTTTCTTTACCTGCTGGGTATTCTTCTGTCTCTTCATCCTGGTTATATTGCTGCGTTTGGGGTGGCTTTTCTATATTCTGGGAATTTGTGGAATTCTCTTTCTTATAGAGCTTCCTCTCTGTGTTTGGGGTTATATCAGTGGCTTGTCAAAGTTTCTTGATTAGGGAGGCTTGTGTTGGAGTTCTGGTGGGTGGAGCTGGATTTCCTCTCTCTGGAGTGCTGTGATGTGTGAAGTAATGGGTTATGAGATGTCAATGGTTTTGGAGTATTTTGAGTTGCCTGTGTATTGAAGCTCAGGGGCTTGTTCTTGTGTTGCTGGAGAATTTGAGTGGTATGTCTTGCTCTGGAGCTTGTTGGCCCTTGGGCAGTGCTCAATCTCAGTATGGGTATGAAGGCTTTTGATGAGCTCTTATTGGATAATGTTCCCTGTATTCAGGAATTCTTTGATGATCTCAGGATTTGGACTTAGGCCTCCTGATTCTGGTTTTCAGATTTATTTTTACAATAGCCTCATGATTTCTCCATCTATTCAGCACTAATGTTAAAACATCTAGGTTAATGATGATAGGTTTCTCCACCTTGAGGTCGTCCCTAGAGGATTGGTGCGTTACTGTGCAGCAGTGTTCTTCCTTAATTCTTTATTTATTCCATCTTGTAGGCAGACACCCAGCATATTGGACTTTCCCTGGATTGTGGTTACCTGGTTCTCTGCTTTCCCAGTGAAGAGCATTGTCCCGTCTGAAACTTAACAGTCTCTGTTTTATCCACCCACTCCCGGACTTATTTCTAGTCTGAGCACAAAGGTGATACAGCACAATTGGGATGGTTAGAAGTAGTCCCTGGCCCTGTGCATGGTTTCAGTCTGCTAATGGGGACTCCTGAGAGCAGACAGTGAAAGTGAATGGCTTGAAAACCAGGGTATACGTGCATTATCATTATTATTAGAAGGTCATAAGGTCCTGCCTCATGAAACATGAAAAACTATTCTTTCCAAAATCTCGAACATTTATTTATTTTTATTTGTAAGTGGTGGATAACTGCTTTACAATATTGTGTGGGTTTCTGCTGTACAACAATGTGACTCAGCTATAAGTATACATATATCCCCTCCCTCCTGAGCCTCCCCCTGCCTCACCCCCCATCCCACCCTTCTAGGTCACCACAGAGCCCCAAAATGTATTCCCTATGCTATACAGCAGCTTCTGCTAGCTAGCTATTTTACACACAGTAGCATGTATACATGTATGTGTGTGTATATATATCTCTCCGTGCTACTCTAAAATCTATAACATTTCTTGTTTTAAAATTATAAATAAGAAATGTCATATGAGAATGGTAGTAGAACATGAAGAAGTTGGGGAATCGGGGAAAACTGGAAACCAATAAAGCACTTAGACCCTTAACATGGTTTATTCAGGGCATTCAAGATAAGGTAGCCACATTAAAAAAGAAATGAACATTACTATTCTTTAATGGTAAAGTAATAAATATTTGTGGGTTGTTGTTTTTTACAAACCATGTGAGAAATAGAGAAATGAAAAGATAAGAAAAATTAAACTGAAGCAGCTACTCCAGCCATGCGGCTTTTGCCACTCACAGATAGCTGCCATTAGCTGCTGGTGCTTCCCATCTCATTCTGTGTGTGGCTATGGGTGACTTTTTTTTTTTTTTTTTTTAAGACGAAAATGGGATATTTTTGTACTTACTATTTGGAAGGTACTTTTAGTCTCAATTATTTGTCATTTTTGTTTTATATTTTAAGTCATTGAAAGACATTCAAAAGAGAGAATGTGAGAGAAGGCAGCTGAGTTTCTGCACTGAAGCCTGTTTCTCCAGCAGCTGAATGCTCTCTACCACCGTAGGGAGGACTTTCCTTCCTGATCATGGGCCCATAGCCTCCAGCACATGAGCTCTGACCATGGCTATGAACTTCAGAGACCCAAAGCACTGATTCAACCTCATGAGGGCAGTGGAGTTAATGATATAAAAAAAAATAGGTAATGGGACTGGGGACCTCTTCCAAATGTGGGTATATTTTCTTCTTGAGTTGAGGAGGAATAAAAACTCAGTGAAATTATCACAAATCTTAAGGGCTAAAAAGAGGCTATACAGGTCTGTTCTGTAATCCATCTAAATTCTAATAAATAGGCTTGTTCAGACATAGAGTTAAACCACAGTGAGAAAAGAGGAATGCTTCAGAATGTAGTAAAGGAACATGAAAACTATTGCTTGGATTTGGAATCAGAATACAAGGAATCAGAAGTAAGGGATAAGAGAGATCAGTTTTTAAAAAATAAAGGATGTTTTCTTTGTAGTTACAAGAATAGTAGGAAATAGAAAGAAACCAGGAGAAGGACACCAAGATCTAACAAATCATATTAGCCTTGTACGTGGAAATAGAGGAAAAAATTTATCCAATAAAGTGGGGCAGACATTGAGAAATTCTGTTCTGGATCTGCTTATAGGGAGTGGAGTCACAAGAGGGAAGAGGAGGGGTCAAGTCAGCTCCCGCTAGTGCAGGAAAAATATGTCAGAACCCTTTCTGCTGTCATTGAAGTACTAAAAGTTCCAAGAACTTTTACCATGATGCCTTTGTTTGACCTTGTCATGTATGGATCTATGTCCTTTGATGGCATCACAGGTAAAAGGTGACTGGTTGAGGTTGGCATTTGAATATTACTAATTTGCCCAGCCACGTATCGTTTCACAGCAATTCTTCATTTACAATGTTATTTTTAATGGCTCCAGAGTGTGCCATTTTGTTAATATACTATGAGTGATTTAATATTCTTTTATTATTTGGCATTTATGTTACAGTAAATTTTTCACCATTATAAATTATGCTACAGCAAATATCCTCGTAGGTGAAGCTTTGTGTGTCACTAGTTACTTTCCTTGTGTAACTGCTGTAAATTGAGTTAAGGCCTTAGGGAATGTCCACGTTAGGCTGTTAATACCACTTGCCAAACTTTCTTCCATAAAGTTTGTAGCAATATACACTAGCAGCAAAAATGGATCAGCAACCATTTCCCACATTCAAGGGTGAGACTCTTAACACATCATCAGTTTTATAAACCACCTGATTATGTTTTTCCAATAGTGTATATGAATTCAATTAAGTCATATGAACTCATTTCCCTGATACTCATTTTGATCAAAGGTATGCAATTTTAAAATACCTGCTGGAAGTTAGAGCAGTATTATTTGGTGATCAAAGATTATTTAAACTATACAGAGTGATCATATTCATTGTTGTATTAGCAAAATATTCTAATCTACTTATCTAACCATAATCGAAAATATTTCTTTGTCTTTCATTCTTCTATTTGTATAATCACTAGATAGGAGACTAGTAGTTCTTCCTTTCCTGAAGACTAGAAAAATCAAGTAGAGAACTTTAGAACATGAAGCCCCTGGACAGATCAGACATATAACTACAGTTTAGTTTTAAAGAGTATCTAAAAAAAACCTATCCACATTTGAAATATCTATATTTAAGAAGGTATGACATATTTCATGTACATTAATTGATGTGGAAAAATATAAATAAGTAGAAGATTTTATCCTTCTGTTATTGACCTCAATAAATGCATTTTTTTTAAACAAAGAGGTATGGGAGAGAATTGCAATGGTAGTTTTGAAGCCTTAAAACGAGTCTAGTGAGAGTCAAATAAAAATACAGTTATTTGAATCATAGATTATTTATTCATGTTATATATTGTTTTAAATGACTACATGTGGAGTAGAAAGAGCAACAATCTTGTGATTAAGAACCAAAGTCTTACACTGAACTCTTCCACCCTCTAAATATATGAACTAGGGAACAAAATTTAACTACCTCTGAGTCACAGTTTATCCATCAATTTTAAAAAAGCATTTATTGCTTCTTATCTCTCACAGGGTTGTAATGATTGTTGAGATACTAGGTATGAAAATGTCTGCACTGCTACATACTTGTAACATTACTTACTACTTTTAATAATTATAGCAGTTTGTCTTCTCTCAGGACCTCAAGACCTAAGGTTTTAATATTTAACACTCTCAAGTAAAAAGCAGGATAGATGAAGGGAAACGAAGAATATTAACAAAAGATGAATATTTCAAATAAAAATTATTGAGGTATCACATAGCTCAGAAGAGTTCAAAAAGTGTTTATCTTAATGAATTACAACAGAAATAGAATGTTATCAGCACCCAGAAGGCCTTCTTGGGCTCATCTTGAACCAATAACCACCCCCTCCTTCCCAAAGATAACTGCCATATGACGTCTAATAATATAGTTCAATGATGCCTGTTTTTAATTTTATAAATAGAATATTTTTAATATCAGACTTTTTGAGATGTATATAGTTATAATTGATGTTGTATATAGTTATATAGTCATCTCTGTTTCTGAAGAGTATTCCACATTCCATATATACCAAAACTTATCTGTTGAGAAATATTTGAATTGTTTCCAGGTTGAAACTATTAGAAATAATACTACTATAAAGAAAAATAGTCTCTATTAGATTGATATATACACATGCATATGTACACACAGACTTATATCTTAGTACATGCACATACCCTCAGAGTAGAATTACTTGATAAAAGGTTTGCATAGTTCCACAATACAAAATTTCCTCAAAAGTTCCCAAATCAAACAATTTAGTGTTTGAGAATCCTAGTTTTTATACATCCTTACCAACATTTGTTACTACTAGACTTTTATAGAGCATGCTGGTCACCACATTATATATTAGATTCCCAGAACTTATTCATCTTATTACTGAAAGTTTGTATATTTTGACCAAGGTATCCCTATTTTTCCCACTCCCCAGCCCTTGGAAATCACAATTCTATTCTCTGGTTCTATGAGATAGACTTTTTTAGATTCCATGTATAAATGAGATCATGTTGTGTTTGCATTCTCTGTTTATTTCACTTAGCAACATGTCCTCCAGGTTCATCCATGTTGTCACAAAGAGCAGGATTTCCTTCTTTTTATTGGATGATTTTCCACTGTGTATATGGATATATATACATATGGGGTTTCCTAGGTAGTGCTAGTGGTAAAGAACCCACCTGCTAATGCAGGACACTTAAGAAATGTAGGTTCGATCCCTGGGTCAGGAAGATCCCCTGGAAGAGGGCATGGCAACCCACTCCAGTATTCTTGCCTGGAGAATCCCATGGACAAGGACGCCTGGTAGCTACAGTCCATCAGGTCGCAAAGAGTCAGACAGGACTGAAGCGACTTAGCTCACCACACATACCACATTTTCTTTATCCTTCCAGCTGTTGATGGACACGTAAGTAGTCTCTATATCTTGGCTTTTGTGAATAATGCTGAAATAAAATGTGAGTGCAAATGTCTCTTTAAGATACTCACTTTACTGATTTAATTTCTTTTGGTTATATACCCAGAAATGGGACTGCTGAATCATGTTTTAACTTTTTAAGAAATCTCTATATTAATTTCCATAATGGTTATACCAGTTTACCTTCCCACCACCAGTGTACAAGGGTTCCCTTTTCTCCACATCCTCACCAATATTTACTTCTTATTTTTTTGAAAATAACCATTCTAACAGATATTGGCTAATATCATTGTGGTTTTAATTTGCATTTCCCTGATGGTTAATGCTGTTAAGCTCCTTTTCATGTACCTGTTGGCCATTTGTATGTGTTTTTTTTAATATCTATTCAACTCTTTACTCATGTTTAATTCAGGTTATTTGTTTCTTTGCTATTGAGTTATAGAAGTTCCTGGTGGCTCAGAGGTTAAAGCGCCTGCCTCTGATGCGGGAGACCCAGGTTCGATCCCTGGGTTGGGACAATCCCCTGGAGAAGGAAATGGTAACCCACTCCAGTATTCTTGCCTAAAGAATCCCATGGACAGAGAAGCCTGGTAGGCTACAGTCCACGGGGTCACAAAGAATCGGACACAATTGAGCGACTTCACTGTATATTTTTAATATTAACCTCTTATCTAGAGAAGGCAATGGCACACCACTCCAGTACTTTTGCCTGGAAAATCCCATGGACGGAGGAGCCTGGTGGGCTGCAGTCCATGGAGTTGCTAGTCTGGCATGACTGAGTGACTTCACTTTCACTTGTCACTTTCATGCACTGGAGAAGGAAATGGCAGCCCACTCCAGTGTTCTTGCCTGGAGAATCCCAGGGACGGGGGGAGCCTGGTGGGCTGCTGTCTATGGAGTCGCACAGAGTCGGACACGACTGAAGCAACTTAGCAGCAGCAGCAACCTCTTATCAGATATATGGTTTGCAAATATTTTCTTCCATTCTGTAGGTTACCTTTTCCATTTGTTATTTTCTTTGCTGTGCAGTAGCTTTTCATTTTGATATAGTCCCACTTACTTATTTTAACTTTTGTTGCCTATGCTTTTGATGTCATCCAGAAAAATCATTGTCAAGGCCTATATCAAGTAGCTTTTCATTTTCTTGGAGTTTTATGGTTTCAAGTCTTATGTTTAAATCTTTAATTCTTTTTGCGTTGATTTTTATATACAGTGTAAAGGTCCAACTTCATTTTTTACATGTGTGGATATTTAGTTTTCTCAATACTCTTTATTAAAGAGACTATTATTTTTCTGTTGTGTATTCTTGGTGCCTTTGTCGTAAATTATTTGCTTTTATATGCGTGGCTTTATTTCTGGTTTTTCTACTCTGGTTTATTGGTCTGTGTGTGTCTTTTTATGCTAGTACCATACTGCTTTAATTATAATCTTTTTTCAAGTTAAGGAACTTTCATCTATCTATAGTTTACTAAGTTTTTTTGTTAAGAATGGATGTTTTATTTCTTCAAATGCTTATATGAATATTATATTGGCTATGGATTTGTTGCACATGACTTTTATTATGTTGAGATATGTTCCCTCTATATCCGCTTTGATGAGAGTTTTTATCATGAATGGACATTGACTTTTGTCAAATGTTCTTTTCTATATCTCTTGAGGTGTTCATGCGGTTTTGTCTTTCCTTTTATTAATGTGATGTATCACAATGATTGATTTGCGTATGTGGAGCCATCCTTGTGTGACCCTGGAATGACTCCCAACTTGATCATGGTATATGATCCTTTTTATGTATTGTTGGTTTCAGTTCACTAAGGTTTTGTTGAGGATTTTTGCATTTACATTTATCAAAGATCTTGACCTATAATTTATTTTGGTAGTGTCTTTGATTTCAGTATCAATGTGATGGTAGCTTCTTAGAATGAATTTGAAAGTGTTCCCTCCTCTTCAGGTTTTTTGGAATAAATATAAGTTATTTGTATGCTTGATGGAATGCACCAGTGAAGCTGTTGGTCAATCAGTCGTGAACTTCTGTTTGCAGGGAGGTTTTTAACAAATTCTATTTCACTTCTAGTAAATCAGTCTGTTCAACTTTTCTGTTTCTCCTTGATTCAGTTTTAGCAGCCTGAATGTTTCTAGAAACTTGTCCATATCTTCTAGGTTGTCCAGTTTGTTTGCGTATATCTGTTCATAGTATTCTCTTGTAATTTTTGTATTTCTGTGATACCAGTGATTATTTCTCCTCTTTCATTTCTTGTTTTGTTTATCTGGGCCCTCCTCTAAACTTCTTGGTGAGGCTTGGCTCAGTTTTATCTTTCAAAAAAGCAGCTCTTGGTTTTATTGATCTTTTCTATTGTTTTCTATCTCTATTTTAATTATCTCCTCTCTGGTCTTTATTGTTTCCATCCTTCTTCTTTTTCTAATTGTTTTAGATGGTAGTTTAGATTCTGTGAGATTTCCTTGTTTCTTGCAGAAGGACTTCATCACTGTGAGTTTCCCTTGTTTCCATCCGTCTTTTTCTAATTCTTTCAGATGGTAGTTTAGATTCTGTGAGATTTCCTTGTTTCTTGTAGAAGGACTTCATCACTGTGAATTTCCCTTGTTTCCATCCTTCTTCTTTTTCTAATTCTTTCAGATGGTAGTTTAGATTCTGTGAGATTTTCTTGTTTCTTGTAGAAGGACTTCATCACTGTGAGTTTCCCTTTTAGAATCCCTTTTGCTGGACACCATAGATTTTGAAAGGTTGTCTTTTTCATTTTAATTTGTCTCGAGTTATTTTCTGATATCTTTATTTGATTTCATTTTTACTTATTGGGTTTTTAGTAGATTGTTGCTTAGTCTCCTTGTGTTTGTTCTTTTCCTGTTTTTCTTTCTGTGACTGATTTCTAGTTTCACATTGTTTTTGTGAAAGAAAATACCTTCCCTGTTTTTGTTCCTCTCTCTCCCTTTCTTCTTTTCTGTCTCTGCTTCCTTTCCTGTTCTTTTTGTTCCATTTCTTCCACGTTCTACATATTTAACTACGGAAGATCAATATGTGAGCATCTATTAAATCTTTCAATGTATTGAAAATAAAGAGAGATAGAACAATTTCTAACTTAAATAATTTATCATACAGTTGTGGGGGTGTAGGATATATTCAAATTAGTAACTTTTTATACGCAATATTATTAAAGCTCAAGATCACATGGAAACGTGTAGACAACAAGTCTTAGTTTAATGTAGAGAGTAGTTTCTATAAGAATGTGCAATTGAAAGTGTTCCTTAAAAACACATACTCTAAACTACTTAAAGAGAGAGAATACAGCTGGTCAGAAAAGAGAGGTTTTGAAAATACTCTCTTAGTTTGAATGAAAATCATATTTTAGACAAAATAGCAGTGGTTAAAGAAAAATAGAAATATATTTCTTGTTAACTTAAACATAGCTTATAGGTCATCCATGTCTGGTACAGTATCCATGGTGTCAAGGAACCAGGCTCCTCCTTTCTTTTACTCTGACATCCCCAACACACAGCTTTCACCCTGATGTCCTCTGTGGCCACTGGGGCATCAGTCAATATATCTATATCCCAGATAGCAGGAAGAGAGAAGCAGAGTGACTTCCTCTCTCGTTATGGAAATACCCAGAAATCTCACTTGGTCTGGCCTTTTGTACCATGACCACACCTAGCTGCAAGAGAGGCTAGGGAAGGTAGACTTTTTCCAGGTAGCCATGTACTTAGCTTAAAAAGTTTACCTAGTCATAGGGATGAGTGTGTAAGCAATGAAGAGGGTAGCATTAAGTGTGAGGAGAGTGATTCAAGCAGATACTTTTCTATCTAATGTATCTAACACAGGAAAAGAACCTGGCCACAAGAGGGGGCATTATATATACTTTGCTTAAAGAGAAATCTAGCATTATTTAATTTTACTTTGTGAAACAGCTGATTTCTTTTTTATTCTTGACTCATAGCCCCATAGAAGAAAAAAACCCTTCATCTTCCTTGCTGTAGGACATTAATTCTGAACACTTTCTAGGTTTGTTCTTCTAGTATGCATCTGCTTAGGTGATTCTAGATTGGAACAGTTGAGAGTACTTTACTACAAGGAATATATTTTGAGCTACAATTCCAGAAAATGAAGCAATTTTTTAAAAATAGAAAACTACTTTTTAGAAGGTCCTCTAAAGTGGAGTGAAAAAAAAGAAATATCTTTGAGTTAGTCCATCTGGTTTTTTTTGTTTGTTTCAATAGAAGAGAGAGTAAACAGATAAATTAAGGTACCAACACACAATCTTAATCACTTCCCATTTTCAATAGTAGGCTTGTCTCAGCCTTTCCCCAGTTCAACTTTTATCCAAGTCAGATTATAGGCAATTGATATTATAGATCTTCTGTTCAACTAAAAATGTTCATTTGCTCTACTCATTTACCGTTGTGACATTGGAATTCTGAAGGAAAGCATTTTTACTTTCATGATAACCAGTAAAAAGCCTCATAAAGTTTCTCACAAAACTTTGAAAATTAAGATATATTCTCTATGAATGCTTTACATCATGATATTTGTGTTCCAATTATTTTATGTAGAATCAGTCCTTTAACTCCATTTCCTGGTTTATGGGAGAAGTTTGCAAAGAATATGTTTTTAATAGACAGTAATCAAACAGGCAACAGGGATCTCTGGCAAGTAGCTATTAACCGTATAGACAGAAGCTTGGAGTGTGATGGTTTTAGACTTCCTGAGCTTCTTGATGCTATTTTAATGCACTAAGAGTATAACCTAAATTTAGATCCTGCTGACTATTACCGGAGTGAAGTGCATACCTGTTTTGCAGACAATGCTCAATTTAGTCACTGTGTATTTCTGTCAAGCTGGGAATGTAGTTTACAGCTCTCATCCCTTCTAAACACTTCAGTAAATATACATAACTATTTAATGACTGCTTTGATTTGTACCTGTTTATTTCAATTTTGTGATCTCTAAAGCAGTTATTGACACTTATGTGGTTTTTCTGGTGGTCATGTCATTTTATTTGAATAAATATGGCATTGAACTAAAAGTTAGTATCTAAAGTGAAGTCCATGTTGCTTCCTAAATATTTCTGTAGTCTATAGTTTCTCAGCCTGGGCACCACTGGCATTTTGAGTCAGATAATTCTCTTATGGGGGACTATCCTGTATATCCTAGGGTGTTCAGCAGCGTCTCTGACCTGTACATATTACATGCTGGTAGTTCTTTCCTCCATCCCAGCTGTGACAACTAAAAATGTCTCAGTTCAATTCAGTTCAGTCGCTCAATTGTGTCCAACTCTTTGCGACTTCATGAATCGCAGCACACCAGGCCTCGCTGTCCATCACCAACTCCCGAGTTCACTCAAACTCACGTCCAAAGAGTCGGTGATGCCATCCAGCCATCTCATCCTCTGTCATCCCCTTCTCCTCCTGCCCCCAATCCCTCCCAGCATCAGGGTCTTTTCCAGTGAGTCAACTCTTCGCATGAGGTGACCAAAGTACTGGAGTTTCAGCTTTAGCATCATTCCTTCCAAAGAAATCCCAGGGCTGATCTCCTTCAGAATGGACTGGTTGGATCTCCTTCCAGTCTAAGGGACTCCCAAGAGTCTTCTCCAACAACACAGTTCAAAAGCATCAATTCTTCGGCGCTCAGCTTTCTTCACAGTCCAACTCTCACATCCATACATGACCACAGGAAAAACCATAGCCTTGACTAGACGGACCTTTGTTGGCAAAGTAATGTCTCTGCTTTTGAATATGCTATCTAGGTTGGTCATAACTTTCCTTCCAAGGAGTAAGCATCTTTTAATTTCATGGCTGCAATCACCATCTGCGGTTATTTTGGAGCCACCAAAAAATAAAGTCTGACACTGTTTGCACTGTTTCCCCATCTATTTCCCATGAAGTGATGGGACCAGATGCCATGATCTTCAGTTTTCTGAATGTTGAGCTTTCAGCCAACTTTTCACTCTTCTCTTTCACTTTCATCAAGAGGCTTTTTAGTTCCTCTTCACTTTCTGCCATAAGGGTGGTGTCATCTGCATATCTGAGGTTATTGATAATTCTCCCAGAAATCTTGATTCCAGCTTATGCTTCTTCCAGCCCAGTGTTTCTCATGATGTACTCTGCATATAAGTTAAATAAGCAGGGTGACAATATACAGCCTCGATGTACTCCTTTTTCTATTTGAAACCAGTCTGTTGTTCCATGTCCAGTTCTAACTGTTGCTTCCTGACCTGCATATAGGTTTCTCAAGAAGCAGGTCAGGTGGTCTGGTATCCCCATCTCTTTCAGAATTTTCCATAGTCTATTGTGATCCACACAGTCAAAGGCTTTGGCATAGTCAATAAAGCAGAAAGAGATGTTTTTCTGGAACTCTCTTGCTTTTTCGATGATCCAGCGGATGTTGGCAATTTGATCTCTGGTTCTTCTGCCTTTTCTAAAACCAGCTTGAACATCTAAAAATGTGTAGACATTGCTAAATAGCCTCTAAGGAGCAAAATCATGCCCAGTTGAGGACTACTGCTCTTCATCTCCTTCACTGCTGGAAAATCCTCTGCCTATTTTCTAACTGGGTTGTTTTGTTGTTGATTTGTATGAGTGCTTTGTATATTTTGGATATTAACCCCTTATTGTATATACGATTTACAAATATGGTCTCCCATTCAGCAGCTTGCTTTTTTCTTTTGATGATGTTTTCCTTTGTTGTATTAGTTTGGTATACACCCATTTGTTTAATTTTCCTTTTGTTTCCCTTGCCTTTGGAGCACATCCACAAAAAACAGAACTAAGACCAATTTCAATTATAATTCTATATTTAAAAGATGCTTCCTTAAAAAAGGAAAGCATTTCTCAGACTTCCCTCCTTTCCTTTTTTCCATTTTTCCTTTTCTGCACTCCCTCTGTCCCTTTCTTTCTTCATTTCTTCCTTCATCATTCCATTTATCTATATAAGATAATTGATAATTTAAATAAAGTTACACATCTACTCTTAGACGAAAGAGTCTTTATAGTCACGTAGCTTCCTTCATTATACAAACAATATTCAACTAACAGCAGACACTATGGCTATTCTTTTCTTAAACTTTGAATTTTTCAATGAGTATAGCAACTAATTACAGTCCACATGGACTGGCTTCTTCTCTCCTTGGGATTTCACAGGTGAGAATACTGGAGTAGGTTGCCATTCCCTTCTCCAGAAGGGCCCTCATGCTTAACCTTTGTGTTCTGTTGCTCAAAATGAAGGTTGGATTTATGCTGGAGGAGTAATCAGAAGTTTTCATTCCTGAGAAAGCTGAATAAATTAAGAATGTTTGTTTCCTCCCCTTTATTCAATTTATCAAATTAAATATTGCCTTTCTCCAAGAAAAATGTGTGATTGAATGGATGCCTTTTCGGCGGTGTGCTTGCAAGAGGGGGTTATTACATTTTCAGGAATTTGGCAAGCCAGTTATTAAATACAGCATCGTTAAAATTTAAATTATAGAAACATACACCAAATGAATCTATTTAAGACAAAGGTAGTAAATACTCAAAATTCACTACTTTATAATTTTTAAACTACATTTGCCTATTACCTGTGCTCTTGAGAGTTTTTACATCTATGTGTGTATATGAAGGAAGTGCTAGAATGGTCTGCTGCTGAGTATTCTTTCCAGTTCTACATTCAGTAATGCCCATCACATTGGTAGCTTGAAACTAGCAATGGTGGTTTGTTGGCATCATGATTTGGTAAACACTACAAATAAAGCTTTCTTCCCCAGAGATCTAGTTATTTAGCATTTACTACACCATCCCCTTTATCGTTTCTTTAAAAGATTTTTTCCTTGAGTTGATTCTGAGGAAGAATCTGTATTATATTGAGAGTTTAAATTGTATAGCAAAGATCTCTGGTGTCTAAATTATGTTAGTATTGCAATGCCTAATAATGGAACTTTGAAAATGCTCATCAGCTTCTCATTAACATTTATTATTTCAGAAATTTGAGAATCCATCTTCATTTTAATAACCACTAAAAGAAATACCATCCTTGTGTTTCATGATCTCCACTGAACCAATGACTTTTGGTTTATCAAATTCAAATTTGTCACTCCAGAGTAAAAACCTATTTTCTCTCTCAATTTGCTGAAGATGATAGGAGCTACTGTAACATACAAGAAAAAGTCAAGACACTTGGATTCCGCTCCTGTCTCAACCACTAAAAAAGGTGACCGGGTCTTAGTGGTCTTGCCTCTCTGCATCTGAAATCACCTAGGCACTTTAAAAATACATTTTTCTAGCACACAAAACTATCATGTGAGAATCTTTAGGGGTGGAGCCAAAGTGTTAGTATGCTTTGAGATGCTCTTGAGATGGTTCTAATGTACAACAGATTTAAAATCTGGGCAGAATATTTACAGAGAGGGCAAACTGCCTGTGATCATGGGTTCTGGTTGCAGGGCCAGAGTCGCTTTCAAATTCCATCTCTTCAGTGTCCCAGCTGTGTAACCTCAAATAAGTGACTTTCTGTCTCCACGCCTCAATTCCATCTTTTATAAAATTAGAGTAATATTACATTAGTAAATGCAGGTAAACATTTAGAAAAGGATGTGGCACTGAAATGTTTGTTGCTGGTATTGTTCCTACAAAGAACACTTTCTTAGTAGCCCTGTTTGTCATGTCCATGCTTGGTAATGTATAGCCATTTATCTATTGGGTTGACCAAAAAGCTCATTTGGGTTTTTCCATTACACACATGCATGCCCAGTTGCTTCAGCTGTGTCCAGCTCTTTGTGACCCCGTAGGCCCTAGCCGGGCAGGCTCCTCTGTCCGTGGGATTCTCCAGGCAAGAATACTGGAGTGGGTTGACATTTCCTCCTCCAGGGGGTCTTCCTGACCCAGAGATTGAACCCGTATTACCTATGTCTCCTGCATTGCAAGTGGATTCTTTACCCACTGGGAAGGCTGCATTCAGAGCCACCTGGGAAGTTACAGCCTATGGAAAAACCCAAATGAACTTACTGACCAACTCAGTACTTGAAGGCTGTATCTTGATGTTCTTTCTCCTATACTTTTTGTCATTTCTATTCTTCTCTAGCTTTTAATCATATGGATATTTTTTCCCCTTCTAACTGTCCAAATTTTTTCATTTTTCCTGAAACTGGCCAATCCCAGACAAAGTAAAGTACTTTAGATGGCTCAAAGCCATAGCTGAACAATAGCTGCTTTGTCATTTTAATAAATCTTTTGAATTAAAGCATTTGCGTTGGCTGAAATTGATGTTTTCTTTACATTATAAAGAATAAAGCTTTGAGGTGGTAACAATAATTTTTATAGACCCCATTCCCAACAAGAAGAGAACAAATACAGAAGAAAAGACTTGTATTTGCTATAGGAACTGTGTGATAAAGATGAACAAGTAGTGAAAAATACTTTGATCAAATCTTTAAAAGTAAAACACAGGACAAAATTGGTTTTCTCATCCATTCACTTTAAGGAGAATCAATGACTAATTAGTTGGGGGATAAAGGAAAAGTCCTCAGAATATGCTACTTTAGGAGCAGAATGCACTAGGAAAAACAGCCAGAAAGCAACATTTTGATACAGAAGAGTATCAGAACCATGGCAAACCAGACTACTCTTACTGTGGTTTTGGGGTGCTTTTTTCCAATGTCTTTGGTAGAGAACAGGGAAGAGGTGAGGTAAGTAGATATTATGAACATCATCAAAAACTATTTGGAAGTTGAAAACTGGAAAACATCAGTTCAGTACTATGTTAACCCTCATATGATTTTATATTTAGAAAGTTGTAGAAATTATTAAATACCACCATGCCATTAAAAATTAATGACATAGGAACCAGTGCCCCAAATTGACTTACGGTTAGGATGATCCTTCAGAGATGTAAGTGGAATTGAGTCTGTCACCTGTGACTGGCTTTTGCTCTTTTCCTCTTGTGGTAAAAACTAAGTGCAGACCCATGAAAGGCTATTTCTCTCGGCCAAGCAAGACTCAGGCTAACTTAAGAAAGAGGAGATTTGTTGTGAGGGTACAACAGCCAGTCTCTCAGGAAACACAAAGCCAATCACTGGAACAAGCTGGAGCTCATGGAAATGGGTGTCAACTGGAAAAAATAGGGAACCATCTTTTCTCTCAGAGGCAATCTCTATGTCTCGCTGGCTTCTGCCTTTTCAGACCTTTGCACTGTCTTTTTTTTTTTTTTTTTTATCCTTAGTGATCTGTCCTTCATCACAAACTTAGGCTTGGTATGACCCCAGCAAACCTGGTCTCCCACACTTATGTCACCAGTTTCTCATCTTCCCAACTCCTGAACGATGGATTGTCATGTTTTGAACCAGACCTCCAAGAATGTCTTTGATGATTAGCTGCTCCTAAATCAGTTATCTGGTCCTGGTTTGTCAGCTGTGGCTGGAATAGGATACAGTCATGTGACACTAGGAGGGTTCATATTAGGCAGAAGAGGCTGGACTCTGCAAGCATGCTTTGGAAACATGGAAACGTGTTTTGTATTCAGCCTTAATTACGAAATGGGTTATCTAAGGCTTTTCCTGCTAACGGTTGCAGTACACGTGCAGCACATAATTTCTGCAGAATCCTAGTGGATAAAATGAGAAGTTAGAGTTCTTCCTGATTTACCCTGTAGTTGTAGACTAATATAAGCTTGTTCAATATTATACAGGTATTTTTCCAAATCATTCACTTGAATCATAGTATGATAAATGCTGAATGTTAATAGAAATGCCTAAAATTAAATTGAAAAGAACTAGCGTATCATCTCTAAATCTCAGAATTTTTCTCTTTCTGGAGGACCCAAGGAAAAAAATTGAAATACTGCCAGTTATATTATGCAATTATATCTCAAATGTTTTACATTTATACAATAAAAACATAAAACAAATCTTATTATACAAGTTGCCCACTGAAAGACACATAAAGATCTGCTGGTTTTCTTTGTAATATGAATAAAGGTTTAATATGGATAAATCTTTAAGAAAGATTGTAGATGATAGATGAATCTAGGTGGGGGAAAAAAACAGGCATTTTTATCAGACATGGGAATCTCTTTGAAAATTGTACAGATTAGCCTGTTTGGTGAGAGAAATATGTGATCAAATGAAACAGAGCTTTGAGATCAGGATCAGGAACATGAGTCTAACGTAAGTTCCCTGAGAGCCGGGCTCCTATAGCCTCTGCACTCAGAATAGTGCTTTGGGCAGAAGGGAACTCAACAAAGGTTTGAAGATGAATAAATATTCTTATGATTTTTCTCTCCACAAGCTATCTGACCTGTATTCAAAATTTCAAAATGTTTGTTAAATCTTTCCTTAAAACTGCATTTTATTTTTCCTCCTAAAACTGCTTTTGTATTTTTTTACTTTTTAAAATTGAAGTATAGTTGATTTACAATGATCTGTTGATTTCTCTTGTATAGCAAAGTGACTTGGTTATACACATGAATACACATGTATTCTTTTCCATTATGGTTTATCCCAGGACACTGACTATAATTCCCTGTGCTATGCAATAGGACATTATTGTCCATCCATTCTATATGTAATAGTTTGCAGCTACTAACCCCAAATTCCCAGTCCGTTCCCTCTCTTATCCTCCTTCCCCTTTGACAGCCACAAGCCCTCTTTTCTGTCTTTGAGTCTGTTTTTGCCTCATAGATAGATTCATTTGTGTCATATTTCAGATTCCACATGTAAGAGATATGATGTAATATTTGTCTTTCTGGTTTTGACTTAATTCATTAAGTATGATAATATCTAGTTTCATCCATGTTGTTGCAAATGGCAGTATCTCTTTCTCTTTCTCTTTCATTGCTGAGTAGTATTCCAGTATATTTATGCACCATATCTTCTTTATCAGTTCATCTGTTGATGGATGTTTAGGTTGTCTCCATGTTTTGGCTATTGTGACCTAGTCCTGCTTTGAACACAGAGGTGCGTGTATGTTTTTGAATTATAGTTTTGTCTGGAAAGAACATATATGCTCAGGAATGAGATTACTGGATCATATGGTAATTGATCTGAGGAACCTCCATACTGTTTTATATTTTAAAGCAAGTGGACTCTGCCCCTGGACAAAGCAGAATCCTTTATCTTTTTCTTATTAAAATGGTTTAGAGTTTATATATGTCAATTATATTGAAAAAGTATATTATTGACAAAAATATTTCTACAGCTAATTTAGTAACAGATCAGATGTGGGGAAGCCATGCTCATTTGTCTCTAAAACTATATGTTGGCCATTTTGATTTCAGTGAATTCACATTTTACAGAATGTTCTAAATGGTTTTCAATCTTGTTTCCAAGGGCTTCCCTGGAGACTCAGATGTAATCGTCTGCCTGCAGCATAGGAGACCCAGCTTCAATCCCTGGGTTGGGAAGATCCCCTGGAGAAGGAAATGGCAGCCCACTCCAGTACTCTTGCCTGGAAAATTCCATGGACTGAGGAGCCTGATAGGCTACAGTCCACGGGGTCACAAAGAGTCGGACACAACTGAGTGACTTCACTTTCTTTCACTGAGTGACTTCACTTTCTTCCAAACACTAACTGTAAGCAACTCTTGAAAGAGAGCAAAGCACATTGGTGATATTTATTTATTTATATTCTATGTTTAGGGAGGACAGACCTTAAAATCCCTTTGGGTTTCATCTCCTGAAGTTAGATGTACCCAAATATTTTTTGTTTGCTGAACAATCATCTCATTTCAAAATTGTCCAGCTTGTCCAAAGTTTTATGGTCTTGTCCATCTCTTTCCAAATATAGGCTGTAGGCACACTGGAAAAGGTGCATTGTTCCCAGCTGGTGATCACTCACATGGGCTCAACAGTCACAGACCATTTTGTTGCCCTAGGCAAACCCCATGGACAGAGGAACCTGGTGGGCTGAAGTCCATGGGGTCGCGAAGAATTGGACACAACTGAGTGACTTCACTTTCACTTTTCACTTTCATGCATTGGAGAAGGAAATGACAACCCACTCCAGTATTCTTGCCTGGAGAATCCCAGGGACGGTGGAGCCTGATGGGCTGCTGTCTCTGGGGTCACACAGAGTTGGACACGACTGAAGCGACTTAGCAGCAGCAGCAGCAGCAGGCAAACCCCACCTCTTTAAGAGGACAAGCTGCCTTTACATAAAAATAAGCTATGTAGGGTGGGCACCTATTAGGTAGGTAGGGAATGTTTTTTAACAAAAGTTGTGACATTTCTGATTTAACCATGGTGAAAACCTTGACAGATCTCAGGATACAGCTTAAGAAAATCTATGTGGTATTATTTGAACATCTGCTGTCTAATGTGAGAGGGGAGCAGGCACTCTGTCTGGTAGCACCATTGATGATATCATAATTCTTTTGATGTGTCCAGTTGTGCAAAGATCTGATATGTCTGAACCATGTTAATTATTATATGTCACTATATTGTCATGGAAGTCTTCCGTTGACATTGATAGAGAATAAATAGTTTAATGAGGGCCATGTTATCTAAGGGCATATAAATCATTCCCTTCATATAAGTTAAACACTGGAGTAAAAATAGCAATGCTACTATAGTAGTCAAAAAGATTTAATGCCTTGGAAGAAATCATGTATGTAAGAGATTCTCACATACTATCCGTGGGCTGGATTCCTGCCATCACCGCTCTGCAGGCTCTTGACACTCATCTGTATGGATGCAGATACTACAGACCAAGAGATTAAGTCACTGGGGAGTTCTGGGAATTGATGGCTCAAGCCTCTTATAAATATTGTATTACCATTACCCTCATTCCCTTTTCTCTTGTTTATTTCACTCCAATTACTGTGCATTTGCACTATTACAGTGATCAAGGTGAGCCTCCAGCACGTGTTTAGTCCTATGCTTCCCCTTACTCCAGCTGAATCAGAGGATCATTAAGACCCAAAAGAAACTTGAGAACGTAACTAGTTCTTGACATTAACTTACAATAAATTTTTAAAGAGAGAGTATCTAAATTAGCTAGTTCTGCCTACCTATTTTTAGAAATTATATAAATTTTCTTTTTTTGTAGTGAAATCCCTCCCACTGTAATGTTTAAGATGAAGGGTTTTTTTTCTTTCAGTTTAGTACAAAACTGTAACAATACAGAAAAAAAAAGTAAAATTTTCAGTAAACCTGCAGTATTTAACATATTTTGGGGTATTTTCTTCTAGACATGTTTCTGTAGATATGCACATATATATTCATATACATATGCAGTATGCTTTTTTATTTACATGTGTGACATCTACTGTACATCCAGTTCTACGTATTTTCTCCCACTTATTATATAGTGAACATTTTCCTATGTCACTGAATATATTTTGTAATATTTCACACTATCAACACAACCATTGCTCTGCTATTGAGCTTTAATACTGTTTCTATATGTTTGTGATTATATATAATGTAATGAGCATCTTCATTAATACAGCAATTTTAATCATTTCTTCTTATTCTCTATTTCTCTTTTCTGGGAACATTCTGGATTCTGATACTCAGAACTCATATTCTGTAAATGTTCACTCTTTTCAAATAAGTGCCAGTCTAGTTAGTAGTAATGATCTTTCATCTACAGAGAGCTGTACTTGTAGAAAATTGCAAAGCTGATTAGGCTACAATTTTTCCTCGGTTAAGCATAATCTTATCAGAAATAATTGTAGTTAATGCCTTTAGGTTGTTTTAAGCAAAAACTAAATATTACAAATGAATGCTACTGAAGAATTTTACATGTATTTTAGATACTACATATAAGAACTCTTGAATTAATACATAAGATGAACTTAATATTTAGCATGATAGAAAATTCTGAAGCAATGGTGTAGTTCAAAGTAAATGGTTGCTCTCAGACACCTTCATTCTCCCCTAAAGGAAACAAGAAGTAAAAATAAAAGTCTCTTCTGAAGAAAAAAAGACTCAAAGAGAAACAAAAGGACCATTGCTTTTTAAAACCATGTTTACTTTTACTTAATCATGATTTATATTTTCAATGTTAAAAAAAGAACTAATTTACATTCTCTGCAAATTGTTAGATAAAAAATTTAGTTTAACCCTGCTATCTTTATTGACTTATTTTATAGGGAGGGAGCTGGGAAAGACTGGATCAGAAGATTTATAACTTTCGGCAGTTTGCTTATGCTTTCTTAGTATCCTCATCTGTGCAATGGTTGTTAAAAGAATTGAATGCAAAACACCTAAAAAGTGCTTGACACATAACTGAATTTAGATAATGCTAGTTCGTTTTGTTCCCACTCTTAAATGATAATGACAGATTATTTCAGGAGGTGAGTTTTTAAAATGATTTCTCTCCTTTAAATAAATTCATCAACTAATATATAAAAAAATAAAACTGAGCTAGTAGGTGAATTATTACTATTTTTCCATAAAATTATAAACTTACAGGCAATTTGAGAGATGATTACTAATATACAACAAGCAGAAATGAAGTTAAAACTATAAAGTTAAGCAATTCTGATATCCCCAGGGTTATCCTAATTTCTTTGTGAATAGTGAGTTGGTCAAAAATAATTAAAACATTGACTTAAATGACTTAAATTTGTATAGCAATTTATAGTCTCAAATATTATCATATTTAATTGGTTTGATTCTCACACAGGCAATATCACAGAAGCCCATGGAAGGTGAGTGACTGGCCCAAGGCCAAACTAAATTAATTAATAATAAAGCTAGAATAAAGATAACACGTTATTTCTGTCTCTCAGTCCTATTAACCATCAGGTAAAGAGAGAAGAGAAATATCTAAACTAAAAGTGATAGATTATCTAAAAGTTAATGGAAGGGAAAATATTAAAAATTGTACTCCTAAATGGGATTTCATAGTAAAAAACAATAATTGAAAATAAATGAGACATGTATACATCTTAAAAACTAGAAAATATCAAAATTAGTCAAAAGATGTTAAGAAGCAGACATTAATAAAGACAGAAGCAAATATTAGTGGAATAGAGTAAAGCAAGCATATATAAAAAGAGATGAAACAGCTACTTAAAATCTATTAAACAGACAAATGTAACCACCAAATCAGCCAACCTGATTAAAGAAACATTAAACAAGAACAAATATAAAACATCTGAGTTCTGACTTTCAAAAATAGCATCCCAACTACTACTCAACTTCTGAAAAGTTAGCATGTACTTAGCATGCTAAGTACCTAGTAACAGGTAACATGCTAAGTACCTAGAACAAGGACCTAGTAACAGTGCCAATTTGTTTTGCTAGGCCTGCTGTAATAAAGTACTACAAACTAGATGGCTTAAACAACAAAAATTTATCCTGTCACAGTCTTGAAAGCTAGAATTCTGAATTCAAGGTGTCAGAGGAGTGGGTTACCTTCTGAGAGCTCAGAGGAAAGGATCTGTTTCAGGTGCCTCTCCTTGGCTGGCAGACAGATGTCTTTTCCCTGTGTCTCTATAAAGTCTCCCCTCCATACCAGTCTGCATCCAGATTGCTCAGTTTTTATAAAGACTCCTGACATATTGGATGAACACCCACCCTAGCAACCTCATCTTAACTTGATTACCTCTGGAAAGAATCTACCTCCAAATAACATCTCATTTTGAGAAACTGGGCATTAGTATCTTCAAAATATGAATGGAGGACTGGGAAGAGACATAATTCAAACCATCACAAATGTCTTTTATCTTGGATTCATCAGTCATTCACTTTTATAAGGTTTTTTCCTAATAAAACTATGAAAGAGCCACACTCTTTTAAATGCTTTTAAATGCTATGTAATTTTAGAGCTAGGATGGACAATAGAAATCTACTCTCACCATACCTTTATGCTTTTATTAAGGCAACAGACTCACTGATATTGGGCAACTTTTAGTTCAGTTCAGTTACTCAGTGGTGTCCAACTCGTTGTGACTCCATGGACTGCAGTATGACAGGCTACCCTATCTATCACCAACTCCTGGAGCTTGCTCAAACTCATGTCCATCGAGTCGGTGATGCCATCCAACCATCTCATCCTCTGTTGTCCCCTTCTCCTGTCTTAAATCTTTCCCAGCATCAGAGTCTTTTCCAATGAGTCAGTTCTTTGTATCAGGTGGCCAAAATATTGGACTTTCAGCCTCAGCATCAGTCAGTCCTTCCAATGAATATTCATGACTGATTTCCTTTAGGATGGACTAGTTGGATCTTCTTGCTGTCCAAGGGACTCTCAAGAGTCTTCGACAACAACACAGTTCAAAAGCAACTTTTCTTCAGTGCTCAGCTTTCCTTATAGTCCACCTCTCATATCCATACATGACTACTGGAAAAACCATAGCTTTGACTAGGTGGACCTTTGTTAGCAAAGTAATGTCTCTGCTTTTTAATATGCTATCTAGGTTGGTCCTAGCTTTTCTTCCAAGGAGCAAGCGTCTTTTAATTTCATGGCTATCATCACCGTCTGCAGTGATTTTGGAGCCCCCAAGATAAAGTCTCTCACCATTTCCATTGTTTCCCCATCTATTTCCCATGAAGTGATGGGGCCAGATACCGTGACCTTAGTTTTCTGAATGTTGAGTTTTAAGCTAACTTTTTCACTCTCCTCTTTCACCATCAAGAGACTCTTTAGTTCCTCTTTGCTTTCTGCTATAAAGGTGGTGTCATCTGAATATCTGATGTTATTGATATTTCTCCTGGCAATCTTGATTCCAGCTTGTGCTTCATCCAGCCTGGCATTTCGCATGATATACTCTGCATATAAGTTAAATAAGCAGAGTGACAACATACAGCCTTGATGTATCCTTTCCCATTTGGAACCAGTCTGTTCTTCCATGTCCGGCTCTAACTGTTGCTTCTTGCTGCTGCTGCTAAGTTGCTTCAGTTGTGTCCGACTCTGTGCGACCCGTCAGACGGCAGCCCACCAGGCTCCCCCATCCCTGGGATTCTCCAGGCAAGAACACTGGAGTGGGTTGCCATTTCCTTTTCCAGTGCATGAAAGTGAAAGTGAAGTTGCTCAGTCATGTCCGGGTCTTTGCAACCCCATAGACTGCAGCCTACCAGGCTCCTCCGTCCATGGGATTTTCCAGGCAAGAGTACTGGAAAATCCCATGGACGGAGCTTCTTAACCTGCATACAAATTTCTCAGGAGGCAGGTAAGGTGGTCTGGTATTCCCATCTCTTTAAGAATTTTCCATAGTTGTGATCCACACAAAGGCTTTGGCCTAATCAATAAATCAGAAATAAACATTTTTCTGAACTCTTTTGCTTTTTCAATGATCCAGTGGATGTTAAATTGATATCTGGCTCCTCTGCCTTCTCTTAATCCAGCTTAAACATCTGGAGGTTCTCTGTTCATGTACTATTGAAGCCTGACTTGGAGAATTTTGAGCTTTACTTTGCTAGCATGTGAGATGAGTGCAATAGTGCAGTAGTTTGAACATTCTTTGGCATTGCCTTTTTTTGAGATTGGAATCTCAAAAAACTGAAAAACTGGAAAACTGACCTTTTCCAGTCCTGTGACCATTGCTGAGTTTTCCAAATTTGCTGGCATATTGAGTGCAGCACTTTCACAGCATCATCTTTTAGAATTTGATATAGCTCAACTGGAATTCCATCACCTCCATTACTTTTATAACTGGTCACTTTACAGTGGCTAATTTCACAACTAGTGACCAGCTTTACAACTGGCAGCTTAACAGCTAGTCAGTTTCATCCTGGTTATTTTATCATTTCTTTCAAATCCTTCACACCACTGGAGGCTTATAGAGACCCCACTCAGTACTGGGCCAGAGGTTGGAGTCTTATTGGAGATGTGGTGCTGCTGTGTATTTATCCTTCTTAGTATCATGCCCTCCTATCAAGCATTACTTGCTTTGGGTCTCGTCAGATGAGCATGCACCTTTGCTTCTGGCTTTTTCTCTTCTGCCTTCACAAAGAGCCATTGAGATATGTATGCAATTTGGTGTTTCAGTTTTTAAAAGTTCCTGTGGGGATAAACTATCACAGAGGCATTCATAGATAGCTTTACTCATTTAGACAATACCCAGGGTTTATTGTAATTGATTTGGAATCAAAGGTAGCTTGCTTGCTTTACAGAAATACATTATTACCACAAACATTTAAGAGTCCTCCAGTATTGCTATTCTTATTAAATTGCTGTTTACTTAGAGGTGAAATGGTCAGTCTTTAGACCAAAGATACTTGAGTCAGTGAATCTCTGGTAGTCCCAGATATATGTGTTTTTAGCAGACATCCTGGGTGGTTCTTTAGGTTTTTCCACACCACATTTTGAATAACAACAACAAAAACCTGCTTTAAATCAACTTATTATTCATTAATTTGTAAATAGCTTCTCCCAAGAGTAATTGTTTTATTTCCAAATAATATCACATTTTATCAAACCTCAGATTTTCTTAATTTTTTGACTGTACTCCTTGGCATGTGGAATTTCCCCAACTGCAAATGGAACCTATGTCTCTTGCAGTGGAAGCATGGAGTCTTACCTACTGGACCACCACGGAATTCTAGATTGTCCATTCACATCATTACTTTATGTATCACTAGGAAAGGACAAAAAATTTTTTTTATAACTAAGGACTTTATTTCAAACAAAAATAAAAAATTGAGAGCTATCTCCCTGGGTGTGGGGGAAGGGATCAGGGCAAGGAATTCCTGAGGCTAGGCTAGTACCCTCAGACTGGAGGGGCCATGATCAATCCCTTCCTCACTCTTCTGGGATGGGGGACCTCAGCAAGGGCGGGGCCCTATGCCAAAGCCCACCTACCCAGGGGAACTCGGGCTAGGGGCTCAGTCCCTGGGAGGGGATAGTCAGGCCGCAGCATGGCCAAAGGCCAGCCACAGGATCAAGTCCTCAGTACCAAGAACCTCCTCTCTTCTCCTTCCTGGCACCCAGAATACATGCAGAGATGGCCTGTGGAAAGGTCCTCTCGGACCCTGGTGGGGAGAAGCGAGGCCCCAGCGTCCCTCACGTTTATCACTTCTGTGCTCTCGAGGGCAGGGAGTCCTGGAGTCCATCAGGTGGTAATACTGAGACAGCTGGGGTGGCGGCAAGAAAGCCCCAGTCGAGTCTGGACCCTGCGGCTGGCTCTCCCCACCCGCCCTGGCAAGCTCTGTGGTTACCACATGAGCCTTTGTATGTCCTGCTTTCCATTGCCCTTGGTGGATGGCCGTGGGGGTGGGCATTCCTGGCTTAGGGTTTCTCCAAGGGCCTTCCCAGGCAGGCTCCCTGAACCCCCCATCATGCTGGGGCCTGAGGAGGAGGGCGTCGCATGATGCCGTTGGTGAGACACTGGAAGCCGTCATAGAGTTTGGAGGTGAGAGACCGCACGCCGCCGTCCAGCATCTGCTCCACCAGCAGCTGGAGCCGCTCCTCAGTCATGCTATGTGGAACCTCTCCTTGAGGTTGCGGATGGTGCCGGAGCCATGGAAGCAAGGAAGCTGAGAACCTTGCTGCGTGGTCTCTACGATCTGCACCACCTTAGCTGTGTTTCCGAGCCGCAGTCAGCCCCTGCACTATCCACATCCTGCAACAGTTGAACATGTCGCCATCCAGGCCACCCATCACATCCACAAGCTCTGTGGTCAGCTTAAAGGCCAAAGTCTCAAAGCCCAGGTTTCAGGGTGAGCTGGATAGGATGAAGCCAAAGTCGACGTGGATGATGTGGCCTTCTGCGTCCAACAGGATGTTCCCACTGTGTCTGTCCTTGACCTGCCACAGGTAGCAGACCGCGCAGTAGCCTGTACAACTCTGCACAGAATTGGGCTGGGATCTGAGGAATGCCTCTGTGGTGTAACTGGCATGCTCCTGTAGGAAGTCATCGAGCAGGGAGAGCTGTGACTGCTTCTTCAGCTGGTGTATGGATACAGCGTTGACCACTGGTTCAGTCAAGCTGCTGTCGGCCGAAATCACGAGAATCTTACAAGGCTTGATCCACAGGGGTACTCGCTCCTGTTCCCAAATGGACTGCAGTTGCTTCTAACACCTGGAAGGCCAATAGCTCCTGCCGAGGGTCATCCCCACACTTGACAGTGACTGACAGGAGCCTCCAGTTGGGGAGATGGCCATGGGGGAACCCTCTCTAATGCACCACCCTTTCTCCTGCCACGGCTCTTTGAGAGCAACTGCAGAAGGGTCTTCTGGGTCTCGTTTGAAGGCTGTGGGGGTGTGAGCCAGCTGCTCCGAATGGCGCCGGGCGCCATCGGATGCCACCTGCTGCAGTGAACACAGACTCCCTGCTTTCCTGGCTGGTTATGCTGTCCACAGAGAGCTGGGAGATGTTGTCACAGATGTTGGTGTGCACTTCAGGGAGCTCCACTCGCAGCTCACTTGTGTCATCCACCGGCCAAGCCTCGTCATCGTTGTCATAGTTGGGCACAGTGCTGAAGCTGCCTGCCCGCTGCTTGTGGGTGATGCCGCGTTCAGGCAGGTTCTCTACAGACTGGGTGCTCGAATTTGGTTCTCGGAGATCTGAGCAGAGACCCTAGTGGTGTCAAAGTTTTCACATTCGAGGACCTCTACATAGATCAGGTAGGGAGCCTTGTCCTTATAGTTGAGGATGACAGCCTGGGTGTGGGGCACACGGACCATGTGGTGGTCAAAGCCAGCAGGGGGCAGCCAGACTCGGGCGGGGAGTTTGTGGTCGAGCAGGGAGAGCTCTGAGATCCGCCGCTGTGTCTTCTGCTCCTTGATGGGGAGCGTGGCCAGCCCCTTGCCCATCGCCATCAGCAACTTGATGGATTCTCACTCAGGAGCCAGTCTAACAGGGGAACTGAATGAATTATCAATACTCTCAGTGCTGGAGGAGAGCTCTTCGTCCTCATCCTCCACTTTAGGGTGGCTGGCTGTTCGTTTCAGGTTGCTGCTGAGACTTATGTTGGCGGTGGCATCTGACTTCGAGCGCTGGTGGGTCCTTTTAGAGGGAGACAGCCCTGTGTCAGAGACTGGGCTCAAGGAGGGCAGCTCCGTCTTTTGGTGAGTGGGCTTCAGCTCATCTGAGAGGATCGGCCTCCGTAGCTTGGTCCCACAGGAGTGTCGGTGAGTGGAAATGTGCATGTCTGAAGAGTAGGCCCCCAGCAATGGCAACTGTCAATAAACTATGATGCAGAGCTTTAAAGAGATTCCTAGGGACCTGTGAATTATTCACACCAGCAAATCACATTTAAATTTCTGTTCAGAGGGATTTGGTGATTCCGTCTAGCTTCAGCTGCATTTCTGGGCCTGTGATAGGCAAAACTTGACATGTACCATAGTTTCTTCCACTAGTGATTACTCTTCTTATATCCTCTAATGGCATGGAATGCTACTTTCCAAGAAAGTCTTAATTTGCTGTCATTTCTCCAGTAATTAACATCTGATTCACCAACAACAAGTACACACACCACACCTGTTTGTATTCATCTTTGCATGCAGTGACTTATTTTTAAAATCATAGTGTGCTTTTTAAAGCATTGGTTTAAAAAATTATTTTTAAATGGCAAACAACATTTGATATCATTCAAAAATGATAGGACTCAACTGAAGAGACAATATGAACAGCTGAGGCCAAGTCCATGCAGACACTGACATGCATGTTGTAGGCGCTGCCCTCTGCATAGCTTCTCCAAGTTGTGATTAATTATAGACACATCCTGATTCAGAGCTGTGAAAATGTGAGGGTGAAGACTTAGAATCTAGGTAATACAATAATAAACAATTTACACTGGAAACGTCTTCATGCTAGATTATAGGATAACAAAATGAGCTAAAGCAGTGGTTCTCAAAGTGTGGTCCCAGGACTAGAAACTTTAGCATCGCCTGAGAATTTGTTATAATATAAATTCTCAGGCCCCACCCTAGACAGACTGAATCAGAAACTCCAGGGCTTGGGTCCAGCAGTCTGTTTTAACAAGCCCTTCAGGGGATTCTGATGTCACTCAAGTGTGACAGCCACTAGGTAAAAGTGAATGGGGTGTCAAGGGCAGGGAGAGAGGCTTCCTTCCACATTTATAGAAAAACATTTATTAATATAAACATACACACATGCATACACCTGTCCCTCTTGAAACTTGGTTTATCCCACATGAGAATTTATATGCATAATCCTGCAGGTCGCTACGTCCTAATATATGTATTTCATATATGCAGGGCCTGCATTTTACAATGGCCGAAGAGCCCCAGATGTTGGTCTGTTGTGCCATATCATCCTTGACCACCTCTCCTTTTGTTCTCTTTGCTCCTAGATTTGTTTCCCATTTTCCTCTTTCTCAGGCTCTCATTTTTCTTAAACTTTTCAGCCTATTTTGATAAAAATAAAAGTAGCTGATCATGTAAAATTTGAATCCCCAAATTATCTTTAATAGGGAAATACAGAAACATGAATGAATGCCAGGAAAACTTTACTGCTCAAGGATCTGGATCCCAGGGAGGTACACCTAGTTTAATTTCTGTCCACTGTCATTATAATATGTAAAAAGAAATATCTGCTGCACATAATTTAAAAACAATTGCTAAAATATGTAATATTTGGATGTATCATTTTATTTTCTACTTCAAAAACATAGTCTCAGAAAGCACATTCAACTTACTGGCTTTAGTGTTAGCTGGCATGCCATGTATTCTTCCTTTGAGGTCAGACAGATTTTTCTCCTTTTAAATTGTTAATTCACAGGCAGTAGAAACATACAAAGAAATGAGATATTCCTTTGTTAAATATGCACTGCAATATCCTTATTGCTTTAAAACTGTAAGGTTTGTTCTCTCAAGAGAAACCTATTTCAGAAATAATTATCTTTGTATTGGAATCAAACAAATAATCCTTTGTGAAACTGAAATCTCATTGGAAGCTCAAGCTCATAACACCAAATAATAAAAATATTTGCATTCTCTGATTCTTGATGAGTGATATGATTTTAAACACATGTATATTATACAGAGCTTATTTTGCAGGATTTCTTTTTAGTTTAGAGTTAAATGTATTTTAAATTAAAAAAAAAAGCATTGGGGGAAAATTGGGTAGTTAGATTTCTTTAAATATGATTTTATAAGCTTGTTTGCATGAGTTTCACTTGTTTTATTTGTTAATTTAGTAGAAAATGCTACTCGGAATTTTAAAGAAACAGCATGATCAATTCAAAATTTATATCTCCAACTCCAGTGAAATAACCTACTTTTCCATAATTTTTTTTGGCTCTGTGGGCTGAGGAGGCAGCATCTACTGACAGTCTCTGTATTGTTTGTTAGTTTCAACCAAGGTCCACAGTGAGTGAGTGGAGTCAGTCCAGTACTCCAAGAGGCTTAGGATACAAGGAAGAGTTTGTGAGGGCTCCCACTCTCACTGTAATAAAACCTGTGGCAGATTAACATACTTCTCAGCTCTTGATACCTTTATTATACAAAGTTTTCAGACTGGCTGAATTGACTACTGCTGAGAAACATGCTTCTAGGTAAGTAATAAGACTTACAAATGGTGTTTTTGTTTGAAAGTGATAGGAAATATATATGGAGGTATACTTGGTTTTAGCTGTAATTTTCCAGATTTGTACAGATTTCATATAGTGCTGAGCAATGCCGTGATTAGTATTATCTGTCATCCTAGGATTTGGGATGATGAGGTTTGGCAATTTAGAATAGTGTTGTAAATGTGTGTCTAAGTTAAGGAAGCAGCATGACTCACGTAACTGTATGTTTTTCCTTCTATTAAGATAAGCACAACATTTGGGGGTTTAATCAGTAGTTGTTATAGACAACAGAGTCTTCATGAACTGAGTGCTAACATGACTTCTGGTTTAAAAATATACTGGACTTCCATATGTTGTTAAAATGCTATGATGAGTCTTCTAGAAAGGGATGATTCTACATGATTATTTTATTAATGTTTAAAATATATGGAAAATGCCTAGATTGTCTGCTATAAAATTAGTTTTAAGTAATAGAACATTGAAAAGATAAAGTTTGTATGCTGCATCTGTTTAGTAGTGTTCATAATTATATCTTATATATTTTAAAATATAGCATTTGCATGCATTAGTCTTAAGAGAAATCTAGTAAAATCTTTCAAAGATCTGATATAGGAAGCTTTCTCAGAGGAGCATAATTAAGTTAGTAAGAATTTCTAACCTCTAAATTAGTAAGAATTTCATTGGTGGCTACATAAACATTTTAAAAATGTTTTATTGATAAAATACTTTATTGTCAAGTTAATATTATGAAATACTGGCTGAATTTTGTGGCTTGGGTTATTTCTTTGGAAAACAAACATTTTCCTAATAGAATATGTCAGTAAGTGTACAATGAGTAGAGGAATTTTCCAGTTAATAAAGGCTAAACAAACATCTGAAATCTCCAGGAAATTAAGCAAAAACATCTTTTATTGCAGTGGTTATACTTTGACCAGTTGCACACATTACTTCACATGTGAGAACAATTTCAGCCTTTGTTTTGGAGCTTCTCATCACTATATAAGGATGTTTGATTATCCATTTGGTACATAGTAAGCATAATCATAGTAGTTTAAAAGATAAATTATATTTCTCCTTTGTTATCTGTGTGTTTAAATTATTTAATTAGGTCAGTCTGCATGGAGAAGCTTATAATTGATGATGTATATTTAGGTCAATTTTTGCTATAATTTCAAGCCTATTTATTATTCTACTTGGTAACAGTGTACTGTTATAAAAAATTACTGGTCTAGGAATTAGGAGACCTAAATTTGAGTTCTGGTTCATTAACATGGCTCCTAATCACTGTGTATCCTCCTCCATAAAATAATTTCTTAAAGCCTGACTGTTTTTTTTGCAATTCCATTTCTGCCTTTCTAGTTTTCATAATCCTGTCTTGTCAGAGACTCTAATACAAAATGTAAAGTATGCTGAAAAATTTAAACAAAGACCGCCCCATGCCATGAATAGGGAATGGGTGATACAGACAATTTAGGACAATAGTCCCGGCCTCTGGGAAGTGTACCTGTGCTTCTGTGAAATAGCCGCCATTTTGTTTGTCATTTACAAGAGTAAACATATACACAAGTATGAAAAATACAAAGTCAGAAAATTCTAACCAATACCTGTCTTAAAGACTTAAAAAAAAAAGATACTTCATTTGAAATCATCTGCATGAGTAGCTTCTCGCATGCAAAAATCTCAAAACGTATTATACAGCATATTTATTACCTCTTCACTTGCCCAAGATTCCTCCATTTGATTGGAATTAAGTTTGCAGACATGAATCTTTCTGTCATTTCACTGAGATAATTTCACTGTGGCTAAAGTAGCAAAGCATGAGCTTCAGATGGCAGAAGTTTGACTTCTTCCTTCACTTGGTAGGCAGTTCAAGGAAAATCATCCATCCTTTCTGAACTCATTTCCTCTTTAAATGACAATACAAATGTTTATCTCATAGGATTGCTGGAAGAATTAAATCAGTAATGTTTATAAAGGATCGAGTATAGCATTTAAGCATTTAATTTGGCAACCAATAAATAGTAGATAATTATTATTATTGTCTTATTAAATTATCAACCATTGATTTCTATTTAGATTCACCATACTGTCTAGGATTGCTGACTATATAGGTTTTATATAGTTATTTACTGCAGTGTTCCAACAAGACGAGTGAATTATTTTCCTGTGTGAATGTAGAGTCAACCAGAGCTCACTCTAAATTATAGTTGTGAGCTATAATTACTTCAATGGTTAAGACCATTTTGGCCTCTGGGAGTGAAAAGTTATATTTGACAGTGCATGTGAAAGAAGTATTTGTGAATTCATCTCTGTCTTCTATTCATACCTGGGTTAAAATGAGCCATGGTGTCGAGTGGTTTCTTTGGAATGTTACACAAACTTTCTTGTTCCTGGACACGTAGCAGTTGGGAATATGCAAACAGGCCTGAATGGGACCAAAGAGAAAATTCTTGTCAGGCAGGAAACCTAATGTTTACACATTAATCAATAAGGTGACGGTCACTAAGGTGGCTATGACTAAGATTTCTTGTTCATCATGAATGGAAGCTCGCATCTCTTCTTAAGGTCCTTACTTCATGTTAACATGTTCCACAGAACTACACTGAAGCTCAGTGATGACGCAGGCATTCCGGCACCCGAGGCTGTCTGTCTCCCCTCCTCTCCCCGACTCCCCCACCCCCGCCCCCTGCTCCAGTAGGGAGGGCCCTTACACTCACCTTTCCCCTATCAGGCTGGCTTTCTACTTTTCTTTTTTAAAAATTTTTTTTTAGTTGGAGGCTAATTACTTTACAGTATGGTGGTGGTTTTCACCATGCATCGACATGAATCAGCCACGGGTGTACAGGTGTTCCCCCATCCTGAACCCCCACCCACAACCCTCCCTACCCCATCCCTCTGGGTTGTCCCAGAACCATCAGCTTTGAGTGCCCTGCTTCATGCATCAGACCTGACTGGTCATCCATTTTACGTATGGTAATATACACGTTTCAGTGCTATTCCCTCATATCGTCACACCCTTGCCTTTTCCCACATAGTCAAAAAGTCTGTTCTTTACATCTGTGTTTCTTTTGCTGTCTTGCATATAGGGTTGCCATTACCATCTTTCTAAATTCCATATATATGGTATTTCTGTTTCTGACTTACTTCACTCTGTATAATAGGCTTCAGTTTCATCCACCTCATTAGAACTGACTCGAATATGTTCTTCTTTATAGCTAAGTAATATTCCATTGTGTATATTTACCACAACTTCTTTATCCATTTGTCTGCCAGTGGACATCTAGGTTGCCTCCATGTTCAAGCTATCATAAACAGTGCTGCAGTGAACATTGAGGTACATGTGTCTCTTTCACTTCTTGTTTCCTCAGTGTGTATCCCCAGCAGTGAAATTTATTGGGTTGTATGGCAGTTCTGTTTCCAGTTTTTAAAGAATCTCCACACTGTTCTCCATAGTGGCTGTACTAGTTTGCATTCCCACTGACAGTGTAGGAGGGCTCCCTTTTCTCCACACCCTCTCCAGCATTTATTGTTTGTAGACTTTTTAAAGGTGGCCATTCTGACCTACATGAGATGGTACCTCATTGTAGTCTTGATTTGCATTTCTTTGTTAATGAGTGATGTTGAGCATCTTTTCCTGTTTGTTGGCCATTCGTATGTCTTCTTTGGAGAAATGTCTGTTTAGTTCTTTGGCCCATTCTTTGATTGGGTCATTTATTTTTCTTGTATTGAGCTGCTGCTTGTATATTTTGGAGATTAATTCTTTGTCAGTTGTTTCATTTGCTATTATTTTCTCGCATTCTGAAGGCTGCCTTTACACCTTGCTTTATACCTTCCTTCATTGTGCAAAAGGTTTTAAGTTTAATTAGGTCCTGTTTGTTTATTTTTGAGTTTAGTTCAACATTACTCTGGGAGGTGAGTTATAGAGGATCTTGCTGTTATTTATGTCAGAGAGTGTTCTGCCTATGTTTTCCTCTAAATTTTATAGATTCTGGTCTTACATTTAGACCTTTAATACATTTTGAGTTTGTTTTTGTGTATGGCGTTAGAAAGTTTTCTAGTTTCATTCCTTTCCAGGTGGCTGACCAGTTTTCCCAGCAACACTTGTTAAAGGGATTGTCTTTTCTCCATTGTATACTTTGGCTTTCTGTTCTTCTATTCACATTAACGTACAAATGGCTCAACATAGTCTATGAGTTTGCATTTTAACTCACTGAAAAACTTCAAGCTAAAAATGTAAAACCCTAACCCCATGCAATGCTAAGTAATAGCTAGTGGGTTGAAAGATTTGGGATAAACAGACATAACCTCTAGATTAAGCATTCTCATTGCTCACCAAGGGGCAAAAATTCATTCTCAGAAGCAAACAAGTAAAAAAAGATTGTACTACTTTTATGAAGTATTAATATAGTGCATAAACAGACATGCAGTATATCTGTGGCATTAAAATTTCATGAATCACCCCATTAAAGACAACATTGTGAAGAAAACTCATTAAACAGGAGGAAAATGAAAAAAAAGGCTTGAGAAACAGTGCTCTAGGTGAAGATCTCAAAGGACTCCAAAAGTCTATAGAGTGTGAATTTTACTGTATTGTTTTTCTTTTCTTTTTAGTATAATGCAACTTATGTCTGGCTTAGTTTAGTTTAGTTGCTCAGTCATATTCCAGTCTTTGAAACCCCATGGACTACAGCACTCCAGGCTTCCTATCCATCACCAACTCCCAGAGCTTGCTCAAACTCATGCCCATGAAGTTGGTGATGCCATCTAATCATCTTATCCTCTGTCATCCCCTTCTCTTCCTGCCTTCAATCTTTTCCAGCATCAGAGTATTTTCTAATGACTCAGCTCTTTGTGTCAAGTGGTCAAAGTATTGGAGCTTCAGCTTTAGCATCAGGCCTTCCGATGAATATTCAGGATTGATTTTCTTTAGGATTAACTGGTTGGATCTCCTTGAAGTTCAAGGGACTCTCAAGAGTCTTTTCCAACACCACAGTTCAAAAGCATCAATTCTTCAGTGATCAGCTTTCTTTATGGTCCAACTCTCGTATCCATACATGACTACTAGAAAAACCAGAGCTTTGACTATATGGACCTTTGTTGGCGAAGTCTGGCTTAGTACTTATATTTGAAACTAGTATTTATGTTCTAGTAAATCAAATATGGTTATTTGTTGTAGCTTTTATTCTTTTAATTTTGACCCAGAAAATGAAGAGGAAATGAAAAGAACAAAATTTGCTTGGATTTGAATTCCAGGTCCATCTCTTCTTTGTTCTATGACCCTTGGCAAATTGCATACCCTCTTTAAGCCTCAGTTTCCTTGTCTTTGAGCTTCCCTGGTGGCTCAAACTGGAAAGAACCTGCCCGCAATGCAGGAGACCTGGGTTCAATCCCTGGATTGGGAAGATCCCCTGGAGAAGGGAATGGCTACCCACTCTAGTACTCTTGCCTGGAGAATCCCATGGACAGAGGAGCCTGGTGGGCTCCAGTCCATGGGGTCACAATGAGTCAGACATGACTGAGTGACTGACACTCTCACTTCCTTTGTCTTTAGCTAACTTGAAGTACAATGCCCACCTTGTGGAATTCCAGTATGATAAGAATTAATCGAATTAATGTACATAAAACCTTCAGCACATTGCCTAGGGATTAAATGCATGCCAATTAGTAGCTGTAAGTTTATGTGTTGTGCCTTTTATGTCAATAACTGTCTTTTAAAATTATTATAGAAAGTAATTTTTAAATTTGGGAGATAGAACTATCATCATCCATAAAATGATATTTTTATCATTTGTCTTTTAACATTTGTCTTTCTGGGACAAATGTTAATACTATCTATATATATGGAATTTAGAAAGATGGTAGCAATAACCCTGTATGCGAGACAGCAAAAGAGACACAGATGTATAGAGCAGTCTTTTGGATTCTGTGGGAGAGGGAGAGGTAGAGGTAGAGGTGGGATAATTTGGGAGAATGGCATTGAAACGTGTATAATATCATAAGAAACAAACTGCCAGTCCAGGTTCGATGCAGGCCAGGTTCGATGCAGGATACAGGATGCTTGGGGCTGGTGCACTGGGACGACCCAGAGGGATGGTATGGGGAGGGAGGTGGGAGAGGGGGTTCAGGATGGGGAACACGTGTATACCCGTGCCGGATTCATGTTGATGTATGGCAAAACCAATACAATGTTGTAAAGTAATTAGCCTCCAATTAAAATAAATAAATTTAAATTTAAAAAAAGTAAAATCTATGAGATGAAGAATTCTTCAAGCCAAAAAAAAGCTAAACTTCTGGTTTTCCTTTAAACCAGTGACCACACCCATTGACATAAATCCAAATGAAATAAAATCTAAATTAAACTGTTTTTCTGTTTTACTCAAAGGCAGTCCTTTGCTAAACTAAACGTTAACATCTCTAGATACTAATATAGTCTATTAAATGTAGAATGATTCACCACTCTGTCAGTTCTATTGAAATATGTTTTCTTTTAAATACTACATTGGACTTACTCAGATGTAAAGTCATTGTTTTATTTCCACTAATACCAGTAGAACTCAGTATATTTGGAATTCAGGTCTGTTTGTGATTTCATTTTTATGTGGAATATCATCATTTCCTTTCTCTATGTGGTATTTGCTTTTAAGTATTCATTAACATGTATGGAATTATAGGATAGAGTAGTTAGTTGACAGGATATAGAATCAGCCAGTGAGAGTCAAACTTGAGAATTCATGCAGTGTTGAGAGAATTTCTGCATTGGTATAGCTCAGCGGAAGATTTTTGTTTCCTTTAAAGGAGGATCTACAATCCATTCTCTGTCCTTTCTCTCTTCTCTCTGTTCTCTCTTTCCAAAGTAGAGATGTCCTGCTTTTGTGACCTGTTAAAATTTTCACCTGCTGACCTTATTCCCAGTTTACCTTGCTTTTATGTTGCAAGACTAATACTCACCTCTACAGATGGACAGCCGATGGAGAAGGAAGAAGGCTATCATTGTACAGATCGTGATATGGTGAGATAGGCTATATGAGCAATTTGGGAATGCATGTACAGTCCCCCTTGCCTTTCAGGTTAACTTCTTTTAAGATGAGGCTGGGTCAAAGATCCCCTGGAGAAGGGACATGCTACACACTTCAGTATTCTTGGGCTTCCCTTATGGCTCAGCTGGTAAAGAATCTGCCTGCAGTGTGGGAGACCTGTGTTCGATGATCCCCTGGAGAAGGGAAAGGCTACCCACACCAGTATTCTGGCCTGAAGAATTCCATGAATGTATAGCCCATGGGGTTGCAAAAAGTCAGACACGACTGAGCAACTTTCACTTTCACTTTCTTTTAAGGTAATTGATCTTGTCACTCATGTTTCCACTTTTCTGTGAGAGAAGTCCTCTAATACAAAACAGTCATGTAGCAATGTTTTCCATTCCAGACTCTGGCTTTGTAATTCTTGGCTTTGACAGCAGAAAACACAAATGTGAGGATCAGAGAATGCTTTAGGTAGACATCATGTTTATCTGACAGAGATAGTCCACTAGCAGTGGAATTCAGAGAACACTGAGGATACAATTATGTAAGAGTCTTCCTAGCTTTCCAGGGAGCTAAAGAGAACAGGTAGGCAAACACCATATTTCAAAAGCATATGACAAATCAAAGAGCCTTATTTAAAATATATTGGGTCAGATTCTGATGCTTTAAAAATCATATTCCTAGGAGGATTTTGGAAGAAGCTTTGATTTTAAAAAGCCATTAGGCTTCAAAGTTGATTTAAGAATACATATATAACAGCATGGAAGTTCTGGTGCCCAACAGATATTCTCTAATCCATGTAGAATTATCTTAAGTCTACTTACTGACATTCCAATGGAAGAGTCTGAGAGTTATCAAGACAGTAGGAGGCAAATATTTTGGCAGAAATGGTGAGATCTTAATATAGCCCTTTTGAGGAGTGACTAGTGAAATTTCCCCAAACCTAGACTTCTAAAAGTGTCATCCCCAAGAAGTTAGAATAATCTTCACATATTTGGAACCACAGCATCATGAGGAATTAAAAAGGCATTTTCATGATCTCTGTTTCAGATAAGAGAGCCAAAGTGACTTAACCAAGATGTTTCATCCAAGAAAGGTGCAGTTAGAGCTCAATCCAGTCCTTCTTCCCATCCACTTTCTATGCTTACTATTAACTATGTTCCAACTAGGGCAGGTAAGAGCCCTCACCCAAGGCTTCAGTCCACCTATGGTGGGAGGTCATGAAATGCCCCTTACTTCATCCCTTACATCACCAAATCCAAGGTCTTCCTCTGTAATCTGCTTGAAATTTAGCTGAACCAGATCCATTATATTTCTCTGTTAAAACTCTCTTTGTTTCCTCTTACTCATGTTCATTTCTCTGTTTCTTTCCATGGAAATATTTCAAAATAACTTGGAGAATCATCATCAATTATTTTCCGTCCCTTCAGGAAGGTTAAAGTGGCCTTGGCCAATGTGGGGAAGTCACACAGGCCAGTCTGGATTTGTTCACTAGCAGGGATATTGTTGAAATGACATAATGCTTGCCTTGCTGATCACATGTTGTCTCTTGAGCCTTTTGGGATACTTTCATGTGGTAGGTGGAAATAGAGACAGTTGGCTTTGATAATTGACTTGTGCCAAATATATTTGATCTAAGTCTCATGCAAAGGAAGACGGACCATAGTGTATCAAGAAATTCTGATTGAACACTGAAAGTGTAATCAACTGGTATTTTCAAAAAGAATTGAGCAAGGACCTGTTTCAGCAGGAGTGGCAAAGGTTTAAGGAGTCAACAGTAGATGTCAGGGTTCCTGCTATTAGTGTCTGCATTCTTGAAGAGGAAGGGGAGGTAATGGAGGTGTCTAAATTTGGAGACAGAAAGGGAGACTGCTCAGTTAGAGTGGTGAGCATAGAAGGAAGCCGCTGCTAGAAAGCATGCAAGGAAAGAATACTCCAGTGTCTCCAGTGTCTGACTCTCTTTTTCCCACACAGAATGGGCAACAAATAGAGAAAAGATCTGGAAGCACAGAACAAGCGGTACATATGGTCTTCTGAACTCATTTCGGAACATCTTCCCTTCCCACTATTTAATTAAAACAGCAGTGTATGGGAATTTTCCTTTACTGTATCATATTCCTCTGTGTTTTTAATGTTCTAGACATTGATTGGCTTTTAAAATTTTATGTTAACTTGGGATCCTTAATGCACATGTAAATTATTGTGATGTGCAGCAGTGGAACACAGGGCTAGTGAGGGACTGAGATCTGTTTGCCCCTAAAAAGAAATAATTCCAACTTGTCATGCTTTTGCATTCCTGATCGTGCTTTTTTGTGGCCTACTGGTATTCTACAGTGTCAGGAGGCATGTATCACAGCAGTGCATGTTCATAGCAGCTCCAGATCCTTGTTCTGAATTCTATTATTTTCATTCTTCTGTGCATTTAGGAAAGAGATAACCATTACTGTAGTCATTCACCCAATACATTTTTATTGAGCATTTATTATGCTCCTTAAAGGCCCTGAGGATATCAGGGTAAGCAAAGGAAAAAAGGTTCCTGCCCTAAAGGAGTGTATGCCACCATTACTTTTCTAAACTAACTATTTGAGACCTTAGGAATTCTCTTAAGAATTGTTAATCTTCTGATACTTTTGGAGGTGGTGATGGGAGACAGTTTCTGGTGCTTTGCTGAACTCTGAACTGTTGAGTTTACCAAACAAATAAGTGAGGTGTTTATGGTACACTATTTAGAGGTGTTGTTCATACATTTAAAAATAATTTCTGTGTATCTACTATATGCTAGTATATGTAGCAATTGAGAAATTAAGAAAATATCTTAGTGTTCAGAGTGCTGCTCATCTGCTGCTACTGCCGCTGCTGCTGCTGAGTCGCTTCAGTCGTGTCCGACTCTGTGCGACCCTATAGACGGCAGCCCACCAGGCTCCCCTGTCCCTGCTCATCTAGTGGGAAGCAAATATGCAAATACCTGCCAATGGCACGGTGTCAAGGGCTGTGGGCCTAGCAAACAATTGCACTGTTTTGGATGAGAGTGTCTGTGAGAGTTGCCATAATAACCATAACGTCTAGTTTCCTGACTGCTCAGGCAAGTCCTCTAAAGCCTCTCTGTTAGTAACCTGTGCTTTTATTTAATAGAAGTCCCATAGCACTCACTTGTAAAAGCAGCATTTCCCAGAATCCATGGGCACAAACTGTTCAGCTCTTTGAAACACACATGAAACAGGTCCAGGCACAGTGTTAACACTGTTTTAGGATAAACCACATGACTCTGAATTAGGAGGCTCGGTAGAAAGTACAGTTTTAGAGATCACTGAACATGTATTTTATATGAATAGCATATACCTGTACTCTGGAAAAATACTCATTGAAATTGAAAAATGAAACCACATATTTTTTTAATGCCCTAATAATGGTTGGCTTTATTTTTATATTTTACCAATTTAACCTTGGACTGTCTAGCAATATTGGTCATAGCCTTGTCCTGTTTCCAAATCTATACCTTAAAATGCTCGGTCTAAGCAAAGATTAGCTGATCCTCTACCATGTTGAAAGAAAGAAGCTCAGAATTCTAGTTTTAATCTAAGACTGAAACTTTTTCCTGGCAGTTCAGTTTGGCATGCCCAATGAGGCGCTTCCTTTTTTTCTAAATGATTGAAAGAAACACTCCTATGAAACATGGTTTTTGTTGCTTCCTAACTCTCTTTTCCCATATATTTTTTTTAACGTCCCTGATAAAGAGAAGAGAAACCAATGTTAGCCAATTCCCATGAGGAGGACAGTCTTCAGATTCCCCACAGTCTTCACGGGTGGGTTCATATCTCAGTTCCTGCTCTAACTCCAGCCTATCCATGAGGTGCCCTGCTGATGCTTTCACACTCGAAGACCTAGGAGGCCCCTACAGAGCAGCATTCACATCTTCCTTTATTAGCCTATAGGTTTAAAGACCATATTTGAAGTTGTTATAAAGAGCAGATTCAAGGGCTGTCTTATTGGGATTTTAGTTTTGTTTTTGTACTCATGTGTGACGAAAGAGGTTGAGCAGTTTATGTGGACTGTATAATATAGTGTGTCTGTGAGTTTAGGAAAGAGTATTAACTTATTTTTATAGTATACATTAGCTACATTTTAAAATATTACACTCCGTGCACTTTTCTTCAGCCATATTTAAGGCAATGTACCTATAATAGAAAAAAATATGCCCAATTATTAATCCAAAAAAGTCCAAATATTTTATTTTCTTTATGCTTATAAATTTGTTTTGGACTTTTGTTTGTGTGTTTGTTGAGTAGCTTTTTTTTTTAAAGATTAACCATTGCATTGCTTTCCATTTATTAATAGATGGAGGACTTTCACCTAAAAACACATTAATGAACATGGTGTTTCAAAATATAACTTACATAATATTTTTTAAAGTTGATACTTACAAATATTGAATCATTATGTTGTATACTGAAAACCAAAATGATGATAGATGTCAATTATATTGCAATAAATTAATAATAATGGTAAATAATTTTATCCTGTGTTAGTTACCTAACTTTGCAGGAAACCTGTATAATTTGACCCTTTTGCCAGATTTTCCTCAAATGGTAAAAAAAAAAAATCGTAGGATAAAACATTTACATTGAAAATATTAAAGTCAAAATAATTTAAGCAAGTCTATGTCTTTGTTGTGTATTATGCAGCTAAATCACTGTGTGTATATTTGTGTTTTCATCCTTGAGTAATGTCAGTGGCAAAGGAGAATCAATAGGCATTGTTTCCAAATGTTTGCCATTTTGATGCTGAAGATAACTGTTATGCTGCTATTTTGCTTTAATCAATTCTTACTTGTTTCTAGGTATGACTTTATCAGTTGTCTAGTGGATGTAATGCCTCTTAACTCTCTAGTAAGACAGGGAAAGGTTTAACTATCAGTCAGCCAAGTCTTGTGCTGTGATGACTCATCAAGTCAAAGAAAATTCGTAATGTTATATAGATAACCACAGAGATTTTTGTGTCTTGATTTCTCACCTCTCTACCTTATTGATTTGTTTTTCTTCTACTTCTGAAAAAGGCAATGAAATAGCTACCATGTGTGGAATAAATGTGAGTTACTGATAGAGCCAAAAGACTGAAGGAAGCACAATGTCACTCTCAAAATGACAACTTGTTACAGGATTCCTCTTTCAACAACAAAACCCCAAAGCATTTGCACCAAACTCAAGCAGGAAAGATATCATGTTATGCTTTCAGCAGTTCAGTTCAGTTCAATTCAGTCGCTCAGTCATGTCCAACTCTTTGCGACCCCATGAATTGCAACACACCAGGCCTCCCTGTCCATCACCAACTCCTGGTGTTCACTCAGACTTATGTCCATCAAGTCAGTGATGCCATCCAACCATCTCATCCTCTGTCGTCTCCTTCTCCTCCTGCCTCCAATCCCTCCCAGCATCAGCGTCTTTTCCAATGAGTCAACTCTTTGCATGAGGTGGCCAAAGTACTGGAGTTTCAGCTTTAGCATCATTCCCTCCAAAGAAATCCCAGGGCTGATCTCCTTTAGAATGGACTGGTTGGATCTCCTAGCAGTATCTATTAGTTGGGCTTTCATTTGTCTTCAAGCATCCCTTATTTTGAATAATGTATGTCACCTTCTCTCATATATGTTATTCTTTGTGAGTGCCCCGAGTATGTTTTGCTCTTTGTCAAGCAAAACTTTTCTAAAGACAAGTGTCCTGAACTTGGAGCTTTGGATTAATGGAGCAAAATGTGAATCAGAATATATTTCTTTTCTAATACTTAAAACATACTCCTTTTTTTCCAAAACATATTACATACACATAATCTCTCTGAGTAAGATTTCTCTGCTACTTCTTTAGTTTTCTGAAGTCTTCAGAAAGAGGAACTTTGTTACTCTAACTCTAGTCTACAGATTACAGACATAACAGTAAACACAGACCTATACCTCAAAAAGATGAAATCATCTATTAGTAAAATGCCTATGTATTTGAGTTTCTGCCTCATGCATTTATTCAACAATATGCTAATAATTTGGAGATGGAAAGGCAACCCACTCCAGTACTCTTGTCCAAGGAGAATCCCTTGGACAAAGGAGCATGGTGGACTACAGTTCATGGGGTTGCAGAGTCAGACATGACCGAGTGACTGACACACACACATGCTAATAATTGTCTGCTATGTACCAGGATATGTGCTAAGTCTCCAGTGGTGCCATTTCTTTTCTCTTAGCCTTGCAAAATGGAAAGAAAGGATACTGATATTCAGAAATGCAAACAGGTATTATGATTAGAATTATGTTTTTAAATTTATTTGGTATTTATTTTACTTAATTAAGCTGAACATTGAGATTTTTTAAAGTAAAACATGGCAGAACTACAATATAGAAAAGTATGCAATAAAAAGTAAAAAATAATTTCCCAAAACCCCTAATCCTTATTTCTTCAAACAAACTTTGCTAAGGGATTTTGTGCTTTGTTTCAGAGTAAAACAAAGCAAAAAAATAAAGCATACACACACACACAAACATATATATATTTATGTATATATATATGTCTGCATGAACACAAATAGTATCATATGATACTTTCTATACCTTAATACTTTTACTTAGTGTTATATCTAGTATGTCTTTTGGTTTTTCCATAGAAGAATTTATATATTTACCTCTTTCTTTCTTTAAAGACATTTAAAAAATTTTTAAACAAAATCAAATTTACAAAAATTTACAATATAGTACCAAGAACTTTTTTATCCGATTTCCCTAGAGTATCTTACTGTTTATTTTCTGTAAAATACTACTACTGTATTGGCTTCTCTGGTGGCTCAGATGGTAAAGAATCCACCTGCAATGCAGGAGACCCAGGTTCAGTCGCTGGTTCTGGAAGATCCCCTGGAGAAGGGAATGTCTACTGACTCCAGTATTCTTGCCTAGAGAATTCTATGGACAGAGAAGCTTGGCAAGCCACATACAGTCCATAGGGTCACAAATAGTCAGGCATGACTGAGTGACTGGGAAACTCAAATAGATGTATTCCTGTGTTTCCTCCTTATATACCATTCAGGTTTTGGCAGTTGTCCTAATATTGTGCTTTATTTCAACCTTTTTCACTTGATTTAGTTGCCATGTAGATTTGCTCTCCTGTCTGAAATAGTTGCTTGGTGTTTTTTTGTTTTTTTTTTTTTAATTTTCAAGATCTGATTCTTTTGAAGATTACTGGCCACTTTGGATTTTCTGATGCTTCCTCTTGATTAACTTCAGGTTCTAGGTCTTGTATAGGAATATCATGAAATCAATGCTGTCTTCCTCTAATCGTGTCCCGTCAAGACTCAGATAATTTTAATTTCTTGCATCAGCGATGATGTTCTTGATAAAATTGGTACTGCCCAGACTTCCCTTTCATAAAGTACTCTTGCACCCTTTCCAACTAACAAGCCTTTTGTGGGGAGGTGCTTAAAAACCATACAAAGTTCATTTCTTATCAGATTCTCCATGTACTCTTAGGTATCCATATAGGTCATGGTCTCCTATTTTATCTAATGAGTTACAGCCCTTACAGTCATTTATTTTGATGCTCAGATTATCCCAAATCAGGCCAGAGGTGCTCTTTCAAAGCTGACTCCTGTGTCCTTTTGACTTAGGAGATTTGTCATTTTTTTAACACCTCCTTGCTCCCTGGTACAGTAAACTATTTTGGGCTCATCTTATATTCCTTACTCTATCCCTTAAGTTAGTCTTTTCTCAAGGAGTTCTGTTCCTTTCCAGTGGAGAAGGGTGTTAGAAACCAAGATCTGGGTACTAAATGAGCACTGGCTTTGGGGATGTTTCTGCTATCAAGCCCTCTCAGTGGACAGTTCTAAGGACCATATGAATGTACACACACACACGTACATTTCCATTTATGTTTATATCTCCCCTTCCCTATTTGTAGCTCACTTCTCCAGTGAGAAATTGGCTGGCATCATTCTTGCTGTGTTTACATATCTGATCACTTCCTCTGTGTGTAACCCCTCTCCCATTGCTGCGCCCACCTTTCCCTCCTGAAGATGCCCTCCTCAACCCACCTGGGCTCTGACCTACCACAAAGGGCTGCCAGTCATCCCACCCCTATTCTTCCTGCCCATGTGAAAGTCCTCCTCACCCCAGTCACTCCCCATGACCCGCCCCCTCCCCCAGTGTAGATACCATCCTCACCCACTCAGGCTACAGCACTTGGTGCTGGGATGCTGCCATATGGGGACCTTCATTACTCTACTGGGGCTTGACTTCCCATACTGGATAACCCCAGCCGCAGGAGCCTTGCTCACCTGTTCTGTTCTGACACCCTGTTCTGAGTTGCCAAATCCCCCCCCAGTACCACTCTGATGCAGACTCTACCTTGCCCTGCCCCATCTAATAAAGTTCAAAAAAATTATTCAAGAAGGTGGAAGAGTAAATTTTTTAAAAATTATCTGCCAATATTTAAACTTAAATAACTATAAAGGAGGAATTAAAAATGTTATCACCAAATATTTTAGTTAATATTATAGACTATGTCACCTCTCTTCTCTGAGTCTATCCTTGCTCCTCCCCAACCACATCTGTGATTACTGATGCTCTTATCCCCTATTTTGTCTCTTTAATGTAAGTAGTCCTTAACTTACACGCTTTATATAAACATTCATATACCTGAATATCATCTTCTGGTTTCCTTCATCCCTGGCATCTCCTCAGTGACATGCTCTTCCTTGTCTCTGGTATATTGAAGGAAACCTCACTTCAGTACCACAGCCACTAAGGTAGATTATAATCCTCTCTGATCACCTCTTGTTGATTTAGAGCTCATACACATGCACATATCTACTCACCTGACTGAGCATTAAAAGCATATTTTTGCAATGTACTCATTTCACAAATTGAAGATTGTGATTTTAATTTTGCATGTTAGAGTCTGTTTCATTATACCTAATATAGTGCCAGACCCTTAGGCTCAAGGGTCCTAGGGTGTTGCATGAAGCAAGTCAGGGTTTATTTTGGGGTCCTAGGATGAGGATGTGGGCTGCCAGCAGGAGCTCATTTATCAATGCATTTATTCAATGGATATTTATTGAACACCTCCTGTATTCAACCTGCTGTTAAGTATGTTTCAAAGGATATGTTACAGGAAGTGGAACCCCTTTTCCAGGGTCTGGGCTTTTGTCTAACACTTGGAAATGAATTGTGTGAGGAGACACATGTGCTGACAAAGCAAGAGACTTTATTGGGAAGGGGCACCCGGGCGGAGAGCAGTAGGATAAGGGAACCCAGGAGAACTGTTCTGCCCCATGGCTTGCAGTCTCAGGTTTTATGGTGATGGGATTAGTTTCCAGGCTGTCTTTGGCCAATCATTCTGACTCAGAGTCCTTCCTGGTGGCTCATGCATTGCTCAGCCAAGATGGATGCCAGCGAGAAGGATTCTGGGAGGTAGTAGGACACACAGTATCTCTTTTTGACCTTTCCCAAATTCTTCTGGTTGTTGGTGGCTTGTTAGTTCTATGTTCCTTACTATGACCTCCTGTTGTAAATTTAGTCGTGCATGTAGTTACTATGGTGCCTAGCCAGAGCAGGCAGTCTCCGTCAGTGTGTTTCCCCAGCAGATACAAAGTTGAATATGACATCAGGTTTATGTTTTTAGATTGCTGGCAGCTTTGTGGGAGATGGAATACAGGACAGGGAGAAAAAGGCAGGAAAGCAGACCAGAGAAAACCACAGTAATCAGTGGGAAGGTGCTGACATGGGGTGGAGGCAGTGGTGTGGAAAGAGGGATGGATGAGACCCAATGTAGTTCTTAAACGTCAGAACTGTGATCCCTTTATCAAGAAATGAAAACCTTTGCTCTTCTTCATAGAGAGAGGAATGTACATGGGCATGAATATGAACAGTTTCACAAGGTCTGTCACATGGTCTTCAGGAAGGCAAGCTGCAGGCCTGGGGCCTTAGAGTTCTCAGGAGATGCTTGTGCAGCACTTCTGCTCTAAGGATCTTCAGCAAGGGAAAACGTATGCCTTCCGGGCTCCTGAACCCAGTTCCAAAGTGTGTGCATGGAGGCATCCCTCACAAACAACTCAGACACCAGCAGAACGTCCTGCAACTTAATTCAGGACACCTCATTCTGACACTGTCTACCCAGAGATAGCATTAGATCGCACTGGTTAAGGGCTCAGTCCTACAAGGCCACCCTCCACTTCAGATACTAATCACAAACCTAGGTTTTTACCTATACTTTTGACCAGCTCGCTATAAACTGGAGGTTCCCATAGTCACCTCTTTGGGTACTACTAATTTGGTAGAATGGCTGACATAACTCAGAAAACTCATTTATTCACTAGATTACCAATGTATTACAAAAAAAAAATATTAAAGGATGTAAATCAAAATCCACGTGAAGAGATACATAGGACAAATTCAGTTATGTTCTGTTCAGTCGCTCAGTGGTGACTCTTTGCTACCCCATGAGCTGCAGCACGCCAGGCCTCCCTGTCCATCACCAACTCCTGGAGCTTATTCAAACTCATGTCCATTGAGTCTGTGATGCCATCCATCCATCTCATCTTCTGTCATACCCTTCTCCTCCCACCTTCAATCTTTCCCAGGATCAGGGTCTTTTCAAATGAGTCAGTTCTTCACATCAGGTGGCCAAAGTATTGGAGTTTCAGCTTCAGCATCAGTCCTTCCAATGAATATTCAGGACTGGTTTCCTTTAGGATTGACTGGTTTGATCTTGCAGTCCAAGAGAATCTCAAAGTCTTCCCCAATGCCACAGTTCAGAAGAATCAATTCTTTGGCACTCGGCTTTCTCTATATTCCAATGCTCACATCTATACATGACTACTAGAAAACCATAGCTTTGACTAGACAGACATTTCTTGGCAAAGTAATGTCTCTGCTTTTCAATATGCTGTCAAGGTTCGTCATAACTTTTCTTCCAAGGAGCAGTGTCTTTAAATTTCATGGCTACAGCCACCATCTGCAGTGATTTTGGAGCCCCCCAAATAAATTCTGTCACCATTTTCACTTTTTCCCCATCTATTTGCCATGAACTGATGGGACCAGATGCCATGATCTTAGTTTTCTGAATGTTGAGTTTTAAGCCAGCTTTTTCACTCTCCTCTTTCACTTTCATCAAGAGCCTCTTTAGTTCTTTGCTTTCTGCATTAAGGGTAGTGTCATCGGTATATCTGGTTATTGATATTTCTCCTGGCAATCTTGATTCCAGCTTGTGCTTCATCCAGCCCAGCATTTCTCGTGATGTACTCTGCATGTAAGTTAAATAAGCACGATGACAATATACAGCCTTCACGTCCTCCTTTCCCAATTTGGAACCAGCTCTGTTGTTCCATGTCCAGCTCTAACTGTTGCTTCCTGCCCTACATACAGATTTCTCAAGAAGTAGATCAGGTTGTCTTGTATTCCCATCTTTTTAAGAATTTTCCACAGTTTGTAGTGATATCCAGAGTCAAAGGCTTTGGCATAGTCAGTTAAGCAGTAGTAGATGCTTTTCTGGAAATCTTTTGTTTTTTTGATGATCCAACAGATGTTGGTGATTTGATCTCTGGTTCCTCTGCCTTTTCTAAAACCAGCTTGAACATATGGAAAACCAGCTTCACATACTGTTGAAGCTTGGCCTGGAGAATTTTGAGCATTACTTTACTAGCATGTGAGATGAGTGCAATTGTGTGGTAGTGTGAGCATTCTTTGGCAGTGCTTTTCTTTGGGATTGGAATGAAAAATGTGCTTTTCCAGTCCTGTGGCCACTGCTGAGTTTTCCAATTTGCTGGCATATTGAGTGCAGCACTTTGACAGCATCATCTTTCAGGATTTGAAATAGCTCAACTGGAATTCCATCACCTCTACTAGTTTTGTTCATATTGAGGCTTCCTAAGGCCCACTTGACTTCACACTTCAGGATGTCTGGCTCTAGGTGAGTGATCATACCATTGTGATTATCTTGGTCATAAAGATCTTTTTTTTGTATAGCTCTTCTGTGTATTCTTGCCACCTCTTCTTAATATCTTCTGCTTTTGTTAGGTCCATACCATTTCTGTCCTTTCTGAGCTCATCTTTGCATGAAATGTTTCCTCAGTATCTCTAATTTTCTTGAAGAGATCTTTATTCTTTCCCATTCTATTGTTTCCCTCTGTTTCTTTACATTGATCACTGAGGAAGGCTTTCTTATCTCTCCTTGCTATTCTTTGGAACTCTGCATTCAAATGGGTATATCTTTCATTTTCTCCTTTGTTTTATTCTTCTCTTCTTTTCACAGCTATTTGTAAGTCCTCCTCAGACAGCCATTTTGCTTTTTTGCATTTCTTTCTCTTGGGGATGGTCTTGTTACCTTCTCCTGTGCAAGGTCATGAACCTCTGTCCATAGTTCTTCAGGCACTCTGTCTATCAGATCTAATCCCTTGAATCTATTTCTCACTTCCACTTTATAATCTTATGGGTTTGACTTAAGTCATACCTGAATAGTCTAGTGGTTTTCCCTACTTTCTTCAATCATGTGGTTAGAGGTTTGGAATTTTCAGTCCCACCCCTTGATTTTTCGAGAAGGGTGAGGGTCTAGAGTTTGAATCTATCACTGGACATGGAACAACAGAGCTGGTTCCAAATCGGGAAAGGAGAACGTGAAGGCTGTATATTGTCATTGTGCTTATTTAACTTACATGCAGAGTACATCACGAGAAATGCTGGGCTGGATGAAGCACAAGCTGGAATCAAGATTGCCAGGAGAAATATCAATAACCAGATATACCGATGACACCACCGTTATGGCAGAAAGCAAAGAACTAAAGAGGTTCTTGATGAAAGTGAAAGAGGAGAGTGAAAAACTGTTCTCCATCCTGAACCCCTCTCCCACCTCCCTCCCCCATCCCATCCCTCAGGGTCATCCCAGCGCACCAGCCCTGAGCACCCTGTCTCAAGCATCAAACCTGGACTGACGATTAATTTCACATATGATAATATACATGTTTCAGGGCCATTCTCCCAAATCATTGTTATGCAAAGATGCTTGTCTTGTTCTCATAGCTCAGGAAATTCCATGGGATTTGAGAGTTGTGAATCAGAAACAGTGGATGAAAACCAAATATTGGGTTAGCCAAAAAGTTTGTAGAATGTTATGGAAAAAATTGATCAAACTTTTGGCCAACCTAATATGTGAGAAATATATTTTGGTCATCTGAATGATCAATATTGTCACATTATATTGTGATTTGTTATGATCTGAAAGGAAGAGGGAGTTTAGACAGGTGAGGGTGGGGAGTAAGCAGATGGCATAAACAGTCTCCAGGCTTCTAGCACTTAATGAGTCTTCATGAACTCTGGGGAAGTATTAAGACTTCAGTTTCAAGAGTGACTAGTACTCAGGAGCTATCTTAAAACTCTTCTTATGTAATGATGTTCTGTTTGAGGGCAAATTATGCTCAGAGACTCAGATTGTCTTTGCCAATAATTTATTTAGCACAGGTTTACTGTGGGAATTGTAATTTCACAAGCCAATAACATGCAGGATATTGTCTCTTAAACCAATAAAGAATTAACATACTCCAAAACAGGAAGAGATTAATCACACTATTGTTCCAGGCAAGAGGAAGATGAAAGAAATAGTGAGAAAAAGAAAATTCAGTCAAGTAAATGTAAAGATCTATTTGCCTATACCAGCTGATTCATGAATTGGGCCATACCATCTAGCACCTCGAATGATGCTTTGAGGGAGTGTGCAAAATGGAAGGTTTTTATAGGAAGAAAACTGGGCGAGCGAACTATTATCCAAGAAAAGAAAGGATTACTTTTAGGTCAGGATATTTTCTCTTGGGAGGACTGGGTGCAGCAAGGGTTTTATCATGCAGACTGCCTCGTCTTCCTGGGGGATGGAGAGGACTCACGTGGCAACTCATTGGTGTTGACCAGAAAATTTCAGACTGGTTGATTAAGATTACATTTCTGGTGAAGGTCGAAACTGCAGGTAGGTTAGGTATTAAATCTAGGTTTGGTGTCATGGGCTTTAGCACAAGTGACACCATTTGGGGCCTGTGGTATTTTTCTCTTTAACAGAATAAAATCCAGATTTACTGGAGGTAGATATTTCTACAAGTTCATTTTCAGAAGAGTGGGCTTAGCCAACCCTGAGCTAATGTCCAGCAGCCTAGCAAGAAAATGAAAGTCTCTGGTTGCTAGAGCACATTACTGGGGAATGAAGACACTGGCAGGCAAAGTATTTCCTTCTTGGAGCTACTACATGGTTTCTACAACTGTTGGGCTAAGAGCCACCTTGCCCAGACCCAACACTCTTGAGTTGCAGGTCAAACCTCTTGGTGTTGAAAGCTTAAAAGTCCCCTGACCCCTAGCTAGCAGGGTCCTTCCACCACCCATTCTTATCAATAAGCCCCCAGCAGTACTTGCCAATAGCTGAGCTTTTTTAAAAATTTACTTTCACTTGGAGAGTAATTGCTTTACAATGTTGTGTTGGTTTCTGCTATACAGCAACTCAGATCAGCCATAATTATATATATATATATTTTTTTTTTTTTTTAATTTATCTATCTCTTCTCTCTTGAGCCTCTGATTTCTTGTCTAAAACAACAGATGCTAATGACAACATCCTGACACAGCTTCCTCAAGGTAAACAACTTTACTCTTAAGACAGTCTCATTCTTAGGTCAAAGTGAAAAAAAAAAGTGGATTTGAAATCCCAGCTCACAGCAAACAAATACACAACAGATGGTGCCTATGAAACCCTTAGCATTTTGCCTGTTTGATACATAGACCTCAGTCAATATAAGTTGTTACTATTATTAAGTACAACAAAATACATAAAAGACAATGAGATGTAGTAATGTTTTCCCAGATTGTTAGATGGTCATTTGGTAGTATAGTTTACTGGTATTACCAGTGTAAGATTCAGGACTAAAATCTGTTTAAGAGCCAGCCTTTAAAAGTAGCATTTCTCACACTGTCTGTTTTTCCATAGAAAGATTTGGTGTCACAGTACATATCTCCTGGAAGTAGCAGAAATCATTTCAGCTCTCATGCTGACCCACAATAAAATTGGAGAGTCCTCCCATTTATTCTGTAGATTTCAGTTCAGTTCAGAAACTCAGTTGTGTCTGATTCTTTGCAACCCCAGGAACTGCAGGATACCAATCCTCCCTGTCCATCACCAACTCCCAGAGTATACTCAAACTCATTCCCATTGAGTCGGTGATGCCATCTGACCATCTTATCCTCTGTCATCCCATTCTTCTCTCACCTTCAATCTTTCCCAGCATCAGGGTCTTTTCCAGTGAGTCAGTTCTTCGCATCAGGTGGCCACAGTTTTTGGAGTTTCAGCTTGAGCGTCAGTCCTTGCAATGAATATTCAGGACTGATTTCCTTTAGGATGGACTAGTTGGATCTCCTTGCAGTCCAAAGGACTCTCAAGAGTCTTCTCCAACACCACAGTTCAAAAGCATCAATTCTTTGGCGCTCAGCTTTCTTTATAGTCCAACTCTCACATCCATGCATGACTACTGGAAAACCATAGCTTTGACTAGATGGAGATTTATTGGCAAAATCATATCTCTGCCTTTTAATATGTTGTCTAGTTTGGTCATAACTTTTCTTCCAAGGAGTAAACCTCTTTTAATTTCATGGCTGCAGTCACCATCTGCAGTGATTATGGAGCCCCCCAAAATGAAGTCTGATACTGTTTCCACTGTTTCTCCATCTATTTGCCGTGAAGTGATGGGACCAGATGCCATGATCTTAGTTTTCTGAATGTTGAGCTTTAAGCCAACTTTTTCACTCTCCTCCTTCACTTTCCTCAAGAGGCTTTTTAGTTCCTTTTCACTTTCTGCCATAAGGGTGAGGTCATCTGCATATCTGAGGCTATTGATATTTCTCCCAGCAATCTTGATTCTAGCTTGTGCTTCATCCAGCCCAGAATTCCTCATGATGTACTCTGAGTATAAGTTAAATAAGCAGGGTGACAATATAGAGCTTTGACATCCTCCTTTCCCGATTTAGAACCAGTCTGTTGTTCCATGTCCAGTTCTAACTGCTGCTTCCTGACTTGTATACAGATTTCTCAGGAGGCAGGTCAGGTGGTCTGCTATTCCTATCTCTTTAAGAATTTTCAACAGTTTGTGGTGATCCACACCATCAAAGGCTTTGGCATAGTTAGTAAAGCAGAAGTAGATGCTCTTCTGGAACTCTTTACTTTTTCGATGATCCAACAGATGTTGACAATTTGATCTCCGGTTCCTCTGCCTTTTCTAAAACCAGCTTGAACAGCCTGGCTTGGAAAATTTAGAGCATTACTTTACTAGCGTGTGAGATGAGTGCAATTGTGTGGCGGTTTGATCAATCATTGGCATTGCTTTTGGGATTGGAATGAAAACTGATCTATTCCAGTCCTGTGGCCACTGCTGAGTTTTCCAAATTTGCTGGCATATTGAGTGCAGCACTTTCACAGCATCATCTTTCAGGATTTGAAATAGCTCAACTGGAATTCCATCACCTCCACTAGCTTTGTTTGAAGTGATGCTTCCTAAGGCCCACTTGACTTCACATTCCAGGATGTCTGGCTCTATATTAGTGATTACATCATCATGATTATCTGGGTCGTGAAGCTCTTTTTGTATAGTTCTTCCATGTATTCTTGCCACCTCTTCTTAATATCTTCTGCTTTTGGTAGGTCCATACCATTTCTGTCCTTTACTGAGCCCATCTTTGCATGAAATGTTCCCTTAGTATCTCTGATTTTCTTGAAGAGATCCTTATTCTTTCCCATTCTATTGTTTTCCTCTATCTCTTTGCAGTGATCACTGAGGAAAGCTTTCTTATCTCTCCTTGCTATTCTTTGGAACTCTGCATTCAAATGCGTATATCTTTCCTTTTCTCCTTTGCTTTTTGTAGATTTAATTGTGATAATGTTGAATGCAATCCATAGTGTTGTAAAATTTTTCACAAACTACTCAATTACGTAATTAAAATTATGACATCTCATTCTCTAACATTAGTTATACAGAAAGATGACATTGTTTCAGATGAAGCCATTCTCTTGACAGTAAATAATCATGGGAAATCATACTATATTTATTACATTTTTTTAAAATTGTAGTTTAAAAAAATCTGTGGTCTATATAAGCTGTAGAAGTATACACAAATTGAGGCTTTAAGTCAGGAAGTTTAGATAGTGAGGTTCTAAATTACCATTTCAAACACACTATGAGAAAGATGCCAAAATGCATAACTTTAGGAAAATAAGACAAGAGATGTAGAGGATGACGGAGTCCATTAATAATGAGTGAATTTGTTTGAGCAGATGATGGACTTGGACTTTCTTCATGTTTTATTTTAGGCCAGTGTTCCAACCTTATCACTCATAATCCAGGAAATGATAGGAATACAAAGTTGTCAAAATTATCTTTGGATAATTTGGCATCTTGATTTGAATTTTCATAATGGAAGTAAATCTTTCTCCAGAAATTATTTGGAATAGAAATCTCTTTTAAGTTTTGGAACGTTTATGACTTTTAGGATATAGGACAAATGTCAGCTTTCCTGTTACATCCCTATTTGGTAAATTTTGGGCCTTGATAATTTAGATGTAGAGGTTCCTCTGCACAGTGGCTACATGTCTACATTTTGTGATCTGAATGTGAGCTCCATGATCATGCAATGATACCGCCTAACTGGTAGGACTGTTCTGAGATTTAAGTGAGAGAATTGAGTATAAATCTCTCCACAGGTCCTGAAGATAGCGATCACTCAATAAAAGTTAACAGTTATTGTTACCTTCATCCAATGTTGGCAACACTAGCAAATAGATCTTCACAGTGTCTACGGCAGTGGTAAAGAATGGATTATGTCTCCTTCCCTATACAGATGGTCCCTGACTTACTGTGGTTCAACTTATGATTTTGACTTTATGAGGGTACAAAAGCAATAAACATTCAGTAGAAACTGTACTTGGAATTTTGATCTTTTCCCAGGTCAGTGATATGTGACACAGTGTTCTCTTGTGATGCTGAGCAGCAGCAGCAAGCCCCAGCTCCCCGTCAGCTACACAATCCCAAGGGCACACTGCCAATTCACTTACTGCCACTCTGTACCCATACAACCATTCTGTTCTTCACCTTCAGTTCATCAGTCCACAGATTACATGAAATATTCAATTCTTTATTATAAAACAGGCTTTGCGTTAGATGATTTTTCCCAAACTTAGGCTAGTATAAGTGTCCTGAACACGTTTAAGCTAGGCTAGGCCAAGCTATGATATTCAGTAGGTAAGGTGAATTAAATGCATTTCAACATACAATAAATTCAACTTATAAAGAGTTTATTGGGACATAACTTCGTTGTAAGTCCAGGAAGATCTATAATTAGAAGGAGAACTGGGAGCAAGCTCCACGATTTTGGCTTTCATATTATTTTCATAAGAGCATGAGTATCGTCAGGAGAAATATTTGGGAGTCTGTAGAATCTTTTCAAAGAATAAAATTATATAAGCAGGTTGAAAGTGGTTTCAGGATTCTGAGTTTTATAAATATATAAGGCTAACATTTATTGTCTTCTGTGAACTAAATTGCTTGTGCTGTAAGATTTTTTTTCTTTCCTTTTTTGAGCATTGCACTTTTTTTCTTTTATTTAGGTAGAGTTGATTTATAATGTTGTGTTTAATTTCTGCTATATAGAAAAGCAACATTGTCATACATATGTATGTTATTTTTCATATCCTTTTCCACTATGGTTTATCACATAATACTGACTATAGCCCCTGTGCTCTACAGTAGGATATTGTTTATTTATTCTATGTATACTGATTTGGATATGTTAATCCAAACTCCCAGTTCTTTCTTTTTCCATCCCCTTTTCCTCTTGGCAGTCACAGGAATGTTCTCTATGTCCGTGAGTCTGTTTCTGTTTTTTAGATATGTTTACTTGTGTTGTATTTTAGATTCCATGTATAAGTGATATCGTATGGTGTTTGTCTTTCTCTTTCTGACTTCCTTCATTTAGTATGATAATCCCTAGGCCCATCCATGTTGCTGCAAATGGCATTATTTTATTCTTTTTATGGCTGAGTAATATTCCACCTGTGATTCCAAACCACGTCTTTATCTGTTCACCTGTCAAGGACGTTTAGGTTGTTTCCATGTCTTGACTCATGTAAATAGCTTTGTGCTGAACATAGGGGTGCATGTATCTTTTCAAATTATAGTTTATTATATATGCCCAAGAGTAGGATTGATAGATCATATGGTAACTCTATTTTTAGAGTTTTTGAAGCCATTCCATACTGTTTTTCATAATGGCTGCACCAATTTACATTACCATCAACAGTGTATGAGGGTTCCCTTTTCTCCATACCCTCTCCAACATTGATTATTTATAGACTGTTTAATGATGGCCATTCTGACAAGTGTGAGGTCATTCCTCATTGTAGTTTCTTTTTTTTTTTTTTTTTTACTTTTTATTTTGTATTGGGGTATAGCCGATTAACAATGATGTGACAGTTTCAGGTGAACAGCAAAGGGGCTTAGCCATACATATATACATATATCCATTCTCCCCCATCCATCCAGGCAGTCACATAACACTGAGCAGAGTTCCCTACACTATACAGTAGTTCCTTGTTATCCATTTCAAACATAGCAGTGTGTACTTGTCCATCCCAGACTCCCTAATTATCAGCCTACAAGTTTCTGTACAGTAGAGGAAACCATAAACAAAACAAAGACTGGGAGAAAATATGCAAATGATGAGACTAACAAGGATTTAATTTCCAGAATATGCAAACAGCTCATACAACTCAACAACAGAAATACCAAACAACCCAGTCAAAAATGGGCAGAAGACCTATATAGATAATTTTCCCAAGAAAACATACAGAAGGTCAATAGGCACATGAAAAGAAGCTCATCATTGCCAATTATTAGAGAAATGCAAATCAAAACTGCATCATGGTATTTTTGATTTGCATTTCTCTAATAAACTGTACCATTGTAGTTTTGATTTTCATGCTGTTATGAGAAATACATTGATTTGTCTGTAATTTCAGTGGGTCTTTTAACTATGAATGGCTCGGTAACATCTGCATTGATCATTTGAAGAATATTGGTTTCCTGGAATGTGTAGATCCTTCAAATGTAGATACATGTCTTTATATAATACTTTAAAAACCACATTTGTTAATATCATTATAAATTCCATCATAAGTCCAAGTATTAGAAAGCTGTCAACCTCACATTAGTGAATACTAGTTTTTAAGAAAATCTTACTTTTTTACTTGAAATCTTGAATTTTATAATTGGCAAAAATTCTATCAATTTTCCTTGAAGTAATAAGTTCATTTCATTTCTTATTAAGAAAATGTCTGCTAGATGGCCAAGTGTGAATAACTATAGTTTATCTGCCAGTCATTCTTTCAAATGAAAATGATATTGCATGAAAAAAGTGGCCAGTCCAGCTTGCAACTCAATCACCCACGGGTTATTTTATGCATATTTTTCATTTTGTCACACAAGCTACTCAAAATCTCAACCAAAGGGTTGAGATTTAATGAAATTAACCAATTTTTACTGCTTTATCAAAGACATTCTCAAGATAATTTTTTTCTTTTTCTTTCTTTCATTTTTTTAAACCTTGAATATATGCTGGTGAAGTTAAGAACCCCTGGGAGAGTTTAGTGTCACTGTCTTTACTCATCAGCAAATTTACTCAGTATTTGCTTCTACTATCAGTACAAATGTCAATGAAGGGAAAAAGGCTGGAAAAAGAGAAGTCTTAATGTTGTTATGAAAATAGTTCTGACCTCACAGACCTCCTAAATGTATCTTGGGACCCACACTGTCTATAGACTGCACTTAGAGAGTTTCCAGTTAAATTATACTTCATATTGGTTCAAAGAAGAATAACTGAGGTCATTATGGAGAACAGTTTCTATGAGGAGAAAAAAAAGAGGGATAGGCTTGGCTTAGGCACAAAAAGACACGGGTGAAATGGGAGAAATTTACTGACCTTTGGAAGGGAGAATAATGGGTCTCATGCCCTAGAGATCTTCAAAAGAGAATCCTATTTTCTCTCTTAAAACTTCTCTGATTTCACATATCTGAAGGTGGATGGCCAGATCAAATGATTTCTTGATGTTCCTCCAAATTAAATGTTATTATTTTGTGGTGCCAAAGAATGTGTAGGTTTTTTTCAGACTAAAGTTTTTCATACCTCTGAAAACTCAAGTTCATTCTAAATCAGTCTTCAGTTTTCTGTGGGTTCTTAGAGAGCTTCTTGCAAGATGCTGTTCTTAGTAACTTGCAGGTTAGAATCGAATCAAATTCTTTAAGACTGTCAGTGCTGCTAAGGGAGCCAGATGTTGCTCATGCCCAGGATGAATGGAGACCAGTCGTCATTGACAGTTATGCCTTTTCTCACCTATGTTAAAAGCATCTAAGGCAAGGATGGCCTCTGATCACTATCCATTCTACCTGTGGCTCCTGGGATAAAAGTCTTGGCCTTCATTTGGCTCACCAACTGCGAAGAACCAGAACATTCCTTGCAAAATACCTGGGAGGGCTAGCAGAGCAGTATTGATAGAGTACTATTATATCACACACAGTCCATTCACATTTCCTCAGTTGTCCTGCTAATATCACTTATAGTCATTTTCTTCTTTTTCCAATCTAAGATCCAATCCAGGATTATACACTGTGTTAGTGTTCTATCTCCTTATTCTTCTTTAAACAAAACAGATATCCGACTTTATGTGGTGGTGTTTACTGTTCTACATGGTGTTGATGTTTTGGAAAAGTTCAGTCAGACTAGATGTTTTACAGAATGCCCTTCATTTTGGATTTGATTGTTTCCTTGTGATTAGATTCAGATTAAGAATTTTGGAAGACTATCTTCCTAGGTGTCCTTCCCAGTGTCCTCAGAAGAACTAGGATCTCAGTCTACTCTATTACTGCCTGCTGATGCTAAGTCGCTTCAGTCATGTCTAACTCTGTGCGACCCCATAGATGGCAGCCCACCAGGCTCCGCCGTCCCGGGATTCTCCAGGCAAGAACACTGGAGTGGGTTGCCATTTCCTTCTCCAATGCATGAAAGTGAAAAGTGAAAGTGAGGTCGCTCAGTCTTGTCTGACCCTTCATGACCCCATGGACTGCAGCCTACCAGGCTTTTCCGTCCATGGGATTTTCCAGATAAGAGTGCTGGAGTGGGATGCTATTGCCTTCTCCGCTATTACTGCCTACGTTAAGGTAAAGGTAGTGTCTGTATGATTTTTCTATTATAAAGCAACTTTTTCCCTTTTTAATCCAAATACAGTCTGCACGGGGATACTTTGAGATTGCATGAATAGTTCACTACCGACTTTTTAACCTAGTGGTTTTAGTATCCACTGATGATTGTTACCTGAATTCATTATTGCTATATGGTTGTAAAATTCTGGTTTTCCATTTCTATCAATACTTTTACATTTAGAAGTTGATTTTCTTTTTCTTCTCCTCCTTTGCATTAAAAACATTTTAAGCATCACTATGTACTTACGAACATATTCTTTCAGTTCAGTATTATTATCATCTATTCTTCTTATCATTCCTTTGATATTCAGATTGTTCCGAATTTGACTGATGGGAGCTCTTCAGAGTTGGGCGCTGTTTCTTTCTGATGTGTCCTCATCACTATGAACTCATTCTCAATGGCACATCCACACACTTCAGGCTTGTATTTTCCTGTTCTGAGAGTCTTATTTCTTTTTAGAACTAGATCTAGTTCAAAACCCTAGATCTGGACAATAGGTTTTCTCATCAGTACAGGAGTATTTTTACTTCTAGGCCTTTTCAGTAGATGCTAGAATGTTTACCAACATTCACATCCATGCTCATGTGCACACACACACACCCTTATATGTATATGGTACTGCCATAGCTATGCAGTATAATACTGCTGCTGCTGCTGCTGCTAGGGTCGCTTCATCGTGTCCAACTCTGTGCGACCCCATAAACGGCGGCCCGCCAGGCTCCCCCGTCCCTGGGATTCCAGGCAAGAACACTGGAGTGGGCTGCCATTTCCTTCTCCAATACAACGACTACCACCATTAATTCCATTCCAACATCATTGGGTTCTTCCTCTCCTTCCCTCATTATTTCTGTTTCTCTTTTCTCAAGTGAGAATCCTCCCACCCCACAATACCAATGTATTTATGTACTCCTTTCTTCAGCCCCACAATGCCCAAAATTGTTTCAGATCTGCTGCATCAGTACCTCTAACCAACAACAAACTTCCTGTGGCATGTTCAAAATTCCCTACGGCTCTTTTTGTCCTTATATCTCTCTATGTATAGTCAGAATATTTTTACAAATCAGCTTTTATGTAGATTAGTCTTACTTTTTCTTCTCTTATCAACTTGATAAAAGCTGATAAAACTTTTTAAAGTCAAGAGAAGTTTAGGTTTACTTCTTTTTGTTAATATAATAGATTTAAGAATTTATTTTCCAGTATTGTTAATGCATTTCTGAATATACAGAAGCTGGTGTTTTAAACACTAAACCCAACTGTTACTAATGATATGCAAAATTCAGTCATCATATATAAGATCCGTTTAGAAACTAAAAGAGGAAAAGCATTAATATTTTCTCTCTTGTAATTTTATTACATCTAAAAGTTCAGGATCAAGAGAAGTTTTTTTCAAGTAGAGGAAACTACAAGGCAATATTGAGCAGGATTAAGAAATTGTCTCTGGAATTAGATTGCCTGAGGACAAACCCTGGTCCCCACCCCACACTTTTACCAGGTTCTTTCCCTGTCTTGTATAAAATCAGGATTCTGCCAAGTGTAATACAAGGCTCTGAGCTCAGTGCCTGATGAATAGTGCAAAAATGAATATTACCTATGATTTTTCTGGTGCTGATGGTGATGCTGGTGTTGAATTTGAAACAGTGTATTCTGTATATCCAGAGTTCCTAATACTAAATTTAAATGCTTATGTTGTTGGTAATGGGCTTTTGTGAGTTTTTCTTTTTCTTTCTTTCTTCTTTTTTTTTGTGTGTGTATTTTATTCCTTTTTCTCAGTATTTTTGACACACAAGGAAAAGTTATGACTTAGCTAGAAGTTCTGGCATTGGGAATGACCTTGTCCTTGTTTTGAAGTATCTGAAAAATAAAAATAAAAATTCCTCCTGCAAAACCCTGGTCAGTTGTTGCTGCTAGTCCTGGGGCAGAATGTCTGTCGGGATGCCAAGCATTACTGCCACTATAATCGCCAAGGCATCTGCCAGAGAACTCAGGGCTGGACACTAGGAGGAAAGTCTTCTGTATTATATCTAATAATAGCTCTGGAAATTTTTATGAAATGCCTGCAGGCAACGCCCTGGCTTGAGAAGTGCCGCATACTGTAACATGCATTGTTTCTACTCTTGCTAGTAGGTACTCTGTAGTAAGAACCAAAATAATAACTAGAAATCATTTGTTATGACTTCTTATGTTTTACTTGTAGTACTCTTGGTTACTGCCAACAGTGGCTAGATATATTTCTGTAAATAACCTGTATTTTTATTTATTTTTTTCTTTTTTTTAATTTTATTTTTACTTTATTCTACTTTACAATACTGTATTAGTTTTGCCATATATTGACATGAATCAGCCACAGGTGTACACGAGCTCCCAATCCTGAAACCCTCTCCCACCTCTAACCCCATATCATCTCTCTGGATCATCCCCGTACACCAGCCCCAAGCATCCCGTATCCTATATCGAACATAAGCTGGCGCTTCGTTTCTTACATGATAGTATACATGTTTCAATGCCATTCTCCCAAATCATCCCACCCTCTCCCTCTCCCACAGAGTCCAAAAGTCCATTCTATACATCTGTGTCTCTTTTGTTGTCTCACATACAGGGTCATCATTACCATCTTTCTAAATTCCATATATATGTGTCAGTATACTGTATTGGTGTTTTTCTTTCTGGCTTACTTCGCTCTGTATAATCGGCTCCAGTTTCATCCATCTCATTAGAACTGAGTCAAATGTATTCTTTTTAAGAGCTGAGTAATACTCCATTGTGTGTATGTACCACAGCTTTCTTATAAATTCATCAGCTGATGGACATCTAGGTTGTTTCCATGGCTAACAAACACATGAAAAGATGCTCAACATCACTCATTATCAGAGAAATGCAAATCAAGACCACAATGAGGTACCATTTCACACCAGTCAGAATGGCTGCGATCCAAAAGTCTATAAGCAATAAATGCTGGAGAGGATGTGGATAAAAGGGAACCCTCTTACACTGTTGGTGGGAATGCAAACTAGTACAGCCACTATGGAAAACAGTGTGGAGATTCCTTAAAAAATTGCAAATAGATCTGCCTTATGACCCAGCAATCCCACTGCTGGGCATACACACCGAGGAAACCAGGACTGAAAGAGACACATGTACCCCAATGTTCATTGCAGCATTGTTTATAATAGCCAGGACATGAAAATAACCTGTATTTTTAATCTGCAAACAGCTTCTTATAAACTAAAGATTTGTATAAACTACTGATTCCACCAGTGAAGAGTCTGGATAAGAGAAAAATGATAAATGTTCACGTTCTCCTCGAACTTTGTTTCTGTAATTGCATACTCATTTTCTAAAAGAGAGATCCCTCCCAATTGTTTAGACTTCAGGTTCTACAAAAGCTGATCTGCCCATTTCTCTACTAATATATAGTGTAATGGTGGTGGTTTATTTACTAAGTGATGTCTGACTCTTGTGATTCCATGGACTGTAGCCCACCAGGCTACTCTGTCCATGAAATTCTCCAGACAAGAATACTAGAGTGGGTTGCCATTCCCTTCTCCAAGAGATCTTCCCGGCCCAGGAATTGAAGCTGGGTCTACTGCATTGCAAGCAGATTCTTTACCGACTGAGCCAACAGAGAAGCCCTAAATAAACTGTAATCTTATAAATATTCTCATTCACATTTACTCATTATTCAACCAATGATTAGGTTATGATAAAGATAAAATTGTATACATTTAACCTAATAGATCCTATAATAACGTGGCAACTTTTTCTCTAAGAACTAAAAGTTTTATGCTGTCTGCCAGTTTTTTGTACTTCTTCTGTATCCCATGAGTGCTCAAAGTATGCTGGTTCAGAATCTCTCTTGAATGAGATAGGATCAGTTTATATGGTAGGCAGAACCATTTCCCACAATAAATAATCAAGCCCCTCAGAAAAATGTCTGTTTCTACGGCTGGTGCAGGAAATGTACAAGAGCCTGGAATATACCAGAAAGCAAGGATGCAATCAAAAATCTATGGGGTTATATTTAAAAAAAGATTTAAGAGCTAATTTGGATGGATTTTTAAAAGTTGACTGAAATTATTATAATGTAAGATATATTAAAACCACGAGTGCATTAACAATAGGAAACAGTAAAATCCAAAAAGCTTGGTCACTTTTGAAGGGTATGAGGGCATAAACTCATTCTAAACATTGATTGATAAAGAGAAAGAAAGAAACTATCCTGCCTTTCCTGACAAACTGCATTTCAGACTAGCATCACTATGAACAAAGCTGACAGACTTAGGAAATCCCTAGTGATGGATTTCCATTTCAGCTCTCTCAAATCCTGAAAGATAGTGCTTGAAAGTGCTGCACTCAATATGCCAGCAAATTTGGAAAACTCAGCAGTGGCCACAGGACTGGAAAAGGTCAATTTTCATTCCAGTCTCAAAGAAAGGCAATGCCAAAAAGGCTCAAACTACCGCACAATTGCACTCGTCTCACATGCTAGTAAAGTAGTGCTCAAAATTCTCCAAGCCAGGCTTCAGCAATACGTGAACCGTGAACTCCCTGATGTTCAAGCTGGTTTTAGAAAAGGCAGAGGAACCAGAGATCAAATTGCCAACGTTCACTGAATCATTGAAAAAGCAAGAGAGTTCCAGAAAAACATCTATTTCTGCTTTATTGACTATGCCAAAGCCTTTGACTGTGTGAATCACAATAAACTGTGGAAAATTCTGAAAGAGATGGGAATACCAGACCACCTGACCTGCCTCTTGAGAAATCTGTATGCAGGTCAGGAAGCAACAGTTAGAACTGGACATGGAACAACAGACTGGTTCCAAATAGGAAAAGGAGTACGTCGAGGCTGTATATTGTCACCCTGCTTATTTAACTTATATGCAGAGTACATCATGAGAAATGCTGGACTGGAAGAAGCACAGGCTGAAATCAAGATCGCCAGGAAAAATGTCAGTAACCTCAGATATACAAATGACCACCTTTATGGCAGAAAGTGAAGAAGGACTAAAGAGCCTCTTGGTGAAAGTGAAAATGGAGAGTGAAAAAGTTGGCTTAAAGCTCAACATTCAGAAAACCAAGATCATGGCATCCGGTCCCATCACTTCATGGGAAATAAATGAGGAAACAGTGGAAACAGTGTCAGACTTTATTTTTTGGACTCCAAAATCACTGCAGATGGTGACGGCGGCCATGAAATTAAAAGACACTTACTCCTTGTAAGGAAAGTTATGACCAACCTAGAAAGCATATTCAAAAGCAGAGACATTACTTTGCCAACAAAGGTCCATCTAGTCAAGGCTGTGGTTTTTCCAGTGGTCACATATGGATGTGAGAGCTGGAATATAAAGAAAGCGGAGTGCCGAAGAATTGATGCTTTAGAACTGTGGTGTTGGAGAAGACTCTTGAGAGTCTCTTGGACTGCAAGGAGATCCAACCATTCCATCCTAAAGGAGATCAGTCCTGAGTGTTCACTGGAAGGACTGATGTTGAAGCTGAAACTCCAATACTTTGGCCACCTCATGCGAAGAGCTGACTCATTTGAAAAGACCCTGATGTTGGGAAAGACCGAGGGCAGGAGGAGAAGGGGACGACAGAGGATGAGATATTTGGATGGCATCACCAACTCAATGGACATGGGTTTGTGTGGACTCTGGGAACTGGAGATGGACAGGGAGGCCTGGCGTGCTGCAGTTCATGGAGTCACAAAGAGTTGGACATGACTGAGTGACTGAACTGAACTGAATAGTTGATGAGAAAAATGTCTGCTTTATAGATGCATTTCAGTCAATAAATGCAGAAGGAACTAAAGAACTAAGCCATCACTATTTGGCAACCTCTATTGAAATAATGAATCTAGGGAATGATCATCAACACTGCCTAAAACATTTGTTGAAGGGTTGATAGAGGATCTTCCTAAGAGATGAATTAGACTGGGAACACCAAAACCCATGATTATAAAGATAGAGATAGTAGATATTATGTACCTTCTAATGGTACATAGGAAGTACACTATCCTACCCATGAAATATACTTGCCAACATGTAGAAAATGAATCTGTTCAAGCCTTTAAACCTAACTACCAATTTTTAAGAAATATAGAAGAGGAACATGTTATATGAAACCATGGGGTCAATAAGCAAATTCCAAAATGTAAGATATTCTATAGAACAAATGACTCAATATTTATTATAAACAAACATCAAGAGAAAAAAGGCAGATAAAACTATAAAAATTAAATTATTTAACATATGGTGATGAATTAATTTTTGGGAGACATTTCATCCATATGTGATATGTCAACTTCAGTTCTTGATTTGAACAAAGCAACTTTGTAAAATACAGCTTTGAGGCAATTGGAGAAACTTGAATGTGGACAAGAGTATTAGATGATATTAAGGAATTATAGACAATTTTAATGTATGAGCATGGCATTATTAAAATGAACTTATTTCTCAGAGATAAAAATGATATGTTTATAAATATACAGCCCAGCAATCCCACTGCTGGGCATACACACCGAGGAAACCAGAATTGAAAGAGACACGTGAACCCCAATGTTCATCACAGCACTGTTTACAATAGCCAGGACATAGAAGCAACCTAGATGTCCATCGGCAGACAATTGGATAAGAAAACTGTGGTACATATACACAATGGAATATTTTTCAGCTATTAAAAGAATGCATTTGAATCAGTTCTAATAAGATGGATGACGCTGAAGCCTATTATACAGAGTAAAATAAGTCAGAAAGAAAAACACCAATACAGTATATTAACACATATATATGGAATTTAGAAAATGGTAATGATGACCCTATATATGAGACAGCAAAAGAGACACAGATGTAAAGAACAGACTTTTAGACTCTGGGAGAAAGTGAGAGTGGGATGATTTGCGAGAATAACATTGAAACATGTATATTATCATATGTGAAATAGATCACCCATCTAGGTTTGATGCATGAGACAAGGTGCTCAGGGCTGGTGCACTGGGATGATCCAGAGGCATGGGATGGGGAGGGAGGTGGGAGGGGGTTCAGGATGCAGAACACGTGTACACCCATGACTGATTCATGTCAATTTATGGCAAAAATCACTACAATATTGTAAAGTAATTAGCCTCCAATTAAAATAAATAAAAATTTAAAAGGATATCATATCTGAGATTTATTTAAAAATAATATAGCTGGGGAGGAAAAAGTAGAGAGTACAAATGATATAAAGTTGGTATATGTTGATTGTTGTTAAATCGAGATGTGGAGATTTGGGGATTTATTATATTTTTTAAACCTTTCCCTGAAGTTTTTCCTTAGTGGTAGGAAAATGTACACAGGAAATAAATGTGGGAAGTACATACTGGAAGATATTATACCTATACTCTTATTAACTGTTTAAGAAAATGAAAAAACTGGCCAATAGAATGACATTTGTGAAATATTAAATGTGTTGCAGGTAGTGGTGTGCTGGTAAATGGCTTTCTTCTAGAGAAGAAAACCCTGATTTGTAGTGGTTGCCAGTTTGCACAGTGTAAATCTGCCCATCGCGGCTGATTTCAAGCTATTGTGTAACATCACTGAGTGTGGACTTTGAAAGAGATAAGTTGTCTCTATGGCCAACTGCATGCAGCCCACTGCTAGGACAGATGCCAGAAAAGCATTAGTTTCTGGAGTCAGACTCTCGGTCAGATGCCAACACGAACATGCGCTGTCTGTGTCTTACTAGTCTATCTGAGCCTTGGTTTCCCCTTTGTTAAATGAAGATGGTAATTCCTGCTGCATTCAGAAGAGAGATCACGCATGTAATGGACCTGGAGTGTCTCCAGTTACACAGTGAGAGATCCTTCATGTTATTATCCTTTCTTCTCTTCAAGCTAAAATAGAACAGAGGACTCCTGACTTGGGGTAGTTTCAAAGTTTCCAAAGAAAGGAATGAAGCCGATCATCTTTTCAGAGGGCTTCTTGCCCAGAATTTCTATAATTAGTTAAAATTGCAGATTTCAGGTGCAGTGTCACAAACCTGCCCGAAGTTCACCAAGCTCTAATTTGGTTGAATATTATTAGGTAGGCTGGCAAGTTGATGTGAGATGATCGTGACTAGAATAGAAGTATCCGTTATAGGTAGTTCTGGCCACTGTAATCTGGCACTGCAGATGCATGGGAAGAATTAAGTATGCACAGTAAAAAGTCTATAACGTGCTTAATCTTCTCTTAGGGAATGCTAAGGCATCCTGAGATGTTTTGGCATGAATAAGCATATGGGTTATGTTGGCAAGTTGGAAATGTTTCCATTCACAATTTTGATGACTGTTTGTTATTAATAATAGCATTCATTTTACTTTCCAAAATCTTCATTTAAATTGGTGATTAACCATCGTACCAGTTACTGAAAGAGGAATTTTTCCATTGTTTCCTGAAATCCTCATTTTTGTGTGTGTAGAAACCTAAGGTTAAGGTTATCACTGATTAGACTGTAATGATGCAGTTTTCAGAATTAGTGAATTATATGCATATATAAAAATCTTTTTGAGTTCATTATAGAGAGAAGCTGAATTATGAATCAAGACCGCATTTAGAATGTGGAGACAAGAATACCAAAGGCATTCGAAATGAGATTTATGTGGGTAGGATGATGTGTTTCTAATGGGAATACAACTTGGGGGTATGTTTTCCCCTCTGAAGGAGAGTTGCATGAATCATAACTTTACATTTTTCAGATTTCTGAGCAAATACTTATGAGATAAGAAGCAGTATGTTGTATTATCCATCTGAAAAGGACTCAATCTCCTTTGATCCTTAAAAGAATAGTTTTCTTCCAGTAAATGAAAACCTTTGCCCCTTGGAAATTTGAACTTCCTCTTTGTTTAAAATAATGCTATTTATACTAAATTTAATTTAATAGATCATAATAAGAATGCTTTTAGAAATAAAATGAAACAAAATAGAGTAGAAAATAGAGTGTGAATAGTATTTTGAAACTGAAGATTCCATTGTGTATGTATGTGTGCATACATTCTAAGTCATGAAGTAAAATTTCTTTTTCAGTGAGCCGCAGTAAAAAAGAGAACATTTTTAAATGTTTTATAATGTACAATAAAAAACCCTGAAAATAACTCTTCCTCTTTTAGTACATATCAAAATGTATCTAGATTAACAGATTTTCTTGGAATGTTGTTGTTGCTTTAAATAGAATCACCCTGGACTTAGTGGGGTCTGGGGCAGTTGTGAATCTCCCAGTTCTGCCCGGGTCTCACTGGGAACAACATAGATCAGGAAGTGCTTATGGAGATGAACCTTCTGTCTGCTTTCATTTCTTTCTCTCTTAAGCAGGAAGGTTACTGTTACTTGGCCTGTCCATATATACACACGTGCATGTATATATGTATATGTAATTTACTATAGTAGAGTACATTTATTATAGTCTTGTGTACCAGCCCTATTATCTCAATTAGATTTCAAGACTTATAAGGTCAGGAGTTTTGCCTTAAGCTTTCTTTATCTTCTCACCCAGCACGTGTCTTGCGCACACAGTAGCAGATGCTTCCTAAGTAATTACTGTTAATAGTGGAAATGGCTAAAGTTCATCCTAACATATTTGACCATATTTATTTATATGTTTATATATTTATTCATGTTGTATCTTCCACAAAATTTACTGCAATTTATGGCATGAACAGAAAAATAGTGGCTGGATTATAAATTGAAAATTATATACCATATACACATTTGTAAATACATATTTATACACACACATACATATGCATTCTTATTATCATAAATAAAAGTAAAGTCAGAAGAAAAATGTAAATAATCAGACTCCGAGTTCCTTCATAATTCTCTCTTTGAGCCTCATTCTTGCATCTAAACTACCCAGTTGGTGAAGTGAAAAAGAATGTATGTCAGTTGCATGCATGCTCAGTCGTGTCTGACTCTTTGGGACCCCATGGACTGTAGGCTGCCAGGCTCCTCTGTCCATGGGATTCTCCAGGTGAGAGTACTGGAGTGGGGTGCCATTTCCCCCTCCAGGGGATCTTTTCAACCCAGGTATCAAACACACGTCTCCTGCATTGTCAGACAGATTCTTTACCTCTGTGCAACCTGGGAAGCACTATGTCAGTTACTTAATTTTTGTTATTAAAAAGGACACCCTCAGAGGAGACAAAGGTTTCTTTAAAGAAACCTTCTTTGTAGAAGAACATGACTAAAAGGTATTTCTCACATGAAGTTTCATAGAGGAGACAATAAGTGTAGGCTAGAAAATATCCACACCACCACTCCTAAAGAAACTGTGGTAATAGATTTTATTTCTGTTAGTTCTGTTCCACCATAAAGATGGAGGGCTCAGTGATAAAACCTAGCGAAAGTTAAATCTGTAAAAGACAGGAAAGTGTGGGCCAATAAGTTAATCTTTTTTCTGTTCTAAAGATATTTAGAATATTTATTTATAAGAAGATTATTTAAGCAGTCTCCCTGAGTAGCATTTACCTAAACAGACTTTTTTTTTAAACTAGATGGGATCGTAGAGAGTGTACAATTACATTTTCTGGCAACATGGAGCTCATAGGCAGTTAGGGTTGTTGGCTGAAAAAAATTCATCTGCTTTAGAAAAAGTTATGATTAAGAGATCAAATCAATATTCTTTGATGGAAATTGGTAACTTTACCAAGGTTCTTATCTCAAGTCACGCACTTCATCTCCACACAATAATGGGCTGTTCTGTGCAACGTTTTCAAGGCTGAAATCCACAGTATCATTCCAAAGCAATTTCAAAATACATGGGAGTAGGTTTTGTCTGTGCTTTGCTTTTTTTTTCTATATGGCACTGCTAATCACCAGCTTTTGTTCAATCTAGTAGTAATATTATTTTGTTAGGCTTTGTGTATGTCACGGAGTCCTGTTAGTTTTCATACTAAAGTGGACAAGAAATCTAGAAGTGAATTTGAAACACCAAGGACCTAGTGTTTGGGGAGCACCAAATAGGATTGTTAGAATGTTCAGATATTTATGAGTCATCTGCTTCATACAGTGGTAGAAGAATCATTTCTACAACTTAAAGTCCATAATAAACATTATCTCAGGTAGAAGTGAGCCACAAACATGGAAGTAACAAGGAAGAGTTCAGGCAGCTCTGGGAGGACTCTTGAAACCTGTGATTAAACACAGGGGATGCAATAGAGGAAGTTGGACTGGGGCTTCAGAGCAGTTTGGGGAAGCAAAAGAAAGGCAAATAGGAATGAAAGAAGATATCTAGGAATGATAAGGTAAATGCTGCTCCTCATTTACTTGGAGGAAAGTAGGCTCTTAAAAATGAGAGGTGGGAAGAGTAAGGAAGAGATGATGAACTAGAATATCGTGGCTGGTTCTACTGAACCTAAGGAAAGGTCATTTTCAGGAAAACATGAAACAGCTACCAGACTGCCATTTTATTTTTTAAATATTGGTGCATGTGGATCATTTGGGAGGAAATAAAAGTAGTTTAATTGTGTATGGGGAGGGAAGTCTAACAGACAACTGTTTTGAAAAATTAAGTTTTTGACTCTAATTTGTTTTATAATAATCAGGGGGCTTAGTTGCTAGTCATGAAACTGACTGTTTACAGCAGAAAAGAAGCCTACTGGAAAAGCATCGTGGAGCTCACAGGCTTGCCACAAAGTCTGCAGAACCAGGTTCAAGACAAATGGAAGAAGCTAGAAACAGAGCTTAGTTTCATGCTATGGAATCTGCATGGTCTTAGCCTCAAGGAAGGCTAAGAAAATGAAAATCTGTCCTCTGGGGCTCTTAGTCCATTGGGCTACTATAACAGAAATACTGCAGACACTCCTTTCTCATAGTTCTAGAGGCTGGAAGTCTGAGATCAGAGTGCAAGCATAGTAAGACTCTGGTGAGAGACCTCTTCTGGGCTGCAGACTGTAGATTTCTCCTTGTATCTTCACATGCAGAGACCAGAGAGAGGAAGCAAGCTCTCCTGTGACCCTTATAAAACCTCCAGACCTGTTCATGAGGACTCTACTGCCATGAGTTCATCTAACCCTAATTACTTCCCAAAGATCTTACCTACTGATCAGTTCAGTTCAGTTGCTCAGTCATGTCTGACTCTTTGTGGCCCCATGGACTGCAGCACACCAGGCTTCCGAGTCTATCAGCAATTCTTAGAGCTTGCTCAAACTCATGTTCATCAAGTTGGTAATGCCATCCAACCATCTCATCCTTTGTCATCCCCTTCTCCTCCTGCCTTCAATCTTTCCCAGCATCAGGGTCTTTTCCAATGAGTCAATTCTTTGCATCAGGTGGCCAAAGTATTGAAGCTTCCACTTTAGCATCAGTCCTTCCAATGAATATTCAGGACTGATTTCCTTTAGGATTGACTGGTTTGATCTCCTCACAGTCCAAGGGACTCTCAAAAGTCTTCTCCAACACCACAGTTTAAAAGCATCAATTCTTTAGTGCTCAGCTTTCTTTATGGTCCAGCTCTCACATCCATACATGACTACTAGAAAAGTTATAGCTTTGACTATACTGACATTTGACTATATGATACCTACTGATACCATTGCATTAAATGGTACAGTTTCAACATATGACTTTTGGAATGACAAAAACATTGAATCCATAGCAAGTGCTTATAGCAAGGAGCAAACTTTGCCTCCAGCCAAGACTAGTAAGGTGTAAACTCCTCAAAGAGACATAAGGTTTAGATTCTGGGCTCCCTTATCCCCCTAGAGAAGACAACTGTACTAAATCTTTCCAAACTCTCATACGTTCTTGAGTTCTGGAATGGTTTTTAAAGCTAAATTATTCAGGTCACCCTAGAAAAGACAACCCAATGAGTCTTGATTTTCTGGTCCAATTTAAAAATGAGATTCAGGCCTTCCCAGAACTGTTGCCAATTTGAGGATCTAGTTAAGCCTCATGCATCACAACTTCTTGGTGTTGAGTGCCAGTGTTTTAAATTTTGACATCAAATTCATTCTGCTGCTGGTGACTGTATTTTAAATGAAATAGTTGAAAATAAATCTAGATGTTTGGGGGTTTCCCATGTGTATGCCCGTCTGCAGACTCCCAGGGAAGCCTCGACAGTGATGCTAGCACGTAAACTGGCCCTTGCAGGTGCCAACTACATAGGCAGATTGCTCTTCCTGAGTGCTCTGCCAGCCACCCAGTCCTTTGTACTGCTGCTGTTCTTCTAGACCAGTCTTCCTTCTGTCACCTGTTAGTTGACATGCTAGTTACAGACAATCATGCCAGGCCACACTCTGGTGTGACAGTTATACAAGCAAAGACATGGAAAGATTATCCAACCAGTTGTTTTAAAGAATTCTTATTCCTGTATATGTAGTTTAAAATGATACAAGGTTCTGAAAATGCAGAATAAGAGCATGAATAACTCCTGTAAAATTCTATAATATGGGGTTGGGGCCAAAATAACTTCTTTATTCCTTCTTAGGAGCATGCCCTCCCAAGTCTTTCTAGCCTAAATTTAGAAAGTAAGACTTATATTTGACTTTTGTGACTCTCTAATTTATTCCAGGATGGTGGTTTTTTTTTAAAGGGATGTTTCAGCATCATTAATGCCACAAAGTATGAGCTGCAAAAAGCTGGATTTCCTCTGCATATCCTTGAAGATAAATCCAGGAAGCTCTGTGGGCTTATCTTTCAATCATCCCAAGCTAGGCTGAAAGATGTCCAGGTGATGATACATCTGATAGTGATGACCCGGAATAAGTTCCACAAAGGGTTTTTATATTACATTTTTATTAGTAGTTGCACATCTTGAGATCTGATTCATTCCTATCTGTGGTCTTTGAACTTCTACTTATTTGCATATGTGCTCAGAACCATGCTAATTTTTATTTTGGCATTTTGTGTGTGTGTTAAGAGAAAACAAGCACATAGAATTTTGATAAGCAAATGTTGGCTCAACTGATGAGCTGTAGCTTGTAGCTAGAAAGTTACAGCTTAATGTAAGTGGAGAAGCAAAAATCTGATAATTCAGTGATTTAAATCTTTTTCATGTATAATTTTATAGCTTCTGTAAGAGACAGAGAAACTAAATACACATTTTGTCAAATTGAGAGTAACATTTGTCATGAGGCAAGTCTTTCTAACATTTTCATCTATGGCCTAAAATAAGATGGTAGCTTTTCATTTTATTTCTGAAGAGATTCTTGGAATTCCAGGTTCCACTGAAAAGTGAGATGGAGGGTATGAATGGGAGGTGATGCAAAACAGAATCCCAAAGAGGAAACCAAGGAGCAAACTCCATGCGGAGCTCTGTTCCTTGGCCGTGCTTCCCCTTCACATCTGCTGTAACTTCTTCTCCTCATAATTAGAAGGAAGGAAGGGGAAGAGAAAGGGAGCTGGCAGTAGTGTGATGACTCGCTTGAAAGAGCCAATTGTGTGCATCTCTTCCCAAACTTACAGTAAAGTAATATGTTGAGAGCTTAAAATCAGCCGTGGTGGGGATATTTAAGCCAGAGAAACTGGCAGTGCTGCCAATCAGGGCTCCGTCTCCCCAGGAATAGCTTGTTAACATTTACTGGCTTTCCTCTGGTGACCTGATGTTGAAGGGAACATTATTCATCTCAACTTTACGATTATGATCACTTCCTGATTCTGACTTGTCTGATATTTCTAACAACCTTGACAATAGTCTGTCTTACTCAGACCTTTGTGTGCTAGAGATACGTAGGAATGGAATCAAGTGTTCCATTTAAAATTAGTTAGGATGGATCTGTTTCCTATGTTTTTACCTCGTTGAATTTCTCAATGCGTTGTAAGTTATCTCTTCATACCTACCCATCTTTTTTTACTCTAGTTTCTATTATCCTGACTTGATTATTTAGTCTTCTCAGCATAGAAATTTTATGAAGTATTCAGATGCACAGTGCCTAGTTAGTATGATCCAAGCAAAGAGTATTATAGACTCAGTTAGCAATCACTAATTGAATATCTCCTTTGCCTAAGACATCACAGGTGTCTTAGACATTATCAGAGAAAATAAGGCACATTACCTAGTTTCAAACATATAAAATCTAGGGAGAAAATCAGATATATATATGTATATATATACAGTTTAGACTAATATAGAGAATAATGTTAAAGATGATATTAGAAAAAAGCAAAGAAAAATGCAAGCCAGACTACAGAGACTAGAGATTATTTCTGACTGCAGAAATTAGAGAAGGCTTCATGGAGACAGAAACTTTTTAAACCATGTCTTAAAGAACTGATATGCATTTTAAAGCTCAGCTCTATTTATAGCTTTTATGAGCAGATGACTCTAACGTTCACACCAAAGTAACTTGTAAGTTAGTTCATGTTGTTTACCAATCTGCCAAGATTAGCTTACTGCCATGGGAGTCAGGAAAACTTAAAAATAAGATTTTAATGACATAGATGTATGGAATTGTTACTAGATTTAGCAGATGGCAACGCGGAAGATGCATTCTGGTTATCTGTGTGCCCTCCATAGGTTATATGCCGAGCACTGTTTATAGAAGGCCCTTAATAAAAACTGCCAATTACTGAGGACGAGTTACATGTCTGGCACTTTAACATGCATGATATCACCAAAGACAAAAAACAGAAAAGTAAGAAAACTGATTTTATGCAGGCTACTGCAGTAGGGAGAGGACTCCAGATCAGGCTATGTCTCTGCAGAGGGGTTTTCACTTAGTCTTTATAGGAAGGAACGGACAAGTTAGAGATGGTGGGGGGGACAGACCACTGGGATCTGCAGCCAGGGAAAGTCTCAGAATCTTAGTCAGAGGAATGTTTTTCTCTGTGTCTAGCCAGTGTCTAGGGGAAAGCAACTCTAATCTTAGCTAATCATTCATAAGATGTAGAACAAGAAATTGACTAGCCAAAACCTCATAGTGTACTACTCTGAAATACACTATTATCAGCATTTTTAAAATTCTTCTTAAAAAATCAAAACTGACACACAGAGAGACTGAGTGACTTGCCAAGGCTACATATCTGGTCAATAAAGAACCAGAATTTCATTCCATAGCTTTATTTTGACTTTCCTTTTATTATGCTTCAACACATATTGTACTCAATAAATGCTTTAATAGTAATTTCTAAGGTTAATGGAACTTTCACTTTTTTTCTATATTTTCATACGTACTATTTAAAATGTATAGAGAATAGCCTTCAAAGAACCAGGTCTAAACATTTAGAATTGATAAAAATCTGTTAAAAGTGATTCATAATAAGAGTATGCCTCCTTCCCTATAAATAAATCTACCTTTCAAGTGAATGAGTAGAGAAAAATTTGAGATTATATCTGGTGGCTCAGATGGTAAAGAATCTGCCTGCAGTGCAGGAGACCCAGTTTTGATCCTTGGGTTGGAAAGATCGCCTGGAGAAGGAAATGGCAACCTACTAAAGGACTCTTGCCTGGAAAATCCCATGGACAGAGGAGCCTGGTGGACTATGGTCCATGGGGTCTCAAAGAGTCAGACGCGGCTGAGCGACTGACGCCTTCACTTGCTGTGAATCAGTGAGGTCATCACTGTTGCTTTTTCCCTTCTGCTTTGTGGGCCCGTAACAGTGTGAAGGGGCTGCTTCGGGAGCCTCACAGAGTGCTTGGCTGGATCAACGGCCAGGACAGAAATAAGGTAAAGCTTCGTTACCCAGCTTCTGCCAGAGTTCCCTGTGGGTTACACACACTGAACATCGGAGTAAAGGTCACTAAAGAATGTAGTTAAAATGTGAAAACCAACTGACCTATTAGAATAAATTACTTATGTAAAACAAATGCTAACTATATGCTGTTCCTGGAAACCGATGGGTCTCTGAGTTTACTGGCTGTTGCCAGCTTCCTGGGACCCTCGCTGTGCTTTTCAGACTCACAGCAATGCAATGTTAAGATGCACCTGAAACACTGCTGGCGTAGCAGGGGAATCGAACCTAGCCGGCCTGAATCATTTGGCATCTATTCCACACTCAGATCATTGTAGTTATTATGAGTGTGATGTGATAATTTATCGTTGAGTTTTGTCCTGGGGCCCAGCCATTCAGTTCTTTCTTTTTTTTTTTTTTTAAATGATGTTTTCCTTTCATAATATCTTGTTAATAAACAGACCAGGTGCTGTTTCCCAGTAGCTGCATGATATATTCTCTGAATTAAGCGTAAAGCAAAAGCCACTGCCCTTCTGGCTACCCGGCCTTCGTGAGCATGGTTATTGTGACCACTCTAAGTGGAAGTGAAGAATGAGCAGGTTACTTTTAGGTCTGGGGACCAATTAAGCCAGCATATTTTGGGGGCTTGCCATGGCTGGCAGTGGGAGTGTGGATTTTTGACTTAGAGGCAAGAAACCCAAGCCTAGTCCTTTCCTGTGCCCCACCCACCCCTCTCCCATTCCAGCATAACCTGGCTGTCCCCCTGCCCCCAAGCCATTTGCAGAGCAGCTCAGGCAATGAAAGGTGATACTGTCATTAGTTTTGATTCTCTGTCATCTGCTGGGTTTATGGGAACAGTGCCATGGTCAGAGGAAGATAGCAAAATAAAAAATAAGGAGACAAATTGGCCAGAAGATACTGGAAAATAATAGAAAATACATAAAGGAGCTATGAACCGTATTTATCCCCTGGAAAGCAAGTGAATTATTTGTGTGAGTCAAAAATTCTAAAGAAAGGAATTTTGGTGGCATTGAATCTTAGGGAACTGGTTTAAAAGAAGTTGTGGACATGGAGAGACAGGAAATGACGTGACACTCAGGTCAGTGGAAGCTCCATGTACAAAAGCTTAAGGTAGGAATGAACCACAGATACTGACTATAGAAAGGTATGCTCAGGTGATAAATATGTAGGCAAAGGTACAGAGGTTGGCATCAGGAAAGCTAAATTTTACATTTTTCTATTAAAATTATAATCATTGGTAAGCTGGTATCAGGCTTCCCAGATGGCTCAGTGGGTAAAGAATTTGTGTGCGATGCAGGAGACACAGGAGATTCAGGTTTGACCTCTGGGTTGGGAAGATCCTCTGGAGAAGGAAAATAGCAACCCACTCCAGTATTCTTGCCTGGAAAATCCCACAGACAGAGGAGCTTGGTGGATTACAGTCCAAAGGATCACCAAAAATCAGACATAAGTAAGCACGCACACACCTGAAACAAAAAAATCACTTTGCTTCCCTGGTGGCTCAGACAATAAAGAACTTGACTTCAGTGCAGCACAACTGGGTTTGATCCCTAGGTCAGAAAGATCCTCTGGAGACAGAAATGGCTACCCACCCCAGTATCCTTACCTGGAGGATTCCGTGGACAGAGACCAGTGCATGGCGTGGCAGAAAGCTGGACTCAACTGAGTGACCAACATTTACACTTACTGAAACTGGTATCTAAGGCAAAGGGTAAAAGTTTCCATGATTCTTCTTTGATAAGGTCCTGTGGAATTTACTGCGTATCGATAGGACTGTTCACTTTTGCAGGTTGGAGTGGCTAAATCTGAGGAATAGTCAGTAAGCAAGAGGACAAAATACGGTAGCTATTCCTGGTGGCTCAGACAATAATCTGCCTGCAATGCAGGAGACCTGGGTTTGATCCTTGGGTCAGGAAGATCCCCCTGGAGAAGGGAATGGCGACCTACTCTAGTATTCTTGCCTGGAGAATCCCATGGACAGAGGAGCCTGGCGGGCTACAGTCTGTGGGGTCATGAAGGGTCAGACACGACCAAGTGACTAACACACACAACAGGAGGGGGAAAAAGAAAAAGGGAAACGGAATAATGTTTTATTAAGTCCTTGTCTTAGTCCATTAGGTCCACTGTAACAAAAGTACCATTAGTTAGGTGGCTTTTAAACAAGAGGAATGTATTTCTCATAATTCTGGAGGCTGAGAAGTCTAGGATCCCTGGTAGACTCAGCTGCTGGTGAGGGTTCACCTCCTCACAGACTGGAGTCTCACAAGGCAGAAAGGACTGGGGAGCTTCGGGAGGGGGGGAGTCCCTCTTATAAGGGCACTAATCCCAGTCAGGAGGGCTCTGTCTCCATGACCTAACCACCCAAAGGCCCTCCTTACACCCTCACCTTAGAGGCGAAGATTTCAAAAGATGAATTTGGGGAAAGGGAGGACACAGCATCTAATATATAGCAACCCTCCAGGTGATTCTCCAAAGTTTGGAAACTACTGCCTTAAAATATTTGTTTTGGATATGAAAAGAACTCCAGAAAGGAGAATGTTGGTAGATTTCTCTCCTAAACCCCCTTTCTCAATGATTTGCAATTCTCTGATGAACTCTGGGAGAAAATGTCCCAGTCAGATGCTATGCCTTTGACACATACAAGTCTCTGTTTGAAAAGAGAAGTGGCTTTGGCCTTACAGAACAGCAGCCGCAGGAGTGCCCAGCTGGGCTGCATCGGCACCACATCAGCCCCTGCCCTGGACATACAAACTCAGGAATGATTTTTTAAAAATCAGTTCTTAAACCAAGGCTCAGAAATGTTCTGTTTGACAGAGTCTCAGACACCCAAATCGTTATGTCCAGAATGAAAAAAAAAACAAAAACAAACAAACTAGTGATGCTGAACTTTAATAAAATTTAGTGAACATTTATTAAATGCATGGAGATAACCAGCAATTACAACCTTTAGGGCTCAAATAAATTTGACAGTAAAGGTAATAGACACCGTGCTGAAAAGGGAAAAATAGAACATGAAGATGTTTGGCACTGGATGGGAGAAGAACTAAGATACAGCTTTTTGTCAAGAGAATGGAGCAAGAGAGATGAGAGTCATGGCAATGGACAAGAGTCAGATGAGAGGAGGGGGAATCCACGGTGAGGCAGAAGAGGGACATCTTCCACTTAAAGTCATGGTCAGTTTTTTAATTTAAGCATTATAATAAAAATGGATTAATTGATTGATTGATTAACATGTGACACTTAGAGAAAATAGAGCTAAAAATCACTATGAAACATAGACATCCTTGCATTACTAATAGCTAACGATTGGAGTTGTCATTATGTGCTAAGCACTGTACTAAGTATTCTCATTTGACTTTTACAACAATCCTAGGAAAGAGACACTGCTATTACTATCTCATCACAAGAGATGAGGAAGCTAAGGCTTTGGGCCAAAGTTGCACAGCTAATAACTAAGCCTCTAGGATTTGAACTGGGAAAGTTCTAATTCAGAATCTGAGCTCTTCACTACTCTGATGTGTGTAATGCAAGGAAAATACATGCATTCCCCAAGTTCTTGGGTCTTCAGGATGACTCAGTGCTATTCTGTTTGCGTCCATCCTTTTTAAATAATTGTCTTGCAATTTTATGATTATAAAAGTAAAATATAATCATTGCATCCAACTCAAAAACTTTAAAAAGTATTTGAAAATATATATTAGTTTTGGTCCCATCACCTAGAGATTACTGATGTTAGCATAAGCTACACTTGATTCTTGTGCTTATCATACCTAGTGCCAAAGAACTATCTGGAGGGCCCTGTAAAAGGCAGTGAGATCTGACCCGGACACTTTGATTCACTCGATCTGGGTAGGGTTAAAACTTGTCTTTTTTAATAAATCCTCTCCCATGGTATTGTATATAGTATAATCTCACTTCTAAAAATACTATTCTATACGTTCGATTTTAAAATACCCCTAAGTAGAACATCATTTATTCTCTTTACCTCTGAATTCTTGAGTACTTTTGTATTTCTCATCAAAACTATCTTTCAGAGACAGGAAGATAGCTAGTAGAGAAATGGTTCTCAAACCTCAGCATGCATTGTAAACACCTAAAGTATTTGTTAAAACACAGAGTTTGTGCTGTAATGGGCCTGGGATGGGGCTTCTATTAGTCAGAGTTCTCCCCCAAAAATAAAACCAATAGGATATATATGGATCTATTTGAGGAGATTTATTATAGGAATTGGCTCACAGAGTTATGGAGAATAAGAAGTCCCACAATCTGCCATCTTCAAGCTGGAAAACCAGGACAGCTGGTGATATAATTCAGTCCAAGTCTGAAAACCTGAGAACCAGGAGTTCTAGTGTCCGAGAGTAGCAGAGGATGAATGTCCCAGCTCAGGAAGAGAGAATGCTCCCTCCCTCCAGCTTTCGTTCTGTGTAGGCTCTCAACAGATTGGATGATGCCTGCCCATATTGGTGAAGGCAGATTTTCTTTACTCAGTCTGCTGATTCAAATGCTAATCTCTTGCAGAAATATGCTCACAGATACACCTCAAAATAATGTTTTGCCAGCTGACCAGGCTGGTGAAACATTGCAGGGCTCCAAAATTTTCTAACAAATTCAAGCGTGATGCAAATGCCACTGGTTCAGGACCACACTTTGAGAACTACTGTAATAGAGAGTACTTCCAAACAAGAGTTCCTGGTTTAAAAAAAAAAACAGCAAAACTCTCGTGGTCTCTAGAAATTCCTTAAAATTCAAGGGCAAACATCTAACCTTGCCTGTTTAGAAACAAATTGAGTGACATATAGTAGTCTGCTTAGTATCACCCCATCAGGAATTCCATATATGAAAACTATGCAGCTGTTTCTGTGCCTCTATGACAACAGTGAAAGTGTAACATGAAAATAATAATTGCTGAGGTTGTCAGCTAAAAAAATCTTAAATGTCTAAACGACCGTCGGTAGCCACAGAAAGGACAGTCGGACAAGGACAGTTACATCCAATAATAGGCATCACACCTATCACTGAAGGCTAATGTCTGACATTTCTTAAGTAGGACAAATACCAGAGGAGGATGTTGATGCTACTGGCAGTTGTTATGAATTATACATGATGCACCATTTTAAAATTCGGTGGAAAACTGCCATTTACCCTCTCTAATAGAAGGCATTCTATGAAAAGTGAAGTGCTGGGTGAGTAACCATGAGAAGCAACCAATATAATGGACCTTAAGCACACTTCTCTTTGCACTCTAGCACCTGAGAGAAGACAGTCAAGCTTTAAAAGGAAGGCTGGCCTCTGGGAACCCAGTAGCAGCTTTCCTGGACTGGATACCTCAGCACTGTCCATCCAGGCTTCCAAATCCGCCACCAGTTTCTGACACATACCTCGTAGATTTCATGGCTTTTAGCTTTAACCTCTTGATGGTGGGGCAGTATAAGGGTATATCTGTATTTGGCATTCAACATTGTCTTGGTCCATTTGAGCTGTTAAAATACCACAGAACAACATGTAACTTTTAGCAGTAAGACAAATTTATTTCTCACAGTTCGAGAAGCCAGGAAGTTCAGGATCAAGGTGCTTGCAGATTTGGTGTCTGGTAAGAGCCGTGTCCCATGTGGCTGTCTTTTGCTATAATCTCACATGGTTGAAGGAGCAAGGAATGTCCCTGGGGTCCCTTTGATAAGGGTACTAAGTCCATTCATGAGGGCTTTACCTTCATGACCTATTCACCTCCCAAAGGCCCCATCTCCTAATGCTATTACCTGCATTCCAGGGTATATAAAAATTCATTTGTCAGTAACAAGAAATGCAGAAAACCACTGACAGACAATGTAATCTACCCTAGAATTTTGCACGTTAAAATTAGAAATTTTTACCATAACTGGGAATTACTAAAGTCACCTGGGAGAATTCATTCATTTATTACTCAGTTAATAGATACCTATTGAGCACTTCCTATATCCCAGGCATTATCATAATAGGTTCAGGGGATAAAACAAGGAAAAGAAAGCGACAGAGACACACAGCTTTGACCATCAAGGAATGTCCTTCATAGTTGTGATGAGTTTTGTCTCACTCTATGTCTTCTAGAACCTTGCTGTGTCAAGGACCACGAGGGCAGGTGTCACTCGAGAAGTGCTGGGAAACGCTGCTTCTCAGTCCACACCCCAAATCTCCTAACATGGAATCTGTATTTTATTTTACAAGATCCCCAGGTGATTTGCATCCACATTAAGATTTGAGAATCACTGCTTTAGGAAACAGAGCCTGAGGCAAGCATTAAAGTTCTGATTGTATTTGAGAGGTCAAGCCCAGGGGAGTATAAGTAAGGGGAAGGGGAAGACAGGCAAGGGTGGCTGCAAAGCTGTGGGATGCTGGGCTGGCTGCTGCGTCTGGAAGGGGCACATCAGCCCAGTCAGCAGGTATTATAGGTTTACTTGGCATGTGCATGTGGAATTTCTTCTCCCGGAAGGATTCACACCAGGATCCCTCATGACTCTTGCTTGCTTCTGATTGAGGTTCACGCTACTGGGCTTCCCAGGTGGTGCTAGTGGTAAAGGACCCACCTGCCGGCAACGGGAAGATCCCCTAGAGGAGGGCAGCACAACCCACTCCAGTAGCCTTGCCTGGAGAATCCCATGGACAGAGGGAGCCTGGTGGGCTGTGGCCCATAGCGTCCCAAAAGAGTCAGACACGACTGAAGTGATTGAGCATGCGTGCACCCCTGGCAGGTGCCACACCTGTACTTCTTGGTCAGAGTGTACAAGCCTGAAAGTGAAGGCATGGGCACAGACCCAGGAGAGAGAAAAAGAAAGGAGTTGTTGAGTTTTAATAAGACATGAGGTTGGTGTCTTAAGACAATGCATTTGGAAAATTCAGTAATAGAAGAGAAGTGACATTGTTAGTCAGGAGAAAGACAGAAACTTGAATGTTGGAAGCTGGAACGTCAGATTTTGTCATCATGAGTAACAGTTACTGAAGTCTTTTTTAATGTTTACTAGTCACTCTCTGCTTCCCTGTTTTATGACCTTCTATTGCTCTGCCAGCACTCTGGATCTCCACATACCTATTATTTTATTAGTTCCTCCCTCTCCTGGATTTTGGTCATTCTTCTCCACTTTTTTTGATCCTTGTGGTTTGTCTATCAATACCTTCTGGGTCTCAAATATTCAGGTCTATTGGTTCTCATCCAGCATATTGGCCCACACCACATACATGTCTGTTTGATATCATGGTGCCCATATCCTCATCCTTGAACAAGCTATATAAACCAAGTCCAAATAGAACCAAATAATCTGGGCCAGTAAATCTAGAATAGGTATTAAAGGAGAAACCACAGACCCCAGAGTAAGACAGACCCAAGACCCATAAGACATGCGGGTGCCTGGTGTACATGCTCTGATAGGTGTGTGCCTTCCATGAGTGCTCCCAGTATGGGAAGCTTTCATCCAGGTCAACCAGATTCTACTCCATCTGGAACCTATGGAAACTGTGAAAACATGGCCAATACCTAAATGCCATAGGTAGTTATCCCCAAATAATGGAAATAGATGTTTTCATTTTTATCATTTCTTACGCTTTTCAAAATTTCTCTGATAAAGTTGTATTGCTGTTATAATAAGAAACTCTTCAATTATTTTTATAAATTAATCTATTTTGTCAAGGCAACTCTTTTAAGAACAGATTAACGAAAAACCAGAATGACACAGCAGCCATTAAATTTTAAATTATTTGCATATTTTATAGACATTCAGTAAATCTCCTAAACTCCAGTCTAGAGTTTAAAGCAAACTAGATGCCACAGCTCTCAAAATCCAAAGGAGGAATGTCTTTTCTCACCACAAAAAAGAAGAAATAGATGAAGACTCAGAGAGCAGAAATTATCCTTTCTGAAGGCAATACTGAACTGCTAAATGATGAATGAAGCATTTCTTAAATATCTATGGCTCTCATGTACTGGTGAAAATACTTCCCAGTCCTGCAGTAAGGAGAAGAGCCTTAAAAAAAGTCAGAGTGTGATGGTTGTCAGCACTAAAGTCCAAACACCTTTTAAGGAGGTGCCCAGTGTCACAGGATACTCTTCAGTTCAGTTCAGTTCAGTCGCTCAGTCATGTCTGGCTGTTTGTGACCCCATGAATCGCAGCACACCAGGCCTCCCTGTCCAGCACCAACTCCCGGAGTTCACTCAAACTCACGTCTATCAAGTCAGTGATGCCATCCAGCCATCTCATCCTCTGTCAACCCCTTCTCCTCCTGCCCCCAATCCCTCCCAGCATCAGAGCCTTTTCCAATGAGTCAGCTCTTCACATGAGGTGGCCAAAGTACTGGAGTTTCAGCTTTAGCATCATTCCCTCCAAAGAACACCCAGGGCTGATCTCCTTCAGAATGGACTGGTTGGATCTCCTTGCAGTCTGAGGGACTCTCAGGAGTCTTCTCCAACACCACAGTTCAAAAGCATCAATTCTTCAGCACTCAGCTTTCTTCACAGTCCAACTCTCACATCCATACATGACCACTGGAAAAGCCATAGCCTTGACTAGACAGACCTTTGTTGGCAAAGTAATGTCTCTGCTTTTGAATATGCTGTCTAGGTTGGTCATAACTTTTCTTCCAAGGAGTAAGCATCTTTTAATTGTATGGCTGCAATCACCACCTTCAGTGATTTTGGAGCCCAAAAAAATAAAGTCTGACACTGTTTCCACTGTTTCCCCATCTATTTGCCAGGATACTCTTAACCATTTTATTTGTTCTGGTTTTGTTTTGTTTTGGGGTTTTTGTTTGTTTGTTTGTTTTTGTTTTTGTTTTTGTTTTTGAGCAAGAAGAGTCATTATCAAATTTCTGCTTCACACTCTAACTTCAACTTATAGGCTCCACAATTAGCTGAAATATGCTTTCTACTAGTTGAAAATTTGATCAGTTTTGATCAGCACATCAGAAGTAATTTTGTATAAATGTAAACAAATATGATTGTGCTTAATTACTCAGCTGTATCTAACTCTTTGAAACCCCATGGACTGCAGTCCACCAGGCTCCCTCTGTCCATGAGATTTTCCAGGCAAGTCTACTGGAGTGAGTTGCCATTTCCTTCTCCAGGGGCTCTTCCCAACCTGAGGATCAAACAAACCCATGTCTCCCACAATGCAGGTAGATTCTTTAGCAACTATGTCATCAGCAAAGCCCTTAACAGATATATTAGTTTATTTCTAAGAATTTATTGACTCCCAGCTACTACCTATACTTATACTTCTTCTTATACTATTATAAAAAAGACTATCATCTCTTCTCAGACTTAACAAAATAATAGATCCTTATTTTGTAAAGGGAATTTACAAATCAGTTCAAAATTCATTGGTACTAAAAAGCCTCCTGACCCAAATATCAATGTTCTCTTTAGAAGATTTCACAGATCTTGAGCTGAAATTCCTGTGGAGAAGAAGGAAACGTTGACTTTCTCACCTGTTTTCCTGCCTTTGTTTACTGGGACACTAGAGGCTTCAGGCCTCTAGTACTGTTGATGTTCACTAGGTATAAACAGTTATTCCTCTTGAGAATACTATACTTAAGGACATAAATTTGTAACAGCCATTTGTACTCCCTGTAATAATTAAGCTTATTTAATAATGTATGAAAATAAATGCATCTTAAGGGATAAGGAATAGATTCTTGATGTTTCACATTGAACCAAATCACTCGGTAAGTATTTATATAGGTACTCGCCAGTGCACACATCTTTTAAGCATTGAGACCAGCTGACACCCTGGTTAAAAATGGAGTATGATATCGCACCTTCATGCCTGACTGCCCATAAATACACTTCAAATACAAGACCATTTCTTGGTCTCTTCCATTTCGGGGGTGGGGAGCTACTTACTAATAATTGGTTGTCTGAGGAGGCCTTACAAATAGCTGAGAAGTGAAGACAAAGGAGAAAAGGAGAGATGTACTCATCTGAATGCAGAGTTCCAAAGAATAGCAAGGAGAGATCTTCCTAAGTGAACAATGCAAAGAAACAGGAAAACAATAGAATGGGAAAGACTAGAGACCTCTTCAAGAAAATTAGAGATACCAAGGGAACATTTCATGCGAAGATGAGCACAATAAAGGAAAGAAATGGTAGGGACCTAAAAGATGCAGAAGATATTAAGAAGAGGTGGCATGAATACACAGAAGAACTATGCAAAAAGATCTTAATGACCCAGATAGCCACAATGGTGTGATCACTTACCTAGTGCCAAACATCCTGGAATCTCAAGTCAATTGGGCCTTAAGAAGCATCACTACGAACAAAGCTAGTGGAGAAGATGGAATTCTAGCTGAGCGATTTCAAATCCTAAAAGATGATGCTGTGCAAGTGCTGCACTCAATATGCCAGCACATTTGGAAAACTCAGCACTGGTCACAGGACTGGAAAAGGTCAGTTTTCTTTCCAATTCCAAAGAAAGGAAATGCCAAAGAATATTCAAACCACCATGCAATTGCACTCATTTCACATGTTAGCAAGGAAATGCTCAAAATTTTTCAAGGTAGGCTTTAACAATACATGAACCAAGAACTTCCAATGTACAAGCTGGATTTAGAAAAGTCAGAGGAACCAGAGATCAAACTGCCAACATCCTCTGGATCATAGAAAAAGCAATAGAATTCCAGAAGAACATCTGCTTCATTGACTATGCTAAAGCCTTTGACTGTGTAGATCACAACAAACTGTGGAAAATTCTGAGAGATGGGAATACCAGACCACCTGACCTGCCTCCTGAGAAATCTGTATCCAGGTCAAGAAGCAATAGTTAGAACCGGACATAGAACAACAGACTGGTTCCAAATTGGTAAAGGAGTACATCAAGGCTGTTTATTATCACCCTGCTTATTTAACTTATATGCAGAGTACATCATGAGAAATGCCAGGCTGGATGAAGCTCAAGCAGGAATAAAGAGTACTGGGAGAAATATCAGTAACTTCAGACATGCAGATGATGCCACCCTAATGGCAGAAAGTGAAGCGGAACTAAAAAGCTAAAGAGCCTCTTAATGAAGGGGAAAGAGGAGAGTAAAAAAGTTGGCTTATAACTCAACATTCAGAAAACTTAGATCATAGCATCAAATCCCATCACTTTGTGGCAAATAGATGGGGAAACAATGGAAACAGTGATAAATTTTATTTTCTTGGGCTCTAAAATAACTGCAGTTGGTGACTGCAGCCATGAAATTAAAAGATGCTTGCTCCTTGGAAGAAAAGGAATGTCAAATCTAGACAGCATATTAGAAAGCAGACATTTTTGCCAACAGAGGTCATCTAGTTAAAGGTATGGTTTTTCCAATAGTCATGTATGGATGTGAAAGTTGGATCATAAAGATGGTTGAGAGCCGAAGAATTGATGCTTTTGAACTGTAGTGCTGAAGACTCTTGAGAGTCCCTTGAACTGCAAGGAGATCAGACGAGTTAATCCTAAAGGAAATCAACCCTGAATACTCATTGGAAGGACTGATGCTGGAGCTGAAGCTACAGTACTTTTGCCAGTTGATGCAAAGAGCCGACTCATTGGAAAAGACCCCGATACTGGGAAAGATTGAAGGCAGGAGAAGGGGATTACAGAAGACGAGATGGTTGGTTGGCATCACTGACTCAGTGCACATGAGTTTGAGCAAGCTCTAGGAGATGCTGAAGGACAGGGAAGCCTGATACACTGCAGTCCATGAGGTCATAAAGAGTCAGACACTACTTAGCAACTGAACAGCACTAACCATTGGTGATTCTAATGAAATTTTCAGTTGTTTCATGTTTCGAAAATATCTCTTCAATAGGTAGTTAACTTGAGTTTTTTTATAAACCAAAGCACTATGACAGATGAAAAAGCACAGGAAGAGTCTGTCTTGATGTCCTATTTTAATCAGAATTAAAAGAGAAACAAAAGGAAAGTAGATACTGCAGAATTAAGAATCATAAAGTATTTCTAGCCTGCTATGAGTGGTAAGTAAAATAGTATGTACTGGAATTAAAATATTTACATATTTGAAATAACTATGTCTAACATGTCAAAATAGATTATATTTTTAAAAAATCATACTGTGTGCTTTAAACATACTTCCATCAGGCACTTGCCATGGGGAAGGGGCTTTGTTATATAAAAGATATAAAGAACATTGTTTCAACAGATACAGAGTTGGAAACAGAATATGATTGCTTCTTAAATGTGCAATGTAGAAAACAAATCATTCACAATCATGTACCTTGTCCAAGAAGAAAATATTATTTCCCTTTTGCTGCAGAATATAAACTGCTTTGGATTGAGTTTTAAAATGTGCGCAAGGCTCAGTGACATTTTACAATTTTAAATGTTAGGATACTCTTTGGAAATTTTGAGACATTCCCTCCAGTAACCACTCTGTCAAGAAGAGCAGACAAGAAAAGTTTCCTCAGAAACAATCTTGCTGTTTTACTTTGCAACAAATTAAAATATGTATAGAATAAACCCTATAGTATAGTTATACATTTTTCATATATAGAATAGTTATAGTAATAAATTTTTACCACATATAATAATGTTTACTTTGTAAAAACTCTCTGGATGCTATGACTTACTGGAGGAGAAGCAGGCAACAGAAGATTAGATGGTTGGATGTCATCACTGACTCAGTGGACATGAGTTTGAGCAAACTCTGGGAGATCAGTGAAGGACAAGGAAGCCTGGTGTACTGCCGTCCCTGGGGTCACGAAGAGTTGGACACAACTGAGCGACTGAACAACAAGAACAGCTGGTTTATTATTTGCATTTGAATTTATATGATGAACAGAATTCAAAAATTATTACCAACATAAATACTTTTAGTTATAGGAAGAGTTGATGGAAGTGGATTCTAACTAGTTATTTCTTGTCAATTAATTCAAAATTTCTAGCTAATAGGGCAGTTCTTTTATTGGGATAGAATCACTTTTATTATTTCTTTCAGTTCCACCCTTTATTTAGATTACTTCTTTTCCTAGTCATAATTAACCCCTTCTTCGAAATCCACTTTTTAAATTTACATTTTTATAATCTGCCCTACACCTTTAGGATTTTTTTTTTTTTGGCAATTTTTCCAGTTGATCTTTAAACTTTAAAGTCTCTGTGAGCTCACATTGATATCTCCCATGGTGCCAATCCTTAGAGAAAGCTTTCAATAAAAGAGTTCTGAATGGATTCAGCTTTAAAATGGATCACAAATTACCAAAGAGGCATTTTCTGAAGAAAGACTCATATTTAACTTCTGATAAATATTGGTGTATGTTGTAGAATGTTTAAAAGAGAGTTATTGTAGTTGAGATAGGGAAGGAGTAAGGAAGAAGTACTGGACTAAGAAGAACTGAACTCCAGTAGGCTCCATTAGAAAATAGTCCTGTGAGCTTTCCCAAGTAACCAACTGCTGTCTCCCCCGCCTTTACTTGGCCCACTTCATGGGACTGTTGCTTACAGTCACATGAGATAATCTATGAGCTAACACGTTGAGTACTAAAAAGTACCATAAAAATAGGCAGTATGATTACACTGTGTCTTAACCATGGCACACTGAACATTATAAAGTAATATTGTCGTCCTAATGTCCTTGGCCATTGCATTATGTTGCAATGGAAAATTTTTTCTTTAGAAAAATTGAGACCCTAGAAAAAAATTTTTTAAGAAAAAGATCTAGGAGTCACCAATGTTTATACTTTGATCTGTGGGCTTCCCTGGTGGCTCAGTGCTAAAGAATTCACCTGCCAATGTAGGAGACACAGATTTGATCCTTGGGTCAGGAAGATCCCTTGGAGAAGGAAAAGGCAACCCACTCCAGTATTCTTCTAGGAAATCCCATGGACAGAGGAGCCTGGTGAGCTGCAGTCCGTGGGGCTGCAAAAGAGGTGGACGCGACTTAGCTACTGCTGCTGCTGCTGCTGCGTCACTTCAGTCGTGTCCGACTCTGTGCGACCCCATAGACAGCAGCCCACCAGGCTCCTCTGTCCCTAGGACTCTCCAGGCAATAATACTGGAGTGGGTTGCCATTTCCTTCTCCAATGCATGCATGCCAAGTCGCTTTGGTTGTGTCTGACTCTTTGTGACCCCATGGAGAGCAGCCCACCAGGCTCCTCTATCCACAGGATTCTCCAGGCAAGAATACTGGAGTGGGTTGCCATTGCCTTCTCTGACTTAGCTACTAAACAACAACAAACTTTGAACTAAGCTGCAGCATACCCAGATTGTTTTAGTAGGTTGCTTTGGAAGATTGTACTAACATCAGCTAACACATACAGAGTATGTGCACTCTGTTAAGCCCTGGGTTGACAGCTTAGGGCACATTGTCTCATTTAATCCTCAATACCACCCTATAAAGGTGGGCAGTATTATTGAATTCATTGTGTAGGTGAGGAAATTGTAGCTTAGATAGACTAATTTGTTTAAGGCTATACAGATCAAAAGGTGCAGAACCAAACCTGAATCCACAATTGTTTTACTCCTGAACCAATGCTCATTTGTTCCTTTTTGGCCTGGCAATCCTATTAGCTAAAGCCCAATCAATTTTCTAGCAATCCAAATCCATGAGGAAGTAAATTAAATAGTAAGAATTATATTATTTAATATCAAAGTAATTTGAAGATATCTATGGAATCACATGGATCTTTAGAGGTAGTTAAGGAAAATTTTGGCATCTTTAAAATAAAGAGTTTTTAAGAGGAAAATTAAATAGCAAAATAAATTTATTTAATGAGTTCTTGCTTAAGACATGCCTGTTAGCAATACATGAATTTTCCAAATATGTAATTTATGTCATAATATCAGGATTTTGTTCTCTAATGTAACATTTGAATTATGATAACTTCCATTAAGAAAATAGTAATACTCCAGTTGAAAAATCATTCTGATTTTCCAGACTCTCATATATTGGCAATATGTATGATATTTTCTCTTGAAAAATTGCAGAGTAGTTATCATTATAGAGAAGGCAAAAAATTTAATTTACAACTAGGTGGGCTAAAAGAGAAATGTATTCTAACATTTAAAACTGCAAGTCCAATTTGGTAGCCAGGTGATTTGCTAAGCAGAATATTTATAATTATTGTAATACTTTTTAAAAATATTAAAAAGCTTGCATGTTTCATTTTGGCTAATGAGACTGAATACATAATTGTTTAATGTCTTAAAAAATAAGCACATAAAAATTGTGTGATCCTAATTGCTCATTTTAAGTATTGCATAAATATCTTCTCAGGATGTTTCCTAATGAAGTCTCAGACAGTTTACAAAATAAAATGATGACTACTAAAGTGAGTCTAAGCAGTATGTCAGTAGTTAGCAATCCTATAAATCCTTATGTACAATACTTGTGTTATATTTCTTCTTTGTTTTAGAACTTACTGTAAAGAGACATTTAGTTTTATTTGTTGCTATAGACTTTATGTATACGTCTCATCAATGTGATGAGAATTGCAAGGTAAAAAAAAAGAAAGTGGCAAAAATGGGAACCATTTTGATCCTGCCCTGCAATCTGTTTCTTATTGACTCCTTGGACCTTGTCATCATAACAGATATAGCAGTTCACAGCTTTAAATGGAGAAATAGATAATGAAAAAGCAAATTTTCCTAAGAGCATATTTGGGAGAAAAGATGTTTAAAAACTTTTTTCTTTTGATTATGACATTTTCAGTTCAGTTCAGTTCAGTTCAGTTGCTCAGTCATGTCTGACCCCATGAATCACAGCACGCCAGGCCTCCCTGTCCATCAACTCCCGGAGTTCACTCAGACCCACGTCCATCGACTCAGTGATGCCATCCAGCCATCTCATCCTCTGTCGCCCCCTTCTCCTCCTGCCCCCAATCCCTCCCAGCATCAGAGTCTTTTCCAATGAGTCAACTCTTCGCATGAGGTGGCCAGAGTACTGGAGTTTCAGCTTTAGCATCATTCCCTCCGAAGAAATCCCCAGGGCTAATCTCCTTGAGAATGAACTGGTTAGATCTCCTTGCAGTTCAAGAGACTCTCAAGAGTCTTCTCCAATACCACAGTTCAAAAGCATCAATTCTTCAGCGCTCAGCTTTCTTCACAGTCCAACTCTCACATCCATACATGACTACTGGAAAAACCACAGCCTTGACTTTTTAGTATAACAATATTGATGGCTCTGTTGATTCTAAGGGACCTTGTAGCAGTTGATCCCAAGAAACATTTGTAATGGATGTATTTCAATTAATACAACATTTCAAGTAACTCAGAATTATTCACATGTGTCATAACTGTGTCATAAATTCAAGTGGTGAATGCGAGTTTGAAAGAAGATTCTTCAAATCACTTAGACACAGGCAAAATTACATTTCTACATCAGATTCTTTTTTTTTTTTACATAATGCCAGAGCTTAAAAAAAAAAAAACAGAATCAGCAATATAAAACTGTTATACATGGATTTAGAAACTTTATGTACAACTTATGTTAGAAGTCAGAAAATTGTTTATTCCATACCTGTTATCTAGTTTCATAAAGGCTTAAAAATGGCAATCCTAGATAATAACCAAGAATTTTATATATGAAATGAATATTTTATTATTGCTTTGGGATAGATTCAGAATTTACTTAGTGAACTTCAAAATCTTTTTCTTGCTTTATCCAGACTAAAACCTAACCCTTCCTCAACACAAAGTTATCAAATGAGCTGGCAGCATCCCCAAACCTAAATGTAGTTTCTAAATGTTGCCAAAGGATTATACCCAGAATCTCTAATGCTCCAAAGGACCATAACACTGTGCCGTTTTATCCTGTGTATTCAAAGAAAATGGTGCTGACTGGAATACCCAAGTGGGTTATATGCCTTCATTCATCCAAGAATGTCCGTGTTTATAATTTACCTTCACCTTCTCATTTTTTTTTCTTTCTATCCACATACAGTCATGAATCTTTTGAGTAACTTAGCTGCATTTCACCATTTCCTTCTCCAGTGGGAGTTTAAATGCTGTTATTATGTAGGGAAAGTAAAAGTTGGAAACATTTTCCCTAAATGGAATGTGGGTCTTTTCTATGAGAGTGGTATAATTCTGAAAACTTTTGTTGGGCATTCTGCACATGCTGGTTTCAGTGATGGAGGAAGAAAAATAATACAAGATTGGTTCTTGACTTCAAGTATCTCCTGGTGTAGTCGTCAAGATTGCTATAAAAACAAGCAGCATCCTACAAAACAAGAAATGCAAGATAGTCACTTTAGGTAAGCAATTTAAATGGCTCTGCCTGTTTGTAGGAGAAAGCAATGGCACCCCCTCTCCAGTACTCTTGCCTGGAAAATCCCATGGACAGAGGAGCCTGGTGGGTCGCAGTCCATGGGGTCGCTAAGAGTCGGACACAACTGAGCGACTTCACTTTCACTTTCCACTTTCAGGTATTGGAGAAGGAAATGACAACCCACTCCAGTGTTCTTGCCTGGAGAATCCCAGGGATGGGGGAGCCTAGTGGGCTGCCGTCTCAGGGGGTCGCACAGAGTCGGACACGACTGAAGCAACTTAGCAGCAGCAGCAGCCCCTTTGTAGAACCAACATAAAAAATTATGTTACTGATGGTTTGTATTTAAAGGAGTATTCCTGGGGAAAGATTTGAGAATGAAAATTTTGATCTAAAAGATATAGAAATAGATACATAATTCACCAGACTCCCATATTCAGATAAATATTTTTCTTTTTTTTTAATTTTAAAATTTATTTATTATTTTTTTTAAATTACAATACTGTATTTGTTTTGCCATATTTTTCTCATTCAGAGCAGCTACCTAAGGAAGTTATGCAGTACTTCTTTGATTAGAACATTTTAAAATACCTCTGGTTGAGTTTTCTTTAATTTCATATTAAAGTAGTATTTTAAAGAAATGCCACTGTGGAGTTAGTTTCTTTCTTGAGATCAGTATTAGAGTTCAGATTGGATCTGTTATTCCTTGACCCTTAGGTTGGAAGGCATTCATTAGTAACAGTGGCTGGGTCTCGCAATAAATCTGGTCTAGGCTGGAAGACTGGCACAAATGAAGACAGATTCTGTTTAGAATTATTTTCACTTAAGGTTTCTAATGAACCAGCAAACAGCACAACAAACGTGAGACTGAGATACAAGTCAGTGGAGACATTTTCTGATGCTTTCCCTTATTCAAAGAGGTCAGGGCAGTCCACACACCATAAGAAATCTGCTTAGACAGACCAGGTCAGAACTTCTCTCGAGGCTGTGAGGCTAGGAGAAGGGTGTTTATCTGTCATGATAGCAGGAATTTCTTCCTGAATCACCATAATTTACTCTTTTTTTTACTGAGTCATCAAACAGCTGCCATCAGTCTTCAGAATGGTATTTAAATTTCCAAAGAGGCCACTTTGCTGAATCCTGTGGTTGATTTAATCACTACCTGGATAGTTGTTTGTGGTTTAATAACTGAGTTGATTTTGTCATCCAAAGTAGTTATTGGATACTCAGTTTGGAGAAAATACTATACTGACATGTAATGCCATAATATTTAAATAATATAGAATCTCCTTTCATGGAAGTATTTTAACAGAAAAGAAAGTTTAGGTAGAAAACAGGTCCATACATTCCATAAAAATAGGAATAAAAATATTCCTATTTTTTAATTAATTGGGGAAAATAGTAGGTAGAAAAGTTTAAAAGAATTGCTCTAAGTTCTGCCAGTTATTTTAGCTGTGACTAAGAAATTTTAGCTGTTAGTTGAAATCAAACATTTGGATGTTCTATCTTTGATGTGACAGCATGTAATATAAGCTTATCAGGAATTTTCATTTCATTGCTATTAATTTTTGTTATTTTAAATACTTTCCATCCACATGTACTTGGCACTAAGATATATAAAGGAGTGAATACCTTAGGTTTTTTAAAATCAGAAAATCTGAGTTTAGTCTCAGCTTTGAAATAGCATAGTTTTGAGCAAGTCCCTTAATCTTCCTGGAGCTCAGTTTCTCAATTTATAAAGTGGGCATTTTTGAACCACAAACCAGTTTACCAGTAATTAGATCACTCAAGAGATTCTATAGAAGATAGACATATAATAACAAGGCGGTTGGTTGGAAAAGTCAAATAAATACCATCTGTTACTCAAAAGGTCTAAATACCTGTTCATTCCTATGGAGGTGTTTTGTAATCTGTCAACACACACATACACAGTAGTTCCTAATACAATTATTAAAACATTCTTTTACTCATTTACTTTCTACCTTTTGTCAAATAATGTGCTTCCTGATAATCCAGATAAACAATGATTCCTCATATCTTTTAGAATTCTTTACAACAGTATCCTCAGGAATCATTTCCTTCTTTACACTCTAAATACTAAAGGGATTTAACATAAAGATCTGTTTTGTACAGCAGTGTGTGCTCACTCACTCTTTCTTCTCTGACTCTTTCCAACCCTTTGGACTATAGCCCTCCAGTTTTCTCTATCCATGGAATTTTCCAGGCAAGAATATCGGAGGGGTTGCCATTTCCTCCTCCAGGGGATCATCACAACCCAGGGATCGAACCCTTATCTCTTTTTTTATTATTTTAATTACAATACTGTATTTGTTTTGCCATACATTGACATGAATCAGCCATAGGTGAACACTATCTCCCAATGCCGAAGCCCGCTCCCACCTCCCACCCCACATCCTCTACCTGAATCATCCTGTGCATCAGCCCCATGCATCCTGCATCCTACACTGAACATAGATTGGCGCTTCGTTTCTTGCAAGAAAGTATACATGTTTCAATGCCATTCTCCCAAACCATCCCACCCTTTCCCTCTCCCTCAGAGTCCAAAAGTCCATTCTATACCTGTGTCTCTTTTGTTGTCTCACATATAGGGTAATCATTACTATCTTCTAAATTCCATATATAGAACCCTTATCTCTTATGTCTCCTGCATTGCCAGCAGATTCTTTATTGCTGAGCCATCAGGAAGCCCTGCTTATATCTATATGTCTTTTTTTTCCCTAAAATAAAGATTGTGAAGCATAAGAATTAATAAACTCTTTTAGAAGGATGAACACTAATTCTAAGCCTAATTTTTCAAAGTGCCAAACAGCTCAATATTATAAGATACCAGTTGTTATGCAGACAGAGCTTTAAGTACATGGAATTCATGATGGCATTTATTACAACTTGATGCTTTTTTTACAATCCAAATTCAAAACTTTGGTAATGTGTAATATCATGAGCTCCATAGTATAATGACTATTGACATCTCTCATGAAAAAAATCAGCCAATACTGCACCCAAGGTGGCATCACCACATTGGAACAGCTGAGTCAGCCATGGTACAGGAGGCAGTTGAGTTAGTTGCAGGCATGTCAAGAAAACAAGCTCATTGTAGTGGATTTTAGATTTTGTTGTATCCTTAAGATATCTTCTTGAAAACATTTTGAGATTTACCAATATTATTTTGAGTTCTTATAATTTAGATTTATAGAATACCTTCCATCCCAAAGAATCTAATACAGAGTCACCTTACTAACCACATACTAGTTTGCAACAGGGTAATACTGCAGTTACCATAGCAACTACATTATAACTCTTTCTTTTACTAACTTGGATCTTTTAAGATTCTCTCTTCATACTGACATTTTCAGTACTTGAGCTCTAGTGAAGATGATTTTTACCTTTTCACACTGTGAAAAGTTGAATTAATTTTTCAAGGGTTTTTGTACATGTTGAATTTTTTGTATCAGGATACTTAAACTTAGAACTTGCTGGTCAAACCAAGATAAAAAGGCTCATGGGGGACTTACCTGATAGTCTAGTGGCTAAGATTCCAGGGTCCCAGTGCAGGAGGCCCAGGTTCAAACCCTGGGCCGGGAGCTGGGTGGTACATGCTGCAAGTTGGAGTTCGTATGCCACACCTACAGCTCTCGCGTGCTGCAGTGAAGATCCTTAGTGCTGCAACTAACACCTAGCACAGCCAAATAAATACATAAATATTTTTTAAAGGCTTATGAAGCAATAGTTATCTAGCTTTTCCCCTAACTGTAAGACACAAACATAATATTTTTAAATTTTATTTTTAAAAAACATAAGCATGTTTTTTAATGAAAAATTTCCGTGTGCCCAAGCTGTTTGGATTTAGTTTTTATCAAGAGGACCCATGAAAGACTGGCACAAAAATAGCTTTATATTAGTTGTGTGATAAGCCAAGATGAAGTAGCCACAGGAAAAGTAACGGAGGAAACATGAAAGGCTAATAGAAGCTTATTTTCAAGAGTGTAGTACTGACTTTTGCAAGATAACTGTGAAGGATACAGATTGACTTTGCATTTTCTGTCATCAGCATCATATTAAGCCGTGCCCATATCCAACATAGGTGCTAATGTATACATTTTATCCATAAAATACAAACATAGTAGTACATACTTTATAGATACTACTACTGAACTATGTTAGTGTTGCTGTGCCATTTAAGATAAGATGATTCAATGAACCCACAATAAAAATACTAAGCACAAGATGTGGTTAAAAACACAAGAACCAAGAGAAGTCAAGAACAAAAAACAAGGGAAATAGGATCTTTCTGAAAAGATAGATTAGGGTTTCCCAAGTCGCGCTAGTGATAAAGAACCTGCCTGCCAATGCAGGGGACCTAAGAGATGCGAGTTCAACTCCTGGGTCAGGAAGATCCCCTAGAGGAGGGCATAACAATCCACTCCAGTATTCTTGCCTGGAGAATCCCATGGTCAGAGGAACCTGGCAGGCTACAGTCTAGGGCTGCAAAGAGTCAGACACAACTGAATCGACTTAGTACAAAGGAATAGATTCAGTTCAGTTCAGTTCAGTCGCTCAGTCGTGTCCGACTCTTTGTGACCCCATGAATCGCAGCACGCCAGGCCTCCCTGTCCATCACCAACTCCCGGACTTCACTCAGACTCATGTCCATCGAGTCAGTAATGCCATCCAGCCATCTCATCCTCTGCCGTCCCCTTCTCCTCCTGCCCCCAGTCCCTCCCAGCATCAGAGTCTTTTCCAATGAGTCAACTCTTTGCATGAGGTGGCCAAAGTACTGGAGTTTCAGCTTTAGCATCATTCCTTCCAAAGAAATCCCAGGGCTGATCTCCTTCAGAATGGATTGGTTGGATCTCCTTGCAGTCCAAGGGATAGATTAGATACCTGGAAATGGGGTACTGCCATTATAATTAAATGAAAATGTAGAAATGGATTTGGAAGAAAGAAGTGGCTGGAGGTTGGAAGAATTTTGAGGAACATGGTAGAAAAATCTTAGGTTGCCTTGAACAGACTCTTAGAAATATGGACTTTGAAGATGTTGCTACTGGGGGTACAGTAGGAAGTGAGAACATATTATTGGGAACTAGAAGACAGGAGATCTTTGTTATAAAATGGCAAAGCTCAATGGAATTGTGCCCTTCAGTTACAACAAAAACTTGTAAAAGGCGAGTGGGTATATCTTATTAAGGAGAATTCTGAGCAAACTGTTGAAGATGTGCCCTGCTTCTTGCTGATTAAAGCAAAATGCAAGAAGAGAGATATAAGTTGAAAGAAGAACTTAAACAAAAAGGAACCAGGGCCTGATAATTTGGGATATTCTTATCCCATTCAGATGAAAAAAAAAATGCTAAAACTAAGAGATTACCTCTGAAAGTATGGCATATGTTTTAAAAAAAGGCCAAAAGTATGGCTATACCACCATACACAACCATCTTTGCTGCAACCTTTGAAAGATTAAAAGATGAGTGTTCAGTCATAACAGATTAATGTTATACCTCAATTAGAGATCTTCTAGAAATCTGTTTGGCCCTCAGTCATCTCAACAAGAACCAAAGATAGAGAAAGGATTATCTCAAAAAATGTTGTGGATGTAGCTGCTTTCTAATGGATAGTATTTCTGTGCCATCCGCAAGAAATCCACAACGTTCTTAAGAAAATTATATCAGCAGAGACACTACCAGTTTGCATGGAAAGAAACAAGAGAGTACCAAATGAAAAGAGGCTATTGGACTCCAAAATTCCACCTATAGGAAGCAGATGGATAAGACTACAGTTGCACACATATGCTACTGTTCACGAAAAAGGGAGGGTGACTCGGTAGAACCAGTAATCCAGGTACCAGAACCAAGAGCTTCCAGATAAGAAACTACGTCTTGATTCTGGCCTTGTCAGATCCCAAGCACAGAACCCAGCCAAGCTCACTCAGACTTCTTACCTGTGGAACCTTGAGATAATAAATAAGTGTTGTTCTAAGCCCATAAGTTTGTTGATAATTTGGAATGTAGCAATAGAAACCTAATACAGATATTAATCACTAGATTCTCTAAAAGATTCTAAAGAGTTTAGCTCATAATAGTTCAAAAGAGAGGAAAAAGCAGTTCCTAGAGATTTTATGTACACTCCTAAACTGTTTACAAAAGATTTGCTCTCGAAATGCTTTTTAAATGCTATACTATCTATATGGTTTCTATAGCAATGCAGTTTTTAAGCTTTCCAGGAAGGAATAAAGGAAGTTTACACAGCTGTTAAACAGCCCACAGTTTCCCATAGAGAAGCCTAACTATTTAAACTAAAAAGGCTGAGGAAAGCTTTTAAACTTACAAAAGCCAAATTCTTTGTTTTGAAGGTAGTAACAAAGATCAGATAGTTAAAGGATGATTTTTCCTTTGAATTGTCCTAATTTCAGATTTTTAATTTTTTAAATGATAGTCTTTACTTTTTGTAATATAAGTTCTCTGTTTAGTGATTAACACTAAATGAAGATAAGAATCAGGTTATTATTTTTCATTGACATTTATTTTATGCTTGTATAAAATTTGTTTTATTGTGATATCATAAACCTGCAGTCTGTGAGTCATTTCTAACTTATAGTAAGAGTTCACCTTTATCACTTGAGACAAGGGCTTTGTATCACAGTTTGAATAAGACATTGTTGTCCTGAGATGAGAGTGCTACTTAACAAGCATGTTTTGGCATCACACCTCCTCTTTATCTGAACTAGCTCAAAATAGTGTCAAAATACTAATGTCAAAAATAACATCAAAAAATACTAATGTCAAAAATAACATCAGCTTACAATGGGCTTGCAGCAATGATGGTAGTTTTAGTAACTGAATCAACTGTAGGCCAAGTGCCAGTAGCTGGCTCAAGTCATATTTTAGGATATTATCTTCTGTGACTTACACTCAGAACATTGGGGCTTAGATGAAGGCAGTCACAAAGAAGACTAGAAGCCAGTGGTGGTGAACAGTCTCCTCCCTGCTGTACCATACACAAAAAGTAGGTATGATGAAGTGTATGTTGATGAGATGACAGTGACTAAATGAGCATGGCTGCCGCTGGAGAGCAGTGGGCCCTTTACAGCAGCTTTGAGCTCTGTTCCTTAATGAAACCCGTCAGAATAACCACCTCTTAGTCTAATATTTATTCAGACTTGTGTTACTGCCAAATGAAGCTGAAATTAGAATTGCTTAATAACAATAATAAACTACTAACCTATACTAGTAGGCACAGGGCTCAAAAGAAAACAAGAAGTCAGTCACTCAAGCAGCAAAGTGACTTTTTTTTAACTTTTACTTTCTTCTAGTAAATGGTCTTATTTTCTTTGGTCTTTTTGTCCTTTTTGCCAGCTCTTTCTTTTCCAAGTTGAAAGAAATACCTCTGGTTGTTTTACTCCCACCCCTCCTTTCCCATCATCACTTTTGTGACCTGGTAGTGGAAATTATGTTTGGAGAATATGACAGCTACGCATGTGCTCTTTAACTTAATGATATTAGAAAGATCTTGAAGGAATATTGCTATAACTAAGGTGATCATTTATCCCAGTTTGCTTAGGACAGTCCCAGTCTGTGCCTATTAATAGCCTCTCCTTTCATTCTCAAAACTCTCCTGTTTTAAATGGTTAATTACACAGTCACCGTAGCTGTAACTAAGCTGGGTTAAATGATGGTATATAAAAATGTTTGAACTTGATAGTTGAAATTTTGGTAGAACCCAGTTATTAATAACAGCGAGGACAGAGTTGCCTTTCTTGGCACTGGGGTCTCTGTGTACTCTACAGAACTTTTGTCATCTTTTAGGAGTATTTTCAAGTATTTAAGCATTTTTTTCTTGTTTATATGCAAGAAAATTGAACTACCCAGGTTCTTATAAAATTATAATAAATGAGAGGATATTTTTCCATTCAATAATTTAAAAAATATTCCTAACAAAAATTTTTATTGAAATTATATTTCAGAAATATAGAGTTTTAATAAAATGAAATCATGGATTTGAAAAAAAATTTAGAGGACACTATTGTTGCTGATAATTTAGAATGAAGAAAAAGTGTTTAAATGCAACATATTTAAAAGGCTATAGCAAACAGAATAAAATTAATAGAGTGGTGTCTTTTTCAGATAGTTAAATATTCTTTGTCGTATATAATATTTGAAGGCTATTTTTATTATGTTTCAGTGTTTATTATAGTTTAAAGAAAATGTTTCTTATCCCAGACAGGGTTTTCATTCCTACTAATAGCAAATAACTCATTTTTATCATAATTTATAGTAATATTTTGGAGAAATTTAACTGAACCCAGACAAGTTATTTCCTTTGTCTCTCCTTCTCATAATAACTATTTATGGTGAGTTGAATAAATAAAGCTTACTGCAAAGAACTGATTTTAGGATCCCCATGTAGGTTGCAACAGACAGTATTCCCATTTGAAGATTCACAATGTTTACTTACAATATACTTAGTATAAGGTTTTAGGGAGTTTTGAGAGGGCATTAGAGTCTGCTACCAATAAAAATGAAGACATCGCGGAGTAAAATATCTGGTGATTAGACTGCCAAAACCCTTCCATAAGCAGTTTAGACATACAACTTTCAGTTAGAGCCAACATACTTTAGTTTAACATTTTGTTACCTTGTTAATTAATGTAATGCAACAACCCCATTTGGACCATGAAATAATAAGACATAATACCAAAGGATTTTATGATATATTTTTATGTAAAAAAATTATCCAATAATCTTACAGTGTACTTTCATTCAGTATTTTTCCCCAGTTACCAAATAGTAACACTTTTACCAGATGAAATTTGCTGTGAGGTTCTGTGGTTGTAAGCATAACAGGGAGTTAATCACAATGTTATACTTTCATTCTCAGTTTTTAATGAGGTATACTTATTGCCAAAGTAAAGCATTCTATAAAAATGTGGAGATGGTGTAATGATTGTTATGATTGAATTGTGTTTTAGCCATCCAAGTTACTGAGACTATTAAATTACAGTGGCCAGTACTATACTTATGAGTTAATAAAATGGCAGCTATTTAAGGAAACAGTTTGGTTTTTTTCCCCTAAGTAGACATTATGTTTGCCTGTGTGAACAACTAGAGAATGTAGAGCGCTCTTAACTACATCACTGCTGGAAAGTCTACATGTTTTCCAGAAAAAAAAAGAGAAAGAAAAAGGGAAGAAGAGCAGGTAAAGAAAGAGAGATCTGCCAGCCTCAGATTTGCCTCAGTTTTGAGAGCATTCCTAACTGTTTATTCTTCATAAATGGAGTATGCTCAGATTTCAGTGATTTAATTTTTGAAAAGATACTGTTCCTACACAACTTGTAATCTCAAAATAACTAACCACACTACTGCTAACATGACTACATTTTCTCATTATGAAGCATGAGATAGGCTCTTGGTCTTGTTTTCCACTGAGGATAAAGAAAAGAAGCTGTATGACACTTAGAGTCGCTGGAGCGGACGGGACCTTGGGGTCCAAGTGGCCTTATGGAATAGACTTGAAGGGAGACCCTCAGCTTCAACCTAACAGCTCTGATGCTTGATAAATCACTGAAAGGCTTTGCCTGTGCCTCAGTTACCTATTAAGGACAATCTATGCATCCCATCATGTCCAATTTACGAAGACAAGAGAGAGAATCTATGTGAACCCCAAGGAGAACACCTTCCTAGCGTAAAGTGTGCAGAACAATGGACAAGTCACAGCAGAAGGAGAAGGGCCAGTGGCTTTTATTCTCTACTCCGAAGCCATAGCAGTTGCTGAGGTCACCACTGGGTAGAATAGTCTTGAGGTGCTTCTAAGAAATTAACCCAGCTTAGAAGGGATTAAGTTAAAGCTTCACTAGGGGAGCAACTTTCTAGGGATGATCATTATACAAAGTCTTTTAAGAAGGTTTGTAGGAAAAGCATTAGCCAGCCCAATCCCGTGTATCCCACCGGGTTCTATCTGCTTGCTCGAGAGTCCTGTCCCTCTAAGCACTTTAATTGCAGTCTGTATTTTCCTAGTCAACAAAAGTATGTTCTACTCAAAGTAAAACATCTTCTAATAGAAATGTTCTCATTTTTCCTTAATCCAAGAACCACAGGGAAGCTGAAGATATTTCATTTTGGAGCTACAGTATACAGATAATACAGAAAGGACTGAGTGAGCATTTTTAATTATATGGAACAAATAGGAAATATACAGTGAAAAGAAAAATACCAACATAAAAATTCATATGATTACAAAAAGAGTTTATAAGAGCTTGAATATATATAGATATATATGTGTCTGTATGTATAGGTATAAATTATATTGAAATATTAAATATATAAAGTATATATTCATATTGTTTCTTGTGAGGAATGAGCCACTTTGGGACTGAGATGTTTTATCTTTGCAATAAGTAGCTGGATAATTAGAAACTCTCCAAAGTCTCAGTAAACCTTTACTTTCTAGGTTTGTGGTTACCATCAGTCATCAGAAGTGTGTCAGGTAAAGCATGTATCTAAAGTGAAAGCTGAAACCATCACATTTATGTAATGGTAACCATGTAAAATTCTTTCAAGGGGGACAGACAGAGGATTTTAAAAGGAGAAATAAAAGCTACTATTTTTTGAGCACTACCACATTCTGGATGGAAAAACAATTGTAATAATAATAGCAAGAACGGTAACAACAGTCACCGATGAAACAAGTAAATGGATGCAGGTAAAAGTCGCGATGCCAGGCTCTGCACTAAACACCCATGGACACACGGTCTCATATCCTACCACGGAATATTAATAAATCCTAACACGATCCTCATCTTACAAATGAGAGCCCTGAAACACAGATTCATTCATTTGCCAGAATCTCCTGAGGCTGTGAAGCTTGTGTTCAAACCCTAGCTGTCTGTCCAGAGTCTGTTCCCTCCCTCACTCAGTTCCGACAACCCTGGAAAAGGGCATCATCTACTGATGTAGATATTCGTTTCCCTGTTTAGGGGAAGTTTAGGTGACTTCTCTAGGGTCACACACAGATTCTACAGCAAGGAAGTTAACCCAGCCCTTTTAAACATGTGCTTTCTGCCATACTAGTCTACATTTCCCCTTTTTAGAACTTTTGTCTCTGTGGTGAAAGTTTTAATGAATCTTGAATTAGATATCTGACTATATTTTATCTGCCTCCCAAAAGAAAAATCAGCAGATCAACACTAGCAATAAATATTTATGTCACAGTAACATCTGTTTATTTTTGTTGTTGTTGTTGTTTTTCCAAATTGGCCTGTTACATAGGTTTCCATAGGAATCAATTCCCATCACTGACACAGGACAGTCTCACAATTCTAGACTTGCTTGCATTCCAGTGACTAAACTGATGGTGTCTCAGTGACATTTTCCTTTTTGTTCATGGAGCTACTAAGATACAGTAAGGCTTGGTCAATTATTTCTAAATTCTTGGACCCTATAGAAAACACTCTTCATGTATCAAGATTCAGTTTCAATGGAAATAAACAAATAGGAAATAGACATGTAATCTGGACTTTAATTGGGGTGGAAGAAAACTGCTATTTCTTTCCCCTTTTCTGGAGTGCAGGAAATTGCTATGGATTAAAGAAGTGCCAATACAGCCTCCCATTTAGCCTACTTTAGAAATGTACACATGCTCTCTTTTTCCTTAATCTTCTCTTCTTTACTGGTCTCTTTTCCCTGTGGAATGTGTGTATTTGGGCAGCTCTGACTTTTTGGATTTGATGGGAGAATGAACTGGAAGCTGGGTCATTCAGTGCTGGGCTGTCTGCTAATACAAGTAGAAATTAAAACACTTAGAGCAGAGTCAAGCCCCCTGATCACTTCATGTAAGCCATTGAGCAACTTGAGAGTAATGACGGTTTTTTTATTTCCTCCTGGCATTAAGACTGAAAAGCAAACTAACAAGTAACAAGAAAATTCAAAATTTCAAAATTAAAGCTGACATGTCTTCCTTAATTTTCCCCAAAGTGTTTGAGGATGATTCTCATTTAATGCTACTTTGTCCCTTAAATATAGGGTGTCCCAGTCAACATATGAAATCGTTTTAGATAATAGAAGTTTGCCTGAAAGCTAAGACCAAAATATGAAAAATATACCAGAGTGGCTGAAAGTGAGGAGTTCAAAAATCCTGAAGTGCAGACTAATGCAGAGCTTTCTCTGAGATGCTAGGTAGGGTTTTTCAAGAGTTTCTGTCATTTTGTCACATTTTCCTTCTTTGTCTACCCCTCAAGCTCAGCCTTACTGTATCATCACATTTTGCTGTTCAGATTCACCACCATTGATGGTGGGTCGGGAACATCATCCATGTACAGAAAGGACAGTACGCTATAGCATTTATATGGAAAAGAAAAGAGGCTTCAGTCACTAGGCATGCTGAACTCAGAGCTGTCAAGCAAATTATGCCAGCCCAGGATGTCTGCTCAAAGAGTCACTGTGGTGTGGCAGGTGATGAATGAGTGGTGTTCATGCCCTCAGGCTCCTTCCCGAGAGAGAGACTAAATTGGAAGATGATTTTAGCAATCATGGTGGGTAAGTCTGACAGAACTCAGATCCCACTTCTTACCTTGGCAGGACTGGGTCTCAACTTGTGGGATGTTCAATGCAGAGATGAGAAAAACCATCTTCCTTATTCATTCTGCCTCTTTGAAATGAAAATTTGCTCAAACAGAACAAGATTTCTGATTTAAATCAGAAGCATTGTGGATCCAAAGAAAAGGGCCTACCAAGCGCTCACCTTTCCAACGATGGTTAGAGATGGGCATTCAGAAAATGGCACCCAGCTGTTGACCTCACCCCAGAAAGTCAGGTCTTCCCTCATAGCTCAGTTCATGAAGAATCTGCCTGCTATGCAGGAGACCCAGGTTCGATTCTTAGGTCGGGAAGATCCTCTAAAGAAGGAAGGAAATGGCAATCTACTCCAGTATTCTTGCCTGGAGATCCCATGGACACTAGCAAGAGTTGGACACGACTTAGCAACTAAACTGCCACCACCAGAAAGTCGAGTCTTATCATGTTCAAGCCCCATCAGCTCCCAAAGGGATAAAGACCACTTTATCTTTTGAGAGAAACTAAATATAGGGCTAGTTTGTTTTACTTCATATTAATAGATTTAGAAATGGAATTTATTATTAGAAGAAACTAGAAGTTGAATATTCATTAGTACCCTTGATCCTCTTTTGAGCAGAAGACTTGAAAGAAAATCTGGGTTTGGAAGGAATCTTTTTTAATCTTCTCTTTTTCCTGTGCTTTGGAGGCCAGTGTTAAGTTCTGCTATCTGTAGAACATGTTCATTTTAAGTGTCTTACTTATAAGCTTCAGCTCTTTCAGGAAATTGTTTTTTACTTATGTTACCTAAATGGTAGAAATTGGCTTTCATCTCACATCATCTCTGCATTATTAAAATGCAGCTTGTTGTGCAGCGTTTTAATGGACTCTTTAGGGCCTTTACATATTAATGTTACATACTAAGAACTATTAAAGCATTCCAAAAAAACATATTCACCAGTTAAATGTTCTGTTTTGTTTGTGATCATGAATGAAAAGGACAAGCTAGTTATTTTCATGGCCATTTAGAAAAAGAAGTTGCCGTCTAATACAAACTTAGTTTCCTCAGATAAGGCAATGTAATCATATAATTCCAAGAAACTCTAGAAATTATTACTCTCTCCTTTTGATGCATACCTTTAAATAGTGAATACAAACAAAAACAATTTCAAACTACTCTTGATTATTTTAGTATGAAGTACTTACAGAAAATTCTTAATCTAAGACAGATTTTTCTTCTGTCAACAAGAAGAATGGGAGTAATCCTTAATTTTTCTTCCTTGGGTATGTACTTAGGGATTCTGAACACTTTAAAAATATGTAAATGATATTAACTGATCAAAGGTAGAAGGGGCAGAGAGTAGGAAAGAAAATGAGAAAAAATACATCACTTTAAAATTGTTTGTCTCACTTTCCTCTCTCAATCTGAAAGGAGTACCGTTTTCTCATCAAATATTTAATCAAATATTTGGTATTAAAACTGTTCAATCAAGGTAGCAATCTATAAAGTTGGGCCCTGGGTACCTACTTTTAAACAGATGAGGTGGTGTCTCAGTATAATGCTGAGAGCTCTAGTTTCAGTTCAGTTCAGTTCAGTCGCTCAGTCATATCCAACTCTTTGCGACCCCATGAATCACAGCATGCCAGGCCTCCTGTCCATCACCAACTCCCGGAGTTCACCCAAACTCATGTGCATTGTGTCGGTGATGCCATCCAGCCATCTCATCCTCTGTCGTCCCCTTCTCCTCCTGCCCCCAATCCCTCCCAGCGTCAGGATCTTTTCCAGTGAGTCAACTCTTCTCATGAAGTGGCTAAAGTATTAGAGTTTCAGCCTCAGCATCAGTCCTTCCAATGAACACCTAGGAATGATCTCCTCTAGGATGGACTGGTTGGATCTCCTTGCAGTCCAAGGGACTCTCAAGAGTCTTCTCCAACACCACAGTTCAAAAGCATCAATTCTTCGGCGCTCAGCTTTCTTCACAGCCCAACTCTCACATCCATACATGATGACTGGAAAAACCATAGCCTTGACTAGACAGACCTTTGTTGGCAAAGTAATATCTCTGCTTTTTATATGCTGTCAAGGTTTGACATTGCTTTTCTCCCAAGGAGTAAGTGTCTTTTAATTTCATGGCTGCAGTCACTGTCCAGAGTGATTTTGGAGCCCAAGGAAGTCTGTTGCTTTTTCCATTGCTTCCCCATCTATTTGCCATGAAGTGATGGGACCAGATGCCATGATCTTCATTTTTGAATGTTGAGTTTTAAGCTAACTTTTTCACTCTCCTCTTTCACCTTCATCAAGAGGCTCCTTAATTCTTCTTTGCTTTCTACCATAAGAGTGGCATCATCTGCATAGCTGAAGTTATTAATATTTCTCCTGGCAGTCTTTATTCCAGTTTGTGCTTCATCCAGCCTGGCATTTTGCATGATGCTCTCTGCATATAGGTTATATAAGCAGGGTGACAATATACAGCCTTGACATACCCCTTTCCCGATTTGGAACCCGTCTGTTGTTCCATGTCCTGTTCTACCTGTTGCTTCTTGACCTGCATACAGATTTCTCAGGAGGCAGGTAAGATGGTCTGGAATTCCTGTCTCTAAGAATTTTCCAGTTTGTTACGATCCACACGGTCAAAGGCTTTAGCATAGTCAAGGAAGAAGTAAATGTTTTTCTGGAATTCTACTGCCTTTTCTATGATCCAGAGGATGCTGGCAATTTGATCTCTGGCTCCTCTGCCTTTTCTAAATCCAGCTTGTACATCTGGAAGTGCTTTGCATGGTATGGCCATTTTAATAACATTGATTCTTCCAATCCAAGAGCATGGGATATCTTTCCATATCTTTGGATCATTTTCAATTTCCTTTATTAGTGTTTCATAGTTCTCAGCATAGAAGTCTTTCACCTCCTTGGTCAGATTTATTCCTAAGTATTTTTATGTAATTTTTAACAGATTTTTTTACTTTCCTTTTTAATATTTCACTTTTAAAGTACAATGAAAGCAATAGATGAAAGTGAAAGTAAAGTAAAGCAACAGATTTCTGTATGTTAATCTTGTATCCTGCTAACTTGCTGAATGTTTATCAGTTTTAGCAGTTTTGTTGAATTCTTTAGGGTTTTCTGTATGTAGTATCATGTCATCTCTATATGGTAGAAGTTCCACCTCTTCCCTTCCAATTTGAATACCTTTTAATTCTGTTTCTTGTCTGACTGCTGTGGCTAAGACTTCCAATACTATATTGATAGACATGGTGAGAGTGAATATCCTTGTCTTATTCCAGATTTTAGTGTAAAGGCTTACAGCTTTTCATCATTGAGTATTATGTAGGCTATAGGTTTGTCATAAAGCTGAAATATGTTTCCACTATGCCTACTTTGGTAGGAATTTTTACCATGAATATATGTTGAATTTTACCAAACACTTTTTCTGTATCTTGCAGTAAAGTGGTTTTGATAGTAATAACAGATATTTATGTAAGGTACAAGTTTTGTTCTTGGGGTGAGTTACCAAAAAAGAATAGTTCTGTCTGGGTTTAGGGGAAAGAAAGGAGATTGACAAAGACTCTATAGAGAAGAACTGAACTGAACTTGAATTTGAACATTATTTGAACTGAATAATAAATAATATAAATTTGAACTGAATTTGGGTGTTATTCACCAGAGAACAAGATACAGAAGGTATAAGAGCATAGGACTATAAGACTAAGTCAGCATAAAGCCTCAAGACCTACAGAGAGCCTGTGTGGGTAGAATGCAAGCATGAGATAAAACATGCAAGGGATAGCTAGAACCAGTGGAAAAGGCTTTACTGGACAAAGAAGTTTGGATTTTTATGAGAAGCCATGACAGTTTCAAGTAGAGTTTGTCAGCTGTTCATAAATGTGTTCTAGGAAGACCACTCTATTCAAATATGACAAAGATTAGATGCAAGAAATCCACCTAGAAGGTTATTACAGAGGCACAGGGAAGAGGTGATGAAAGTGAGAGTAGTGGCTATGGAGTGGAAGGGAAAAACTGTAAGATATGAGAAAAGGGATTTGTCTAAAATCACTGAATGGATGAAGGATAAAGAAAGAAGAGGAAGGTCTCTATAATCCCTGTTAGCTTTTGCCTCCTATGATTCAGTTATTCAAGACTGCTAGGTCAAAACCTCTTGATTCAAGAGAAGATTTTCATAAACATACTTAATGTAAATATATTTCAGAGCTCGATAAAATGGCTTATTGTCTTGCTTTTAAACTATTAGAATCATTGTGTTTTTGAAGGGAACTTAATAGTATTGGACTTGCGCCGAATGAGTAGGGTATAATAAAAACTGATTCTTTATTCAGAAGACACACCATAGACAAGTAAATGGGCACTGTTAAGTCACCCTGAATGATGTGGCATATTGTAAAAAGGCAAAAACAGTCTGGTTAAGTGCTCACATTCAGAAATATTATGAGATAGCTTAATATGAATACCCAGGCGACTCAGAAAGCCAGAAACAAGAGCAGAGCCCGTAAGCAGCAGGCACAGCTAACCTGAGGTCAGAATTTATGCTAAAAATCCCTCCTACCCACCCCCACCCACCTTCCATTTGCTTTTGTTTTTTCACTCTGGCTGTGTTTGTCACTTAGCAAATTTCTTGAGGGTATCTCTCCTTGATCCCACCCCATTCACTCCAGCCCACTGTAAGAACACACCATAACTTGGTTCTCACAAAGGCTACCGTGTCTTCTCCGTTGCCAGCTCCAGTCTAGTGTCTCCCTCCCCAGCCTACTTGATCTTTATGTTGTGATTATGAAATTCTCTCATTTTCCCTCTGGGACATCATGATCACCCTGTTGTCACTCACCTCTGTCCACTTGCCACGGTCGGCTCATGGGCTCCTGCGTCCTGGAAGTCTGCTCTCTCTGGGCCATTCATCCACACATACAACTTCTGTGTGTAGCTGCTGTCTCTTCAAGGGCCTGAGTCACGTCCTTATGTCCCAAAAACAAAAATCTAACTTTCTGCTAAACATCTTCACCTGTTTGTCCCTCAGGCAACTCAAATTTAACACATCCCAAAGTGAACTCCTTCTTCCTCAAATGTTTGCTTTTTCTGATTACAATCTCTCATCTTGTCGTGACTACATCTCTGCATTCATCTGCTGGCATTTAACCTGCCTGCCATGCTAAGCAGGTTAAACCTCATTTTTTCTCGCAGATATACTGTACTCTATAAATTCTGAGTCTTTGCCCTTGCTTAGAAGACCTTCTTGTTACACATAACAATGAATATATACATACAATCATTTACTTTACCTGTCTGAGTTTTACTGAACATTCAAACCTCTGTGCAAGACTGACTTGCTCCAGAAAAATTTTTCACCTCAGGCCTCCATTATTAAATACCGATCTTTTGTAGTTTTATGGTGGATTATACTCTATTATAGCAGTTCTCAGTTAGGGTGGGAGAGAGAAGGGTAGGAATAGGAAGTAGGAGGGTAATTTTTGTCCTTAGGGGACATTTGACAATGTCTAGAGATACTAGTTTGTAATAAAGCATTGAGGTGCTCCAAGCACCTGGTGAGTAGAAGCCAGGATACTGTGAAATAGCCTACAATGTAAAGCCCCTACAACAAAGAATCATTCAGTACTAAATGTCACTAGTGCTGAGGATGAGAAAACTCATCGTATTGTAACTGCATACTATTTCTTTTTCTATTTCTCTCACTAAACTGTAAGGTTTGGAGAAGAGGAATTGTGTCCTATTCGACATCGTACATACAGTAGCTAACAGCTATATGCAGGAAGTAAACGCTGCCTGGCAAATGGAAAATGCTCAGTAAACATAAGCGCATAAGCAGGTGGGATAGATTGATAGATGGTTTGAATAGTGTCACATTCAGACCCAGAGAGAAAAACTACATATGTGGACAGAGGGCAATAGGTTCTGAGGTTATACTTCTAAAATAGCCTTGATGCCACTTCGACTGTTTGAAATCTGATCCTGGAGAGCAGTAGGAGGGCTCAAACTATGGATTCATGTTTCTGTCTTGTTGCATATTTAAATATATTTGATTTTACTTATTTAAATACTGTGCTATATTACTTGTTGAGTGAGATATAAAAAATGTATATGTTTGTACCCATTACTAGTAACTGACATAGTTCTAGGTACCTACTGTAAGCAAGACGTTTTAGCATGCTGTGATGGGAGAATAGATGAGGTGAGGTGAGGTGAGGTGAAGTCGCTCAGTCGTGTCCGACTCTTTGCGACTCCGTGGACTGTAACCTACTAGGCTTCTCGGTCCATGGGATTCTCCAGGCAAGAATACTGGAGTGGATTGCCATTTCCTTCTCCAGGGGATCTTCTCAACCCAGGTATCGAACTCAGGTCTCCCGCATTGGAGGCAGATGCTTTAACCTCTGAGCCACCAAGAATAGGGTTTGGTTTAAATTCTGGCTTAGTTTCAATAGTGAGTTTTATATACCTAAGCAAGTGTAATAGTGGCATTTTCTCAGTTATAAGCATAGTGTTGTTTTGATAATTACATGGACTAAAGTCCTTGTTATGGAAAACATTTCCTTCTGCCTCTTCTAAAAACTACCTATATTAGTTAGGAATTGCACTTGACTCTGATAGTAATAGCTTATGAAGGTAGTTTATTTTTCTCCCACACAAAAGAAGTCTGGAGGTCTACAATCCAACATTTGTATTATGCCTGCAAAAATTCATTAAGGAAATCAGGCCCTTTTAACTCAACATTTTGCCAGTCCTAAATATGGCCCTGGTACTTAGAATGTCTACTAGAGCTCTACTCACCACTTCTGTTCACCAGGCAGCAGTCTAAAGGGTAGGTTGAAGAAAGTCATGCCCTCTTTCTTTTAAGGAGCCTTCCAAAACACATTTCTGCTAACAGTAAGTGTGTTCTTGTGTAAATTCCTTAGGACCTCGTATCTTAGAATTTAAAGGACCAAAATGTAGCATTTAAAGAATGCATTTATCATTCTATAACATTATTTTACCACCTCCAAATTAATGTGTGTACATACATATGTATATACTCCCAAATAAGTTTACTATTTTTGATCCAGGCATATAGAAATGGAGATCATTAGTTCTGACATTCAAAACTTATTTAATTTTTTACAATCATATTGTTCCCCAAGAAAAGGGTAGAAACAGTGATACCTCAGTAGCACTGAGCACACCTAGTGTCCAGATATGAACTTCTAAATACCTTCTCTAGTAAACAGAAGAAGAAGGCATGGCACCCCACTCCAGTACTCTTGCCTGGAAAATCCCATGGACGGAAGAGCCTGGTGGGCTGCAGTCCATGGGGTCACTAAGAGTTGGACACAACTGAGCGATTTGACTTTCACTTTTCACTTTCATGCACTGGAGAAGGAAATGGAAACCCACTCCAGTGTTCTTGCCTGAAGAATCCCAGGGACGGGGGGATCGTGGGCGGCTGCCGTCTATGGGGTCGCACAGAGTCGAACACGACTGAAGTGATATAGCAGCAGTAAACAGAAGTAGGCATCCTTGGAGATCAGGGTTAACATCACCAGTAATAAGTCATCACTATCATCTATTCCTTGATATGAAGTGATGAAAAGGACACTTTACCTCTGTGGTATTCTTTCAAGAAACTCATAACTCCAGATCGACCATGAAAAAAACATGTAAACAAACCCAAATTGGGGAAAAGGTACAAAATAACCAGTACTTCTCAAACTTTCAAGTTCAAGATTAAAAAAAGAACAACTGAGAAAACTGTCAGGGACTAGAGGAGACTAAGGAAGCTTGATAAGTAAATGTAATATGGTATTTGGGGATTGTATTCTGGATGCAGAAAGAATATTAGTGCAATATAAATGGACTTCTATTAATAGAAATGTACCAATATTTATTTCTCAGTTTTGACAAATATACCATGCTAATATAAGGTGTTCATATTAGGCGAAACTGGGTGAGGAATATATAGGAACTCTCTATTAACTTCATAGTTTTTCTATAAAGTCAAATTTATTCCAAAATGTAGTTTATTTTAAAAATACAAATTTCTGACACATACTGAAAGGCTGTTATATTCACTTGTATAGGACATTGTTCCCCAGTATATTTGATTGAGTATATTTTCCAAGCTTGCATAGAGTTTGTCTAGTTTGTTTTCTGATGTCTCCCGATATCTAAAATACCTGACATAGAGTAGGGTTGTTAAATGTTGAATGAATACATGCATATTACCTTCTGAGAACAAATTTATTTGTTAACCTAAGGATAACACTAGGGAAGAAAATGCACATCAAAAATCCCTCTCATCTGTTTCTGAGTCATTGTGATTTCCTAATGCATTATTTTGTAAATTATTAGGGCATTCTGATTAGCCCTCCACTGCACAGTCCAGGAATAGTTTGTTCCATTAGGAAAACAAGAGAGAAAGATCCTGGAGGAGTTGGTAACTGTCAGGTTCTTTATAAGAAAAATAGAGGTTTGTGCCACGGATTCTGATTCACGGAAACTAAAGCCTTTTTATAATCCTATGAGATTAATACATCAGGTATTAGAAAGTGGCACAATACTAATTTTCTATAGATTAGTCATTTTATCTCTGTTACTATGAAAAAAATATCTAATGGGTAAGGCACTTGATTAAAATCCTGGCCTCACCACCTACTAGATATGTGATTGTAAGAAAGTTTTAAATCTCTCTAACCCTCAATCTCTAGTAAAAGTGAGGTAGTGTACCTCACAAAGTATATGTAAAATCCTTTACTAATGAAAATACAAGATAGATTACTATAACAAATACTCAAGAATACAGTGACTCTCACAAACTAGAGGTTTGTTTCTTCTTACCTAACAACCCATGAATGGAATAACAGCTTTTCAGAAACTCAGGCTACCCCATCTTGTTGCTTAGCCACCTCTGATCTGCATTCCATTCCCACCCCACCCCACCCCACATGTTCAACTTGCCCTCACGTCCACATTCCAGGTCACAGGAAAGAGAAACTCTGAAGGAAACACATCTTTCCTTCCAAGGGTGTGACCCGGAAGTTATCACTTCCACTTACATCTCATTGGGCAGAACCTAGTCATGTGGCCCCAGCTAACTGCAATGAAAGCTGGGAAATGTTTTCTTTAGCTGGGAAGCAATTTGGCCAAACTAATATTTTTATATTGTGGAGACTGACAAAAAAATTAGCAGAGCCTGCCATAAGCACTTGGAATAGTGCCTTACATGGAATGAATGCTCTCCAAATGACATTCTATTTAACTCATCTGAAAGAGGATGAGAGTAAAAGGATATCGGTAAGTGGCAACATTTTATCAACGATGACTTTTGCCATTAGTCAGAATTTAGGATGGACCTTTCTGGGAAGCTATGTTTGCATTTGAAAACTTGTTTATCGTCTTCAAATTAAGACACAGCTCCGAAGAAATGATTTATATTCATCCTAAGGAAAATAAGCTGCAGAATTATTTCAAAGTGTACTTGTTTTATATGTAAAGCTTTTCCTCTAGCTTAGGAAACTGATAGATTAATTTAGGAACAGTGTCCTGGTGGAAAAAGAAAGATACAAAGTAGAATTATGTTACTTATTTTTATATAGAAATTCTTTTATTTGTTCAATTGTAATTTTGTTAATTGGAATCCTACTTTCTACTTTTAGCATGGGTTCACTTTTAAACTTTTAAGAATAATTTATACTTAAAGATGTGGGACTGCATTTTTAGGAAATATTTTTCCATTTTTCTATTGATTTAGTTTGATTGGTTTCCTAAGGATATTTACTTTAACATGCTGAACTTGGACAGTTTTGTTCCAGGCAAAGCAGTTTATACAGAGCCCCATTCATGCTAAGCTTACCTAGGACATTCTTACATTCATGGGTTCCAAGTGTATGTTGTCAGACCCTCATGTGATCTTTCAAACCACACTCCTCTCCAGTTGGTAGCTGGACACGGCTTGGTTGGCCCTGCCCTTGAGTTGACATCAGCAATATGAAGGATGAACATGACACTGATGGTGTTAATGAGCTTGGGTTGCTATGAGAAAATGCTATAGCCACTTAAACAAAAGCCATTTATTTCCCACAGTTCTGCAGACTAGAAAGTCCAAGGTCAAGGTTCCCACAGATTCTTTTTCTGGTGAGAACTCTCTTCCTGGCTTGTGAGTAGTTGCCTTCTCTGTGTATCCTTACAAGGCAGATAGATAGTGCTCTGGTATTTATCTTTAGATAGAAGGGGATCAGGCCTTCCTAGATGACACTACTGAGAAAGAGCCTGCCTGCCAGTGTAGGAGACATAGAGACGCTTGGGTTCAATCCCTGCTTGGGAGGATCCCCTGGAGGAGGGCATGGCAACCCACTCCAATATTCTTGCCTGGAGAATCCCCATGGACAGAGGAGCCTGGCAGGCTACAGTCCATGGGGTCACAAAGAGTTGGACACAATTGAAGCGACTCAGCACAGCACACATAAGGGCATCAGCCCTATCGGATTATGGCCCCACCTTTATGCCCTCATTTAACTATTACCTCTCCATAGGCCCTGTCTCCAGCTATAGTCACATTGAGAATTAAGGCTTCAACATAGAATTTGGGGAGAATACAAGTATCAGTCCATAACACTGATCTCTCTTTCATTTATCATGACACATACAAAGGGTGAATGTTTTTTCAAATACTTGTCTTGTGTCATCCTAGGTAATCTACCTAAAATTTCCTATAACAGAATAAAGATTGTTCCAGTGGCTTCCTTAAGTCTCTCTCTAGTGAGATAACCAGTTTAATACTGGATTGGCACCACAAAATGCTTTAGGAGTTATAAAATGCTAAGATATTGCAATGTAATAAAATATTTACAAAGCACTCTACAAGGCACAAACTTCTTGCTTACATTAGTTCTTGAATTGTCATAGTAACTCTGTGAGAATGCTTGGAACATTTTATTGACTCTGTCTTATATACTAGAAAATAGAAGTTTGGGGAGGTTCAGTGATTTTCGTAAGGTCTCAGAGCTAATAATTAATTGACACCGAGACTTTATTTCAGGCCTTCTCATTTATAGTCCACAGTAGGCCAAATAAAAGTTTGAATTTGGCTCTAGAATCACTTAGATTTGGTTTCAATCCAAGATTTGTCACTTAATAACAGTAAGTTGGAAAGTTACTTAACTCACTAAAATACCTCAATCTTCTCTGTGACATGGAAATAAGAGAGTCCATCTCATAGGGTTCCAATGAAAATTAAATTATGTAATGCCCAGAAATCACTTAGCATAGCACCTGCTACATAGAAAATTGTTCCAAATTGTTGGTTATTATTTTTAAGCACATATTAAATCCTGTTACATGGAATTTAACTCAAACCAGATTTATACATTTTACTAGACTTTAGAATAAAATGTTATTCAAACTATGTAGGCTATTGACTAATCTCAAAACACTTAAAACACAAACTTATAAGTGTTAAAATTCATAATAAGGATTTTATTGAGATGTGAGCATCTGAAATTGTGACCTCAATGTCTGTGTGTAAGGGGATGACTGGATGGACATGAGTTTGAGCAGTCTCCAGGAGTTGGTGATGGACAGGGAAGCCTGGCATGCTGCAGTCCATGGGGTCACAAAGAGTCGGACACGACTGAGCAACTGACCTGAACTGATCCTTATTCTTGACTGGTCAAGCAACAGATTAAAGCAGTTAACAATTAGCAGATATTTTAAACTCTACCAGTTATACTTTAAGCAAACCAGTGGGATGTTTTTAGTTATCTGACTTTGGTTTCAGGTCATTTAGTGCTCATTAATAAAGGAAACTGAGTTTGGAATTCTCATTTTGCATTTCACACCAGTAATAGTCAATATAGTCTAATAACTGATATCAGAGAAACATTTAAGAAGCCAAGATTTAGTTGCTTGAAATTTGCTGTACAGGAAAGTCAGATTATTTGTGACTATTCTCCACATTCTCCAGGATTTCATCCATTGAAATATATACTTTTTCTATTTGTCTTGCTTCTACAAGCCTAAGGTAAGAGGTCATCATCACATAGACTTAGGTCAACCATATTGACTGAAAGATACTCCTCTAACATGCCCTGACTTAATGTGTATATATGGGTAAATTAATAACACAAACTTTAATTTGTTTTGCCCATTAGTTCTATTTCTCATGGACTAGGAATACAGAATAGGTAATTAGAGAATTTCATACATTTCTCTATTTAATATGTATGCATGTTTGTGGTTACATGAGTATGGGAATGTTCTTATTCAGATAATTAGTTCTAGTTAAAGTTTCATGCAGCAGGTCAAATAAGCTTTTCTCAAGTAGAAGAAACTACAACAAACCAGGAGTTAACACAGTTAACAGTTGGAGCAAAGTCAATTAGCAATGTAAATGTCATTACCTCTGATTTGTGATCAGCTGAACAAACAGTGAAGGGCCAGTGTGACTTTCAGGCTTCAGGCACAGAATAAATGACTTTGAAATGTAAAAGAAGTGGTTCGCCTTGGATACAAAGGTTAGTCAGTTCCGAATCATCTTGATTGAGAATTAATAATACTGATGCTTGAGTTGTTTCTAAATGGGTCTCAGTTCTGGTCAGGGCAACTATGAATACATGGATGAGTAAGGTGAATGAGAGCATAAAATTATTTTCTTTCTTTGCCTCATAGATGACCTCAGGGTGACTGTACACACACAGACAGCCACACATTCCCCCATGGTTTTGATCTGAGAAAGCAAGATAGATAAACCTATGACATCAGCTTGTTTTTGTGTTCAATTGTCATAGTTTTAAGATATGGTTTAATCTGTGGTATGTACCCAGAAAGGATATATGTAACTCACTCATTGCCCTTGTAACATATGCTCATTATATTTTCCCTACTAGCTTCTTGAGAGCAGAGACCATGTCTTACTCAGGATGAACACACAGCCTGGTTCATAGTAGATGCTTAAAGAATGTTTGAGTGAATGTATAAGTGGCTTTGAGCTTGTGAATGGAAGTTATGGTCCTTAAATTTGCAACATACATAAATAAAAACATAAAATGAAGAATGTATCAGTGTGTATGGATGTGTATACATGCATAAACTTATACCATATTCAAAGTACTAGTTAAGCAATTAATATCTAAGGTGTTTAGCCAGCAATTACAACCTGTCACTATGTAATTAATGAAGCAGGAAAAAAATTTGAACTTGCTAGTTTCTTAATGTGATAACAATAGACATATGTCAGTTGCAAAACATTATGAATGTTAAATATATCATCCCAAGAAAGTTGACAGAAATTCAAACCCACTGACATATTTATTCATGGCACAAGTTTTAGGGGTGTTTTTGGCACAAAGACAGACTTAATTCAAACCACAGAGCAATTATTTTGTTAATTGTTTCCCTTACTGTGGATAGAAATACTATTCATTTCAGTGATTTATGAGAAATACTGAAATCTAATTATCCAAACATTTGTTAAAAATCAATTATGGCTTTTTTCTAATATGAAGTTATACAACTTAAAAGGATTTAATAAACTCTTAAATTAGCCTGATTCCCACCCCCTCATGATTAGTATTGTAAAAGAGTACAGGTCTAGTTGCCACATTTTATACTAGAAATATACTGATATAGCATGGGCAGAGAGACTATTTAAAGTAGACACCAGCTCTGTGTAATTAGACAATCATAGTTGTAGGTCTTACAGATGGAAAAAGAGCTATATTCATATATACTTTGTGGTATATTATTAGAAAAGCTCTGCGTTTCACTGTGAAATTATGTGTCTTATATAGAATTAACTTTATATTATCTACTCAAATTAGAACTAGAAGTAGCTTAAATGGAAAAAAAAAATATTCTAAAATCTCATCTGAGGAGAGAGCTGTGGTTTACTAATCCTGACCTTAAAAAATAGGATCCCCTTGATCCAACAGGGAGTGAATAGCCTGCTCATTGTCTCATGGAATGTTCTGAAGGCCTCAAACAAAGTCTTAATTTTATTTTAGTAGCCCAATGGTATAAGACTTCTTCATGTCATATTTGTGCATTTATAGGTAATGATTAGTTTCTACTGCCTCAATATATTTTCATATGGACTTCTTATATCTCATACGAAGAATGCTTGAAGTCATCTTTAACAGAGTTCTTCCTCAATTTCTTTTTCTCTGGCAAAAGGACAAGCCTTTATTACCACAAGCTTAAGTCTTAATACCTCCATCAGGAAGGCAAACATGCTAGTATAGCAGAGATTACTGGATCCAATCAGTGGAATTGAATCTGTATTTGTTGAACTGCCAGAATTTTTTAAGCCATCATGGATATGGGATTGGAGCTGAGATCCAAACACCTTCTGCCCTCTTCTCCAAATTATAACTCTCTGTATTACTAACATTTCTTTGCCACTCATTTTCTCTGAAATCATTATATTTGAGTTTGGTGGTTGTTAAATAAATATTTGTACAGAGCTAGGTGTACCTACCACGACTGTGGATGGACAGATAGATAGAGGCACGTTCAGCACGATGTGGTAGGTATGGTGATGTGGAATGAAGTGTCACAGGAACGCGGTGGAAGGACACTTCACACAGCCTTTCTTGTTCAAAGAGGGATTTCCTTTCTTAAAAATGGATAGAAATATGCAGATTAAAGTGGAGAGAGAGAGCAAAGGGTCAGCGGGAGACAATCACACAGGTGAGAAATATTTAGCATGATGGATACAAAGGATGAGAAATAGATGTGTGTTGCTGATGTGATGTTTGAGACAGGCATGGTACAAAATGAAGCTCAGATGATAGAAGTCTCATTATGAAGGACCATTTAAGCCCTATTAGTGTAAATCACATGTGAAGGCAAAGGTCTATGGGCATAGAGACTGGTTGGTATTGCTCATGCCACATTCCCAACATTGTGCATTGATCTGACACACAGGTCTTGGTCCTCAGCAAGTGTTTGTTAAATACATGAAAGTAAAAAGATTTTAAGCAGAAGAGTTGTGTGTTTCAATTTATATTGTTCTGGCAGCAGCCTTGGAGATGGGTCTAAGAAGAATAAAAGTGGAATGAAGGTGACTAGTAATGATGGGAAGAGGTAAGAGTCTGAACTAGAGTCAGAGATGAATTTGTGGATTCGTATTGGAGGGCTGAACATCTAGGAGCTGGTGGTTGTGTGGCTGTGAGAAGAAAAGGAAAGATAAGAGGCAAGTGCTACCATAGAGATGCCATCATTTAACTTGAAGAATATAAGGAGAGGAGTTGTCTAGGGGAAGAATCAAGTTCAAGTTTTTCTGCTAACCTATCATAATTCAGTTATTTCAACTTTTACTTCAACAATGAACCCAGGATGAAATTCTTACATGTTTTTAATGACAATATTGTAGCACTTAAACATTTTTAAATATCCTGTGGGCCTTACATTAGCATTACATGGAAAACATAATCTGAAAACATGAACACTTCACCTTTAAAATTTTCTTTTTATTTTAATGACCAAAGCATTTTGACATAACTAATTTCTACTTATTTTTCATGAAGAAACTCTGGTAGAGAAATATGTTAATTCTGTCCTCTTTTTTTTGTTTGTTTGTTTGGCATTATTCCCCTGGGCTGACCCCACTGAAGATGGGGGTGGAATCAGCTGCCACCTTGGAGCCTCACTCTCAGACAAGTGGCCTTTGAAAACTTCTCTACTTTGCATAGAAAAGGAGCAGTGCTTGGAGGCCAGGGAAAATTCCAAATGAACAGCATTTCTACTTCTGTTTCTCAATCGGATTTTAACATTTGATGAGGAGCAAAACAAACTCACCAGAACAAAGGATCATCCTTCATTTGAACTTAAAGTTCAAATAATGTTAAGTTTAACTTGAACTCAGGTGGTTAAAGGTATTGTTATATATAATTCTTGTTCAGAGAAGGTTTGTAAGAAATATTAATTTTTTTTCCTTACTCTTTGGCAGTAGCTCTCTTCCTCTTCTAAAAGGTCTTTTATTATCTCAGGATGTTCCTTCAGGGGGCTTCCCAGGTGGCACTAATGTTAACCTGCCTGCGAATGCAGAAGACATAAGAGATGTGGGTTCAGTCCCTGGGTCGGGAAGATCCCCTGGAGGAGGAAATGGCAATCCACTCCAGTATTCTTCCCTGGAAAATCCCATGGACAGAGGAGCCTGGTGAGCTGCAGTCCATGGGGTCGTCAAGAGTCGGACTGGACTGAGCATACAGGTGCACATTCCTTTAGGATGAGTAACTTCATCCTCTCCCCTTTCAGAGTAATATCTCTCAGCCCAAATAAGTTTGGTTCTAGACATGGTTAAGGGGCATCCAGTTGGCAATAGCCAGTGGATATCTGGCTCTAAAGAGGTGGGGCTCTGAGTGGCAGTTATTGGCAGAGGCAGTGCCCTGAGAGGCGAGGATGACCCAGTGAGAGGGTGTAGAGGGCCACCAGCAGAAAACCAATGGCAGAACACAAACATCCACACCCACAGAATCAGAAGAGGAGGGAGGAAGCCTCAGAGAAAGGGCAGCTCGAACAGAGAGACCAGCGGAGGCCGGGAGAGTCATGTCCCAGAAGGCAGAGCTAAAGAGAAGTTAGAGAAGGAGAGCGGGAGAGAGCAAGAAAGCAAACAGCTCCTGGGCAAAACGTGTTTCTCTCTCTTATCAGCCTGCCTCCTTAGCCTGCTTCCTGCACCATCCTCCATTCTTACCCAGCTCTTCTGCACCATAAGAGAAGATGATGGTTCTTTGTTTCTGTGCATATAAGTGTTAATGATTTCTGCCATTCGAAAAGAAAATTTCCACTATGTGCAAGTATGACTCTATATTAGCTCCTTTTAGTATCACTTCCATCTATTTTGTTTATAGGTTTTGTGGCTTTTAATGGTATTTTCCTGTAAGTAGCTATATAATTAATTTGACTCTAATGCGAGTGTTGCAATGGTTCTTATTTTTGTGGTTATCCAGCAGATTTTACCATTGTTTACTAAGGGATATTTTTCAGTCCACTCTGCTCCTTGTGCAGGATGAAACAGATAAATACCTTGCTCAGAGACAAATAGAAATAGTTAGATTCTGCTTCTATGAACTTTCTGCTTTGTTGTTTGCACTGAGAACTCCTAACAATTTTGAGAAGGATAAACAGAGAAGTTCATTTTTATTGTACTGCATTCTGAACAAGGACAATGCTGCGTGTCCAATTTACATCAGCTTTGGTCTGTATTTTATCCACAAAAAAGGTGCAGTGGTTTTTCTCTGAGTAGATTGTGGTGTAGCTATGTTCCATCCACTGCCTAATCCAGTTTATAGTATAGTAACATTCAAACCCTTTACCTAGGCAAGGGTAGTATTTCTATAAAGGACCTTCATTTTATTCATTTGTATTCTGTGCATTTGGGGCTTCCCTGGTAGCTCAGTGGTAAGGAATCTGCGTGCCAGTGCAGGAGAGGCAGGTTCAATCCCTGGGTCAGGAGGATCCCCTGGAGAAGAAAATGGCAACCCACTTCAGTACTCTTGAAGGGGGAATCCCATGGACAGAGGAGCCTAGAGGGCTCAGTCCTTGAGGTCACAAGAGTCAGACACGACAACAACAAATTGCACATTTATCTTGCGGAAAAGCTTTATCAATCTTAAAGATCATTAAAGTAAAGAAGTGATTTTAAAAATCATTCCTTTTGGTTTATAAGGACACATATATGAGTAAAAAGTAGGTAAGATGGATCTGATAACAGTGCTATCCTTTTTATCAAGTGAATGTTAGATTTCATTATAAATTTTCTTTTCTATGACATTGGGTGAGTTTGTTTTGACTGTTTCTTTTCTGTCTGAAGAAACTGAAACATAAAGAAATTAAATATTTTATCCAAAGTCATATAGACATTAGCTCTCCGTGACCTTGGTACTGCTGACACAACTTGATTTTCCTCCAAGCTTATTTAAAATATTGATGGAGCCCTTGAAAGCTTTCTCATTTGTTTTTCTTTTTTTCTTATATAATATTGAGTTCTATTTTTGTAACTTCAAATATTCACACAGCACAGTTGTTAAAAAGTTCAAAATTAGCTTTCTTAAATTTGGCTTTAAACCTAAATTTTGGATTTTTAAAAAGACCCAGCTATATGGCATATGATATAGCTAATGAATAATGAAGAGCAATATCCATTAGTACTGAGAAAACTGATATAATTTACTTTTAAGTTTTCTTTTTTTTTTTTTTTTTTAAGAACTGAACGTATCCTTTAGAGGTTGTTGGTTTTGTTTATATTTTTCCTGGTAGCTGCTACCTTTACAAAGATTGGCATATCAATTTGACATTTATCGTTGCGAAAATAAAAATAAAAATTATATTTTTATCTGAGTGCTGTTGCTTAAAATTTTTACTCCTGGTGTTGATAGCCCATGTAAAAACTTGAAGATTGAGAAAAGACTTTAACTCAAATATAGTGATAAGTATTAATTTCTGGTATAGATATACTATAAGTTGCATGTGTAAAGTCTGAGAAGATATATTAGGAAAGAATATGAATTAGTCACAGTCTCATTTTCTTTGTCTATAAAGGATCAACACTTTATAGGGTTAACATCAATGTTTGAGGGCAAAACCTTGAAATATTGACTAAATCTAAATCCTTGCTGTAACATTTGAGACAACCTCAAATCAAATATAATTATAGAAACTCAGACACACTGTCATTTACTGAGCTGTCCTGGGAACTTTTCTGATGGCTATTTTAGACAAATGATTATCTTTGACAGAGGAAATATGAATGAGAGCCTCATTGAAGAATCTCCTTTTTCATGCCATAATTGGATACCAGATGATGTTCAGATAGGTCATACCAGATCACCAGTAAAGACAGGCAAGGGAAAATAGGGAGGAAAGCAGGTGTGGGATCACACAAAGGGGAACGAAGGACCAGGAAAGCTGAGAGAGAGCAGCCGCGGCAAGGAGGGCATCAGGCAAGCCTGCCCTGGCCTCCCATTCGTGAGGCCTCAGATAAGAACATAGATTGAGGCCCACCTACGTCTATCATAAACTTAAAGGTCAAGCCACTGTGCTGCTAAATGAAGTATATTCTGTCCTCCTACCTTCACAAATGTATATGCATAAAAACCTGAGAAGACCAGGTTTTATTTTAGAAATCCCGACGTGTCAAAGTTCTGTACCAGAACACGGGAGCACGAAGTGGCTCTGGAGTGTTCACGCCACAGTTCCCACGGCCAAGCTCCATCTACATTTCCTGAAGATGAATCTACATGTCCTGAAAGCAGCCATCCAGAGCCCACCTCTTGGGGTGGCCTCCACAAGGCCAGAGCGTGGACATATGGAATCCCAGGTGCCCAGCGTGTGGCCTAGAAGAGGCAGTGGGAGGGCGTAGGCTCCATCTGGGCTCATCTCCTTGCCCCCCCAGACTTGGGAGAAGCATGGCTGGAGAGGTTGTGTCTGAGGCTGACTTAAGCAAGAGATGACCTGGGTTTATTCCGGTACATATATACCCCTGCTGTATACATCTGTGAGGGGGTGGCATTGGCAAGCACTATCTCATCCTGTATTCTTCAAACTCTGTTCAAGTCTATAAACATACTTTAAAGGTCATAGATATATATTTCCTATGTAACCTTTTAATTGTCTATACAAGACCACGTGACTCTCTGTTCTGTTATATTCTGGGAAGCAGTTTAGTGCCTAGGAGCACAGTCTTTCAAGCTAAAACAAGGCTCTGAATTGTGTGTTGGTTTGAATCCTGGTGTGGAGCCCTGGGCAGAATGCTTCATCTGCTGCGTAGAGGTAATAAAATCTTCCTCTAGGATTGTAGTGAAAGTCCATGAGGTTAAAGTCTTTAAAAGGCTTCGACCACGTGAGTGCTCAGCAGATCACAGTGCTGTCCTCATCGTCATAATCACTGTCATTATTTTGCAGCTGTTATTTCTGACACTGTATAACTATTGAGATGACCTTGGGCAAGTCATGTAACCTCTCAGAACCTCAATTTCTTCATACATAAAATGAGGTCTTTGGAGCAGAGGATACCTGAGGTTCTGTCCAGTTAAGACAAGGGACTTTTGGAGTTCTTTTTTCTTCAGTTTACATTAAACCTGAACTTGACCTCCAGGCTACATTGTAAATTGTTAACAAATGCTGTCTACTCTGCATATAATATCACGATATAAGCAATTTTAAATAACCTGATATTGAAAATGTGAATCTTTTGTAAAATCTGCAAAACCCTGGATTCAGTGTATAGTTTGTGAAACAAGTACTTGTGATTCATTGTAGCATTCCTTTATTCACTGGCTCTTCTAGTACACTAAAAATCACATTCGAGTTACAAAAGACATTGAGTTTGCCTGCAACTTTTCAGGAACATATGCAGATATTTTAAATTTCTTTGAATCACAGAAGCCTTTGAGAATTGATTAGCTCTGATTCCATACTCCCAAAAGGAGCATGGTTGCAAATATTTGCATATAATTTTTGGAGGGGGGGCGGTCCATGGGTCCTAATTTAAGAATCTCTGGCATAAAGCCAAAATAAGAACAAAATGGCATGTGCTAAGGACATTGGAGGCATTTTTGAAATTGGACCTAAAGACACCTGGCCCTTTCCAGGATGAGGGCAAGAGAGGACTAACATTTATTGAAGGCATCCTCCATGACAGACATTGTGCTAAGCATTTATGTGTCTTATGTTGTTCTACCCTTTCCAAATGTAAAAAAGATAGGTGTTATTTCTGATGAGAAAATTGAGGTTCAGATAATATGCAATTCTCCAAAGTCACATTGCTAGTAAGTAGCAGAAGCAAAATCTGAACTGGAGTCTGACTCTAAGGCTACTGTGTATGCCCATTCGCTTCAGTCGTGCCTGACTCTTGCAGTTCCATGGACTGTAGCCTGCCAGGCTCCGCTGTCCCTGGGATTTTCCTGACAAGAATACTGGAGTGGGTTGCTATGCTGTCCTCCAGGGGTTCTTCCCCCACCCAGAGATCGAACCTGCGTCTCCTGTGTCAGTGCATTGCACGTGGATTCTTGACCCACTGAGCTATCAGGGAAGCCCAGCACCATGATAAAGGCCCTAAATTCCTGCACATCTCTCCCCAAGCTCCTAAATCTTTGTGAAAGAGAAGATTGCAAAAATGCAGAGATTTGTCCTCCTTGGTGAATTTGTTAGAAGGGAACTCCCTAAAACAGCTCCATGTCGACAGCCAATTCTTCCCTCTCCCATGCTTCTGTGCTGGCTCATTGGAGCTAGGATGACTTGCAGGAGTGCTGAGCTGCTATTGAGAAGGGGTGGGGCCTGTGAAGAGCTGAGCATTCTCTTGACTGGATGTGACTCAAAAGTTCTGATCCCCTACGTGCCCCAGCAAAGGTTTCAGCTGACATCCTGTAAAAGAGTTGTCAGCCCAAGAGCAGAGAAGTGGCCTGTCAGACTCAAAATGTCCCACTTGCCAAGTCTCACATGAGAAAAGTGAAGACAGGCCCCATTTGGAAAAGAAGAGCTGCTTTCCAAGAGATTTATTACATAAGGGTCATGTTGCAAAACATGTGCTATGCTCAGTAGACTCAGCTCCTCCCTGATTCATTCACATTTCACAAGATAGCTAATTAATCTCTTTAAAGCAGAGGGACTAGATGGCAGAATAAATGAAAGGCCTTGTATGAATGCCAAAACAACCTGTGGCTTATTGGAATCCTGCCTTGGTTCTATAACCTGGTGTTGAACTTTCTTCATAAACAGGCTGACCCTATACTGTACAGAAATCACTGAGATTTGTACACTTAAAGTCTTTATGTATCAGGGTGAGATCTATATCCTCATTTCTAACCTGTCAAAACAGAACATTCTTGGTAAGGTGAAAAGTACACTGGCAAATCCATTTTTGGTTTCAAATCATTTTAAGATAGGCTGTCTTATCACCTCTGACTTCACAGTATGTCCTAGAAAATCATGCTGTTTTCACAGTGATACTAGAAGCACAATGAGATTTGGTATTTGATTTAGATTTTCCTTATGATTTTCCACGATATGGAATTGCTTCATGAAATCACTTGCTGCTAAGCATTTCAGAACTTTACTTTGGCAGTAATGAGAAAAAAAAAAAACAGCTATACTTTAAAATGTTTGGGAGTGAAATGGGCATAGTTAGAAGCAGCTGACATCTAATATGTTATTTTTCTGAATTGGCATGTATGGTACAAGAGATTTTCTACTAGTGTAAAGAAGGTACCTCCTCTTTACATCAGTGAGGCAGCATAGCTCAGGGGTTAAAATACCAACTCTGGAACCAGACTCAGAGGGTCTGAGCCCCAGCTATGCTGCTCACCTGCTTTGTGACCTTAAGCGAGACACTCTAACTAGGATGGCTACCATTCTTCTCTCTTACATAGTCTCCATATCAATCAGTGGGTCCCCTAATATTTGTGGACTGAGGATCCTTGTGCACCAATAAATGGAATGTGTACCAAGTATTTGGTAGATTAAATAAGTGCCATGTCTCACACATATCCAACATATTCTTGCCAAATGTGTGTCAGCCCTGTGGTGATAATGAAATACGGGCAGACCTTGTTTTATTGCACCTGGCTTTATTGTGCTTCAAACATAATATTGTTTTCACAAATTGAAGCTTTGTGGCAACCCTGTGTCAAGCAAGTCTGTCCATGCCATTTTCCCAATAGCATTTGCTTACTTTGTGTCTCTGTGCCACATTTGGTACTTCTCACAATGTTTCAATCTTCTTAAATTATTATTATGATTTATTACGATGACCTGTGATCAGTGATATTTGATGTCACCACTATGACTCACTGAAGGCCCAGGTGATGGTTTGTATTTTTAGGAATAAAGTATTTTTAATTAAGGCATATACATTGCTTCTTTAGACATAAGACTTTCACACTTAATAGACTAAATATAGTGTAAACATAACTTGTATATGCATCCAGTTCAGTCACACAGTCGTGTCCGACTCTTTGCAACCCCATGAATCGCAGCACGCCAGGCCTCCCTGTCCATCACCATCTCCCAGAGTTCACTCAGACTCACATCCATCGAGTCAGTGATGCCATCCAGCCATCTCATCCTCTGTCGTCCCCTTCTCCTCCTGTCCCCAATCTTTCCCAGCATCAGAGTCTTTTCCAATGAGTCAGCTCTTCTCATGAGGTAGCCAAAGTACTGGAGTTTCAGCTTCAGCATCAGTCCTTTCAAAGAAATCCCAGGGCTGATCTCCTTCAGAATGGACTGGTTGGATCTCCTTGCAGTCCAAGGGACTGTCAAGAGTCTTCTCCAACACCACAGTTCAAAAGCATCAATTCTTCGTCACTCAGCCTTCTTCACCATCCAACTCTCACATCCATACATGACCACAGGAAAAACCACAGCCTTGACTAGATGGACCTTAGTCGGCAAAGTAATGTGTCTGCTTTACAATGTGCTATCTAGGTTAGTCATAACTTTTCTTCCAAGGAGTAAGCGTCTTTTAATTTCATGGCTGCAGTCACCATCTGCAGTGATTTTGGAGCCCCAAAAATAAAGTCTGACACTGTTTCCACTGTATCCCCGTCTATTTCCTATGAAGTGATGGGACCAGATGCCATGATCTTTGTTTTCTGGATGTTGAGCTTTAAGCCAACTTTTTCGCTCTCCTCTTTTACTTTCATCAAGAGGCTTTTTAGTTCTTCTTTGCTTTCTGCCATAAGGGTGGCGTCATCTGCATATCTGAGGTTATTGATATTTCTCCCAGCAATCTTGATTCCAGCTTGTGTTTCTTCCAGTCCAGCATTTCTCATGATGTACTCTGCATAGAAGTTAAATAAGCAGGGTGACAATATACAGCCTTGAAGTAGTCCTTTTCCTATTTGGAACCAATCTGTTGTTCATGTCCAGTTCTAACTGTTGCTTCCTGACCTGCATGGGGAACCAAAAACAAATCATGTGACTCCCTTTATTGAGAAATGTGCTTTATTGTGGTAGCCTGGAGTTCAACCTGCCATATCTCTGAAGAACGTCTGTGCCTTTATTTAAATGTTACTGACTTCATGATAGTATTGCATATAATCAATGAATACTAAGGGGAAAATGTTTTAATAACATGTGAGGAGTTCTTCAGATCATTTGGTTCTTGAAACGTGTGATCATACTTGAAATGGCTAGAGAAATATAGCCGCTCATTCATTTAAGATATGTATTGAATGCCTACCACAGGCCTGGCACTGCTCTAGAAGCTGGGAATAGAGCACCTAGCATACAGCTGCTGCTCTCATGGAGACTATATTCTAGTGAAAGGAGACACTGAACCCGGACACAAATAGGATGAGATCATCTTAGAGACAGACGTGAGTGGCGTAAATAAAACAGCAGCATCATAGAGGGAAGGCCTTGCTGAAGTCCTCAGTTGTGAGTCTGCTGCACTGAGACATAATTGAGTTGGGAGAAGAGAGCTCCACACTGAGAAAACAGAAGAGGTAGAAGCTTTGAGATAAGAATGAGTTTGCCATGTTTGGGAAAGAGAACGGAAGTTTAGAGATGGGGGAGGGGGTGGTAAAGAGAGGTGATACAGGTTGGTTTTAGAAATAAATCAGGGCTTAATCGTACAGTAACTACAGGCCATGGTAAGGTGTTTATTTTATTCAAAGTGCAATGAGGAACCATTATGCACTAGAGTAACATAATTTGTAGTTTTAAATATTTGTTTAGCTGTTGCGTAGAGAGCCAAGTACAGGCACACCTAAGTTGTCTCAGAAAGATCTGTTAAGAGCCCTTAGTTGTAGTCCAGATAGATGTTGATGACTTGGACTAGAATGAGGCAGTGACATGTAGAAAGCTTTGCAGTACATGCTGGAGGTAGGAATAACAAAACTTGTTAATAGTTTGGATGAAGTTAGTGAGCAAAAGGAAGAACCAAGAAATCAAATGCAGTCAGCCCTCCATATCCCTGGGTTCCACATCTGTGGATTCAACCAACCACTGATCATAAATATTCTTTAAAAAAACAAATGACAGAAAGTTCCAAAAGCACAATTTGAATTTGTTGTGGGCTGTCAACTATTTACATAGCATTTACATTGTATTAGATTTTATAAGTAATCTAGAGATGATTCAAAGTTTACAGGAGGGTGTACACACAGGTTATATGAGAATAGTACAGCATTTTATAAAGAGTACCCATGGATTTTGGTATCAAGCAGAGCAGGTACCAAGAGACAGCTATATTTTAAGGCCTTGCTAATGTCCTGTCTTCACAATGAAACTGTCTGCAGCCATTCTAACCCCTGTTTGTCTCTCCTTTCTGTATCAGAGTTGTTTTCGTGAGCTCATAATCAGCTCCAGGTGCTTAGGATACATTGCTGTTCAGTCACTAAGTCCTGTCCAACTCTTTGCGCTCCCATGGACTGCAGCACACCAGTCTTCCCTGTCCTTCACTCTCTCCTGGAGTTTGCTCAAACTCCTGTCTGTTGAGTCGGTGATGCTATCTAACCATCTCTTCTGCTGCCCCTTCTCCTTTTACCTTCAGTCTTTCCCAGCATCAGTGTCCTTCCCAATGAGTCAGCTCTTCGCATCAGGCAACCAAAATATTGGAACTTCACCTTCAGCATCAATCCTTCCAATGAATATTCAGGGTTGACTTCCTTTAGAATGGACCAGTTTGATCCCCTTGTAAACAGAACAAAGACCCATGCCCTGTATCTCTTCTGTACTACTTCTCTATCAGCGCCTGTAATTAACACTAAATTTTTGTGTGTCTTTGCATTAGTCTATTTCATATACATTATTTTTGCTTTCTAAATAGACAGTCAACTTCTTAAGGACCAGGGACCCCAAGAACATCTAGCTCAGTGCTGGAGGGAGCAAAAGGAAGAGTGAAAATGTGTCTTTTTCATAGGCAACTTCTTGTTTATAAGCTGCCTACTTTAAATAAATTTGTGGAAATCCAAAATTGCCATTCAGATAATTGGAAAAGCAATCATTTTTCCATTAAAAAGGAATTATTTACTCACTCAAGAGTTAATTTAAAATAACTGACTCCCTAATGAATGTAATTAAAAGTTTGTTAACAGGTCATTATGTATTTGTTAGGAGAGGTGGTAAAGGAACTGAAGCTAGAGTATCAGGAGCCACAGTCAATTTTAAATTATGTGAAATGAAGACAAAGGAGCTGAAATTTAGAGCTGTAAGTAAAAAGAAAACAAGTTCTGGTTTCTAAAAATCCAAACGTATAGACGGATTTATAGAGAGGATTTCCATTTTCTAAATTTACAGTTTATAATTGACAGTTAAAAATTGTCTCTAACCAGATCACATCCATTCTAGCAATGAAGGTTAATCATTTGAATACACAAGAAAACTGGCTTTTGGTTACAGCTTTCTGAGTAAAAGAATGAAACAAAATTCATGGTTTTCTATTTTGCATGGAAGAATGAGCATTTTCATAAACACAGGATAGTGACTGTTTTTCAAGACTCCTTATAACATTGATGGCATTGAGTTGCTATTGTTGGTGTAATATTCTAACACCTCTGTGGGTTAATCAACCTTTTGAGGACTATCCCAGGAATCCAGGGACCATTTATCACTTTGTTTCTATGAAAAATGCTTCTGAGTTCTAGAAGACTAACTTTAAACCCAAGATCAGGAACACACCCCAGTTATTAGGAATCCTCTTATTTCTGTAATTTTCATAATCCATTTACTTTTGGAGACCATCATAATTATCAATGAGAAAGAAAACTTTTAATCAGGTGGTATACAGTAGCACAGTTCTTATAATGAGAATGTAGATATTCCTTTTACCTCATTCATTCATTTAACACATTTATTGAGTGCTTCTGTGGACAAGGAACTATAGGCAAACAGCAGTGAGTCAAGTCTGCTCTCTAACCAAGAAGAGCTTATAGCTCCTTGGGGAAGAAGACGCATGTACAATAGAATGTCTTAAATACCGTTAGGAAAGTGCCGATGAAATGTATTGCAGGTTCAGAGGAGAGTAAGATATTTCCTTCATATGGAAGTGGGAAGACTTCCTGAAAGAGAGCGTATTTAAAATGCCACTTGAAAATGGAGAGGATTTGAAAGGGGACAGTGAAGAAAGGGCATCCGGGGAAGCGTGGCAGCGTAAACAAAGCAACGGAACTACGAAAGTGTGTTTGTCCAAGAACAGGTCGGTGTTTCATGCAGTGAACACTTCTGGAGCAATTACCAGGTATAAGACACTGCCTGTGGAGCCAGAGATAGAAAGAAAACTGAGACTTAGTGTTTGTCCTTAAAGAAGAGTTCAGTCTGACGTTAAAAGCGTGAGTAAGGAATTGGCTTTCAGTTAAGCTTGCGGATGCCGATGACGCTGAGCTGAGGTGCTGGGACTGTATCTGCAGCAATGGCTTTAGGGGTGATGATAATAATGCTTATTAGTCACTAAGTCCTTCAGGGTTCTTTGCACTTTAAGAATTTACATGCATTAGTTCCTTCTGGTCTCCTCATGAGATATGATTACTATTTTATTCCTACTTGGCAGCTGAGAAAACTGGGGCTTAGCCAGTTAATTAATTCCTTTAATGTTGCCAGCTGGTAAGTAGCAGAATAGGGATTTGAACAGGTGTATTGGATTTCAAAGCCCATAACTCACTGAATTGAGTCGCAGAAGATATTTGAATAGAAAAATGATTGATTTGAACTACCCTTCTTAAGAATTCAGTTGACTCAGTGGGACCACAACGATTAAAGGATTGTACTAGTGAATAGCTTATAAGAACCTAAATGGAGGTATTAAGTAATAGGTATAAAAGGGGAAGGAAGTGAGAGAGGTCATAAAGATAACTACTTAATTCAGGAGCAGTGAAGAGGAAAAAAATCAAATACAGCCTCAAGTTTTAGCATCTGCGGTACCTGGAAGACTCATGGTGCCAGGCAGTGAAATAAAGACCACCAAAGGAGAGAAATCTCTTGGGGAGGTAGTGGGGATTTGTGAAGTGAAGGAATAGTTTAAAAAAACAAAAAGAAAGAAAGAAAGAAAAAGTGAAAATGAAGTGTAGGCTGCTCTAAAAGAAGTTAAAAATTAAGGGGAAAGAGAGTAGTTGGTAGACTAAGCAGCTAACAAGAAACGAGGAATGTCTTTGTTTTCCTTGAGAATGGAATGACTAAAGAAAAATGGCGACTGATGATCTAAGATCTTGGAATCGCTGAGGCTGTATTAACTCAAGGGCACAAACAATGGGTTGGCAGATGAGGGATCCTTGGTGCTTCCTTCAGATTCATCCGGACTGTTCCAATCCTTTAGATCACCACTGAAACACTATCTCTGTATTAATAAATAAGTCTCTATGTCTCCCATGGGCTTCCCTGGTGGCTCAGTGGTAAAGAATCCGCCTGCCAAACATGAGATGTGTGTGTGATCCCTGGGCCGAGGCAATCCCCTGGAGAAGGAAACGGCAGCCTCTCGAAGTATTCTCACCTGGGAAATTTCCATGGACAGAGGAGCCTGGCAGGCACAGTCCAAGGGGTCACAAAAGAGTGGGACACTACTCAGTGACTAAACAACAATCTCTCCTATAGTGTTGCCTACAGAGGCTTAGATGTTCCTTACCTCTTCCTCCTATTGCTTTTGGTACCTGCTTGCATGGATCAGTGGATCTCAAACATCAGAGTCCTTCCAGATCACTTGGAAGGCCAGTTATAACACAGATTGCTGGATCCCACACCAAGAGTTTGTGACGCTGCAGGTTTGGGATGAAGTCAGGATTTGCTCTGTTTACAAATTCTCAGATGATAACTGATGTTGCTGATCTAGGGACTACATTTTGTATTACGACAACTAAATTAAGGACCTGTGAGAGGTCCTTAAAGAATAAAGAATTTGGGGAACCTTACAGTGGACTAGTGTGCAAGATCTGAAATGTTCTAGAAAAATACACTTACGAATCAGGTATGATATATTGTTGTTCACTCACTCAGTCGTATCTAACTCTTTGTGACCTCCATGGACTGTAGCATGCCAGGCTTCTCTGTTCTTCACTATCTCCTGAAGTTTGCTCAAATTCATGTCCACTGAGTCAATAATACTCTTCAACTATTTGATCCTCTGTCACCCCCCTTCTCCTCCTGCCCTCAGTCTTTCCCAGCATCAGAGTCTTTTCCAGTGAGTCAGCTCTTCTCATCAGGTGGCCAAAGTATTGGAGCTTCAGCTTCAGCATCAGTCCTTCCAATGAATATTAAGGGTTGATTTCCTTTAGGATGGACTGGTTTGATCTCCTTGCAGTCCAGGGGACTCTCAAGAGTCTTCTCCAGCACCACAGTTCAAAAGTATCAGTTCTTCAGTGCTCAGCCTTCTTCATGGTCCAACTCTCACATCCATACCTGACTGGAAAAACCCTAACTTTGGCTATAGGGACCTTTGGTGGCAAAGCGATGTCTCTGCTTTTGAATACACTGTCAGGCATGATTTAAGATTAGGCATAAAAAGAATGAAATATTTTGTCTAGCTTCACGAAAGAAAAATAATTTAAATGAAACATCAACATAATTGCTACATAGCTCAGCTGGTAAAGAATCCGCCTGCAATGCGGGAGACCTGGGTTCGATCCCTGGGTTGGGAAGATCCCCTGGAGAAGGGAAAGGCTACCCACTCCAGTATTCTGGCCTGGAGAATTCCATGGACTGTGTAGTCTACAGCGTCGTAGAGAGTCGGACACGACTGAGCGACTTTCACTCACTCAAAGAGTTTTCTTAGGAGAGGTATATCATAAAATAAAAAATAAAGTGAAAACCACAGCAGTGACTATAATTTTATTTTAATCATGAAGAACTAAGTATTATATGAGTAAGAAGTCCACAATTATTATTTAGGGAAAAGTAAGTATAGAGCTAGCATACTGTGTTCCATTTAGAGTCCTATGTTGTTGTTATTCATAACAACTGAGGCCAAGAGATATGTGCCATTTCTAAGAGCTGGTTTTATAATTACCAACTTGATTGCCGCGTCTAATTATTCCCTTGGGTTTACCTGTCCCTGAGAGTTACCATGCAAATCTGACTTAAGTAGATACACCAAATCTCTGAATTTGAGTAGGTGTAGTTTGTTCTGTACATCATTACTAAAGTGTTCGCAGTGGTTGGCAAATGTGCTAAACGTTGCACAATGAAAGGTGCAAAATCCTTCCTGACGTTTGCAAACATCAGTCGTTTTTAGTTTCTTTCATTCAGCCAAATGCTCACTAAGCTAACGAAACAGTGTCAGTGACCATCACCTTGCTGCTGCTGCTAAGTCGCTTCAGTCGTGTCCAACTCTGTGTGACTCCATAGACAGCAGCCCACCAGGCTGACCCGTCCCTGGGATTCTCTAGGCAAGAACACTGGAGTGGGTTGCCATTTCCCTCTCCAATGCATGAAAGTGAAAAGTCAAAGTGAAGTCACTCAGTCATGTCCGACTCTTAGCGACCCCATGGACTGCAGTCTACCAGCCTCCTCCGTCCATGGGATTTTCCAGACAAGAGTACTGGAGTGGGGTGCTCAAGCAAAACAACCATTTGGTCACAGCCACAGTGTGTAACCTGGACATATCAGAGGCCTTATTCTTCTGATCATATGGTCAGAGTTCACTAGAGGGAGAATAGAATTAGTTAGATATACAAATAAATATATCATTTTATTTCCAAGCCTACACAACTGTTAATTTCATTATGATAATTCTCCCATATACGTGAAATTAGATTTTTAGTTGAAATGCATAAATATCTCTATTATTGGCATCTGCATCAAATTATCTGCTTTAGTCTTTTTAAATTATACGTTGTAAATATTTTGTTTAAACCTAAAATTCCACAGAAAAGAAAACAAATTTTCTAGATCTCAGTTCAGTTCAGTTCAGTCGCTCATTCGTGTCCGTCTTTTTGCGACCCCATGAGTTGCAGCACGCCAGGCCTCCCTGTCCATCACCAATTCCCGGAGTTCACTCAGACTCCTGTCCATCGAGTCAGTGATGCCATCCAGCCGTCTCATCCTCTGTTGTCCCGTCTAATGGTATGCAAATAAATTATTCAGGACTGGCAGAATATAAATAAAGTTCATATTTTGAGAACACTTTCCTTTTTAAATAAAAAGCAATTTCAAAATAAAGATTTAGTTGCCAACCTAGAAAGAAAAAAAAAAACAGTCCTTTCAAGTCAGAGTGATACTAAAAATTCCAAATTGTTATAATAAGTACATATTCTAAGAGAATTAAATTGCTTTGTTGGAAAGGATAGGTGGGTGTCGGATTATTTGGTTTAATTTTTACCATAGCAAAGTGGTAGTTACTGAGTAGCTGGGAGATACTCAGAAAAATTACAGGAAAGAAAGTAAGTGTCAGTCTTTTAGGATATATTTGGTTCAGTGTCGTCAGAAGATAGTCTGCCCTCTCCCTGGAATCAAGTTGCAAACACTACCCTCAATAGTAATTAGAGCTAAGCGGCAATTACAGGACGTATGATTTGTTCAGACGCACTGTGTGTTGGCTGTCTCCTAGCACCATATTTCATGGGAGCACAGGTTGAAATGATGGAATTATTTATCTCTCGGTCTACTACCTCGTACAGTGCTCGAGTGCAGAAGTGAACGTGAACTGTAATCTTAAAAACCAAGGTAAGCATTGCCGACTGATCTGCCTTTCACCTTTGGGAACTTTTTCATGAAAAATATGACCAAAAATATAAAAGAGTTAAAACCAACTTTAGAAAAGGAAAAATGTATCCGAATTAGAGTAATGTGCTAATTTTGTTACTCCCCCAACCAGCATCACCCTGGCATATCTAACTTGTTTTATTTAAATTGTTGTACAGGGTCACTTTGATAAGTAAAATAAAGATGTGACAGACTTCCCCCACTCCCTTTGTGCTGATGAACTATGCTTTCTTCTTCTTTTGATGTTGGTTTCACATTTTTACTAGGTAAAAATATGATTCATATTACAAGTATGTTAGAACCCTTTCTCTCTCTCCTTCCTATTATCTTCAAGAAGTATATTTAAGCAGATGATTGTACATGCTCAAGAATTCACATTGAGATTTGTAGAATAGTGTCTGGTAGCCTGTAATAAAACTGAGTAGCGTGAGTGATTTGTACTGTTGTCACATGATTTTTATGATAGGCACATTTCACACTTTTAATGTTCCATCTCGTTTAAATATAAACTCGATGGCTTCATGCTTATTTAGACCATCGGGCGTAGAAATCTCTCTGGAAACCAGGTAAGTTTAACTCCTCAAGAGGCACTATTGTCTGTCATGAGAATAAATGTATTTTGTATGGATACAGTAGACATTTGTGAAATTCTCCTTTTATTTTAATATTATCACTTCAGTCCGCCTTACCTAAAAATCCTTTTTCTTTCAATTTTGTCATTTTTTAGACATGAATTAATACTACTATTAGGAAAGAGCTAAAAACCTCTTGGTGGGAGGAAGGTGTTTTTATCTCATTGTCCCCAGAGGGATTTCAAGTGGTTCGGGAAATAGTGAAAGAGCATCAGCTTCTTTTTATTCTACCTCACTGGTAGATTAGGGGTATAAACACTGAGGGTTCGATAGACTCTTGCTAAAAATGAGTAGATTAAGACCAATGTTCATTCATCTTTCCAAGGTCCTAGAGACCCTGTGTTATGGGAACTCAGTAGACGCTATTGCTCAGGGTCCCTTTTACTATTATGTTAGTACCTGATTTGGGAAGAAATTTTTTTCTAGCTCTGGGTCCATAATTGTCTTCGTTTTGTATATTTGCTTTGTCATGGAATTATTTATCCTTGAGGATCACTTTTTCATCAGGAAAATATGGGATAATTTAATCCATGTAACAGTTTATAAGTCTACTTAATATACTTAAAAGTACTTTGTCCCTCTCAATGAAAAGTTATAGTATTTGTATAATCTAAGGACATGGTGAATTTCTGTAAAAATGTATCATTAAATTCTGTGTTAGATTTAAGTTCTTAACTTGCCCCATTCTGTCATGTGGGTGGCAGATAACATTGTGTGAGCGCATATTAAAAATCCTCAGTTGTTGCAACTGACACGACGGCTTTTGACATAGTTGGAGATACAGCCTTAATTGTTTTGTCTTGTTATGGGGACAAATTCATCCTGATATTGGCAAAATCTTAATGTTAATCTTTTGATTTATAGAAGCAAATATTGAAAATGAAATTAATATGCTTCAGCTGCAAAATAAGGCAAATGACAAATTTTATGAACTCTTTCTAGTTTTCTGGCAGTATTGCGGTGAGAGAGACAGATATGAGAGAGAGAGAGAGAGAGGCACACACATAGACAGAGACGGAAAATTTCAGAGACATTAGAGAGCTAAGGGAGATGTGAGAGGCAGGAAAGATAAACAGATGGGATGGGAGTGACGAGAGAGACAGAGCAAAGTCAGGTAAGAGAACAACAGAGAACGTGGGTGTTAGAAAAAAAAAGAGACTCAAATCAATCAAGGTTTGGAAATAGAGATTGTGCAATTCAGGCACTTTGGATTCTTTTGCATTTTCTTTAACTAAAATTTCAACATGCTTTGTCATATTAAATGCACAGAACGCCAGATCCATTGTTAGAAAGGTTTACTTTCCATTTGTGTCCTTTAAAAAAAAAAAGGGAGCTTTAAAAGGCTGTTTGAAGTTCTGAAGAGACGAAGAGTCAAAACAAATATTCTTCTAAAAGAAAATATTTCCATTCCTTTGTTGCCTTAGAAAGCAAATCATCGAAAAGGAAAATGATAAGTGCTGTGATTAAATTCCCTACTTTCTGTGTGGCTCCTTATTAACAGAGCGTTATGTCTTTGACTTTCGGTGTTCATCCGGGGAGTGAGAAGGAGTCATTTGGGAAGCCAGAAAGAAATTCCAAAGAATGAAAGCAGTATAAAGGTACAAGGATAAACATAATACCCAGGGCCAGTCAAAGTCATTTATGATGAATCACTGCCAGTGCAGAAACCCCTTGGGCTCTCACCAGAGACCTTATCTGATGCTGTTTTGCATATCTTCTGTGCCCCAGAAGCTGCCTGCATGACTGAAGCAAGTAGCATCAATCTCTAGGATGTCCGGACAGTGGCACAGTTCCAAGAAATCAGGCCAGGGGTTTGCCATTCTGTTCAGTACTAGAGATGCTTTGGAGAGCGAGCATCCCCTGGGTCAGAGGATTCCCTGTGTTTCTCAGGATAAGGGTGTCTCCCAGTTGCCCAACTTCTTTGTTTGAAGGACTTAGATGCCCTGCTTAATTAGGTTGTTCCTGCTCACACAGTTTGCACAGTTTTTCCTCACTCTCCTTCATTCTTTACAGATTTCTGCCAAATAATTGAAGATGACAAAGAAGCAAATCATTTTAGGAGTGAGAAGTTGGGAAATTCCAAATAAGACATTGGTGTCAATTCTAGTCCACTTGGCAAAATTCAGCCAGACTTACCACTCTTCCTTCCCTGTCCAAATCCCCCTCATCCTTTTCCCTATGCTCACCTCACTGTTGCCCCATTACCCTGTGTCTGCTCATCCTATCCCTTGCACAGCCTGGTTTAGTCACCCCATACTGATTCCCACAGGGATAGAACAGTGGCTTTCATAACTGCTTTCACAGGTGGAATACTTATACTGCCAGGTGGAAGCCATCTCCTCTGCGCCTGTATAAAAATGACTTCCAGCTGATAGAGGACCAAGAGTGGCCTCGTCCATGATGGTAACCATGATTATAATACTCCGCTAGAATTTTTTCTGAATTCTCTTCCGTACGTCATAATTATGGCAGCCAGGATATATGCATGCAAAAGGGAACAAGATTTGAGTGCAGTTTTTACTGTTCTCTTTATTCCCAAATTGTGTGTTTTCTAAGAGGCTGTTAACTTTTTTTTTTTAAAACATGGGCACCGGGTTTTGAATAGCTTTGTAATGTTTGGTTAATAGTTAAGCTAAGGAAACCTTTTTTTTTTTTTCCTACCAAGGTGTGTGTAGAGAATACCAGTAGAGCAAATATTAACTCTGTTTCTTTAAATCGAGCAAGATTCTGGGAGAAAAATATCTTTTAAAAGGGCAATTAAGTACACCATTATTCTTTTCTTTTCGCCTCTTTGGTTCTTACATGTTGATAGCCTAAACACTGAATACAAGAACTGAAATTCTCTGAAACTGGAGGGCAAAACATTTTGTGTCCTGGAGGTATAGAATTTGTAGCAGCAGCTCGGTGTGTTGACCTCCTGAGTTGCTGTTTGCAGCCCCTTCAGGCGGGCCCATCCTGTGAGCTGCAGAGGAGAGGCCTAAAGATAGAGCCAGAGGCCACAAGGCCCTGCTGCTTTGATCTGTTCCAATAGAGGTTAGTTGCCACTATTTGAAAACATGTGTCTTTTCAGATAGAATTTTTGTTGCAATTCTGCTAGAAATTCAGCATAAAAACCACCAGCAGAAATGTGTATACTTCCTGTATGAAGCTATTTTAATTAGCTATATTGATCCAAGCAGTATGATTTAAAGCATAGTTTGAATGGGTTTTGTTGTTCGCTTCTTTACCCCTCATTGGGAATATTAAAATAATTATTTAAAATTAGGTGTGGTAACCAATCTTCTACTGCTCTTTAAAAGGGGAAGAAATGTTGGCTCTTGGCCGCACTGGCTTTTCTCTTTAATTTCTTCCATTATTCATGCTAATAAAGCCATTAAAATTAAAATCTCATTTAAAAATGAGTTCTTCTACATTTCAGTCTATATACAAAAACAAAACAGACTGAATACTAATCTATTTTAATTTGTAAAAATCTAAAGACTTCAGTATATGATTCCTGTACATCTTTGTACAGACAAATATTTGAAACAATGTCTCTGGGCAATGCACTCTAAATTCTACCATTAGACAGTTACCATGCTGGATTAATTTCCCCTAATCCCATTTTCCTCATGTAAGATGAAGGATAGACTCCTAAATTATGTTTCCTGCTAAGAATTTATGAAATATAGTTCCTCTAGAAATATTCAGCAGTTTGAGAAACATAAGTTGTCTTTCCTAAGAAAGTTTGTATTTTTAGGAAAGCTTCTAAAATAAGTCATACTGCCAGTAGGTCCCTAGCTTGCCATAAAGGGAGAGCAAGGAGTTCCTTGGTATCCTGTAACCAAAAAAGGCGTCAGACCTCATGAAAGCATCTTGACACCGTAGACAGGAGTCATTGGGCAAACGGAGCTCAGGACCATCTCCCTACGTCTTTTTTGCCAGAAAATTTCGTCAGGCTACTGACCTCCCAATCCAGTTTCGACCTCAGACAATTTTAGTAAAGCCCTGTCTGGAGATAATTTTGGCTTCTCTAAAGACTTAGTAATTTAGGAATGAAGCATATGACATTCCCTTTTGATAAGTCAGGTGTATTAAAAACTATTTCAAAAACTTGACAAAGCACCTGTCAGAATTCTGTTTTCCTTTGAGTTTCCTTTTTGCGTGGTCATGCTAATAATAGTGGGTTACAATGGAAAAGCACTATAACCTAGGTAAAAATTATTTAAATTAGCTTAGAGAAGACAATTGGTTTTTAAGACTTTTTGTGAATTAGTTGTCGTCTTTACTTAAATTCTGTAATTCTCAGATTTTTTTGATGCTGCTTTAAAAAGGATTGCAGCTAATGAAGTACATCACACGTTTAATCAAATTATATTTTGTACTATGTAGTACAGAAATCTTACTGATTTTTTTTTCAGTGTTTAAATATAAGATGTGCAGTGGACAGAAAACTCAGACATAAATGAACTACCCGTGAGCTGTATGTATTGTTTTGCTACACATCCAAAAAGTCATCCATTGCATCTTAGTACAAGATTCATCATCTTGCGTAGAAGCTGGTGCATTACTACTAAACCCTAAGGACACTGTGGCTTAAAATCTATCATGATGTGGCTTCAGTGCTGTTTTGTGATGCAGCACTTCATTATTGCTTATAAACTTCAAGGTGGTACTCAGAAGGAATTATTTTTAAACTCACCATTCTGCCAGGATGCTGCTACTATTGAAGCACTGTGGAGGGAACCCTGAGCTGTCCCAAGGGAGATTCAGGCATAAAACTGCCAATTGTCAGGATTTTAAAGACCCGGAGTTCTAAGATACACATTTTTTTCTCTTTGGCATCACTGGATTCTATGTCAGTCTCCTCTATCCACTTATGAAATTCATCAAGGAAGCATCGATATTAAAGGGAACTTTTATTTTCTCACAAATCATTTTGAGCAAAATCAAGCTGGTGGTAGAAAAAATAACTTTAAAAACTCATTTATCCTAAAAGTATAAATTATTTTGACAGTATTTGAAGATGTTCTTATTGAGGAATTTTTCCTATATGTATCAAAGTAGTTTACTAAAATTAATAACATCGAACACATTACTTTTTAAAATTTCTGTTGAAATGTAACATATAGAAAAGTGCACATACTGTAAATGCACAGTTGAATGAATGTATACAGACATGCACAGCTGGGAAACAGAACTACAAACTCAACATCTCCGGCACCCCGGAAGTCCCTTTCATGCTCCTTTCCAGTCACCACCCTAACCTCATCCTACTCTTCCTATAAGAATAACCAGCACTCTTAACAAACAGCATAGATTAGTGTTACCAGATTGTGTACTTTAAGTAAATGCTACTGTACAGCTTGTTAAGCTTCTTTATTTTAGTTCTTTTTCTCAGCATGACATTTACAAGGTTTATTTGTTGTTTCATATCACCATATACCATTTTTTCTTATTGCTATATTCCATTATGTGAATGTTAGGTTATATGAAGATACCAGAATCATTCTTTTTATTGTTAATGGGTTAGTCAGTAAACTTTCAGTTTGGGACTATTATATACAGTATTGCTATGAATATTCTTGTACAGATCATTTCTATAAGGTATACAGTTAGAATTGCTGAGTCATAGCGTAAGCATGTATTCAGTTTTAGTAGACATTGCTAAATCATTTTTCAACATAATTATAACAACTTACACATCAGATAAGAGTTCTAGTTGTACCATATCCTCATCAGAACTTGATAATCTTCTTTCTTCATTGTAACCATTGAAACAATGGTTACAACAAGCATTGTAACAATGGTTACAGTGAGGTATGAAGAAATATCTCATAGTTGAGTGAATATTCCTAATAACTAATAAAGTCAGGTGCTTTTCATATGTTTATAGAACATTTTAGTGTCTACCTTTGTGAAGTGTCCATTCAAGTCTTATGCCCAGCTTTCCTACTATGTTCTTTTCCTTACTGACCTGTAGGAGTTCTTTATTCTAGATTCAAGTCCTTTGTCAAAGTGTGTATATCATCAATATTATCTCACATTCTCTGAATGGTCTTGCCATTCCCTTGATTGTGTCTTATCCTTACATTCTTATTCTTAATAAAGTATATTTATCACTTTTTTCTATTATAATTATCACTTTTTTGTTTACTGTTTAAGAAACTTTTGCTTACTCTGAGGTCACAAAGATGTTCTGCTTTTCTCTTTACTGTTGACTTTCTGATCCAGAAACAGTAAGAATTCCTGAGTGCCTAAGCAAGTTTTAAGTTTTAACACATATTTCTATGCTTTTGTTTATGCAGTCCCTTTCACCATTCTCCCATACCCATCTCTCAAAATATTAACCATTCCTCAGGTTTATCTTAAGAGATAGTTCATCTATGGAAATATTTATGAAACCAGCTCCTAACCAGATCTAATTTCTTTCTCACTGGAGCCTCCTTAAAATTTTGTTAATAATATATGACCACTGACATATCTCACCTTTTGTAAGTAGTGATGGATTTAACTATTTATGCTCTCCAGAGGTATGGCATAGGGTCAGAGGGATAGGAATGGTTCCTAACTACAGTAACTGAAGCTTAATGAACACTTGGCAGGTGTTAGGCACAGGGTTAAGTCCCTTGCATAGAACAATCCCCATCAGTTCTCCTACAGTCCTTCAATGTAGATATAGAGGTATACAGAAGTAAAATCACTTGTCTATAGTCAAACAGCAAGAAAATGATAGACCTGAAAGTCATTAGTGTTCTCCTGAATAGGTGCTTTTAATGTATACATAACAGCGTTGCCTAAAGGATTTGCCATGGTATCGTGGTTATCCCAGAGCCCTGTGAAAATAAAAAGGATTGATTCATTCTCAAATTGAGGGGAGAAGCTCTCTCTCCCTAGACATTCATAGTACCTATTGGTGTGTTAAAAACTCCAAAATGTTTTCTAGCAAAGAACTGTTTCAGACTTTGTTGAAACCAGCATCTTCTCTATATATTTGATGACAAGAATCTTTTCCACATAACTTTATAAATAGCCTACTTTTTTGGAATAACGGCATGAACTTTAGAGTTAAACAAAGAGTTCAGACTCTGGCCCTACTCCATATTAAATGATCTTAATCACTCTAAGCCTTACCTTTCTCAACTGTATAATGATGATAATGCCAACCTCATAGAGTTGTGTTATAATTTCATAAAATAAGGGCCACAAATCACTAGCACGGTATCCAGCATAGAGTAGAATCTCATTAAATGGTAGTTATTATTTTTTTATTATCTCTTAGCAAGTAAAATAAATTCTGTCTGACTCAATTTATACTCCCTATCAGCACTATGCCTGTACAGTTGATTTTCTATAAGTATTTACCGAATTAAATAATGCTGTTATTTGGGGAAGATTATTTTTAGATAAATGTGTGATGGACAGGGAAGCCCAGCACGCTGCAGTCCATGGGGTTGCAAAGAACTGGACACGATTGAGTGACTGAACTGAACTGATAAAGCATTAAAAATCTTATATGTTTTAGTTATTTCAGTATTAATACTACATTGAGCTCAAATAAAGTTTTAAATCATTCCTAGATGCAAAGGAAGTCCTAGATTTTGAATCTCATAGTTTGCTGATAAGATGTTTCTGTCTACAACTAGAGAATGTGTCTATACAACTGAGATATCCTCAGATATTCAATTCTGTTACCATAGCATAGTAGTAAAAACAGAATTAAGTAGTCAAATTTCCTGGGTCTGAATCCTGGCTCCTTCTTGTACAACTATGTGAAATTGGTCTTAACCTCTTTGTGCCTCAGTTTCTCATCTATAAAATAGGGCTTAGTAATAGTTTGTTCATTGGATTATTGTAAGTACCTTTGTATACATAGTTGTGCATATATTCATTTAATATACATTAAGTATATATTTAATAATAATATTAATATACAAGTGATATGTGATAAAATTATATAAGTACATATTTTTATATGTAAATGAGATATATGGATATGGTATATACTTATATGTGTGTAGACATGTACACACATGTAATGTGCTAAGGATAGTGCCTAGTATATACACTGTAAAAATGTGATCTCTGTTACTACGCTGTGTGGCCTTTTCAGAAGCATGATTGTTTATCAGTCACATACACTGTTCACATTGTTCCCTCCTCTACCCTTTGTTTCTTGTTTTTCTGACATGACAGACTGATAAAAGAATGGAAATGATGAGGGAAGGAGAGGAGGAGCTGTTCATTGGTGCTTGTCTTGGCAAAAGGGAAAATTACTCAACATAAGGGGCAACAAAACTAGAAAGGAAATGAAAAGAAAAATCTGAGTTTAGTGGAAAATCTGAAATGCCACTCATTTTAATTTCTTTAAAGAAATCTTTGTGAATTCTATAATCAGCATTGTCTCTACCTAACAGATTTGTATAGTATGTGAACTCTTTTATTTCGGGACTCACTAAAGCAAGCATGCATATTGATAATAATGGCATCAGAAGAAACTCCTGCTACAGGTTACAGATGTAGATTTGATTTCATTCTGTAAGTGCTTCTCCATGCAGATTTTCTTTGACTCTGGCTTACCCTCTTAATGAGGCGTTTTGTTTGTTTGTATTTTGTTGTATAACGAAGAACCTCTAGCTAAAACCTAAATAGACCTTCAGTGCTCTGTTTCTAAAGGTCAAAGACTACAGCAGTCATTTCCAGTATTACCTGGTTTTCAACTGAGGTTTTATTGTGCTGGATTATAGCATAATCCATTGACATAATAAGGCACCTATTATGTTACAGAGGCAGTGAGTGAGTTGATTTTCACATATTGTTGGTTTCACAGTACAATGAGTACAACTTGGCTTTTACCATCAAAATGAAACTTATGAGAGAGAGCTCATTGCATTCTTATGGGGGAATATAGGGATGTGTGGAATTTCTACAGTGAGAGTGGTAACTGTTAGATCTTTGAGTTGTTCAAAGGAATTTTATATAAAAAAATGAATGTACATCTATAGTGATATAAAATAAGGTGGATCCCTATTATGACTCGATTTATTATGATGTATATAAGATTATATCCTAAGCTTTGAGACAGAAATACACATGGGAAGTATTTTACATAATATTGCCAAATCGTTGGTATAAAAGACAATATTGGCTCTGTCCCATGAGAACAGCATCATAATAGGAACATTATACCACCCTTTGTGTTGAAATACCTGCTCATTATATTTTCAATCTTTTTGTTCCTCCATGAGTCCTTGGGCTTTAGAAAAATTAAGCATTTTCTTGCAGGGTGCAATGCATTTTGGCCCAAATACTGCTTGTGTCTCCCACTGAATTTGGGGCATCCTGAGGTGAGGAGAAACGTTCCCCAGCAACCGCAGCAGCAGCAAAATCTGGAATAAGATGACAGAGGGGTCGGAGCTCAGACTAACTTGTGCAAAATGTGCGGTTTCTTCTACTCGTTTTCCACTTGCAGAAACATCCTTTGAAGCAATCAATTTTGGTAAAGTGATATTAAGGAGCAGGTTTTGAAAGTGAAAACAGCAAGGTTGAGGTGAGGGAATTGATGAAAGCATAGTTAATATTTATTCAGAAGATCTACCAGTACTTTAAAACAATCTGTGTTTAACATGGCAAATTGTCTGTCATTAAAATGCTAATGAAATGGTAAACAACTGCTAAGTTTTTTTATGCTAATGAATGGTGGCAGCTAAGTAGTTCTCAAGCCCTGTCTTTATTAGCACAGAGATTTGACTGGATAAGGGGGATCATTGTGCATTCTGACCTTTGTGGATGGAGCAATCTGTTTGTCAAGTTCCATGCTGCAGTCTATTTGGTTTGAGTTTGTTAGTACAAAGTGACTCTTGCAGGCTCTCAGGGGCCGTGTATTACTGTGTTATCAGAGCCACCATTGTAGGCTTAGAGAAGGAATTTTGCTTCCCTTTGGGAGACCCACAGAGGCAAAATAATTATACATTTGTTCATTGGGCATGTTAAAAGACAGAAGTCAACTGAGTAAATGTTGAAGATCTGATTGGTTTTATTGAACGATTCATGCATCAGACAGCATCCCTGCAGTGAACAGGCTACAGAAAGGGAAGATTTTGCCAACCTAAAAAAAATGCACAACGTGAGAGTTGTGAGTTAAGTTTTATCTGAGGCAAAATGAAGACTATAGCCCGGGAGATGGCAACTCAGATAGCTCTGAGAATCTACTTCAGTGAGGTATGGGGGAAAGTCAGTGTGTATGTCCTTTTGGTGAAAGGGGAGTACATGCAGTCAAATAAATATTTTTTTCAGAAGGTTTCTGCTAGTCATGAGGAATCAGTGTCACCATAAAGGATTTTAGTTCTTTTCTAGATATGAGGAGATGCAAGAATTGGCTTTATAAAAATCAGGTCCTGAAAATATCTGTCTGAAGATCTGTTCTGGCAGATTTTCTCAGAGCACAGAGCACGTCACTTCTGCTCTCTACTCTGAGCTCCTTTCTGGGGGATGCTGCAATTCAGCAGCAACAGCAACACATGATTTAACCCTTGTAGAGGAGGATGGCAAGTGCCAATGGCAAATGACAATTCGTAGTTGATGATTTTTAAAGGCATGGCAAGAAAATCATAAACAAAAGGGATTATTTCAAACCTAAATAACCTTTCTATGGGGGACAGAAGGGGTCTGTGTGAGAGATTACTGCATCTTCCTTTGGTTGATGGAGAGGGCCCACATGACCAGTCACCTCACTGGCACTCACCAGAAGATTCCTCCTTAACTGGTTAGGATTACATTCTTGGGTTTACATTCCTAGGTTGTAACTGCAGTTGGGTTAGGTACTAGCACAAGTGACTCCATTTTGGGTCTTTTCTTTTTTAACAGGCAGCTATAAGGATACTGTATACTTTTCCACTTTAGACTTTGGACAACTGTAATACTTACAAATTGTAAAAGGCCATTGATCTAATATAAGAAATATCTATCTTTCAACTTAGCTAAGATTTTGAAGCAAAGCTTTTAAAGATAAATATTTTAGTAAATGCCTCTGTAGCATTTGACACATTGATATAATACATCATCTTGGATCTACAAGCTCTGAAGTTAGCAAGGAATGTAACATTACCTAATCAGAAGAATGATGTGTAATTAAATGCAAGGTGGTTATGTGAATGCCCGGTTGAGATCAAAGTAGTTACTTTGTAGGGCCTTGCACATCACAGACAGTCAAATATATATATCAAATAAAGAAGGAACTTTTTAAGTGAAGAAAATATAGAGAGTATTTACTTTGACGTTAGGGGGAAAAAGAACATCTCTGTTTGATCTATACTTTTAGCTGATTCCCTTTTTGCTGAGTCCTACTTTATATTCCCTAATGCATGGATTGACCTAAAGACTTGCCATTAGAGATAAATGCTTTAGATGCTCTTCTCATTTGTCCTGTTTTTAGGATCGATGTAAATAAGGTATGACAGTCTTTTAACACTACTGCCAATAATGTTCTGAAATGATTTGAAAAATGATGCAGAGTTTATTAAGGAAATTCATTACCAAAAAAATCACTGAAATAAAAATTTTAGCTATTCTGAGACACTATGAAAAAAGACTGATGGAAATTTTAATAGTTGAAGCATTTTCCCATGTTGTTCATTTCTCCTTGAAGTCAACAGGAGATTTTAAGCATGTAATTATTTGTGGTCCTATAGGACTTCTCCACTCCAGTACTCACCTGGAAAATCCCATGGTCAAAGGAGGCTGGAAGGCTGCAGTCCGTGGTGTCGCTAAGAGTTGGACATGACTGAGCAACTTCCCTTTCACTTTTCACTTTCCTGCATTGGAGAAGGAAATGGCAGCCCACTCCAGTGTTCTTGCCTGGAGAATCCCAGGGACGGGGGAGCCTGGTGGGCTGCCATCTATGGGGTCACACAGAGTCGGACACGACTGAAGAAACTTAGCAGCAGCAGCAGCAGCAGCAGCAGCAGCAGCACTTCCCTGGTAGCTCAGCTGATAAAGAATCTGCCTGCAATGCAGAAGACCCCGGTTCAATTCCTGGGTTGGGAAGATGCTCTGGAGAAGGGATAGGCTATCCAGTCCAGTATTCTTGGGCTTCCCTGGTGGGTCAGATGGTAAAGAATCTGCCCACAATGTGGGATACCTAGGTTCAATCCCTGGGTTGGGAAGAGTCCCTGGAAGAGGGCATGGCAACCCACCCAGTGTTCTTGCCTGGAGAAACTCCATGGACAGAGGAGCCTGGTGGGCTACAATCCATGGAGTTCCAAAGAGTCAGACACTACTGAGTGACTAAGCACAGCACATTATCAGCATGTCAGAGAAAACTGGAACCTTCATACACTGCCAGTGGTAGTATAAAATGGTTTAGGCATTCTGCAAGCCTGAAAGTTCTCAAAAGGTTAAACCATTTGACTATCATATGACCCAACAATCCCCAGTTCTACTTTTAGGTGTATATCTAAGTGAACTAAAAGCATTGTCACACAAAAATTTATAAACAAGCATTCATAGCAGCATTATTCATAATGGCCCCAAAGTGGAAACAGCCCAAATATCCATCAACTGATGAATAAGTAATATAAAATGGTACATCTGCAATCATTAAAAAGGACTGACATTCTGATACATGCTACGACATGAATGCATCTTAAAAAGCATGCCACGTAAAAGAAAACAGTCACAAAAGACCTCATATTATGTGATTTCATTTATGTGAAATGTCCAGAAAAGACAAATCTGTAAAGACAGAGAGTAGATCAGTGGCTACCAAGAGCTGGAGGTGTTGGGAAAAAGTGGGAGTGACTGCTAATAAGTATGGAGTTTCTTTTAGGGATATTATGGTCCTGGTTGCACAGGACTCTAAATATCTGAAAATAATTAAATTGTACACTCTAAGTGTGTGAATTTTATCTTTATATGCCTGTCATATTTTGTTTAAAAAGGGCATTATCAGAGCCTGTCTCCCAGAGAGCCACCTGCACTAGCAGTTACTGATCTGAAGTATGTAGAGACTACAGATTAAAGAAAAGCATGTGTTATGGTGGATAGCAGTGTTTTAAATTTCCTACAGACAGGTTATACCAGATATATGCTGCTAAGTCACTTCAGTCATCTCCGACTCTGTGCGACCTCGAGAACGGCAGCCCACCAGGCTTCCCCATCCCTGGGATTCTCCAGGCAAGAACACTGGAGTGGGTTGCCATTTCCTTCTCCAATGCATGAAAAGTGAAAAGTGAAAGTGAAGTTGCTCAGTCGTGGCCGACCCTCAGTGACCCCATGGACTGCAGTCCACCAGGCTCCCTCCGTCCATGGGATTTTACAGGCAAGAGTACTGGAGTGGGGTGCCATTGCTTTCTCCATCCAACTCCTCTGTGTCCCTCCAAAACCCTGCCACATCATCATTCTATTTGGATTCTCTAACTCTCCAGTGTCTAGACTAAGGACAACCTTCTAATTGTTTTTTAGAGAACAAATTGTCCAAGTGATAACTTTCTTGGAAGTAGACCATAACTATGAGTCCAAGGTTTCTTCCTTGGGTGAAAACTCTATGCCTATCTCTGATTTGCATAAAATGCTCCCACTGACCAGTTAATAATTATGAATAATAAAGAGCATCTGGCTTCAAGAGGCTTCTCCCCCCTCTCTCCTACATTTTTTGGCCAGTTGGAGGCAAGAGTTGAACAAGAGGATGATATTCTGCCCCACATGCCAGCAGGGTCTGTGTACTGTGTGTTTCCGCAGAGTCTGAGCAGCCCTGGCCTTTACCGTAGGGAAGCATCCTGTATCACTGTCTTAGACACTGAGCAAGAAGACCCTTTTAACAGTATTTTCTCCTCCTGTGCCATTTGCTGACTGCCAGCATAACTCTGTGGTGGTTTAGTTGCTAAGTCATGTCCAGCGACTTAGCATAACTCTTGCTTGCAGGTTACAGCTCAGCGGTCTTGTTTACGTGCTTTAAGTTGGGGAGGGAGATGGATGTGAGCAAGAGGTTACATTCATTTTTGTTTTGTTCTTGGCAGGCAGTACATGCCATACTACTACCCTTCCTGCTCTTGTGCGCACACCTACCCTGATGATGCAGCCTTCACTGGATATCAAACCGTTTGTGTCATTTCCAGTGGACAGTAATTCTGCTGTTGGGCTCTTTCCAAATTTTAACACAGTGAGTACATGCATTTTTATTTTATTAATCTCCTCCTCAATCTCTTTCATTGCAGTTGTGAATAAGCAGTAGATGTGACCTGTGCCCAAGTGTGTAATTTTATACCATATATTGGTTATGCAACTCAGCTGTATTATGCAAGATAATGCTTCACCCATGAGAATTAGTCCAAACAAAGCCAGCATATTTACTTTACAAATATTTATGCAGGCAACTTTCACCTGTTGCTTTGTGTAATTTTGATAGACTTTTCAGGGACTTCAGAACCTATGTTATTTCTGGGATACTGTTCCCATGCTCAGGAGCACAATTTAGAGATCTCAAGTCACATTGATTTTTCCTTGCTACTAGAAAGAAAAGAAAAAGTGTATATTTCAGCTCTCTGGGGACATTTTTATTTGGAAGATTTTTTTTAGATAAAGACTCTTACACAAACAGAAATTTTATTTGGAAGCTATTGTAGATTATGTGAATCTGATGCTATTAGTAAAAGAAAAAAATTCACTTCAGATCTACATGTTAGTTGTCCACATGATACTTTGACATTCCTTTTAAAACATGATAAATATTAGTGAATTACCTGTAATTGCCAATTTTCTTTATTCAAGGCAGCTAACCTTTTATCCGAATGAAAGACAGTTTTTATAGGTGTGCCACGTGGAGCATGACACCCTTCAACAATAGAATTCCACCCAAAATCTGTCCATAGCCAACTTCTAAGCTTACAGTAAAAGAAAAGGTTAACCAGTTCAGATAATTGGATAAATTATGTCTGTTCAGTCAATGAATACAGCCGTTGGGGCATGATGGTCTACATGAATAATCCAACATTATAGAATAGAAGCTACCATAATCAAGAAAAAGAGCTGCATTCTCAGCATCACCAGACAGGGGCCATCTGAATCACTGCCAAATATTTCCTTCTGCAGATTTATCTTCTGTATGAAGTGAAAACAGCAACAGGACTTTTCCTCAAGGATTGTAAATAAAATCTGCTGACAGGCCTTCTGTCGTAACTTGGGCCTTGTAAGGTAATTAAAGGGTCATTGGTCAGCCAGCAAAACCAATACAGTTGTAAAGTAAAATAAAGTAAAAATAAAATTTAAAAAAAATAAAGAGCACTGGCCTTGACTTAGCAAGTAAATGGTTGAGTGTTTTCATCTTCTTGGGGTTTTTCAGACACAAGTCACACGATTTTTTTAAGGCCTAAAACGGTGAATACTGTTCCTAGTGAAGTGGAGCAGCTCAGTAAGATAAATCACACCTGCCCTGCTCACATTAATCCATCAGGAGTGAGCATGCCAAAGCAACACATTGTGCCATTTTAGAGAATGAACTGAAGCATGCCTATTCTATCCTCTGTCTAAACATGGGTGATGCGGTCCAGACATAATTGAATTAAGCTATACTTCTGAAAACATTTATTAGATATTCGTGTTTTGATTAATGTATTTTTGAAAGACAGCATTTATAACCACTGCAGAAGTCCAGTCACTGTCAGAAAGCAAAACTGAAAATGTGAGTAAGCATAAATGTCTCCTATGGTAGTTTACCTCTCTGTATTTTTATTTTATTTTTTTAACACAAGTAGTACTTATTTCAAAAATTCAAATAAAACATTAACGTTCAAAGCAAAATGTCAAAGTCACCATTCCTTACTGCTGTAGACACACTCCCTTCACTAGAGAAAAGTGCTCTCTGCAGCTGGCATGCATTCTTCCAGCCCCTTCTAGAAGTATGTTATGTACATATGTAACAGGAACCTACCATCTGATTGGCACTGTTTTCTAAGTCACTTGTAGAGAACTTCTAAATGTCTTACATATACTTCTCTGTTTTTAATGGCTGTGAACCAACAGTGGAAAGACTATTTTACAAGTTAAAAAAAAAAAAAAAAAACAGCCTTATAGTGGCTTGTTAATGTTGTATAGGGCTTACAGATGCACTGATGTTAGTCACAGTTGTGCCCAGCTCTTTGTAGCCCCATAGATCCCACCAGGCTTCTCTGTCCATGGGATTCTCCAAGCAAGAAAACTGAGTGGATTACCATGCCCTCCTCCATGAGAATCTTCCCGACCAGGGATCAAATTCAGGTCTCCTGCATTGCAGGCAGATTCTTTACCATCTGAGCCACCACAGCAATTAACCATATGATATATTAATATTTGGGAGAAGGCAATGGCACCCCACTCCAGTACTCTTGCCTGGAAAATCCCATGGACAAAGGGAGCCTGGTAGGCTGCAGGGGTCGCACAGAGTTGGACACGACTGAAGTGACTTAGCAGCAGCATATTAATATTTGAGAAGATCCGAGGAATAATTCTACTAGTAGAATTTCATTGTTTTTTTCTTCTTAGAGGCAAATAAACTTGTAACTTTCAAATGAAAATATTTTTTTCATGAAAGTGAGGAATATAGCAAAGAACTGCCTGATATAATCATTTTATTCTCTATATATTATATCCAAGTATTTATTGAATAGAGAGTTCTTCTGGTAATGTATTAAAAATTAAGTCATTTAATTTTAAGTGAGACCCTCTATCATCTTGCAAAAAAAAACCTGAATTTATGGGATCATTGAGTTACCTATGATTTTTCACTGATTTCAAGTTTCAGTTACTCTAATACTTTTCCTATCATCTTTTCCATTCCAATGTCTAATTCACCCAACAGACTTCCCAGGGCAATTTCACAGAAGTCGCTGTCCACACTTTCCTAGGAAAATAGTTTTACACCACTACTAATAATTATACTGGATTATTGTGTTTTGAGATGTTTTACATTCTCCAAAGGACTCAGACCTTAGAACATTTTAATTGACCATGATTCTTATTCCTATTGTCTACATGAGGCAAAGGCATTAGTGAAGGAAGAACTGAGTCTTGAATTAGAATCTTCTAACTTCACAACAGATGTTCTGGCTCTTCCGTGTCCTTGGCTCTTTTGCTCCATGTCACCTCCCATCTCATTCAGTGTGAACAATGCTCAATCAGAAATCTTCTGTGCTCTTTTGGCAGCTTGGTAGACAATTTTCAGCAGAATCATTAAGCAGAAAGAGGAAAGGATTTTTTTGAATGTGTAAAATATACCTCTGCAAACAATATCTATGAAGCATTATGTATTTTTTAAAGTTATGATTTCTTATTAGCAAATTTTAAAAGTAGACTCTACTCAGTAGTCTATGCAGTCTTTGAGAACCAACATGAATGCTACCATAATCACTCCATTTTAAGATCAAGAATAATATTAGTAAATATAAGAAATATATTTTAACTCATAGCTATTATCAGAAGAGTGAACACTGTACTCTGAGACATAGCTGAAAGCTTTTAAGTTCCGAGTTTTGCTATTTTCTCTAAGTGGATTTAAAATACATATGTGAAGTAATGATTTCCTCCTGTTTTTATAGTGGAGTATGATACTGTTACACAATAAACACAGCAAGAATGAAATGGGATTCTGTCATATCTGGAAGCAGAATAGGTGGCTATTCTATACTGAATTGTACACGAAGAATATACGTGCTTCACAGGATTCATATAGTGGCCATCTTCCCTTACAACAGACAAAATCTCTCTCAGTGTTTATAGGTGAGAATAAGCAAAAAATTCCAGAACACTTTTGAAGGGGAGTTCTGAGGAGAGATGCTAGGGAAGATGGGGTTTGGCTCACTGATGTTTTGTGGTGGACTGTATGTCAAGGGTGTGTGTCTGGAGAATGAGGATGTTAACTCTGCTCTTCAGGAGTTGTACTTCATAGAGGGACTATTTGAGCCTCTTACGGGTGAAAGACTGAGCAAACCAAAATGTAAATTTTTAAAGATCTTGACCTTTTTATTTAAAGCGTGATAGGCTTTCCTGCCAGGCAAGTCACTGAGGCTCACTTCCACCATGCTACCCAGCTTCCGTTTATTTGTCATTCAGGGCCCAGCATAGATAGCACCTCCTTCACAGGAAACTTGCTATGACTCTTCCAGTCTGACTTAAGTGCCCATCCTCTGTATTCCCAGAGTAGCTCCCAATTGCACCATATTCTCCCTGATTAACCATCAGTCTTCACTGGAATGTCAGACTCTTGAGAACAGGGGCTATATTCTGTTTATCTTTGTGTGCTTGGTGTCTGGCACAGCTGCTCAATACAACTTTTTGAAGGAAGGATAGAGGAAAAGGCTCTAGTTCCTCAGTTTTCAATGTTCCTGGTACCCCATCTAGCAAAGGGAATTGCAGCATTTTGAGCCCTAAGGACAAGGTGATAAGAGTAGGTGTTTACTTTTCTTTTCATGAGAATTGTCATCCTTTTTAGTTTAAAAGGAGTAATTAGATATAAACTTTTTCTCTAGCTATAGGTCTGACTTTCTCTGTGTGGATGTTATGGAAACTCTACAAGTATCAACTGCATTCTTTGTCCTAGGTCCTAGTCTTAGGAACATTTAGTTTAAAATCAAGGTCATTAGTTATGGAATTAACATTCCATATGAAAACGTAATATATGAACTAAGGAGTACTGGGTTTGGGGAAGGAGATAAACAAAAATTAAAACAAGATTACCATAGTGCCCAAGAAACTTATAAGAAATAGAATTAATAAGTAAGAAAAGGCAAGATAATATAATAACCACCCCCAAATAGATAAAGTGAAAATAGTTACTGAAATTTATAGTGTTCAAGAAAGGCCAGAATGAATTTTTGCATCCCAATAGAACTATTTTCTTTATTTTTTATTCACTTTACTTCAATTTGCAAAGTACTTCATGGCCATCCTTTAATTTTTGTGCATGATTTTTTTAGCTGCCAAATATATATAATTATTTCTTCCTATTAGAATCAGAATCTCCCAATCATTTATTGTGGATTCCATTTTTATCTTCCTCTTACATGGATAATACTTGGTATTTAATACTTAGTATTCTATACCTGGATAATACATGGTTATCTTTAATAAGAGACATCTTCAAATTTTAAAGAAGTTGCATACTTACCATGATGGATCATGTCAACTTAATATGGCAAAATAGGTTCATTTTGTAGGCATACCTATATACATGCTATTATCGACTGAATATGTCCTCCCTCCCCAAATTCACGTATTGAAGCTCTAACACCTGACAGTACTTAGAAATTGGGCCTTTGAGAGATACTTAGTTAGAGGAGGTCATGAGGGTGGTGCCCTCATAATGTGATTAGTGCCCTTTAAGTAGAGACACCAGGAAGCTACTCCTTTATCTACCGTGTGAGAACATAGTGAAAAGGAAGCCATCTGCAAGCAGAAAGACAGCTCTTATCATATCCTGACTGTGCTGGTGCCCTTGATCTTGGGCTGTTAGCCTCCAAGGTTGTGAGAAATTTATTTCTGTTGTTTCAGCCACCCAGTCCGTGGTATTTTGTTATGGCAGCTCAGGCAGACTAAGACACATGTGCAGCCTATATATTGTTATTGTTTTTGTTGTTATTCATTTGCTAAATCATGTCCAACTTTTTCAAGTTTCTTTTTGACAGTCATGTATTAGATAATGCACAGATACATTTGTGTGATGCTCCAGAGCTATAGCTATACTCAAGAGCCCCTGTAAGACCACAGTCATCTGTCAGTTTCTCTGCTGACTGGCAGTATTTTCCATGCCTGTTTATTTCAAATGTCTTTGTGAGTCCTGCCATGTTTTTGCATCTCCTCCAGGAAAGGATATGCACAATGAAGGTCACTGATACTTTATTGCAAGAAGCACAATGATCTTATTTTTGTGGGAAAAAAAAAGTATTTTTATTACCTACCTTGAAATTATTTTTTCCTGACTCATGAACAAACATATGGAGAAGAATAAAGATTATTTCTATTGTATAAAGTCCCAAATTGCTATATGATTCTTTGAATCATCCATAACAAGTTGTAGGATGAGAAATATGTTTATCATTTATTTTATCATTCTAAATTCTTTGAGATTCTGGATAGTTCATAGTTTGTGATTTCAATGACTATTTAATTTTTTCCTTTATTTCAGTAGAAATAATTATATATTTATCAAGGAGGTCCAAAATAAAGAAATCAGTAATCAAACTCACATTCACTTTGCTGTGAATTCATGCCATGCTTCTTATGAGATGTTACTGTAAGGAAACCTGAAGTTATCTAGAACATTCCATTTTTACCTGCCTTTAAGATCTGTATGAATTTAATGAAGTCCTTAGATATATGTTCAAATATCCCATTTCTCTTTTCACTCTTGAAATCCTTTTAGAATATATAGATATTATTTATATGGTATGTATATATGCATGTATGCTTACATAATATGTGGCCATATATGTGCTCTGTCCTTAATGAAATTATTTGTTCAAGGCATCCAGGAAAAAACATGCATTCATTACCACTTGTAGAATGTCTACATGTGCCAGTCTTTGTGCTAAGAAGGAGTAATAGTGAATAAGACAGAAGCTGCTTTCACTATCTGGTAGATATTCCTTCTTCCTCTTGTTTAATTTGTCATCAGATAACAGAGGATTCTGCTTATGATGAATAGTGAAGTCAGTTGATAAAAGCTGCCAAGAAACATCAGGTTAAGACCTTGGTGGACCTTTACAGGGGCAGGAATCACAAGGTTTCAGGAGCATGTGAAAAGAGGAACCCATAGTTCCACCATGCTGTGTCCTCTTTCATGTCCCTTTCATTATCCTAGCCTCAACCTCACATGGCTCTGGAGCCTCATCTTCAGTGCTAGAGTTTCAAGGATTATGTGTACTTGGAGGGCATGTCAGATTTTCTGGCAAGACAGATCTTCAGTCTTGGAGCTGTCCCAGGTCAGCATTTTTAGAGTAGAGTCAACTTGGCAAAAGTGTCTGTGTCAGGCCCTCTTTTTTAAAAATGTATTTTATTCCTAACAAATCTCCAGCTAATTAAAAGAAGAAACCAACAGCAACCTTGTTTCTAGGTTCTTGCAGTGACCAAGCCTTTTTAATGCCTGTGGTAAAGTAGGAGAGCTTAATAAATATAAAATGTGGCAGAATATTATTGTACAAAACATTGCTTCCAGCCCAGAAACAGTTATTTCTCAATCAGTTGCTCTATAGACAATCATTGATGGTGGTGTTTCTTTGAGAAACCTTTATCAAAAGCTTGGGAACCCATCAATAGCACAGACTTTTTTTTTCTTCTCTCTAGATTCTTATGTTCAGAATTAGATCTCAAATCTCTTTGGGGAAGGGAAAAACATATTTTGGAATATTCTAATCCCTGTATTTTTATAGTGGCTTTTGAGGGTGCTAAAGATGAATTGGAGTGCTATTTAGCAATCTGTGAAGTTTCAACATCTTTGCGGAGCTCAGTAGGGATCTTGGAAAAATACTTTTTTTTCACCAGGTTTAGCTGTCAGTTTAAGTTTTCTTACCTTCCTTTTACGTCTGATGCTTGAGACAACATGAAAGAACATAAATTATATGAATAATACCTTATTTTCATGGAATTCTAGTATCAGAGGGCTTTAGTGTATTTTAAAGGCATTCTACAATGAAACTTTTTAAACATATCTATGTTTAAAATAGGCTACATGTGTCTTTGTGGTATCCTTTTCGTGGAGCAGAAGGTTGTAGAATATAATCTAGTCTTCTCATTTCTTCCCAAAGACCTCTCTGCCAATGAAAAGAGGGCAGTAAAAACTATCAGACAGGCAAGAGCTGATTCTCCATGCTACAGTATCCTGAATTTAAATGTGTATATTTCTCACAGGTTGTTCATGTGGGGCATATTATTTAAAGTATCCAATAAATCCTCGTGGCTCCTAACATCAGGCTTTGCAGTATATTCCATTCAGAAGATGAATTTGTCTTGTCAGTCTCACATTTGTTTTCTCTTATTAGGGACAGTTTCTAGAGCCAAGTGAAGATTTGAGAGGTAGAGCAGGAAACATATGTGTTCTCTTTCACAGGCTTGTGATTTACAAATAATTAGATATTTACAGAAAGTCTCCAACAATTCAAAACTTGTATCTGGGTCTAATTTCTTTGTTTTCCTTATGTAGACATCAAATTTCCATAATATGTAAAAGGGTTAATTGTCATGATAATCAAGTCCACAAAATTTCCATTACCAAAATGAGCTGAAGCTATTAGATGCTAAAATGCTTACTAATAGCCATCACATGATTCATAGTTAAGTTTCAACTTTGACATACTTACCTTTTAAAGGAGACAGTGGCATTCATTCATTTAGTCAGTCAGTCAGCATTTATATCTCACTTCCTCCCCAAAACCACTTGGAACATCCCCTCTGATCTGAGAAATAAGGCTGCTTGACATGTTCCAATGTGAGTCTTCTAACAGTCCTACCTGGCCTTGGACTCTACTTCATGCCACCCTGGGGAGCAGGAACCAGAGTAGAGGGGAGAAAAAGGAAGAGCGGTCTATTTCATTACATAGGGAAGGAGCATTTGATAAGAGTCAGAATACCACAATGGACTTGTTTTCTTTGATCTTGAAAAAAGCAACTTGGTTCTACTTTTCCTCAGTCTAAAACTAGGGGATTATTAATACCTTCCTAGTCTATATCATGACATGATGAAAATTTGAGTTATTATATTTTTGGAGTATTGAGGATATGACTGACAATTTAGAAAATTTCTGGAATTTAGTGAATGTGAAAAAAATCAAAGCAATATAACATACCATCATCCTATTTTTAGTAATTTAAAATACCCATCAGTTTCAAATGAGATGTTTATGAGGCGATTCCCAAACAGAAAATCTATATGCTTATAAATAATATAAATATTTTTATTAATATTCTATCTCTTTGATCTCATCTTCTTAACCAGTTACCTTAAGTAAATCAAGATATGTTTATCCCTGCGGCTAGAATTGTGCATTAGAGAAATCCTAACTAAGGTTGATGCTAAGAATATGGCTAAGACCTCATTGTGAGTTTTAAATTTACAGTCAGCTTGAAGAAGTCCTGTCTGGCACTAAGCAGGCACTCAATTTACATTAGCTTGAATGATATAAAAGTAGTGCATACCTAAAGACCAGAATCCCAGAATCGCCTGACTGCCTGAACACAATGAAGAGGAATAATGAATTCTGAGCAGTGCTGGAGAGAAGGTATATTGAGTGGAGGTTGGGAATAACCACAACTAGTTTGGCTGGATTCCTTTTTCCTCCATTTATCTTCAATAATATTTAGATTTTAAAGGCCATGTATAAAGATATTTTGAGCCCCAAAGCTTTGCACCTGTGACACACGATCATTGACACCAAAGACACAAAGATGTTTTCTCTTATATTTTCAAACTACTGTTGACTTCCAAATATAGAACCTTTATTCTCACACTGGTTATTAATCAAATTGATATTAGTTAAAATGGAAATTAAAAAGTATTTTAAACTCAAAATAGTCCACATGTTCATTTATCCTTCTTGTATTGATAAAGGAAGTATATTCTAAAAATTCTTTGGATCTTTGACTGTTACAGAACTCTCTTCACCATACTGCCTTCTTTTTTTGTTTAATTTGCCAATTTAATTTGAATTAAATTTGCCAGTCATATGAGAAAAATCCATGCAACCTGTGCAGTAATACCTAATTGTAAATTCAGTGTGACATCTACCTGTAGACTCAATGCTTCCTCAAAAACGACTAGTAGATTTATACTCTATCCCTTGAAGATATGTACATATGTATGAAAACTGTTCTTTCTTAGAATATAAACAATAGCCTAATTAAAACTTTAAAAATATACAAGCCAAGATATTCTAGCTCCATAGCTGTCAGGAATAGCAGACAAATTTATCAATCTGTAGACTTCTGGGGCAGGAAGGGAGGGATTAAAACAGATACATTTTAAATCAGTTCCTTCATAAAAGAACTTTCTAGAAAGAGCCTGTGGCACATAGTTCATCACTCCTTGTGCAATCAGACCCTCCATTGTCTTCTGAGAGAGCTGCCACTTCACAAGTCCGGCCCCTTTAATGGATGAGTAGCCTCTGAAGAAGAATTGTGATAGCCAGATGGGGAGTTCTTTGAAGCTACACTTTCTGGGGAACCATAATTTTGGTTACAAGCTAGAGTAATATCAGAATTTCCTGGGAATCAATCATCACGGGAAATTATCAGCAATTCATAGACTTTCCTTTTTGCGTTTGCTTCGGCCTCAAGGGTAATCACAAAAGATTATAGTCTCCATTTCAGCTTCCTATCACTGAAATATTCTTCTCTGCTGAGAACAGTTGATTTCCAGAGGCCAGCTTTTAACCCCAGCTTCAGGAGGCCACTCAGACTGCAATGGTTTGATAACCACCAACAATTGTTAGTGTGATGTGGTTCTGATGTGAGGCAGAGATTCAGTGATTCCTGACTAATTATAAGAATCCTTTTAAATAAAGTGACATATCAACTTCTCATGCTTCCATTTTAGTAAGTGTTAGAAGTTGAGGGAGACAGAAGGGTAAATAAAAATTTTCACATGAGTGTTGTGAAGATTTTGAAGCCAGCATCCTGAAAGACCAAATTTCAGAATGGAAAACAGAATAATTCAGAAATGTTTGTGAAAGTCTTCAGAGAGAGATTAAAAATACCAGTGATTTTTGCTTCATGATATTAAGACTCTTCATGAACATTACTAAAGGATTTTGTGATTCATGACAACTTGCTATGTAATTCATATAGGTCTTTCTCCTTTGCTTGATTAGGAAATCTTGATACCATGTCCATGGTCAAAATGTAAGGAAATTGACACATTTTAAACGGATGATTTTATTTTATTTGCATATTCATTTTCTCTTGTATATGATGCTCTTACTCTGGACACATGGGGACAGAAAGGACTTTGTTTATATTTGAAATAAATTTGGTGGATAAAATAGTTTTATCTAGAAGTAAATGTTCCTTTGTTACAAATTCAAAACACTACATTTCCTTACAAATTCAAAAGAAAGGAAGGCAGTTCAGTTTAAACTACTTTTGGTGTTAAATGTAGCCTCCTTGCATCTCATAAAAATAATTATAAATCAAATTAATAAATATTAAGCTATACTTATTTAATAAAGCAATTATCACCCCAGAGAGCAGAGAAAGGCACTTTATTAAAATTCTTTATTTTAGTTCGCAAGTATGGTGTATTTTGTATTATATAAATGCAGAGTTGAATCAAAAATATTTTTGCTGAGAAGAATAAATATGTATATACATATCCATCCATACAAAAAGGTAATAGCAAGATGACTATATAATATATAATAGTTTTTATGTCACCTATCCACAAAACCACTCAGGGACCACTTTCCTAACTAAAGTCCTAAATGTTAAATGTGGCAGGTAAGCGTGCATGAACAAGAAGGACGAGTAGAATCAATACTGGTATAGCCATGACTTCCTTGGAAGGGAATGGGAGAAGGGAACAGATAAAATGCAAGATGCCCAGTTAAAGTTGATTTCCAGGTAAAGAACAAAGCATTTTTAATATAAGAATATCCTATGTAATATTTGGCACATCATTTATATTTTTTAAAAGGGATTTTTATTTCAAACTTGGTAACCAGAGCAGGAGATCTGGGTTCTGGTCTTAGCTGTAGAGGTTCAAGCAAGTTACTAAAATTCTCCAAATCTTTTCTTATTTTCAAGTGAGAAAGTTGGAGTAAAATAATACTGGTGAGACTGGGACCTGACCTACATGCTTTAACCAGACCTGTTTTCAATGTTTTATTATACTGAGTTTCCAGTTAGGCTTCTGTTTGGGGTTAGAGTTGGGGGAAGGTTCTAAAACTGAAAGCAAATTTAAAGTTTGAAAGTATAGATTCTCCTTGACGTTTTACTGCTGTCCTGTGAGAGTGTTACATGGGACAGCCGACAGTGATACTTAGGATTGGAACGTTCCAGATACTGCCTTGCACTGAGCCTTGCGGTCCTCGCCCATCAGGCTCCTTCTGAGTGCAAGAGTAAGGAATGTGTTGTCCTCTGTTTGGCGAGGGGGGGCGGAGGGGGGGCTTCATTTCCACTTTGCTTTACAGAATGAAGAATACATTCAAACAGGTCCAGATTTCCAATTTTGCAATTCTTCCAGCCTGGTGGGGTTTTCTTTTCATCTTAAACCCTCTTAATTTGTGTCATGGACCTGTTTTGCCTCAGTGTCAGGAGGTAATCTGATAGTTACTGAACATCCTTTCAAGCTTAGCTTTGACAGAAGGGTTTTGAAAGGATGTCAGTCAGTGTGTTTGGCTGTTGAGGAGGGATATTGGTTTTTAAATCAAGAAAGCTCATTACCTCACTGCTGCTGCTGCTAAGTCGCTTCAGTCGTGTCTGACTCTGTGCGACCCCATAGATGGCAGCCCACCAGGCTCCCCTATCGCTGGGATTCTGCAGGCAAGAACACTGGAGTGGGGTGCCATGTCCTTCTCCAATGCAGGAAAGTGAAAAGTGACAGTGAAGTCGCTCAGTCGTGTCCGACTCTCAGCGACCCCATGGACTGCAGCCCACCAGGCTCCTCCGTCCATGGGATTTTCCAGGCAAGAGGACTGGAGTGGGGGCCATCGCCTTCTCCCATTACGTCACTAGTCACTGAGAAAGGCCCAGTGACATTTTTTTTTAGCCCATTTACCAGAAAAATAGGCAAATATATCACTATTACTTAGATTCAGAGACTTAACACCAATAATTTTTTTTTTTTTTGCACTTATAATCATCAGTAAGTACTGTTTGGTTATTTGTATGCTTTTTTTCCTAAGAATAAAAAAGTTCTGTTTGGGTTTTTTAAGTTCTATTTAAAAAAAAAAAACATATTTCTCAGACTTATTTTTGGCTCGGAATTTTATGTTATAGAAGCTTAATCCTAGAGCCAAGTTTGGAGTGTTCTCAAGCCACTATTTTAAAAAGAAAAGCAGGAAAGGCCAGAAGGCAGGTGACCATCTTCTATCTCAGATACTAACCTGTTCTTCCAAACAAAGCTGGGTAGCTTCTTTCAATGTCCTGTAGAAGAATCATTTCTCATAAGCTATCCTCAAGTGAATCCCTATCTTGTTTAGTGCTTTAGCATCTATTGAAAACCTATTCTTCAGCCCATATTCCTGAAATGGTTTATTTATTGTTTTATTTCACCCTGAGGAGACAAAATACTAAATAAAACGGGTAACGGGTGACTCATTTATTTTAGTTTCTCTTGGTGGATCCAGTTGCTGTTCCCATCACTCTGCATAGTGTTTTTCTTTGGATAAGATAGTTTATTGTCAAGTATGTCCACCTTGGGCTCTTTGCTGTTGTTGTTTGAAATATGAATATACCTTATTGAGAAGTATAAAGTATAATATTCTGAAGGAAGTAACTTTTCCATAGAAAATATTAATAGCATTTGTCATCATTTCATTTCTTCTTCCATGCTCTTACAAAATTCAGAATAGCGTTAAATTCTTATTCATACTCTACGAAGTAGTTTTTCCTTTTTCTTAAATATTTTATAACTTTTCTCATAAATTCTCTCAACAGTGCATCTAATAATTTCATGGAAACTTTCTGTTACCTTGTCTTTGACAGTTGTTACTGAACTTTTAAATCTGTATGCATGCATTGGCCAAAAATTATTCTAGTTATAGGAACATCAGATAATAAGGATGAAATGAAAGCCTTTCAAGAACTTTCTTTGTGTCTTGAGGAAAAACACCTCTCTCTTCTCATGGTTTCCAGTCATGTCTAAGCATTCATTTGTTCAAGAATGAAAACAAACAAAGAAAAACACTAGATTTCCTTAAGAGACATAATTTAGATCATTACATAAATGCCTTTTCCCTACATTGAAATGAGCAGCTGAATTGGAATTGAGCACGGTCTGGGCTTCCTTAATACATCATATTAGCCAATTAGAATTTCCAAAATGCATTTTTAATCGGAATATGGGTACATACGCCATTGAATTTCAGTTCTTAAGTTTACTCATCTAATGTTTGAATAGAAACGTCAGCACCTGAAGCATTTTGCTGGCATGTATGTGTCCATGCAATGAGGTATAAGTAAACCTTCCATTAGATCTCATACCCATGGCAGATGTAAATTAAAATTCTTATTTGTTAAACTGAACTTTTGAAATGCTCTTTGAAGCGGCTTCTTAAATTACCCAGCAGCATAACTACAGCTTTGTTGCAACTCTCTTGATCCCTGGCAGTGTGGAAAATCACCAGGCATGTGGAGCCAGCCAGGAAAATGGAACATTTTACATTTGCACTGACCATATATGATTGCATACAAGGATCTACTGTCTGAGTTAGACATTCAGCTTCACTTAGGTGCCTGGGTCTAACCTTAGGGCATCTCCCATTAACAAAGTAACTACTGTCTGGAAAAGAATTCAAAAGTTATTCCTTCAACCTAGAACCATTTAAAAAGTATCCACCAGAGTGTTAAGCTGGTTTACCACTAAAGAGAGGGAGATGGTGAAACCACCCATTCCTATCCTTTTAGCTTTTTCACTTGTACCATTTGGAAACTCCAAAGTTCTAAAAGTGTTAACAATGTAAAACAGCATATTCTTGTAATACCTTCACAAAAAACCTGTTAGAGTTTAGCCAAAATATGTGGTGGTGTTCAGTCACTCAGTTGTGCCTGACTCTGCGACCCCATGAACTGCAGCACATCAGGCTTCTCTGACCTTCACCATCTCCCAGAGCTGCTCAAACTCACGTCCATTGCGTCAGTGATGCCATCCAACCAGCTCATCCTCTGCCGTCACCTTCTCTTCCTGCCTTCAATCTTTCCCCGCATCAGGGTCTTTTCCAAGGAGTCAGTTCTTCCCATCAGGTGGCCAAAGTATTGGAGCTTCAGCTTCAGCATCGGTCCTTCTAATGAATATTCAGGACTGATTTCCTTTAGGATGGACTGGTTGGATCTCCTTGCTGTAAGGGACTCTCATCTCTCGGTACATGACTGCTGGAAAAACCATAGCTTTGACTCTGTGGACCTTTGCTGGCAAAGTAATGTTTCTGCTTTTGAATATGCTGTCTGGGTTTGACATAGCTTTTCTTCCAAGGAGCAAGCATCTTTTAATTTCATGGGTGCAGTTACCATCTGCAGTGATTAGGAGCAACTCGTGATCATTTTGTTATTCACTAGAAAGTACTAGGCCAGCCACACTGTACCAGAAACCCACTAGGAAGGTCTCCAAGTGAGATGCGTCTCTCACTTAGCTCTCATCCTTAGAGAGCTTCTGAAAGCAGGTCACCGTAGTTTCCCTTTCTCTTTGAGGGGATGATGACAGTGGCGGCTCTGAGATCCAGCTGTCGTCTTGGGACTTGGGAGCTGAAGAAGACTCTCTGTGGAGATCCCACAGATGGCTGTGAGAGCCAAGGAGCGCACACTTTGCAGTTTTCACCAGCTGTATGATTCTGAATTCAGTATGAACTTCCCTAAATCGTGGGATATTTAGTATGATTTTACATGTGAAATTATCAGAATCACAGTTGTATCAAGGCAGTGAAAAATGTATTTAGGAATTATCCATGGTAAAATTGTATTTCTTTCCAATTCTCCTGTTTTATTTTTTTCACAGTAAAACATTCTGAAAGTACCATATTTATAACTTTAGAAATACATGTTCCCCTATTTGAAAGTAGAGAATTACTATAAAATCTTCCCTAAAGTTGAAATGTTATAAAGTGAAGAAGCAGTTTCTATAGGACGTATGTTGTTAATGGATGCACAAAATAAATCCAGATAAAGCACAGAAGCCCAGACACAAGTCAAAGCTATGGCAGCTGAGTGCTGAGATGCTGAGTGTAGTTCCTGGGGAAGGCGCTTAGTGGTGCTTCGGTCACTGCTTGAGATGCCTACTGCCTCTCTCTATAAAGGTAATACTTTGTAAAAGCATTTCAAAAGAAATGCTAAACACTATTTTCAAATTTCAGCTTTTATCATAAAACCAAAAATCCTGTTGGGATTTCTTTCAGTTAGTGAAAACGGGTGCTAATACAGGTCTTTCTTAAAACCAAATGGTGCAAAGCAAACTTTCAAAAGCAGACAGTACCTGTATAGGCCTCCCCAGCTAGAATGTTGTATATTTAAAGGCTGTTCTCTACTGTATGCCCAGCTCCCAAAACAGTGCATGATGGTCATTTAATAAACTATTGTTAAATGAATCAGTTTTCAAGAAAATACAGTGTGTGTGCAAACTAAAAATTTGTTGGAAAAGAGCAAAAATTCCCAAGAACAGAACTGTCTAGGTTGATATGAAACACTTAATCTCTGAAAAGTTTGCATTTTTTTATCAGAGTGCTCTAGAAAGAGGATATTATTTTATGGCAGAAATATACATCTCTAACATTCTATATATGTTTCTTTTTTATTCTTCTAGAAATGAAACCAAGGTGGAATTTCTCAAAAAAAAAAAATGCTCAAAAATGCAGTTTAGTTTCCTTTCAAAATAGATCCCAGGGTGTTTTTTCCTTACCCTAGCCATCCTTTTTGTCATGGAATGTTGTTGTTCAGTCACTCAGTCGGACTGACACTTTGTGACCCCATGAACTACAGCACATCAAGCTTCTCTTTCACTGTCTCCCTGAGTTTGCTCAAACTCATGTCCATTGAGTCAGTGATGCCATCCAACCATCTTATCTTCTGCTCCTCCTTCTCCTCCTGCCCTCAGTCTTTCCAGCATCAGGGTCTTTTCTAATGAGTCAAATCTTCACATCAGGTGGCCAAAGTATTGGAGCTTCAGCTTCAACATCAGTCCTTCTAATGAATATTCAGGACTGATTTCCTTTAGGATTGACTGGTTTGATCTTCTTGCTGTCCAAGGCACTCTCAAGAGTCTTCTCCAGCACCACAGTTTAAAAGCAAATTGTGTTATGGAATAGATAATTCTTATTTGAAGAATTCCAGAGTTTTTCAAATGGAGAAGGCAGTGGCACCCCACTCCAGTACTCTTGCCTGGAAAATCCCATGGATGGAGGAGCCTGGTGGGCTGCAGTCCATGGGGTCGCTAAGAGTCCAACACTACTGAGCAACTTCACTTTCACTTTTCATTTTCATGCATTGTAGAAGGAAATGCCAACCTACTCCAGTGTTCTTGCCTGCAGAATCCCAGGGACAGGGGAGCCTGGTGGGCTGCCATCTATGGGGTCACACAGAGTCAGACACGACTACAGCAGCAGCAGCAGCAGAGATTTTCAAAGAGGGACTAACAATATGGAATTTAAGTGAAAGATGTCAGACTTTCTAAATTCATTTTAAGGGAAAAAAGAAAAGAAAGAAAAGGAAAAAAAAATGTATTCTGATCTATATTCTTGTTGCTTCCAGTCGCTGGACTGGCTCCACTTACGTTTTCTACAAGGAATGTTGACCACCACTAGGGAGGCTCTGGAAAGGGCCTGGGTTCCCATTTAATTTCTGCAGCTATCAAAATACTGCTAATTGTCAACCAGTCTCAAAATATGCAAAGGTCTACAACATTTTGATAAAATAGTAGAAGTAGTACTAGCAGTCGTAGTAATAGCATTAGTGGGTCTGAGACTTAGATCAGTGTGACCTGTTATTTTCTTAAGTGTGTTATTTTAGCCTTTATACCAATTCTGGTTGACTTTCTGGTGGAGTAATGGTATCCCTGTGGTACAAGAGCACAGCTGATTTTGTTTGCCAGTCACAGTGTGTGGTTTTAGCAAAGAGCTAAATACGGCACTTGGTTGAATCAACAGTCTGGGGAGAGTGCGGTGCGTCATATGTCTTCCTTTCAGTGACACTGATGGCATTCAGGTGGACCCCTGTCAGGATGCTCTGGGTAGGAGAAGCAGTGACAGGACGGCAAGTCTCAACTTTTACCCATTCCAGATGCAAAAATGCAGGTCTCACAGCATGCTGTGCCAGGGTAACGTTCCATGTGGCTCATTTTTATTGAGACTTCTGATTTGAAATCCAAAGCAGTACTGAGTTGTGTAGTTGAAACAAGGCTGCCAATGATAAGTGTTTGTATTTCCTGATCTTTGAGAAAAGGAATTTGTCTTGCAATAGTTGTATCTGCTTTGTGTCTATTTAAGTTTTTAAGGATTTGAAACAAGTAAAACTAATAATAAAGGCATATGGTCAGAGTATTTAAATATAAAAGGCAAAACCTTTTTGTAGTAACTTCATAGAAATAAATTGCTCTTCAGTGACATAAGCTATCACTTTTAGAAGGGTCAGTTCCTGAATATTTGAAGTTCTAATGAGACCGCATTGTCTCATTCTTTTCCATAAATCCAATAATGGAAAAGAAAGGGATGAAAAATAGTCATTTTTTGTGCTCCTGTAATTTGACAATATTGTGATTAAAAACTGATCCTTTGCCAAACTTCTGGAAAGCCGTAAGTCACAGGATTTAGTAGCTGAGCTCTGCTTTGCAGTAAATCAAGGACAGGTGCAAATGATGGCCATCACCTGCTCTGTGTAATCTCTAAGTATTTCTGGAACTTTATTATTTTTTTTCTATATGCAAGCCCAACAGTTACAATGGGGAAAGAGAACAGGGTAGCTCCAATTTTTATTTATGGATTTCCTGAAGTAGCCCAAGAAGAAATGGGTTTATCCTTAGAAAGGCATATATTGGTCAGAAAGGAAAAAAAGCTGAGACTCACTTCTCCAGGAAACTTACTTAAACACCAAGCAGGACTTCTGTGTAGCTTGACTGGGCAGCTGCCCTTCAGGCTGCAGGAAATTCTAGAAACACTCCTCCTTTCTTCGCAAGTCTTACCTCCTACAGCAGTGCTACACACGATATCCATAACCCTGCTTGGTGGTCCGGTAGCGGGGAAGAGTGGGGGGAGAGACTGCTGCCTGAGTTTGAATCCTGACTTCAAAGCTACAAACTCAAGGGTGACCAGTTCTTAAGCTTCTCAAAGCTTCAGATTCCTCATTTGTAAAAGGAGAGTAACAGTGGTATCTGTCTCACATGATGGTGGAGACTGCACGAGATAATCCCTTAGTAGAGTTCCTGGCACATGCTAAGAGTTCTGTAAATCTAAGCTGCTCTTATTAAGATGTTTATTATTATTATTACAGCTTAAAGTATTAGTCATGCAGTCGTGTCCCACTCTTTGTGACCTCATGGACTGAAGCCTGCCAGGCTCCTCTATCCATGGGATGAAGTGGGCTGCCATTCCCTTCTCCAGGATTACGGCTTAGAGAAAAAAAAATTAAAAGGCAAATACAGCAGGAGTACAAACACATTGATGTCACTGTTAAAGGGAGGATCCTGGATGCTTAAAGTGTGAGAAAATCAAGAAAGGGGAAAAAGTTCAAAGTAAGGGTGGGGCAAGAGGGGACAGACCTTCATGGGCCTTCTCTTGCCTCACTGATTTGCTTAATCATCACCCTTTTTATTTTTACAATGTCCTTTCTTGTGTTTGACTCATCCTACCCCATCTAATTTGGGACAATATCTGGAACATATTAGACCTCCAGAAATGTTTGTTGAATGACTGATCTTTAACTTTTTAAAGTAAAAAACCTGATTTCTGCTCCTCTTTAGTACAAAAGCTAGTACTGCCTGCTAGACTGTATAATAAGTGGTTACCAAATGCTTCGTAGAACATCGGTTAGCTACGTTTAAGATGAAATGTCCTCATTTTCCAGAAAAGTATGGATACCCAGCCACATATGAGAAACCCTGGTATAATTCTTGAGCAGTCTTTTTTGCCATTTAATTAAGTAGTGCATGGTTTGCTCCCCTACCCAGCCCCATGTGATGGCCGGTGAAGTCATTCTAAGAGTTATTATAAGTTCATACAATTTGAACTTCATCCCCTTGAAAATTATTGAGATAGGTGAAAGGTTTGTCATTTTATTTTATTTGCCTAAAATTCCATCCAGGAAAATTATCTCAAATGTAAATGTCATCTAGTACTAAGTTATTTGTTCATGTCTTCCCTACCCTGGATTCTCTGCCCTCCCTAGATGTCATCCTGCCTTTAGTGAAGTGTTGTGGTGTTTTTTTTTCCCCTTGGCTAGGTTTTATTTGCAACTGCATGTGTTTTTATATGATTGCTTACACTGTGTGGATATAAATTACTTTTTGGAATAATCAGTGAAAAAGAACTCATACAAATGAGTTCTTGAAAAAGAACTCACACAAATACAGATTTGTAGTTCCATAAACTTTGTAAATACCCCCAAAGATACCTGTTTATTCTTACTTTGATATTGAAAATATAATAGATGGTGTGATAACACTAGCTTCATGAATTCCTTTTGTAAGTACTGTAATAGAATGGTTAATTTGTCCATACATACCCTCCAATTATCTCCTCAATTCCTGGCACCAGCCACAACCCCATCTTTCATTTTTATTGCCTGCCAGTTAATTGCACTAATAGGTTTTACTTTTCATTTCTGCATGACTTTCATTATAAAAAGTGGCAAGTGCTAACTCTTGCTGCTTTTTAGTTAGTACATATTTCAGACTTTTTAATCAGAGATGAGCAAAGCAAATGGATTTTTTAAAATTTCATGTGAATATGCTTGCTAGCCTCAAAATTCCAGATGACTACTTCTGACTTTTACTCTTTTAGAAAAGAAGAGGCTTATTTGGGACCAATAAATTCTGCCAGGTAAGGAATATTGGTAGCTAGAGCTATGTGGTAGTTTGCTTTTGTTTTTGTTTTTGTTTTTTTTTCCCTCTAGAAAAGCTCTTTTTAGTACTGTTTACCAGTGACTCAGTCTTCTCAATTCACAGACAGGTTTCTTGTGCAATATGAACTAACATGAGCTAATTTAATGAGTATTTAATAAGGCATTTGTTCATTTAAAAGTGATGTAAACATTTTAATAAAGATGTTTGAAAACATTTGTGCATTTTTAATCAAATGTGTATGAAATCCAATTGAATCTTTAAAAATAAAAGTTTGTTGTATAATAGCAGTACCTTAAATAATTTTCCTGAGTACTCTACATATGAAATAATATGATATAGATATATAATATTGACTATACTAAATTGAATAATTTTCATTTATCACATTTTATGATTTATTAGAATGTTTTTATTCAGCCTGATTGTTTTATTCATCTTGAAAATTGGTGATTGAATAAAAGACTTGCCATTGATTTAGTTATACATATCTCTTTATGAAATATGAAATATCTCTGGTGGCTAAGACAGTTAAGAATCCACCTGCAATGTGAGAGATCTGGGTTGGGAAGATCCTCTGGAGGAGGGCATGGCAGCCCACTCCAGTATTCTTACCTGGAGAATCCCCAAGGACAGAGGAGCCTGTTGGGCTATAGTCCATGTGGTCACAACGAGTCAAACATTACTGGGACTAAGGACAAATCATTATGATTAGAGAGAAATGAATTTGTATTAGGGGAAGAAAACATTTAAGTTGATGTAAATTAACATTATAGTTATTATTTTTATCTAAATTTTAAAGTATTTTAGGAATACTACAAGAGAAAACCCAGGACTTTACTACTGTATACTTTTAAAAAAAGAGAAAGATGTAAAGCGCTTTCTATGTTGTTCCTAAGTCTGCATCCTGCTGAAATGACCCAGATACTTGTAGTTACTGCGTGCTAAGTTACTTCAGCTGTGTCTGACTCTTTGCAACCCCGTGGACTGTAGCCCACCACACTCCTCTCTGTGGGATTTTCCAGGCAAGAATGCTGGAGTGGGTTGCCATTTCCTTCTCCAGGGGATCTTCTCTACTCAGGGATCAAACCTTCATCTATTATGTCTCCTGCATTGGCAGACAGATTCTTTACTACTAGCACAACCAAGAGCCCTTAAGATGGCAAATACTGAAAATATCAGATAGGCAGTGTCTGTTTCAAAATACTGGATGAACTGGCAAGTTTCTTTCTCATACCGTTTAAAGTCTTTCAACTAAATTATGTCCTCCCAAGTGACATGAATAAGAAATATAATTAGAGAATTCTATGATAAACAGGGGGAAAGAAACAAGATTGAAACAGAAAAAAAAAAGTGGACCTTTTCTTGAAATACCTATAACAAAATAGAGAATCAAGTGGAAAATAGAGAAAATTTGTTCCAAGTGAGAAATATGAAAGATAAAATTTTCATGTGATTAGCAGTTAAGCCATTCAAAGGATGAAAAGAAGCCAGAGTTAATGACAGATGCAAAGGAATAGAGTAAAAGGACTGTTTTATGAGGATAAGTAGAATTATATGTATAGAGAAGTCAATTCTAGCTAAGAATTTCTTGAAGGAATCTCTTTAGTTTGCTTCTCATGAAACAGATGGGTGGGAACTCACCCGCCTTTATATGGGGGTGCTTAGCCACAACTCACCTTTCAGGAAGAGAGCACTCAGCCTTGGGAACATAAACAGTATTTTCAGGCTATAGGGTATAAATATGAGATTTGAGTAGAATGTATTTGTATTAGGAGTTACTTGAAAAATTATGTAGGCAGCTAACTGTTTCAAAAATTCAAAGGGAATGTTTATATCCAAGGTTGTATTGGAAATCTCAACAGATATCTTGTTTTACTAAAAATGTGGAACTAGGTTTTTGTAGATGTATCTTTGTCCATGTTTCTATATTGAAGTATGAGAACCACTAGGATGTGCAGATTTATTTTAGATGATGTAAGTTTTAATTTTTAACTTTCAATATATTTTTGAAGTGAAACTATGATTTCATAAGTATCATTGCTGCATTCTTAAAAGTCTATTTTAATATGATTTAAAGAAAAATGTTAGAATAATAATATATATAATAGTATAGGCATATTACAAAAATGATGAAAGGAAAATGTGTTTAGGAAATATTCACATCGTTTTATTCTAGATAGTTCACATGTCATTAGATGTATCTTTTAGAACCTTAAAACAGAAAATATCTCAATAAAATTCTCTTATTTTTTAGCTTTGCAAAATAGTGCAAAGTTTTCCATACTGCCAATAAAGTTTGGCTGTTTTATTTTTAAGCCTGTCTAAACTATTTTGCCATCTCTAGTAACAATCAGCGGAGAAGGCAATGGCACCCCACTCCAGTACTCTTGCCTGGAAAATCCCATGGACGGAGGAGCCTGGTAGGCTGCAGCCCATGGGGTCGGGAAGAGTTGGACACGACTGAAGCGACTTAGCAGTAGCAGCAGTAGCAGTAACAATCAGAAAGTTAAGGTTCATGTTATGCAAATTGATGAGACTTAAGTATTTACACTGTGAGTATACTAAGGAAGTGGACTAGGGTTTAATTTTCTGATATTTTGAGATTTTTTTCCCATAGAGGTTTTTTTTCTTTTTAATTCTTGTTAAATGAATTTTAATACAGTCAGCTACAACCTTGAGCAAAACAAATCCCCAGATTTTCCAGTAATGATATTTTATATTAAATAGTTCAATGTAATACTCTTAACAGTTTTTTTCCTCTTTCACTTTTTAAGTTATCATAAATAAAATTGACTTTTGGAGAATGCCCACAGTCCTGTAAATTTCCATACATTTATAAGTTTGTGTAACCATCACTTCAGTCAAGGTATAAAGTAATTCTATTACTCTCTTCTTTGAATTTCTAAGTGTTCCAAACCATATAACTTGTCTTTATAGTAGGAATACATTGTCCTAAACTTGTAGCAAAAAAAAAAAAAAAAAAACTACTTTGCTGTACTGTTCAATAAATCTGTGCTCCACTCTCCTTTCTAATGAATTTAAGTTCTTCTAATTGCTAATTATACACTTGGTTGATTTATGGTCCTCATCAGGGATACCATTCATTTTTCCTTTCTACCAAATATCATCACCTAATCCAGTCCTAAGCTCTAACCTCTGGAGATTTCCTAGACGATGGTATCAGTAGATCTGTCTTTGTTCACGTTACATCTGTTGATAAGTTATGCTTTGTTCATCATCCGCATTGTTTTTTGAACTGCCAGTTGTCTGACGTTAATGCTGGATTATTATCTGGACACAGGAGAATCACTGCTGCATTTCTTTTTATAGGCTCTGCAGATAGTGTTCTTTCTTTTTCCAAGTATTTTCATGGCTTTGTGCCATGCTTTTTATACACTATCATTGCATATTTCTGTATCTATGTATGGTACGTGCAAACCAAAGAGAGGAAAGTCACAGGCTATAAGTCAAAACTTTCCTTGAATATTTAAACAAGTGATGCATCTTAACCATTCTGTTATGGACATCTGAGTAGCATACATTTCCAGTAAAATGAATATCTAAAGTCCATAAACAATAATAAATTATTTTAAAATAATAAATTATTTTAAAATAAAGATCAACATTTAAAATAAAGATCTAACTGTACTGTAATATAAGTCTATCATTTATGACTTTACCACAGATAGAAAATTAAGAAATTTAAATATATCTGTAACAGTCATCACTGGGGTCATTTCAGACCATCTTAAGTATTATTGCCTCACACAGAGAAAACATTAACAACTTAATTTTAACCCTGATATTTGGATCTTAAATTTTCTTGTTCTATTAATCTTTTAAGGTTTTTCAAGGTTTCTTACATAAATATATCTTGAAATGTTGTGATTCTCCTGTGATTGTTTTGTGTTTTTATTTGAAAATGAAAATTTTTTTGTTTTTAATTCTTGGAAATAAGTATATTACTAATGAATGAGATTCTTTATGATCCTTGTTTGGAAACTAAAAGTTAAAAACCTCAAGGAATAATAGCTGCTTTTGCTTGTACACACTATTGTCTGTCCTTTGAAGCTATAAATTGACTGTTTTGTCATTTGCTCCCCAGATGGATCCTGTGCAAAAAGCAGTCATTAACCACACATTTGGAGTGTCCATTCCCCCAAAGAAGAAACAAGTTATTTCTTGTAATGTCTGTCAGCTTCGCTTTAACTCGGATGTGAGTACCACCTTTTCATGCTCTCTGTAGTCTGTCAGCTTGGAGTCTGATTGTTCTGAACATGTACATCTCTTCATATTACATATTCTCTAGAAGCACATTTATTGTGGGCTGTTGGTGGCCCATTTATTTCAGTGTGCTAGATTTTAAAGGGATTCAGATTCAGCATTAGAAACTTGAATCACAGAGTGGCTAATATTCAAAAATCAAGGATTTCTCTATGTAATCAGTCTCATCTGTATCATTTTATACTTAATTCTACCATTATATTTACTTTTCAGAAATAGTTAAATAGCAGAAAATATTTTTTAAAGTTTAAAATGCTATGAAAATATGAAAAAAATGCAATGAACGTTGAAGAAAACCATTGTTATTATTCTTGATAGCAAGTATCACATTTAAGTGTGTGTGCCAAATCATATTAAACATCTGAAGAATAATTTATTGCACAGTTTATATTTTCCCAGAAGATAGAAATACAGGGAAAGCTTTGTAAATTATCTTATCTGGCAAGCATAACCATCCTGTTTAAAAAAAAATGATAATAATAAAAGGGTACACATTAATATTTTTTGAATGTCAATTTTAGAATGTAGAACTAAGATAACAATATCATAATAAATAATATTAGAATCTTTATAATATTCAATTATCAAGTAAAGCCAATGACCAATGCAAATCTGAATCTGGCAACTGTATATTTGGTATTTCCCAAGATATTTTACCATCAACATCATTTTGCAAAGAGTATCTTATAAGATTCATGAGTTTCAGAAATACTAAAATAGTAAATACCTTTCTTTACATATACCAGTAAATGATATTTTCATAATTCTATTTAGGAAACATAATGAAAATTACAGTCATTGGAGAAGAGGAGATATGCTTATCATGACTTATAAAAGTATATTTAATGCAATTTCAAACAAAAATCTAATGAATTTTTTTGGTACCTGATAAAATCTTTCTCTAATTCCATATTCAAGAATTAAAATGTTACCAAATAAATTGAGAGATATATAGTACCAATTCACTAGAAATCTCACTATAGTTAAGATGTCATTTCTTCCTCACTTGATCCATACATCTAACAAAACTTCAATAAAAATCCTGGAAAATAGGATTTTCGTAGAACATACCAAGACATTTCTTAAATGTAATGGAAAAGGCCTATGATAATCAAAATGTTTTTAGGAAAGAGCAAAGTTTGAGTACTTATACTTTTTAATACTTTCTATAAAATCTATAGTAATCAAGACCATATTATTGGTTAAAGAGTAGTAGACACATTGATCAATAGAACAAAACAGACCCACACCTGTACAGTCAGTTGATCTTCAACAAAGTTGCAGATAATTCAATGGAGAAAGGTCAGTCTTTGCAACAAATAGTGCAACTGGATATCTACATGTAAATTTTTAAAAAGAACTTTGTGTGCTATTTTCCACAAAATACAAAAATTAATTCAAATAGATCATATGCATAACTATAACAACTATAAAACTTCTAGAAAAAAACATAAGAGAAAATTTATGTGACCTTGAGTTAGACAAAGATTTCTTTGTCTAAAAAAATATGAAATAAAAAATGTGAATTATAAAAATGCTCATTATTGGACTTCATCAAAATTAAAAATGTCTCCTCTTCAAATGACACTATTAAACTGTTAAGAAATTGAAAAAAAAACTACAGACTGAGAGGCAATATTTGTAAAACGCATGCCTTGTATGCAGAATATTTAAATAACTTATAATTCAATAATAAATAATAAATGGGCAAAAGATTTAAATAAGCATTTTACCATGACAGATAAATATGCAAAACAGTTCTCAACATCATTAGCTGGTAAGGAAGCAAACCACAATCGGATACCACTATATCTATTAAAATGATAAAAATTAAACCAATTGATATTACCAAATGCAAAAATGAGGACCAACTGGAACTCTCATTAACTGTTGTTGGAAATAAAAGATAGTGCAGATCCTTCAGAAAACAGTCTGATGGCTATTTATAAGAATTTTTATAAAGTGGTAGATTCATTTCTCATACAGCCCATCAATCCCACTTCGAGGTATTTATTTATCCAAGAGAAATGAAAACATTTGCCATATTTATATGTCTTTACAGGAGCTTTATTCATAATTGCCCCAAACTGAAATTAATCCTAATGTCTATCAACTGATAATGAAATAAACTGAAATATAGCCCTACAATGGACTCAGCAGTAAAAGAAGTGGTATACCAATGCCTCCCACAGCATGAATGAATTTCAAAGGCAGTGTGCTAAATAAAATAAGTTGCATACAAAAGCCATACACTGATTTGTTACACTTATGTAAATTTTGCAAAAGACAAAACTGTGGGGACAGAAATCAGACCAATAAATAATAGGGACTGAAGTTGTAGTTGATAAATTCATCACCAAGGGGCATGAGAGAACTTTTTGGGTGATGGAAATACTCTAAATCTTCATTGCTGTGGTAATTATACAAGTGTTTTGTTTTGTTTTTTCCTTCAAAACTCATAGAACTCAATACCTAAAAAGAATTTTACTGTATGTAAAGTATACCTCAGTGAACCTGACTAGGAAAACAAAATCAATGTGATAAGAATCATGAAATATTTTGTAAATTGAAGACTAATTATAGAAATAAACCTACTAAATATATTAAACTACAATATTGCTACTAGATTTAAGGTATAATAATTAAAGGAATTTTTAAAGAAAAGATGAAATAAATACCAAAAATAGATCCAAGTATATTTAACATTTTTGCCCAGTTATCATCCAAATTTATGTAGCCATGTAGGGAAATTAACATTTTTGTAACTTTACGAATATAAAATGAAAATGTTCACTTCTTAACTGGCCACTGACAAAATGAATGCAGAGGTGAAGACATGCTCCATATTTAATTCTAGCATTCCCACTGCAGTGATGCCAGATGTTGAAGCATCTCTTAATACAAAGCAAAGAGACTGTGAAGTAAAATTGCAAAAATCTTGCAAGAGATGCAGACTTTCATGAAGTCATGATTGTCATGTTGGAGAACTGTTTAACACAAAGTCACTGACAAATGAGGATCTGCCTGTTAGAAGTATTAGTTTAACAAGAGAAAAATTAAAAGGTTGATGATAGACAGGCTGCTCAAAGTAAAATGTTTTAACTATCAAGTGAATAATAAAAACTTTTGCAATTATGAATCCTTTTAATTAAAAAAACATTTATTTACATGGTCCCCAAAGAAAATTAATTTTAAAAGAATCATTGAAGAATACTGTTTTATCTTATTCCCATCCTCCTACTCTCTATGCCTTTCTCTCTCTGTCTGTCATAACTACATTAATATTTCCTGCCTATCTTTCCTGGGTTTGTTTATGCAGATATAACCAAGTATGACTATATACTCAATCTCCTTCCTTTTCTACATACAAGGTAATATACTATTTATGCTTTACTTTTACCTTGCATTTTTTTAACATAATATATCCTAGAGAATTTTCCCTATCAGAACCTAGCAAGCCCCCTCACTGTTTTTCACAGGTGTGATAGGCAAAGATGTCCACATCCTAGTCTCTGGACTCTTTCACTATATTACCTTGTAAGGCAAAGGGGAATTAAGGTAGTAAATGGAATTAAGAGCACTAATCAGTGACCTGAAAATAACTGTCCTGGATTATCCCACAGGCCCAAAGGCCCTTAAAGGTAGAAGAGAGAGGCAAAATGAAAGGTTAGAGTGACAGGATATAAGAAAAAATAGAGTGGCCATTGTTTGTTTGAAGGTGAAAAAGGGACCACATGCCAAGGAATGTGGAAAGTTTCTAGAAGTGAAAAGTCAAGGAAATTGACTTAGAGCCTCCAAAAGAGAATGCAATCCTGCTGACACCTTGGTTTCAGCCCAATGAAACCCATGTTGGACTTCCAACCTCAAGAACTGTAAGATAATTATTTATTGTTGTTTAAGTCACTGAGTTTTGGTAATTTGCTACAACAGCAATAGAATACTGATACAGCAGTCTACGTGTAAATGTTCCATGGTTTCTTTAACTAGTCCCTTATTGATGGACACTTAGGTTTTCTCTTATCTTTGGAGTTAACATCGATTTTCATAACCAATAAATGACAGATCTTCAAAAGAGATGTGGGTTCGATCCCTGGGTCAGGAAGATACCCTGAAGAAGAAAATGGCAACACAGTCCAGTTTTCTTGCCTGGAGAATCTCATGGACAGAGGAGCCTGGCGGACTACTGTCCATGGGGACACAAAGAGTTGGACACGACTGAAGCAATTTAGCATAGCATGCTAGTACATAAATTTGGGTCTCTTGCCTATAAATCCACAACTCTCCCATTATCTTATGTTTCCTTAAAAATTAACTCATTTTCTTAGCACTTACTGTGCTCCCATTTTATTTTATGCCAAGCACTGTACATACTAGGGGCTTCCCTGGTAGCTCAGCTGGTAAAGAATCTGGCTGTGATTCAGGAGACCCCAGTTTGACTCCTGGGTTGGGAAGATCCCCTGGATAAGGGATAGGCTACCAAATCCAGTATTCTTGGGCTTCCCTGGTGACTCAGATGGTAAAGAATTGCCTGCAATGCCGGAGACCTGGGTTCCATCCCTGGGGTGGGAAGAATCCCTGGAGGAGGATATGGCTATCCACTCCAGTATTCTTACCTGGAGAATGCCCCTGGACAGAGGAGCCTGGTGGGCTACGGTCAATGGGGTCGCAAAGTGTAAGACGTGACTAAGCACAGCACAGCATATATACTAGACTCCAGAATCCAACAGCAACTTTTACTAGTAAACAGGGTGCATGAAAGCTTTCAAGGATTAACCTTATTGGATCCTCTCAGAACATATTATGAGTTTTCAGCTCTATATGTTCATTATTCTATACATAGAAATGCTGCACAATGTAAGACATGGAATTAAGAGTCCTTAAATGTGACTTAACCCCTAACTTTGAACTTTGATAAACCATTTCACCACTGTGGGCCTCAGTTTCCTCCTCTGTAACATAACCTAAAATGGACTACATGGTCTTTGAGAGGATCATTCCAGCACTATGATTAATCATTTCATGGTATTTCTTTAGAAGGATGAGATTTAAACACTTCCATCTTACAGATGGAAGAGCTAAGACCTAGAAAGAATGACTATGCATTTATTTGTTATTTGTGTCATGGGTTGAGTGAGAGATATGTCAGTCTTCTTTCTACAGCCTAGAATTGCTCTGGGAGCAGATTCGTCTTTAACATGAGCTTCATTCAATGTCAGTAATTTTCTTTGTATTTAATAACAGAGACATGGACAGATGTACCCATGAGCATGTGACCACTGGCTTTCTTGTCACTGCTAAAGCTCTATTGATAATGGAGAAGAAAGTAAATTTTTGAGTCATGCTTAGACTCTGGGCAGAAAAGCTACAAAGTTTGGATGGCAAATTCACAAGTGTGACATATACATGTTCTCAGGTTTAGTAATGGTGCTATAATCTGCATAACTGAGCTCTGAAACTGAGCGTTCTTTATTTGGGGGAGAGTTTATTATTTTATAATTACCCTATTTACATTTTAATGTAAGAATTAAGAAGATGCTCATCCTTATTTTCTTTAATAACATTTCTAAATCAGCCTAAGACTGAATTGGCTTTCCTCTTCAGTGTAGAAAATATGTTTATTGAAAAATCTGGAAGGCAGATTTGCACAGTTAAACAGACTGCATTCTGCCATTCTCCATTACCCGTGTAAACTGTACCAGGGCAGACTTCATGCATAAAAATTCAATGTGACCTAGTTTAAGCGTCCAGTAACCCCCTTTGTTCAGCTTTTATCATCTCAGTAGAACTCCACTGTTGGAAAGCAAAATGCTACAGCTTTATTTTTTTTTTTTAATACTTTATTCTTTATTACAATACTGTATTTGTTTTGCCATACATTGCCATGAATCAGCCGCAGGTGTCCACGATCTCCCAATGCCGAAGCCCCCTCCCACCTCCCACCCCATATCATCTCATTATTGACACAATACAGCATTATGCAAATGAACAAGCATTAATCACAAGCATTTCCCAAGTGAACCTTTGCAAGTTGACACCATTAACTTTGCCAAGGGGCAGGCGTTGCAGTCCAGGAATAATATGTCTTTCCAACTGAGTCCTAGACGTTTGCTCAAATGCGTACATCACGCATATCCCTATTTCTTGTTGACCACCTTTTTCCTGTGTAACATGGTTTAGGCTGAGCACTGAATGAACTTGTCCGGGGCTTGAGTGCCCCCTTCTTCTCCAGTGAACAAGTACACTGCAATTCTAGGGTGGCTATAAATTGATAAGCTTAAATCTGAATCATTCCTATTAGCTGGGAAATATGTTTCTAGAGTTAAGCCTTGCCAGGGAAATAGGTCTTCCATATGTTCCATAGCCAGTTTTTAAAAAGACTCTCAAAATTATTGGACTTTCGGTTTTCATACGAAAAGCAAGAAACTAGAACTTTTAACAAAAGCTTTTAAAATATTTTTGAGGCCAACATTTCTTTTCTTGGCTAGGTTGAAAGCTGGCAGATCCCAAATAATTTCTAATTTTCATATTAATTTTAACATCTTAGAGAATAGTAGCAGAAGGATAAATAAAACTGACCCTTAAAGAGATTTTTACATAAAATCAGGGCAACTTAATACTCTTGAATGCTTAAAAATAGAGATGATCTTCTTTTATTGTTGTTATCTCAGAGCAGAGTTAATCATAAATACCCTAAACATGTGACTGAGCCCTTTATACTTCATGGGCAAATCGAAATGAGAGCATAGTGATCTTCTTAATCAAGTTTTATATACTCTAATTCAGGAACTGGTGCTGAAATTTTGGTACTCAGCATTGATATCACAATTGATTAAGCATGAGATGCAGGGTCCCTAACTGCTGCCCCCACTCATTTGGAGCTAACTCATTTGACTTTTTAATTTACAGCATTACTTTTTGAATAGAATTATAATCAAATCATCTATCATTCATTTTTATACAAATTTTACCTTGCGGCTCCCCCAAGTTTTTACTTTTTTTTAATTTTTTTTATTTTTTTAAATACTTTATTCTACATTACAATACTGTATTTGTTTTGCCATACATTGACATGAATCAGCCACAGGTGTCCACGATCTCCCCATGCCGAAGCCCCCTCCCACCTCCCACTCCACATCCTCTCCCTGAATCATCCTGTGCACCAGCCCCATGCATCCTGCTTCCTGTATTGAACATAGACTGGCGCTTCATTCTTACAAGATAGTATACATGTTTCAATGCCATTCTCCCAAATCATCCCACCCTCTCCCTCTCCCTCAGAGTCCAAAAATCCGTTCTATACCTCTGAGTCTCTTTTGTTGTCTCACATAGAGGGTCATCATTACTATCCTCTAAATCCCATATATATGTGTCAGTATACTGTATTGGTGTTTTTCTTTCTGGCTTACTTCACTCTGTATAATCGGTTCCAATTTCATCCATCTCATTAGAACTGAGTCAAATTTATTCTTTTTAAGGGCTGAGTAGTACTCCATTGTGTATATGTACCACAGCTTTCTTATCCATTCATTTGCTGATGGACATCTAGGTTGCTTCCATGTCCTGGCTATTATAAACAGCGCTGCAATGAACATTGGGGTACATGTGTCTCTTTCAATTCTGGTTTCCTCGGTGTGTATGCCCAGCAGTGGGATTGCTGGGTCATAAGGCAGTTCTATTTGCAATTTTTAAGGAATCTCAACACTGTTTTCCATAGTGGCTGTACTAGTTTGCATTCCCACCAGCAGTGTAAGAGGGTTCCCTTTTATCCACATCCTCTCCAGCATTTATTGCTTGTAGACTTTTGGATTGCAGCCATTCTGACTGGTGTGAAATGGTACCTCATTGTGGTCTTGATTTGCATTTCTCTGATAATAAGTGATGTTGAGCATCTTTTCATGTGTTTGTTAGCCATCCCTATGTCTTCTTTGGAGAAATGCCTATTTAGTTCTTTGGCCCATTTTTTTATTGGTTCGTTTATTTTTCTGGAGTTGAGCTGCATAAGTTGCTTGTATATCTTTGAGATTAGTTGTTTGTCAGTTGTTTCATTTGCTATTGTTTTCTCCCATTCAGAAGGCTGTCTTTTTACCTTGCTTATAGTTTCCTTTGTTGTGCAGAAGCTTTTAATTTTAATTAGATCCCATTTGTTTATTTTTGCTTTTATTTCCAGTATATTGGGAGGTGGATCATAGAGGATCCTGCTGTGATTTATGTCGGAGAGTGTTTTGCCTATGTTTTCCTCTAGGAGTTTTATAGTTTCTGGTCTTACATTTAGATCTTTAATCCATTTTGAGTTTATTTTTGTGTATGGTGTTAGAAAGGGATCTAGTTTCATTCTTTTACAAGTGGTTGACCAGTTTTTACCTTGTGGCTCCCCCAAGTTTTTACTTTTGTTGTGTTGTTTTTGTCTTTGTTTTGGATTTTGATTATCTAGTATCTCCTCTCTCTCATTTTAGCCCACTGTTCTTTTCCCTTGCTATGTTCTGTTTCCTCATGTCTTAAGTCATGAGGAGATAGATGACCTTATGCCATTTCATTGATTTATATTAGACGGATATGGTACAAATGGACAGAACATTAAGGATTTGCTCAGAAGTTAAAATGGCAAGGTGACCAACTGTTTGTGTGAACATTTCTGTAAGCGACCTAACTCTCTTATTCTTTACTATAAATATCTCTGAGATTTCAGAAAGTGCAATCGTCCAACAATCACCCTCAGTTCATGTGTAATTGATACATCTGCCGTGCTTCTTTGCTCTGCATTTTGCATCTTTGTCAATTTAGCAGTTTTCATTTGGACAAGGTTATTTAAATATGCTCTCCTGGGCCTTTCTGCCTGCATCTCTTTTTGTAATTTTAATCTTATGCCCACTTCCTGATTTCTTTAGCAGTTTATATAATACAGTACAAATTCTCTGTCTTGTACAAACAAACTTCCCCCATCCACCATCTGCCACTCAAGAGGCTTTAGTGTATATTTTGCTGGAGGCCCTGGCATTCCCTGTCATCCAGCAGGGATCTCAGCAGTCATAAGATTAGGGAGAAAGCAGCAATTTCGGGTCCCACATAAATGCCCTTTCCATGTGCTTTTGGCTGACCCTCCATCTCCTTTGGCCCCGAGGCCTTACTGCATCTCTCCACCAGCTGCCGGGAGGCAGCAAGTCCCTACAGCAGCTGTGGTTCCTTCCCTGGGGGTCAGAGCAGCAGGGAAATAGGAACCCCTTACACACCTTCTTGGAAGACCTTTCTTGAAGCAAAAGCGGAATAAGCACCCAACTGCAAGGGCACCTGCTTAAATTTTCTGAAGGATCAAGCTTTTTGTTTGAAAAATACTCTCCTAGGGAACTTGGATTTCTCTCTTGGCTGCCTAGCTCTGGTTTTAACTCTAGAAATCCTGTCCGCAGTCATTCATGTTTGTCTTTCCCCATCAAAACATGTTCTCTTCACATCATGTTCTTCCTTCCTGTGTTCTCTCTTCTATTGCTTTCTCCCTCTCCTCTAGCTCTTCTCTGGCACAAAGGTACAACAAATGCACTATTCTTTCCTTCTCTCCTGGACATAATGTCTTTATTAAGCTTTTTCAAGTTTAATAACTGGATTCATTGCTTTAAATTCTGAGGCACTTTTCACTTGGAAAGCCCCTAAATTTTTTTTTAATTTATTTTTTAATTGAAGGATAATTGCTTTACAGAATTGTGTTGGTTTCTGCCTAGAAGATAGTTTTGTTTAAAGTATGTTGAACATAGTAAGGCAGAGGAACCAGAGATCGAATTGCCAACATCTGCTGGATCATCGAAAAAGCAAGAGAGTTCCAGAAAAAAATCTACTTCTCCTTTATTGACTATGCCAAGGCCTTTGACTGTGTGAATCACAACAAACTGTGGAAAATTCTTCAGGAGATGGGAATACCAGACCACCTGAACTGCCTCCTGAGAAATCTGTATGCAGGTCAAGAAACAACAGTTAGAACTGGACAAGGAACAACAGACTGGTTCCAAATAGGAAAAGGAGTACATCAAGGCTGTATATTGTCACCCTGCTTATTTAACTTCTATGCAGAGTACATCATGAGAAATGCTGGTCTGGAAGAAGTACAAGCTGGAATCAAGATTGCCAGGAGAAATATCAATAACCTCAGATATGCAGATGACACCATTCTTATGGCAGAAAGTGAAGAGGAACTAAAAAACCTCTTGATGAAAGTGAAAGAGGAGAGTGAAAAAGTTGGCTTAAAGATCAACATTCAGAAAACAAAGATCATGGCATCTGGTCCCATCACTTCATGGGAAATAGGTGGGGAAACAGTGGAAACAGTGTCAGACTTTATTTTGGGGGCTCCAAAATCACTGAAGATGGTGATGGCAGCCATGAAATTAAAGATGCTTACTCCTTGGAAGAAAAGTTATGACCAACCTAGATAGCATATTTAAAAGCAGAGACATTACTTTGCCAACAAAAATCCATCTAGTCAAGGCTATGGTTTTTCCAGTGGTCATGTATGGATGTGTGCTGGACTGTGAAGAAAGCTGAGCACCGAAGAATTGATGCTTTTGAACTGTGGTGTTGGAGACGACTCTCGAGAGTCCCTTGGACTGCAAGGAGATCCAACCACTCCATTCTGAAGGAGATCAGCCCTGAGATTTCCTTGGAAGGAATGATGCTGAAGTTGAAACTCCAGTACTTTGGCCACCTCATGTGAAGAGTTGACTCATTGGAAAAGACTCTGATGCTGGGAGGGAATGGGGGCAGGAGGAGAAGGGGATGACCGAGGATGAGATGGTTGGATGGCATCACTGACTCGACGGATGTGAGTCTGAGTGAACTCTGGGAGTTGGTGATGGACAGGGAGGCCTGGTGTCCTACGATTCATGGGGTCGCAAAGAGTTGGACACAACTGAGCGACTGAACTGAACTGAACATAGTATTTAAATTCCAACCAGTCTAGTGTTTAAAACAATTTTTCCTATATTTCCTGAGCTTTCAGACCCTTTGATAACTGATATGTCAAGGAAAACCTCGAACAGTCATTTTCTAATATTTGGCCCTCTTTATCATCACTGGACTTCCCTGATAGCTCAGACAGTAAAGAATCCGCCTACAGTGCAGGAGACCTGGGTTCAATCCCTGGGTTGGAAAGATCCCCTGGAGAAGGGAATGACTACCCACTCCAGTATTCTTGCCTGGATAATTTCATGGACAGAGTAGCCTGGCAGGCTACAGTCCATGAGGTCACAGAGTCAGACACAACTGAGCAACTAACACACACATCACCACCATAAGATATGTCCAACAAATATCTACATATGTAATGTCCACAGATCAACTTAACTAGTCCCCCTCTCATACATACGTATACAATCACTGCCTGTTCCCCAGGCACACCTACTCCATTTCTCTTGAAGCCCTTGAGATGGACAACAACTTCTTTAGTCCATTGATTTATACTATATTTAGTCACATATAAACTGAGTATACACAGTTTTGTATAAGTATATATGTGTAACTTGTTGTGTTTTTTTAAGAATTGATGCTGATAAAATGTGAGCAGCAGAGTTTTAAGTATACTGGAACTTAGTCTGCTAAGTTTCACCTATGCTAATAGTGGCCTTCCTTTCAGAAATTAAATAAGCCATGGAAGTTGGTCCTCATAAAAGTGAGTTTATAATGAAGGGATTTGGAGAAAGTCACACTTAAAGTAAACTCTGCAGTTGGTCATTAAATAAAGAAATGATAATCTCATTGCTGAGTTGGAAAGTGAAAGCTCATTGTAAAGTTTACATCTGCTGCTAAACAGTACAGATTATTAGATAAATGAATAATTTTATAAGTTTCAAAAACCAAGTGATTCTGTCAAGAAAGAAGGTACTGACGATGCAAAGAATCAATAGCATCAAATGGAAGTCTAGAAAATGATAGCCTGCTTTTGTCAAACATTTTACATTTTTCCCATAAATAAGACTATTTATATTGATTCTAAGGTGTGGAGGGTAGTGAAGCAGATAGTAGGTAATTAAAAGCATAAATCTCAGGAGCTTGGGAAGGTAATTCTCACTTTGCAGGCAGAGCTGCCAAAATGATGAACATTTTTTGCTTCAACATGACAGAAATATAGTGTGGTTACAGGGAGAAGGAACATAGTGAACTAAAAGTTTGCTTCAATAGCTGCTGCTTAAGAAAGCTCTTTAAGAAATTTAGTCAGCCTTTTGGAGGCGTATAGTAGTTACTTATCTATTTTTTTAATTGCCTTAAATTAGCACTGTAACATTACCAAAATGTTATAACCTTTCTCAGAACTACCTTATTATAAATAGGCATTTGATCATTTAGAACTTATTTTAAATTCATCACTGAAAATAAAAGGAAGATCAGGATAAAGAGAATCTTTTATTTTTTTCTGGTTCTTTTTTATTATAAATTTATTTATTTTAATTGGAGGCTAATTACTTTATAATAGTGTATTGATTTTACCATACATCAGCATGAACCCACCACTGGTATACACGTATTCCCCATCCTGAACCCCCTCCCACCTCCCTCCCCATACCATCCCTCTGAGTCATCCCCGTGCACCAGCCCCAAGCATCCTGAATCATGCATCGAACCTGGATTGGCAATTTGTTTCACATATGATATTATACATGTTTCAATGCCATTCTCCCAAATCATCCTACCCTCGCCTTCTCCCATAGAGTCCAAAAGACTGTTCTATACATCTGTGTCTCTTTTGCTGTCTTGCATACAGGGTTATCATTACCATCTTTCTAAATTCCATATATATGTGTTAGTATACTGTATTGGTGTTTTTCTTTCTTGCTTACTTCACTCTGTATAATAGGCTCCAGTTTCATCCACCTCATTAGAACTGATTCAAATGTATTCTTTTTAATGGCTGAGTAGTACTCCATTAAGTGAACATTATGACTTATAAAGACTCATCAAAACATATATTTAACTAATGGGAAATTATACAGCAAATAATTCAATCATTTGGGGTGCTCTAAGAACACATAGGTGCTTTGTATGACATGTTACTTTAGAGATATGTGTTTAATAATAGTCCAAATTCTGATGACCTACTTAATGTGATGTGAAGAACAGGAAATATGAAAGTTTGGACTAGGAAAGCACCAAAACTCACTGTCCCATATAAGAATAAGTTTTCAACAGAAAAACATTAAGCTTCTGTTGCTTAATTCCTTCAAGCTTTGGTTGTTTTGTTGTTCAGTCTCTCAGTGGTGTCCAGCTCTTTGCAACCCTATGGACTGCAACATGCCAGGCTTCCCTGTCCTTCACCGTCTCCTGGAGATTTCTCAAACTCATGTCCACTGAGTCAGTGATGCCAGGCAACCATCTCACCCTCTGTCATCCCCTTATCCTGCCTTCAGTCTTTCCCAGAATCAGGGTCTTTTCCCATGAGTCGGCTCTTCACATCAGATGCACCAAAGTATTGGGGCTTCAGTTTCAGCATTATACTTTCCAGTGAAAAATCAGGGTTGATTTCTTTTAGGACTAACTGATTTAATCTCATGCTGTCCAAGGGACTCTCAAGAGTCTTCTCCAGCATCAAAGCTCAAAATCTTCAATTCTTCAGCACTCAGCCTTTTTCATGGTCCAGCTCTCACATCCATGACTACTGGAAAAACCACAGTTTTGACTGTATGGACCTTTGCCAGAAAAGTATGTCTCTATATTTTTAATACCGCCTAGGTTTGTCATAGTTTTTCTTCCAGGGAGCAAGCATCTTTTAATTTCATGGCCACAGTCACCATCTGCAGTGATTTTGGAGCCCAAGAAAGTAAAGTCTGTCACTGTTTCCATTGTTTCCCCGTCTATTTGCCATGAAGTGATGGGACCAGATGTCATGATCTTAGTTTTCTAAATATTGAATTTTAAGCCAGCTTTTTCACTCTCCTCTTTCACTTTCATCAAGAAGCTCTTTAGTTGTTCACTTTCTGCCATAAGGGTGGTATCATCTGCGTATCTGAGGTTATTGATATTTCTCCTGACAATCTTGATTCCAGCTTGTGCTTCTTCCAGCCTGGCATTTTGCATGATGTATTTTGTATATAAGTTAAATAAGCACAGTGACAATATACAGCCTTGACCTACTCCTTACCCAATTTGGAACCAATTCATTGTTCCACGTCTGGTTCTAACTGTTGCTTCTTAACTGGCATATGGGTTTCTCAGGAGGCGGGTAAAGTGGTCTGGTAATCTCATCTCTTTAAGAATTTTCCACAGTTTGTTGTGATCCACACAGTCAAAGGCTTTAACGTAGTCAATGAAGCAGAAATTTTTCTGGAATTCTTTCTTTTCTATGATCCAGTGGATGTTGGCAATTTGTTCTCTAGTTCCTCTGCCTTTTCTAAATCCAGTTTGAACATCTGCAAGTTCTCGGTTCACATACTACTGAAGCCTAGCTTAGAGAATTTTGAGCATTACTTTGCTAGCATGTGAACTGAGTACAATTGTGCAGTAGTTTGCACATTATTTAGCATTGCCCTTCTCTGGGATTGGAATGAAAACTGACCTTTTCCAGTCCTGTGGCCATTGCTGAGTTTTCCAAATTTTCTGGCATATTAAGTGCAGCACTTTCACAGCATCATCTTTTAGAATTTGAAATAGCTCAACTGGAATTCCATCACCTCCATACCTCCACTAACTTTGTTCGTAGTGATGCTTCCTAAGGCCCACTTGACTTCACATTCCAAGATATCTGTCTATAGGTGAGTGATCACACCATCATAGTTAATCTGGGTCATGCAGATCTTTTTGTATAGTTCTGTGTATTCTTGCCACCTCTTCTTAATAACCCTGCTTCTGTTAGGTCTATACCATTTTTATCCTTTATTGTGCCTGTCTTTGCATGAAATGTTCCCTTGGTATCTCTGATTTTATTGAAGAGAGCTCTTGTCTTTCCTGTTCTATTGTTTCCCATATTACTTTGCATTGATCATATAGGAAGGCTTTCTTAGCTCTTTGCTATTCTTTGGATATATGCATTCAGAAGGGTATATCTTTCCTTTTCTCCTTTGCCTTTCGCTTCTATTCTTAGCCCTCCTCAGATAACCATTTTGCCTTTTTGCATTTTTTTGGGGGAGGGGGATGGTTTTGATCACCACCTCCTGTACAATATTACAAACCTCTGTTATAGTTCTTCAGTCACTCTATCAGATCTAAGCCCTTGAATCTATTTATTACTTCTACAGTATAATTTTAAGGGAAATGATTCAGGTTATACCTGAATGGCCTAGTTGTTTTCCCTACTTTCTTCAATTTAAGTCTGAATTTTGCAATAAGTTCGTGATCTAAGCCACAGTCAGCTCCTGGTCTTGTTTTTGCTGACTGTGTGGAGTTTCTCCATCTTTGGCTGCAAAGAATATAATCAATCTGATCTCAGTCTTGATCATCTGGTGATGTCCATGTGTAGAGTCTTCTATTGTGTTGTTGGAAGAGGGTGTTTACTATGACGAGTATGTTCTCTAGGCAAAACTCTGTGAGCCTTTGCCCTGCTTCATTTTGTACTCAAGGCCAGACTTTCCTGGACTTCAGGTATCTCTTGATTTCCTACTTTTGCATTCCAGTCCCCTATGATGAAAATGACAGCTTTTTTTGGCATTAGTTCTAGAAGATCCTGTAAGTCTTCATTGAACTGTTCAACTTTACCCTCTTTGTTATTAGTGGTTAGGACATAGACTTGTGTTACTGTGATACTGAATGGCTTGCCTTGGAAACGAACAGAGATCATTCTGTCATTTTAGAAATTGCACCCAGTGCTGCATTTTGGACTCTTTTGTTGACTTTGAGGGCTATTCCAGTTTTTTCTAAAGGATTCATTAAATGTTGCTTTGCTGATCAAACATTAATAACACTTTTTAAAAAAATATTATGGGTCTTCTTTTCTCCCTGTGTAAAATTCCTGTGTTAATAACTATTTTGACAAAAGTAAAAGATTTCTGAAACAATTTCCAAAGCATTTTATTGCTGATTTTTGTCATCTTCCCATTTTGAGGTTGGGGAAGACTTTGAAGGCTTGTATATTTTTCTCTTTTTTGGTACAGATTTCTTTAGTTAAGATTGGGTATGGAATCCTTAACAATAAGATAATGTTTCACTCAATTTTTGTTGTTTAGATTCTTAAGCTAAAAAATATATGCAGCATACAATTGGAAACCAGATAGAATTTCTTGGCTGAATACCTGTAGGATTCCTGAATGATTAGTTCCTGGCTTAAAGTTTATATTCAGGTGTTATTTAGTATGTGTTTGATTTCCCATAGCTTATCATTTGTATGCTTGAGTGGGCAATTGGCTATAATTTGCACAGTCTTTACAACAAGGAAAAAGCATTACTTATGTAAGACAGAAGCAGAAAAGCTGGATGCAACAAGAAGTAATCTTGCCTATTCTATTACTTTCAAGCAAGTGGATAAATTAATACAGTTCAAAGCACTGTGTGAAAGGGATAACTTTTAACTACTTTTACTTCTCAAGCAACTTTTAAAATAAAGTGACAACATTTGCCCTGGAGGCTAGAAAATTTTAGATATGGTGAAAGTGAAAGTCACTTAGTCATCTCCGACTCTTTGCGACCCCATGGACTATACAGTACTTAGAATTCTCCAGGCCAGAATACTGGAGTGGGTAGCCTTTCCCTTCTTCAGGGGATCTTCCCAATCAGAGATCAAACCCAGGTCTTCCACATCGCAGACGGATTCTTTACCAGCTGAGCCACAAGGGAAACCCTTTAGATATGATAGGTCAGCATTGCAGGGTCGGGGGTGGGGTAGGCAGGAGTGCCTGACCAGCTATAAGGAGCTTTATGAGGCATGGCTAGTCCCTGGGGAGAAGATAGCATATGAAGAAGTACTGCTCTAGCCAATGTCTAAGATTTCAAGCCAGGAACTTCTGTTGAAACAATAGTGTTGCTGCTCAATTTAGTTCTTCAAGAAGAGTAAAGAAGCTGTCAAATTAGCCAGAGACAGAAGAAGAGGATCAAAATAGTTCATGCCTAGAAAGGAAAATTCAAGAAATATGACAGGTTCCTTACCCTCATAGACCTGATTAGCTAGGGAAACAAAACAAATATACTTAGAAACCTTGTTGAACTGTGTGGTGGTAACTGCTGTCAGGTGATATTAATATAAATTTAGGAAAGCCCTCAGCACATAGGCTAGAAGTATCATGAGCAGAAAGCCAGCATTTGACAGACGCCTCTTCTTCCACCAGGCTCTATATTAGACTCTTTCCACATATATTATTTCTGTATTTGTACCAAGTGAGGTTCAAGGAGGAAATGAAACTGTGAAAGGCTTGAGAGATGTTTAGTATTTGAAAAGGAGAGAATTGAAGAATTATTAAGTACTAGAGCTGAAACAAATGGGGCTTCTTGAGGATGTGGTCTATGGCTAGGCTGCAGGGGGTCCATGAACTACGTAATATTATGCACAGTTTTGTCTGTCTGTGTATCTGAAACTGTAATTACTTAGAAAGATGTTGAAGTGATTGAATCTTCCATTTCCTGAGAAAAATATTCCACAGCTTCCTTTGGCAACATGTTCTAGTAGTTAACCATTTTTAGTATTTCATCTTGCCTAAATCTTTATTTTAAAAAAAGAAAGAGAAAAGGAACCTTGGTCTTTTTTCCCCCTCACTTTAGTTCTGTCTTCTAGGGCACATGGGAAACAAATGTGGTATTCACTACTCAGAAAATAGATTTCATGAACAAGAACTCCCAAGAATTCTTCATTCTGTTTAGGTTCTGATTTGGGGGCACTGAGAATATGATTCAGCTTTTATTAATGTGTATTTCCTTCAGGTATAATGTATTTCAGCTCTTATCAGTGGCATACCTAATATTTCTGACACCAAGAACAGATCATTTTTAACATCTCCTCTATAAGACAAAGTCATTTTCAGAAATAATTGTGAAATTACATGAATAGTAAGAAAAACCAGGAAAGAAACTCAGAGACTTTTTATTAAAGCTTCAATATATTGCTATACCATTAATATAACAGTATAAAAGGGAAGAAAAGTAAAGGATTGATCCTTTTTAAGTATATTCATGTATTTTGAAATGAGAGAAACATAAGCCTATATATTATTCTATCACAGAAATGATCATAACATTACAGTAACAAGTAAATTTTCAGAAAATCAAAATTATATAAAAAGTACAATTTGTGTACCCACTGACTTATACCACTGATATTTTCTTCTTCATTCCTTAGTTTTAAAGCACAGAAGAACCTAAAAAGAAGCATAAATTTTTATTTCAAAGATATTAACAAAAGTCAGTAAAATCCATCATATATAAGCAAAAATTTTTAATTACTAAACAAAAATAATACATGTCATAGTTAGCACTGTCTCATCCTTAAAGTTCAAGCACAAATAAAAATTCTAATCAGTCATGGAAAATGAGAGAATTGAAGAATTTCAAGTTGTGTTTTCTTTGTCTTTAGTAATCACTGTGCTATCATTGTTTATTTCAAAATCAGTTATTGAAATGCTAAAATATGAGTGGTACAGAGCTTGCAAACTTGATTCTTAAGCATTAGGAATTTATTTTCAAAATGAGTAAGTATAGCAGAGCCATTGTGAATTGGGTGTTGATAATATAACTACAAGTTCTGTATATTAACTTCATGTAGTTAATTAAAAGACAAGGAAAAATATATGCTACTTTTAAGTTTATATACAGATTACTATAATTCAGCTGTAATCACAACAATTGTTTAAAACAGACCAACACTTTTTTTTTTTCAGAGTAGAGTATTTTATTGCTGTTTAGAATTACCACCTGTAATGATAATAAAAAGCTGACCTGTTTTCAGTTAGTTTTATTACTGTTTTCAAATTATCTACACACAGTTCAACTCCTTATTTCCTGTGCTGAAGTGGACATCTCCTCTCTCCCTCCAGTATACCATGTATGCGTGTGTAAGTTGCTTCAGTCATGTCTGACTTTTTGCACCTTAGGGACCATAGCCACTAGGCTCCTCTGTCCATTTGATTCTCCAGGCAAGAATATGGAGTGGGTTGTCATGCCCAACCCAGGGATCAAATCAGTGTCTTTTGTCTCCTGCATTGCCGGGCGGATTCTTTACCGCTAGCGCCACCTGGGAAGCACAGACTCTAGTTAAACTTAGCATGGAGATAAAGTTGTGCTGATTTATACTTGTAATCTCCAAATAGTTTCCTTTTTATCTTTAACAGTGCCCACTGCATATTCTCTGAAATGCAGCTTTCATTATCTCTGACCTGTGAACTTGAAGTGACCTGGTTTTTGCTCTGGAAAGAAATAACACTCTATATTATTTGAGAGACACCTATGGAATCCTTTTTTTGTGATGATTTATTTGTTCATGTCATGAATTTTTGGCTTTTTCTTATACCATTTGAGAGGAATGGAAAAGAATAGATTTATTAAAAGGGACTTAGGTTATTCATTAGTTTTGTAAATTAAATCATGTAAGCCAAAATAATAGCCTACATGCACTTTTAAACTAAAAATACCAACAATCTCTTTTAAAGATCTAATTTATATATTTACACAGATGGTCATAGAAAGGGGTATTCACTAACGTCTGTAAATGTTGGGGAAATGATGGATGTTTCTATTTGTAAAATGTCAAAAAGAATTACTGAATGTGCAGATATAGATTAAAAAATACAAAATTTGAATATCTGAAAGGCATTCTCTTCAAGCTAGTTTTCTGAAGATCTAGACATTGAATAATTGTTTTTGCATAAATTTCCATTTTTATAAATGCAGTAAATTTTTATTAATTTGGACAACACTAATTAGGGATTTGTGATAATTCAGGTATGGGCTAAATTGCACTTTTGTTTGATCCAAATTTGTTCTTCAAAGATAATGCAAATGAATATTACAAAGAAGGATGAAGCATAGAGATTTAGAATACCAACAGAACCAATTCTTTCATGATTATGTAAGCACTTTAAGGGCACTGATTAAAATGCAAACAATGATATAATTTAAAATAATTCTTATATACTTTAACACATCACCTAAGAATCTCTGGTAGCTAACAGCATTTCTTCCAAAATGTTCAACTTTTCAATTTTTATCATTCATTATGCCCTTTACCCAGATTATTCCACATTGTTGAGGTTTTTCTGAAATTATAATTTTCTAGTAATACCTAATCACATTCTCTTTTTTAAAAGCAAATGATATTTCTATGACTTGGTTAGTATTTTCCCAGGAACTCTTCTGAGTCAAGTGTTTGAACTTACATGGTATCTAGGTTTTATAGTTCAGACGAAACAAGCATTGTTTTGAAGGATGACTTATCCAGTTTAGTTACCTGCACTGATCAAATTGACTAAATGATCCATAAGTCACTGATTTTGTGTTCTGACCTGGGGCAATCTTGATAAACAAGTGAGTGAGCCACTGTATAGAAGAATTGTCTTTCCAATAATTACGGAATTAGTATGTTTGGAATCTGTTCATCCCACAATGAGGTGGATCAAGCAGCCAGATCCCAAAACTCATACCAACTGGTAACCCCTGCTTCAGTCCACGGTTTCTCACCATAGGCAGACGTCAGTCAGGAATTTGAAGTAAATTCAGTTCCGTTCAGCCGCTCAGTCGGGTCTAACTCTTTGCGACTCCATGGGCAGCAGCACACGAGGCCTCCCTGTCCAACACCAATTCCTAGAGCCTGCTAAACTCATGTCCATTGATTTGGTGATGCCATCCAACCATCTTGTCCTCTGCCGTCCCCTTCTCCTCCCACCTTCAATCTTTCCCAGCATCAGGGTCTTTACCAATGAGTCAGTTCCTCTCTTCCGGTAGCCAAAGTATTGTAGCTTCAGCTTCAGCATGAGCCCTTCCAATGAATATTCAGGACTGATTTCCTTTAGGGTGGACTGATTGGATCTCCTTTCTATCCAAGGGACTCTCAAGAGTCTTCTTCAACACCAGAGTTCAAAAGCATCAACTCTTCAGCGTTCAGCTTTCTTTATAGTCCAACTCTCACGTCCATACATGACCACTGGAAAAACAATAGCCTTGACAAGATGGACCTTTTATTGCAAAGTAATGTCTCTGCTTTTTAATATGCTGTCTAGGTTGGTCATAGCTTTTCTTCCAAGGAGCAAGCATCTTTTAATTTCATGGCTGCAGTCACCATCCACAGTGATTTTGGAGCCCCCAAAATAGTCTGTCACTGGTTCCATTGTTTCCTCATCTATTTGCCATGAAGTAGTGGGACCAGATGCCATGATCTTAATTTTCTGAATGTTGAGTTTTAATTGAAGTAAGTAGAGATACTTATTTGATTATGACCACTCCTGATACAATAATCTTTACTCTCTTAGTCACTTAACATCCTCAGAATTCAGGTTTCTAACCAGTATGCACATTTTTGTCCAACTCTTATCACTCACCCCATTGTTGGCCAGCCTTCAGCCACAATGGCTTTCTTTATTTTAATAAAGCTGCAAAGCTACTTCTTTGCCCTCCCTTTTGGTCTAACCTTAATGAAAGTTATTGTCTAGTGGTGGAAAACAATTATTATAAAATTTAATAATTTTTAAATTGTGAGCAGTACTATAGAGAAAAGCATCCGGAAAGTTAAGATATGACCTAATCTGGGGGATCATAGAAGGCTCCTTAAGAATATAGTATTTGGGGTGTGTTCTGAAAGGTAAATAGGGATTAACTAGTAAATGAGATAGGATTATAGGCATGTGCAAAAAGACAATACCATGCCACAGTCTCTTTCAGTTCCTCCGAGAAAAACAAAGAGCCTGCTACCAAATGAAACTAGAGGTAGGTAAGGAGTAGGACATATAGGTCTTGAATATGATGATTTTCGATTTTAAACCAAGAACAGTGAAAAGATGTCAAGAATTTTAAACAGAGGAATGATATGTCAAGACTTGCATTTTTAAAATATCACCTTGGCCACTGTGTGCAGAATAGATCGTAAGTGAGCAGGAAGGGGCCTTTGGGTGATCACTAAAGAGGCTGTTGCAGTAGTCCAGGTAAAAGATGATGGCAGTTTGGACCAAGGTGGTTGTCCTTGTTCAGTCACTCTATCATGTCTGACTCTTTGCAAACCCATGGACTGCAGCATGCCAGGCTTCCCTGTCTTTCACATCTCTCGGAATTTGCTCAGTCTCATGTCCATTGGGTTCGTGATGCCATCCAACCATCTCATCCTCTGTTGCCCCCCTTCTCCTCCTGCCTTCAGTCTTTCCCACCTTCAGGGTCTTTTCCTATGAGTTTGCTGTTTGCATCAGGTAACCAAAGTATTGGAACTTCAGCTTCAGCATCAGTCCTTCCAATGAATATTCAGGACTGATTTCCTTTAGAATGGACTGGTTTGATCTCCTTGCAGTCCAAGGGATGCTCAAGATCTCCATCACCACAGTTCAAAAGCATCAATTCTTCCGTGTGCATCCTTTGTTATGGTCCAACTCTCACATCCATACATGACTACTGGAAATACCATAGCTTTGATTATACAGACTTTGTAGGCAAAGTAATACCTCTGCTTTTTAATACACTTTATAGGTTTGTCATCACAAGTTGTGGTGTGATTGTATTTGAGATATTAAGAATTGTCTTAATTAGGGAAATATCAGGGAGGTAAAATCTATAGGACTTAGTAATTAAATGTGGAGTAGAGACAGAGTGTGACAATGAGAATGATCCCTAGGTTTGGCTCTTATAAAACATGTAGAGTGATGCCATTAGCAGAAAAGGAATGCTAGAAGGAGTAGGTGATTTTGGCAATAAGGCAGAAACAAATGATACAAGGAATTTGATTTTGAACTTATGTCTAAGGTGCTTTGAGATATCCAAGTGGATATGATGAATCTAGAGCTCAGGAGAGCAATCTGGACCAGAAAGGCAGAAATCAGGAAATTATTGCTGTAGATCTAGGTGCCTGGGAAAGTTGTGTGGGTAAAACTGAATGGAATTAGACAGGTAAGTTTGGAGTAAGAAGACAAGAATGCTTAAAACTGAGCCTTGGAGTATAATAACAATTGAATGACTGGACAGGGGAAGATGAGCCTGCAAATCATTCTGAAATGTAAATGAGGGAACACCAGCCAAAGAAAGAGCTAAGGCAAAAGTACCTTCTAGAAGTGAGAGATCAGGAGGGTCATGGATCAGTGGTTGATTAAGCCAGATGAGGGATAAACAATATTCTTGGTTTAGGACTCAGGGCACTGGTATCTTCGTGATGTCTGTTTCAGTGGATTGAGGTGGACTAGATTAGAAAAGAGAAATTGGAGATGCACATACAATTAATTGAACAGATTTGTCTGTGAAAGGAAGCTGAAAGTTTGAAAAGCTCATGTTGAAAGTAGGTTGAGGGATGGTCTCTTATGGGTTAGAGAGATCAGGCCTTGTTTAAAAATATGGATGGCAATGATAAGGTTTCAGAAGGGGGAGTCCAGTATAAATGTTAAAAAGAAAAGAGGTGATAGACATAGAGAAAGGCAAAAAGAAACAATATCTAGACAGAGACTTGCCTTGATAGGAGGAATAGCTCCTTTTCTATTAAAGCTCAGACTGTTGGTTTACAGAACCTCCTGAGATTTGAAATCTGTGTGTTTAGGAACCCCATTTCTCTTTGACTTGCTGTGATAAGAACCTTCTAGTTACTCTACTGTCTTTTATTTTTTTTCTTTTCCTAGGTCTTAGCTGGATCAGATTGTGCTAGAACAAAAGCCCTAAATGGCTTCTCATTAGCTACCTAATTAAGTATGGTATTTGTTAGCTACCTTCCTACTATCTGGTATTTAAGATCCAAATAATAAGACACTTGTATTTCTAATAATTTTCCATTCCTGTTCGACACACATTGCACTCAAACTGAATTATTCACATTTCCCTGAACATTGATTTTTCCATATTTTTTTTTCCTTATAGCTTTATTATTAGTATATATCTCTTGTCTTGGGAATTCTTTCCATCATTGAATACCCATCTCAAAACTCTTTATTTTCTCAAATTTTCATACCATTTTATTAAGCCCCAGGAAAAGGTATGTGCACATTTTGTTGCCTGATTCCCAGAAATAGATTTAGGAAAACAGATAATCATAATATATCCATAATGACAAATTAGGGTATGGAAAATAATTAGGAAATTTTTAAATGTCTGGTTTGATTCAATTAAAGCATTTTAAAATCATTACTAGTTATAAAAAGAAGAAAAATAATCTTTTGAAGCATCTAATGCCTATTTTTGCATCATGAGTGACAGGACAACTTTGAAAAGCAACCTATATATCTATAAATAAGGTACAGTTGAGATATCAATTCAGTTCAGTCACTCAGCAGTGTCTGACTCTTTGATACCCATGGACTGCAGCACACCAGACTTCCCTGTCCATCACCAACTCATGAAGCTTTCTTAAACTCATGTCCATCGAGTCAGTGATGCCATCCAGCCATCTCATCCTCTGTTGTCCCCTTTCCCTCCTGACCTCAATCTTTCCCAGCATCAGGGTCTTTTCCAGTGAGTCAGTTCTTTGCATCACATGGCAAAAGTATTGAAGTTTCAGCTTCAGCATCAGTCCTTCCAATGAATATTTGGACTGATTTCCTTTAGGATGGACTGGTTGGATCTCCCTTGCAGTCCAAGGGACTCTCAAGAGTCTTGTCTAACACCACAGTTCAAAAGCATCAATTCTTCAGTGCTTAGCTTTCTTTATAGTCCAACTGTCACATCCATACATGACTGCTGGAAAAACCATAGCTTTGACTAGACAGACCTTTAATATGCTGTCTAAGTTGATCATAATTTTTCTTCCAATGAGCAAGCATCTTTTAATTTCATGGCTACAGTCACCATCTGCAGTGATTTTGGAGCCCCAAAACATAAAGTTTGTCACTGTTTTCATTGTGTCCCCATCATTTGCCATAAAGTGACAGGACCAGATGCCATGATTTTAGTTTTCTGAATGTTGAGTTTTAAGCCAGCTTTTTCACTTTCTTCTTTCACTTTCATCAAGAGGTGCTTTACTTCCTCTTCACTTTCTGTCATAAGGGTGGTGTCATCTGCATATCTGAGGTTATTGATATTTCTCCTGTCAGTCTTGATTCCAGCTTGGGCTTCATCCAGCCCAGCATTTCACATGATATACTCTGCATAGAAGTTAAATGAGCAGGGTGACAATATACAGGCTTGACATACTCCTTTCCCGATTTGGAACCACTCTGTTGTTCAATGTCCAGTTCTAACAGTTGCTTCTTGACCCACATACAGATTTCTCAGGAGGCAGGTAAGGTGGTCTGGTATTCCTATCACTTCCCACAGTTTGTTGTGATCTACACAGTCAAAAGCCTTGGTGTAGTCAATAAAGCAGAAGTAGATGTTTTTTGGAACTCTCTTGGTTTTTTGATGATCCAACTGATGTTGGCAATTTGATCTCTGTTTCCTCCGCCTTTTCTAAATCCAGCTTGAACATCTGGAAGTTCATGATTCACGTACTGTTGAAGCCTGGCTTGGAGAATTTTGAGCATTACTTCTCTAGCGTGTGAGATGAATGCAATTGTGCGGTAGTTTGAACATTCTTTGGCATTGCCTTTCTTCAGGAATCAGTGAACTAAAATGAACTAGCATGGGCGGATTTAACTCAGATGACCATTATATCTACTACTGTGCACAGGAATCCCTTAGAAGAAATGGAGTAGCCCTCATAGTCAACAAAAGAGTCCAAAATGCAATACTTGCATGTGGTCGCAAAAACAACAGAATGATCTCTGTTCGTTTACAAGGCAAGCCATTCAGTATCACAGTTCAGTTCAGTTCAGTCACGTCCAGCATTTTGTGACCCCACGAATCGCAACATGCCAGGCTTCCCTGTCCATCACCAACTCCCAGAATTTACTCAAGCTCATGTCCATCGAGTTGGTGATGCCATCCAGCCATCTCATACTCTGTCGTCCCCTAATCCAAGTCTATTCCCCAACCACTAATGCCCAAGAAGCTGAAGCTGAATGGTTCTTGAAGACCTACAGACCTTGTAGACCTAACACCCCAAAAAAGATGTCCTTTTCATTATAGGGGACCAGAATGCAAAAGTAGGAAATCAAGAGATACCTGGAGTAACAGGCAAATTTGGCCTTGGAGTACAAAATGAAGCTTGGCAAACACCCTGTTGCAACAACACAGGAGAAGACTCTACACATGGTCATCCCTAGATGGTCAATACTGAAATCAGATTGATTATATTCTTTGCAGCCAAAGATGGAGAAGCTGTATACAATCAGCAAAAACAAGACCTGGAGATGACTGTGGCTCAGATCATGAACTCCTTATTGCCAAATTCAGACTTAAACTGAAGAAAGTGGGGAAACCACTAGACCATTCTTGTCTGACCTAAGTCAAATCCCCTTCAATTATACAGTGGAAGTGACAAGTAGATTCAAGGGATTAGATCTGATAGACAGAGTGACAGAGGTTCTTGATTTTGCACAGGAGGAAGTGATCAAGACCATCCCCAAGATAATGAAATTCAAAAGGCAAAATGGTTGTCTGAGAAGGCCTTACAAATAGCTGTGGAAAGAAGAGAAGTGAGAGGCAAAGGAAGAAAGTAAAGACATACCCATCTGAATGCAGAGTTCCAAAGAATAGCCAGGAGAGATAAGAAAGACTTCCTCGGTGATCAATGCAAAGAAATAGAAGAAAACAATAGGATGGGATAGACCAGAGATCTCTTCAAGAAAAGTAATGATGCCCAGGGAACATTTCATGCAAAGATGGGCACAATGAAGGACAGAAGTGGTATGGACCTAACAGAAGCAGGGTTATTAAGAAGAGATAGCAAGAATACACAGAAGAACTATACAAAAAGATCTTCATGACCAGATAACCACGATGGTGGGATCACTCACTTAGAGAGAGACATCCTGGAATGTGAAGCCGAGTAGGCCTTAGGAAGCATCACTATGAACAAAGCTAGGGGAGGTGATGGAATTCCAGCTGAGCTATTTCAAGTCCTAAAAGATGATGCTGTGAAAGTGCCACACTCAGTATGCCAGCAAATTTAGAAAACTCAACAGTGGCCATAGGACTGGAAAAGGTCAGTTTTCATCCCAGTCCCAAAGAAAGGGAAGGTCAAATATCAGCTGAGATATATTATGGTTCATTCATGTAATGGAGTAAATACACACACTTATTTTAAAAATTAGAAAACTTTCTAATTAATGACTTTTAAAAAATCTCTAAGATCTATTGCTAATTAGAAAAAACAAAATGCAAAACAACATATGTGGTGTGTAGGCATTTGTCTAAAAATGGAAGAAAGGAGAAATACATACATATAGATTTTCTTGATAGGCATGTCAGTTATCTCTGGCAGGATACACAAAGTGACAACAATTAATTGCTAAGTTGGAAAGGTGGACTTTTCACTGTGTAGGTTCTTTTGTTTTATACTTTTCAACTGTGTGATTATATTACTTGGATTAAAACATAGATACAATTTAAATTTTAAAAAACTAAAATAAGAGCTAATTGGACAAAAGTGAAATTCAGTAGAAATCATGGCTGATTCAAGTTCAAAGACTGCAGATATTCCAAAATATTATAACTATTAGTTGAAAAGAATAGAAAATCATCCTTTTAAAGCCTTTCTGATACAATATATATTAAAAGCAGAGACATTACTTTGTCAACAAAGGTACGTCTAGTGAAGGCTATGATTTTTCCAGTGGTCATGTATGAATGTGAGAGTTGGACTATAAAGAGAGCTGAAAGCAGAATTGATGCTTTTGAACTGTGGTGTTGGAGAAGACTCTTGAGAGTCCCTTGGACTGCAAGGAGATCCAACCAGTCCATCCTAAGGGAAATTGGTCCTTGGTGTTCATTGGAAAGACTGATGTTCAAGCTGAAACTCCAGTATTTTGGAGTCTGATGCGAAGAGCTGACTCATTTGAAAAGACCCTGATGCAGGGAAAGATTGAGGGCAGGAGGAGAAGGGGACAACAGAGGATGAGATGGTTGGATGGCATCACCAACTCAATGGACATGGGTTTGGGTGAACTTCAGGAGTTGGTTATGGACAGGGAGGCCTGGCGTGCTGCAGTTCATGGGGTCGCAAAGAGCTGGACATGACTGAGCAACTGAACTGAACTGATACCATGTAATAGTTGCTTCAGAAGATTCAAAGATGAGTAAGACACAGTTCACACTGATCTTATCATATATGAATGACTTTTGTTGTGATTCTTATTGTTGAGCAGAACTTTTAAAACAATATTGCATGGCATCAGAAATTCAAAGACCACTTAGCATTCATTGATTATATTGAAATATTTTGGTATTTATCAATGAATCAAAAGTATGGGTATTTTTATTTTAGTTTTTCCTCTGGCAAACCAGTTTCTTATATGTGAGGAAGGTTGACCAGCTTAATCTGGAGTGGAAACCTCTAGCTCAATCTGATACTTTAATGTAAAAATAGCATTAACATGACTCAGGTTAGCTAAGTGACTACTAAAGATGTACAGTTTTATTATTTTCTCTTACTTGTATTTATATGTTTTGAAAAGAGTATGGTTTAATTTTCATGTTTACATATTTTACTTAATTTTAAATTATAAAATGTCTACTGGGCTTTAAAAATTAGTTTAGTGCTATGGGGTAGGAGTTTTACAAAAACCTATTTTGTAAAAGAGGTTTTCCAATGACTAATGCTTGCTAAATAAATATTAAACATGTTATAAAACATTACTAAAGCCATTCTTCAGCCAATTTTCTGAGCATAGCACTTTCAAACTTATTTTTCCACTTTTGCCTACATTAAGGATATTATATACCAAATATAAGGAGATACATTGCAAATCCTAATTTTATACTTATTTTGTATCATTTATGTAAATTTCTTTAATATGGAAATAGAAGTAAATGTGATACTTTCTAGACTGATTAAAAATTAATGTGTGGAAGCCTGGGAGCCTAATTTAAAGGACCATCAGAAGACTTAAATTAGTTAGCTGTAGAATCACAGCTTTAATGCAGAGTCTTGAATTATATTGCATTACTTACCACTGAGTAACAAAAATCACTCTTAGAAAGCACACAATGGCAATCCATTTCCCCATTGAAAGATAGCAGCACGCTCAAACCCTTTAGGAACTTGGGATGTAACTCCGAAATCACTGTAAACTCTTCTTTATATTTCAAGGTAGTAGAAAATTATTAACTAAATTGTGCCAGTTTAATATAGAATTTGAAATTAGTTTTAGAGAAGTGGATAATTTTGAGAGCTTTGGGGTAAATCATAAAATAAGACACTCAAGAATGCTAAGTAATTATTAGTAAATCCTTAATGCTTTATATTATAAAGATAAAAGATGATATCCATGTATTTCATAAAAATTCTAAGATTTAGAAGTTCTAACAGATGAGGTCCCCTATGCAAAAGTCTTTGAGACAATTAGGTATTTTCATAAATTATAAATGTTCCCATTATTACATATTCAAGATTATGTTCATATACAGAGAGCTAATTTTCTCATTTGAGTATAATAACTCAGAGAATATGCTTCATCAGTATTCTGTGTGCAGTTCATGATTTATTCCCCTTACGATTTGGAAGAGAGGTTAAAGGCATATTTTCCCTGTGTTCATTTACTTTCATCTTGCCTCAGTTAAACCCTAGTGCGCATACTAGGAGTTGGCACACACCTTATCATTAAATTGACTCAAATATTGACCCCCTAGCCCAAAATACAAAGTAAATAAACCTTTCAAAAATTGTTATGTAAATGAATCAGAGAGGTAAGCAGTCTTATTTTCTTAGGGTAAGCATCTCATATACTTCTTGCTTAATTCTTAACTAAATTGTGATGATGTTAAAAAAATTGTGACAGTAAATAAAACTCATTTTATTATCCATTATCTATATTGAAAAAAAAATTACCTAAACCTACTTCCAGGGCTTTCTGTGTCTCAGACAGTAAAGAATCCACCTGAAATGCAGGAGACCTGGGTTCAATCCCTGGGTTGGGAAGATCCCAGGAGAAGGAAACGGCAGCCCACTCCAGTATTATTGCCTGGAGAATCCCATGGACAGAGAAGCCTGGCAGACTACAGTGCATTGGGGTTGCAAAAGTCAGACACGACTGAGAAACTAACACTTTCATTTTCACTTAAAACCTATTTCCATTAGGTTGATGGAGGGGAAAATAATCTTTTTCAAAATACAGTCTCTACACATGTACCCCAGTGTTCATCACAGCACTGTTTACAATAGCCAGGACATGGAAGCAACCTAGCTGTCCATCTGAAGACAAATGGATAAGAAAGCTGTGGTACATAGACACAAGGGAGTATTACTCAGCTATTAAAAAGAATGCATTTGAATCAGTTCTAATGAGATGGATTAAACTGGAGCCTATTATACAGAGTGAAGTAAGTCAGAAAGAAATACACCAATACAGTATATTAACACATATAAATGGAATTTAGAAAGACGGTAATGATGACCCTATATGCGAGACAATGAAAGAGACACAGATGTAAAGAACAGCCTTTTGAGCTCTGTGGGAGAAGGCGAGGGTGGGATGATTTGAGAGAATAGCACTGAAACATGTATATTATCATATCTGAAACAGATCACCAGTGTAGGTTTGATGCATGAGACAGGGTGCTCAGGGCTTGGTACACTGGGATGACCCAGAGGGATGGGATGAGGAGGGAGGTGGGAGGAGGGGTTCAGGATGGGGAACACATGTACATCCATGCCTGATTCGTATGAATGTGTGGCAAAAACCACCACAATGTTATAAAGTAATTAGCCTCCAATTAAAATAAATAAATTTTTAAAATAGTCTCTATAATCTACAGTATTCATGATAGACTTAAGAAATTAATTTTCTGGGATGAACTTCACCTTGACCCATATATATGATTAATTTCTTTTCAAATGGAGATTATTTTTAATTTTGACCTAATTTGAAAGAAAGGAAATAACAGGAGAGACCAGAATTCAGCAAATGAAAGGATTTGGAGCTCAGATCACAATCAGTCTCCAATAACTGTCTCTTTTATGTCCCATTCTACTCAACTGTAAACTGGAAATATAGAGTATAGTTGGATAATCAGGGGCAGAACTTTGAATCACTGAGAATCATCTAAACTTAATAATCTACCTTCACATAGTTGAAGTATAAAACTTACTGGAAAGATGAGGCCAATTTTTGTTCACTTGGAATTGTACATAAACAAGTTTATTTAAAAGATTAAAGCCCCTTCTTTAAAAAGCCACTTTTCACTATAGTCTAGGTAATTTTAAACTCAAATTGCAATATTTTTTAATTCACCATGTAAATTCTGTTGTGGCTGTTAGGTCCATTTATAGCTTCTCCATATTTCAATGTGTAAAGTAATTCTACCAGTGAATTATGCACCAGAAACCTGACCATCAATACTCTTAGCTGACTAAGAGAGTGCATTTGAAAAACTACCTTGATGCCCACCAAAAATCTTAGCATTTCAAGAAATGGCTTAATTTGCCTATATGGAAAAGTTTGGAAAACATAAACACATTCATGTGTAATACTCATGTATTCACATAGTAGCATTTTAAAGCAGCTATAATACAACAACTCTACTTCTGTTTCATGAAAATTTGATAGAATCTGAATTAGGCCCAAAGGGAATCAGCAATCTAGAGCGTACATTATTTTCTTCCTGGAGTAACCACTTTTCTCTTTAATAATATAGAAATATTTGGAGTTGATGGCCTTTGTACATATATACTACAAAGCCAGTAAATAAATATGAAACACCATAGATTAGCAAAGTCACTGCATCTTTTAAACTGAAAATCTCCTAATGGTTATAATTTTGTTTGGACTTTGTTTACAACAGATCCCAGTAGATGAGGACTAAACAAAGTTAATATCAAAGCCAGTAGTATGTCATTACTGATATTGCAGGCCTTAAAATTGCAAATATCAGCAGAAAGACTTATCTTTGGATTAAGTAAGCCTTTTTCTTGGGTGTATTTTATGTTTCTTATGTTGCAGCATTGTCTCTGAGAGTATGTGATCTTATCAATGCAACAAATGTGCCAAAAAAAAAGTATTTTAAGAGTTGAATGTAGCCTATATGTTAAAGCAAAGATTCAAGTAATTATTTAGCTGCTGCTGCTAAGTCACTTCAGTCATGTCCGACTCTGTGCAACCCCCACAGATGGAAGCCCACCAGGCTCCCCCGTCCCTGGGATTCTCCAGGCAAGAACACTGGAGTGGGTTGCCATTTCCTGCTCCAATGCATGAAAGTGAAAAGGGAAAGTGAAGTCGCTCAGTCAAATCCGACTCTTAGCAACTCCATGGACTGCAGCCTTCCAGGCTCCTCCATCCATGGGATTTTCCAGGCAAGAGTAGTGGAGTGGGGTGCCATTGCCTTCTCCGAATTATTTAGCTACTAAGTAAACTTTAGTATATCTAACTATGGTATTTTAAGTGTCATGCTTTTATCTCAAATTATTAAATCTTCTATATAAATAATTTAGTTGTGCTATAAGATTATAATTTGCAGCAGAGGATGAAATCTGTGATGTAAAAGCAAAAACGTTCTTATAGCCATCTATATAAAAGATGCCTACAAGTAGCACATTGTTTTTACTTATGGAACGCTATGCTATATTTTCTGTTTTACACTGGTAATGTTGGATGCGGCAGCCTTTTCCCATTGTTTCTTTTATATGTCTGTGTTCTAGTGATACTGAAAAGCAGCTATGCCCAGGAAACGCTGCACAATTCACAGGACTTCACTCCCCCAGCACATGCTGGTCCCTCTACCTGAAATGCCTCTGCCTCCACACTGCCTCTTCAGAACTCCACCCTAGAAGTAGGGCACAGCTCTGATATTCCCTTTCCATGAAGCTTCCATGGTCCTTCTCCAATCCAAAGAGATTTACCTCTCCTCTGACTGCCATACTTCTTTGTTCCAGTTTATCTTCCATTTTATAGTTTCACTCTCTGTTGGGTTATAGTTATTTATACGTTCGTCTTTTCTTCCAACTACCATTCTTGTGAGCAAGGGGATTTTGTTTTTAATCTTTCACTGTGTCTAGCATATGGCAGATGCTAAGTAATTCCCTGTGGAATAATCAGGGTTTTTTTCCTCTTGTTAGTTTAGGCTGTTTTATGGTAGTTTGTTTGACATCTGTTTTATTTGGCATTTTGATATATAGAGTATATACATTTTTTCTTCTGAAAAGTAACTGGCCTCTGCTACTTCCCATCTAACACTGCTTAACACATTGAAGTCTAAGGTCTCAGAAAAATCAGATGCCAACAGTTTTAATGATATGCTTTCTGTAATTAAGGGAACAGTTCCAATGACATTTTAAGATGCAAAACAATTGGGTCTCTTAGTAAATAAATAGTTGAGGACACTTCCTCCAGTGACTTTGCTCTACTCCAGCCACTTGCCAGTTTGTGTTTGGGCTGTTCTTTCTGCGCAAAGAAAACATAGTTCATTGTCTTCTTTCAAGATCCTATCTACCTCTCTGAAGTCCAAAATAGAAATAAGATAAAAAACAGATATGGGAGCTCAGTGAATTATCAAATTTTTCATTATTGCATTTTTATTTGTGAAATAATGCATTATCGCATTATTTATCTTTTTCTTTGGACCAGTAGGATCCTAAGAGAAGTGGAGGATTTCAGGAAGTGAGGGCCTTAGTAATAGAGATGAATGGTAGGAAAAAAGAATCCCAGGATGTCATATCCTGTCCAAGCTATTCCTCTACCATTGGTGGTCAGGTAGTTACTGGAGTGACCTCTGTAAGGGCCTAGATATCAATGAATTCCTGTGTGAAAGTCAGTATGATGCTTTGGGTAACTCTGATTTTGACACTTCTTGGCAAGGGGTTTATTTGATTACTGCCAGTTTAGGGTGTATAGAAGTACTTTTGGAAGGGAATCAGAAAGCAAACCATTAGTGCTAGACAAATAGGTGTCTGCTGATTAGTCGCTGAGGTATAAAATAAGTCCATTTGGTTAGCGAAGTTTCTCAGAAATGATACAAGAACCATCGCTGATCAGGCTTCATCGTCTTGCCTCATTCATAGGTTCTCAGGCTCTTGTCCTTGTGGCTTTCATTCCTCAGTTAAGGAGATTCCCAGATAATGAAGTCAGGTTAATCATGTTGCTGTTTAACAATGTCTCAGTTTCACTTGAAGATCTGCCCAGGATTTAGAAGCTGTTGACACCTCAGATACAGTACTGAGGATAGCAAAGTGCTGCTACTGAGAATACCACAGGGACCTGGGAAGATGCCAAGCATGAATGAGTGGTGTCTGCCACTGTCTTAACTCAGGATCTTTCACAAACAGCAGCGAGCAGAGGCTAAGGAGGCTTGTTTCCCTTTTCTCAAGGCCCCAGAACTCAAAAGGAAAGTGAATCACGGCTCAAGGGAGCTCTTTCCATCTTGGCATCCAGTGAGGTGTCACTTAGCTGGCTCTTTATCCCAAGGGCTAATTGATGCTGTTAGCGTTCTGCAAGGATGCCAGGAAATAATAATGAGGAAGTGACATTCCACTTATCTTGTGCTAGGAGGCTTTTTTAAGAGAACTTGATGTTTCTTTAGCCAAAGGACACTAAAGTAACATCTCATTATTTACTATACTTGGTAAGATGAATTACTAGGCGGTCTCCTGATGTCTTGTAGAAATTGTTGTATACCAAAGAAGTGGGCCTTTCTTAGCTACTCAACAGAAGGTTCAGGCCTAACATACTATGTTGGTGTTGGTTTGGCCAAAAAGTTCGTTTGAGTTTTTCCATAACATCATACATAAAAGTCCAAATGAATTTTTTCAATCCAATAAATTTATTTCCATGAATTAAGAAGATATCCCCTACTCACAGAAACTTCTACTAAAGTATAATCCTTCACTTAGACATTAAAAGCAGTGTGCTTTGTATATAATTTTTACTTCTAATAAAATTATATTATTAATTTAGTCTATGTATATGTTTAAAGTTAGGATACATAGTTAAATGGGCTGCTTTGGTGGCTCACCATTAAAGAATCTACCTGCCAACCAGGAGATGTGGGTTCAATCCCTGGGTCAGGAAGATCCCCTGGAGAAGAAAATGGCAACCCATTCCAGTATTCTTGCCTGGCAAATCCCATGGCAGAGGCGCCTGGTGTGCAAAAGAGTTCTGTAAGACTTAGTGACTAAAGCAACAACAATAACATACAGTTAAATAGGGTTACACGTGGAAGCATTTCAGATCCACAAAGTGGCTTCTACACCTACCTGTGTGACTTTTGATAAAGTAACTTCTCATGCCCACTGTTCTATTTGTAAAGTGTTGACCAATAATCGTACCTACCTTACAGGGTATTATGATAATTATATGAGTGAACACATATAATACATTTAAAACTGTTCTTGGCAGAAGCTCAGTAATATTGGTCATTATTGTTATTTCTTCATGTTATCAATTTTTAAACTTTTATTTGCGTATTGTCTTAATATATGCCTACCCAACAGTATTTGCTGGATTTAACCATTCTCAGATGTTAATAAAACTTAATATTACACTTTTTCCTCCCTTAAGATTGGATTTTTTTCAGCTTAACAGAAAACAGCATGAGAAGTCCTTGAGCAAACCAACTAAGGATAATGATAAGTCAATGACAGTCTAAAATGATATTTATGAAAAAATATTCAGAAAGTTAGGGACTAAGTATAGTCAATTCAAATCTGTTGACCTTGGGAGATCCAGGTTATGTGCTAGGAAAATCACATATTTAATTGAAATGTAGAAGTAAAACCTGACTCCTTCTGTCCATTGCCACATCTGCCTACACACACGCACGCTTGCACACACACACACTACCTGTATTCTGCTTGCTGAGAAAAATGGGTGAAAACATGAAAATTACTGTCTTCAAACACACACAAGTGTATATAAGGAAAACTGAAGTTTAAAAGTTATTATTTTAGGAATCTTTGAATAGAAACTTTCACTTTCACTTCTTATTTTATATAACAGGCTTATCAGCATCTTTACCTTTCTAACCAAGCTAATATACCATATAATATATGTTTTAGTTTGTTTTTTTTTTTACAAACAATATATGTTTTAGTTTGTTTATATTTTGGGGGTCTGTTTTAAATGAAATTGGAGCTGCTGCTGCTGCTGCTAAGTCACTTCAGTCGTGTCCAACTCTGTGTGACCCCATAGACGGCAGCCCACCAGGCTCCCCGTCTCTGGGATTCTCCAGGCAAGAACACTGGAGTGGGTTGCCATTTCCTTCTCCAATGCATGAAAGTGAAAAGGGAAAGTGAAGTCACTCAGTCGTGTCCAACTCCTAGTGACCCCATGAACTGCAGCCCAGCAGGCTCCTCCGTCCATGGGATTTTCCAGGCAAGAGTACTGGAGTGGGGTGCCATTGCCTTCTCTGAAACTGGAGCAAATAAATTCTTCAGTTAATATGTGCATTATACTAGATGCCAAAAAGTGAAATCCTTATTCTTTAGGTAGAGGAAAATTTTCCAGAAATCAGCAAATTGACTAAATGTTTTCTTGTTTTTCCGTAACTTGTTTTTGTCTTTTGAAAATTTTTAATATTCACTTGCCTTGATCACTCTTCTTCTTTTTAAATTTAGTATTGAAGTCACAGTTTCACCTATGCTTTGTGTATACATGAATGTAATGCTAACTGCTTTGACTTCAGAATCACATCTGAGATCATAAACAAGTGTTTTCCCTATTTCCTCTGTGGCTTATATTGTCTATTCTTAGCACTGGAGTCATCAGAATGACACATTAAGCACAGAGAGATGACTCCACAATGGAGTGCCATTTCCACTCACTAGCTGGTTGCTGTGTCACATCACTTGCTCTCAGAGCAGAGCCAAGAGGAATATAGGTGCAGGGAAGGCAGATTCGTAGCTAAAGGGAAACTAAATGGAGTGATCGTGTAAGGTCTTACCCGGGTAGGACACTCAAGGTGCCAGTCAAACATGTGACAAGTAACCCCGATGGGCAGTGGTGGGAAGACATGAACGACAAAGCTCACCTTCATCCCAGTTTTGCCGTTACCCTTTTGTCCACTTGTATAATGTCTGGTTTTGAAAAACACAGATCCTCTGTGTTGTATAGAAGGTCTCAGTATGCAAAAATCTCTTAGATACTGGTCTGCTACGCATTAAATGCCACCAACGTAGTTGAGCACTGAGCTATAAATGTCTGTGGTGCCTATGACTGAATGTATTTTTTCCTGCATGATCATCCATTGTGGTGTTTGTAAGTAGCAAAACAATGAGCCTGATTTGTTCTCCTTTGTAGAGCCAGGCCGAGGCCCACTACAAAGGAAGTAAACATGCCAAGAAGGTCAAAGCACTAGAGGCAACGAAAAATAAGCCCAAAATGATTTCTTCCAAGGACAGCGCAAAGGCTGATCCCAGCTGCTCCATCACTCCCATCACAGGCAACAACTCTGACAAATCAGGTCAATGACACTTTTTGTTCTTTGCGTTCTTTGTGTTCCTCCTGGTCCTCTGCCCCTTCCCCGTTCTCTTCCCCTCCACTGTCGCCTGTGACTCTCCATGATTTGTTTTTATAATATGAATATATTTCCTTCACAGGAAAGGTTGTGTGTTTGCACGGAATCTAAGCATTTGATATGTTACCATTCCATGTTGTTAAATATATACCTTTAAGTATATATGTGTGTGTGTAAATATATATATATAATATATGCATGAAAATAAGTGGAAGCTTCTTGGTCACGTTATATTTAGACAAAAATCAAGAAATGGGTCTAAAATACTGAGTTTATTATTCCCCTCTATTCATTTTATGTTTGGTTTTTACAATGGACTTTTTCAGTCAAGAAATTCTTAAACTTGTTTATTAACAGACATTTTTATATTTTCTTACCCCAGTAAAGGGAGCTGAAGGGCAACAGAGTAAAGTTTTTTGAGAGAGTGACACTATTAAGTGAATCTAGAATTGTGTCCAATAATAAAAGATATTGATGTTTTAAGGTCTTTGTAGACTTCCCCTCAGAGTTATAAATGAACTCAAAGATTTTAAAGGAAATTTTCACAGTTATGAGCTGACTAAAAGAACTTTATATAATCGGAAATGGGCTACTCATGGAAGGGTCTCTTAAGAAAAGAGAGTCTCTATTTCATAGTCCCAGTGAATCAGCAGTTTTTCTGAGTAGGTTCAAACTGAATGACTTGGGAAAAAGAGAAAAAAAATTGTATTTCTAGTGGGTATGCCATGAAATTGGGTGTTTAATAGGCTTTCACACTTTCACAGCCACCTGTCAGCACCTAGGATGGAGGAGTCTTGTTGCAGTGACTGCCTATGAAGGAAAACTGAGAGAATGGTCCTTTTCTCCTATGTTTGACTCTCTCTTTAGGGACCTCTCTGTTGTTGGAAGCACACAGACACACACTGCTCTTCTGATTTTCTTCTGCTCTCCGAATCATTATAGAATTTCAGGAGGAAACTTAAGGATGCTTTCCTGTGGTTTCCCAGGGGCTTGAGAGAAAAACAAATCCATTTGTAAGAGGAGGATTCAGAAAACCCTCGTCGAACAAAGAGACTGGGTAATAAGGGACTATTATTGGTGAGGACCCATAGATGCTGGTGCCCAAAGCTCTGAAGCCTGGAATGAATGAGTTGATTCAAACTTGGTGATAAAAGACTTTTGTTCTCTGTGTGATAGGATCACTAAATCATGATACCTGATGAACAGATAATAAATACTAAATTATTACATCACACTGCTCCCCTTCTAAAGAACAAAACCTTTTTTGCATATTAGCAAATTAATCTTTAACCCAGACTTATCAGTTATTAGAGTCAAATATTATCTCCAGTTTATAAAACAGCAAGCCACGGGTGAGGTCCACATTGTATCTGCTATTTGCTCAGCATTACCCAGTGTTTGGAAGACCAGGATCCATCATCTCTGACTTCCTGCCTGATTTCATTTTCTACAGAATATTGTTGCCTCTATGAAATAATATTCTGAGAAAGGTTTTCTTACCTGAATTGTGCTATTTATCCACAGTAGTCCTTGTAAACAAACTGATAAAAACAGTGGAGGTTATTGTCACTCCATTCCTTAAGCTTACTTAAGACTTTACAAGTAATCATGTTTGCCTAGCAGGTAATAGGAACACGCCACGATCAAGCACAGCAGTGGTATAAACAGGAAAGAGAACTGAGATCTAGAAGAACCCTAAGAGATGACAGTGGGGAGAGAAAAATACCCTAAGCCCAGAGTCTCTTCTCCAGTAGCCATGTGGTGGGCTTTAATCCTACATCCTCTGCTTCTTCTGCCTTCCCCTATGTACCCCTCAAAATACCTGTGGTCCAACAGTATTGACCTCACTCACCATGTCATTGCCCAGACTTGGATTAAAAATCATGGAAGCTATATGTATTTGAAGGTTACCTCACTCTTCCATGTTTTTCGTACTCAAAATCTTCATAAATTATTAGGCAAGTCATTGGTTAGGTCATTCAAATTACTTTTTTGTTTCTCCGTGTTTAAATATTAATATTAGTGAAACATTTAATTTGTCCTATTGTATCTATAAAAGCAATACCAAAGCTGTTGGAAAAATGGCACTATTTAAAAATAAAGTGGATTATATTTGCTAAATATAATATTTTCACCTTCAAATAAATATTGGCTTCTGAGCAAGAATTTACAAGTTAGAATTACAATTACAAGTTAAAATTACAATTTTCAAGTTAGAAAATTAGAAAGTTTGCCCAGATGGGAAATCTGGTCTAAATAATGTAATACAAGACTTATTGTTGGCCACCTATTTCTAAATCCTTAAAAAGTTCACTTTGTCATAACATTATTATGAGAGACAGCCATGACATTTTGGTAACTGGTTTTGATTTTGTTTAAAACCCCACTTTAGGAGAATAGGAGACACAGGGACCACACCTTCATAAACAGTCTAGGTGGGTCACAGAGGGAAGAAGGAGGGAATAGGAAAGAGCATGGTACTTAATTAACTGAAGTGTTTTATTTCAGACAATGCTGCCTGTAAGAAGTCAGCCAAAAGTAGAGTAACAGTCACAGTGAGAAGTTGTGCTTGACTGATAATTCTTACAAGACTGAAATTCACTAGCATTGATTTTTTTCTTTTGAATGAAGAGTTTCTATCAAGTGAGTGTAAGCAGTGTCTATGTGATTCTGAGATATTTGAGTAAAAAGGGACTATGCTAGTAACATGATGTCTCAGCTACCAGATTTCAAAATCCAGGCATTCAAAGCAACCAAAGGATTTAGTAATTCAATTTCCTTTCTCACGTTTTAACATCAATAACTTAGCACTAGAGTGTTGTTCAATGAGGGCAAATCCTGAGGAAGAGGAAATAGCCAATTTTAAGAGAGGGAGCTTCTGGGAGTACAGCATCTGGGGATTCACTGAAAATCAGTCAAGAAAAAATATCATCTCAAAGAATCTGACAAGAAGTATGAGACTGACAGATGATCTCACTTTACTCCTGAGAACATAGATTATTTATTCTAAGAAGTGACCTAACAATCTTCTAAGAGCTAGAAAAGCCTTATTATCTACTATTTTAGCAACTGGGGCAACATTTTTTATGATACATTTGGAGACATAATTTGATCATGTTGTGTCTGGATCTGAGATTTGTTATAATGAAACTATCAGATAAAAAAAGTTCAGGGTATTATTGGAAGCTTTCTCTTTTTTTTTCTTTCAAATCTGTAAAGAAAATGAGTTTACACTACAGTAACAGGAATTTCACTTACTATAAGAAGCTCTGACCACATGATTGAAAAAACTAAGTATGTTTTATTTCAGGCAAGGATAGCTGTCCTATTCACTTTTTAGAAGTTAGAATAGAATTAAACATAAAATCCAAAGAAATAGCTTTCTAGTCTTCTAGGATCTATCCCTACTTTTCATGATGTATCAGTGGGAGTTCAAAACTTTGTAGGAGGAAGGATAAATGTGCTTTAGGAAAATTGGGGTCAAGACACAGCAAGCATTAGGCAGCAGCTTCAGGAAGATGGCTAGAACATATTGGCCAGACACTCTACCCAAATTTCTCCCTGGAGTTCAAGTGTCATAATGCCATATGACAGTACACTTCCCTGTGATAATATGCCCCATACATCAAGTTGAATGCTCTTTGTAACAGCATTTAACCACTCATAGCAGACTCAAAAAACAGAGCCTTTGGAAAACCTTTTTTCGTGAAAATAATGAAATATTTTGATAATCAACCTAGAGATAAAATATTGTGACAATTCAACCTAATGGTCCATATGTCTAGTCTTTAGCACAAGATTTTTTTAATTAATTAGGTATCAAGATGAGGAAAATACATGTCTAGCTCAAAGTATATAAAGCTGTTTAAAACTAAAAGCTTTTAATCAGTTGCTGTCTAAAAGATGAAAGCAGATGGAATGATTCAAAATGCTATAAATATATTTATAAATGCAATTAAGAGCAAAAGATGATGGAACCAACATGTTCTGCTTAAAATGTAACAATAGGAATACCTTGGGTTTGTTCTGTTTATAAAATCCAGTCGTGTAACTATTTTCATATGACCCTCTCAACAACCCAGTGACTGGTCAAGCTGAGACTAGTATCCCTCTTTCATACATGCACACAATAAACTCTATATCCATTTATTCACTCAGCAACTATTTATTATCTATGCTAAAGTCAGTTCAGTTCAGTTGCTCAGTCATGTCCAACTCTTTGTGACCCCATGAATCGCAGCACGCCAGGCCTCCCTGTCCATCACCATCTCCCAGAGTTCACTCAGACTCACGTCCATCGAGTCAGTGATGCCATCCAGCCATCTCATCCTCTGTCGTCCCCTTCTCCTCCTGCCCCCAATCCCTCCCAGCTAAGTAGTGTAGTGCATCTATAACATTTGCCATTTCTAGGGTACAACAATGAACAGAAAGACAATTTGTTGCTCCCAAGGGCTTCCAAAGTAGTGAGGTTTTGTTTATTTTACTGTGTTGTCTCTTAGGGCTATAAAGGAAAATAACATACAATAGCCATCTTCAAGCTGCTCCCAAAAAATATGGCAACATTGAAGGACCTGGGTCTTAGAAAACTGAAATAGCTTTGTGAGCTTGCACCACTCATATCCCAGTAGAGTCAGAGTAGGAACTTGGGGCTTCTTGTCCCAGGCAGATTCCACTGTTCCCATTACTTCTAAACTTTCCTGACTTGGAAAAATTAATACAAGTGTCCCAATGGGCAAAGTCAGAAACCACTAACCCACTTTTTAAGGACTATTGAGTAGGACTATGTATTACTTTTAAATTGTTTGCTGTCTCTTGTTATTTTTCAGTAGGAGAGGTGGCAGTGAAAGGGCCATTAAGGCTTTGTTTTATTGATAATCCTTCATTTCTGTGCAATATGTTGTCTGTTTCATTTAACTGCAAGAGACCAAAGCTTTAGGAGTTAGAAATTTTTCAAGGACAAGTTTGAATGAAAACACTCATTTTAGGTACATGGCAAGTGTTCTCAAAGCTCCTGCTTGACAGATGTTGACTTTATGTAACTGGAGGCAGACACACTCCTTGAGATAGAGGTCAGCATCACCAATACGGCAGAGCCTTGGCTGCCTCCTCAGGGGTCCAGTGGATTTTCCTGAATATTGTCCACAATTACAGTAGCATTTGGATCACCCCTCTAAAAGATTTCCACTGGGCACAGAAACTGTTTTGTTTATCTCTTATGTGTATGCATGTGTGCAAGTCACTTCAATCCTGTCTGACTCTTTGCAATCCTATGGACTATAGCCCACCAGCCTCCTCTGTCCATGGGATTCTCCAGGCAAGAATACTGGAGTGGGTTGCCATGCCCTCCTCCATGAGATCTTCCTGGCTCAGGGACTGAACCCACGTCTCTTGTGTCTCCTGCATTGGCAGGCAGATTCCCTTACCACCAGCGCCACCTGGGAAGCCGTTTATCCTATACCCATGACCATAACATGGAGATAGAGATGACAGCACCAGAAAATACCTAAGAAGGAAGGAAAGAAGTGAGGACATCTCAAAGCCTGTTTTAGCTTTCAGCATAATGTGCTTTTGCAGGGTGGGAGTTCCTCAGGTGTGAACCCAGAGCAGTTATCAACTAGTACATCAGTACGATTTGCCTGGAAAGGCTATAGTTCAGCTTTTATGGTCATCCCATTACCTTATGAAACTGCATTTTTCAATTTTGTCGAAGAGTTTTTCTGCCAAAGATACAAATGGAGAGCCTCGCCTCGTCACTTTTATGAGTTCCCCTGTGTGCTTCACAGTTTTTATGTGTTGTTACAAATGGGGCTAAGTTTCCCCATCTGACAGCGTCTCATTTCCACAGACTGCTGCAGGACTCCATTGATTAGACAGCAAGGTCTTTGTAAATGCCTCTTTCCCCCATTTCTGTCTCTCGCACCAAGACCTTGTGCTGTTGAGTAGAAGAAAATGATAGTTTTCTGCTTTGGCAGCATCTGTCATTTTTAGACAAGCACCATCATAAATTTGGCATGCATCTACCCAAATTCAGGAGGCCAAGATTTAGTAGCCCTCATAAAATAATAGATTAACTATATTATGACAAACATCTTAAGGCTGAAATTCTGGGATACAATCATGTAGAACATAAATTGAGTCCCATCTGTCTAAAAAGAACAGACCATTATACTAAAGCTCATATTTCCATGAAATGTACATATATCATTAAGACTTTCAAAGTCAATTTAAAAAATGAAACTGCCTCCATCTTTGTCCATGCACCTTGAATTTGACAGCACCATCCTGCCAGGCAAGGCTGATGACTCTTGTGTAGTCAAGTATTTGTCATCCTCTGAAACTAACTTCTGAAACTTCTGAGCATTTTATACTGCTTTGAAGTAATACTGAGCACTTATTGTCAGGCTCTCCACTTCTAAAAGTTATTTCCTAGTGTTGCTCTAAGAAAATGAACCAAAAGTTAAGACCAACGTATGATTTACTGAGGATCTGTTAACTTATGACTTACTGGGGATATGTTATAAACCATTATTTTAAGGCTTATATCATTATTAAAAATTTTTCTCATCGTCAAACATATTTATTTTAACTGGCATTCATCTCTTTTTGATTACATTTATTTACAACTTTTCTGCATCAAATAGATATTGAAATATAAAAAGACTTTGTATGTACACTAAACTTTATAAATGTACAAACATAAATTCCCTTGAGATTTTAACAAAGATTATTACATTTTTATGACATTCAATTTATTTGCTTCAGGAAGAATTCTCTTACACTGACATAGTTTCCTGAAATGAGTCAATCATGAAATAGAATTACTAAATAAATATTTGTAGATTCTGTTTGCAGAGCACTGGTTCTAGGTACTTTGGGGGATTCTGGGCAGTTCTGATGATGCTTATAGCCTAGTACCACACAAATTTAACTCTATAATTAGAGTTAAAAGTTTAGTGTTTTTCATAAAAACATTTCTAAAGTATTTTCCTTTTCCCTGACATCTCTCTCTGAGAATCAGGTTCACTGTGGTGGACACTGGCATAGTATTATGCAGTAAAGGTTTGGTGCTCTCATTTCTAGAGACTAGCATAACAATAAAACCTTCTATGGTGAAGAAAGTGATCTGTAATCTGGGTTGGTTCATGGTTCATGGTTCATGGTTCATGGCACCAAAACGAGTGCCATGAACTATTCAGCTCTTGAAATGTGGTTTGTGCTCCTGGGGAGCTGCATATTTAATGTTATTTAAGTAGCCACATATGGCTACCATATTGCACAGTGCATCTATAGACTGTGGTACTCTTTGCTCTTTTGACTAGCTATGATTCTAGAGAAGGCATTCCCTTCTCTGAGACTCTCTTTTCTCATTGGTAAAGTGGAGTAATGCCCTCCCTACAAAATAGTAATGTTGCTTGAATCAAATGAAATGATTGCAAAAGGACTTTGCAAAGTGTAAAGCATAATTAAAACAACTATTATTGATGTTCTTACAGTTTTGGAGAGGTTGTTTGTTTTTGGTCCTCCTGTATGGTCTTATTTCAGCTACTTTCAATGAGAGGTGACAGCTGCCCCTTGTGGTAGTCAGCTATCATTATCTTTTATTATACTGCACCTAATATAGTATATTCTAGAAAACAGATAAAACAGATCGAAGCTTATTAGACTTATATGCAAAAAAATAACTTTAACAGCAGTATAACTGATAATTAATGTATATCATTATGTGCCTGGTTCAATTCAGTTCAGCCACTCAGTCATGTCTGACTCTTTGCAACCCCATGGACTACAGCACACCAGGCTTCTCTGTCCATCACCAACTCCCAGAGCCTGCTAAACTCATGTCCATTGAGTCAGTGATGCCATCCAACCATCTCATTCTCTGTCATCCCCTTCTCCCGCTCTCAGTCTTTCCCAGCATCAGAGTCTTTTCCAGTGAGTTAGTTCTTCACATCAGGTGGCCAAAGTATTGGAGTTTCAGCTTTAGTATCAGTCCTTCTAATGAATATTCGGGACTAACTTCCTTTGGGATTGACTGGTTGGATTTCCTTGCTGTCCAAGGGACTCTCAAGAGTCTTCAGCACCACAGTTCAAAAGCATCAGTTCTTCGGTGCTCAGCTTTCTTTGTAGTCCAACTCTCACATCCATACAAGACTACTGGAAAAACCATAGCCTTGACTAGATGGGCCTTGGTCAGCAAAGTAGTGTCTCTGCTTTTTAATATGCTGTCTAGGTTGGTCATAGCTTTTCCTCCAAGGAGCAAGCGTTTTTAATTTCATGGCTGCAGTCACCATCTGCAGTAATTTTGGAACCAAAAAAATAGCCTCTCACTGTTTCCATTGCTTCTCCTTCTATTTGCCATGAAGTGATGGAACCAGATGCCGTGATCTCAGTTTTCTGAATGTTGAGTTTTAAGCCAACTTTTTTCATCTCTTTAAGAATTTTCCACAGTTTGTTGTAATCTGCACGAAGTACCAATGTCTAAACATTTTATATAGATAATCTTATTTAATTATAAAAATCCTTTGAGGGATACTAGAACATGAGACCCAGAGAGGGGAAATAATGGCTCAGAGTCATTCAGATGAAAAAGTAGTTTCAAGGTCTCACCCAGGTGATCCCTCAAATTTGCTACCATGATACACTGCCTTTAGATGAAGTTTCATGAACTTTACTGTGCATGCTTTTTGAAGACTATTTGAGATTCTTTTTCACTGGGTCTGACATCTCAGAAATGCGTGTTATCTCTTTCCCCATTCTATTTTACAACTGTTTTTTTTTAAATCAATTTTTGAGTAGCTTTGGATAAAGATGTAGTAACCAAGGTATGATTCTTGAATACCTTTACCTACCTAGCATGTAGTAGAAAGAGCATAAGCTTATTTCCACCTCTCACTGAATGTTTAACTCTAAGTAATGTTCATTGACCTTCTCTTTGCCCATCCATAAAATGGGGGAGCTGATATCTACCTCCCACAATTGTTGTCAGGAATAATGAGTCAATAAATGTGCTTGGATCACTGAAGACACTGTCCTTTTGAGTTTATGACCACTTCATGCCATGCAACAGTGACCTACACTTACATCCCTTTATGTGCTTATTTTAGTGTTGTTGTTTAGTCTGACTCTTTTGCAACCCCATGGACTGTAGCCCACCAGGCTCCTCTGTGCATGGGATTTCCCAAGCAAGAATACTGGAGTGGGGTGCCATTTCCTTCTCCAGGGGATCTTTCCAACCCAGGGATCAAACCCAAGTCTCACTGCAGGCAGATTCTTTACCACTAAGCCATAGCGAAGCACTTGATTTATTAGCTCAGTTCCATTATTTGCATTTTTGTCTTCATTCCAGGACATTAGGGTCTGATGAACCTGAACTCTCCCAGTGGGACATTTAAAGATGTGGAAGGACGCTTCTTGCTCTTCTGTGCATATTTGAGTAATGTAGGAAATGTCTTTCCACCTGTCTCCCACTGGTTAACGTATCATCCATTATGTCCCCTGCAGATGGTGGTGTTGCATCCTGCACACAGCAGTCACATAGGCAGCATATATTAGACTACTATCATTAAGAAGAATTTAATGGGGTAAGCTCTGGTACCCTCCCCCAAATATGAACAGGGCAACAAGACACTGGTTAGCTCTTTTTCTTCGTATTCAATAAGACGGACGCCCCACCTCCTAAGTCAACAGTCTGTTCTGTGTGTAGCTAGGGTATTAAAACAAAGGACAACCCAAAACAACTCCATGTATTGAGGGAGAAAACTGAGTACTACTCATGAAGAAGCAGCCCAGCCTGAAGCCTGGGTTGGCTACTGAGATGAAAGGAGTAGGAGGAAACGTATAATTAGAAGGAGAAACACAGCCCTGCCTGACAAGTCCCTGCTGGCATGTATGTCTGTAAATACGGAGAAATTTGTCAGCCCATACATTTTATTTCTAACATCTTGCAAAAAATTCTTAGTATTTAATTTTTTGTTTCTTGTATGCTATTAATATATTAAGTACTTAGCCTCTAGAAAGTATGTTCTTTTTCTTTTCAATATGAAATGACATAATTCTTGTCATAATAGAGATTATTTTATCCCTTGCTTTCAAATATTTGAACTTCAGATAAAAGTCTTGAATGAATTTTGCCCATTTAACTAACAAAATGACTGTATCTAAGGTAAAACAATTTGTCTTCCCTAGCACAATATCTTTGTCCTTAGTTTTCTGTTAACAAATAAAATATTTTCCTCAATGTGGAATAGTGTACTACATTTTGAGTTAAAGAGAAGTTTTTTATGTTATCCTTTTCAACAAAAAATTTACCCCATTATTGACCAATCCAGTGATGACTATCTAGCAAATGTTATTTGAAGTACTTTGAAAAATCATTAGCAGATGTTCTATTTATGTTATTTATGGCATTTTAAATTGAGAGAATCCTTTTGGAAAGCAATGTCACAGAATAAATCAAGAACCATAAAAATGTTAATTCCCATAGATGAATTAACTCCTCTTCCTGTAATTTATACTAAGGAAATAATCCTAAATACAAAGCAAGAAAAATAAAATGCTATGCATGAAGACATTCATCACAGCATTAATAAAAACTGAAAACAAGATCAGCTAGGGAAATTATTTTTAAAAAGTACTTATACTCCATAGAATATTATGCCGCTTTAAAGTGAATAAAAGTAACAGCATGAAACAAGAGTACAATACATTAAATCAAAAAGTTACAAAATATATTAAAGCATAAGTTAGAGAATGGTTTTTTGGTGCATGTATTTACACATATTTATTGAGCTCCCATAGGTACCCAGCCTGACAATACACACTGGATACATGAGAGTGAACCTGGCCAGTGTGGGTTTTGCCCTCATTAGAGCATATCAGCTGGAAGGGTACTACTGAACAGATGATGACAAGGTTGACAGAAAGAAAGGGATGCCGACCTAGTCTGGGAATGAAGGAAGAGCTTAAGCAGGAGACTGAAGCTGTCTCTGTCTGTTGGGAGAGACACAGAGGCTCTGGTTAGGGGTGGAGGGAAGAGGATTCTCAGAAAAAGGACCAGTCCTGCATACAATGGAAGATGTGAAAGACTGCCCTGTTTAAATATCTGAGACAATGGATGAACACTTGGGGACAAGAGGAGGAATTCAGGATGTTGGTGAGAAAGTAGTTGAAATGATGGCGAGGGGCAGAAATGAAGGTGGTATGGGCTCAGTGAAGTGATGGGCCTAAACACAGTGGTTCTTTTTCTAATCTTTTAATTTTTTATTCTGTTATTAACTCATTTATTTGGCTGCTTTCAGGCTTAGTTGCGGCATGCAGGATCTTTAGTTGGAGTACGGAAACTCTTCGCTGTAGCATGTGGGATCTAGTTCCCTTATCAGGGACTGAACCCAGCTCCCTGCACTGAGAGTGCAGAGTCTTAGCACTGTATTCCTGTGGCTGGCTAGTGAATGGTGTGACTGTTCTCTGAATGGTGTTTTCAAACCCATAAAATGAAATTTATAGTTTTACAAAGGAAACCAATTGTATTAAAATACCATTGTCGATCTTTGTTATGATACAGTAGTATACCAATAATGCATTAAATAAGATCTAACAGCTAGTTATCCGCCATAATTTTGAAGTGTTGCTAAATAGTATTTAACCTTTCTATTACAACGGTAATATCTCATTTAAAAATATCTGATGTGTATGGGTGACAAAGGCAAATGTATTACCCAGACTGCTGTAGTTTGTTGCCTTCATTTATAATTGAAGGATATGGTGAATTTCAGTTAGAGATAAATGAAAATATATCTTTTTGTCATCCAAGTTCATGGATCCTGAGAACTCATAGAGCCCTTGGAAGTCCACAGACCCCAGGTTAAAAACTCCTGTTTAGTGTTTAAGAGGATTGTGTGTTTGTTGTTGCTGTTGTTGTTGTTTTTCTCTCTATTCTCCACATACGATATTACTTGCAAAAGAACTTCTTCTAATGAGTTGATGGAGCGTCCTTGGTGGCTCAGTAGTAAAGAATCTGCCTGCAGTGCAGGAGACATGGGTTTAAGATGCTGGTTCAAACCCTGGATGGGAAAGATCCGCTGGAGAAGGAAATGGCAACCCATTCCACTATTCTTGCTTGGAAAATCCCATGGACAGAGGAGCCTGGTGGACTACAGTCCATGGGGTTGGCAAGAGTAGGATGCAATTTAGAGCTAAACCACCACCACAACCAATGACTTAACAAGGTTTATATACCTTGGGGCACAGGTGGGCAAGAAAGAAACTCTTAGCCATTTGTTTTGTATTATAGTTGGGAAGCTCACAGTCTGCAATAAAATGTCATATCTCTTTCTTGCTCAATTTCATCATGGTCCCAGTCATAAGCCCCCATGCTGCAGTACCTCTAAGCATGGTGAGACACCCTAGACAAATCAGGCTTCTTAAGGAGACTTTCTCTGGTCGACACTTTTTCCTGCAACCTGTATGTCTTAAATATAAAGCTGGTTTTGACAACGTTGCAATAAAGCAGCAGATTGAATTTAGGTGCAAATGCTAGATTTGAAATGGAGACGTATGATTGCCTTTTAGCGACATATTTTTGAGGGGTTGCTAGTCTTCTTATGCCTGGGCAGTCCAGCCCCTGAAAGTCTACACAGTCTCCTTAGGGCAGGCAGTACCCACCTAAGTCCATGCAGAGTAAAAGCCTGTACCTGTCTCCTTGGAACAGCCTACGGCACTAAACTTGTTGGCTGACAGTGTTTTACACATTCTCTATTAGGTAAAGATGGACATTTTAGGTGAGGACTCAGTTTCCTCAGTACCTCTCAGGCTGACCTTTCCATCATCAGTGTGCTCCTCACCCTGCCTGGAGCCTCAAAGCTAAGCCTAAAGTCTGCATCTAGAAAGGAAGAAGGTGGGAGGAAGAGAATTCAAACGTCCCCTTTGTACCTTGTGAATGTTTCCTCTGTGAAGGGCCATTAGTTTAGAAGAAAAAGAACCTGTTCCTCATTCCACCTAGAAAATTAGTTTTTAATCTTATTCCTGGCTTTTGAATCGCTACTGGACCTGCTCCCCAAGGGATTTGATTTGAGTGACATGAGTTACTTATTCTGTTTTCCATAATAAAGCTGCCTCAGAAATAACTGTGTCACATCTCTTGGTGACAAATCAGAAAGGGGGCAATTTTTCAACCTGAAGAAGTTGAAATATGATTTCTCTATTTTATAAGTCAAATGACTGGAAAACTATACAAAATAGGAGAAAGCTGTTCATTAGATTCAAGGTCTAGCAAATAAGCCATCTTTTGTGCTCACTTAGAAGTGACAAGTTCACTATATCAGTGCCAACTCGCTGATACAGAGTGTAAGCTGCCAGCTTCCAACATGGAGATATTTGGAGATGCCACTGTTTTATCTGAGTGCGAGACTGGCAGCTTCTACTCTGCAATAAAGTGGCACAAGTGCTCCGACCAGGAGGGCAGTGACAATCATTTCATTGGGTCACAAAATCACTGAGGGGTATAGCCCATTGGCCAGAACCTGACTGACACAGGCTTTCAAATGGAAAGGGGAGGGATGTCCTCAGTCACTACTGAGCCTGGCAGAAAATTACAGCACAGGACCTGCTTTGAACTTATAAAATTAGCCACCTGACTGATGGGTCCTAAGTTACTTATATACACTTTTTGTTTTTTAAACGTAAGTGCATGCACATTCCAATTCAGCGAGTCACTTTTATTTATAGATAATTTCCCATGCTTCCAGGATTAGTCTAAAGGCCAAGATATGAAAATTAGATATAAACATAGTTAATTAGGAATTAGCAAGCTTCACAGTGATAAACCATGCTTGAAGAGACAGGATTTCTAGAATTTAGCTAGAGCCATGGTAACATGGCATTAGATGGAAAGGGCCTGCAAGCATCATATTGACCCAATGTATAATATTTTAGTGTTATGAAAATTTCATAAACTAGCTTTCATTTCCATGTTGGTACTTAGCTTTTGGTGTTTTTGAGCTTGTCATGCAAGTCCTTTGCTTTGCTTTACATATCATAAGCCATATAAAGAATTCTATATGGCTTATTCTTTCCCACTTTCAAAGTGGTCCAACAATTCACCCTCAAGTGGGGCACTGAGATCAACATTTTCCAATGAGAAGTCTTGTCACTATCAAAGTAGGTGAGCTAACTAGCAGGTGTTGTGGAATAAGTCGGACAAGACTATACTACGTGGGTAACCCTTGTGGACATTTGGAATTAGATCAAGTCCAAATGAGGCTCCTAGGTTGAGGAGACCTAAATGGGCACCTAAAGGACTCAGAGTATACTGGGTCAGTCTCAGGTCACCTGCTAACAATTATGTGTCTTAGGGATTTGGGTTGGTCATGAGTGGTATCATCACTAGGATACAAAACCTGCATCTGATATCTAAAAGGGTGAGGAAAGTTAAATAATACCACAAGACATAGTACTTGGAATTTCTTAAAGAGCATTGTTGTGTAAGTTTATCAATCATGTAATTGTTGATAACTCAGATGAGTATCAGTTCAGTTCAGTCACTCAGGTGTGTCCGACTCTTTGCAGCCCCATGAACTGCAGCATGCCAGGCTTCCCCATCACCAACTCCTAGAGTCCACCCAAACTCATGTCCATCAAGTCAGTGATGCTATCTCATCCTTTGTCATCCTCTTCTTCTCCTGCCCTCAATCTTTCCCAGCATCAGGGTCTTTTCAAATGGATCAGCTCTTTGCATCAGGTGGCCAAAGTATTGGAGTTTCAGCTTCAACATCAGTCCTTCCAATGAACACTCAGGACTGATTCCTTCAGGATGGACTTGTTGAATCTCCTTGCAGTCCAAGGGACTCTCAAGAGTCTTCTCCAACACCATAGTTCAAAAGCATCAATTCTCTAAAGAATGATCAGCTCTCTTCAAAGTCCACCTCTCACATCCATACATGACCACTGGAAAAACCATAACCTTGACTAGACAGACCTTTGTTGGCGAAGTAATGTCTCTGCTTTTGAATATGCTATCTAGGTTGGTCATAAATTTCCTTCCAAGGAGTAAGCGTCTTTTAATTTCATGGATGCAATCACCATCTGCAGTGATTTTGGAGCCCCCAAAATAAAGTATGACACTGTTTCCACTGTTTCCCCATCTATTTGCCATGAAGTGATGGGACCAGATGCCATGATCTTAGTTTTCTGAATGTTGAGTTTTAAGCCAACTTTTTCACTCTCCTCTTTCACTTTCATCAAGAGGCTTTTTAGCTCCTCTATTGAGTTAGACTCAGATGAGTATAGTATGATGTAATTTGTTACTGACTGCTTACGGTTACTGATTCGTCAGGTGGGTTGTTGGGCTACAAATTTCTGATGAGTTTCCAAACACAAAGAGCCCATGAGAAATCTTCCTGAGACCCAGATACCAGTTAAGTTGCAAAGAGGTCTGGCTATATTTTTATGATATTTGTATTTTCACATGTACTTTAAATTTTCTGGCAAAGGTACATGCTTATTATTTATATGTAAGTTTGTGTAGGATTCCTAAAGATATGTATGCATTGATATTTGATATGCATATATAAACATATATATAAAACCTTTGGAAATAATTATTCAAGTACTTAACATAATCAATGGCTAAAATGTATTTATCCATTCTATCTGTATTCATTTCACTAGTTATGATTTGGCTGTTAACAGTGGATTTTTCTAGTATTTTTACTTGTGAGGCTAGAAAACATTGCAATGAGTTAAATATTCCTTACTTCAACAAACTTATTGTCCACCTATGGTTTTCTGAATATTGGACACAAAAATGAATTAAAACATTGTTCTAGAGCATAAGAATATCTCTTTCCCGGTAATAAATTTAAGTGTGAAACACTGTAGTTAGTGTAAGATCAAAATATGAAGAGGATTATGAGAAAGTAGAGCAGGGGTTGAGAGGGAAAGACTTGGAGAGTAGACTGGAAGTAACAATATCTCTAAAGAAGTTTTATAATGATCCAAGGAGGATAAATGGGGGCCTGAAATGAGGCAGGGGCAGATGGTAGATGCTGAATAAATGTCTATGGGATGAAAAGGTGAATAAGGCTACAAAAGAGGTATTTAGGAGGTAGTATCAATAAATTTTGGTCATTCATTAAATGGTAGAGGATAAAAGAGGAAAGAATTCAGGAGTCTTTGCTGACAATTCTAATACAAATGGAAGGTCATCAATTGATGTGGGCACTTCTTGGAAGGGTCCCTATGTGGAGCATCTCATTCATTCAGTATCTGGCATGTTGAGTTGGAAATACCCAGAAATACATATCCACAGACTATTAGGGAAAGGAGGGGATGGTTTATGAACCTGTAGAACTTTCACTTGTGATTTTAGGAGTCTCTGTCAGTGTGGTAGAGGAAGTCACTGGAGTGAATTAGATCACATAATGCATAAAGAGGACAATAAATGACCTTGAGGAATGCCAACACTTAGAGGCAGAAGAATAGGAACTGAGGAACAAGTCCTGGAATGAGCTTTTATTGAGGCTGAAGGAGAACCAGGCGAGGGCAGGGTAGTGGACATCAAGTGGGTGGAGCATTTCAGGAAGGAACTTGTATGCCCAGTGCAAGAGAATACCAAAGAGAGGCCATTGGCTTTTGCAGGTGGGTGAGGATGGACAGGGGAGAGAGGAACGGGAAAGCCACTGTGCAGGACCACTGCAAGTTCAGTGCCAAAAAAGATCAACGGAAAGCTCCATGAGTGAGCCAAGTCAGGGGCTTTGGAACATGAAAATGTTAGCATTTTGTAAACAGAAAGAACCTAATAGAAACAAAATAGAGCTATAGGAAAGAGAGAAGAGATTTAAAAGATAGATAGTCCAGGTGGAAGCACTTACCTTTCCTCAGAGATGCAAACAAAATAGGTGCAGAGGGAAGAAACTGTAACATCAGTGGGAAATTCATCCAGCTGGGCCATTTTTCTCAGGAATGGAAGGCCAGACATTTGCTCATGAGAGATTTGCAGTATTAATAGAGGACTTAAGAAAAAGGGTAAACCTGCCTTGGGCAAGCTGACTGGTTGTGTATATTTCCTTTATAGAATCACTTGTTTTCCCATTTGTCTGATTTATTGACATGTTCTCCAGGTATATAACTTTTCTACTATATATATTTATAATTAAGCAAATCTAATCTGTAAGTTTACAGAATTTTAAAATGTGTGTGTTGTTATTCCATTACCAAAAGAGCTCTACTTTCCAAAAAAATAGTCTTTTAAATAGTGTATTCAAATTATTACTAGATTTTCCAAGATCTTTTTGCACATCACCTTCTAAGAAAACATCTAATAAATAAATAAAAGGCAAACTGTTATAGCCAAACATCATCTGCAATGTAGGTCTTCTCTTCCTGCTCTTTTAACAGCTGCAGTCCTGTTAGACTACAAATGAATCCTCATTTCTTTGTGCATCTACCGATACAGTGATGATGCTCCAGCATCTGTACATCTCTAATTACATTTTGTTGTGCAAAGAACTCCAAGGTACCAAATTGGCTTCTTCATCTTGCAGTTCGTATGCTGCTGCTTCCTCCCCTCCTTCACACATCCATTAACTGTCTTAATGGAATTCTATCTTAAACTTTAAAACGTGTCATCAGTTGGTGGTTTCTATCATTTGTACTGTGTCAGAGCATAGGTAAGACGTGGAGAAGTGAGGCAGAGGCTTAAGAAGTCTTCTGCAGCACACGAGTTGACATACATACAGGTTCGCCATGTTTCTTTGTCTGGTGCAGAGTCCCTTGGGCTTTTCAGTTTCATTTCTCACAAGACCACATGAAGAAAGTAGGTCCTCTGACTGACACCCATTCATTTCTCATCATTGAGAAATGGATAAAATGAAAAGAATGATTTCAGAATTCTGTTTCAAAGTGAACTAATTTGCTTTCATGAGTGTTAAGCTATAATCTGGGCATTTCTTTTGTTTTTGTGAAATAAAAATGAGATGTTGGACAATGCACTTGTGAAAACAGGAAAGAGTATGACCAGCCATCCTTACGCTGCATGCTTCTGGTGCCTAATCTTTCTTGTGCAGTATCAAGTGTAAAAGGGAAATAATTGTAAAACTGACAAGCGGTATCCTTCAGTGACCTCAGAAAGCACAAAGTACGATTCTATTGAAATTGTAGTCTCCTGAGCACCTTTCTGAATTTGGAACTTCTTTGCTATTCTGGAAAGCTTGGCTTGGAAAGATATTGGTAGGTGTGAGTGAGCAAGGCTCATAGTTTTTCAAAAACTCTCTGACAAATGGTAAATGACTGCACAATAAACAGAGGACCTGTTGCATTTTCACTGAAAGCAAAATTCATATATTAAAATTCTATCCAAAATTTAAATCTTTTGAAGCCATACTGATAAAAATAATCTGTAACTGAATGAATACTATTGCTCCTGAAAATTCATTGGTTTGGGGCCTGGGGTGTGAGCTGGCATTGTCCACTTGCGGTGATTTACTTCTAAAGACTGGTTCACATTTTTTTCGGTACTCAACAGAAGACACAGATTTAGATATCCACAGCTCTTAAATGTGAAACAGAGCATGACCTTGATCTCATTAACTGTGAATCACTTGAGCATAGGCCCCAAAACTATTAACTTTTCATTGTGTCTTCTGCCTGAAGTCCTTGCCTTACCTTTACAATCTTATTGTTTCTTAGAGCCCAAGGAGAAAATGATGGTATTTTGCACATGTTCAGATTAAGGCACCAGTCACTTAAGTCACTTGCTTTAGGTTTATTCATCAGTAAACAGAACTAAAAATACCCACGTTTTCCTGGCTGAGAGACCAGGAAGTTTGGTCACCCTCCTAAATACCATTATCTCTAATCTCAGTGAATGATACCACCCACCATTCACCAAATGTTCATGCTGAAATCTTGGTAGTAATTCTTGCTTCCTTTCTCTGATACCCTACATCTAATCAGTCAGTAAGTCTGGTTGTTTCTACCCATAACTATATCCTAAACATACTGCTCAATTCTCTAGTACCACCCTGGTCCAAGCAACCATCGGCTCCCTTTTGGACAACTACAGTAGTCTCCTACCTCATCTCCCTGTGTCATCCTTTCACAAGTTCTCCACATACCAGTGAGAATGACCTCAGGAAAACATGGCTCGGACCACCCCTCAGGAGACTCAGAAATCACACTTTGATCACATCCAAATTTCTCTCATGTTCTATCAGACTATATGGCCTCTGATCAGCTCCTTCACCTCACAGCCTGCATTCACTCTTCTCACTCACCTTGATCTTACTCATTTCATTTTAAGGTTTTTGTACTTGCTATTCTTTCTTCCTGGAATGCTCTTCTTCCCAGAATTCCTGCTATTTTATTCAAGGGTCTGTCAATATTACCTCTTTAGACAGGCTTTTTTTTTTTTTTTTTTTAAATTACAATACTGTATTTGTTTTGCCATACATTGACACGAATCAGCCATAGGTGAACACAATCTCCCAATACCGAAGCCCCCTCCCACCTCCCACCCCACATCCTCTACTTGAATCATCCTGTGCATCAGCCCCATGCATCCTGCATCCTACATTGAACATAGATTGGCGCTTCATTTCTTACACGAAAATATATGACTCTATTACCATGCCATGCTTTATTTTTCTTAGTACCCTTAATACTATGAGACTATATATATTTATACACATTTTTATATATGCTTATCAGAGAAGGCAATGGCACCCCACTCCAGTACTCTTGCCTGGAAAATCCCATGGATGGAGGAGCCTGGTAGGCTGCAGTCCATGGGGTCACTAAGAGTCAGACACAACTGAGCAACTTCACTTTCACTTTTCACTTTCCTGCATTGGAGAAGGAAATGGCAACCCACTCCAGTGTTCTTGCCTGGAGAATCCCAGGGACAGGGGAGCCTGGTGGGCTGCCGTCTATGGGGTCGCACAGAGTCGGACACAACTGAAGCGACTTAGCAGCAGCAGTAGCAGCGTATATGCTTGTATATATAATATAAACATGCTTTATACCTGCTTATATGTATTTAACATACATTTTATAAATATATACACATGTAATAAATGTATATGTGTATTTGTATAAATATAAATTATACACACACACACACACACACACACTTTTCTGGCTCCACCACTAGATAATTAATTTCATTGATTCAAAGATTTGGTCTTTTCACCTCTAACTTTAGTGCCTAGGATAATGTCACAGGTACTCAATAATTATTAAATTAGTTGGATAGGTAGATGGTTACTTCCTTATGATGTATTCTTAGGTGGGACTTACTTGGTAGAGTGGTGTGAACTTCACATATGTCTCAGAATGGTTCTGCTGCTTCACATTTCAATCAAGCAGGTACTGTATCTTATCTTTCCCTCTCTGATAATCTTTAAATCTTTGCCATTTCTCAGTGGCAGAAAATATTTTTAGTTGTTATTTGTACAACTTGATAAACCAACACATGTGTTATCAAAAACAAAAATGCAAGGACATTTTTACTTCACATAGAGCATCATAACCTTCTTGTGGAAGTCCATTAACCCTTCTAGGAAATTAGTCAAGAAGTGAGAACTCAGAGAAGAAAACACAGAAGCAAAAGCTATGCCTTTAAGAAGGTGTCATGCAAATTTGCAACCTTAAAGAAAGTTTATTAAAACAGACTTATTTGTCTGGTTCTCAGCAAATTTTGCCTATAATGTGCTATGTTTATATGGCATCATGTAAGTAAGATATATAAAGATATTTCCATCTACTCACTCACCTTTATTCAACAATGTCAGGCCTTCAAAAAAGTATTACTGAGACTGAACATTCTTAATCCCTACTCCCTCAAAACATAAGAGCAGTAAGAAGCACTGGCTTAGGATTCAGAAGCCTGTAGTTGAATCCATGCTCTACCATTTTAGTAACTGAATGAATGTGGGAAGTTATTTAGTCTATCTACTGCTACTGCAGCTGCTGCTGCTAAGTCACTTCAGTCGTGTCCGACTCTGTGCGACCCCACAGACGGCAGCCCACCAGGCTCTCCCGATCCCACTGGAGTGGGTTGCCATTTCCTTCTCCAATGCATGAAAGTGAAAAGTGCAAGTGAAGTTGCTCAGTCGTGTCCGATCCTCAGCGACCCCATGGACTGCAGCCTTCCAGGCTCCTCTGTCCCTGGGATTTTCCAGGCAAGAGTACTGGAGTGGGGTGCCATTGCCTTCTCCAAGTCTAAGACTTGGTTATTTTTTATTTATGAACAACTGTAATTGTAACACAACATTAGAGAGAGGAAATCATACCACTCTCTGAGGAGATAATCTAAAATACATGTATCTGAAAAAGGACTCCTGTTCCTATAAATCATTAAGAAAAAAGCTTACAATCTATTTTTTAATGAAGGAAATATTTGACCAAGCAATCCACAAAGAAGATATACAATTAACCTATAATATGCAAAGATGTTCCATATCATTAGTCACCCATCAGAACAGCTAAAGTCAAAAGGACTGAAAACAGTAATACTACTTATTAGAGAGAATGTAGAACAATTGGAATTCTCATACATTGCTGGTATAAATATAAATTAGTACTGCCATTTTGGAAAACTCTTCAGAATCTACTAAAGATAAATATATATGTAGAGAGATAGATAGGAAGCATAAATGAGTATTTATGTCTACCAAAAACATGTCTAAGAATGTTTATAAGCATTACTCAAAATAGCCAAAAATTGAAACATTTCAAATGCTCATTAATACTAATGTAGATAAATAAACTATGGCACAGTCATACAATGAATACTATCCAACCATCAGGAAAAGTACAAACTTCTATAATATGTGCAACAATATGGATGAATTTCAGACATGATGTTGTATGAAAGAAGACAAGTATAAAATAATATATATTGGGCAATTCCATTTATATGAAGTTTGAAAATAGGCAAAACAGATCTAAGCTGATAGAGATGAGAATGGTGGTTATTTTTGAAGGGAAGGGGAGTATCAACTGATTGGGGATCCAATGGACCTTTCCAGGGTGGTGGAAACATTCTATATCTCTATATCTTATATATTAATATGTTATATCTTCTGTATAGCTTAGTTTAACATAAATGTATTTGTTGTTGTTGTTCAGTCACTAAGTCATGTCCAACTATGTGACCCCATGGACTGCAGCACACTAGGCCTCCCTGTCCTTCACTAACTCCCAAAGTTTGCCCAGATTCATGTCCATTGAGTCGGTGGTACTCTCCAACCATCTCATCCTCTGCCACCTTCTTTCACTCTTTCTGGAGCTATTAGTAACTGTCCTCTGCTCTTCCCCAATAGTATTTTGGACACTTGCCAACCTGGGGGCTCATCTTTCTGTGTCATATCTTTTTGCTTTTTTATACAGTTGATGGGGTTCTCATGGAAAGAAAGCTGGAGTGGTTTGCCATTCCCTCCCCCAGTGGACCACGTTTTGTCAGAACTCTCCACTATGACCCATTCGTCTCAGGTGGCCCTGCACAGCATGGCTCATAGCTTCACTGAGTTATGCAGGCCCCTTCACCATGACAAGGCTGTGACCCATGAAGGGGACACAAATGTATACATAGGTATAAATTCATTTAACTTTGTATACTTTACAGTATGTAAATTATACCTCAATAAAAAGAAATAAAAAGGTACAGATAGTTAACAGTACCTCATTAGAGGATATGAAAAATAAATGAGATAATGAACCTAAGTTCTTACCATACTGCTTGGTCTATAGAGAGTATTCAACTAGTACTGGCTTTTAATTTGTGATTATTATGGCTGCTTTTGCTATCACTCTAAGCTATAACTGCCAGCAACATCTACTAGGTCATTTTTTGTTTGTTTTACATGAAAGTAAACTTCTTGAAATAAGGATTGAGCCTCTGAATTCAGCTTCTAAGAACACTGCTTCAACCAACTTAACAGTATTACTTACGTATGCAGACATAGGAAACAAACTAATGGTCACCAAAGTGGAAAGAAAGGTGGAGGGATAAATGAGGAGTTTGAGATTAACATATGCACACTACTCCATGTAAAGCAGACAGCCAGCAAAGATGCACTGTCTAACACAGGGGACTATGCTCAATATTTTGTAATATCCTATAAGGGAAAAGAATCTGAAAAAGAATAGATATATATGTAAGTATAACTAAATCACTTTGCTATACTCCTGAAACTAATACAACCTTGTAAATCAACAAGCTTCAATTTAAAAAAAAATATTTATATATATATATATATTATATATATATATATATATATATATAGGCTACCCAGGTGGCACAGAGGTAAAGGAATCCACCTGCCAGTGCAGGAGATCTATGAGACCTAGGAGACCTGGGTCAGGAAGATCCCCTGGAGTAGGAAATGACAACCCACTTCAGTATTCTTGCCTGGAAAATTCCAGGACAGTGGAGCCTGGCAAGCTATAGTCCATTGTGTTGCAAAGAGCTGGACATGAACCAGCGACTGAGCACACAGATATGTATATATATTGGTTGTATATAAAAGGAGGCTTGTTATTATGGTAAAGTTTACATATTTAGTGTAAAATTTTGAACTCCTAAAACTGCATTTAGCTCAAGAGTTTTGTTCCCTTTTAGAATTAAGAATTTCTTTAAAAATTACTTTAAAATGCAAATCATTAGTTTTATTAAAACATATTCAACCTGTTTAGCATAAAAAGAAATGAAAATCAAATTGACGGTGAGGTACTGTATTACATCTGTCATATTGGCAAAAACAATGGATGCTTAGGCTGATAAAGGTACAGGGAAGCCAGAAATCTCTTACAAAGCTCTAAGAGTATTAATTTGTATAACCATCTGGAGGGCAGTTTGGCAATGTGCATCACAAGCTTTTTGTCTCAACAATTTCTCTTCAAAGTTTAGGTCCTGAGGAAACGATAATACAAGTATACAGAGCTATCCATACACAGTGCTGTTTATTGAGTATATGAGAGTTCAGTGGCGTTTATATGATTGCCTATATACTCTATTGAATCTTCCTTTCTCATTCCTCAAAGGCATTGTCAGATATCAAAAGAAAGTCTGGTCTTATCTGCAACTTTAGGCTCTTATCCAACTGAACACTGCCTTTATCCTGGCTCAGATTGGACCACAGGAAGAGGCATAGCTTGCTCTTTCCTTCTTCCCCATCATATCATTTCTGATTCTTGCCCTTTCCAATCTTTAGGGATGGGAGAAGGAATGGAAGGGAGGGCAAATACTTTGGTACTTAAGGACAATTGTTGATGCCTTCTGCATGGCAGGTATCCAGATGCTTCTCAAAGACCATGTGTAAGGTCTCCACGTGGTTCAATTCTTCCTCAGTCCTGGCCACCAAAGGTCCACTCCTCAGGCTCTTACTGCCAGGGTCCTGATGATCAGCCCTCTTGTGTCTGTACCGATAGCAAGGCTCAAGCCTGGCCACCTTTCCTCAGCCTCATCTCTGTCCAGCCTCCCTTTCCTCTACCTCATCTGGCATGAGGGACGGATCACCAAGGCCTAAGGTCGTCTGATGGGGGAATGAAATACCATTGTCCCCTTGTTACATGCTTATCTAGCTTTACTTATTTGTCTGGATTCAGACGCCTCCAACCAGACAAGAAACTTACAATGCCAGCAAGTCCTCCAATCCTTATACAGTCCAAGTGGCAGGTGTTGGTAACAGGATAAGTCTACTACCTTTTTTTTTTTAAATGTTACCAATATGTGTCTGGGGGTTCTTTGAGGACTTTCTCTAAGGTACTGAATTACTTGATACCAGCTGCTTACAGTGTGGGATTGTGGGCTTCGTTCCCAGGTAAAAGAAATCCTACTCAGTATCTTTTTAACAATAGTAAAAGTGCAAACCAGAAATAACCTAAATATCAAAAGATTTGTTAAATATAGTATATCCATGTAAGTATACATCATTTGGTGTTATAAATCATGATCCAATTCTATCTATATTTATTGAAATGGAAAGATATTCTTGATACATTGCTAAGCAACAAATGTTAATAATAGAACATTATATTTCTGTCTAGTCATATACACTATTATATACAATAATGTGGAGTAATAGATATCGAAGCATAACCATCCAAATCAAGGATCAGCAAACTGCTACCTGCAGGCTAAATCTAGCCAGCTGCCTCTTTTTCTGTGTTTGTTCAGTCACATGTGCTGCTGCTGCTGCTGCTAAGTTGCTTCAGTCGTGTCCGACTCTGTGTGACCCCATAGACGGCAGCCCACCAGGCTCCCCTGTCCCTGGGATTCTCCAGGCAAGAACACTGGAGTGGGTTGCCATAATCACATGTGCAGGTGGCTACTTTCCTGCTATTACAGCAAAGTTTAGCACAAGTTGAAACAGAGACTGTGTGGCCTAAAAGCCCACTATGTTTATTATCTGGTGCTTTACGGAAAAATGTTTGTTGACTTTTATTTTAGATGATAGAATCATGGGTGATTTTAATTTTTTTAATGTTTGTCTAACTTTATTTCCTATATCAAGCATTTATCATATAAAATACTGCATGTATCTGTTATTGATATCTGTTATCTGTTATTGAAGCCATTGACACCTGATTAGAAAAAACTTCTATTTATAACATTAAACTCAAGAGTAAACCTCGTGTGAAATCAGAAGTTGATTATAGCTTCCAAAGTTCTACTTCAAAATAAGATCTACAATATAGTTAGAATATTATTTTGTTTTTAAAATCAAGACCTGTAAATGGACATGACTCTTCTAATTACTAACAGTGTTAGTTTCTAAAAACTGATTTCAGAATTCTTACATGTTCTTTTTCATCTTCCATGTCAGAGTACTTGTGCTCTGAGGCTGTATACAAGTAAAATAGTGTTAAGCTGGGTCGATTCGAGTAAAATTTTGGAGTTAAAAAAAAAAGTGATATATAAATATTGAAAACTGATTTCTTTCACCTGGTTTATCAACTGGAAATGAAAATGTTCCAAAAGAGAGATTTTCAAAATGTTTTGGGCTTTGGAAAATAAGTGAATCAGAGTGGGACCTTTCAAGAAAGCTACTTTGAAAAACTAAATTCATTTGGATGCATAAATTATGGATATTTGTTATAAAGGGCAATTCTGATGCAGCTTAGCAAATTTTGCTTCAAAATCCTGCAGGATAAAACCTTAAGAAAGGAGTCTGAGTAATCAGGAAATAATTAAGACAGTTAGAAAACCGCTAATTAACATTAGGTGAGGGAATACTTGAAACTGGAATTCATATTAACCAGAAGTTCCAGATGACATGCATCTTTATTAAAAGAAACAGAAGTAAACAGTTCATTAATTAAACTTTCAAATACACAAAATAAGAAGGCTGTAAAAATGTCAGTAAGGGAAGAGAAATAACAGACTTTGATAAAAATATCTAACAATTAAAATGAGAATAATAAAATTAGGCTTTGATGCTTATAAGTATACATAACCAGAAAGAAAGTTAGAATTTAAACAAACTATTGCATCAGAGACTTTCCCGATTTTAGGATCTGTCTTATTGACTAGCTAGTATCAATCCAGCAGCCTAATCCCCTGAACATGATGAAACCATTTACACATTTCCAAAGTCAATATGTTTCTAATATTCTCAAAGTTTAAGACTCTGATCTATCTAGGGCATGCAAACTAAAACATAAATTATCTAAATGTGAAACCGTGTAAATCTTAAACACTCCATAACTTTTTAAAAGGAAACAGCTATCCTTAGTATCTACTTTTGGAAAAGGTGATGGCATCCCACTCTAGTACTCTTGCCTGGAGAATCCCATGGATGGAGGAGCCTGGTGCCTGCAGTCCATGGGGTCATGAAGAGTTGGACACGACTGAGCGACATCACTTTCACTCTCATGCATTGGAGAAGGAAATGGCAACCCACTCCAGTGTTCTTGCCTGGAGAATCCCAGGGACGGGGGAGCCTGGGGGCTGCCGTCTGTGGGGTTGCACAGGATCAGGCATGACTGAAGCGACTTAGCAGCAGAATCTACTTTAATAGTTTTAAACTATTCTCTGCCTTCTGACTCATTCCACCCTCGTATCTCCCATTACACCTGTTGCCCTTTTCTGTGCTGACCTGGCAGGTACTCACCAGGAAACCCCAGGCTTTCCAACACCTAAACAGTCCCTCACATTTCCACTTCTAACCACTCACCTCCTGCTCCTTTCCACTCCATTCCATGCTTTTCTAAATCTGACCTTCAAAACTCATCTTCAAAACCTAGACAGATGCCACTTCCTTAATGAAAAATTCCTTCCTAACCAAACATAACTACTTTCCATTCTAGATTCTCATGCCTCTTGCCAGTTTCTGTCATAAATTAGAGATCTCTGAGTGAATTTCTTATATCGTCTGCTAAGCTATTACTTTTTTAAAGTCTGTGCTATGCTTGAAGTTCAGTGGCTCAGTCAGGTCTGACTCTTTGTGACCCCATGGACTGTAGCCCATCAGGCTCCGCTGTCCATGGGGATTCTCCAGGCAAGAATACTGGAGTAGGTTGCCATAACCTCCTCCAGGGGATCTTCCCAACCCAGGGATCAAACCCAGGTCTCCCACATTGCAGGCCTGAAGTAATCTTCATTCTAACTTACTTACTATTACCATTTAGGAAGACTGATTTACTTCCTTCACTCATACTATCTGAGGTCAGTTTAGTAAAAGCCCGAGATCTTTTCCATCATACTTCATGGTATCCTGAAGTTTTAAAAATTTTTCTAAAAGGTCTAGAGATTGTGGAAACCAAGGACTAAAAGGGATCTGAGCATTCCTTTATTCCAAACACCACCCAGGTGTTGAAATTTATCTATAGTATACCTGCTGTGTCTAGTCTTGACCTCGATGAATCCAACTCAGGAAAAGGGATGGAAATCAACTGCTGATCCTTAAATCAATTAAGCAGAAATACCATCTCCCCTCATTTTTGATATGTGTGGAAGTGTTGGTTTGCCCCAAATACAGAAGAGACGCCCAGAACCTTATTATTCCTTCATCCTTCCTTCCTTCCTGGTCATCCAAGTCTGTGGTACATAGCAGTTAAATAAATTTTCAGTTTTAATTCCCTTTCTCTCTTAATGAGAGTTTATCAGCATATCTGCAGACATTTTTTAAGAGCAAGGGTCTACTAGGATTAAACTTGTGATGAATTTTGTATTTGCCTTAGAAGCTCCAGCTTCTTTCTCAAAGGAGCCACTGGACAGAGTCTGTTTTGAATAGCAAATGAACTCCAAAGTGTTAGACTCTGTTAAAGTCACTTTGACCCCTCTTATAGCCTGCACATGGGCCTTGAGGATTATAAACATTTAGTAGCTACATGATCAAAATGCCAAGACATCTGTAAATGATTTGGCTGATCCTCATACTGTGCTTGTGGTTAATGTCATTTAATAAACTTATGATTCAGACTGGCGGTAGTTAATAAGTATAATGAGTAGAATCGTTGAATCTTTTATTTTGGGTAAACTGCATTGCTATTCAAAAAGCAGCAAAAACTTAACCAATCATAACCAAAATTAACTGTGTTTCTTCCCTCCCCCTCTGCCCTATTCCCCAAGGTTAAAATTTTAACTTGGTATAAAAATTGAATTTTAACTTTATATTCTCCATGTCATAATTAAAACATGAGTAGTCAAATGAAACTGCCATTGCATGCCTTATTTCATGTTACCATCATATCATTTAATCAGATTGGAAGGTAGCTGGTTTCCCGATATATTAAAGGGACAAAATTTTAACTCAGGGCTATCAGACAGAAAGTTACCTGCTGCAAGTGGGAGAACATAGTCATGTTTCAGGAGTCATCATGACCTTGCAGTGATCTGATATGGGAACTGAAGCCATGGAGTTCTTTCTTCAATCAATCTCAACTAAAATCTGCACTCCCCCTACACACACACAAACTACATATAGAAAACAAACTTCTGCCTGCCAAAGGGAAAGGTGGGGGGTAGGAAAGAATAAATAGGAGTTTGGGATTAACATATACACAAACTACCATATATATATGCCATATATATATCTTCTATATACCATATATAAAAGAGATAAACAACAAGGATCTACTGTATAGCACAGGAAAATCTACTCAGTATTCTGTAATAACCTACATGAAAAGAACCTGAAAAAGAAGGGATATATGTATAACTGAATCGCTTTGCTGTATGCTGCTGCTGCTGCTAAAGTGCTTCAGGCATGTCCGACTCTGTGCAACCCCATAGACGGCAGCCCACCAGGCTCCCCCATCCCTGGGATTCTTTAGGCAAGAACACTGGAGTGGGTTGCCATTTCCTTCTCCAATGCAGGAAAGTGAAAAGTGAAAGTGAAGTCACTCAGTCATATCTGCTCTTCGCGACCCCATGGACTGCAGCCTACCAGGCTCCTCCATCCATGGGATTTTCCAGGCAAGAGTACTGGAGTGGGGTGCCACTTGCTGTATACTTGAAACTAAAACAACATTGTAAATCAACTATACTCCAATATAAAATATAATTCTTTCAAAAACTACATGCAGAAATCAGATTTCTATTTTTAATTCCTTTATGTCAATTTGTCCTTATGGTATGAGGCCTTAACATTGTCTCTGTGTGTCTCTCTTAGAAGAAAAAGGGAAGGTAAAAGGCAGCGTTTCCAATCAAGTATCAAGTTCTGAAGGTGGCTCATTTCTTCCCAAACCTGGCACAACAGCCCTGCCACCTGCAGCAGCCACTTCTCCCTCCAAGAGCACGAATGGAGCGCCTGGTACTCTTTCTGAATCAGAAGAAGAAAAAGCCAAAAAACTGCTTTATTGTTCACTATGCAAAGTGGCTGTGAACTCCCTGTCACAGCTAGAGGCACACAACACAGGTTAGCAGCTACTGTTTGAATTTAAATAATGTTTATACCAAGATCCAGCTTTTCCCATCAGAATACATTATCCTTTGTTGATCAGACATTAGGTTTGTTCAGTCTTCTCTACTTTTTTGATTCAGAGGCATGATTTTAAGAAAGTATGGTATAACAACTTTAGAAACAGCAAAGCAGAAGCAGCTTGGAGATAAAATTTGTTCTGTTCTTTATTTTCTCAAAAGCATCTAGTACTTCCCCAAACTCATTATGATGAAATGACAGAAATGAAGACAAATATCTCTCTATACACAACATTCACTGCAACACACTCCTAAGAGAAAAAAAAAAAAGGAAGCAACCTGAAAGCCCCTCAGCAGGGAAATGTTGAATGAATTATAGTAACCCAGGATGCTAGAATATATTACTCAGCCATTACAGTAAAATTACAAGAAAATATGGTTTGATGTGTGAAATTTTCAGGATATTTAATTTGCATGATCCCAATTTTGAAAATATATATTTTTAGTATACTAAAAAAAGAAACTGAAAAGAAATATACTAAAATTATAACAGTGGTTATCTCTGAGTGGTGAAAATAGAGGTAATGTTTATTTTCTTATGCTTCTCTATATTTTCATATTTTCTTTATTATATACTCATGGTTTCCTTTTTTTTTCAATGAAAATATGTTAAATCTATGTGCATACTAAGTCACTTCAGTCATGTCCAACTCTTTGCGACCGTGGGGACCTAGCCCATGAGGCTCCTCTGTCCATGGGATTCTCTAGGCAAGAATACTGGAATGGGTTGCCATGGCCTCCTCCAGGGGATCTTCCCGACCCAGGGATGGAACCTGAGTCTCCTGCATCTCCTGCATTGGCAGGCAGTTTCTTTACCACCAGCACCACCTGGGAAGCACCAGATTAGCATTAAAAGGTCATTTCAAAAGTTTTGGGAAATTCAACCTCAAGATAAACTGTTCAAGAGCTTCATATAGTTCTTAAATAGCTATTTACTATATGTTTCTTTCTGTCTTAGGATCTAAACACAAGACTATGGTTGAAGCTCGTAATGGGGCTGGTCCAATTAAGTCCTATCCAAGACCTGGATCAAGATTAAAGATGCAGAATGGCAGTAAGGGGTCAGGACTACAGAACAAGACATTTCATTGTGAAATCTGTGATGTTCACGTTAATTCAGAAATTCAACTCAAACAGGTAATGTACCCTGAATTAGTAGTCACTGTTGCTTGGGTATCCTTTTGACCGTATCCCTAGTCTACATTAATGGTTCTCACTGTGCTCATAGTTAAATTTCCTGACCTTATAGGATGCATACGATATACAACATGCAAGTGCTATGTGGAAGAAAAGTTAGTACTAAAATTACTACAGGCTTCCCTGGTGGCTCAGATGGTAAAGAATCTGCCTGCAGTGAGTGAGACCCGAGTTTGATCTCTCTGTTGGGAAGATCCCCTGGAGGAGGGCATGGCAGCCCATTCCAGTATTCTTGCCAGGAGAATCCTGTGGACAGAGGAGCCTGATGGGTTACAGTCCATGGGGTCGCAAAGAGTTGGACAGGACTGAGCAACTAACACTTTTACTTTTCACTTACTATTACTACATGTCAGATTCCAGGCTTGGTGTTAGAGACCAAGGAACACCACGGTCACCTGGAGCTTATAGCTGAACAGGGACTTCTAACATAGTAGAGCTTCAGTCTGTCTTCCAAGGACCCAAAATCTGCTTAGGGAGACAGATTCATCAGTCACTGTGGTGCACGCATGCCTGTTCAGTCCCATCCAACTGTGCCCCATGGACTGTAGCCTGCCAGGCTCCTCTGTCCATGGGATTCTCCAGGCAAGAACACTGGAGTGGGTTGCCATGCCCTCCTCCAGGGGATCTCCCCAACCCAGGGATCACACCTGTGTCTCTTACATCTCCTACGTTGGCAAACATATTCTTTACCACTAGTGTCACCTGGAAAACCCCTAGTCACAGTGATAATACCAGGCGAAGTTCAAGGAGTGCCATAGAGAAAGAAAAGGGAGAGAGGCGTTGCAATATAATGGGGAAAAAGTGAAAGTAAAGTCGCTCAATCGTGTCCGACTCTTTGCGACCCCGTGGACTGTAGCCTACCAGGCTTCTCTGTCCATGGGATTCTCTAGGCAAGAATACTGGAGTGGGTTACCATTTCCTCCTCCAGGGGATCTTCCCAACCCAGGGATCAAACCCGGGTCTCCCGCATCGGAGGCAGACGCTTTAACCTCTGAGCCACCAGGGAAGCCCCAATATAATGGGGAGTAAATCTTAATTCAGAGACTGTGGTGATCTTACCCACACCACCACAGAACCAGGGACCTGAAACTAGGAATGGAAGAACCAGCTCTTCACCTGATCTCAGCATGTCCTATTTTCAGGAACCAGACATATTTTTCTGTCTAGGAAATACATTTGACATAGCATAAAACTCACACATCGATTCAGCTAATGCATCAAACTTTTTTCAGCACATTTCTAGCCGAAGGCATAAGGATCGAGTTGCTGGAAAGCCATTAAAGCCGAAATATAGCCCTTACAACAAACTCCAGCGGAGCCCAAGCATTTTAGCAGTAAGTTCACCATGCCTGCTCACCTGTCTTGTGGGGCAGCCTTGCTGGCTGGGGCAGAGACTGTGGGTAAGGAGGGTCTAGGGACTAATTGGTCCTGAAAGGGTTTTGACTTTAAATAGCCCTCATAGAGAGGAAATTTAGAAGGAACTCAGTCCCTTTTGTAGGACACATTGAAGATAGACTGCTTAAAAGAAAGAAACTGAACCTCTTTAAGGGCTAATACCTTACTGTTCACAGGACCTTTTCTGAAGATTCCTTCTTTAGCATATAAAGAAAAGTCAAGTCTTGGGAAGAAGGGCAGTGATGCCTGAGGAATCTTGGAGCATGTTACATTTGGGGAAAGGGACTGCTTTCCAAAAATGACGTGCATCTATTTAATATCCTCCTCCTTCCTGGGATGTTTTCTCTTTTTCCAGAAAGCACATGGGTTGTGTATATTCCTCTCTCTTTCCCTGTCTAGCAAGCATGTTGAGAGTCAGCCTGTCTTACCTGCTCTCAATATGTGCCATTTTCAGGTTTTTTGCAAAAATATCAATGGGTTCCACCAATAGATGTCATATAAATACCCAGATGGAAGGATTTCCTAATCTCCCTGGGACTTAGCCCAATGTGGTATTCTGTCTGAAGCTGAAAGCTGGGATTGGCCAGCTGGAGGTGATACTGACATTACCCCCAGCTTTTCCAAAGCTCCATGGATGCTGCAAGCAGGTGTTATGAGCATTAAGCAAATCCAGCTTGCAAAGCTCCTCCTGATTGCAAAAGAGAGGGATTAAGGATTGATTTCTTACTTCACAGGAAGATTCCACCTGGGATTCCTTTTAAATAGAGTTTCTAGCCCACTTACAGTCATTACTAGTGACAACTCTGAGTTAGCTGCAGATTTTCAGGGAATAGTTTTTAAGTGGCCAGAGAGGTATAAACTGACTGTATCTTCTTGACTCCTCATGGGTCCCCGGTGTCCCGAACTCCAGTTACCTAACCCAGTGCAGCTTTTTTAATGTGAGGTGAAGGGTAAGGCACATTCTCTTAAAAGCCTCATTGTGGGTTAAGACAAGCCAGAATTTTGAATGGAGCTCCTCCACCATCTACACAGGAAACCTTCTGGGCATGTTTGGTTTTTCCTTGTGAGCAGCGGCATAAAATAGCTTCAGTATCTATTCGTAGAGGCTTTCCCCCAACCTAGGGCCCAGGGGCAAGGACCACCAGACAAGAGTTGAAATGGAAACAAACTGTAGTTAAGGTATGCCAAGAGACTTTGAAACCAGCTTTGTGAAAATAATCTAGATGGGTCAAGATTTTTAAATGTTGACTTCTGAATGCTGGTTTTTACTTATGAAAATATATCAGTGCTGCCATCATTCAAAACTCTCTCCCCACCCCTCTCCTGGTTTTCTCCCTCTCCTAGGCAAAACTTGCATTCCAGAAGGATATGATGAAGCCCCTGGCTCCGGCCTTCCTGTCCTCGCCCCTGGCGGCGGCGGCGGCCGTGTCCTCTGCGCTGTCTCTGCCGCCCCGGCCGTCGGCCTCGCTCTTCCAGGCTGCAGCCATCCCTCCCGCTCTGCTGAGGCCGGGCCATGGCCCCATCCGCGCGACCCCCGCCTCCATCCTCTTCGCCCCGTACTGATGTTCCGCAAGCCCCCAGACGGTTGAGGCAGTAGGGAAGTAGAGCAGGAAAGCCAAAAAGGATTCAGCAATTCGAGCATTTTGAGTTGCAGTGCCGCACCCAGCTGCAGAATGCAACATACCACCCTGAGCCCTGACTCCAAAGAGAAAGTCACTGCGATTCAAGAGTGTTTTGGGCTGGGGCGCTCCTGTAATTTCGGAATCTGAGTAGCACAAGCTTTGTCTCCCTCTTTCCTCCCCCTGCCCGAACCCATTCAATTTGTGTATCTGAAATACTGAGTTTCTTGCAAATGTGTTTGTCAGAAAAAATATATATATGTGCATATATATCATTCTCTGACAATTTTTCCATGGGTGTGATCTGGCTTAGAAACAATATGGAATATTTTCCTGACAGACTTGAAAAACTAGGGTCTTCCTCACACGTCTGTAAATAATCCTGGAATCCAACTGGGCACATTCTAGTGTGGAACAAAAATAGATGAACACAAGTGCTTGCTTGTGGATACCATCTTACCAACGGATCATCGCGTTTTCTTTCTGGTGTACTCTTGTTGACAGGGATCGTGTACTGTTTTAGACCCAAGTGCTGTTGTATCCTGTGTAGTACTAGACCTGTATTTCTTGTCTGAATTAACACTTTTAGTTGCTGTGTAAATGTTAGGAAGCAAAGTAGCTTTGAATTTTCTCTTTGAGAGAACAAAAGATAATGTATTTTCTTTGTTTTACATTTTATTTGGTGATATTTAAACAAAATAGAAAGCCATATAACATAGCTCTGATTACTACCTGTCTGCTATTTTTGTTTAACTTATTTTGGAGCTTCCTCACCAGTTCTGAGTTGCTAAGCAAATGTATACAAACAGAAAAAGAGCTTCCTAAACTGCACATTTTTGCACCTCTCGTGAGCTCTGCAAGAAGACAATGAATCTATGTATTTCTGTGTCATTATCTTCATTTTAAACCTGTTTTCATTTGTTATGATGCTACATAATTTTGTGGCTCCCCAATGCAATAATGTACAGAAGATTTAAAAAAATTTATAATTGAACAATCTGTCTTTCTGTTCACTGAATCTGTTGCAGGTCATGCTCCCATGCCCCGTTTCTAACCTGATATCAATAAGACTGGAATGTTTGTGATATCAGGGGCAAGAGGTGTAAGACAGCAAAATAAAATGAACTCTTTTAGAGCATCTGTATCTGCAATCTGTAAATGGTAAAATGTCTGTGTATTTTTTTAAATGTACCTTTTCAATAAAAGTACAAAAATAAAATCTGTTTGTATTTTCAAAGTTATTTTCTCCTGAGACACCTCCAATTTGAACTCATCTGATGAAGGATTTTCAGTAGGTGTAAAGATTGCTTCTAACGTATTTAGCATTTTCACTTCTTATTTTCAGCATATTTATTTGTCATGTTTATTCATTACTGTTCACAGCATCTGCATGAAGTGAGACTTTACTGCTGTTTTCCCTCTGAATCTCTAAGAAGTTGGACCAGAGTTGTAAGTGTGACCCAAAATCACAGTAGCAGCCTGCCAAAAATTTTGACATAGTTTTTAAACATTCCCTGAGTCTTCTAAATCCCGAACACATCTTTTTTATTCAAGTCCAACACAGTAATGATCTCCTTTTAGAGGAACTGATTCCACTCTTCCCTTTGACCTTCTCTAATTAGCCAACCCTTCTTTTCTTCCACTTCATTCTGTTTTTAAGTGTAAAGAGCAATACATCCTTGTATTTTCTGGTTATCTGCTTAATGAGCTACTCTAATACATAGTGGCTTAAGATAAAACCATTTTATCATATCACAATCTTGGGGGCCAGTAATTCTATCAAGGCTCGGCTGGGCTGTTCTGTTCCTGAGTCCTCAATAAAAGATCCTTGGATAGTATTTGGCTGGTAGATGGGCTGGTATGAAGGCCAAAATAGCTTTGCTCGTATGTCTGCCTAGATGGAGGGACTGGGAAGCTAGACTCTACTGGGACAGTTCAAGGGCCTTTGGGTGGTCTTCTCAGATAAAGTGGTCTCAGGTAGTTATCTAGTAATTCAGGGCTCCCAGAGAGAGCATTGGAGAAGGCAATGGCATCCCACTCCAGTACTCTTGCCTGGAAACTCCCATGGATGGAGGAGCCTAGTAGGCTGCAGTCCATGGGGTCACTGAGTCAGAAACAACTGAGCAACTTCACTTTCACTTTTCACTTTCATGCATTGGAGGAAATGGCAACCCACTCCAGTGTTCTTGCCTGGAGAATCCGAGGGATGGCGGAGCCTAATGGGCTGCAGTCTGTGGGGTCACACACAGTTGGACACGACTGAAGCGACTTAGCAGCAGGCAGCAGAGAGAGCATTTGAAGAAGTTCTAGGTAGAAGTCAAAAGGCTTCCGATAAAATTGTCTCACAATTCCCAGCATGTCGCTTATGCTGCATTCTATTGATCAAGCAAGTCCCTGAGATCAGTCTAGATTCAAAGGGAAGATTATTCACTTTGAGAAAAGAATTTTGCCCATCTTTAATCTACTATTCTGTTATAGAATTTTGAGGGAAGTGGTAGTAGCATGGTGATCCAGCCATCCATCCTAAAGGAAATCAGTCCTGGATGTTTATTGGAAGGACTGATGTTGAAGCTGAAACTCCAATACTTTGGCCACCTGATGCGAAGAGCTGACTCATTTGAAAAGACCCTGATGTTGGGAAAGATTGAAGGCAGGAGGAGAAGGGGACAACAGAGGATGCAATGGTTTGATGGCATCACCAACTCAATGGACATGAGTTTGGGTAAATTCTGGGGAGTTGGTGATGGACAGGGAGGCCTGGCTGCTGCAGTTCATGGGGTCACAAAGAGTCGGACACAACTGAGCGACAGAACTGAACTGGTAGTAGCTTTATAGCTATTGTGCTCAGTCATGTCCGACTCTCTGCAGCCCCATGGACTGTAGCCCACCAGGCTCCTCTGTCCATGAAATTTTCCAGGCAAGAATACTGGAGTGGGTTGCCACTTTCTACCAAGGAGTCTTCCCAACCCAGGGATTGTAACCTATCTCTTGTGCCTTCTGCATTGTCGGGTTCTTTACCATTAATGCCTCCTTGTGGCTATTATAGATTCTGTTTTCCTCCATCTTAAGTCCAGACTATATCATTTTTTTTCACAACCCCTTCAAAATAGGGGTTGAAGTAGGAGCTAAATTCTCATTTCTAAAATATTAAGGCCAGTGGATGTCTGTGCAGCTGTGAAATGTGGCAACAGACTTCCTCTATCAAAGAGTTGCTCCAACTGTTTGAAAATTGTTGACCTCAATATTCTAGACTTATACTCAGGTCAGTGTTAGTGTCTATTAAGATTCCAGTTTTATATTCAGAATTTGAAAGTGAAAGTCGCTCAGTCGTGTCGGACTTTTTACTATCACATGGACTACAACCCAGGGATCAAACCCAGGTCTCCCACATTGCAGGCAGATTATTTACCCACTGAGCCACAAGGGAAGCCCTCAGAATTTGAGGGAGATTTTCAATATGACTCTTTCGAATTCTCACCACTGGTAGTTACATTAAACCTTTGTTGGACCTTCAAACATATTTTGAAGGAACTGTGTTTTAGTTCAACTCTAGAGAAGCTTTTTTTTTTTAACAGACATCATTGACAATTACATTTCATTTCTCTTATATCATTCTAAATCTCATTAAATTTTACCAATCCTCAAAAAATTTTAAATATCTACATACAAATAGACCTAGGAATTTACTGATTATTATAGAGTCTAAATTTTTAAAAATCACCTCAGGGAGGAAGTATAAAAGAATAATTAATCAAAATGCAAAGAAGCCAAGAATAGCTTCAAGCAAAGATTTATAAAACACTATCAAGCAGATAGATCTCATTATCCACCCTGATTCTGAGGTGGCAGAATGGATCAATCCTGAGGGGTATATTAATTTAAACTAGTACCCCTTCCTATGCCATTTCTAGTGGGAAAAAACTACTATTAAAGTTAAAAATGTGCTGCTTACGCTGACATAGTCCACCTCTGGTCTCTAAAGCATCTAAAACTTGGTCTCACATAGGATTGCCAGATAAAATATAAAAATACCTCATTAAATTTTCAAATACGTAATGAATAATTTTTAGCATAAAATTTTTATAATTTTTATTATGACATTACACATAGATTAGTATGTTCCATAAATAAGTATCTGGAACATATGTATACCAAACAATATTTGTTGTCTATCTGAAATTCATATTTAAGTGGACAGCTTGTATTTTTGTTTGCTAAATCTGGCAACACTTGTCTCAGGAGTATTCCTCTTCTTCTCAAGTACCATAATTGTTCAGGAGAGAAGTGACCTCCGGGGTGTTAAAAGCTAAATGGTGAGATTTTTAAAGGCACACTGAAACACAGTCACAGATAGAGGAAGGAATTTGCGATAAGTAAATGTCAATGATATATTGACATTGTTAGGACCAGGACAGGGAAATATGTAGCTGCAGATGCCTCTGACTTAAAGCTGTTTTGATACTTGTTTAACAAAATTATAAGTATTATGAAAGCAAAACAAAATTCTTTTTATATTATGCACAAAATATTATCACCCTTGAGTTGCTCCTTCTCTGCCCTAAGAGAATTCTTATGTTCTGGAGCAGAAATGGTTGTGGTTGTGTAAATTTTTCTCTCAGAAAGTGCTTTAAGGCAAATTACACTACAGTTAATGTAGCTGAGACAGAGAACCAAGGGATTCCCACTGGGGGAAAAAAGGAGAAAGAACTGATAGAACATCAGGTAAAAATCCTGTTGTGCTGTCTCCTTTTGGGAGTCTAAAGAGATTAAATGAGGAGAATGAGTTTGGGAGTGTTTTGAGGAATGGGTGCCCACTGCCTGAGTGCCATCAGAGAGAGGGATCATGGCAAGTGGGGGAAGATGAGCAGGAACTCCTTGACAGATAAGTCAGCATCAAGACATACACATTTGGGACTTCCTGGTCGTCCAGTAGTTGAGACTTTCTGAGCTTCCAAAGCAGGGACATGGATTCGATCTCCGGTTGGGGAACTAGGATACTATATAGCATGTGGCGTGGCCCCCAAAACAAACAACAACTAAAAACACTCACATAAAGATATACACCCTTGATAAGCACAAGCATCTTCAGGTAACAGGCAGAAGAATTTCATTTCACCTCTCTAGGTCTGCTGTGTGGATTCTGGTATCTGCTGATAGTTTTCTTTCTACCAGATATTTGTTTCATTAATCTGTAGGCCCTCAATTAATATTACAGGTGACATGACCTCTCTGAGAAAATGCCAGTTTCTGATACCTTGGTGGGTTGAGGAGAAAATGAGTATTGCAAGAGAAAAGTCCACAGGGGATGCTCATCTTTGCCTCCCTCCTTCCTCCAGGTAATTAGCTCCCCAGGAGAATTCATCAGGGATATGATGCAGGTTTTCAGCAACTATGAAAAGGGACTGTCAGGAACTGCCCTGATTTCTTTGGTTAAAATTTCTAAAGCCAGAATGACAATATAATGTGTTCTTCTGCTCCTCAATAAATGCTCAGACTATATCAAACCTTAGGTTGTCAGATCAATCCCTTCTGTAGATGCAATGAAAATATCTTTATGTCACGTTATTCATTTTAAAGAAGTCAGTTATCTACAGATGATTGGACAAGCTTGTCATTAAGCACCTGTTTTTCATTTTTATTATAGTAGAAAAATAAAGTTAGACTAGAGGAAAATTAAAAGAATAATACATATTTTGCACTCAAAAGACCTGAACTGAAGCTCTGGTCATTTCATACACTCGTTAGTTCTATGACCTTATGTCAGAAAATGATCTTATGTAATTTCCCAACACCTCAGTATTTCACATATATAAAACAGACATAATGATACCCAAATCACAGGGTAATTCTGAGAAGCAAATAAAATTAAACATGTAAAAATGTTTCTGTAAATTACAGTTTGCTAAACAAGGTTTCATAGTAGGTAGATAAATGAAATTAATTTTTTTATTTTAAATTTATAAATTGTAATTAAGATTTTCTCAAATTAGCCAATTTTTGAGATTTTTAGTGTTAACCTAGACTCAGAGGAAACTACATCTGTAATGGAGAATAGCAAATCCATTCATTGTAAGTTGATGCTTTTATTCACAAGAGTATAATGCAAAAAGAAATAGTACTAAAATAATAGAGCCAAAATAAATGCAAAGTGTTTATATATCACAGAGTTGTTTGAAGTTTATAAATCTTGTACTCTGTATAACAAAAACAGAATTTCAGGTTATAGAAAATAAAAATCTTTGTGTTATTAAAAATTACTACTGTTACAAAATAAGCTTCTTTATGATATAGAAAATTAAAAGACACTATAAGGAAGATTTAAACATGCAAGACAAATTAAGAAAATATAATAAATGTGACATATAATTTCATATATTTATTATACAGAGAAGTCATAAAATGAAGTGAGGAAACTCTTTCAGAGAAGAAAGATGAGAAGTTCAATAGCAAAACAGGCAACAAGGCAACCCAGAAAAGGCAAAATATATACCAATGCTTATTAAATATGAAGAGATGTTTATCACCATTAAAAAAAATAAATTAAATCAAACATTTTTTGATCTAGCATATTGACAAATTATAAATTCTCTAAACCTTATGTCAGTGAGAGTGGGGAAACAGATACATTCATGCACTGTTTGTATTAATGAAAATTGCTTTGACTTTTCTGGAATTATATGTATCATTATGTCAATTACCCATAATCTTGGGCCCAGGAATTCCATGTCCAAGGACATTAACCCTGTAAATTTAAGAAAGTTTGGGTCTACAGTGTTTCTTAATTGTTTGTTTATCAAGAGAAACTATTCCTTAGCCCAGATACTCATAGTTTCATAGTTCAGGAACATTGGTAAGTTACAAACTTCAGTGAAACTCAACTCAAGGAAATTCTTTACATTCCAAAATCACTTTGAGCTCTGAAAGATACCAACATTCTTCATCTCCTCAAAATATGTGCCTCAATAATTTCACTCAGATGAAAAATAATGGGATAATGATAGTTTAAGTCTGGTTCAACACAAATTTACAACCTTATCTATCAAGGCTGAAAATAGAAGACTATTAAAAGTAGCTGAAGATATAGCATGTGTCATAATGCTTAATGTTACTGTAACTGTTGGTTAAGGCTTACATCTAAATCTGATGCAGAGTTCTTAATAGCATTGAAAAGTTTTTTTCAGCTACCTGATATATAGAGAGTGGTGCTATGAGTCTGGAAGTATGTTTCACAATAGCGGGAAAAAGTTCATTTATAGAGATGAGTAAATAAATTATGGAACTTACAGAGTGGGAAACCGCATAATGACATAATTCTGTAATTATGAAAAGATGTTGATGATATGTGTCCTAACGGGGGAAATAAAAGGTTAGAACAACATGTTGAGTTTGATCACATCTGCATTAAAGTTTAAAACTATTTGTTCATTTGTATATATACTTGGAGAAATGTCTGATAAAAGAGTTATCCAAACTGATAGACATTACCCCTGAGTTGTAGATTTTCATGTGAATTTATATTTTATTCATAATTTTTGGTAAATTTTTGCATTTTTTTTTACAAGGAACACATGTTGCTATTTCAGGATCATGTCAATATAATCAGTTACCCTGTTACAAGCAAAACAGATGACCTCCACTATATAATGACAGAGGGACAATTTTAAAAGACACCAAGAAATTATAATTGGAGAATAAATGCATAATAAATGTCAAATAAAAATAATGATAGTAAGCAAAAAAGGAGTTTTATCGTTACTTCAGATTTCTTTTCTGCCTTGAGAAAGACTATTTTGCTGACATATTGAGAAATTGTAATAAGATTACTTTAAAAAGGAAACACCCAATAATTTAAATAATGTAAACAGTCTCTTCAGATCTATGATTCTCAATGCCTCTCATATAGATTCTTCTCATCTATCTCATGTTCTAAGTTCTGTTGTTCAACCAATTCTGTCTTTTATTACTAAACGCCAATTCTATGGCAAATGCATAACCAATGCCTAGATTCATACAACTCCATGACATTATTATAAGATCAAAATGAATTCACCTTTCACTGTTGACCAGAAGTGCATTTTTATTATAAAATACATAATCTAGTCAATAGGCCACCGACTGAAAAAAGGCAGTCTCCTTTTTCCTTCTCTGAGATGACAGCCATTTTAGGCACATGATCTGATGTTTCATCCTCTGTAATTTAGGCAGAGGCGAAGAATCAAATGCATAAAAAGCGCAAACTATGTAAGAACTAAGAGCGAAGAGCTAGCAAAATTTCTTTGAAGAGCAGCTGACAGCATTTAACCTACAGAACCCAGAAGTTTCAAATGATAAAAGGATAATGTAAACACAAACTCTCCTTCCTGTCAGGCAGTGGGAATCCCATGCAGGCACTTCCGTTAAGAGAATTCATTATTTGGATGCCAAAACCATTTCACTTCCCACTGCATATAAACTCATGGCACGTATGGGACTAGACGTTAAAATCAAAGCTTGCGTGACAAATAGGGAAGACCATGTAGGGAAGGGACACGTTGCGCTTTGATCTCTGTCTTCCTGAAATAAGATCAGTAGGCTTCTCTGCGCAGCTCCAGGTAATAGGAGGCTCTCCTGAGGTGCATTGTCATTACAGAGCACTCGCAGTCAAGTTCACACCTTCTTTAAAACAAAAGGCTGGCTTTAATTCTCACTCACAATTCACAACATGGCTGAGCCCATTTTGAATCAATATATTGAGCAGTTAAGCGCTGAAATTGCCTTGAAGACAGAACACCAAGCAAGAGTAGGAAAGTAGCACTGGTCTCAAGCCAGAAAGCGGTGCTTTTGTAACCAGGTGGTTGCTTTGCTTTTGTCGTTGTTCAATCACTCAGTCGTGTCCGACTCTTTGCAACCCCATGAACTGCAACACGCCAGGCTTCCCCATCCTTCACCATCTCCCGGCGTTTGCTCACACCCATGTCCATTGAGTCGGTGATGTCATCCAACCATCTCATTCTTTGTCATCCCCTTCTCCTCCTGCCTTCAATCTTTCCCAGCATCAGGGTCTTTTCCAGTGAGTCAGCTCTGCATCAGGTGGCCAAAGTATTGGAGCTTCAGCATCAGTTCTTCCAATGAATATTCAGGGTTGACTTCCTTTAGGATTGACTTGTTTGATCTCTTTGCAGTCCAAGGGACTCTCAAGAGTCTGCCAACATCACAGTTCAAAAGCATCAATTCTTTGGTGGTGAAGTCGCTCAGTCGTGTCCGACTCTTTGCGACCCCGTGGACTGTAACCTACTAGGCTTCTCTGTCCGTGGGATTCTCCAGGCAAGAATACTGGAGTGGACTGCCATTTCCTTCTCCAGGGGATCTTCCTGACCCAGGGATTGAACCTGGGTCTCCCGCATTGGAGGCAGACGCTTTAACCTCTGAGCCACCAGGGAGCTTTATGGTCCAACTGTCACATCTACACTTGACTACTGAAAAGACCATATCTTTGACTAGACGGACCTTTGCCGGCAAAGTGATGTCTCCGCTTTTAATACACTGTGTAGGTTTGTCCAACTTTTCTTCCAAAAAGCAAGTGTCTTTTAATTTCATGGCCACTTTGCTTTGTCTGTAGGAAAAAATTTGAATTGACTGCTGAGTCTTCACTGAGGTGCAAAGGACAACCTGGATCATGGATCCTCAAAGGGTAATATGAGAAGAATTACCTGGAAAGTTTGTTAAAATGCATATTCTTGGGCACCACACCCTTCTCTCTAGAGATTATTATTCCAGAGGGCAGGAGTGATGCCCAGTAATCTACATCTTAACAGGTACCCACTCCTGCCACCCCCCTCCCCAGAGTAACATGGAGAAAATAGAAGACAGACAGGTTCATAACACTGAAAAAAGCATTATTGGTCTCAGGATACATATATGACTCATGGATCTAGGCACTGTTGCATATCAAGTCCAGAAAAGTGAGGGTTAGTCACTCAGTCTTGCCCGACTCTTTGCAACTCCTTGGACTTCAGCTCGCCAGCCTCCTCTGTCCATGGAATTTCCCAGGCAGGAATACTGGAGTGGGTTGCTATTTCCTTCTCCAGGGGATCTTCCCAACCCAGAGTTTAAACCTGGGTTTCCTGCATCATAGGTGATTCTTTACCATCTGAGCCAGATTAAAGCAATAAATATTTCCAAAGATTACACCAAGTAGACCAGACCTGTGGCTTCCCTAGTGGCTCAGACAGTAAAGAATCTGTCTCCAATGCAGGAGACCTGGATTTGATCCCCTAGCTTGGGTAGATACCCTAGAGAAGGGAATGGCTACCCACTCCAGTATTGCCTGGAGAATCCCATGGACCAGAGGAGCCTGGTGGGCTACAGCCCATAGGGTTACAAAGAGTTGAGCTTGACTGAGTGACTAACACTTCCACTTCTTTTCAGACCAGACTTCAGATAAGACTCCAAGAGGTCCATCTTCAAACAATCAAATACTTTTAGTGAAACAAGGATTTTAAATGCCCTAGGAATCAATTCACTTGTCTTTCTCCTTGCAAACAAAAAAAGCAAAACAAAACAGAAGTCATCTGTAATATGGAAGAGGACCTAGCGATTCAAGACAAATAAAGGAACCAAGTTACTTCTGATTTAAGAAAAGAAATAAGAGAAAAGAGGTTTTAGGTGTTTATGGAAGATTGTTCCTAGTTCTTCAGTAAGCAATTCTAGAAAAATAAGAGGATATTTTAAGGTGGCTTTTAAAGCAATATCTCTAAAATTTATCCATTATCGTCATGGACTAGGAAAAGCATGGCTTTAAGCAAACATAGGGAAATACTCTAGGATACATCTCAAGGAAACTCTATCCCTTGATACTAAAATTTAGCTAATATAATGCTTGACTTATAAACCAGGGGATATGATGTCCAAATAAGTTTATTTTTCACATATACAAATCTTAGTCCCTTCAGAACCACATTTTCTTGGTTTTATTTGAACTTTTGGATAGAACCTTTTCTAAAAGTTATAATATATTGTCCTGCCTTCTTAAACATGATATATTGTCTGTAATATTTCCTTGATGATTCAAGCTCATCAAAGCTATCATTTGTGGCACGTATGCAGAAGATGTCATATAGTTATGGAAAGAAAAATGGACAAAAATCAGAATCTTCAAATTCCAGTCCCCAGAGCCTACCCTTACTGTCACTTTATCTTAAGCAACTTTGAGACTCAATAACTTCATCTATAAAATGAGGATGATACTACTTGCCCTGCAAATATCAAAATGTATGGTGAAGATCTGATAAAAACAATAAATAATAAATGCTCAGTGAATTTTTAGCTAATATATTGTTGGCATGGTATACACTGCACACACCCAGGAAACAGATGAGGAAACAAAGCTCCAGAGATGAAGTAACTCACACATTCATCCCAGACAGCCTCCAAGACTGCTCACTACTTTCAGAACTTTAGACTCCTCATCTAAATCCTGGGAACCATTTGTAGTAATGCAGGGCTTGTGGACTACTTACAGAAGTTCCTGCTGAGACATGACATCCGAGTAATAAAAATGGAAAAATGGATGGGAAGGAGCTTTCAGTTTAATCTCCTGTAGCAGTCATTTATTGTTGATGTCAGACTCTGGAAAGACAGTGAAATTATAAGAACAGTTCCTGACTTCAGGTTACTTAAAATGCTGGGAAGCCGGGGGATGGTAAAGGGAGGAGTTGGTTTTGAAGACAACACTCGTGAACCTTATTTCAGTGTATGATAAAAGCAAATGGAAGACAATGAGCCCAGTGGGTGGGAGGTGGCACATATGCACAGTGAGTAGATGTCGAGGAAGACTTTGTGGAGAGCAGGATAGTTAAAGTGGAGGGAAGAAAAAGCTTTCCGAAAAGAAGGAAGGATGTGAGCAAAGGCACAGAAGTAGGAAATACAGTGTATGGAGGGAATCATGAGCAAGTCATAGAACCTGAACATGGGAAGCATGGTAATAATAATATTACTATTACTAAAAACAGAGTAATAGTCAGCTGGGAAACAGTTGTGGATCAGTCATGAAGATCCTCATGCAGAAGTCTGAGTGAAGTCGCGTGGCCTGTGGTATCATTACAGGATTTTAACTGGGAGTCATATGATCAGATTTGCATTTAGAGAGAGCTTTTGGTAGAAATATAAAGTATGGGTTAGAGAAGGCTATGTAGACCAGAGAGACAGTTATGTGGCTACAGGATAACCTGAACTAGGGCCTCAGTGATAAAAAATTATGAAATGCTCTGGACAGCAAAAAAATGCTATGTGAAAACTAAGCAGCGGCAGGTTGACACTACTGTGTTTCAAGCAACTCGAGAGCAAGAATAATGAAGCTGCAGCCAAGGTAAACACTCACTCCTACTCAATGAAAGGGTTCACCTTTGTCACCCCTACATCCAGCATGGTTCCTTGTACTAGTGAATCCCAATACATACATGAATGATGGGCACCAAGTCAGGGCTGCTGGATATGTAAAGCTATTTGCCTTCATCCTAAATAGTCCCCCAACTATCATATTCTCTGAATTCCATTGTTTACTTTTGTGATGTGTCATTTTCCTTAGTCACTCCTCGAAGTTTCTATGAATGAAGAACCAGAGAAGCAAGACCAGTAAAACTGTGTGTAAAATAAGAACAGAGCTCACCAAGCAGCCTGAAAGATGCTCCCAGGAATAAAGTGTATTAGAACCATCTTTAGTTTTTTGACATATGTTTTAGCACTCAACTGTGGCAATTTTTTCTTTTTACTTTCAGATGTTCCATAGTGTTTATGAGTTGAGGTTGTCAAGAAATGACTTCTGAAACATATAAACCACTATTGCACAATAGGAATAAATAATCATCTTCATTCTACAAGCCATGAGGTGCCAGACACTAATGCTAAGAATACTAAAATAAAGAGACTCTCACCGGGCCCTAAAGGAGCTTATTAAGACCTTCAAGGAAAGTAAAAATTGGGTAGTAGATTCCTTTTCACGTGTGTCTATTTGTTTTAACTTGATTTGTTTTGTTTCTGATAATACTGAAATGAATCAGGCTAAGGATCACCTGCTGCTGCTGCTAAGCCACTTCAGTCGTGTTCGACTCTGTGCGACCCCATAGATGGCAGCCTCCCAGGCTCCCCCATCCCTGGGATTCTCCAGGCAAGAACACTGGAGTGGGTTGCCATTTCCTGCTCCAATGCATGAAAGTGAAAAGTGCAAGTGAAGTCGCTCAGTCATGTCCGACCCTCAGTGACCCCATGGACTGCAGCCTTCCAGGATCCTCCATCCATGGGATTTTCCAGGCAAGAGTACTGGAGTGGGGTGCCATTGCCTTCTCCAAGGATCACCTGAGGAGCTTTCAAAAAATAGCAAAGCCATGACCTCCACATTACATCAACTGAAGCAGAATGTAGGTGATGAGCCCTGGGCATTGACAGGAAAACAAACTCTCTAGGTGACCTGAATGAGAAGCCAGGTGTAGCTACATTATTATTAATTACTTATTATTAGATACATTAATTGATTACTAATTATTTAAAGCTAAAGAGGGACCACACCTATGACTGTGAGAGGAACTTAGTGTCCTGATCACTACTGAAGGCAAACGTTTTTGTAAGTCTGAGGAACAACAAACAAAAAAAACAGTTTTCTAAGTGGGGGACGGAAGAATATTTGGTTAAGTGATGTATTTTTTTTTCAATCAAACCATCATCTAACCCACTTAGGTATGGACCTAGGGAGCATTTGAGCATTTGACTCTGTGCAATCCCCTAAAGGGCAGCCCATCAGGCTCTTCCATGTACTGTCATCTAATTTCCCCTCTGAGATCTCATATGTCATTATGATCAGCATCTGTAAACTGAGCCAGAGGGGGATCCTCACAGAATCAAATGCTCCTGCTACAGCTGAAGACGGCAACAGAACCAGAATCATATTCCATGACAGAGAGAAAGGAGGGAGGCGCTCCCTAATTTCTCTTTCCTCCTTTTGAATCTTGCCCCACTTTGCTAGCCAAGTGCAAGCGGTGTGGCTTTCTTATTCAGGGCTGCCACTGATGAATACTAGCATGTGTTCCAACCATGAACATCTCAGAGAAGAAAAGCGTAGCTCCTTTTTCTGCATCTTTTACAACACTTAACAGAGCAAAGCTGGAAAACTTCCATTACAGGCAGAAAAGCAATCGTGTTCACCAAATTTCCCATTGCGTAGCTCTGCCACAATTAGCCATTGAAGAAAGAAACCAGCAGGTAATAGAAGGCCTCCTGCACATGTTTTCATTGCTGCACACGTGGAAGCTAAGCCCTGCTACCTGTGAGTGTGGAGGAGGTGAACCGGGTTTGCACAATAAGGTCAGTGGGTGTGACCAGCTGGGTGGAGCTGCAGCTCTGGGACTGACTTCCTGAGGCCTGAAGTAGTGGCCCACAGCCCTCCGCACTTGGAGTTCGATTCTCATGTCCTGCTTACCCATTCTCAGCATCTCAGAAAGTAGGTAAAATGCTGCTTGTTACAAGCAAACAGAGCGAGTGGAGTCAAGCTTTTAGGCAATGTGGAAACTTGATGGTGTAGAATGAGTCAGAACCCTTAAGGACAGGAGCAATCTGGCATTTAGGGGGCCAGACGTGAAGTCTGAGGAGCAAATGCTGCTTCAGCTGCAAGGGCTCCAAGGCTGGGAAGCCTGCCCAGTTCACACAGCCCCGTCTTCAGGACAGTTCTGTCAAGAAAGGAGCAGTCTGGAGTGACTGCAGACATGCTCAGCTCCATTCACAAGCGCAGTGGGAGACCTTGACCCACCGTGTGCCCAGCGCCACGCAGTTTTTCATTTCCTTCTCTGGGGAACAGAGGGGAACGATGACAACAAACTGATGCAAAGGAAGAAGAAAGCGGAGCAGCTTCCTGCTATCCCCAAAGACGCTGAGAAGAAGATGGAATGTTCTAGGAAAGATAAACAGGCCACTTGTTAATTAATTGAACCATTTTGGAGCAGAAAGAAAAAAAAGAAAGGAAAAGTATGGAATAAAGTATGAATCAACACAAGTTAAAGAAGTATAAGGCTCCCCTGGAGATAAAACCTCCTCCCAAATGCCCTGCTGGCTACCCTGGTCCCCTCCCACCACTATGCTTAACCTGAGGGTACCCTCTCCTAGGTGAGGGCCATACCCTTGCTTTAAGCCAGTGTCCACAGTCCCACTTGAGCTCAGTTTTAGGAGACTCAAGTTGCCTCTGAATGCTGGGACCGCCCTATCTCATTTGTATTCTTTGAACTGTGCCTTCCACAGCAGCTTCTGCAGTTTAGTAAGTTCCCCCTGAACTTAACTGCAGGGATCATGAAAATGAAATGTTGCCATTTTATTTGGTTATTTTACCTCTTCCTGAGCAATGCAGATAGGCAGTAAAATTAATTAAATCAACACTTTCTGTTACCACTCCTACTACTATTTCCCCAGAATAAGTTGTCACTCTCTCTAAGAGGTTTTTTCACCCCCAAGGCTGTTTTAAAATGTTAATACAACCTCTACTACAAACGCAGGAGGACTGACAATAAGATGTGCAAACTTACCTTTTCTAAATTTAATTAAACTCATGTAGCAAGGATGTCTTTCAGAACCATAGTCTTGAACATAGTCATATCTCATATTTGAGCATGTTTAGAGAGTTTTGCAGGGGGTGAGGCGTGAGAAAAGTCTATTTGCAGAGCAGAGCAAACAGACATCTCTCCCTGTAGCCTGCCTCAAGTGGAGGGGCCTAAAGAGTCCCCTGGGGGGCTCTATGACAATCTAGAAGGGTGAGATGGGGAGGGAAATGGGAGAAAGGTTCGGAAGAGAGGGGACATGGGTGTACCTATGGCTGATTCTTGTTGATGTATGACCAAAAGACACAAAATTCTATAGAGCAATTATCCTTCAATTAAAAAAATAAAGGGAAAAAAAAAGTCTGGGAAAGAGGACAGAGCAGTGGGGGTAAGGAATATAACCTCATAACAAAGTTTGGACAAGGGAGACAGTTCTTAGTCTTTCAGCTTCTGGACCCTTTGAGGATCTGCTGAAAGTAGTAGACCCTCTCCATGGAAAAATTTCCATTTGCCCCTACAACACTCAATTTCTTACAACATTCCAGAGGCATTCTCAGAGTCCTGAAAACCTATGATTTCAGGGACTCAGGGAGGCATTCCTTAAAATTCCTACTTCTTGAGAATTAACCAAGAATGGCACTGCACCCAACACATTATGCCAGATACAGGCCTGCTCTTGGGCAGAGGAGGCTAACCATCCTCCGTTCTGTAACACACTGGCCACCAAGTGGCCCTGCTTTGGCTTCCTGTGTCTGTATTTCATTCCAAGGGGAAAGTGTTTCACCCACTCCACCCTAGGCACCTGAAGGACAGCCACAAGCACTGGACTCTGTGCCCAGCAGAGCACAGATGCCACGAAGTGCCACCCACGAGAGTGCCTACCGAAGTGTTATTGGCCCTCCCGAGTCCACGCCTAACAGGGGCCCTCCTCCTCAGTGTCACTTGCATCAATAGAACGAGATGCAGTTTGGTTCAGAAGCAAAGGACAGATTTACTCATTCATCAAAGAACAGAAAGGTATGAGCACAGGCTTTCCTGACAGGACACGGACAGGGCTGCTTTATAGGGATCTGGGCAGGCAGTGGGAAGTGTTCTCGCAGGGCTAGCAGAGTTCTCGCGGGGCTAGCGGAGTTCTCAAGAGACAGGGCATAGCTGTGCAGTTGAGTCCAGGTCTCGGCAGAGGGCCCGGCACTGACATCTTGAATTGAGGTATAGTGGGTGTCTTTTTCACACTAGGAACTTTAGCTCAAAGTTCTTGCGGCAAGGCTTCTGCATGCAGCACCTCGTGAACAACTGAAACTAAATTAAGCACAAAGGGAAAAAAGGTTAGCCTCGCATTTTATTACCCAGATTCTATTTTTATTCCCTGGGAATTGTTAATGCTGCTTTATTGGTTATCTTGTCCTGCTGCCTGATTTTTGAGGGGTGCTGAGGGGCACGGGTCCTTCTTAAGTAACTACTCCTTGCTGATCTGGGGGTAATAATAATGCCCGGTAGAGGAGCAGAACTTCTCCCCAGCTTCCTTTGGATGTGTTTGATTGTCATCAGGCCTCAGCCCTAACTGTTCACATCCCTGAGCAACCACCATTTGGAGTTTTATGGATGCTAAGCTTTTGGAGACCATTTAGCATCCATGACCCAAATATTAGCAAGAGAATAATGGTCATTAAGGGGCCCAGGAAGAGTAGAAACAGTGACGCTAGGGAAGGCCTGTTTTGCCCCACCCTAGATTTACCCAGCCAGATTAAGCTGCCAGATTTCTGCTAGACAAGTGGCTTTTTCAGTAGTCTGTCTGCACTTGATTTAATTAGGCCATGTAAGGAAAGAGCAAATTAGCCAAGATGGCAGTGGTCAGGCTCTCTGGGTCCCTATCTGCTCAGCTCTTGACCCACGTTTTGTAAATAATGGTTATGTAACAGCTGAGATCATCTGTAGCACTGCGCATAACCTCTATAAGCACCAGCTGAAAAGCTCTTGTAATCAAGTTCAGGCAAGTTGCCTTGAGTCCAGTTGCTTAATTGTTGTTTCTTCTCTGTCAGCCATTAGAGAGTAAGGCATGTCTGCCTTGCTGCTGTGAATAAAGAATATCTGCAGTTCCTATGTTTCCTCGCATCTTCTTCCAACTTCCACACTCTTGCCTTACCTATCCTGGGTTCTGCCAACAGTGAGATACAGCAAGACAGGCCAGTTTCATTGAAGTACAAACATCACTTCGTGTCGGCTAATGTATAGACCCTTATCTGGTCAGCTAATCTAGGGCAATTTTGTTTTCCATGACAATTCTGAACAGTGAGTCAACAGACTTTTATAACGGATTAAAATCAAGACTAATCGGCCATTGTTTCCATGGGGGCTGTTACCTTTTTATGGTGACAAGTGTTACATTTGTTTTCCTAGGCCAGGGTCACTAGCATGCCTATGAGTACAGTGATTCCTGAAAGTAGTAGTACTGCTGTTCTTTTGGAACGTTCTGGCTTCCTCTTTTTGTTAATGGTCTGATTGTAAACTTGAATCAGCCTTGGATCTGGCCCCACTGTTCCAATGGTGATATAGCTCCTTTCCTTGATATTGTCCAAGCATTGGGATACCCAGCCTCCTGTTGAGTTTGGGTGCTTACCTAAGAACATGTAACCTCCTTATAAACCCACCAAACCTGTGCCATGAACTTGAGTTCTTGAAGGACTGGTACCCTGGCATTCTAACTACATAGGTATATCTGGGGTCTTACTGGGACATCTAGATATCCTACTTAGCTGTGCTTTTCTCTTTTGGACTGTCTTAAGTGTCATAACTGGGGCCAGTTTTGACATCAATCTATTTACAATTTGGAACTTGGACATGGTTTCCATTGCAGGTTGCAAGTTCTACTGTCCAGTTTGTAAGGGTAATATTGCCTATCAGGTAGGATTGACACCAGGGTATGCAACAATTGTTGAGTGGCTTTAAAGACCTGCAAATTTTTCCTAAAAATGAAGGAATCTAGGTCTTCTGCCTAATAGGCAAAAGTGTGCCCTGCTGCTGAGGCTCACTGCCGTGGTTGGGTTTATATTGGGATTGCCTGCTAGCAGGAGAGTGGTATTTAGTGCTTTATTTTCGGTTTTTGAGGTTCCTCTTTCCTGTTTCAGGCTGAAAGTGATAGATCCAATAATCAGTGAAGTTCCATCCTTAAATATCCCTGGTCACACTTGTATTGGTTTTCTGCTTGGGGCATGAGTCTACCATATATAAGTTCACATACACTTTTGATATATTTTTAGGAATCAAAACTTTATGCAAATTATTACCTGCATTCCCACATTGAGCAAGGCAGTATTTTACGTGATTTTTAGAGGCCTAATGCATCTGCGTTACCCCCTACACTTTTAGCTTTTATAGTTTTTCTCAATTTATTTTTAATTGAAGGATAATTACAATATTGTGTTGGTTTCTGCCATACATCAACTTGGATGAGCCATAGGTATACATATGTCCCCTCTCTCTTGAGCCTCCCTCCCAATGTTTTCAACCTGAAACATATGCAAGGGCAGCATCTTTCTACCTGAAGCTGCCTGATGATCCAGGCGTGACGATGAAATCAGCCTATCTTCCCCAATATATCCCTCTGGTACTATTGGGCCTTATCTGGGGCTTCTGGGGGCCTGGTATTAGGGTTATTCATTGTGTAGATGAGGACTATCTCAACTCTCTGACTGATGATACTTTTCATGCCAGCGGTTACCATGACATCAACTAACCAGTTTGGTGGCTCAGAGGTTAAAGCGCCTGCCTCCAATGTGGGAGACCCAGGTTCAATCCCTGGGTTGGGAAGATCCCCTGGAGAAGGAAATGGTAACCCACGCCAGTATTCTTGCCTGGAAAATCCCATGGACGGAGAAGCCTGGTAGGCTACAGTCCATGGGGTCACAAAGAGTCGGACATGACTGACCGACTTCACTTCACTTTCACTTTTCACTCCCTTAGTGAGTTCCTTGTTGCGTTTTCCTGGTGGCTTGATAAGCCACAGTTTGGGGAAAGAAGCATGGCTCATGTTCACTAACTAGCACACGTGGCCTCCTAGATCTCTACTGAAGCCCCATTTGGGGACTTTGAACAACTGGAGGGATCTAGCCTTCAAGGTCTGAGGGGTAGTTTCCAGGTTAGTCATTCTAGGGCTGTCCTTTTTGGCAGTTGCTTCTGCCTTGTTTCCCTTTATTAACTCTGCCATCCCTCTTTTGGTGATCCCTACAATTAATTGCTGCCACCTTTTTGGAAGCTGTGCTGCTTCTAAGAACTTCAATATGCTCAAGCTATGTTTCACCTGTTTACTCTCACAGTAAGCATACCTCTGTCCTTTCAAATAGCCCTGTGTATATGTAGAATGGCATACCAGGAGTCTTTATAAACATTTAAGGTCTTCCCTGCAGTCAGCTACAAGGCTTGGGTGAGGGCTATAAGCTTGGCCTTTTGAACAGAAGTCCCTGGGATTAGGTTGTGCGCTTCCAGTGACTTGGGCCTGGGAGGTGACTGCATATCCTGCCAGCCTTTTTAGCTCTCACAAAATTGGTCCCATCTGTGAATCATTCCTCTTCAGCATTTAGGAGAGGCTCATTTCTTAGGCTGGGGCAATTGGAATAGATCACATCAATGGTTTCTATACAGTCACACTCTTGGGGCCCCCATTTCTGTGGGCAGTGGGGTGGCAAGATTTATCTTGTGACAGCTGTTTATGGTGGCTCAGAGGTTAAAGCGTTTGCCTCCAATGTAGGAAACTTGGGTTCGATCCCTGGGTTGGGAAGATCCCTGGAGAAGGAAATGGCAACCCACTCCAGTATTCTTGCCTGAAGAATCCCATGAACGAAGAAGCTTGGTGGGCTACAGTCTACAGGGTTGCAAGGACTCGGACACAACTGAGTGACTTCACTTTCACTAGGTTGTCTAAAAGCATAACGTGAGCTTGAATCAACCTTATGGAAAATAGCCATCCTGCTCCCTTAGAATTCACTGAAGCCTGAACATGGTGGGGAGTCCATGTAGTGACTAGCTAACCAGATGTTAACTTTTCAGCCTCTTTTATCAGGGCTATAGTTGCAGCTACTTCCCATAGGCAAGGAGGCCATCCTTTAGCCGTTTGACCTAAGTGTTTAAAGAGATAAGCACCACTCAAATAAGCAGCCCCAGTTTTTGAGCTAATACCTCAGGGGTGATTACCCTTCTCTCTTGAATATAAAGGTCAAAGGGTTTAGCTAAATCTGGGGGAGCCAGGGCAGGGACCTGAAGTAATTGCTTTTTCAATTCTTAAAAGACTCCTCTCCATTCTGAATTATATTCAAAAGGATCATCATCTTTCCTTTCAACTTTTCATATAGAGGCCTAACTATTAGATCACAGCTACAGATCCAGATGCAGAGAAACCCGGCCATCCCCAGGGAACCCCTAAGCTGATACACAGGGTATGCCACCGCCATCTTGAATTGGTGCAGCCCTTCTGCACACGGTCCACTAAGCTGAAGTGTCGGGCACAATCATTTCCCACTAACCTCTGGTCTGAAGTGGTGCTAGGAGCAAGTGATACTAGACTAAGCATAAAGGGAAAAAAGGTTAGACTTTATCTTTATTCCTTGAATATTGTTAATAGGCTTTTCTGGTGCCAAAAGCCTTAGGAGCGGGGACTCAAGCACCACACCAGTGAAAAGTGGGTATAAACACTTCAGTGATCTCATTTGTTCCCACAGGCTGGTGAGGCTGGGAACCTTCAAGTTATACCTAATAATTACATTCCTTGAATTATTATTTGGGGTTTGTTACTGGAAAATGAGTCTGAAAGACAGGAACATTTCTGGAGTAAAGAAGGGAAGCTTTCAAAACTCCACTTTATTGAACTAATTTATTTTAGCACCTGCATATTTAATACTGTCAAAATGATTAAAATAAGTATTAAAGGCAATCTTTGAAGGAGACATCTTTAAACACAACTCTCAGGAAGGAGATCTGTGGTGAGAGAGATGAATGTTTTCAACTCCAGAATTCTGTGGGACTGGACACATAGGTGTGTAAGTGAGGAACGTTGGAGAGGCAATCATTTAAGATGCAAATGTTCATTCAAGTGTCAGGAAGTCATGGGGACTTGGTGAATCTTAGGAATAAATCTGCCCCTAAAAGAGTCTCAATAATTGAGATGTTATTGTCTTTGTGCTACTATTTTAATTTATTTAACTATCTTCTCCATTTTGCCATCATTTTTTTTTTCTTCCAATGCACTGAACTATCTTAAGATAGCATTGGCAAAAGCCAGAATTGCAACCCAATTACTAGAATCCACACTCTCAATGTAATGGGGGCAGGGTGATGCAGGGTGCTGACAGTATTGATCTCTGAAATAGAGCAAATTTAGCTTCTGCTTGAGTTCACCTGTGAACTTGAACAGAGTAGTTAACTGGTCTTGTTCCCTCAGATGCAAGAGGAGGGGCTCTGATTATCTTAAATGAACCTTCTTCCCATAGTCATGACTATAATACTTTGAATTTTATATGGATCTTTGATAATCACTTTGTACAGATCTCTGATAATCACTTTCTCTCATTTAATCTAGCCTGCTCAGTAAGAACACAGGCTCTAGAATCAGACTGCCTGCTTGGGTTCAACTTCTGGCTGTACCTTCTACCAGCTGTGTGACCTAGGGCAAAGTAGTAACCTCTGCTCATTTTCCTCATCTGTAAAATGGAAATGATAATTCTATGATTATGATTGCTATGACAATTAAATGACTTGTCACATATAATAAGCTTAAAACCATATTTGTTTGGTATAGCATAACTGCTTAATGAATATAGTGTTAATTGTATTTATTTTTAAATTTAATCCATAACTAGGTAAGTGCCTCCTTTTAATTTTTTCATTTTTTTTTCTTTCCTTTACTGTTTTATTATCCATCTCTTGAGGGCTCTATTTTATCATTTGTGTAATTATTTAATATGGCTAATAAATTTGAGTTTGTAATAGCCAGCTTAATTGCATCTTTAGCTAAAGGCTGAGAGATAATTTGAAGCTGATACTTACTTTGATATCATTTGCAACTGTTCTTTTGTCCCATTTATACAACTCAAATGTCCATAATATCTTAAGTAGTTTATTTTGCTCCTAAATAGAATCCAACCAACAGATCAGCATATACATAGAACAAAGTCACTCTTCCGTGAAAATGAAATTGCTGAGCACTTATAAAGTGACGTTTAAGATGTACTAAGAGTCCTACCTGAAAATAACTAACCACCTATAACCTCTGACCACCTCATCCTCTTCCCAGGGTCAGTGTTTCCTTCTGCATGGTCTGAAATACCTATTGTGGCTGTTTTGATGAACAGGTATAAGTCACTCTTTGGAGCCATAAGAAAAGAACTGCTTCTAGAAGTTACAAATATCTCATACACAATGTAAGTTTACTTTTCAAGGCTCTTTTTTAAAAATTTTTACTTTATTTTACTTTACAATACTGTATTGGTTTTGCCATACATTGACATGAATCCACCACAGGTATATACGAGCTCCCAATCCTAAACCCCCTCCCACCCCATATCATCTCTCTGGATCATCCCTGTGCACCAGCCCCAAGCATCCTGTATCCTATATCAAACATAGACTGGCACTTCGTTTCTTACATGACAGTATACATGTTTCAATGCCATTCTCCCAAATCATCCCACCCTCTCCCTCTCCCTCAGAGTCCAAAAGTCCATTCTATATATCTGTGTCTCTTTTGCTGTCTCGCATACAGGGTCATCATTACCATCTTTCTAAATTCCATATATATGTGTCAGTATACTGTACTGGTGTTTTTCTTTCTGGCTTACTTCACTCTGTATGATAGGCTCCAGTTTCATCCATCTCATTAGAACTGATTCAAATGTATTCTTTTTAATGGCTGAGTAATACTCCATTGTGTATATGTACCACAGCTTTCTTATCCATTCATCTGCTGATGGACATCTAGGTTGCTTCCATGTCCTGGCTATTATAAACAGTGCTGCAGTGAACATTGGGGTACATGTGTCTCTTTCACTTCTGGTTTCCTCGGTGTGCATGCCCAGCAATGGGATTTCTGGGTCATAAGGCAGTTCTATTTGCAGTTTTTTAAGGAATCTCCACACTGTTTTCCATAATGGCTGTACTAGTTTGCATTCCCATCAACAGTGTAAGAGTGTTCCCTTTTCTCCACACCCTCTCCAGCATTTATTGCTTGTAGACTTAGATCACAGCCATTCTGACTAATGTGAAATGGTACCTCATTGTAGTCTTGATTTGCATTTCTCTGATAATGAGTGATATTGAGTATCTTTTCATGTGTTTGTTAGCCATCCATATGTGTTCTTTGGAAAAATGTTTATTTAGTTCTTTGGCACATTTTTTGATTGGGTTGTTTATTTTTCTGGAGTTGAGCTACATAAGTTGCTTGTATATTTTTGAGATTAGTTGTTTGTCAGTTGCTTCATTTGCTATTGTTTTCTCCCATTCAGAAGGCTGTCTTTTCACCTCGCTTATAGTTTCCTTTGTTGTGCAGAAGCTTTTAATTTTAATTAGAATCCATTTGTTTATTTTTGCTTTTTTTCCAGTATTCTGGGAGGTGGATCATAGAGGATCCTGCTGTGATTTATGTCGGAGAGTGTTTTGCCTATGTTGCCCTCTAGGAGTTTTATAGTTTCTGGTCTTATGTTTAGATCTTTAATCCATTTTGAGTTTATTTTTGTATATGGTGTTAGAGGGTGTTCCCGTTTCATTCTTTTACAAGTGGTTGACCCGTTTTCCCAGCACCACTTGTTAAAGAGATTGTCTTTACTCCATTGTATATTCTTCCCTCCTTTGTCGAAGATAGGGTGTCCATAGGTGTGTGGATTTATCTCTGGGCTTTCTATTTTGCTCCATCGATCTATATTTCTGTCTTTGTGCCAGTACCATACTGTCTTGATGACTGTGGCTTTGTAGTAGAACCTGAAGTCAGGCAAGTTGATTCCTCCAGTTCCATTCTTCTTTCTCAAGATTGCTTTGGCTATTCGAGGTTTTTTTGTATTTCCATACAAATCTTGAAAATATTTGTTCTAGTTCTGTGAAAAATACCATGTTCTCATGTCTATCTCCCAATAAACTTGAAGAACATGGTAGTATTATCACAATGTTACAAAGGTGGAAACAGAGAGAGAAGCTAAAAACGTTTGCCATCAATTTGCTGAGCAACCTATAAGTACCCAGAATGATCTCTAGAGGGACTTAAAATAGAAGACCTAAATTTAAAAAGCTAACAATTTAGCTTTGCTTCCCTGGAAGTTAAAAATTGCATTTAAAATTTCAAGATGTATTGCATTAGTTACCTTGAAAAGTATAGAGAACCAACTATGGAGATCAGGAAACTAAACCCAGGTGAGTGTCAGAGGGGAGTTCAGATGAAGGAGGGTATCAATACATGATTCTGATGAGGAAGATAGTCCACAAGGAAGGGCTTCAGTAACCCAGAGCTATGACAGAAGAGGAGTTGAGGGAGGGTGGACCCTGACTTCAGGGTCAGATCCCCAGTGCACTCAAGATAGCAAAGCCAGCAGCAGACAGTGTGTCCTGGCACCTGTCCTGTATCTCACACAGCCCATGAGGTTATAAAAGCAGGTTCTAGGTACTGATTTATACAGAAACTGGAATCTCTGTCCCCTGCTGACTAGAGGATCAGATAATGGATTATTAATCATCAGAAAACTTCCCTGATACTATCTGGTTGTCATGATTAGTCTTGCATGTTGACTTGGCTAGATCACGGTACCCAGATACTTGATCAAACCCTCTGGATGTTTCAGTGAATGTGTGTTTTGGACAACAGCAACATTTAAATTGGTGGATTTTGTTAAAGCAGATTACTCTCCCTAAAGTAGGTCAGCCTCATCTGGTGAGTTGAAGGCCTTAATAGATCAAAGACTCACCTCCCTCACCAAAAAGGAATTCTGCCAAAACACTGCCTTTGGACTCAGATTGCAGCTTTTTCCTGGTCTCCAGCCTGCCAGATTAAAGATATGGGACTTACCAAAGACCAAAAGCCTCCACAATCATGTAAGCCAATTTCCTTAAAACCAATCTGTTTTATATATTTTTAAATTTTTTATTAATATTTATAGATTTATAGTCATGCACATCCTGTTGGTTTTGTTTCTCTGCAGAATATCAGTTTATACACTGATACACACCTTTGTATGTTTCAGAGCAAAATGGCTGCTTTCTTTGAAACCACTAAGTTTTAATATATTTAAAACGTAAGCCCTTCTCTTATGTTGAGAGGCAATGTCATGCAAGGACCTAGCACATGGGATCTGGCTGGTTTGAATCCTGTTTCCATCATTTACTATAAATTGACAGCAATAACAACCTCTCTGGTCCTCAGTTGTTCTACCTGATAATAACAGCTTCCACCTCATAGAATTTGTAAGGTGAAACATATATTCAAACTGATACATAAAAAACATTTAGTACAGAGGTGAGAACTTAATAAACTTTCAATAATACTAGCAATGATGTTTCTTGCTCTGCATCTCTGGGGAATTCTTATTAAGTCAGGAGTGAACAGGCCAAAGACTCAGAATCTGAAGAATTCCCTATTAAGCTGCTGTACAACATATTGTGTGATTTCCATGATGCCTCTGTTTCTCTGCTATAAAATGAAGTAAAACAGATGGGTTGTGAGTTGATGAGTCTATAAAGCCCTGTGAAGTCCTTAGATAAAAGGTACCCCTGAGCATTGCTATCACATGGCAGGCAATTGAGTGTTATTATAGGGCAGGTTTTATATTTTTAATATATTTTAAATGGTTTTTTGGTCAACAGGAGTGAGGTAAACAAAGTGGTGTATAACAGAAACTCAGAAACAGTGGTATAATCACCTCTTGGCTTGCACTACCTCTTTATATTCAATTCACTGCCCAAAGAGTTTGAAAGATAAAAAACCTAATTTTTCTGGGGTTTACATTTTCTGGAATCTGATTCTGATAAACAAGGCCTTGCCAAGTATTTTCTGTGACTTGGATAAGCTCAACCATTTGTAAGTAAATCATAGAACATCTATTCACAGCTGTTCACTTTTTAATAAGCATCAAGCTAGAATCAGCATCTTTTCTCAACTGAGCCATTTTTAGAGTATTTCAGAATTCCATGGGCTTCCCTGGTGGCTCAGACAGTAAAGAAACTGCCTGCAATACAGGAGACCTGAGTTCAGTCCCTGGGTTGTGACGGTCTTTTAGAGAAAGGAGTGGCTAGTCACCCTAGTATTCTTGCCTAGAAAATCCCATGGACAAATAAGCCTGGTGTGCTAAAGTCCCTGGGGTCTCAAAGAGTCAGACAGGACTGAGCAACTAACACTTTTACTTTCACTTTCCAAAATTCCATAATACTTCCAAGGATACCAAACCTAATCTGTGAATTGCAAAGATAACCTACTTTTAGTCACTAAAGGAAATATAAAAATAACCGTATTATGCCCAATGTGTAACAGATATTTCCAGAGGTAGCATGGTTTAGAAATACACCTGAATTTTAGTTCTGTTTCTAGCACTTATTAAGTATGTGACCTTGGCAAGTCACTAACCTGTTTTTTGGTTTTTGTTTGCTTGCTTGTAAAATATAGTAATATGCAATTTATAAGCTACTATGTTGAAAGAATCTAACCCAGTGCCTGCTGCTGCTGCGTCGCTTCAGTCGTGTCCGACTCTGCGTGACCCCCAGGATGGCAGCCCACGAGGCTCCCCTGTCCCTGGGATTCTCCAGGCAAGAACACTGGAGTGGATTGCTGTTTCCTTCATCAATGCGTGAAAGTGAAGACACTCAGTCGTCCTCGACTCTTAGCGACCCCATGGACTGCAACCTAGCAGGCTCCTTTGTCCATGGGATTTTCCGGGCAAGAACACTGGAGTGGGTTGCCATTGCCTTCTCCACCCAATGCCTAGCACGTATTAAATATGTCTTCTCCTATGGCCCTCTGAAAAATCAGATAACTTTGATGTGATCCGAGTCCTCAGTTTTTCATGTCATTTTCTTGAGGGTTAAACTGAGTTCACATAATATAAGAGAGTTATAATTTTGGTTGTTGCCCCCAAACATCCTAGCAGAATTAACAGGATTCTCTGAAACTGTTTTTTTAACTCAAATTCCCCAGCTTAGAGTTTTATGTAGTAATGAGAATCAATGGGACCAAAAGCAGAACCCAGATAGCCTACTATTCTGAACCCACTGCTAAGGATTGAAGACCAGGGCCTGAGCCAAGCAAACCCACAGCCTTCTGGTGTTCCCTGGAGGCCACCAGTAGCATACCTCTTCATGCAAGGATCTTTAATCTCTGAAGGGCTATAAAGGGACTCTCAGAGCCTCGCTGTTACTTGTGTTAGATAATATATATATATATATGTGTGTGTGTGTGTGTGTGTGTGTGTGTGTGTGTGTGTGTGTCAAGTGTTCGCCATCAGACACCAATATCCATTTTGCTTTTCTCATATAGAGGCATTATCTTTCTATGCTCATTAACTTTCTCTGTCTTGAGATGTCTGACTCCTGTAAAAGAATAATGATAAATATTAGAAACAAGGTCATAAAAACCAACTACCAGGGAAATGCAAATCAGAATCACAAGTTAACACTTCAGATTTTAGGATGGCATGTATGCCTGTTTAGTCACTCAGGCATGTCCAAGTCTTCGCAGCTCTATGGACTGTAGCCCACCAGGCTCTTCTGTCCATGAAATTATCCAGGCAGGAATATGGGAATGGGCTGCCATGCCCTCCTCCAGGGGATCCTCTCCAACCTAGGGATCTAACCCAAGTTTCCTACATTGCAGGCAGATTCTTTACCATCTTCTGGATTGGGTAGTCTACCCCTTCTCCAGGGATCTTGCTGACCCAGGAATTGAACTGGAGTCTCCTGCATTGCAGACAGATTCTTTACCAGCTGAGCTACCAGGAAAGCCCTTTAAGATGGCTGCTGCTGCTGCTAAGTCACTTCAGTCGTGTCTGACTCTGTGCGACCCCACAGACGGCAGCCCACCAGGCTCCCCCGTCCCTGGGATTCTCCAGACAAGAACACTGGAGTGGGTTGCCATTTCCTTCTCCAATGCATGAAAGTAAAAAGGAAAGTGAAGTCACTCAGTCATGTCCTACCCCCAGTGACCCATGGACTACAGGCCACCAGGCTTCTCCATCCATGGCATTTTCCAGGCTACTATATTAAACACACACACACACACAGAATAACTAGTGTTGGTAAGGATATGGAGAAATTGGAACCATAGTGCATTGCTGGTAAGAATGTAAAGGGTGCGGCCGCTATGTAAAATGGTTTTTCTTCAAAAATTGCATATAGCATTATCATGTGATCCAGCAATTATACTTCTGGTTATATACCCAAAGAACTGAAAGCAGGAACTTGAAAAAATATCTGCACACCCATGCTTATATAGCAGCATTATTAACAATAGACAAAAGGTTGAAACAACTCGTGTCCATCAATGAGTAAATCAGTAAATAAAATGTGGTGTATAATATAATCCTCAACATGAATCAGCCATAGGTATACATATAACCCCTTTCTTTTAAACCTCCCTCCCATCTCCCTCCTCATCTCAGCCCTCTAGTGTAATACAGAGCCCTTTTTGAGTTTCCTGAGCCATACAGCAAATTCTTGTTGGCTATCTATTTTACATATGGTAATGTAAGTTTCCATGTTACTTTTTCTATACATGTACTCACCCTCTCCTCCCCTCACCGCATGTCTATAAGTCTGTTCTCTATGTCTGTTTCTCCATTGTTGCCCTGTAAATAAATTCTTCAGTACCATTTTTCTAGATTCTGTATATATGCGTTAGAATACAATATTTATCTTTCTGACTTACTTCACTCTGTATAATAGGTTCTAGGTTCATCTACCTCATTAAAACTGAATTGAATGAGTTCCTTTTTATGGCTGAGTAATATTCTATTATGTATACATACCACAAGTTCTTTATCTATTCATCCGTTGTTGGTCATCTAGGTTGCTTCCATGTTCTAGCTATTGTAAATAAGGCTGCCATGAACAACGGGATACATGTGTCTTTCAGTTTTGGTTTTCTCAGGGTATATGCCTAGAAGTGGGATTCCTGGGTCATGATGTGGTTTTATTTCTACTTTTTCACAGAATCTCCATACCATCTTCCATAGTGACTGTATCAATTTACATTCCTACCAACAACGCTAGAATGTTCCCTTTTCTCCACACTCTCTCCAGCATTTATTGTTTGTAGACTTTTTGATGATGCCTGTTCTGACCAGTGTGAGGTGATATCTCATTGTAGTTTTAATTTGCATTTCTCTAATAATGAGTGGTGTTGAGCATATTTTCATGTTTTGTTAGCTATCTGTATGTCTTCTTTGGACAAATGTCTGTTTAGGTCTTTTTTCCCACTTTTTGATTAAGTTGTTTGGTTCTCTGGTATTGAGTTGTATGAGCTGCTTATATATTTTGGAAATTAATGCTTTGTCAGTTGTTTCATTTGCTGTTATTTTCTCCCATTCTGAGGGTTGCCTTTTCACCTTGCTTATACTTTCCTTTGCTGTGCATAAGCTTTTAAGTTTAATCATGTCCCACTTGTTTACTTTTGTTTTTATTTCCATTACTCTAGGAGATGGGTCATAGTAGATCTTGCTTTGATTTATGTCATCAAGTGTTCTGCCTATGTTTTCCTTTAAGTTTTATAGTTTCTGGTCTTACATTTAGGTCTTTAATCCATTTTGAGTTTATTTTTGTGTTTGGTGTTAGGAAGTGTTCTAATTTCATTATTTTACATATAACTGTCCTGTTTTCCCAGCGCCATTTATTGAAGAGGCTGTCTTTGCCCCATTGTTATATTCCTGCCTCCTTTGTCAAAAATAAGGTACCCATAGGTGCATGGGCTTATTTCTGGGCTTTCTATCTTGTTCCGTTGGTCTGTATTTCTGTTTGTGTGCCAGTACCATACTGTCTTAATGACTGTAGCTTTGTAGTATAATCTGAAGTCAGGAAGGTTGATTCCTCCAGCTCCATTCTTCTTTCTCAAGACTCCTTTAGCTATTGGAAGTCTTTTGTGTTTCCATATGAATTGTTAAATTTTTTATCTAGTTCTATGAAAAATGCCATTGGAAATTTGATAGGGATCACATTGAATCTGTAGATTGCATTTGGTAGTATAGTCATTTTTACAATATTGATTCTTCCTGCCCAGGGACATGGAATATCTCTCCATCTGTTTATGCTGTCTTTGATTTCTTTCATTCAATTTAGTTCAGTTGCTCAATCGTGTCCAACTCTTTGTGACCCAATGGACCACAGCATGCCAGGCCTCCCGGTCCATCACCAACTCCCAGAGTTTACTCAAACTCATGTCCATTCAGTCAGTGATGCCATCCAACCATCTCATCCTCTGTTATCCCCTTCTCCTCCTGCCTTCAATCTTTCCCAGCATCAGGGTCATTTCAAATGAGTCAGCTCTTCACATCAGGTGGCAAAGTATTGGAGTTTCAGCTTCAACATTAGTCCTTCCAAAGAACACCCAGGACTGATTTCCCTTAGGATGGACTGGTTGGATCTCCTTGCAGTCCAAGGGACTCTCAAGAGTCTTCTCCAATACCACAGTTCAAAAGCATCAATTCTTTCTTTCATTAGTGTCTTATAGTTTTCTGTGTACAGTTCTTTTGTCTCTTTCAGTTCAATTCAGTCGCTCGGTCATGTCCGACTCTTTGCAACCCCATGAATCGCAGCACGCCAGGCCTCCGTGTTCATCACCAACTCCCAGAGTTCACTCAGACTCACATCCATCAAGTTAGTGATACCATCCAGCCATCTCATCCTCTGTCATCCCCTTCTCCTCCTGCCCCCAATTCCTCCTAGCACCAGAGTCTTTTCCAGTGAGTTCACTCTTTGCATGAGGTGGCCAAAGTATTGGAGTTTGAGCTTCAGCATCATTCCCTCCAAAGAAATCTCAGGGCTAATCTTCAGAATGGACTGATTGGATCTCCTTGCAGTCCAAGGGACTCTCAAGCATCTTCTCCAACACCACGGTTCAAAAGCATCAATTCTTCAGCACTCAGCTTTCTTCACAGTCCGACTCTTACATCCATACATGACTACTGGAAAAACCATAGCCTTGACTAGACGAACCTTAGTTGGCAAAGTAATGTCTCTGCTTTTGAATATGCTCTCTAGGTTGGTCATAACCTTTCTTCCAAGGAGTAAGCATCTTTTAATTTCATGGCTGCAGTCACCATCTGCAGTGATTTTGGAGCCCAAAAAAATAAAGTCTGCCACTGTTTCCACTGTTTCCCCATCTATTTCCCATAAAGTGATGGGACCAGTTTTCTGAATGTTGAGCTTTAAGCCACTTTTTCACTCTCCACTTTCACTTTCATCAAGAGGCTTTTTAGTTCCTCTTCACTTTCTGCCATAAAGGTGGTGTCATCTGCATATCTAAGGTTATTGACATTTCTCCTGACAATCTTGATTCTAGCTTGTAGGTTTATTCCTAGATATCTGATTCTTTTTTGTTACAATGGTGAATGGGATTTATTCCTTAATTTCTCTTTCTGATTTTTCATTGTTAGTATATAGAAATGCAAGTGATTTCTGTGTATCGATTTTGTATCCTGCAACTTTGCTAAATTCACTGATTAGCTCTAATAATATTTTATACTATCTTTAGGGTTTTATATGTACAGTATCATGTTGTCTGCAAACAATGAGAGCTTTACTTCTTTTCTGATCTGGACTTCTTTTATTTCTTTTTCTTCTCTGATTGCTATAGCTAGGATTTCCAGAACCGTGTTGCATAATAGTGGTGAAAATGGACACCTTTGTCTTGTTCCTGATGTTAGAGGGAATGCTTTCAGGTTTTCACCATTGAGAATAATGTTTGCTGTAGGCTTATCATACCTGGCCTTTACTGTGTTGAGGTAGATTCCTTATATGCCCATTTTTTGAAGTGTTTGAATCATAAATGGGTGCTGAATTTTGTCAAAGGCTTTTTATGCATCTAATAAGATTATCATATGGTTTTTAATCTATCAGTTTGTTATTATGGAGTATCACATTGATTGATTTGCATATATTGAAGAATCCTTGCATCCCTGGAATAAACCCAACTTGATCAGGGTGTATGAGCTTTTTGATGTGTTGCTGAATTCTGTTTGCTAAAATTTTGTTGAGGATTTTCGCATCTATATTCATCAGTGATATTGACCTGTAGTTTTCTTTTTGTGTGTTGTCTTTGTCTGGTTTTGGTATCAGGGTGATGGTGGCCTCGTAGAATCAGTTTAGCTTGTTCCTCCCTCTGAAATTTTTGAAAGTGTTTTAAGATAGACATTAGCTCTTCTTTAACTGTTTGATAGAATTCTCCTGTGAAGCCATCTGGTCCCGGGCTTTTGTTTTGGGGGAGATTTTTGATCACAGCTTCACATTCAGTGCTTGTAATTGGGCTGGTCATAATTTCTATTTCTTCCTGGTTCAGTCTTGGAAGACTGAACTTTTCTAAGAATCTGGCCATTTCTTCCAGGTTATCTATTTTATTGCTATATAATTGTTCATAATAGTCTCTTATAATCCTTTGTATTTCTGCACGTCTGTTGTAACATCTCCTTTTTCATTTCTAATTTTGTTGATTCTTCTTTTTTTCTTGATGAGTCTGGCTAAAGGTTTGCCAACTTTGTTTATCTTCTCTAAGAACCAGCTTTTAGTTTTATTAATCTTCACTATTGTTTCTTTGATTTCTTTTTCATTTATTTCTGCTTGGATCATTATGATTTCTTTCCTTCTACTAATTTTGGGGTTTTTTTGTTCTTCTTTTTCCAGTTGTTTTAGGTGTGAAGTTAGGTTGTCTATTTGATGTTTTCCTTGTTTTGTGAGGTAGGATTGTATTGCTATAAACTTCCCTCTTAGAACTGCTTTTTCTGCATCCCATAGGTTTTGATTATCATTTGTTTCTAGAAATTTTTTATTTCCCTTTTGATTTCTTCAGTAACCTGTTGGTTATTTAGAAATGTGTTATTTAATCTCCATGTGTTTGTGTTTCTTACAGTTTTTTTCCTTTTACTATCTAGTCTCATAGCATTGTGGTCAAAGAAGATGCTTGATATGATTTCAATTTTCTTAAATTTACTGAGGTTTGATTTGTGACTCAAAATTGGGTCTGTCCTGGAGAATGTTCCATGTGCACTTGAGAAGAAGGTGTATTCTTCTGCATTTAGATGGAATCTCCTGAAGATATCAGTAAGATCCATCTCATCTCATGTATCATTTAAGACTTGTGTTTCCTTATTAATTTTCTGTTTTGATGATCTGTCCATTAGTGTGGGTGGGACATTAAAGTCTCCTGCTATTACTGTGTTACTGTCAGTTTCTCTTTTTATGTCTGTTAGTGTTTGTCTTATGTATTGAGGTGCTCCCCTGTTGGGTGCATAGATAATTACAATTGTTACGTCTTCCTCTTGGATCGATCCCTTGATCATTATCTTCCTTATCTCTTGTAATCTTCTTTATTTTAAGGTCTCTTTTGTCTGACATGAGGAGTGCTTCTCCAGCTTTCTTTTGCTTCCCATTTGCATGGAATGTTTTTCGATCCTCTCACTTTGAGTCTATATGTGTCTTGAAGGCTGAAGTGCATTTCTTGTAGACAGCATATATATGGGTCTTGTTTTTGTATCCATTCAGCCAGTCTCTGTCTTTTGGTTGGAGCATTCAGTCTATTTACATTAAAGGAATTATTGATATATATGTTCCTATTGCCATTTTCGTAACTGTTTGGAGTTGATTTTGTAGATCCTTTTTTTTCTGTTGTATTTCTTGACTATATAAGTTCCTTTAACATTTGTTGTAAAGCTGATTTGGTGGTACTGAATTCTCTTAACTATTGCTTGTCTGAAAAGCTTTTTTCTCTGTCAGTTTTGAATGAGATCCTTTCCAGGTACAGTAATCTTGGTTGTAGATTTTTCCTTTTCAGTACTTTAAATATACCCTGCCATTCCCCTCTGGCCTTCAGAGCTTCTGCTGAAAGATCAGCTAGTAAGCATATGGGATTTCCTTGTAGGTTACTGGTTGCTCCTCCCTTGCATCTTTTAATATTCTTTCTTTGTGTTTAGTCCTTGTCAGTTTGATTAGTATGTGTCTTGCATGTTTCTCCTTGGGTTTATCTTGTATGGGACTCTTTGTGCCTCTTGGACTTGATTATTTCCTTTTCCATGTTGGAGAAATTTTCACCTACAGTCTCTTCAAAATTTTTTCATACCCTTTCTTTTTCTCTTCTCCTTCTGGGACCCCTGTAATTTGAATGTTGGTACTTTGAATATGGTCCCAGAGGTCTCTGAGACTCTCCTGAGTTCTTTTCCTTCTTTTTACTTTATTCTGTTCCTCAGAAGTTATTTCCACCATTTTATCTTCCAGCTCACTGATTTGTTCATCTGATTCAGATATTCTGCTATTGATTCCTTCTAGAGTATTTTTAACTTCAGTAATTGTGTTGTTTGTCTCTGTATGTTTATTCTTTAATTTTTTTAGGTCTTTTAAATTGATTCTTATATTTTCTCCATTATGTTTACAAGGGTTTTTTTAATCCTCTTTACTATCATTGTTCTGAACTCTTTTTCAGGTAGTTTGCATATTTCCTCTTCATTTATTTAGACTTCTGTGTTTCTAGTTTGTTCCTTCATTTATAGTATTTCTCTGCCTTTTCATTATTTTTAACTTATTGTGTGTGAGTTCTCCTTTTTCCAGCCTTCAAGGAAAGATTGAATTCTTTCTGTGAAGAAGGTTGAACTATTTCTTCCTTCTGGTTTCTGTCCTCCTAAGGTTGGTCAAGTGTTTTTGTGTAAGCTTCATATAGGGTGAGATTTGTGCTGAGTTTTTGTTTGTTTCTCCTCTGATGGACAAGGCTGAATGAGGTAGTAAACCTGTCTGCTGATGATTGGGTTTGTATTTTTGTTTTTCGGTTGCACCAGGGTGCTACTGGTAGTTGGATGTGGCATGGTCTTATACGCAGGTGGTTTTGTTTGTGTGAGTTCTCACTGTGTGATACTCCCTAGAGTTAGTTCTCTGGTAGTCTAGGGTCTTGGAAGCCTTGGGGCTTGATCTCTGATCAGGAACGAAGATTCCACAAGTGGTTTGTTATGGCATTAAGTGAGATTTAAACAAATATCCAAAAATGAGAAACCAAAGATGAATCCCAGACAAGTGGCAGTTACAAAATCAGGCCAATAATAATTAAAATAATGGAATGTACACATACACACCCATAAACAAAATCAAGACAGTCCAACAAAAATAAAGTACAATAGGTTGACCTGGCAAACAAAGGAAACCAAAAATTAATATCTGCCAGAACAAAACTAACTAAAGCACAAACTGGAAAACAAAACTAAAGCAAAGTGTCAGTTAGGAAATAAAGCGATGAAAATAAAACTAACAAATATGTTGAGAGGAAAGGAGAGAAAGAAAAGAAAGAAAAAATAGATATACAAAGTTAAATATTTGAGGTAGATACAGAAGATTTATACACATTAAAGATTAACTGCAAGGGGAAAGAACAGTATGAGAAGCAAAGAAAAGGAATCAGTCTATGTTCAATACAGGATACAGGATGCTTGGGGCTGGTGCACGGGATGATCCAGGGAGATGATATGGGGTGGGAGGTGGGAAGGGGCTTTGGCATTGGGAGATCGTGTACACCTGTGGCTGATTCATGTCAATATATGGCAAAACCAATACAGTATTGTAATGTAGAATAAAGTATTTTAAAAAGGAATAAATCTAGAAAAAAATAATAGATTTCAAAAATTAAAAGGGGAGAAAAAAAGGAAAACTCCACATAACTGCAAAAGCCCAATGTAGAGATAGGCTTATAACAAAAATTAAAAATGTGACTGAGGAAAAAAAAAGCTCAAAAGCTTAATTGGATTTCATAGTGCCAATAAAATCAACAACTAGAGGAGGGGAAAAGGAAAAAGAAAAATCCAAAAGATTCTACAGTACAAGTCAAAATATAGGAATAGTAAATGTTTTTCTGGAGTCACTGTTGTCAGAGTCCTTTCCCTTGCTGGGAGTCACAGCCCACCTCACCTCCCTAGGATGACCTCCAATACTGAGCTTATCTCTGGACCTGCTGTGGAGGCAGCTCAGATTCTAATCTGGTCCTACGCCTGTATGTTCTTGCCCCCAGTGTCCACAGCTATCAGAACTAGTGCATTTTCTTTTGTGAGAGCTCTCAATGACCTTTTATATATTCCACAGACACAGAGTCTGCCTAGTTGATTTTGTGGATTTAATCTGCAACTTACACAGCTGCTGGAAAGGTTTTCGGTCTTCTTCCTTAGCCACGCTGCCCCTGGGTTTCAATTGTGGTTTTATTTCCATCTCTACATATGGGTCATCCACTGGGGTTTGCTCCTGAGGCTGCCCTGGAGGACTTGGGTTTGCTCCTGTGAGGGCCAGGTGTGGAGGTAATGCAGCTGCTTGGGTCACAGGGGTTCTGGCAGCACCAGGTACTCAGGGAGTTGGCAGCTGAGGAAGCAGGAAATATAGTGCTCTAGAAGGGTATGGCAACCAGTATTGGCCAATATGCTCCAATATTCCTGCCTGGAGAACCCCTCTCACCAACAGAGGAGCATGGCAGGCCACAGTCTACAGGGTCGCAAAGAGTTGGACACGACCAAAGTGACCCTGCACACACAGACACGACATTTTTTGCCTGTGGCAGCTCTGCCCCAGTGAGAGTTGAGCATGAAGGTGGCACAGCTGCTTGGCATGTGGGGACCCTGGCAGCACCAAGTGTGCAGGGACATGGACTGCCTCTGTTGCAGGAATTATGGCCCTATCAGAGTCTTTTTTCCAGCCTCTTATACCTGGCAATCAGAAGGCCTCTTGGGCCAGTCTTTCTCTTTAGCTCCACCCATTCAGGCACTTAGAAGGCTCTCTTGCCTGGGGTCCTTCTCTGTTGTTCGGTGCATCAGGCACACAGAGGGGACCTCTGGCTGGGGTCCTACTGTGTAGATCGGCACATCAGACTTTTAAAGGGGCACCCTGAGTAGGACCTTATTCTGTAGTTCAGTGCATCAGTCACTTAAAGGAGAACCCTGGGTGGGGTCCTACTCTGTAGTTCAGTGTGTCAGGCATTTGATGGGCCATCCTCTTCATTGTTCAGCTGTCTATGCTGACATGTGGGGAGAGAGGCTATGGTGATGGTTCCACCCCTATGCATGACTCAGCAGTATTGCCTTGCTTCCATGGCTGCCTGGCGTTCCTCCACAGGCATTTCCCCTCAGAATCTCCTCCCCACAATCCCTCAATCCCTCTCTCTGCAATCAACAGCAGCCCTCGCTCTGGGGTTGCTCCACTATCCCTAAACCCCAGCTCCCAGACACTGTGCCTTCCAGGGGACCAGCACTCCTGTCCCAGGTATGTATGGCTGTGGCAAGGACTGTCTGATTCTCATTACACTTAGGCTGCCACAGATCAGCTGTTTCACTCTCAGCCTTAAATGTTTCTCCTCTGACTCAGACAACTGCCCTGATGTGGGGATCATACCCCCTGATTCAGTTCCCCCACCTGCCGAGGGCAGGTCCAGTCCTAACGTTCTTGTTTTTCCCCTAGTTCCTTCATCCTACAAGTTTTGAGTGATTCTATATATTCTTTTCTTCTGGTCAGGTACTCCTGTCCGCTCTCAGCTGGTGTTCTGCATGCACTTCTTTGTCTGAAGGTGTATTCCTGACGTATCCATGGAGAAAGACGTACTCCACGTCCACCTGCTCCTTCACCATCTTGTTCTCTCCCAAAAAATAGACAATTCTGACATGTGCCACAGCATGGAGAAACTTGAAGACATGCAAAGTGACATAAACCAGTCATTCAGTTCAGTCACAGTCATGTCTGACTCTTTGTGACCCCATGGACTGCAGCACGCCAGCCTTCCCCTGTCCATCACCAAATCCTGGAGCTTGTTCAAATTCATGCCCATTAAGTTGTGATATCATCCAGCCATTTCATCCTCTATTGTCCCCTTCTCCTCCTGCCTTCAATCTTTCCCAGCGTCACAGTCTTTTCCAGTGAGTCAGCTCTTTGCATCAGGTGGCCAAAGTATTGGAGTTTCAGCTTCAGCATCAGTCCTTCCAATGAATATTCAGGACTAACTTCCTTTAGGATTGACTAGTTGGATTTCCTTGCTGTCCAAGGGACTCTTGAGTCTTTTCCAACACCACAGTTCAGAAGCATCAATTCTTCAGCACTCAGCTTTCTTTATAGTCCAACTCTCACATCTATACATAACTACTGGAAAAACAACAGCTTTGACTAACAGACCTTTGTTGGCAAAGTAATATCTCTGCTTTTTAATATGCTGTCTAGATTGGTCATAGCTTTTTTTCCAAGTATCAAGCATCTTTTAATTTCATGGCTGCAGTCACCATCTGCAGTGATTTTGGAGGCCCCCAAAATAAAGTCTGTCACTGTTTCTATTGTTTGCCCATCTATTTGCAATGAAGTTGATGGGACCGGATGACATGATCTTCATTTTTTGAATGTTGATTTTAAGCCAGCTTTTTCATTCTCCTTTTTCACTTTCATCTAGAGGCTCTTTAGTTCTTCACTTTCTACCTTAAGGGTGGTATCACCTGTGTATCTGAGGCTACTGATATTTCTCCTTGCAGTCTTGATTCCAGCTTGTGCTTCATCCAGCTGGGCATTTTGCGTGATGTACTCTGCATATAAGTTAAAAAAGCAGATTAACAGTATACAGCCTTAATGTACTCCTTTCTCAATTTGGAACTAGTCTGTTGTTGCATGTCCAGTTCTAACTGTTGTTTCTTGACCAGCATACAGATTTCTCAGGAGGCAGATAAGATGGTCTGGTATTCTCATCTCAAGAATTTTCCACAGTTGGTTATGATCCACACAGTTAGGGAATCTGGTATAGTTAATAAAGCAGAAGTAGATGTTTTTCTGGAATTCTCTTGCTTTTTCTATGATCAATGGATGTTGGCAATTTGATCTCTGGTTCCTCTGCCTTTTCTAAATCCAGCTTGAACATGTGGATGTTCTTGGTTCTGAACTGTTGAAGTCTGGCTTGGAGAATTTTGAGCAATACTTTGCTAGCATGTGGGATGAGTGTCATTGTGCTGTAGTTTGAACATTCTTTGACATTGCCTTTCTTTGGGATTGGAATGAAAACTAACCTTTTCCAGTCCTGTGGTTTTTCAAATTTGTTGGCATATTGAGTGCAGCACTTTCACAGCATCATCTTTTAGGATTTGCAATAGCTTAACTGGAATTCCATCACCTCCACTATCTTTGTTCATAATGATGCTTCCTAAGGCCCACTTGACTTCACATTCCAGGTTGTCTGGCTCTAGGTGAGTGATCACACCATTTTGGTTATCTGGCTCATGATCTTTTTTATATAGTTCTTCTGTGTATTATTCCCTGATGGTAAAGAGTCGGCTTGCAGTGTGGGAGACCTGGGTTCGATCCCTGGGTTGGGAAGATCTCCTGGAGAAAGAAATGGCAACCCACTCCAGTACCCTTGCCTGGAAAATTTCATGGACTGAGGAGCCTGGCAGGCTATAGTCTGTGGGGTCGCAAAGAGTTGGACACGACTGAGTGACTTAACTTTCTTTCTTCTTTTCTGTGTATTCTTGTCACCTCTTCTTAGTATCTCCTACTTCTGTTAGATCCATATGTTTTCTGTCCTTTATTGTGCCCATCTTTGCACGAAATGTTTCCTTGGTATCACTGAGTTTCTTGAAGAGATCTCTAGTCTTTCCCATTCTATTGTTTTCCTCTATTTCTTTGCATTGATCACTGAGGAAGGCTTTCTTAAGTCTCCTTGCTGTTCTTTAGAATTCAGCATTCAGATGGGTACATCTTTTCTTTTCTCCTTTTCCTTTAGCTTCTCTTCTTTTCTCAGCTATTTACAAAGCCTCCTCAGACAACCATTTTGCCTTTTTGCATTTCTTTATCTTGGGGATGACCTTGATCACTGCCTCCTGTATAATGTCACGAAGCTCTGGCATATTTCTTCAGGCACTCAGTCTATTAGATTTAATCCCTTGAATTTATTTGTCACTTCCACTGTATAATTGTAAGGGATTTGATTTAGATCATACCTGAATAGGTTCATACCTGAAGTCAAGTGGGCCTTAGGAAGTGTCACTACGAACAAAGCTAGTGGAGATGATGGAATTCCAATTGAGCTATTTCAAATCCCGAAAGATGATGCTGTGAAAGTGCTGCACTCAATATATCAGCAAATTTGGAAATTTGGCAGGGGCCACAGGACTGGAAAAGGTTAGTTTTCATTCCAATCCCAAAGAAAGGCAATGCCAAAGAATGCTCAAACTACCGCACAATTGCATTCATCTCACATGCTAGTAAAAAATGCTCAAAATTCTCCAAGCCAAGCTTCAGCAATACATGAACCGTGAACTTCCAGATGTTTAAGCTGGTTTTAGTAGGAAGAGGAACCAGAGATAAATTGCCAACATCTGCTGGATCATCAAAAAAGCAAGAGAATTTCAGAAAAGCATCTACTTCTGCTTTATTGACTATGCCAAAGCCTTTGACTGTGTGGATCACAAGAAACTGTGGAAAATTCTTCAAGAGATTGGAATACCAGACCACCTGACATGCCTCTTGAGAAAGCTATATGCAGGTCAGGAAGAAACAGAACTAGACATGGAACAACAGACTGGTTCCAAATAGGAAAAGGAGTACGTCAAGGCTGTATATTGTCACCCTGCTTATTTAACGTCTATGCAGAGTACATTATGAGAAACGCTGGGCTGGATGAAGGATGAGCTGGAATCAAGATTGCCAGGAGAAATATCAATAACCTCAGATATGCAGATGACTCCACCCTTATGGCAGAAAGTGAAGAACTAAAGAGCCTCTTGATGAAAGTGAAAATGGAGAGTGAAAAAGTTGGCTTAAAGCTCAACATCCAGAAAACTAAGATTATGGCATCCAGTCCCATCACTTCATGGCAAATAGATGGGGAAACAGTGGAAACTGTAGCTGACTTTATTTTAGGGGGCTCCAAAATCACTTCAGATGGTGATTGCAGTCATGAAATTATAAGATGCTTACTCCTTGGAAGCAAGTTTATGACCAACTACACTACATATTAAAAATCAGAGACATTACTTTGCCAACAAAGGTCCGTCTAGTCAAGGCTACGGTTTTTCCAGTAGTCATGTATGGATGTGAGAGTTGGACTGTGAAGAAAGCTGAGTGCCAAAGAATTGATGCTTTTGAACTGTGGCGTTGGAGAAGACTCTTGAGAGTCTTTTGGAGTGCAAGATCTAACCAGTCCATCCTAAAGGAGATCAGTCCTGGGTGTTCATTAGAAGGACTGATGTTGAAGCTGAAACTCCAATACTTTGGCCACCTGATATGAAAAGCTGACTCATTGGAAAAGACCCTGATGCTGGGAAAGATTGAGGGCAGGAGGAGAAGGGGACGACAGAGGATGAGATGGTTGGATGACATCACCAACTCAATGGACGTGAGTTTGGATAAACTCTGAGAGTAGATGATGGACAGGGAGGCCTGGCGTGCTGCAGTTCATGGAATCACAAAGCGTCGGACACGACTACGCGACTAACTGAACTGAACTAATCGGCTAGTGGTTTTACCTACTTTCTTCAATTTAAGTTTGAATTTAGCAATAAGGAGTTCATAATCTGAGCCAGTCATCTCCCAGTCTTGTTTTTGCTGACTCTATAGAGCTTCTCCATCTTCGGCTGCAAAAATATATAATCATACTGATTTCAGTATTGACCATCTGGTGATGTCCCTGTGTAGAGTCATCTCTTGTGTTATTGGAAGAGAATGTTTGTTGTGACCAGTGCATTCTCTTGGCACAACTCTGTTGCCTTTGCCCTGCTTTATTTTTTACTCCAAGGCCAAACTTGGCCTGTTAAGTCCAAGTATCTCTTGACTTCCTACTTTTTCAGACCTGTCATAAAAGGACAAATACTGTATGATGCTACTCATAACGTATTTAGAGTAGTAAATTTCAGGGACAGAAATAGGAATGGTGGTTGGAAGGTGCTAAGAAAGGGAAAACCAGGAATCTTTATATAAAGGGTGCAGAGTTTCAGTTCTGCAAGATGAAAAAGTTCTGGAAATGAACACTGTTGATGGTTGCACAATAACGTGAATATACTTAATGCCACCAAGCTCTACACTTAAAATGGTAAATTTTATGTTATATATTTTATTACAATTTATTTAAAACATTAATTTATTTAAAATAATTTTTTGAAAAATTAGCCTACCAAGAACTATGAAAGAGTATAGGGAGTACTTTTTAACAAAATAGTAGATTTTAACATCTGGGAGAAATGAATATTCTGTCCTTTGTTTGGACAAATGTGTGGGTATATACACAGTGTGACAATATACATTGCCTTTCTATAATTTTTCAGTTTTATTTTTAAAAGAGGACCAGACCATTTTCTCAGCTTAATGGTAAGTGGGCAGCGATCATTGTAGTAGTTCCCTTTAGATCCTAAAATTTTCTTTGCCTCTTTTTTCCATTCAAAGATGCTCTCTGGAAAGATATAAAACCCTTTCATACTAGGGGAAAAATAACTCACCATAGCTTAATGTGAGTGACACTCTCCCGCTGGCAATAGAGGGGTAGACTTCAGCTAGCCTGAAATAATTTGGCTAAAGGAATAACATACTTACATTGTAATCTGAGCCTCCAGCCAGAGGATGAGAACGAGTGCAAGGGGTTTAATTTCATAAGGCACTTGACATCACACCATGTCACTATTCAGTTATGGCTGGTCAGGCTCTGAGTCATGGAAAATGTCTTTTAATGCTGTATCAATTGTATACCCTTAGTAAATTGAGATTAGGAACAATGTGATTTACATGCTTTTCCAAATTAGACCACATTTAGTTCACTCACCAATTATATGCCAACTATGTGACCATAACTATAATAGGCTGTAGACATTCAAAAATGATGCAACATAGTAACTTGTCCAAAAAGAAAAGGAAAATTAGTCTGACATGAGATTGTTAATAACTCTATATATAAATGACCCCTTTTCCCCTCTGCCAGGGCTGGCTTGGGAGAGCCTCATAGTATTATTGTGCATACTTTTATTATAGTATTTATTGACTCATATTTAAATTATGTGTGCTCGTGTCTGTCTTTTCCACTATACTATAAGTATGAAATGCATCAAAACATAATATGTTAGGTTTTGCGTGTTAGAATGATCCTTCATATTTTCTGGTAAGTAGTTCTGTCTCATTATCCATTGTTGTGGAACAAATGACCTTAAAATTTAATGGCTTAAAGCAAGAATTTATTTTTCATGATCCTGTGAGTCAAGAATTTGGCATGGCTTAGCTGTTTTGTTCTGCTTCACCTGATGTCAGTTATGGTTACTAACATACCTGCATTTAGCTGGAAACTGGGCCAGAGTTGGAACATCCAGAGATGCGCTCTCCCTCCCCAGGGCTTCTCTGACTGGTCACTAGTCATTCATTAGTCTAGCCTAGATGTCCTTGTGACATGGTGGCCGGACTCCAAGAAAAAAGAAAGTAAAAGTTGCCAGAACACTTAAGACCTTGGCTCAGAAGTCCCAGAATATTCTTCCTACAACATCCTACTGGTAAGATTCAAGAGAGGGAAAATAAACTCAGCTTCTTGATGTAAGAGGCAGCATGAGCATACAAGAATGGGAGGAATTGTAGCCTGCTGTATTTGGAGGCTATGTGCCACAATAACATTTTTAAAACTGTCTTAATTACTATAAATACCTACAAATACATAGTAATATATAAGAAACATCTATTAAATAATGATCTGAGCTCTCTACAAAGTATTGAAACCCTAGAGGCCAGAAATAAAGGAAGGTACTGAAAAGTACTGTAATGATTCTAGTGCCATAGGAGAAAGGAATAATCAGTCCCAGCAACATGGAGCTTGGATCTGATAACAACATGAACATAGGAGATAATGTTTGAGTTTCATCAAGGTAGGGAGTTGCAAGTGAGATCCCAAAGAAAGCTGTGATTCCTGAAGGGCTTCACTTTCAGGATAGACCGAAAGATACCCATCCAAGAGGATGGCAAAGTGGGTTTATTGTCTCTTCCTAGTGTCTCCAAGGGATAAAATCTCTCCCAAGAGTTTTTAACTTCAGGCCAGCCCTAATATGAATGTGGGGTTAAACACATATCCTCTGTAATGTTCAGACACCCAGACAAGGAGTGTGGGAAAAAAAAAAAGTGGTCCCTACCTAGTAACATCCTGAGGAATCTGGTATTAAAAGTTATAAAACCCCTCTATAAAAGGAAAAGTAAATAAACCAAGTTATATAGAATTCTTGTAGTTAAGGTTTTGTGGTATAGATCACAATCCAAATTTATAAACAGAGTAACAACAGACCCTGAGTGAGATTCAGCAAATAAATGTAAGGATAGGTAGAGACTTAAACACCCTTGGAAAGATAGACTTTTGGATACAGGAAACAGAAGAAAAGGAGTCAAAATAAGAAAAGACGGAATGGATAAGTTACATAACAAATTAGACATAGTTGAATACAAAACTAGTTAACTAGAAGATAGATTCCAGGACATTTCCTAGAACATAGTATAGAGATATAAAGAAATTGAAAATGTGAAAAAACATTTATACTTGTGGAATAGGATGAAAAATGTCAACATACATCTAAGAAGGGTTCCAAAGGGAAGCTGTGGGAGATAGGGAAAGAAACAATATTTGAAGAACTAAGGACAGAATTGATGAAAGGTTTGTCTTCAGAATGAAAAAGCCCAGCAAGTTCTGAATAAGACAAAGTAAATATAAAAACCACTTGATTACAGTCCTTAGAATGGCTAAAATTGAAAAGACTATCAAATATTGACAAGGATGTGGAGTAACTCAAAGCCTCAAACAAAATGGAAAGACAAAAGACAGAAGATACTTGCAATGCATACACCTAACAAAAAAACCTTATAAATTCCTACAAACCAATAAATTTTAAAAAAGCAATGGGAGGTGGGAGGGGGCTTCGGCATTGGGAGATTGTGTACACCTGTGGCTGATTCATGTCAATGTATGGCAAAACAAATACAGTATTGTAATGTAGAATAAAGTATTTAAAAAAAATGCCACGGAACAGGTAGTTTAGAGAAAATAACACTTGAAAGATCCATATGCATAAGAAAAGAAGGTATATATTTCTTAATAAGAGAAAATAATTAAAATGACAATAATATACACTTTGACAAAAAGAAATGTAACTCGACAGTTCTGCTTATAAACAGAAATGCTGAGGAAAAGAGTGAAAAGTGCTAGAGAAAACCATGTATCAGTGCAATTATTTTAGAGAGCAATTTGGCAACATGGGGTAAAGTAAAACATTTAGTTCCATTTTTAGGACTATGCTTTAGAAAAATTCTTAAACTTGCACAAGAAAATATGGGTGAAAATATAAGAACTGTCATATCACTGCTACTGCTCCTAAGTCGCTTCAGTCGTGTCCGACTGTGCGACCCCACAGACGGCAGCCCACCAGTCTCCCCCATCCCTGGGATTCTCCAGGCAAGAACACTGGAGTGGGTGGCCATTTCCTTTTCCAATGCATGAAAGTGAAAAGTCAAAGCGAAGTCACTCAGTCGTTTCCGACTCTTAGCGACCCCATGGACTGCAGCCCACCAGGCTCCCCCGTCCATGGGACCTTCCAGGCAAGAGTACTGGAGTGGGGTGCCGTTGCCTTCTCCAGATCACTACTAAAAGTGAAAAATAACCTGAATATGACCATAAATTCTGGATAACCAAATTTTGGTACATTCAGATAATGAAATGCTAAGTGACAAAAATTGAAATTGAAATGCTGAAATAAATGACTGAAAGGGAAGCTTTGATATGATTAAAAAATAATAGTCAATGAAATAAAGTTGAAGAATATGTACAGTATGATAACATCTATGTATAATTTTTTACTTTATGTTAATATGTTATGGCCACTTGATACAAAGAGTTGACTCATTGGAAAAGACCTTGATTCTGGGAAAGAATGAGGGCAGCAGGAGAAGGAGGTGACAGGATGAGATGGTTGGCTAGGGTCATTGACTCCACGGACATAAGTTTAAGCAAGCTCCAAGAGTGAGTGAAGGTCAGGGAGCCCTGGCGTGCTGTAGTCCATGGGGCCACATGGACTGTGGACACGACTGAGCAACTGAACAACAACAATAATGTGTTATAGATAAAATCCACTTACAATAAACATATGGAAAGCAAAACAGGAAGGATAAGCACCAAATGTAGTGATCATTGGAGGGGGTGGGGGAGCAGGTGGAATGGACAGGACTAGGGTGGAAGGAAGTACGCAAGTGACTACTACCATATTTGCAAAGCTTTGTTTCTTTTTTAAAAATAGCAAATTTGACAAGATTTAGCAAAGCTTGATGCGTATATAGGTTATACTATAAACTACTTTAGAATTCTTCAATGTTTGAGCTGAATCATGAATTTTATATTTTTCTAAGATAAATCTTCTGGCAGTCTAGGGGACATTTGGGAAGGGATGAGTCTGGAGGCAGGGAGAAAGCTAAGGAAGAACTGAATTATGCTAGGGCATTGAAAATGGAGAGCAGATCCTGGATGCAAGAGACGATTAAAAGCTGATTTCACCAAAATTGTTCATTGCAGCCCTATTTACAATAGCTAGAACATGGAAGCAACCTAGATGACCATCAACAGATGAATGGATAAAGAACTCGTGGTACAAATACACAATGGAATATCACTCAGCCATAAAAAGGAACTCGTTCAAGTCGGTTCTCATGAGGTGGGTGAAGTAAGTCAGAAAGAGAAAGGTAAATACCATATTCCAACGCATATATAAGGAATTTAGAAAAATGGTACTAAAAATTTTATTTACAGGGCAACAATGGAGAAACAGACATAAACAATAGACTTATGGACCTGGAGAGAGGGGAGGAGACAGTGAGATGTATGGAAAGAGTAACATGGAAACTTATATTATCATATTTAAAATAGCCAACAGGAATTTGTTATATGGCTCAGAAAACTCAAACAGGCTTTGTATCAACCTAGAGGGGTGAGATGGGGAGGGAAATGGGAGGGGAGGTTCAAAAGGGAGGGGATATATATATATCTATGGCTGATTCATGTTGAGGTTTGACAAAAAACAACAAAATTTTGTAAAGCAATTATTCTTCAATTAAAAAAAATGTTTTTAAGCTGGTTACAATATACTTAGTGACCAACTGAATATGAGAGTTGTGAAGACAGAGGGGATACTGGGATTGTGTTCAGTTCAGTTGCTCAGTTGTGTCTGACTCTGCGACCCCGTGGACTGCAGCACGCCATGTCCATCACCAACTCCCAGAGTTCACTCAAACTCGTCCATTGAGTCAGTGATGCCATCCAGCCATCTCATCCTCTGTCGTCCCCTTCTTCTCCAGCCCTCAATCTTTCCCAGCATCAGGGTCTTTTCAAATGAGTCAGCTCTTCGCATGAGGTGGCCAAAGTATTGGAGTTTCAGCTTCAGCATCAGTCCTTCCAGTGAACATTCAGAACTGATCACCTTTAGGATGGACTGGTTGGATCTCCTTGCAGTCCAAGGGACTCTCAACAGTCTTCTGCAACACCACAGTTCAAAAGTATCAATTCTTCAGCACTCAGCTTTCTTTATAGTCCAACTCTCACATCCATACATGACCACTGGAAAAATCATAGCCTTGACTAGACTGTTGGCAAAGTAATGTCTCTGCTTTTTAATATACTGTCTATGTTGGTCCTAACTTTCCTTCCAAGGAGTAAGCGTCTTTTAATTTCATGGCTGCAGTCACCATCTGCAGTGATTTTGGAGCCAAAAAACATAAAGTCAGCCACTGTTTGTACTGTTTCTCCACCTGGTACGGATCGACAGTGGTCTGCCGCAGGGACAGGGGCTCTGGGTGTGGGTATGGCATAAGTCCTCTTGAAGGAGATCACCATTAACGCCACCACAGAGCTGCCAGAACTTACATAGGCCTGGGAAATAGACTCTCGGAGGACACAACAGAACCTTGTGCACTAGGACCAAGGACAGTGACCCCACAGAAGACTTGCCTGTGGGCGTCTGGGAGTCTCCAGTGAAGGTGTGGGTCAGTGGTGGCCTGCTGCAGGGTTGGGGGCATGGTCTGTAGCAGTACATGCATGGAATCTTTTGAGGGAGGTCACCATTATTTTTATTACCTCCGCCATAGCTTGGGATTGTGTAGCTGCTACCAAAGTGGGAATTTCTGAAGGAGCAGGAGAACATCTGGGGAATAGTGCAGTAAATTGGGACTTCCTTAGTGGCTCAGTGGTAAAGAATCTGCCTACCAGTGCAGGAGATGTGGGTTGGATCCCTGGTTCAGAAAGATCCCCTCCTGGTTCAGGAGAAGGAAATGACAACCACTCCAACATTCTTGCCTGGGAAATCCCAAGGACAGAGAAGCCTGGCAGGCTACAGTCCATGGGGTCACAAAGAGACACGACTTAAGTGACTGAACACACACACACACAATTAACTGAGTTGGATATTTTGAGGCTGAGGTGTCGGTGAAGCATGCCAATGAGGAGTCGTGTGTGGCTAGAACTGTGGGTTTGAAATTCAAACGGAAAGTCCCTGGGCTTGAGATACAAAATTAGGAGTCATCATAAAAATGATGGTCAAGGTCATGAAAAGTCCAAATCTTTGGTGAGACTTGTATGATATTCTAGAAAAGTTCAGCTCTGTCTCATTGGCAGGCAGTTCCCGATAAGTGGAGAACATCAGTTGTGCACAGGGGCAATAGGTCATCCACAAGACCTCTTCCATGTTTCAGACCTTTTCTGGGCTGAGAGAAGCAAGACACCCCTAAGTGGAGCATCCCCCAAATTCCAGGGAGAATCTGGTCTACTGGCTTTCTTCATCTGTGCTCACCCTAAGGATACCAATGCCAAGAGCCAGGTCTGAAAGCAGCTTAGCTTTTAGTAGCCCATATACATAGGAACTTCCCAGGTGGTGCAACTGGTAAAGAACCCACCTGCCAATGCAGGAGACAAAGAGACATGGGTTTGAAACCTGGGAAGAGGCCCTGGAGCAGGAAATGGCAACCTACTCCAGTATTCTTGCCTGGAGAATTTCATGGATAGAGGAGCCTGGAGGGCTACAGTCCATAGAGTTGCTAATAATTAGACTCAACTGAAATGACTTAGCATGCATACGTAGTAACAGCCAGGACAGAATCTATAGGCATCAGATAGGAACGGACGACATAGGGCCTGGATCTGTAGCTTCCAGGGCCAGTTCACAGACAGGCAACAAATGCAGTTACACAAAGCCCCACTCTCAGAAGTGCCTTGCACTTGCTGAAAAGCCCTGAATTTTTAGCAATTTTATCTTTGAACTTGTACTTTGTGAGTGAAGTTCAAAGAGACACTGGAGCAGAGGAAGTAGACGCAAATGGGTCCACAGAACTTTGCCAACCATTTCCATATAGTATTAGTAACTGTTATTAAACTTTCACAACAGATTTAACATGCACTGACTTTGGGTCTCACTCAACTGCCATGCATCCTAAGTCCACCAGAATTGTATGCTCATTTTATCTTCATACATCCAAGACTGAATAAGTGGGTACCTTGACAGCCCCAAGAGTTCATGCTTTTCATTTGAACTAGAACTTGGTTCAGAGAAAGAAAGTAATGGGATTCTAGGAGACACACACATATATATATATTTTTAAAAAGACCTATTACATTCTTTCTTATTCATGCCACTTAACTAAAAGCTACAACATACAAGAAAAGAAAGTCTAAGACAACCCAGAGTCCCTTTTCCTTTCAAATCTTCCTTAGTAATTAGTGAATGAAAGACAGTGAGTATTGGTATAATGTGTGGGTAATAAGAAATGAATAAAGCAGTTTGTGATTTCAATTGTTCAGGAAAGAACAAAATACGTATGTAAGTATGAACTATAAAATATTGATGATTCCACATGTGAGTTTAAAACATAAAAATTGGCACTGTACAATGTAATGAATGATAAAATTCATGCTAATAAAAACTTTTAGTTTTTACTTAGAATGATGATTATTCCTATTATGTCCAATAAGTAATAAAATAATTTTTAAAAGGGAAAGCTTTTATATCAGTACTTTGTTACAACACTTTTTTCCTCCTTTTTGAACAACAGGATCTAGATTTTCATGTTGCACTAAGTCTTTTTCCTTATTTATTTACTAATCCACAGTTTTTTATCCTTCCACAATCATCCAGTTGCAACTTGTTACTGAGGAACTGAAAAAGCTAGAAGGAATATTCATAACCAAGTGAAAGTGAAAGTCGCTCAGTTATGTCCCACTCTTTGCGACCCCATGGACTATACAGTCCATGGAACTCTCCAGGCCAGAATACTGCAGTAGACATTATAACACAAAATTAATGTCGAAATGGTAAAGTAATTGACATGTTTTAAAGAATGAGTTTGTTAAATGCCTTCACATTTACATTTTAGGATTATTCTAAGAAGAATTATGAAAAGACCCTTTGATCTCATAGTACCCTTGAAAGATGAAATACTGGGGGTGCTTCTGTTTTTGCCCTTTGGGGTGCTCCATCCCACCTACAGGTGTGTCCTGCCTCACACCTAGTGCGGAGACTAATAGGGAAACAACCTTCAGAACTCTCCGTCTAAACCTGATATCTGGTGAATTAAATACTGTGTCGCAGTTAAATTGTGGTTCTTTTCAGAAAGGGACGTTCAACCTATATGTCTGTGTTCCTCCTCTTTTTCTTTCTCAGTTTTCTTGAATTCTTTTAGGATTCTCCAGTACACCCCACCAACTCACAAACTTTGGGTCTGGGAGAAAAGGAACTTCCCAGGAAGCAGTCAAGAAGCTGCAATCCTGGTGCCCTACAAGCCCTGTCTAGAAAGTTATTGGGTTGTTTTCTTACAGCTATTGTGCTTCCCTGCTGGCTCAGACTGTAGAGAATCTGCCTGCAATATGGCAGACCCAGGTTCAGTCCCTGGGTTAGGAAGATCCCCTAGAGAAGGGAATGGCTACCCAGTCCAGTATTCTTGCCTGGAGAATCCCATGGACAGAGGAGCCTGGCGGGCTGCAGTTCATGGGGTTACAGAGAGTGGGACACGACTGAGCAACTAACACTTTCACTTGTAGGTCATGTTTCTCTTCACAGTTAAGACCAGCATGGAACTGTTTTCCATCTCCAAAGTTCCGGGCAGCCTGAGTGATTAATGAATCTGTTCCACCCTTAGGAGGGTTTGAAAGATGCCTAGTAAGGAGTGGTGAGGAAATTTACAATCCCCCAGTGAACCATCTTGCCCCACTGCCAGCCTGATGACGGCTGACACTATTTTCTGGGAGCCCCATGTCAAGTGTTGTTGTTTTTCAGTCGCTCATTGTGTTCGATTCTTTGCGACCCCGTGCACCGCAGCACGCCAGGCTTCCTTGTCATGTCGAGTGGAGGGAAGGAAAACCAGCCTTATTTGTGCTCCAGAGTGCCACTGTTGATTGGATCCCAATTCCAGTTTCCCTCATAGGCATTCAGAAACTTCAGAACTCCAAACATCACACTATTGCCCCCTGGTGGATGACGATGTAACAGTTTCTCCTTGCTAACACCTAGGTGGAGTATTTCTCTGAGCTTGGATATTCATTTGATATGAATTCCAGTAAATGACCACCCTAACATATATGCTCTCTCTAGAGCAGTAAAGTATTTTGCTGTAAATTGGGCAGTTTAGACTCTCATTTAGCTGTCAATATATCTTAATCATCAGGGTTTTCCACCACCATGTTTTTTATTGACGTTTCCATTGCCCACAGAAAGTCCAATTCTTTAGTCCCTGGCAAGCTACTTGCAAAAATTTCTGAGCAGCAATTGCTGGGGACAACAACAACCACTGAGGGTCTAGAGGATCCAGTTCTCAGCAGTGAGACTGGCCAGAGACTTCAAATTACAGGAGCAGTTCAGTCGCTGATCTCCTTAACCCTTACAGGAATGACTCCCTTAAGAACTAGATGGCGATGTTTGGGTAATAAAAAAATGAATATCCTAGTGTTTTGACTAAAGCCCACCCTCTACACCACTAGAATAAACCAGATATTAGAAAATTCTTACATTAAAAATTGTTCTCCCTTATCTGATACAGGGTATCTACCCAAAACTACAGCAATGTCATTCTTAATGGAGAAATTTTAGAAATCTTCCTTGAAAAATCAGCATTGGGAAAAAGACAACGATAACTACTTACATTCAACGTGGTACTTCTGTTCTTGCACATTGGCATACCCCATCCTAGTCCACATGTATTTTGTTTATCCCAGTCAGCAAGGTAAAAATGAAAAGGACTGCAAAAGAAGAAACCTATTCACAGATGATATTTAAATATAAGACATTCTTAAATCATTCAAATTAATATAGCAAAATGACTGGATATAGAATCAATTGTTTTCTGTATGCCACCAAAAACCAAAATTTTAGAAAGCGTGCATTTTTAGAAGAGACTAATTTTTGTATTAGTCTTTCAAACATATTAGACCTTTAAGCAGTTAAGTACCTAGTAATCTAATAAAGTATGTTTAAAACTTTTATGGAGAAAATTATAAAACTTTATTACAAGTCATTAAAGAAGATCTAAATAAGAGGATAACTTAGAAGGTAGGAAAACTCAAATCCTAAAGTCCCAACAGTACCTAACTAATGTATAGATTCCATGGATTACAACCAAATTTCCATAAGGATTTTTCTAGAAAGTTTTCAAATCTTAAAATTTCTAGGATAAGTCAATACCAGGGATCACCTACATGTTATAAGGAAAGGAGGAGAAAGGGAGGTGGTAGAAGACTTGCCGTTTCAAGATTTATCAAGAAGCCAAAGAATGATTGGCAAATTGACAATGTAGCAGAGAAGAGCCCAGAAACAGACCTCTAACATATAGACCATTCAGGTATGACCTAAATCAAATCCCTTATGATTATACAATGGAAGTGAGAAATAGATTTAAGGGCCCAATCTGATAGAGTACCTGATGAACTATGGAATGAGGTTCGTGACACTGTACAAGAGACAGGGATCAAGACCATCCCCATGGAAAAGAAATGCAAAAAAACAAAATGGCTGTCTGGGAGGGCCTTACAAATAGCTGTGAAAAGAAGAGAGGTGAAAAGGAAAGATATAAGCATCTGAATGCAGAGTTCCAAAGAATAGCAAGAAGAGATAAGAAAGCCTTCTTCAGCAATCAGTGCAAAGAAATAGAGGAAAACAACAGAATGGAAAAAAAAAACTAGAGCTCTCTTCAAGAAAATTAGAGATATCAAGGGAACATTTCATGCAAACATGGCCTCGATAAAGGACAGAAATGGTATAGAACTAACGGAAGCAGAAGATAATAAGAGGTGGCAAGAATACAAAGAAGAACTGTACAAAAAAGATCTTTACTACCCAGATAATCACGATGATGTGATCATTAATCTAGAGCCAGACATCTTTGAATGTCAAGTCAAGTGGGCCTTAGAAAGCATCACTATGAACAAAGCTAGTGGAGGTGATGGAATTCCAGATGAGCTGTTTCAAATCCTGAAAGATGATGCTGTGAAAGTGCTGCACTCAGTATGCCAGCAAATTTGGAAAACTCAGCAGTGGCCACAGGACTGGAAAAGGTCAGTTTTCATTCCAATCCCAAAGAAAGGCAATGCCAAAGAATGCTCAAACTACCGCACAATTGCGCTCATCTCACATGCTAGTAAAGTAATGCTCAAAATTCTCCAAGCCAGGCTTCAGCAATACGTGAACCATGAACTCCCTGATGTTCAAGCTGGTTTTAAAAAGGCAGAGGAACCAGAGATCAAATTGCCAACATCCGCTGGATCATTGAAAAGCAAGGGAGTTCCAGAAAACATCGATTTCTGCTTTATTGACTATGCCAAAGCCTTTGACTGTGTGGATCACAAGAAACTGTGGGAAATTCTGAAAGAGATGGGAATACCAGACCACCTAACCTGCCTCTTGAGAAATCTGTATGCAGGTCAGGAAGCAACAGTTAGAACTGGACATGGAACAACAGACTGGTTCCAAATAGGAAAAGGAGTCTGTCAAGGCTGTATATTGTCACCCTGCTTATTTAACTTCTATGCAGAGTACATCATGAGAAATGCTGGGCTGGAAGAAACACAAGCTGGAATCAAGATTTCTGGGAGAAATATCAATAACCTCAGATATGCAAATGACACCACACTTATGGCAGAAAGTGAAGAGGAGCTAAAAAGCCTCTTGAAGAAAGAGGAGAGTGAAAAAGTTGGCTTAAAGCTCAACATTCAGAAAACAAAGATCATGGCATCCGGTCCCATCACTTCATGGGAAACAGATGGGGAAACAATGGAAACAGTGTCAGACTTTATTTCTGGGGGTTCCAAAATCACTGTAGATGGTGACTGCAGCCATGAGATTAAAAGACGCTTACTCCTTGGAAGAAAAGTTATGACCAACCTAGATAGCATAATGAAAAGCAGAGACATTACTTTGCCGACTAAGGTCCGTCTAGTCAAGGCTATGGTTTTTCCTGTGGTCATGTATGGATGTGAGAGTTGGACTGTGAAGAAGGCTTAGCGACGAAGAATTGATGCTTTAGAACTGTGGTGTTGGAGAAGACTCTTGAGAGTCCTTTGGAGTGCAAGGAGATCCAACCAGTCCATTCTGAAGGAGATCAGCCCTGGGATTTCTTTGGAAGGAATGATGCTGAAGCTGAAACTGCAGTACTTTGGCCACCTCATGAGAAGAGTTGACTCATTGGAAAAGACTCTGATGCTGGGAGGGATTGGGGGCAGGAGGAGAAGGGGACGACCGAGGATGAGATGGCTGGATGGCATCACGGACTTGATGGACATGAGTCTGAGTGAACTCGGAGAGATGGTTTTGAACAGGGAGGCCTGGCGTGCTGCGATTCATGGGGTTGCAAAGAGTCGGACATGACTGAGCGACTGAACTGAACTGAACATATATTTGAAGGTGATGTGACGGAGTTAATACTGCAGATGACTGGGGGAAAGAAGAAACCATTCAGTAAATGGTACTGGGATGACTGGATATCCACTTTAAAAGAAATTTTATCTCTACCTCACAGTGCACACAAAAATCCATTAAAATGAATTAAAGACTTGAATGTGAAAGGTAATTAAGATAGACACAGTGAAATTTTATTCTTGGTTTGGGATTCAGTAATGATTTTAATCCAAAGGGCAGCCTAAGTCCAAAATCTCAAATGAGAGCTTTTAAAATGTAGTACAAATAAATCAAGGAGCCCAAGGAAAAGCAGTCAAGATGCAATGTTTCATTCAAGTAATAGTTAGCATACCAAATCATTAAACCTGTGAAAAGTATACCAAAGTGAAGTGGCATTCCTAGGTCCACACAGTCTTCTTAGGTATCTTATGACTTTTTGAGGAAATGTTCCTTATATTTTAAGAGTAGCCTTCTTTTATGAATCTTAAACACACGTACAAATGACACTATGTGAGGTGAAAAATGTGCTAATTCATGGCAATCATTTCACACTGTACATGCATATTATATCATCACATTTTCTACCTTTAAAAACATATTGTACAACCAAATGCATAGATAAAAGTATTTTTAAAAAAACTAATAACCCTGTTGGCCCTAAAAAAGGTTTTGGTCTTCGTTTATTTTGTGACCCCATTAGTTCACAGCAAAGAGATGGGAAATAAGTGGAAATGGGGCAGATTTTATTCTCTTAGGCTCCAAAATCACTGTGGACAGTGACTGCAGATATGGAAGAAAAGCTATGACAAACCTAGACAGCAAATCAAAAAGCAGAGACATCACTTTGCCAATAAAGGTCTATGTAGTCAAAGCTATGGTTTTTCCAGTAGTCATGTGCGGATGTGACAGTTGGACCATAAAGAAGGCTGAGCACCAACGAACTGATACTTTTGAACTGTGGTGCTGTAGAAGACTCTTGGAGTCCCTTGGACTGCAAGGAGATCCAACCAGGTAATCAGAAAGAAAATCAACCCTGAATAGTCACTGCAAGGACTGGTGCTGAAACTCCAGTCCTTCGGCCACCTGATGTAAAGAGCTGAGTCATTGGGAAAGCCCCTGATGCTGGGAAAGATTGAGGGCAGGAGGAGAAGGGGAGGACAGAGGATGAGACGGCTGGATGGCATCACCGACTCAATGGACATGAGTCTGAGTGAACCCTGGGAGACAGTGAAGGACGGGGAAGCCTGACGCGCTGCAGTCCACGGGGTGGCACGGAGTCAGCCATGATTTAGCAACTGGATGACAACAGAGTTCGATACGGATATCACTAGTGTCCTCGCCTTCTGAATTTATTTGGTGGATTTTTCTCCATCCATTTACTTTCAACTTCCCTGTTTTATTTTGCCTCAGATATGTCCCTTATAAGAACATATATTTTAAAACTAAATGAAGAGCTCTAGCTTCGTAAAGGTTATGCTATACAGTTGTTACATTAACAGATACATTTGAATTTACTTCTGCCATCTTATTTTTTCTGTTACTCATGTGTTTTGGGTTTTGGTGTTTCTTGTTTCTTCTCGCTCTCAAAATTTCTTTCTTGCAAAGAAAAGAAATACTGTCACACTGATAACTGCCCCTCCATTTTATTGTTATCTAGTGTTTTAGTCTAAATTATTCTTTTTATTGTTGATTTCTAGTTGAAGATGTTTTAGAATTACTACTGTATTTGTTAACCATTGCTTCTTCATACCACTCCTTTTGAGTTTAATTTCTTTAATTTCTTGAAATACATTTTCTATGTATTTATTTATCTTGAATGGCAGTTTAGCTGAGTGTGGAATTCTAGGCTGACAGTTCTCCTCAGAACTTTGAAAATATTGTTTCACCTTCTATCATTTTTTATTGCTGATGAGAACCTGCTGTCAACTTTTTATCTCTTTATGAATAATCTGTTTTCTATCAGGTGAATTTTCTCTTTGTGTTCTATAGTTTCAAGATGTGTTTAAATGAATTTGTTCTATTCTGCTCACAACCTGGGTATATTTAATCTTGGGATATCATGTTTTTTATCACTTCAGAATAATTTTTAATATTCAATATGAAAGTGAAGTGAAAGTTGCTCAGTCATGTCCGACTCTGCGACCCCATGCACTTCACAGTCCATGGGATTCTCCAGGCCAGAATACTGGAGTGGGTAGCCTTTCCCTTCTCCAGGGGATTTTCCCAACCCAGGGATCGAACCCAGGTCTCCCACATTGCAGGCAGATTCTTTACCAGCTGAGCCACAAGGGAAGCCCAAAATTCAATGGAGTTGAACTTTATTCTATTCTCTACTTACCTTGCTTTCCATTTGATATTTTTCTCCCTTTTTGCTTCTATTTGAAAATTTTCCTGATGTTTCATCTCCAGATTACCATTATCACTTCACTTGTGTCTAACCTGATATTTTATTCCATGTTTTGAGTTTTCCATTTACATGGCTATATTTTTAATTTCTAGATGTCCTAATTGGTTCTTTTTTAAATTGCAACCTCTTCTCTTTTTCATGATATCCTTATTCATGATAGTTCCAATTCCTTTTTTAAAATCTCTTTATACAATTTGAATAATTCTATTTTAATTTTTTAGATTGTTCTATGTTGTCTGCAATTCTCGTTTGTTGATGTTTACTCAGCTTATTTTCTGTGTGATATGCATTTCTTATTGTGAATTAATTTCCAGAGAAATTGTTATTGTTATTTTGGAGTTTCTTTTGTCATGAAAGTATCTTACAAAATAGTTTTGTATCTGTTTCTCCTGAAATCCAATGGGTTTCAAAGATCCTAAGTACAATTTTATGGCATTTCTGTTTGTGAGTTCCTGAACCATGAAGTATTATAAATGTATATGCCATGTCTGGATGTGGTACAAGCTTAGAATTATAATTTCTCATGTATGCCTTTTCTTTTCCACTTGAGGTACTGGACAAGTAGAAATATCTTTACTGTTTCACCTCAGTCAGTGGGCAGCAGTTTGATCTTCTTTTAACAAGTGGATCCATTTATCCAAGGTCCAAACTTTACCCAGAGTCTCAGTTACATTTTCTGTATGTTCTCAGAACGGAGGCCACTTGTGTTCCAACAGGTTAGCAGAAGCCCAGCTGACAGCTCAAGTCTCACTTCAGCCTCTGCTCACTGCTTTAAATTTTATTTTATTTTTCCCTTCATGTCTGGCACCTGAAGACTTTCTTTTCTTTTTGTTGAGCTTGATTCTTAAAATGTACCTTTTATGAGTTATATTATGGTGACGTGTCTATGTTAACTTAGTTCACAAAGTTGTTAAAAGTATCACGAAAGAATTCCTTTTTTTTTCTTTTTTCCTTTTTAATTCTCATTCAATCTTATGGTACTGCTAGTTTATCTTTAGTTTTCCTTACAAAATAAGTAATGAATACATAAAGGATCAGACTGATACAACAAACCCAAATGTACCCACTCCTCATCTTAAGAAAAAACTACTAATAAAGCTGAAGCTATCCGTGCACTTATCACTGATGGAATAAGTGATAAGTGCACGTCCTCCCTCCCAGAAGTAAGCCCTTTCATGAATTTATGCTGACTGTTCACATGCTTTTCTTTGTTCCTTTAAATTCAGTTCAGTCACTCAGTCATGTCCAACTCTTTGCAACCTCGTGGACTGCAGCACGCCAGGCTTCCCTGTCCATCACCAACTCCCGGAGCTTTCTCAAACTCTTGTCCATCAAGTCGGTGATGCCATCCAACCATCTCATCCTCTGTTGTCCCCTTCTCCTCCTGCCCTCAATCTTTCCTAGCATCGGGGTCTTTTCCAGTGAGTCAGTTCTTCACATCAGGTGGCCAAAGTATTGGAGTTTCAGCTTAAATGTCAGTCCTTCCAATGAACATTCAGGACTGATTTCCTTTGGGATGAACTGGTTGGATTTCCTTGCAGTCAAGAGACTCTCAAGAGTCTTCTCCAACACCACAGTTCAAAAGGATCAATTCTTTGACGCTTGGCTTTCTTTATGTTTCAACTCTCACATCCATACATGACTACTGGAAAAATGATAGCTTTGACTAGATGGACCATTGCTGGCAAAGTAGTGTCTCTGCTTTTTAATATGCTCTCTAGATTGGTCATAGCTTTTCTTCCAAGGAAAAAGTGTCTTTTAATTTCATGGCAGCAATCAGAATCTGAAGTGATTTTGGAGCCCCCAAAAATAAAGTCTCTCACTGTTTCCATTGTTTCCCCATTGTTTTTTCCTTTGCTACATACTTAAGTATCCCTAATGACAGTTGTGTGAATTTTAAACTTAATATATGTATATGAAGTTGCTTTGTTTGCTCAATTCTTTGTTTTCAGATTGTGTCATGTTTATATATATAGTTCAATTTTATTAATTTTTACTGGTATGTAGTGTTCCTTTCTGTGACCATCACAATTTGATTTATGCTCACTGAAATTGATGGATATTTATCTTTCCACTTTTTTGCGGCTATCGACAATATTGCCCTAAACATTTTTCTGTGTGTGTTCACAAGACTTTCCATAGGAGTAGCTGTGCTAAGCTATAGAGCCTTTGTTGTTCAGTTACTCAGTCTTGTCTGACTCTTTGTGACCCCATGGACTGTAGCCCACCAGGCTCCCCCATCCATGGGATTTTCCAGGCAAGAATATTGGACTCTCCAGGGGATCCCCTGACCCAGGGACTTAACCCATGTCTCCTGTGTCTCCTGCATTGGCAAGTGATTCTTTACTGCTGAACCACCAAGGAATCCTTAGAATCCTTACATTTTTAGAATTATTAAACATTGAAAATTTTTTTCAAAGTTATATAAAATTAACATGTAGTGCGTCCTTTGTGCACAATAAATACCAATTCTCTCTCGCCTTTGCTTCCCTCTCAGTAGTTTCCACATCTGGAGCCCCCAACCCCTAAATCTGCACACAGCCTTGTCGCCATCCTCCAAGTCTTCTCCAGGCTGGAACCGTCTTGGGTAGGAGGGGTACTTGGTCAGCTCTGCTCCTTCCAATTTTCCCTTCACTCCGTGGTGGAAAATATCACAACCACCAAATAAATGTGGCTTCCCCCTCCTGTCTAGCTCTTTTTATTAAAGGGAATTCTCTTGTGAATAAAATTATTCAAATTTTTTGTAAGTGACTTCCCAAATAAAATAGGTATATTAATCTATGTGTCCTCTTTGGTCTATTTTATATGTTCATTTCAACACATATTCTAAAGGAAATATCTGTTTTGGGGTTCTGTACATGAAAAAATTTAGTCTATCCAAAAATCCTGGGCCTCAGAGCTGAATTTCAGAAATTATGTATGCCACGTGTGTATATATGATGGCATCACTGACTCAATGGACGTGAGTCTGAGCAAGCTTTCGGAGTTTGTGATGGACAGGGTAGCCTGGCATGCTGCAGTCCATGGGGTTGCAAAGAGTCAGACATGCCTGAGCAACTGAACTGACCTGATGTGTGTATATGCATGTGTGTATTATACTAGATGGACTGTCTGTGATGTCCATTAGATTCTCAGAGAAGTCCATGACCCTTTAATAATCGTATAAGCAACTTTTTGCTTATGGGATAAATGTCAGGTGCATATGGATTAGGTCAGCTCCAGTGGAGCTGGATGGGCTTGGAGATGTTCCTTGATACCTCTCCCTCACAGTAGAGCCCCTTGCATAGTCTGCAACTGTTTATTCAAGGAAACACTGTAGAACAACTATAGAACATAAACATATTTCTGCTCTATAATTTTAAATGTAAATTATAAATCAATAACCTTGTCTGCCTTTGTCAGTTTTCTGGGAAAAACCACAGATACATAAAGTATCTAATAAATGGACACTTCTATATTCTTCCTCTAGTCAATTGACATGATTATAAATGGTGAAACATTTACTCCGTTAAATATAATATCCTGGAGATTTTTTTTAAAAACTTTTTAGTAAATTTATTTTTTTGCTGCCCCAGGTCTTAGTTGTAGCATGTGGGATCTTCATTGCTGCATATGGGATCTTCACTGCGGCATGTAAAATGACCAGGGATCAAACCCCTGCATTGGGAGTATAGAGTCTTAACCACTGGACCACCAGGGAAGTCCCCTTAGGGTTTCTTTTTTAAATAATTATATATATATATATATATATAATATATAATGTATATATATGGAATTTCAACTAAATTATTTAATGTTATAGAAAAATAATTTTTTAAACTTCAGCTGATTACTAAGTGTATGCCTTTTATCTCACTATAGAGAATGCATTTATAAAGATCTAGCAAGCATATTCATGGAATATGAGGCATGTAGCCACCCAAATTCATGGCTAACTCTCTCAATTGATAGAGTAAATTACTGACAACAGAAACATTTGTATTGGCCAAGCACTGTGGCTTGATTAAATTTGCTCTTTTATTTTATAAATCTGTTGTAAAGCCATTAGAAGAGTTTTATTGCTCAAATTATGAGGCTAAGTCAGAGTGGCCTTTTAAATCTATAAATTAATTAGAACTCTATTTCCAGAGCAATGAAAATATTCACCCCTTTCTTTCAAAGAATATATTTCCTTTCTCTATTACAAATAAAGTGTGGTTTAGATCTCAATTCCCCAGGTAGCCATCATTCTTGTATATGCCCCTTGGATAGACCAGCAAATAAAAATTCCTTTCACTATTCATTTCTTAGCAGGTAAGAGAAGCATCTTATAAAAGAAATTAACCTTAATCAAAGCATTGTCTACATTCAAAATATGCCCTAGACACAAGTCCAAGAAAGAATGACCTATCTTTATTCTCTACTCAAAATTCATTTTCCTTTAGCATAAAAGTTCCATTGGCCTAGCATTTCTACTTTTTGCCATTGCTTTCTTCTCTCTACTACTTTATCAACACTTTCTTTTTGCTCTTGTTTAATTTTTATTTTGTATTGGAGTAGACCTTCCAAGGTGACTCAGGGGTAAAAAAATCCAACTGCCAACTCAGGAGCCACAGGAGATGCAGTTTCAATCCCTGGTTTGAGAAGATCCCTGGGAGGAAGGCATGGCAACCCACTCCAGTATTGTTGCCTGGAGAATCCCATGGACAGAGAAGCCTGGTGGACTATAGTCCATGGGGTCACAAAGAGTTGGACATGACCAAGCGACTAAGCAGGCACCCATGCATAGTTGATTTATGGTGCTGTGTTAGTTTCAAGTGTACAGCAAAGTAATTGTTTTATACACACACAATACACACACACACACATTCTTTTTCAGTCTTTTCCCTTGTAGGTTAATACAGAGTACTGAATGGAGTTCACTATTCTATATGGTGAAAGTGAAAGTGAGGTCGCTCAGTCGTGTCGGACTCTGCGACCCTGTGGACTGTAGCCCACCAGGCTCCTCTGTCCATGGGATTTTCCAGGCAAGAATACTGGAGTGGGTTGCCATTTCCTTCTCCAGGGGATCTTCCCAACCCAGGGATTGAACCTAGGTCTCCTGCATTGCAGGCAAATGCTTTATCCTCTGAGCCACCAGGGAAGCCCATTCTATATGGTAGGTCCTTGATAATTATCTCTTCTATATAGAGTAGTGTGTCTGTGTTAACCCAAATTCCTAAATTATCCCTCCTCCTCACTTTTTTCCTTTGGTAAACATAAACTTGTTTCCTAAGTCTGTCAGTCTTTTTCTGTTTTGTAAATAAGTTCATTCATATCATTGTCTTTAGATTCTACCAATCACATGATATTTGTCTTTCTCCATATGACTTATTTCACTTAGTATGATATCTCTCAGTCCAGGCATGTTGCTGAAAATGACATTATGTCATTCTTGTTATGGCTGGGTAATATTCCTTGTATATATGTACCACATCTTCCTTACCCATTCCTCTGTCAATGGACATTTAGGTTGCATCCATGTCTTTGCTATTGTTAATAATGCTGCAATAATCATTGGGGTACATGTATATTTTTGAATTATAGTTTTCTCTGAATATATGCCCAAGAGTAGTACTGATCATAGGGTAGTTCTATTTTTAGTTTTGTAAGGAAACTCCATGATATTCTCTACTATGATTGTACAATTTACATTGCCACCAACCACATAAGAGGGTTCACTTTTCTTCACACCCTCTCTAGCATTTACTGCTTGTACAATTTTTGATGATGGCCATTCTCACTGGTGTGTGGCAACCATCATTGTAGTTTTGATTTGCACTTCTCTAGTAATTAGTGATGTTGAGTGTCTTTTCATGTGCTTTTGGTCTTCTATATGCCTTCTTTGGATCCATGTCTATTTAGGTGTTTCGCCCATTTTTGATTGGATTGTTTGATAAAAACCTGCCAAAAGATAATGCCCACAATTTTAGAATCTTTTAGTCAGATTTTGTAATGCTTCACTCTTAAATAGAAATGTAAACTGAAAGATGGTTAAGACATCTCCAAAGTAAAAAAAAAAATTAAAATAAAACATTTTTTAAATTGTATAAAGAAAACAGTGTGCAGAGAACAATAATAAACAAAAAAGAAACCCTGTAATTAGAATCTTCCAAAAATAAGATATCAAGACACACATAAAACAACAAAGAATCATACGAACAAAGACAAAAATACTGGAAGTGATAGATATTATTATCAAAATTTGAGGAAGAGAAATATAAAGTAACTGAAAACTCTCAGAGCCTTAAAGAAGCAAAAATATTGAAAACATTTTAAAAAGAAGTAAATATTGTATTGGTTTTGCCATACATCAGCGTGAATCCACCACAGGTATATACGTGTTCCCCATCAAGTAATTAACCTCCAATTAAAATAAATTTATATTAAAAATAAATAAAAATGTCAAAAAAGAGAAGTAAATGTAGCAGTTCAAGCTAAAAATGCCTATATTCAACTGAGATGAATTCCTGAGAGATCAGAGGAAATTGTGAAAGAAATACTCTAAGAAACAATATAAGAATATTTCCTTCAGTGAAAGGATATGAGTCTTCATTTTAAAGAGGTCACCAAATGCATGCACATTAAATGGAAAATGACTCACAACAATGCACCAGGAATACAGAAGATAGTAAAAGTTTTCCATGTACAAACTTTGAGTCACATATAAAAGACTGGGCTGAGAGTGGCATTGACTTCTCAATAAATAGCATCCTAAATTAAAAGGCAATGGAGCAACACCTTCAGTGATGAACCAAAATAATTTTCAGTCTCAAATTATCATTCAAAGATGAGAATAAGAATAAAGACAAATTCGGACACACAGAGGACAAGGCATTTTACCTTCCGTGCTTTCCTTCAAAAATGAGTCACTGAAGAACAACATCCAGCCAAAAAAAAAGGGGGTGGGGGCACAAAATGAAAAAGAAAAAAATATGAAATATGCAGGGAAATGGAAACAATCAAGCATCAAAGAGGACTCCCAGGTAGCTGACCCTGCAGCACATACTGGAGCGAGAGAATAGAGACTTGAATCAGAGACTTGATCAGAAACTTGAATCAGTGTCTTCTGGAAGAAACTATTCAATAGCTTAGTTTTTATGATGGAGCATTTTGGTTTGGGGCAGATACATAGGTAGCAAGTGCTACAAGTAAAAAAATTTGACAGGGTATAAAACTGCTGCAAAATGAATCACAGCATATGCTTTAGCTCTACAGTAAATGGTATTTATAAGGTTATAATGATTTTACACTAACTATTGATTTAATTTAAAATAGTAGCTTGTAAGAGAAGATGGGTAGGAGGAAGGTAGTATAACATCTGTCACAACAGGATGCCTAGAATTAATGACTTGAAGAAACAGTAGCATAAGTGTGTCATATAGAAGTATGGACTTAAGAATAGAAGAAACAGCTTAAAAAGTCAAAAGATTGTATTTGAGTAGCAAATAATGTTGGTCAGCATCTTATTTTTCATTTTAAGTTTAATGGTACTTTTTATTTTTCAACCAACTGTATATATTATTGATTTTTACTTTCTCGGTAAATATTTTTAAAATAACAAGGTTTTAAAGCAAAATGATGCCCAGATCTTTTGATACCTATCTTGCTTACCTGAGCTTACTAGAGCTCTGAAAATAAGGCATGTTGTTGGAGTCCTTTGGTTTAGGGCTAAGGAGTGGCTCAGACAGTAAAACGTCTGTCTACAATGCAGGAGACCCAGGGGACATCCCCTGGAGAAGGAAATAGCAATCCACTCCAGTACTATTGCCTGGAAAATCCCATGGACAGAGGAACCTGGTAAGCTACAGTCTATGGTGTCACAAAGAGTCGGACACAACTGAGCGAGTTCATTTTCACTTTCAAAGATGCTTCTGTTGATTCCATCAGTGTAATCTATTTATGTCTCACTTAATTTCCTCTGGTCCTTTACTGAGTTTCTATGACAGGATTGTAATATAAGATTTGTACAGCTGCTGGCTCTGTTAGCAAAGCACGTGGTACCCCACAGTTACGAGGCCTTGAGAATTTGTTAGCTCCTTGAAGTCTTGTGGGTTTTTAGACTCACAAATCCTAAATTTAAGAAATTGTCAAAGTGATCTCCCATAGACCAGGAATTTAGATCAGAAAATACTACAAATCCCTCAGACAGAAAAAGCTGTAAATCTTTTAGGTTTCTTTGGAGGGTCTGAAGAGAGGTGATGTATTTAAATCTGAGAATTACATGGCAAAAGTATGTTAGCTTGGCAAATTCCTGCCATGATGCTACCCTCCTGGGGAGAGCAAGTCCATCTATGATACATTATATCTCTGGGAAAACACAAAATTGCTGATTCCTTTCCATTACCCTGGCCCCTTTCAAGGCTCCTCCAAAGCCTCTGCAGAAATATCCAGTTGCCTTGGGTAGAAAAACCAGACCAAAAGATTTAGCCAAAAAGGTTATGAGGTTTTTATCTTTTTACCTTCAACTCTTTGGCTCTTTCTAACTGTTTCTACCCAGCAGCTCTAAGGAAGAGTCTGAAGTTTAGACATATAAACCCCTGCCTAACTAGTGTTAGTGATGGGGTACACTTTACATTCCTCATGGGTAAATCATTCCCACCCTTCCATGTACCCATACTCTCTGCCCAAGGTCAGAAAAAGGGATCTTCTTATTAAAAAAAAAAAAAGACACATTTTATCTAATCAGTAGATTATTCCCATTAAATCTTCAGCATAACACAGTTGTTATACAGATAAACCAAAATATTTCTAAGGAGTAATCTGGCATTACTCAGGGAATCTGCCAGATTCTGCCTCTCTGTGCCCTAGCCTAGAATTCTCAGGGCAGAAACTGGGTGGTCAAAGGGCTGGACAACTTATTTTCTGTCTCAGGGATCACTGTTTCAATGCCTCATCTCTAACATCTTGAAAACTGAAATCTGTTTTTTATATATTGTTTGTCTGTTTTTCTTTGATTTGTTCTTTCTTCCTTCTTTACTCCCCCACCCACCCCACCCTTTTTCTTTCTTTCTTTTTTTTTTTTGTTTCAAACAGAGAGTAAGTCTGGCTGGAAGCAGAATTCCTTCTTTGGTTTAGGCTTCCCTGGTAGCTCAGCTGGCAAAGAATCCACCTGCAATGCAGGAGACTCTGGTTTGATCCCTGGGTCAGGAAGATCCCGTGGAGAAGGGATAGGCTACCCATTCCAGTGTTCTTGAGCTTCCCTGGTGGCTCAGATGGTAAAGAATCCGCCTGCAATGCAAGAGAGCTGGGTTCGATCCCTGGGTTGGGAAGAGCCCCTAGAAGAGGTCATGGCAACCCACTCCACTATTCTTGCCTGGAAAATCCCCATGGACAGAGGAGCCTGGCAGGCTACAGTCCATGCAGTCACAAAGAGTTGGACATGACTGAGCGACTTTCACTTCACTAAATATCTTGGAGGAAATTTCATCAAAGTGAGATTAAATAGCATGGAAAAGTGAAGGACAAAGACTGGTATATTTCTGGTGAAACCTACCTGTTCTACATGAAATAAAAAGTTTGCATGTACTCAGGGCTTCCCTGGTGGCTCAGCTGGTAAAGAATCCACCCACAATGCGGAAGAACTGGGTTCGATCCCTGGGTTGGGAAGATCCCCTGGAGAAAGGAAAGGCTACTCACTCCAGTATTCTGGCCTGGAAAATTCCATGGACTGTATAGTCTATGGGGTCACAAAAAGTCAGATACAACTGAGCAACTTTCAGTCAATGTTTATTTAAAATAATCATACTCTGAGACTTATTTTATCAAATTACATAATACATAATATCTGTATCTGGGTGACAGTCAAGGCCTATATGACTTGAAGCTACTTGCCCATGTATTCATTCACAACCAATAATCCAATCAATAAGTATTTATTGATCACCTAGCATATGCTGGGCTCTACTCAAGGTCCTGGGAATAAGGCAAAAGAAAACAGACTGTCAGATTCTTTGTGTTCAAGTAGTTGACATAATAATGAGGAGATATGCAGAAAATACTCACATAGGGAAACAAATAAATAAGATCACTGCAGATAGTGTTAAGTGCCATGAAGAAGATGAAACAGTGCAGTGAGACAGACAGTGACTGGTGGTAGGGATGAGAGGAAGTTCTACTTTGGCTGGCTCCTCGGAGAAGTTCTCTCTGAAGAGTTGGCATTTGAGTTTAGACTTGAAATACCAAAGGGAAAACCACGTGACAGTGTGGAATGGGTTAGAGATAAGGGAGATATTCCAAACAAAGAGAAGAGAAAATGCAGAAACCCCAGGAGGGGATAGAGCCATGTGCATTTGTGGGGTATAGAAAAGGCCAGTGTGGTTGGTGGCGGGGGAAGAGAGGAAGAGTGGTATGAGATGGGGTCTAAGAGCTAGCAAGGAGGCCTCTTTGGCCATGCTAAGGCACTTGAAAATTACTGTCATTCCAACAGGAAGCCAGAAGAAAGATGTGATATAATCAGATTTATGCTTTTAAAAGTCAACTCTGGCTGCTGTGTGGGACCGGCAGGGTCCAAGTGAGACATGATGGAAGCCTAGACCACAATTGTATCATTGGAATAGATGAGAAGTGATCATGTTTAGAATATATTTTACAGATAGAGCTTATAGTATTTGATAAAAGATGGGTTGTGAGACATGAAAAAAACCCAGGATTCAGAAATGTTTGTGGCCTGACATACTGGCATGATGCAGGTAGCATTTTCTGAGTGGGGAAAATCTGGTGGATGAGCATCCTTTTAGAGGTTGCCCAATGCCCAAATGAGTATATCAGTTTAGTAGTTCGATACACAAGTTTGGAGCTGATGAGAGAGGCCCCAGTTAGAGAGAGAGAGTTAGGATAACCAGCACATTTGGAGATTGCCTACTAAAAACTATATAAAAAGCAGAGAACTGAGGATAAGGCTTAAGTCACACCACTTTTAGAAATCAAGACTAGAGTGTTTTGCCTATGTTCTTCTCTAGGAGTTTTATAGTTTCTGGTCTTAGGTTTAGATCTTTAATCCATTTGAAGTTTATTTTTGTGTATGGGGTTAGAAAATGTTCTAGTTTCATTCTTCTACAAGTGGTTGACCCGTTTTCCCAGCACCACTTGTTAAAGAGATTGTCTTTAATCCATTGTATATTCTTGCCTCCTTTGTCAAAGATAAGGTATCCATAGGTGTGTGGATTTATCTCTGGGCTTTCTATTTTGTTCCATTGATCTATATTTCTGTCTTTGTGCCAGTACCAAACTGTCTTGATAACTTTGGCTTTGTAGTAGAGCCTGAAGTCAGGCAGGTTGATTCCTCCAGCTCCATTCTTCTTTCTCAAGATTGCTTTGGGTATTCGAGGGTTTTTGTATTTCCATACAAATTGTGAAATTATTTGTTCTAACTCTGAAAAATACCATTGGTAGCTTGATAGGGATTGCATTGAATCTATAGATTGCTTTGGGTAGTATACTCATTTTCACTATATTGATTCTTCCAATCCATGAACATGGTATATTTCTCCATCTATTAGTGTCCTCTTTGATTTCTTTCACCAGTGCTTTATAGTTATCTATATATAGGTCTTTAGTTTCTTTGCTGCTAGGTCACTTCAGTCGTGTCTGACTCTATGCAACCCCATAGACAACAGCCCAATAGGCTCCCCTGTCCCTGGGATTCTCCAGGCAAGAACATTGGAGTGGGTTGCCATTTCCTTCTCCAGTGCATGAAAGTGAAAAGTGAATGTGAAGTTGCTTAGTCGTGTCCAACTCTTTGCGACCCCATGGACTGCAGCCTACAGGCTCCTCCATCCATTGGATTTTCCAGGCAAGAGTACTGGAGTGTGGTGCCATTGCCTTCTCCATTAGCTGCTAGCATCAGTGATTAAAATATGACTTCGCCCAAATAACCTCCCTGGATACTTACTTTGTAAGACAATTTACCACCAAAGATTCTAAGAGGTAAACATTATTATCCCAGTTTTAGAGAAAAGGAAACCAAAGTTCCAAAAGGTTTGACAACTTGCTCAAGATTACTAAACTAATATTCAAATCTAGGTCTAATTCCAAAACCCTACATATCTGAAGCTCAAACCAGTTTATACATCCAAAAGCAATTCTCAAGGCAATGACTTCAGAAGGTTCACTGTATGCAAGGCTGTCAAAGTTAAAAATGTCTGCTTTTGAAATTGTTTTCTTATCCTGTAGCTAACTCTTTAAAATCATCTCTTTACCTTCTCAAGTAGATTCATTTTGAGAAACACAAGCAGGTATTATTCTGAGGCAAGTAATATAATTTAGATGATGAAACTGGGTTATACTTTTGGTCAAGGGAAGATATAAGTTTAGTAGCCCATGAATTGATCATTCCAAATAGATATTTTCTTATATAATATATACTTTCATATATATAGTATATATTTTCCAATGAAGTGTTTGTTTATGTAGGAAGGGTAGTCATCTGAAACTATCAGTTTAGACGTTGGTTTGTTTGGGTTTTTAAAATCAGCCTAATTACTTTATACTCTTTCTCCAGAAAGCCAGACCCATCACTTAGCATTAGAGATTTAAAGTTAAATCTTTCTTTAGTTTCTTTAGGTGGATATACTCCTAAGTATTTTATTCTTTTTGTTACAATGGTAAATGGAATTGTTTCCTTAATTTCTGTTTCTGTTTTCTCATTGTTAATGTATAGGAATGCAAGGGATTTCTGTGTGTTGATTTTATTTCCTGCAACTTTACTATATTCATTTATTAGCTCTAGTAATTTTCCGGTGGAGTCTTTAGAGTTTTCTATGTAGAGGATTATGTCATCTGCAAACAGTGAGAGTTTTACTTCTTCTTTCACAGCAGGATCCTCTATGACCCATCTCCCAGAATATTGGAAATAAAAGCAAAAGTAAACAAATGAGACCTAAGGAAAATTAAAAGCTTCTGCACAACAAAGGAAACAATAACAAGGTGGAAAGACAGCCTTCAGAATGGGAGAAAATAATAGCAAATGAAGCAAATAACAAACAACTAATCTCAAAAATATACAAGCAACTCCTGAAGCTCAATTCCAGAAAAATACGACCCAATCAAAAAAATGGGCCAAAGAAGTAAACAGACATTTCTCCAAAGAAGACATACAGATGGCTAACAAACACATGAAAAGATGCTCAACATCACTCATTATCAGAGAAATGCAAATCAAAACCACAATGAGGTACCATTTCACTCCAGTCAGAATGGCTGCGATCCGAAAGTCTAAAAGTAATATATGCTGGAGAGGGTGTGGAGAAAAGGAAACCCTCTTACACTGTTGGTGGGAATGCAAACTAGTACAACCACTTTGGAGAACAGTGTGGAGATTCCTTAAAAAACTGGAAATAGAACTGCCTTCAGTTCAGCTCAGTTCAGTCACTCAGTCATGTCTGAATCTTTGTGTCCCATGGATCGCAGCAAGCCAGGCCTCCCTGTTCATCACCATCTCCTGGAGTTCACTCAGACTTGTGTCCATCAAGTCCATGATGCCATCCAGCCATCTCATCCTTGGTCGTCCCCTTCTCTTCCTGCCCCTAATCCCTCCTAGCATCAGAGTCTTTTCCGATGAGTCAACTCTTCTCATGAGGTGGCCAGAGTACTGGAGTTTCAGCTTTAGCATCATTCCTTCCAAAGAAACCCCAGGGTTGATCTCCTTCAGAATGGACTGGTTGGATCTCCTTGCACTCCAAAGGACTCTCAAGAGTCTTCTCCAACACCACAGTTCTAAAGCATCAATTCTTCGTCACTAAGCCTTCTTCACAGTCCAACTCTCACATCCATACATGACCACAGGAAAAACCATAGCCTTGACTAGACGGACCTTAGTCGGCAAAGTAATGTCTCTGCTTTTCATTATGCTATCTAGGTTGGTCATAACTTTTCTTCCAAGGAGTAAGCGTCTTTTAATTTCATGGCTGCAGTCACCATCTACAGTGATTTTGGAACCCCCAGAAATAAAGTCTGACACTGTTTCCACTGTTTCCCCATCTGTTTCACATGAAGTGATGGGACTGGATGCCATGATCTTTGTTTTCTGAATGTTGAGCTTTAAGCCAACTTTTTCACTCTCCTCTTTTACTTTCATCAAGAGGCTTTTTAGCTCCTCTTCACTTTCTGCCATAAGGGTGGTGTCATCTGCATATCTGAGGTTATTGATGTTTCTCCCAGCAATCTTGATTCCAGCTTGTGTTTCTTCCAGTCCAGCGTTTCTCATGATATACTCTGCATAGAAGTTAAATTAGCAGGGTGACAATATACAGCCTTGACGAACTCCTTTTCCTATTTGGAACCAGTCTGTTGTTCCATGTCCAGTTCTAACTCTTGCTTCCTGACCTGCATACAGATTTCTCAAGAAGCAAGTTAGGTGGTCTGGTATTCCCATCTCTTTCAGAATTTTCCAGTTTCTTGTGATCCACACAGTCAAAGGATTTGGCATAGTCAATAAAGCAGAAATCGATGTTTTTCTGGAACTCCCTTGCTTTTCCATGATCCAGCGGATGTTGGCAATTTGATCTCTGGTTCCTCTGCCTTTTCTAAAACCAGCTTGAACATCAGGGAGTTCACGGTTCACGTATTGCTGAAGCCTGGCTTGGAGAATTTTGAGCGTTACTTTACTAGCATGTGAGATGAGTGCAATTGTGCTGTAGTATGAGCATTCTTTGGCATTGCCTTTCTTTGGGATTGGAATGAAAACTGACCTTTTCCAGTCCTGTGGCCACTGCTGAGTTTTCCAAATTTGATGGCGTACTGAGTGCAGCACTTTCACAGCATCATCTTTCAGGATTTGAAACAGCTCCTCTGGAATTCCATCACCTCCACTAGCTTTGTTCATAGTGATGCTTTCTAAGGCCCACTTGACTTGACATTCAAAGATGTCCGGCTCTAGATTAGTGATCACATCATCATGATTATCTGGGTTATGAAGATCTTTTTGTACAGTTCTTTTTGTATTCTTGCCACCTATTCCTATTATCTTCTGCTTCTGTTAGGTCCATACCATTTCTGTCCTTTATTGAGCCCATTTTTGAATGAAATGTACCCTTGGTATCTCTAATTTTCTTGAAGAGATCTCTAGTCTTTCCCATCCTGTTGTTTTCCTCTTTCTTTGCATTGATTGCTGAAGAAGGCTTTCTTCTCTTCTTGCTGTTCTTTGGAACTCTGCATTCAGATGCTTATATCTTTCCTTTTCTCCTTTGCTTTTCACCTCTCTTCTATTCACAGCTATTTGTAAGGCCTCCCCAGATAGCCGTTTTGCTTTTTGCATTTCTTTTCCATGGGGATGGTCTTGATCCCTGTCTCCCGTACAATGTCACGAACTTCATTCCAAGTTCATCAGGCATGCTATCAGATCTAGGCCCTTAAATCTATTTCTCACTTCCACTGTATAATCATAAGGGATTTGATTTAGGTCATACCTGAATGGTCTAGCAGTTTTCCCTACTTTCTTCAGTTTAAGTCTGAATTTGGTAATAAGGAGTTCATGATCTGAACCACAGTCAGCTCCTGGTCTTGTTTTTGTTGACTGTATTGAGCTTCTCCATCTTTGGCTGCATAGAATATAATCAATCTGATTTCGGTGTTGAGCATCTGGTGATGTCCATGTGTAGAGTCTTCTCTTGTGTTGTTGGAAGAGGGTGTTTGCTATGACCAGTGCATTTTCTTGGCAAAACTCTCTTAGTCTTTGCCCTGCTCATTCCATATTCCAAGGCCAAATTTGCCTGCTACTCCAGGTGTTTCTTGACTTCCTACTTTTCATTCCAGTCCCCTATAATGAAAAGGACATCTTTTTGGGTGTTAGTTCTAAAAGGTCTTGTAGGTCTTCATAGAACCGTTCAACTTCAGCTTCTTCAGCATTACTGGTTGGGGCATAGACTTGGATAACTGTGATATTGAATGGTTTGCCTTGGTAATGAACAGAGATCATTCTGTCGTTTTTGAGATTGCATCCAAGTACTGCATTTCGGACTCTTTTGTTGACCATGATGGCTATTCCATTTCTTCTGAGGGATTCCTGCACACAGTAGTAGATATAATGGTCATCTGAGTTAAATTCACCTGTTCCAGTCCATTTTAGTTCGCTGATTCCTAGAATGTTGACGTTCACCCTTGCCATCTCTTGCTTGACCACTTCCAATTTGCCTTGATTCATGGACCTGACATTCCAGGTTCCTATGCAATATTGCTCTTTACAGCATCGGATCTTGCTTCTATCACCAATCACATGCACAACTGGGTATTGTCTTTGCTTTGGCTCCATCCTTTCATTCTTTCTGGAGTTATTTCTCCACTGATCTCCAGTAGCATATTGGGCACCTAATGACCTGGGGAGTTTCTCTTTTGGTAGCCTATCATTTTTGCCTTTTCATACTGTTCATGGGGTTCTCAAGGCAAGAATACTGAAGTGGCTTGCCATTCCCTTCTCCAGTGGACCACATTCTGTCAGCCGTCTCCACCATGGCCCCCCCATCTTGGGTTCCCCTGCAGGCATGGCTTGGTTTCACTGAGTTAGACAAGGCTGTGGTCCTAGTGTGATTAGACTAACTAGTTTTCTATGAGTATGGTTTCAGTGTGTCTGCCCTCTGATGCCCCCCTTCAACACCTACCATCTTATTTGGGTTTCTCTTACCTTGGCCGTAGGGTATCTCTTCACAGCTGCTTCAGCAAAGCGCAGCTGCTGTTCCTTACCTTGAAGGAGGGGTATCCTTACCATCACCATTCCTGACTTTCAATGTGGGATATCTCCTCTAGGCCCTCCTGCACCTGTGCAGCCACCCCTCCTCGGGTTGCTCCTCCTGGCCGCAGGCCCTGGCCTCAGGCTGGGTGGCTCCTCCCAACTGCCACCCCTGGCCTCCCGACTCGGGGTGGCTCTTCAGGGTCACCGTCCCTGGACTCGGGCGTGAGGTGGCTTCTTCCATCCGCCCCTGACTTCGGACACAGGGTGTCTTCCCTCGGACGCAGGGTAGCTCCTCTCGGTTGCCGCCCCAACCTCAGACACAGGGTAGCTCCTCTCATCTGTTCCTGTGCCGTTGCAGCCTGGCACTCTAGGCTGCTGCCCGCGCTTAGTGCGCCGCCCGGCTCTCGCAGCCGCCTGCGCTTAGTGCGCTGGGGCGCCGGCCTTATGACCCAGCAATCCCACTGCTGGGCATACACACTGAGGAAACTAGAATTGAAAGAGACACGTGTACCTCAGTGTTCATCACAGCGCTGTTTATAATAGCCAAGACATGGAAGCAACCTAGATGTCCATCAGCAGATGAATGGATAAGAAAGTGGTGGTACATATACACAATGGAGTATTACTCAGCCATTAAAAAGAATACATTTCAATCAGTTCTAATGAGGTGGATGAAACTGGAGACTATTATACAGAGTGAAGTAAGCAAGAAAGAAAAACACCAATACAGTATACTAACACATATATATGGAATTTGGAAAGATGATAATGATAACCCTGTATGTGAGACAGCAAAAGAGACACAGATGTATAGAACAGTCTTTTGGATTCTGTGGGAGAGGGAGAAGGTGGGATGATTTGGGAGAATGGCATTGAAACATGGATAATATCATATATGAAACGAATCACCAGTCCAGGTTCAATGCAGGATACAGGATGCTTGGGGCTTGTGCACCTGGATGACCCAGAAGGATGGTACAGGGAGGCAGGCGGGAGGGGGGGTTCAGGATGGGGAACACATGTACACCCATGGTGGATTCATGTTGATGTATGGCAAAACCAATACAATATTGTAAAGTAATTAGCCTCCAATAAAATAAATAAATTTATATTAAAAACACACACACAAAAAGAAATCAAGAGGAGAAGAAGCTGGGCCAGCAAAAGACATTCAGAAATAGCAACAATTAATGTGGAAGAAAAACTCTAAGAACAAAGTATTTCCGGAAAGAAGTGGTGTTCATCTGTGGTAAGAGCCACTGAGAGATCAAATACCATGAACTCAGAGAAACAACCATTGAACTTGGCAAGATGGAAATTGTGATCTTGATATGAGTTACTCAGTGGAGTGGTGGGGAATTCAGTCTAAGAAGTTAGAATGGAATAGTAAGAAAGCAAAAACAGTACGTATAGAAATCCTCTGTTTTCTCTGGCTTTCATATCCTTCTACCTGAAGATACACACATATGTACATTTTATGTTTTAAATAAACTGTGTCCACAAGAAAGTCAGAGTCAGCTATGTCAGCCATCTGGAATGATCCCTTGTGCAACCTCTTTAGTAGATATAAAACTGGAAAAGAGTCTTGTTTAGAGTTCAAATATACAGGGTTTGGAAATTGAATGGAATCATGTTTCTCTTATGAATGTCCTTTATTCAAAGTGCTGAAGTGTTTTTTCCAAATTTATTTCATTATTATTTTGTTTTTATTCAATATTTGATTCAATCACAAGGTATATGTAATGGTATTATTTATGTTATAATTTATGAAGAAAGTAAATACTGATGTGTCCTCCACCCAGTTAAAGAACTATATGGTTATTAATATTTTTGCATCTATAATAACTATGAGATCCCCCTCTGTCATTATCCTGATTCACTCACCCTCTCCCTACTGATGATTACTAGCTCAAATATAATTTTTCCCTTGATTAAAAAACTAGTTTTATAATAACATATATATCCTTAAACAACATATTATTTAATCTTTAGTCGATCTCTGTGAGATATGGGAGTGTTATAAGCCATTTCCCTTTGTAGAAATAGCAACCCTTAGGTGACTGTATGATTTACCCAAGGCCAAGAAAACCAGCTGAAACCAGAGCCAAATATAGTTACTCTTTCTTGATTCAGAACATGTGTACAGGTGTGTTCAGTCGCTTCGATCATGTCCAACTCTTTGCGACCCTATGGACCATAGTCCCTCAAGCTCTGCTATACAGGGAATCTCCAGGCAAGAATATTGGAATGAGTTGTCATGCCCTCCTCCAGAGGATCTTCCTGACCCAGGGATCGGGTCTCCTGCATTGCAGGCAGATTCTTTAGCACTGAGCTAACAGAAAAACTCAATTCAGAACATGTCATGTTAATACTCAGGAGAGCTAGTACTACAACAAAAAGTCACAGTGGAAGAGTCATTCTTTCCAGCTTAGTCCAAACGCAACCTCAGAATCCTTTTACTCAATACATCAGGCATTCAGTACTAATTTCTTAGAGTTTTTAAAGAACTAGCTATATTTGATCAGAAAGTTCTGTTGAAAAATAAGGAATACAATTATTAACTCCATTCCTAAGAGTGAGATTTCTAACTCATTTTAATATTGAAAATTATTTCTAACCTATTTATTTGATGTAAATCAACTCATATTGCAAGACGAGAGTGATGTCTTTCTCTCATTTGAAAATCAGTAATAACATTTCACCTATGAGAATTTATATGCCATAGTTTGCTGATGAAAGTAGTATTTCTGTATTTTGTTGTAACAAAATTATAGAGTCTTAGTATAAAAAGTGAAAATATGCTACTCCAGCTCTGATAATATCTTCTTTTCATAGATGAGATTTCCTGACTTCAGTTAGTAGATTTCACCACACCCAAGATTCTTTGACCTATCTATTCTTATTCCAAGAGTTCAGTTCAGTTCAGTCGCTCAGTCATGTCCGACTCTTTGCGACCCCATGAATCGCAGCAAGCCAGACCTCCCTGTCCATCACCAACTCCCAGAGTTCACCCAAACTGTTGTCCATCGAGTCGATGATGCCACCCAGCCATCTCATCCTCTGTTGTCCCCTTCTCCTCCTGCCCCCCAATCCCTCCCAGCATCAGAGTCTTTTCCAATGAGTCAATTCTTCACATGAGGTGGCCAAAGTATTGGAGTTTGAGTTTTAGCATCATTCCTTCCAAAGAAATCCCAGGGCTGATCTCCTTCAGAATGGATTGGTTGGATCTCCTTGCAGTCCAAGGGACTCTCAAGAGTATTCTCCATCACTACAGTTCAAAAGCATCAATTCTTCGGTGCTCAGCCTTCTTCACAGTCCAACTCTCACATCCATACATGACTACTGGAAAAACCGTAGCCTTGACTAGACAGACATTTGTTGTCAAAGTGATGTCTCTGCTTTTCAATAGGCTATCTAGGTTGGTCACAACTTTGCTTCCAAGGAGTAAGCATCTTTAAATTTCATGGCTGCAGTTACCATCTGCAGTGATTTTGGAGCCCCCAAAAATAAAGTCTGACACTGTTTCCACTGTTTCCCCATCTATTTCCCATGAAGTGACGGGACCAGATGCCATGATCTTCGTTTTCTAAATGTTGAGCTTTAAGCCAACTTTTTCAATCTCCACATTCACTTTCATCAAGAGGCTTTTTAGTTCCTATTCACTTTCTGCCATAAGGGAGGTGTCATCTGCATATCTGAGGTTATTGATGTTTCTCCCAGCAATCTTGATTCCAGCTGTGCTTCTTCCAGCCCAGCGTTTCTCATGATGTACTCTGCATGGAAGTTAAATAAGCAGAGTGACAATATACAGCCTTGACATACTCTTTTTCCTATTGGAACCAGTCTGTTGTTCCATGTTCAGTTCTAACTGTTGCTTCCTGACCTGCATATAGCTTTCTAAAGAGGCAGGTCAGGTGGTCTGGTATTCCCATCTCTTTCAGAATTTTCCAGTTTCTTGTGATCCAACACAGTCAAAGGCTTTGGCATAGTCAATAAAGCAGAAATCGATGTTTTTCTGGAACTCTCTTGCTTTTTCCATGATCCAGCAGATGTTGGCAGTTTGATCTCTGGTTCTTCTGCCTTTTCTAAAAGGCAGCTTGAACATCTGGAAGTTCACGGTTCACGTATTGCTAAAGTCTTGCTTGGAGAATTTTGAGCATTACTTTATTAGCATGTGAGATGAGTACAATTGTGCTATAGTTTGAGCATTCTTTGGCATTGCCTTTCTTTAGGATTGGAATGAAAACTGACCTTTTCCAGTCCTGTGGCCACTGCTGAGTTTTCCAAATTTGATGGCATAATGAGTGCAGCACTTTCACAGCATCATCTTTCAGGATTTGAAATAGCTCAGCTGGAATGCCATCACCTCCACTAGCTTTGTTCATAGTGATGCTTTCTAAGGCCCACTTGACTTCACATTCCAGGATGTCTGGCTATAGGTGAGTGATCACACCATTGTGATTATCTGGGTCGTGAAGATCTTTTAGTACAGTTCTTCTTTGTATTCTTGCCACCTCTTCTTAATATCTTCTGCTTCTGTTAGGTCCATACCATTTCTGTCCTTTATTGAGCCCATTTTTGAATGAAATGTACCCTTGGTATCTCTAATTTTCTTGAAGAGATCTCTAGTCTTTCCCATTCTGTTGTTTTCCTCTATTTCTTTGCATTGATCGCTGAGGAAGGCTTTCTTTTCTCTTCTTGCTATTCCTTGGAACTCTGCATTCAGATGCTTATATCTTTCCTTTTCCCCTTTGTTTTTTGCCTCTCTTCTTTTCACAGCTATTTGTAAGGCTTCCCCAGACAGCCATTTTGCTTTTTTGCATTTCTTTTCCATGGGGATGGTCTTGATCCCTGTCTCCTGTACAATGTCATGAATCTCATTCCATAGTTCATCAGGCACTCTATCTATCAGATCTAGGCCCTTAAATCTATTTCTCACTTCCACTGTATAATCTTAAGGGATTTGATTTAGGTAATACCTGAATGGTCTAGCAGTTTTTCCTACTTTCTTCAACTAAAGTCTGAATTTGGTAATAAAGAGTTCATGATCTGAGCCACAGTCAGCTGATGGGTTTGTTTTTGTTGACTGTCTAGAGTTTCTCCATCTTTTCCAAGAGATTTAGGCTTTAATTCAATAGTTCAGTTAATATATTCACCTTGAGGCAAATCTCTGTGTTTTGTAGTAGATGTAGTATTTTCTACATCATTCCCAAAATGAAACTCCTATGTTATCCCACAACTCATGGGCATCCTTGTCTTACACATGTTGTCATCTCTTTCTTCTGAAAATGGAACCTACTTTCCTATGGATAACCCATTTTATATGATAACCAGAGGCTACATGACTTGTCCTGGCCAATGAAAAAACTCTTGTCCCTGGAAAAAGTGATTGGATCAAAATGATTAAGTTTCCCAAGGTTGGTTAATTTAACCCAACATGAAGGCTTTTCTATCAATATAAGTGCTACTCCAAAAAGATATTGTCTCTCTTTGAGAGGTTTTAAACTCATAAGATATGTGTTGTGAAGTAGTTAACTGCTAGGATATAAGTTTTCTAATGCTGAAAGACATTCTGCCTGCCTTTGAGAGTCATTTGAGAGAAAATTTCCAAGAATTAAAAATATAGAATCTTTATAATATCATTGAAATTTCCTATCTTATCATGCCTGAAATTATTCCTGTTCTGTGGACTTTTAGCTAAACAACCTATAAGAATTTTTTCCTTCTATGTTTTGAGTGAAATTTCTTTTACTTTCACTGAAACAGCCATGACTAATACATAAATTTGTACATGAAAATGGAATGTGGCAGGCAATAGGTCTTAAATTGAGGAGTTGACTGAGTCCAGGTGGAATGATATGTGGTCGTGAAACAGTTGATTAAACTTGTGTGCATTTTGTTTAGGGATATAAATCATGTGCTTACCCAGTCTGTAGCATCTGGGACCTTTGTGAAAAAGATACCTGGGACTTCTGCTTCTGGCCAAAATGAAATACCGTAGACTAGAATTGTCCTCTTGCCTCATATATTGAAAAATAAGAACAAAAAGAAAAGAAGCAGTACTTTTCATACATTGAACATCAGGCAACACAGGATAGTAATTCCAAAAGAAAAAAAAACTCAGCGAAGTAAAATGTAAGACTGCTGTGGCATTCTGCCTAGAGAGAGTTTCCAGGATGTGCTGTGGACAGGAAGAAGAATCCAGCATTCTCCTGAGTAAGAAACACAAAACAGGGTTCAAAGAGGCCAAGGAAGCTAGAGTTTTGGCAGAGCACTGGAAATAAAGATAGCTGCAATTTAAAAAGAGCTCCTGCCTGATATCAAAACTTCACCTGAGTCCTGATCATCATATGTATATGAGGAAATTCCCTAATGTCCTGGGGGAAAAAAAAAACACCCACTTGAAGGAAGCAAGTAGATCCATAGGACCTTGCACCAAGAACAGTTGGTGTCTCCTCCAGTCAGAGTAGACAAATGGCAAAATGCATGGGGCATCAGACATAATACTCAAAAAACACTGATCCACTAGTGGGGAAAAATTAGCCCTAAGTTAAATGCTAATTTGTTTCTACCTAATGAGTTTAACATTCTGACAGAATGTGGTCCACTGGAGAAGGGAATGGCAAGCCACTTCAGTATTCTTGCCTTGAGAACCCCATGAACAGTATGAAAGCGCAGTATGAAAAGGCAAAATGATAGGATACTGAAAGAGGAACTCCCCAGGTCAGTAGGTGCCAACATGCTACTGGAGATCAGTGGAAAAATAACTCCAGAAAGAATGAAGGGATGGAGCCAAAGCAAAGACAATACCCAGTTGTGCATGTGATTGGTGATAGAAGCAAGATCCGATGCTGTAAAGAGCAATATTGCATAGGAACCTGGAATGTCAGGTCCATGAATCAAGGCAAATTGGAAGTGGTCAAGCAAGAGATGGCAAGGGTGAACGTCAACATTCTAGGAATCAGCGAACTAAAATGGACTGGAACAGGTGAATTTAACTCAGATGACCATTATATCTACTACTGTGTGCAGGAATCCCTCAGAAGAAATGGAATAGCCATCATGGTCAACAAAAGAGTCCGAAATGCAGTACTTGGATGCAATCTCAAAAACGACAGAATGATCTCTGTTCATTACCAAGGCAAACCATTCAATATCACAGTTATCCAAGTCTATGCCCCAACCAGTAATGCTGAAGAAGCTGAAGTTGAACGGTTCTATGAAGACCTACAAGACCTTTTAGAACTAACACCCAAAAGATGTCCTTTTCATTATAGGGGACTGGAATGAAAAGTAGGAAGTCAAGAAACACCTGGAGTAGCAGGCAAATTTGGCCTTGGAATATGGAATGAGCAGGGCAAAGACTAAGAGAGTTTTGCCAAGAAAATGCACTGGTCATAGCAAACACCCTCTTCCAACAACACAAGAGAAGACTCTACACATGGACATCACCAGATGCTCAACACCGAAATCAGATTGATTATATTCTATGCAGCCAAAGATGGAGAAGCTCAATACAGTCAACAAAAACAAGACCAGGAGCTGACTGTGGCTCAGATCATGAACTCTTTATTCCCAAATTCAGACTTAAATTGAAGAAAGGAGGGAAAACCGTATGACCTAAATCAAATCCCTTATGATTATACAGTGGAAGTGAGAAATCGATTTAAGGGACTAGATCTGATAGAGTGCCTGATGAACTATGGACAGAGGTTCATGACACTGTACAGGATACAGGGATCAAGACCATCCCCATGGAAAAGAAATGCAAAAAAGCAAAATGGCTGTCTGGGAGGCCTTACAAATAGCTGTGAATAGAAGAGAGGTGAAAAGCAAAGGAGAAAAGGAAAGATATAAGCATCTGAATGCAGAGTTCCAAAGAACAGCAAGAAGAGAAGAAAGCCTTCTTCAGCAATCAATGCAAAGAAAGAGGAAAACAACAGGATGGGAAAGACTAGAGATCTCTTCAAGAAAATTAGAGATACCAAGGGAATATTTCATGCAAAGATGAGCTCAATAAATGACAGAAATGGTATGGACCTAACAGAAGCAGAAGATATTAAGAATAGGTGGCAAGAATACACAGAAGAACTGTACAAAAGAGATCTTCATGACCAAGATAATCATGATGGTGTGATCACTCACCTATAGCCAGACATCCTGGAATGTGAAGTCAAGTGGGCCTTAGGAAGCATCACTACATACAAAGCTAGTGGAGGTGATGGCATTCCAGCTGAGCTATTTCAAATCCTGGAAGATGATTCTGTGACAGTGCCACATGCAATATGCCAGCAAATTTGGAAAATTTGCAAATTTGGCCAGCAGTGGCCACAGGACTGGAAAAGGTCAGTTTTCATTCCAATCCCAAAGAAAGGCAATGCCAAGGAATGCTCAAACTATAGCACGATTGTACTCATCTCACATGCTAATAAAGTAATGCTCAAAATTCTCCAAGCCAGGCTTTAACAATACGTGAACAGTGAACTTCCAGATGTTCAAGCTGGTTTTAGAAAAGGCAGAAGAACCAGAGATCAAATTGCCAACATCTGCTGGATCATTGAAAAAGCAAGAGAGTTCCAGAAAAACATCGATTTCTGCTTTATTGACTATGCCAAAGCCTTTGACTGTGTAGATCACGAGAAACTGTGGAAAATTCTGAAAAAGATGGGAATACCAGACCACCTAACCTGCCTCTTGAGAAATCTGTATGCAGGTCAGGAAGCAAGAGTTAGAACTGGACATGGAACAACAGACTGGTTCCAATAGGAAAAGGAGTTCGTCAAGGCTGTATATTGTCACCCTTCTTATTTAACTTCTATGCAGAGTATATCATGAGAAACGCTGGACTGGAAGAAGCACAAGCTGGAATCAAGACTGCTGGGAGAAATATCAATAACCTCAGATATGCAGATGACACCACCCTTATGGCAGAAAGTGAAGAGGAGCTAAAAGCCTCTTGATGAAAGTGAATGTGGAGAGTAAAAAAGTTGGCTTAAAGCTCAACATTTAGAAAACGAAGGTCATGGCATCTGGGCCCATCACTTCATGGGAAATAGATGGGGAAACAGTGGAAACAGTGTCAGACTTTAATTTTGGGGGCTCCAAAATCACTGTAGTTGGTAACTGCAGCCATGAAATTAGAAGACGCTTACTCCTTGGAAGAAAAGTTATGACCAACCTAGATAGCATATTAAAAAGTAGAGACATTACTTTGCCCACAAATGTCCGTCTAGTCAAGGCTATGGTTTTTCCAGTTGTCATGTATGGATGTGAGAGTTGGACTGTGAGGAAAGCTCAGTGCTGATGAATTGATGCTTTTGAATTGTGGTGTTGGAGAAGACTCTTTAGATTCCCTTCGACTGCAAGGAGATTGAACCAGTCCATTCTGAAGGAGATCAGCCCTGGGATTTCTTTGGAAGGAATGATGCTAAAGCTGAAACTCCAGTACTTTGGCCACCTCATGCGAAGAGTTGACTCCTTGGAAAAGACTCTGATGCTGGCAGGGATTGGGGGCAGGAGGAGAAGGGGATGACCGAGGATGAGATGGCTGGATGGCATCACTGACTCAATGGATGTGAGTCTGAATGAACCCCAGGTGTTGGTGATGGACAGGGGAGGCCTGGTGTGCTGTGATGCATGGGGTCACAGAGTCAGACACAACTGAGTGACTGAACTGAATGGAACTGAATAGAGTTTAAAAACAAGCCTCTGAAGATGACACTGTTATAAACTTCATCTATTATAAATTTGTCTGACCCAGTAAAATCAAGAATATTTTTAAGTATCTATATGAATATTCTGCAGCCAGCAAAGTAATATTTTACTCAGAGAAGCAGGAATAGGACCTTTAATAAATAGAAAATCAAGAAATCAATCAAAATGGAAAGAGAAATGTCAGAAATGATAGATTTAGTAAACATGAACATGAAAATGACTATCACATCTATGAGCCTCCCTGATGGCTCAGTGCATAAAGAATCCACCTGCAATGCAGGAGACACAAGAGACACAGGTTCAGTTCCTGGGTTGGAAAGACACCCTGGAGAAGGAAATGGCCAGTGTTTCCACACCAGTATTCTTGCCTGGAAAATCCCACGGACAGAGGAGCCTTGTGGGCTATAGTCCAAAGGGTCACAAAGAGTCAGACACAACTGATGACTAAGCAGAACACATCACAGTTATATTCCATTTGTTCACAAATGTAGTTCAGTTCAGTCGCTCCATTGTCTCCGACTCTTTGTGACCCCATGAACTGCAGCGTGCCAGGCTCCCTGTCCATCCCAACTCCCGGAGTCCACCCAAACCCATGTCCATTGAGTTGGTGATGCCATCTAACCATCTCATCCTCTGTCATTCCCTCCTCCTCCTGCCCTCAATCTTTCCCAGCATCAGGGTCTTTTCAAATGAGTCAGCTCTTCCCATCAGGTGGCCAAAGGATTGGAGTTTCAGCTTCAACATCAGTCCTACCAATGAACACCCAGTCCATATGGACCGGTTGGATCTCCTTGCAGTCTAAGGGACTCCAGCACCACAGTTCAAAACTATCAGTTCTTTGGCTCTCAGCTTTCTTTGTAGTCCAACTCTCACAACCATCCATATCGTTTTTCCATGGCTGGAAAAACCATAGCCTTGACTAGATGGACCTTTGTTTACAAAGTAATGCCTCTGCTTTTCAATATGCTGTCACAAATGTAGAGAAAACATAAATATGTTAAGGAAAAACATGAAAGATATTACAATGAGGCAAACTGATCTAGATATAAACAATATAGTGTCAGAGATTAAACATACCTGAAAGAAATTACAACCCAAAGTAATGTGACAAATAATACCTTTATATGGAATCAGCTTCCATCATTATCCAGTTTAACTCCATTTCCTCATAATGTGCCCATTCGTAGTATCCACCATATTGAGTGTTTTAACGATTAAGTGAGCTAATAAATATAACTCAAAGCAACCCTTTCTGTCTAAAAATAACTCATTAATATTAGCTACTAATAATAGTGTAGGGAAGCAAAATTTGCCACCTCAAAGTGTTTCTCTCTGGCATGAGGATTCATTTAGACTGATTATTTTTAAAAATAGAAGACTCAGGAAGTTTTTCTTGTTAACTCCCCCTTAACTGCCTAAAAGAATTTAAGGAGTCTCTTCTAGGAATAGAGCTATCATCATAGAGAGCTATGAAAGATATGTACTAGATGTAGTTGGGAGAAAAACCTGGAAAGGTCCACTCTGTGTCCCATTGTCTCTACCTGGCATAGTGAACATTTGTTTACCAAACATTCGCTTTTCCACCTGCATATGAATTACCTTCCTCACCTTTAAGGTCTTAAACCACTACCCCAGTGTTTTTTGTCTTTAGCTGAAGATGGTCTTTAAGATGAGGGCTTTGGCCATGTTGGCAGGGGCAAGTTTCTCTGTTTTCCTGGGTCTTTCCCATGTGTACATATTATTAAACCTGTTTTTTCCTGTTAATCTGTCTCAGGTCAATTTAATTCTTCATCCATCCATAAGAACTTACAAAGGTAGAGGAAAATTTCTTCCTCCCTGACAACATAATATATCTTATTTACATATTTCACCCAGTTGCTTTGCTGTGTTCCAACTCTCTTGATTTCTTAGCTACTATCTGCATACTTAGACCAACAATGACCTATCATCATTCTCACCAACACCTCCAGCTTGACTGAACTTCCTTTTGTCATTTGCAGGTAGATATGATAATAATGCTTATCCTTCCCAAAGGCCAGTCTAGTTTCTGCTGTTTTTCCTACTTGGTTTAGTCTGTCCTGCTATTTATCAAATTCACTGTTCTCTCTCTGACAACAGGGAACCTTAAAAGTCATCCAGTTCAATCACTAAAATTCCCATTGTGATAGGTATTATAAAGAGCTTATTTTATTTTTCTAAATTTAGAAGTTTATTTCAGGCAAGATACATGTACAAGTCAGTTTTGCAGTTGTTTTCTTTTTTACTGATTAATGAGTTTGACTAAACCCTGAAATATAAACTGCTCTATTTTAGTTTGTTATTTAATATTCATAATATGTTACATATCAATAATATGTAAAAGAATAGTGTATTATATAATTTAACTTTGCATGGTATTAAGTATCCAACTTCTACCTTGGATTTATAAATGCAAACTCTGCTAGTGAAAAATAATGAGTTACTTTTACTCATTATTACTTACTCATAAGCTGTATACTTACAGCTATACTTTTGAGCTAAAATTTTATGTGCCCAGAAACTTTTATATGCTATCTCATTTCATAATCACCACAACTCTGCATGTTACTTATTATTGATATCTCTATTTTATAGATGAGAAAATTAAGGTTGAGAAAGGTTAAGTGACATGAAATTCACATATTCAGGAAGCTAGTGACCTTGGATTCCAATCTGTATCTTTCTGATGCAAAAACCTGAGTTCTTAAACACTGTGCTATATGGGACAAAAATGAGGTAAATACCTTGAAGAGAACTAGTACTTTTTATTCTATTTTGAAAATATGTTACTAAAGCACAAAAATAGAAAGATCTGTAAGATTAAGGTTGAGAGAGTTCTAGAAATCTATAGATAGAAATAAATCCTGGAGAGAGAGGACAACTAAACTGTACCTTGAATCATCCATGAAGTCAAAACAAATATGAGGGCTAACTGTAGTTAGAAATCAATTTTCTTTCTAGTTTTTCATAGTTTCTCTTTCCCCATACTTTAAAGTATCCTAATCTGCTTTCCTACTGTGACTTATTTCTGGTAATGTACAGTTGGAATAACAGCATCCTCGCACCTAGTGGGCTGTGTAGCTGTGCATGCTGGGAATAGTAAGGATCATGAGGAACTCTGGAGGTAGACCACAAGCCATCATCACTTCAAAACGAAGACATCAGCTCTGCTGATGGTGGGAACTAACCAAAGGCAATAACATCAAAACCATAGGAGCGCCTTCACATGTAAAAGCAAACTCAGTCAGTAGCAGACTAGAAGTGCACTTTGATGAGAAATAGTATGATTTATTAAAGCAGCTTCTTCTGTTTGTTAAAATGTATGCCTTCAACCATAAAATACACATTCATTTGTTTAGCCTATAAACATGTACTTAGTATCTGCTGCTGCTAAGTCGCTTCAGTCATGTCCGACTCTGTGCGACCCCACAGACGGCAGCCCACTAGGCTCCCCCATCCCTGGGATTCTCCAGGCAAGAACACTGGAGTGGGTGGCCATTTCCTTCTCCAATGCATGAAAGTGAAAGTCGTTCAGTCATGTCCGACTCTTGCGACCCCATGGACTGCGGCCCAACAGGCTCCTCCGTCCATAGGATTTTCCAGGCAAGAGTACTGGAGTGGGGTATCATCGCCTTCTCCACTTAGTATCTAGATAGGTACTATACTTTGTACAAGGATGCCTAGAAAGACATAGATAAAAGTCTCAGATCTTTAAGTCTTTAGAGTCTAGTATGAAGATCAAATCTGTAAATGATCTTTACAACTATACTTTCTGAGCTAAAATTTTATGTGCCAAGAAAGATTTTTATATGCTACTTCATTTCATAATCACAACTCTACATGCAAAACACTACCAGGAATATACCTACATTTAAACAAAATGGGGTGTATTATTTACTGCAGCAAGGGAGATCTCAACCTCATACCATGTGTAACAAAGGGGAGTCTTAGAGGATGTTAGGGAGACTCAATATAGGATGTTGGCCATGTTCATTGGGGGAAGACTCAAGAAATCAGGTGATTGTCTTGGATTGCATGCTGCCAAAATAGGGAGCAATTCTATGGTTGGTTATCATAATACTCTAGGAGCAGAGAGGAATGGAATGAAGTTAAACCTATAATTGGTTAAGAAGCAGCAGCAAGTCACAGTAGCTGGGAAAGAGAGAGATGTGGCCATTTTTGTGGTTAACATGGTGGTGTTGTTTTCATTTGTGCTTAGATGTACTTGTGGAGGGTTCTTGTTTTTGTTTCAACCCATTAAGTGGATTCACCACAAAATAACCTCAAACGATCTTGGTGTTCTGTGCAAAAGTTATGTTCAGCAGGAAAACACCATGGCCTGCTGGGGGATAAGGCTGCTTTTTTTCTTTCTCATTACTAACTTACACTATGCCTCAATAAGTGCTAAACTTGAGAAGAATATACAGATGTGGGAGTTTGAGACTGATAAATTCTGCTTGCAAATGGATGTTCTTGAGAAAAGTGGTTAATGTGAACAGTGTCTTGAAGGATGCACAGGAATTTACTTGGTAAAAGAGGTCAAAGGTCATTTCCAAGCAGAAGCAAAATGTGCAGGCAGATGTGGGCACACACAACATGATGGGGAACTTTGAGTACTGCAGTGTGCTAGAATGAACTGAGTTGGTGAAATTGAGGTTGTCAGATGGCAGCAGTCAAGTCATGAAGAAACCTGGACTTGATGCAGCTGGTACTATGGATCCATCAGAAATTATTTGAGTCAGAGAATACCATAATCAGATCTGAGTTTCAAAAGGGAGATTTTGGCAGCCATATGGAGAACAAACTAGTCTGAGGAAAGAAAAAGACAGAGACCAATTAGAACATCAGTTAAAGCAAGAAATGATGACTATGTAAACTGAATCAGTAGCAATGAGAATGGAAGACATAAGGGACACAAGATACACGTCCGGTATAGAACGACCAGACTCAGAGACTGTATCCTCCACTAAAATATGGAGGATGCATAAGGCAAGGAGTCAGGTGTAACTACCCACCACTGTACACCTAATACTAGTACAATATCTGGCATGTGGGAGTTCCTCAATGAATGTTACTTGAGTGAATAAACAGATTGTGAGAAATGGGTTGGGGAGGATTTCAATGAAGGAGAAGCAGATACTTCTAGGTCATGGTGTTGGGCAAATGGTGATTTAATAAACTGAGCTAAAGGAGCATATTTTTGGAGGAAGAAATTAGTTTGATTTTGGACAAACGCACAAAGCAAAATAGTTACTGCTGGCTTTATAAAAATTCTTCAAGGAGTATTTTTAAAATAAAATAATCTGAAGTGTGTTGATTAGCCAAATAAGAACCCAGAGTCCCAAAAGTATTACTGTATGTTAAAAGAAGTTAATAAGTTCCTTCCTTGCTGAGAACTATCTTGCAGTAGTTAAAAGTTCCAGATTTATTTTATTATATTTGGTTACTAAAGAGTCAGAACTGAAAAGTAATGGAAAATATAACTGGCATATGAATGAAAATTTTTTCTTATCTTTACAATAGATTTTTTTCAGCTTTATTAAGTTGCACACATTTAAATTGCACAAATTTAAAATCTACAGTTTGATGTGTTTAGAGATATTTATACATATGTAAAATTGTCACCACAAATAAGAGGAGTATACCCATTTCCTCCAAAAGTTTCTTTGGTTCCTTTGAAATCCCTCCCTCCCCCACTCCATCATTCCATCCCCCTAAACCCAGTCCCCAGGAAACCACTGACTTACTTTCTCTATATATAGCAACTTTTAGAATTCAGTACAGCTTTTAGAATTTTATGTAAATAAAATCCTTCAGTATGTCTTCTTTCGTGTCTTACTTCTTCGACATTTACCCATGTTGCATGTATCAAAACCACTTATTTTTATTGCTGTGCAGTATTTCATTGTGTGATGTACACACAATTTATAGATTCTCTTGTTGATTGACACAGGTTGTGTGATGGTTTTAAAATATGTCCACAAATTCTTTGACACTGCTGTCTTCAAGACATAGAGCCTAATTTCACTCTCCTTTCCAACGTGAACTGAATTTAGTGACTCATTTCTATTTAATAGAACAAAGCAGAAGTGATGGCCTATAGCTTTTGAAACTGGGTTTTATAAGAATTTTGGACTTCCACCTTCCTCTCTCTTGGCTCACCTGCTCTGGGGAAGCCAGCTGCCATGCTGTGAAGCAACTCAAGCAGCCCCATAGAGAAACCTATGTAATAAGAAACTGTAGTCTCCTGCAACAGCCATAAGTAAGCCATGTTGGAAGCTAATCCAATTTCAGCCCAGACTTCAGATGACTGTAACCCCCTTGACGCTTTGACTGCAACCTCACGGGTGACCCAGAACCAGACCTACCTGGTGAAGCTGCTCCCAAATTCCTGATCCACAGAAACTGTGAGACAATGAATGTTTGTTGTTTGAAGTCCCTAAAATTACGGGTACTCTGTTACATAGCAACAGGAAACCAATATAAGTTGTTTCAGCCTTGGGGCTATTGCAAGTAAAGCTGCTATGAATATTTGTATAGAAGCGTTTATATGTATATATACATACATACATACATGTGTTTGTGCTGTTGTGGGTGACTCTGCGACTCCATAAACTATAGCCCTCCTGGCTCCTATGTCCACGGGATTATCTGGGCAAGAATATTGAAGTAAGTTGCCATTTTCCTCCTCCATATATATATATATATATATTTCATTTCTTTTGGTTTACGATATATTTCACCACAATTTTTAATTTGTATTGTGTTCCATTCAAGTGTCAAGTTGACACAACAAGGTTATAAGCTCTAGGTATTTATTTAATATTCTACACCATGCTTAGTCCCATGCTAATTAGCTAGTAAATGATCAATATTTTGAACTGAGATAGAGAACAATAATAACTACTCAAATGACTTTCAGTAAGCACCTGAGAGAAAAAGGGAGAAGGTGATGCAGTGTTGTTGGTGGACATACTCACTGACCTCCCTTATTTTCACCTTGTGAAAAAATGAATTGATTTGCTTTAGGTCTAGGAAAAGGATGCAGTGTGGAGCCCATAAAAAAAAATTTCAGTCCCAGGTGATGTGACTTCTAGTTTGAATGATACACATTAAATGGGGAGAATGAATCTAACTTTATCTTGGTGAAAATCTGAGGTGATACCTTTCTGAAAATAGAAATAAAATGTACTTTATCACTTTGCCAGAAAGTTTCCTTTCTCTTTCAACTGCTTTTCAACCAGTCTTAAGCTGTGCTTAAGGAAACTTACCATGGCACTGAGAATTTAGGTAAGATTTATCTTCCAGCTCTCAGATATAGCAGGAGAGAGCACCTATGTGGAATGCCTTTGTAATGCTCAATAAGTTTCTACAAGTTGAGTTCCTTTATATGGCATGGAAGACACTGAGATTTTTTAAGGGTGGAAATGTAAGATTTGAAATAGCCAACTGCCAAAAAAAAAAAAGTATACAGGGTGCTACCAAATTTAACCACGATGTACTGAATGACTCTGTTACTAGGAAGTGGGATTCACTCCATTGCAATTCTTAAGAGCTAGTAATAATGGGAACTTACAAAAAATATTCATGAGACTTTCTGTTTTGCATTTTCTTGTCCTAATCTTGCTTCCATTCTGCCAAAAATTCGCCTAGGGAGATTTAGAATTGTTAAAACAGAAATGGAAAGAGGAAAAAATAGTGTTACTATTCAGTTTTTGACATCAAAATTCAGCGAATTTTTTTAGCATAAATAGTCTCTACACTGCTTTATCTCCTTTAGAAAGCCGAGACTGATAATCCTAGTCATGGTGTTTTGTATAATGGAGTTGCCATCAACACAAGGAGAGGAAGACAGAGAAAACAAACCCATTCTAGGCCTGGCTCATCAGAAGTACTGTAGACAGTAGGAAGAAGTAGGAGCAAGAGAAGCATCAAGCCTGACACCCTCCCTACCTCACAGACTCCTAGGTTAGAAGAAAAAGACTTTATTAATCACAGCAATAGCATTAACCAAAATGTCAGTATTTGCATAAACCTCTCAAGCCTGAATGCCCACAGTGTGGCAGGAATGGCCACCTCACTCCAGCAATGTAGTTGACTGCACCTCCAAGCTTAGGAAACCTGAGTCCTTTATAATGGACAGTGAGCCTGTCTGACCTTCACCCAGGAGATAAACATTGTCTTACTATCCCAGATGTACAAAGATGTATAAAAACATGGAACCCATAGCGGACTGTGGACCAACAATCAGTTCTTGGCTATAAAACAAACCTTCAAGATAGGCACATTTCATTCACCTTCCAGAGAATTAAAATCAGGATCAAAGAAGCGAAGGAATTCACACTAGGCCCCTCAGTGGTACAGTTGGAATTTATACCTAAACCTGACTCCTTCCATGCCTTCTCCCCAGCAAACCACTCCCAAGACCCATGCCTGTTTATTGTCAATGTTTATGACAAGCCAAAAATCATGTTTGAATTCTTCCAGAGGAAAATTTCTATCGGCTTACCATGCTCCCCAGGATGACAAACATTATTTCCTGAAAGATACCTCAGAAGAACTAAACTAAAACTTTATAAGTGAATTTAGCATGGCTTCCCTAAGTGAGATGTCTCTACAGTAGAACCCCAAATTTTACGTGTCATCAAAAGGCAGAGGGAAAAGAATGAACCGTTGTCCAAAGTGGAGGAATATCCTAGGAATCCAAATGGAGCATTTGTCTTTTCACAAAATCAAATTGCCACAAACCTGTGAAGAGTAGAAAATCCTGTCCTGGAAGGATGGAAAAGAGAGAGAGCATTTTGCTTTAACCTGAGCAGATTTTGTAAACTTGTTTCTAAGATGGCTGCCATCAATCTCTTCCCTCCCTGTGTATTTCACTGCTCTCAAGAGAAGTAGTGTCTATTTCTCTTTTTCTACCCTCTCCCTTGAATCTGAGCTGAACTTACTGAATTCTTTTATAGAAAAATGCAACAGGGATCTCCTTGGTTTCCAGTGCGTAAGACTCTGGACTCCCAAAGCAGGGGGATGAAGTTTAATCCCAGGTCAGGGAACTAGATCCCAAATGCTTCACCTAAGACCTGACACAGCCAAATAAATACATAATTGTGTATGTATGGCTGAGTCCCTTAGCTATTCACTTGAAATTTTACAACATTGTGAATCGGCTATACCCCAATACAAAATAAGTTTTAAAAAATATAAAAAAAGAAAAATGCCGCAAAAGTGACATTCCAGTACTTCTAAGACTAGGTCATAATCAGTGTTACAGCTTCTGTTCAGGTCTCTTGAAATACCTGCTCTGGGGAAAATGTAAAAGTCTGGCTACACCAAGATTCTCATGCTGTAAGGAAGCACAAACCGGCCTCATGTAGAGACAGATGTCCAGCCATCCACCCACTTCCAGCCACACCAGCCCATGAAGGATTAGCTGCTCAGTTGTGTCTGACTCTTTGCAACCCCATGGACGGGGGCTCACCAGGCTCTTCTCTCCGTGGGATTCTCCAGACAAGAATACTGGAGTGGGTTGCCATGTTCTTCTCCATACCAGCCCATACACCAGTCATATAAGCTAAGGAACCATTGTTTACACTGTGAGTTGCAAGTTTAAAGGGGCAATTAAAACTTAAAAATGAATATTTTGCAAAGTTAATAGGATTATAGGGTTACATTTCCAATAATATTTGAAGTCTCTGAAGTTGGTAAATTCATTCATTCTAGGGTGGTACCTCTCAACTAAGGGCAATTTTGCCCTCCAGAGGACATTTGGCCATGTCTAGAGAAGGCAATGGCAGCCCCCTCCAGTGTTCTTGCCTGGAGAATCCCAGGGACGGTGGAGCCTGATGGGTTGCCGTCTATGGGGTCACACAGAGTCGGACACGACTGAAGTGACTTAGCAGCAACAGCAGCAGCAGAGATATGTTTAATTGTCACAGCTGGCTTCTAGTGGGTAGAGGCTAGGGATAGTATTAAACATCTTAGATGCACAGGACCAGTCCCCTGTAACAGAATTTTCAAGCCCAAATTGTCAGTAGTCCCAGAGCTCAAGAATTGTATTCTAAGATACCACAGGCGATTACAATTGAAAAAGTGGTTGGCAATGCATTTCTCAAGCAAATATAACTTCTTACCTTTGAAGAGAAATGTCTCTTGTCCAAAATAAAAGTTTAAATGTTTATGTTGATTGGAACGGGTGGGTTTGAGTCTGATCCATTAAGATACATTTTTTTCATGTATTTATTTGGCATTTTATATGCAATAGGCAATGCCTTCAGCACTGGGGATTTCAGAATAAGTTCACTGCCTTCTCTGAGCTACTGTCTAACTTGGAGATCGACTGGTCAACAACCACATTACCATAGGATAATTGTAGGACTAGATACTGGAAAACAGGAGGAAGAACACCAAAGTCAGCAAAGAATTTAAAATTCAGTCACAGGAGAGAATTTAAAAGAGAAGAGCTCCAGGATAAAACTGTATGGCTAAGTAGAAATATTTGAGACTGGATGCTGGAGAGTAACAGACTTCATAGCAGGGACACTATGAAAAAGCATAGTTGGTGTACAAATCTAATTAGTTTTGGAAAATAAATTGTGATATCCTTTAATAGTATATGGGACAATTAGGACTTAAATCATATCTAAAGTCATTACAGGCTTCTGAAATTTTGTTTGGGAAAAGTATGGCTGACAATATATATCTCCAAGGAGAAAATCAAGGAAAAGAAGTTCAGAATCGAACTTTCTTCATGGTCTAGAGAAATAAAAAGCATGAAAACAATTTTGTATATGGCTAAGAAGAGATTTAAAGCCTTGCATTAAAAGCTTTAAATCTTTTAAGGACCCCAAACCAGCATTAAATGTAAGAGCGAAGAATAAAGGAGCATTGCAATCAGCATGTAGGAAGCATTAGATGTAAAAACACAGGTTTAACTCTGGAAAATAAGTTTGCCTTTGTTGTTGTTAAATTCTTTTTCAGGTTGGAAAAATCATTTTTAAAATTCCACTTGGAACCCAGGGGATCTTTATGATAAACAACCTAAAATCTCTTATGCTATCACTTGCCTTCAATTTTCTCACATTTTCCCTTTAGAGACACACACACACAAAAAAACCCTGTGGACTTCAGAATATCTTAAGGACTTTAGTCATATAATATTCAATTTGAAGTGGTATCACTAGTACATTTTTATGATTCAAAAATCATATGGTATGACATTTTTAAATAGGCCCAAAGACTATCATCACATTTTTATAATCATTTGCTGCAATGATGTATTCTAACACCCAAGAAAATGTATTTGATTTAAAAGACACATTTCCCTTGGCAAAATACCTGTTTCAAAGTGGAACAAAGCTTCTTTCTTCACAGCATATTCTGAAAGCATGGAATATCACTGAAGTGGTATATGATAAAGGGTTGTGAACTAACACAAAACCATCACCAGAAACCCACTGCACCAAGGTGGCCTGGTTATGCTTAACTAGTAGGAACCAAGATCTCTCCCTAGGCACCAAGAAACCTTGTTTTTGAAAAATCAGTTGTTATATAATGATTTCAAAGTAGGTAAGTGGGACTTATACAAATAAAACTAGTACATGAGTGTCCCAAAAACAATGTACATGATGTGATGATCTCTGCAGAAAGTAGAAACCAGATCATGCTCCAAAGAGTTCATCTAGATTCCTCAAAAATGTTTCTCAAAGTGTAGTTCTCAGACCACTTGCACCCATAAAATCTGGGTGCAAGACTTTATTAAAAGTTTCTTTTGTGCTATCTCAGACCTAGTGGATAGATATCTTCAAGTTATTCTTAGGCATGCTAGAGTTTAAGACCCATCTCTTAATGTCAAAAGTCCAACAAAAAGTTGCATAAGAAAGTTACTTATTTTGCATTGAATTCACTCAATATATATAAAATAATACGGAAAAAATGAATATTTGCTTCTTTAACTAATGGTATTAGAACTCTGCAGTGCACTGCTTCCACCCTCCCCACCCCCACCTTGTACGAAGGCCCTATGTGTCCCCTGCCTCTTGTTTGTAGAAAAGCTGACGTCTCCCAGGCCTCCTGAGTCACAAAAGAGTAGACTGAAGCAATCAATAATTAGGACAATAGAGTCACAGACTCAGTGTCTGATGCACATTCCTGAGTTGTTTTACAGATATTATAACTGCCACCAGAGGGAGAAAAATAACTGCATGATGACCAGCCTGCAGCCATGACATCAGCTGCTCCATCTTGAGCTGTACTGAATCTACAGCTAGAACAGTTCCAAGAACTGGGTTTTACAGAATGAGATTAACACTACTGCCCATAATAATTTCTGTCTTTGTTGAGCAACAAAATAACTCTAAGTTGTTCTGCCTATATATGTAAGCGGGCAACTGAAACTGCCAGCAAAGAGATGCTACAAACCCATATCACAGCATCTTCCAGTCTAAGAGCATGGCGCCATACATCAGCATGAAGAAATTATGGAAGATGAATCTTTGTCCGTAGCCCCATAGTAATGGAATGGTGCTGACAAGTAGGGATTTGTAAGCAGTGTGCGTGCGCATGCTCAGTTGTGTTTGCAACCCCATGGACTGTAGCCTGACAGACTGCTCTGTCCATGGGATTTTCCAGGCAAGAATACTGGAGTGGGTTCCCATTTCCTACTCCAGGGGACCTTCCCAACCCAGGGATCAAATCTGAGTCCTATCTCTTATATCTCTTGCAGATTCTTCACCACTAGCGCCACCTAGGAAGCCCCCTGTAAGCAGCATTTAGCAGAAAAGAGCTCTTTATAGGAAAGAGTTCTCTGCAGAAGAACCATTTGTTTTGTGACTTCAGCAAAGCTGTATTGTAACTAACCTTCAGCTTAGTTACAGGCACCCCGATGTTTCACTCATCTCTGACCCAAGCACATCTTCCAAATCTTTCGATCATACAATACCTTGCCTGACTTTTCATTGATAAAAGAAGTGGAAATGAAGAATAAGTAATTAACAGATAATCGGATCTCTTCCCTAGCTTCCCCTTCAGTTACCTCACAAATTATGTGAAGTTGGTAGCTAAAAAAACACTATAAGAGACTGGCACGCTTGCATGCAGTAAAGGATGGCGGGGACTCTGACCCCTTATTGCAACGATTAACTGAGATTACTTCTCTTTTCTCTTTAAAAACTTTCATGACTGAGCAGATTATCTGGAGTTCGTTTTGAGGAACACGGAATTCCTCCTTCTCTGGAACACCTTCTTTCCAGACTGCTGCCTTTATGATTTCTGCCTTTATGATTGGAGAAGGCAATGGCACCCCACTCCAGTACTCTTGCCTGGAAAATCCCATGGATGGAGGAGCCTGGTAGGCTGCAGCCCATGGGGTCGCTAAGAGTCGGACACAACTGAGCGACTTCACTTTCACTTTTCACTTTAATGCATTGGAGAAGGAAATGGCAACCCACTCCAGTATTCTTGCCTGGAGAATGCCAGAGACCGAGGAGCCTAGTGGGCTGCCATCTATGGGGTCGCACAGAGTCAGACACGACTGAAGAGACTTAGCAGCAGCAGCAGCAGCAGCCTTTATGATTAAGAGCAGTGTTTTCTGTTTTCACTAGCACTTGCCTCTCGGATATTGATTTTCGAGCAACAAGCAGCCAGACCTCGGTTTGGTAACAGTATTGAGTGTTATTAGCTATGTTTACATGATGGAACATCAACATTTGGCAGAGGGAAACAACTGCTGACTCTTTGCTTAAGAAATAAAATATTTCATTGTAACATTTGCCAAAGCCAGGAGCCATCATGGTGGGTTTTAATACTATTTCCTCAGTTCCCTTTAGAAGAGTTTGGTGGGGGTGTGTTTCTCTAGACAGAGGAATCTGATTCACAAATATGGTTCCTCTGGAAAACTTTTTCCTTTTACAGTAGGAATGTGTCCTGACCCAGGAAAGGATTCTTGAGTTAACCTGAGATCCAAAACAACCTGGGGTAATATCATTAAAAAGAGTAAAGTATGATATACTGACAAGGTATTTTTCCAGACATGTGAGGTATCATATTAAAACACCAATCTTAAAAGTCATGCTCCCTATAGGTCTTTTCATCACGCCCAATGACTCCTAGCAAGATGTTATTAATTCTTTGGGCAGCAGGGGTGCGTAGAGAAAGGAATTTATATATTCATGACTGAATAAACGAAGTAGATTTCTCTTCCCTCCCAAACTGAAGTGGATTCCCAGAAGTGTTGATGCACTGGTTAGCCAAAATCTCTGGCTTCATGGATATACATAAGCTTGATTGTACATACTGCCAATTTGGGGTCAAGAGAAAAATGAGTGAGCAGTGGAAACTCCAATGAGAAAAAGCCCCAAGAGAGCAGACATGAGATGGAGACAGAGAAGAGGCTGCAAAGCCTCTGGAAGACTTAGGTTGCTTTTTCTAGCACTAGTTGATGTGAGGCCCAGCTGAACGCCGGTAGGTGTTCTTGTATTCCATAAGACCCCTGAGAGCCCCATTCCCCTTTTGTTCCTTTGATGTGAGCTATTTATTGGGCCTCTGTTCTTACAACCTGGAAAAGAAAACTAGGGTCCCTTACAGAATATGATCAATAATTGTGTTACAAACTATTTACAATGGGAATCTGCCACTTTACTCTGTCTCATGAATAGCCTGGCCTCTCTGACCTGTCTCCTGGGCCCTTTATCCACATTTTGTTGCTTTTCTTGTGGATAAGAATTACACAGAGAAGAAGGTATTTGAACTCAAATCATACTGTTTTAACTTGAGCAAATATTGTCTTTAATCAGTTGAACTCACTTTAAGGAATGGAAACTAACATTTAAGTACAATTGCATGTGCAAAGATCTTTACATCATTAGTTCTTTAGTCCTCATGACTTTGTGAGGTTCAGACTCAGGGAGGTCCATTGGCTTGTTCAGTAATCCAAGTTAATGTTTACATGAAATCTACATCTCTATTTCTTAGTTGAAAACTTTTTCAACTAGACAGGTGACTCACAAAATACAGTACGTTGATTAAACATATGTTATCCAAGATTATTTTAAATATATTATGAAGAAATAGTTTATAAAATTACACATTTATTTTAATATAGTAGAAAAATAATTAGAATCAGATCTTAGTGAATATATGTATATGCATGTATATAGTAAATAATAGTACAGATGGCATGTAGATATGACAAAAATCAAAGAGATGTTTGAAATTTCAAACTTTCATCAAGTTCATATCAAGTTCCTGTGAAATTATAAACATCTTGAAAATCTATTCAAAAGTGTTCCAGTGGCCATATTAAATTCAGATTTGGATGTAAACTTAATATGTTAGGAAAGAAGTCTGTCTCCATATTATGTTGAAATGGTTCCTGTATAGAAAGCATTGTTGCATTTCTTTTTAACTTTCACTAGTGTCATTGCTATTAAAGATATTAAAATATAAAAATACAATATTTCTCTGCATCAAATACATGTGCATCAGAATTTTTGAGTAATAATATAAGCAAACACTATAAACTGTTCTAAAGCTTTAGCAGATATTAAAAACACTTAAACATACACTCAGCAACTTTGAACATTTTCAGAATGGTTTCCAGGTAAATGATAAGAGAGGGTAATGTTATAATGAAGATCAAGGGACTTCAACTTCTAAAGAAATATAATAATCCTTCAGTGATATGCCTGGTGTGTCACACTCAAATGATGAAATGGATCTGGGAAACTAAAATGACCAAGAAATCAAAATGGTTAGTTACCAAACAGTCTGAACACAAACCACAGGAACATTCTCAGCCAAACAGAATATCCTTCTCATATTAAGTCTGAATATCCTTCAGACTGAAATGTGCCATTAAAGGGATTTCTGACACTGAATCCTTACAGATGCATGGGGGCCAGAGTACAGTGGCATAAGACCTGATTAAGAAGCAGTCCTGATTCTATTCACCTAGTTCCATCCTCTATTGAGAGTCTTTGGGTAAGGCTTTCATCATCCAAAGTCTCCATTCCATTGTATCAGAAGACGTGAATAAAAATATCTACATGCTTAGGTCAAAAGATTTTTGTTAAGGTCCATTTTACATTGTGATGTGCTACCTGCTAAGCAATGTAATGCTTAGAAAAGTAGTTTAAAAGAAGGCTTACATTTTCTTCTTTATAATGAGCTTTACTTGCCTGACTTTCTCCTATTGGTGTATTTCTTTTAAGAAGGGCAGTTATTCTGGAACACAGAATAGCATTCAAAATTTGAAAGTTGGAAGAGAGTAGCATTGAAACTTATACATTACCATATGTAAAGTAGGCAAAAGCTTTTGACTGTGCGGATCATAACAAACTGTGCAACATTGTTAAAGTGATGGGAATACCACACCACCTTACATGTCTCCTAAAGTTGAGTGCCAAAGAATCGATGCTTTTGAACTGTGGTGATGGAGAAGACTCTTGACAGTCTGTTGGACTTCAAGGAGATCCAACCAGTCCATCCTAAAGGAAATCAGTCCTAAATATTCATTGGAAGGACTGGTGCTGAAGCTGAAACTCCAATACTTTGGCCACCTGATGCGAAAAACTGACTCACTGGAAAAGACCCTGATGCTGGGAAAGATTGAAGGCAGGAGGAGAAAGGGACAATAGAGGGTGAGATGGCTGGATGGCATCACGAACTCAATGGACATGAGTTTGAGTAAGCTCCCGGAGTTGGTGATAGACTGGGAAGTCTGGCATGCTACAGTCCATGGGGTCACAAAGAGTAGGACACGAATGAGTGACTGAACTGAACTGAACTGAGAAACCTGTATGTGGGTCAAAAGCAACAGAACCAGACATGGAACAGAGGACTGGTTCAAAATTGGGAGAGGAGTAAGACAAGGCTGTATATTGTCACCTGTTGATTTAACTTATATGCAGAGTACATCATATGAAAGGCCAGACTGGATGAATAACAAGCTGGAATCAAGATGGCCAGGAAAAATACCAACAACTTCAGATATGCAGGTGATACCACTCTAGTGGCAGAAAGCAAAGAGGAACTAAAGAGCCTCTTGACGAGGGTGAAAGAGGAGAGTGAAAAAGCTGGTTTAAAACTCAACATTTGAAAAACTAAGATCATGGCCTTTGGTCTCATCATGTCACAGAAAAGCAGAAGGAGAAAAAGAAGAAACAGAGATTTTAGTACTTGGTTTCCAAAATCACCACTGCGGTGACTGCAGCCATGGAATTAAAAGATGGTTGCTCCTTGGAAAGAAAAACTATGACAAACCTAGACAGCGCATTGAAAAGCAGACATCACTTTACTGACAAAGGTCCATGTAGTCAGAGCTATGGTTTTTCTAGTAGTCATGTATGGATGTGAGAGTTGGATCATAAAGAGAGCTAAGCACTGAGGAACTGATGATTTTGAATTGTGGTACTGTAAAAACTTGAGAGTCCCTTGGACTGCAAGGAAATCAAAACAGTCAATCTTAAAGGAAATCAGTCCTGAATACTTATTGGAATGACTGATACTGAAGCTCCAAAACTTTGGCCACCTGATGGGAAATCTGACTCATTAGAAAAGACCCTGTTGCTGGGAACGATTGAGGGAGTGAGGAGAAGGGGGACAACAGAGGATAAGATGGTTGGATGGCATCACCGATTCAATGGACATGAATTTGAGCAAACCCCAGGAGATAATAAATGGCAAAGAAGCTTGATATGCTGCAGTCCACAGGGTTTGCAAAGAGCTGTACATGACTTAGCAACTAAACAACAACAAAATAGCTAGCTAGTGGGAAGTTTGTAACAGCCTGATGGGGTGGGTTGTGGTGAGGGGTGGGGGAGGTTCAAGAGGGAGGAAATATATGTATTATGGCTGATTCTCATTGTTGTACGGAAGAAGCCAACACAATGTTGTAAAACAATTATTCTCCAGTGAAAAATAAATTTGTAAAAAATTAAGGTTGGGGACATGTTTATAATGGGAGATAGGGAAATCCTATATTAAAGAAGAGATTGTTTTTTCAAAGACCCATTACAGCAGATTAGGTGGTTTACTGGACGAGACCGTCCAACTTAAAAAACTGCACTTGGAGTTCTAAGGAGGAATGTGTTTATCTTTCACAACATAAGCTCCACTAGCCTGGTGAACTATTTGAAGTAAGGAATTCATGCTCTGCATCTGGCTCGTGCCAGTCATCACTAGCTAGGTTGAAAATGCTGCCTCTCCTTTCTTTTATTGACATCGTGGATCTTGCTGAGGTTCTGAAAGTCTGTGTAATTGTTTTGTTTTCTAAGTCCTCATAGAGTATTTTTTCAAGGTAATATCATTCTAGAAGAAGCTTTAATCAACATGCTTGCCAAGTGAGATGGATGCTCAGTTACATGTAAATATAAAAGGCCTTTTTTCCCCCTGTTTAATTACCTTAGAAATAGTTCTGTATGCCTTGATAAACTGACTTCACTTTTATCTAAGATAAACACTGCCCTTGAAAATCACTTGATACCTTTTTCCCTTGGTTAGATGTCAAATCTGATGAACATTTCTAAAAGCCATTTCTCTTTCAAATGACCTATGGAGGTTGCTTCCAGTACTGAGATTCTAAATTGCCTTTTATTTCTCGGTAATATTCTTCTGCTTCTCTATGTGGAAGAAAGGTTGCTTATTATACCCTCTAGTGGTGATTGTGACATTCCTAAAAATATTTTTATTGCATTCTTTGGCCTTTTCCTATAAATTTACTATATATTTACGTTAAAATATATGTATATCATTCTTTGACTTTATACTGTAAATTGTACAGTATAAAAGAAATTTATCAATCTATGCTGCTGCTGCTAAGTCACTTCAGTCGTGTCCGATTATGTGCGACCCCATAGACAGTAGCCCACCAGGCTCCCTTGTCAAGATACAAAAATGTAAATCATTTGCATTACACTTAGTGTTTATAAATACATCAAAAACAGGTTTATAGATTGGTCTATTTTCCTCACATTTCATATACTCCAATTTTATTCCAGTTTTAAAAATATGTCTTATCCTCTTCCATTTGGAATACTGTCAGTAAGCAGTTATTCACACCACTGGAGGAAGTATACAGAGACTTCTACATATCCCAAAATGCCATCATATTTTGGTTTAGAGTCCTTCTTTACTCATACTTAGTCATGAGTACATCTCATTTTCTAAGAATTCACAACACTTGAAATAAAATAAGGAAGCCAGCCATGGAACTTCTGATTCTACAGGAACTAGGAATTTGTCACTCCTTCCTTTTTCACTCTGCCTTCTCCACCCCAAGAAGGACAAGGGAATATTTTTTAAATTGAGGAGAAATACACATTTTGAATGAACATCTGCCAAGATTGTTGCTATGTCTCTGTCTACATTCTTCTCAGGTAAAAATTTAATTAGGTATTTTCTTCTAAACTTCTTACGTTCAAATTCCTAATCAGTTACAGTTTGTATATAGATGATGAGAATAAAGACAGTTAGGAAAAATAAAGGAGACAATCAAGCAGAACAGGTGGCTCTCAACAAAAACTTGAAATTAAGAGTTGTCTGCAACTGAGAGTAATGAAGTATCAACCATAAATTAAATGACTTTAATAAATAGATAAAAATGACTTGTTTCTGGATAAAAAGACTCAGTATTTTGAGATATCAGTTTTCCTAGATTAATCCACATATTCATTGACAACCCCAGTAGAATGTTAATATACTTCAATCAAAGTATATTTTGACCGAAGTATTTATGTATGTTTCTAAAGTTTATCTGAAAGAATATGCAAATGAAAATAGCCAAGAAGAGCAAAATTAAAATAAGGATACTAGAGGGAAGGACTAGATTTAATGTGTTTGAATATGATATGAAGCTGTAATAAAAAACAGCATGTTATGAGCCTGCTAAAAGAGACGTGTATCAGTGGAATAGGAAAACAAACAGTGATATTTTAGTAAATGCTAATACTGACATTTTGAATTGGTGAACAAAGAAGGATTAAAACAACTATTTGGAGAAAAACTACAAAATCTTCCTCCTTTTCTCTTCACATCAAAATGTATTCCTGTTAGATCTATGAGTTAAATTTTGAAAGACAAACTAAAAAAATAAATAAGAATTAGTATTTTAGTAAGTCTTGGAGTTAGGAAGGCATTTATGAGCATGTGAAAAACAGAGACCATAAAGAAAAATATCTGTAAATATACTACTGCATATATTTTAAATGTTGGAATTATTCATAAAAATATTTCATAATTATGGTCAGAAGTCCAAAACTGGAGAAACATTCATGTTTGTGAAGACAAAGTGCTAATTTTCTAATTTACAAAGAGCTCTCTTTTGTCACTAAGAGAAAGAAAACCCAGTAGAAAAATTGGCAAAGTATTTAAATCAGAAAACCACAGATGAACAAATATAAATGAACAGAAAACAATGAAAAATCTTGCACCACCTCACTAATGAATACAGAAACACAAATCTAAATAAGCTTAAAAATTTCATCTGGTCAACTTGGAAAAGATGAAGAGTGGGTAATACAGAATTTAGCGTATTGAATTTCAGCACTGTAGGTAGGAATGTAAATTAATATTTTGGGGGTAAATTTGGCAATATTTATTAAAATGTTTCTAACTCAGTTATTTCACTTCTACAATTTTAAGACTTTATTCTACAGAAATACTTCACATGAATATTCAAAGATATATGTATAAAGCTGCCTTTATATTATTAAAAATGACCCAAATACCACTGTGGATGAAAGTATGGCATGTCCTCCTAAAGATAAATATATAAATAAACATAGTTGCTTAATATAACTTGGTAACTTCTCATGATCTAGCAATTCCACTTCTGGGCATATACCCAAAAAACATGAAAGCAGGGACTCAGATACTTGTACACCCATGTTCAAGCCTTATTCTCAATTGCCAAAGGCAAAAACAATCCAAATGTCCATCTGTGAATGGATAAATAAAATATATTATAGTTTGACCCTGAACAACACGGATTTTTATTGCCTGGGTCCATTTATACATGATTTTTTTTTTCAGTAGTAAATACTGCAGTGCTGCATGATCTGCGGTTGGTTAAATCTGTGAATGTGAAATGACAATATGGAGGAAACTTGGATATGGAGGACCAAATATAAGTTACACATGGATTTTTGACTACATAGAGTGTTGATACTTGGAATGATGTACAAAATGCGTTGTGAAGTGAAATTAAGAAATGGAAGCGGAATTTGCATTATAGTTGTTTTATATATTTCTTTTATAAAAATAATGTTACATCCAGTTAACCAAGGGTAACTCTATCTAACCTATATGATAAAAAAATCACCTTTGTGATTGTCTTCTTGGAAATACGGACTCAGATCTCACTTTTGTACCTATCAGTTGGGTTTCCTGTAAGCAATGAATATTCTCTGCTGTCAGTCATAGTAGGAAGAGATTGATTCATCCAGGGACAGAAAATGGGGACATAGTGGGCAAGAATTAATTAGACTAAGATAAGGAAAAGATTTTACCCCTTTCTCTGGGCTTGAAAATCGTCAGACTAGGAACCCTGCCCTGTGCTCTATCACATGGAGACAATCTGATGACAAGTAAGGAAGGTGTCTTCTCTGGTGCCTCAGAGGGTAAAGCATCTGCCTGCAATGTGGGAAACCTGGGTTTGATCCCTGGGTTGGGAAGATCCCCTGGAGAAGGAAATGGCAACCTGCTCCGGTACTCTTGCCTGGAAAATCCCATGGACAGAGAAGCCTGGTAGGCTACAGTCCATGGGATCACAAAGAGTCAGACACAGCTGAGCAACTTCACTTCACTTCACTTAGGAAGGTGGTTCAACCCATTTAGGACTCAAAGTGGGCTGCACACGAGCTGTAGCAGCAATTTATTTTTCTTATCGGACTTCCCTTCCATTTGTCCCTGTCCTTCTGTAAGGTCAGCAGGCTGAAGAAACATAACTGGAGAGGGTGTGTCCATGCTAGTGGACAGTGGTAACTGCCAAAGAGCTCCCGTGTCCTGTGGAGCAAAGATGGTGAGTTTCACCTCCAGAGCAAAGAGGGGCAGTTTAACAGGGAGAGAGGACCAGAAGGGACGGGGACATGTTCCTTAGCAGATATTAGGTACCGAAAACCATTAGAGACATATGAGAAACAGCCTTTGCAGGGGATTCTTCTTCATCACTGAGAAGCCTGGGGAGAGGTCCCACCATCATGGTTTGGATTAGAATAATTTTTAATCCAGATATTATCTTGGGTCTTTCTGACCTTTAAAGATGGTTCAATACCCAGCTTCGATGTCAAGTCCAGTAGATTTCAAAACTTTCCCAAGGGTTCTGTGAATTCAAGGGGATAAGGCAGGAAAGAAAGGACTTACAACTCATGACTCCCTCTAGTGCGGACTCCCTCTGCTGCTGCTGCTGCTAAGTCGCTTCAGTCGTGTCCGATTCTGTGCAACCCTATAGATGGCAGCCCACCATTTTCCGCCATCTCTGAGATTCTCCAGGCAAGAACGGCTGGAGTGGGTTGCCATTTCCTTCTCCAGTGCATGAAAGTGAAAAGTGAAAGTGAAGTCTCTCAGTCGTGTCTGACTCTTAGCGACCGCATGGACTGCAGCCCACCAGGCTCCTCCGTCCATGAGATATTCCAGGCAAGAGTACTGGAGTGGCTCGCCATTGGACTCCCTCTACCCATCCTCAACATGGTTTTGACACTCAGCCCCCAGGACCTATTCTCACAAGGAAAGCTGATTCACACCAAGCATTCTGTGGATCTAACAATCTTTACTACACCACTGGGGGTCATGGAAGAGGTGGCATCACCACTGCATACAATGGCATGAAGCCCCCATGAGAGACCCTGGTCTCTGTGCTTCTTGCTACCTCAGCACCGTGGATTCTCGTAACTCCTCCTCGAACATTCTCACAGTCTCCTTTCTCCTCCCCATCCTGTATTTCCCCTGATTATTTCTTCTCCACACTTCCCTCTGCCAATGTTTAAATGAAAAAAACTCCTCTCCTTGTCTCACACAGAGCAGTTCTTCCCTATTCTCTGTGTATCACATCTTGGCCAATCACTTTAAGGGTTCACCTTTCAACTCAGTCATTAATTAAGGTCTTAGGCATCTTTTCACGTGATTTTTGGCCATCTCTCTGTCTTCTCTGGAGAAATGTTTATTTAGCTCTTGTATCCATTTGTTGATTGAGTTGCTTGCTTTTTGATATTGAGTGGCATGAGCTGTTTGTGTATGTTAGAGATTAATCCCTTGTCAATTGCCTCATTTACAAACATTTTTTCCCATTCTGTGGGTTATACTTTTATTTTGTTTATGATTTCCTTTGCCCTATAAAAGCTTCTAAGTTTAATTAAGTCCCATTTGTTTATTTTTGCTTTTATTTTTGTTACTCTAGGAGGCGGATTCAAAAATATTGCTGCAATTAATGTCAAAGAGTATGCTGCCCATGATTTTCTCTAATGGCTTTATAGTATCAAGTCTTACATTTAGGCCTTTAATCCATTTTGAGTTTATTTTTGCATATGGTGTCAGAGAATGTTCAGATTTCATTCTGTTACATGTGGTTATCCAGTTTTTCCAGCACCACTTATTGAAAGTTAGTCGCTCAGTCACATCCGACTCTTTTTGACCCTATGGACTGTATTGCCTGCCAGGCTCCTCTGTCCATGGAATCCTCCAGGCAAGAATACTGGAGTGGGTAGCCATTCCCTTCTCCAGAGGTCTTCCTGACCCAGGTATCAAACCCAGGCCTCGTTCATTGCAGGCAGATTCTTTACCATCTGAACCAGAGACTGTTTCTTTCCATTGTATATTCTCACCTCCTTTGTCATAGATTAATTGATGATGAGTGTGTGGGTTTACTTCCAGGCTGTCTGTCCTGTTCTTGGATTTTCGCAAAAAGGATATATTTCTTTCCTCTGGAACTTCAGAAATCTGCCTCTTGCCCTTGGGGAGTTCACAGTGCACAGAACGAAGGTATGAACCCCAGTGTGATACAACTGATTGGTACAGCTTGTTTCACTAGCAACCCAAAGAACTGAGATGTCTAATTGCATTATCTGTACTTGTCGAATTAATTTTATATGGCTGTAAAATATTTTCTGAGTGACAAGAAACATACTTCCTGTCTCCCTAGAACCATAAGTTGCCAGAAGTTCCTAGTTTTGATGGATCTGCCTAAATAGGATCCTTCTAATAAAACTGGCATTTGATTTTCTCTGTCATTCATGCTGCAATTTATTTTTTGTTAGGTTTTAATTGAAAACATCCACGTATTTCCTCTGGAGCTATAATGCCAAGGAGCCAGTTATAGTAGTAGGCATACATTCCTGCTCATCCTGATAAGAAAGCTAGGGAATTTTAATTCTACCTGTTTTTCCCCCTAGATTTAGAATGTAAATTCTTTCTACATATTTATGAAACAAGACAAGCTGATAGCAAGAGCAGTACTCAGTAATTGGAAAGTCAGTTACCTTTTATCTCTTGGTTAAAAAGAGGAAGTAGGTCAGTTCCTTGTTAATATTATTGGAAAATACTATTTAGGACGATACATCATCATAGGATGATACAAATTACTAGGGGAAGACATTGTAAAGTTGATTTTCAAGCAAGAGGCAATAGCTAACTTATTCTTTTTCTTAAATATATTAAGAATGCAGTGACAAATTTTTCAGTAATCAAAGTCTGAATCTTTTTGTGTTCACACTAATTATTTTAATTAGCTTTTTTGATACCTTACCAAAAACTAACAAAAACTAAACTAACTCAGCAAGCTATTTTCACTACTCAGATCAAGCACCTGCTAGAAGGGTTTGTTCAGATGCATTTGTTGCTATTCAGTTGCTAAGTCGTGTCCATGCATCTGAACATATTTCGGCCATATACCACAAGTATATGTGATGGAGAGAGAAATATAAATGTGAGAATAAAATATTTATGGCATGGAATTACTCATGCCCATTTGTTTATATAGCCTTCTGTGTGTGTTTCTATCACAGACATGAAACTAAAATTCAAGTAGATCCCTCTGCATTTGAGTCTTCTGGTGAGGAAATTTAAATTGCCCATCTACTATTTTTTTTTTTTTTTTTTTTGCATTTGAGTTAAATCATGAGGTATTTATAAATATCATTTCAAAGGCTAGGAGATGATATCTGTGTATTTGGCTTATTACTAAACCAAGAAGAAGTTTGTTTTAGAAGCAATATGATTCTCCAACAGCCTCCATGTTTGCATACATCAGAACTGATGGCAGTCTGGAAGCCAAATACAAATGCAAACATTTCTCAGGAAGAACTACAATTTGCTGCCATCCATTTCTATCAAACTCTGGGTGAAACATTACCGAAAACCTACTTCTCAGCCTTGATCCTAAATGGCTTAGAAGGCTGGTGACCTCATCCTTTGATGTTTAAAAAGGAGGAAACTATATTTCAACTAAGGAGGCTAGAAAACATTAAAACTGCTCAAACTGGAAATTTCCACAACATCTGACAACACACCAAAAGCCGCTGAGACAAACATGCTCTCAAGTGCTGTCCTGCTTCCAGTTTCCTGTGCTTTCTGCAAGTACTTCAGTTTTTCAATCTGGTTCTGGAGAATGCTGGCCACTGTTACAGGGAAAATGCTTCCATGACTATTGCTCCACGCTGAATTCTTGCCCAAACCAGGGAGATCCTAGACACTAGCCTGTGGACAACAGCTGCAAGTGAAGTGAGGAATCTGATCCGCAGGAGCAGCTTTTAGGCCTGTCATTATCCCAGAGTCCATGAGCTTTGAGACTGGGAATTAAAGCAAGAACACTAGAGGCTGAGTACCTAACTCCTATCAGAAACTTCGAGCCATCTTCAAAGATGCGAGAACTCAACTCTGAGTTAGTGCATCTTCAGTAGTTCTTTGCTTGCTGTTTCCACAATTAATGAACACCCCATTAGATTCTGCAGTCCTGTAAATCCATGCATGATATAACCTGAATCATGACTCTATTACTTGGTAGTTAAGAAGAATGACCACAAATAGGATAGACTCAGTAAAGTTGAGTCTCCCAAGGATATTTGTCAGTTATTGCTGATCCATTGGACTTCCATGGCCCTCAACCCTCAGTTCTTTATATTCCTGAAACATTTGAATCCTTTATGTGATCTATTTTCAGAATAGATCAGCCTATTTAATTTGTAGTTACATAAGTTACATTGCAACCTGAACTTAGATTTTTGATGTCGCAACTCTTGGTAGACTCCTCTGGAAGATGATCATGATAATAACTAGCATTTGCTGAGCTCTTCCTATGTGGTAGCTCTTTTACAGACATCATCTGTCACAGAAATTCTGGGAGATAGGCACTAATATTAGCCCTATATACAGATGATTAAACAGAATCAGAGAGATTAGGTTACTATCCCAAGGTCACACAGTGGTTGAACTGAGACTTGAACCCAAGCAGTGTAACTGCAGAAACCATCTCTGTAAAAGTCAAGCAAGGTGTAATCCCCTGACCAGAATGTCTGGGAAAAAAATTAAATGCTCCAAGTTGTAGGATGACTGAATAAATTATGGTTTACCCATGCAATGAAATATCAGGTAATAATAAAACAAAATAATAGTTTTATGAATATGTAATGATATGAGAAAATGTTAAAATGTAATATTAAATGAAAAAGTGCTGCACAGTAAAATCTCAATTTTGTACTTAAGAAAAATAGATAATAGAATGCCAGTGTTGATTATCTCTAGAAATTGGATGAAAAGTGATTTTAGTTTTTTCTTTATGCTTCTCTGTATCTTCTAAATTTTTAGAAGTGGCCATCATCAGGAAAGTGAGCTCAGTCATGTCCTACTCTTTGCAACCCCATGGACTATACAGTACATGGAATTCTTCAGACCAGAAACTGGAGTAGGTAGCCACTCCCTTCTCTGGGGGATCTTCCCAACCTTGTGGAAGTAGCCATATATTACCTTAAATTCCAAAAATTAAGGTATAGTGAAGCATAAAAATATCTGAAATTCGCTTCTGCTAATTTCTAGCATTGAAGAAAAAGGAGTCTGTTTCTGTTTTGTCTGAGACAGTGATGTCACCTCTACGCAGAGGTATGTGGCCTCTTATCCAGACCACTGTCTGGATTATACTCCTTAATTTTCATAAAAAATGTCAATTCTACCACCAGCTCAGCTGACACTGATAGATGTGCCCTTCATTGTCCTCATAGATTATCTATACTTGAGCATCTCTCCACAGAGGATAACCTTGAACTCTGCTGTCCCAAACAGAGAGCTTGATTACTTTAAATATGTTTATATATTATATTCATGTGTATTATTATATCTGAATATATATTATATATTCAGATAAAACTCCCAGATGGCCATATTGTCTATTTCTCTGGGACTTAACACTTTATTATTGATTCTTACATCTGTGTCTTACAACCACCTTGCCGAGCTCCTCACAAAATTAACATTTGCTGAGCTGAGTTTAGCCCCAAAACCATGAGCTTGGCAGTGACGAATCTTATAAGTAAAAGCCCTATTGTATTAAATGTAGAAGAACTGTTGAAAGTTGTTCACTATATCATTACACTATAAAAGGAAATTTTTCCCAAATCAAAAGTCATCATGATCTTTCTAAGCAATAGATTTGTTTTAATCTTATGGACACTATAATTTGTATCATCAACTTAAAAATTACAGGCCACAAATAACCCTCTGTCTTAGCTGCTGTGAAGCTCTGGGCCAGACACATGGTGTTCCTCCAGCAAATGTCCAGATGCGTGTTTGTTGAACCGATCTCTGATTTTCTTCTAGCATTGACTTTCTCTCTCTTTTTTTTTTTTTTTTCATTTTAATGTGCTCCTTCAAAGCATATGAAGAAGGAGAGAGTAGAAATAAAATGGATAGATAAATGAATAAAAGCAAATTTGTATTGGGAACTTATGGCTATGATTTCAAATCAACACAATGAGCATGAGAGTTTTCTTCCTTGATCTGTTTTTCTAGAACAATTTACAGACATTCAAGAGTTGGTGACATGATGATGACATGCCAAATGGAAGATTTTCCCCACCACTATTTGTTTTAAAGAAAAATGACAGAGTTCAAGTCCCGGGTTCATGTACTGCTCTGACAAGATCCATTGTGACACTGGGAACACCCGAACAAGAACTGTTTTCTCAGGAAACAGGCCAACTGCTTTGATCTCAAGTGGACAAATCAGAAAGGCAGGTAGGAGTGACTTGTTTCTCTGTAATTTTACAAGCTCAAATTCTACATTCCATCCAGTTGTTTCACAAGCTCCTGTACTTACAAACTTTCAACTTCAGGAAAGTGAACACAAGCCCCAAATGAGAACAAAGGCATGCAGGCTCTGCCTTCCCCACAACAACAGTCTGATCACTTGAGCAGAGCCCTCTTGCTCCCGGTAAATTTACCTGCTCACATGTGAGAGAGCTTCCGCAGTTGCTTTCCCCACTACCTTGACCTTGCAGGACTTCCATCATCTGTTGTTTTTTTCCATTCAGTCTTTAAGTAAGGTGTTTCACCTTCCCCTGGAGGCAGCACTTGATCTCTTTCTTTCCTGTAAACAGCAGTGTGGCCTGTCTTAACATTCTCTCCAGAACAATTTTTCTCTCTAAAGTGCTGAGTCACTGAAGGGAGGAAGAGACATTCTGTGGGCAGCAGTAGTCAACTGAGAAAACAGAATCATTTCCCAGGACTTAAAAGGGTACTTTCAAGAGTGAGCAAATTCAAAAGTGGGCAAGAAGTCCGTTCAGGGTGAAAGGTACAAAGTCCTTTTCACATAGTCTGTGGAAGATCATCTTTCATAAATGAAAAAGGTATGAGTGGAAAATTCCTTTATTCTGCAGCAGGGGGTAGTGCATCAGCCCTGGGCTGGGATTGCAGAGAGTTCTCTGGAGTTCTTAGCCTTTCTTTCTGGCCCCTTCCTTTCAGTTTTTCACCAGTTCAATGGGAAGATGACCTCTGCTTCTACTGTAAGAGGAGGGTACCGACAGAAAGAGTGTGTGGGAGTTCTGAGTTTTTGGACACCTGGATTTGACTGTTGATCTTCAAATATCCACTGCTTCAAAATCAGTCTAGGTACATTTGAACTTTTTGTTTTGTATTTCTCAAAGGCTACTGAATTAAACTTTTTAAGATAAAGAATGAAGTGGGCAGGATATACAGGAAAATTCTAACACTATAAGCTTTTAAAATGGAGACTGATGGCAACTTCTTGTGAAACAAAAGTATTGCAAAATAAAAACAGTTTAAAAATGGTTATTAGCCCTACCCAAACTCAGGGTGGCTTCCCATACAGTAATGTGTGTGATATTTCCACAGCTTCCTTTTCAAACCCTTCCCGTATCCAAATCATCACACAGATACCATTTGAGTAGCATGGTCTCATTATAAATATATTATCTTACCCATCCTGGTTAGAAACATATGCTACTGCTGCTGCTGCTGCTAAGTCGCTTCAGTCGTGTCCGACTCTGTGCGACCTGATAGACGGCAGCCCACCAGGCTCCCCTGTCCCTGAGATTCTCCAGGCAAGAACACTGGAGTGGGTTGCCATTTCCTTCTCCAATGCAGGAAAGTGAAAAGTGAAAGTGAAGTCGCTCAGTTGTGTCCGACTCTTCGCGACCCCATGGGCTGTAGCCTAGCAGGCTCCTCCATCCACAGGATTTTCCAGGCAAGAGTACTGGAGTGGGGTGCCATTGCCTTCTTAGGTAGGTATAATTATCCCTTTCTAATAAGAAAACTGAGGCTCATAAAAGTTAGGTAATTTGTCTAAAATTATGAGACAGTAGAAACGGATATCTGGCTTACCTGAACTCAAAGACACTCAATTTCCACTGTTTGGCTGGCTAATCTGCTACACTAATTTCTATCTAACTTCCTACTTGCAGTCATTCTATGGAAAAGGTGTAAAGTTTGGAGCTGTGTTCTTTAATCATTCACTGTATAACTGGTGATGGTACACAGCTGTCCCGGCTTTAATTTCCTCAGGTCTTAAATATGGATGACAATGCCTACCTAATGTTAAAACCATTAAATGAGATAATATATTTAAAACATGGGCCAGTGTCTGGCTCATACTAGTTGCTTAGTAAGTATCAGAATATGGCCATACCATCCTTTACTTACACTAAAATGCTCCGGTATTAAAAGTCTTTATATGTGATCTAGTTCCCCCACCAAAAAAAAAAAATCTATGGCTCATATTCCTTTATAACCTCCTTGTGTCAGCATGCTATTGATTACATGTTCTGGAAACTAAATTTATGCTGAGTTAAACAGGAAGGAAATCAATTACCTCACATAGGAGGATGGTCAGGGCAGGCTTGAGGGGTGGCTGATTCAACAGTTGACAATGTCGTTAAGGAGCTAGAATCTTTCTGCTCCATGATGGACAGAATCTGCTTCACCCTAAGGTTTGTTACCCTCCCTGGTGAAAAGGCCTCTGGTTGCCTACAATACCCAGAAGTAATCACATTTCATTTATATCTGAGAGGAAAGAAAGGCTATCTCACTATGGTTCTACAGCCATCAATCAGCTGATCTTTCCTTGCCGAACCATTCACTGGTAAAGAGAGGTGAATTTTCAGGATTGATTTGATTCATCATCTGAAAGGAAGTAGAATTTGTCCACTACCCTCCCCAAAGTTTTATACTGTAAATCTCAATGATTGAAAGAACAGCTTATTTATGAGTAGAGGTGGAAACTCTAGTAATATCCAGAAAAGAGATGGTGAATTTTCACAGAAATAAACTAAGTCTATTTGATTTCAGAGCCCAAAATCCCTCCATGCCATTGGTTATGCAGAAAGGAGTGGTAAGAGTAAGCCCTTTAACACATTTTTTGCTTTAGATCAATTCTGTTGTGACACTGATTAGCTTAGATCTCTAAATATACTTCTCAAGGACGGATGACACAGACACACAGAAGAAAAACAATACCCTTAACACATTATCTATAGCTGGTTCCCCACAAGATGATTTAGGTGGTACACATTTACGGCCTTAAATAACACTGAATTACAGAGGACTGAATCCTTCTGATACTATCAGAGCAAAAGCCAGTTTAATGCTCTGAGTCTGCAACACTTTCTAACAGGTGTAAATCTCCCTTTAACAAAGACAGGCTTAGAGCTTTGAAGGACATCACCTGGACTTTTAAACATTGTTTTGTCTTCCTTTCAAATAGTTTTTCGGTTACTTTGTATTTGTGATAAGCAATATTGGTCCTGGGGCTTTCCTGGTGGCTCAGCGGTAAAGAAACCACCTGCCAATACAGGAGACAGGGGTTCGTTCCTGATCTGGGGTTCGTTCAAGATCCCACACGCCAAGGAGCAACTCAACCCATGTGCCACGATTGAACCTGTGCTCTCAAGTCTGGGAGTTGCAACTACTGAGCCCGCGTGCTGCAATCACTAAAGTCCTAAAGCCTGTGCTCTGCACCAAGAGAAGCCTCTGAATGAGAAGCCCATTCGCTGAAACTGGAGAGTGACCCCAGCTCTCAGTAACTAAAGAAAAGCCTGTGCAGCAATGGAGGCCCAGCACAGCCAAAAATGAACGGACTGATTTTTAAAAATCGGTCTTTCTATTTGAGGTAATGATAATTAGGAAATAATATGTAATTTCCTTTGAAAGCAAATCTATTTAAGGAAAACAAAATCAAGCCAAAGAGTAATTAGTTTTGAGAAAGGGTTATGCATGGATGTTAAAAATTATGAGGCAATATATAGTGGTATATGAATAAGGGGAAAATATGAAAGTGTTTTGAGAAAACTAAAGCTTGAAAAGCATTTACGTGGAGTAACTAGAGAATGATTGCAATAATTTAAATTCAAGACTAAAGAAATTGCGAGCACACGGGGTAATTACTTCAGGAGCCACAAGAGGGCAGTGGATCAGTGGCTGTAAAGCCAGTTTGGTCAGTACGTCTTCCTTACCCAAGCCTTTGTTCCTCAAAGTATGGTCCACAGACCAGCAGCATAAACATCGCCTGAGAGCTTATTGGAAAGGTAGCGTCTCTGGCCTCATCCTTGGACTGCTGAATCTGACATGCATTCTAATGAGATTCCTACTTAATTCTTATGCACATTCAGTTCAGTTCAGTTGCTCTATTGTGTCCAACTCTGCAACCCCATGGGCTGCAGCATGCCAGACTTCCCTGTCCATCACCAACTCCTGGAGCTTGTTCAAATTCATGTGCTTCAAATTGGTGATGCTATTCAACCATCTCTTCCTTGTCACCCCCTCTTCCGCCTTCAGTCTTTCCCAGCATCAGAGTCTTTTCCAGTGAGTCAGCTCTTAGCATCAAGTGGCCAATGTATTGGAGCTTCAGGTTCGACATCAGTCCTTCCAAAGAATATTCAGGGTTGATTTCCTTTAACATTGCCTTGTTTGATTCCCTTGCAGTTCAAGGGACTCTCAAGAGTCTTCTCCAACACCACAGTTCAAAAGCATGGATTCTTTGGCGCTCAGCCTTCTTTATGCACTTTAGAGTTTGAAAAGTACTGACTTTAGCTCAGAGTTTTGAGTCTATTTTGGCTACTCTTTCTGCTGTGGAACAGGGCTGACCTGGTTATAATTTTGGAGAAATACATTTGCCACGGAGTCTACTATGATGTTGTCAGATTACTTAGGTTTGAATCTCAGTTCCTCCTCTCACAGTAGCATTTGGGTGAAAAACTGCATTTCCAATACTTATAACATTTCTTTAAAGAACAGATGCTCAGCAAATGGATGGATAAATGAATAAACCATTCAGATGCAGAGAAATCCTATTTCCTAACAGTGTTTCTGTGTTCCTGCCATCCTTTATTTTGTCAGTTTGATGGAAGATGAGGGTTTATTTGTGTCTTATAGTATCAACTGCTTTAAATCTTTTTGTAACAAGACAGGAAGTAAATGTTTCCATATGAATACATATCTGTTCAGAGGTTTCTGGCACATTCCAGTGAGCTTTCCCAGGGCTTTCCTCCATATTCTGATATCTGCTCCTTCTAATATAAGACCCTGGGTATGCAAACCATGTACAGGTTGAGACAAGTAGAGCTTGAAAGAAAGGGTTCACATTCTGATCATGTTATAGGTTTCAGACCATCTAGGCCTTAGGGAAACTGAAGTAAAAGAATAAAACCTACTTGTGTTTCCTTGCCTAAAAATCAATAGGTTATTCCAGAAAAATATTAAAAATGACTTGTATACTTTGGGGAGTAGAGCTTTTAGTAAAATACTAAAAGAATATTTTCAGTATTTTCCCTTTTAATAGGTACAAGTACAGGATATTGAAAAAGCAGTAGAATGCTTCAAAAGTCCAGAATATAAGGCCTCTTGCCTCTGTAGGCTTTGCGTGTTTTCCAATCACTCACCCACTACAAATCAATTTACAGGTGAATGGTTTCTCCATTAGTTCTGGTGCCGGAATATATTGAGAGGAAAGAGAAGTCTAATTGCTGGGGCTATTCCTGGGCTGTGAATCTCCCAAGCCCCATCCTTGAAACTTTACAGAGTAACTGGTCAGCAACTCAAGAGGGAGGTTTTCATAACCCCAACCGTAAAACCAGTGCATAAAACTCTCCCTACTATTAAAGCCTAATAATGAGATACCCCTTCCTCCTTTCTAAATCTGCAACCCTGTGATTTTTCTTTCATTTTTGCATTCATTCACTCATTCATTCAACAAGTATTTTTGAGTACTTGCTAAATGCTAGGGATATAGAACAAAAAAGACAAAGTCTCTGCTCTGGGGAAACTGACATCTAGAATGTGAAAGAGGAGACAGACAACAGCCAAAGAAACAAAGATTAATTCTATTAGTTACAGAAGAAGGAAAAGCTAGGTAATGTGATTGTGCATGTGGAACATGTGCAAATTTAGAATGAGCCAACAGGCAAAGATTCTGAGAATGTGACATTTGCTCCAAGACTCAAACGGCAGTTAGCAGAGCCAGCCTTGCTGGAAGAGTCTTCTAGTAGAGATCAGCTACAAAAAATTCCCAAGGCAAGAATATCGTGTTCAGCATGTTTGAGGAACAAAAAGAATATCAAACTATGTCTGTATCAAATCGATTAAGGTCGAGTGGTATGTATAAAAATGTACTCACAAAGTTCAATGAACAGATACATTTATGTGTAGTGGAGGGTATAGGGAATGTGGAGATACTTGATAGCACAGTGTAATGAGCCCAGGAAGCCCAGGCTCTGCTGTGATTCTACTTGTTCATGTTACCTGTGCTTAATTAGTGGTTGTAGGGAAAGAAAGATGCTTTGCATTATTGGGGCTGGGTTGACTTGAGTTTTGTTGATGCTAAGAAGTGGACCTATTGGAAGAGTCTTCATCATGAGCCGCACTGGTGTCTTATCCTATCAGTTTATGTTGTTACTTTGCACACTGAGTTATTTTGGAAGCTGCTCAATCATGGTGGCTCTTAAAGAGAAAACTGCAATATAAAATTCCAACCCACCCATGAAAAGTTTTGGATATTAAATTTTTGAGACCTATCAGTAACTGTTATAATTAGCTCCTGTTGAAAATCTGTATTTTTTCAGAGCATCATTACTTTTCATAATTAGTTCTATAATTTCCCCATAGAATATGATCCATTTTATCTGAAGTGCTAAAATCAAACACAAGTAGTTGATCACTGTCTATCTGTAATTTGCATTGCTCTTTATCCAAGAAAATATTAGTTTTTGTTAGCCAGATAGAAATCTATTATGAATGTCAATGTAACTTAATTAAAGCATAATATTAATCATAAGACTATCTTCCAGACTCAAATACTTCCTCAGTGATGTTTACTTGTCTAGAACTTAGCTGATGAAATGCAAAAATAAAATTGGATAAAGGCATTTTGGTGAGTAGGGAGATTTAACAAAAGCCTTTCTTAATGAAAAAATAAAGTAATAGAAAGTACAGAAATAATTGTACCTACTAAATTACATTCAAAAGACTATCACAGTAAAATAAGTTGTTTTGCTCATTTTATATCTAAACATTAAATAATATTTATTAAATTTCTACATTTCATTGCACTGTTCTGTAAGTTAGTCAACAAGACATAGGTCATACCCTCTATTAGTTTTTGCAAACTTTATTCATTTTAATATAAAATACCCAAGAAGTTTTAGGCATTAGAAAACGTTCTGCCATAATCACTATTTTTGCATAATTTTAACGTATGTAATAGCATAAAAACTGAAGTGTATTCTATATTAATGAGGGTGAGTACAGCTTCTTTGGGGAAAATTGTCCATTTCTTTAGAGAAATATTTTAATGGATCTCTGGTTATGCAAGATAAGGCCCAAAACTTGGTGCTAATGTGGTACTTTTGAGGTCGTGGGCGTATTCAGGTAATGAGGTATTACGGAGAGACAGTAATTCTCTCTGTAATTAAATAAAAGTCTGTCTTCCACAAATGTAAAGATTGTTATAGTAACTAATTTGGAACTTCCTGGCTGGGGTTGTAGTTGTCCTAGAAACAGAGTTGTCATCATGAAACTAAAGAGGGAAAGAGAAAACTTAGATAATGAGAGGGGCCCCAGCCATGAGAGAGACAGGGACAAGAGAACACCCCACAGAGAACCATTTCCTAGCCATCCTCAGAGCATTCGGAATCCACACGGCACTTCTAGCAGTCTCCCGGGGTGAGGGCCGGAATTACGGTATTAAAGGAAAGAATGACTCCAGAAGATAGGAGAGGTTTGTGTGAGCTCAGATTGCACCCTAAATTGTGTCAGCTGAAATGCTTTTGGATGGAGAGAGCAAAAACCTCAAGCCAAACTGAATTAAACAGTAAATGGGAATTTGGGGCTCAAAAGACTAAATCTTCATCCAGAGATTGTGTGGGGGCTGAGGCGAGATTCAGGGTACAGGAATCTTCGAGAGGTGGTTCTTCAAGTTCCTGCCTTCCCTCAGGTTGGCTGTCAGCCTCAGCTGCTGCTCCTCATTCACGCCCAAGGTAAGGGAAGAGGCAGGCTTCCGCAGCCATTTAACAAGACAAAGGTCGTGTGCTGACCACCTAGGCCTGAATTACCTGGAATAAAGGTGTCAAGGGAACAGGATCACTCCAATTGGTTTAGCTATATCAGGTCTCAGCCCTGTACCTGGAAATGGAGTCAAGCCTGAAAAAGAAAAGTGAAAGTCGCTCAACTGTATCTGACTCTCTGCAACCCCATGGACTGTAGCCTGCCAGACTCCTCTGTCCCTGGAATTCTCCAGGCAGGAATACTGGAGTGGGTAGCCATCCCCTTTTCCAAGGGATCTTCCTGACCCAGAGATTGAACGTGGTCTCTTGCATTGTAGGCAGATTCTTTACCATCTGAGCCAACAGGGAAACCTAGGAGTCAAGCCTCCTGAGGCAGAATAGTATTAAGGGAGCCAGGGATGATGTTTGGAAGACAACTTTGGTATTCTTTATAAGATCTAACAAGCTTCCTGAACTTTGGCTTCTGGAAGAGTTTCAGGAATGAATTTTCAGTTCAGTTCAGTTCAGTTGCTCAGTCGTGTCCAACTCTTTGCAACCCCATGAATCGCAGCACGCCAGGCCTCCCTGTCCATCACCAACTCCTGGAGTTCACTCAGACTCGCGTCCATCGAGTCAGTGATGCCATCCAGCCATCTCATCCTCTGTCGTCCCCTTCTCCTCCTGCCCCCAATCCCTCCCAGCATCAGAGTCTTTTCCAATGAGTCAACTCTTCACATGAGGTGGCCAAAGTACTGGAGTTTCAGCTTCAGCATCATTCCCTCCAAAGAATGAATTTTAGGTCCACTCAAATTTCAGTGACTAGTCAAGAAAATTTAGTTTTAATTCTCTTTCCATAGCTGGTATATAATAAAATCATCTTAAATTTAACAATTCCATTTTCTCAGAGTTAAATAATACCCATTTAAGCTATAGTGTTTTTTGTTTGTTTCTTGTTTGTTTTAGTGAAACCTACTATACTTAGAACTAAGTGTTAATGAGCAATTTGAAAGCATTTAAGAACCAGTAAACTCAAGAATTCTCATGAAGAAGGCAGGTGGGTACTGAAGAGTTTGACAGTCTTGGGACAGCACAGAGCGCTGGCTTCTCATCCCCACAGACAGAAGCTACGGCACACTGCCCACATATACCAGCTGTACAGCCTGAAAAGGGAGCCCCGCTGGGAGCTGCAGAGGATTTTGCAGGACTCCCTCTGGGCACCCTTGCACCCACACATGGGGCTCCTCCCAGTGAAACAGCAAAAGTCGGAGCAGCAGGAAGCCTGCCAGCAGTGCACAGCTGGAGTGAGGCTTCAAGCAGCAAGCAGTGTTTTCCAGATGCAGAGACTCAGTGTGCTTAGAGATTTGCATGGGAACTATAGAGTAGCTGTCTGTTGCTGATGACTAAAGAGCACACATGTGTGGCTGGAGCCCTTCTAGACGTGAATGAGAGGATTTGGTTTGTATTTGCTTTAGAACAGTGAAGAAAACTAAAGAATAATAAAGGTGAAGTTTGTAAGACTCAGGAGACCCTGGACTCAATAACAGGGGAGATGGAGAATATTTCACTTTCGTGAAAGATCTCCTTTTGACTTACACTGAAATCTGTCCAGCCAATGCTCTCCTCCTAAAGTCTTCTGTGAACTACACCTGGTAGAAATTTATTGTCTATTTAGCAAGGTCTCCAAAGACATGCGGTTTTGCATTTTAAAGAATGTTAACTCCCCTGATTATGAACTCAGCCAGAAAAACAGGACAAAGTTGGGTGGCAAATGCATTATGTATGTGAGTTTGTATTTAATTGATTGGTTGGAATAATCTTCATCATGCTGGTTCAGATTGACAGAAAGCACATGCTATTCTGTAGCTGCTGCTTTAGACTGTATTAGCCTCTTCTGACAGAGAAGGAAATGGCAACCCACTCCAGGATTCTTGCCTAGAAAATCCTGTGGGCAGAGGAGCCTGGTGGGTTGCTGTCCATGGGGTCGCACAGAGTCGGACACGACTGAAGCGACTTAGCAGCAGCAGCAGCCTTTTCTGAAAGAAATCAGTTTTTCACCTGACACCCTGACCTTTGACAGAATAGACTGGGCTGTAAACTCATCTCAGCTGTTGCACAGATTCTCTACCTCAAAAATGCCTGCCTTGGAGGTGCTAAAATCACTACCCATATGCCTCACAGCTTCGGAGAAGGCAATGGCACCCCACTCCAGTACTCTTGCTTGGAAAATCCCATGGACGAGGAGACTGGTAGGCTGTAATCCATGGGGTTGCTAAGTGTCGCACACGACTGAGCAACTTCTCTTTCACTTTTCACTTTCATGCACTGGGGAAAGAAATGGCAACCCACTCCAGTATTCTTGCCTGGAGAATCCCAGGGATGGAGGAGCCTGGTGGGCTGCCGTCTATGGGGTCACACAGTGTCAGACACAACTGAAACAACTTAGCAGCAGCATACCTCACAGCTTAGAAGAATTAATTTTCTTTTAAGAAAATGAAGGCAACTTCTAAGAGTTGCCTTCTAAAATGCAAATATTACTGGCAAAATTCTTATATTTAGCCAACTCACATCTGGTTTATATAGAATGTCTCGAGTTTTAATTTGTTTTCTTACACATTCCATCTAGGGGTGGTACCTAAGATCTTTTTTTCCCTCATTCTATTTGAATTCTTTATATTTGAGTTGCTCCTCCTTCCTATGGGCTTCCCTTGTGGCTCAGCTGGTAAAGAATCTCCCTGCAATATGGGAGATCTGGGTTCAGTCCCTGGGTTGGGAAGATTCCCTGGAGGAAGGCATGGAGACCCACTCCAGTATTCTGGCCTGGAGAATTCTATGGACTGTATAGTCCATGGGGTTGCAAAGAGTCGGACATGACTGAACAACTTTCACTTTCACTCCTTCCTATAGACTTGCCTGTAAAATTTTAACACACATTTGCACACACCTGTTCATGCAACCAATCCCCTGAAGTGCGTGCCACAAAGCACCATTTTATATTGATGTAATTATAAACTTATTGATAATAGTCATGCATTTTAGCCCTCCTGAGATCAGTGTCACATCCTATTCTTGCTATTCTATTTTGCCATTTTCTAACAAGAACAACAAAATGTTACTCTGTTACTAGGCAACCGCGGCAGTTTTGTATGTAGCCCTCTACTTTCATCATTCTTCCGGCTTCCTTCTTGTGGTCAAAATATAATTGCTTTTCTTCTGAAACTTTTTTCCCATTCCTGGCTGCCATTGTCATCGGATAACTGTCATCCTATTATTCTCACTATTGAATTCAGTGATGAGAAGCCACAATTTGCTCATCCTTCCACAGAATAGAAAATTGACATGTTCTTATGATGCATCTATGTGCTTTCAGAGAAAGAGTTCCTCTTTTAGAGGTCACATTCCTAAAGAAGGCTTTCAGCACTCGGCAACCCTCCCTCTCTAATTTGCCTCCTCTTTACAACCCCGATCATAATCCCTTTCTTTCAAGAAGTAGGTTTGTGGCTAGAGTATGGTCATGTTTTGTGTACAATGATTACATTCTGACAGAAAGTGAAGTTATGTTTTAGATGCTTCACCATGAATGATGCTCAGTCTGTGAATTGATATACATCAGCAACAATAAAAATAACAATAACTGTGACTTCAGCTGTGGGCCTATTGTGTGCCAGGCACTGCTCAATGATTGATATACATTATCTGGTAAATCTCCATAAACTCTATGAGATACTATCACTCCCATTGTGTAGATGAGGAAGCTGAGATGAGACTCAGAGGGCCCAGATCATACGCTTATTGGGTAGCAGAACCAAGGTTTCTTCTTCGACAATGTCGTTGATTATGAGAAATAACATCAACTTAATAACATCTTAAGTATAGATGATAATTGGAAGATGAATTCAGAAATATTAAACTGGAAAAACATGCACATTAGAACCAAGAAAATACTACACATATGTGTGTACTTAGTTGTTCAGTTGTGTCTGACTCTTTGCAGCCCCACGGACTGTAACTCACCAGGTTCCTCTGTCCATGGGGATTCTCCAGACAAGAGTACTGTAGTGGATTGCCATGCCCTCTTCAGGGGATCTTTCCAATTCAGGGAAAGAACCCAGGTCTCCCACACTGCAGGCAGATTCTTTACTGTCTGAGCCACCAGGAAAGCCAAATATATATATGCATGTATACATACACACACATATATGTATATGTGTATCAGTTCAGTTCAGTCGCTCAGCCGTGTCCGACTCTTTGTGACCCCATGAATCACAGCACGCCAGGCCGCCTTGTCCATCACCAACTCCCGGAGTTCACTCAGACTCACATTCATCGAGTCCGTGATGCCATCCAGCCATCTCATCCTCTGTCGTCCCCTCTCCTCCTGCCCCCAATCCCTCCCAGCATCAGAGCCTTTTCCAGTGAGTCAACACTTCGCATGAGGTGGCCAAAGTACTGGAGTTTCAGCTTTAGCATCATTCCTTCCAAAGAAATCCCAGGGCTGATCTCCTTCAGAATGGATTGGTTGGATCTCCTTGCAGTCCAAGGGACTCTCAAGAGTTTTCTCCAACACCACAGTTCAAAAGCATCAATTCTTTGGCACTCAGCCTTCTTCACAGTCCAACTCTCACATCCATACATGACCACTGGAAAAACCATAGCCTTGACTAGACAGACCTTAGTCGGCAAAGTAATGTCTCTGCTTTTTAATATGCTATCTAGGTTGGTCATAACTTTTCTTCCAAGGACTAAGCGTCTTCTAATTTCATGGCTGCAGTCACCATCTGCAGTGATTTTGGAGCCCCAGAAAATAAAGTCTGACACTGTTTCCACTGTTTCCCCATCTATTTCCCATGAAGAGATGGGACCGGATGCCATGATATTCGTTTTCTGAATGTTGAGCTTTAAGCCAACTTTTTCACTCTCCTCTTTCACTTTCATCAAGAGGCGTTTGAGTTCCTCTTCTCTTTCTGCCATAAGGGTGGTGTCATCTGCATATCTGAGGTTACTGATATTTCTCCTGGCAATCTTGATTCCAGCTTGTGTTTCTTCCAGTCCAGCGTTTCTCATGATGTACTCTGCATAGACGTTAAATAAGCAGGGTGACAATATACAGCCTTGACGTACTCCTTTTCCTATTTGGAACGTCTGTTGTTCCATGTCCAGTTCTAACTGTTGCTTCCTGACCTGCATACAGATTTCCCAAGAGGCAGGTCAGGTGGTCTGGTATTCCCATCTCTTTCAGAATTTTCCACAGTTTCTTGTGACCCACACAGTCAAAGGCTTTGGCATAGTCAATAAAGCAGAAATAGATGTTTTTCTGGAACTTTCTTGCTTTTTGATGATCCAGCGGATGTTGGCAATTTGATCTCTGGTTCCTCTGCCTTTTCTAAAACCAGCTTGAACATCAGGGAGTTCACAGTTCACGTATTGCTGAAGCCTGGCTTGGAGAATTTTGAGCATTACTTTACTAGCCTGTGAGATGAGTGCAATTGTGCTGTAGTTTGAGCATTCTTTGGCATTGCCTTTCTTTGGGTTTGGAATGAAAACTGACCTTTTCCAGTCCTGTGGCCACTGCTGAGTTTTCCATATTTGCTGGCATATTGAGTGCAGCACTTTCACAGCATCATCTTTCAGGATTTGAAATAGCTCAACTGGAATTCCATCACCTTCACTAGCTTTGTTCATAGTGATGCTTTCTAAGGCCCACTTGACTTCACATTTCAAGATGTCTGGCTCTAGATTAGTGATCACATCATCATGATTACACATGTATACATCCCTGGAGTAGGACATGGCAACCCACTCCAGTATTCTTGCCTGCAGAATGCCATGGACAGAAGATCCTGGCGGGCTGCTGTCTATAGGGTCGCAAAGAGTCAGATACTACTGAAGCCACTTAGCACACATAGTAAATATACACACGTGTATAATGTACTACCATTCTCTTGCTTACAAACTGGAATTGTTTTCCCCTAATTATTGTTCCAAGTAAATCACATAACAGTGCAATCTAATTTCATTGTTTCCCTTCCCCACATCCCAACTCCCATCTCCCTGTTACCATTTAATAGGGTTCTTTCCAATACATGCATGCCTAGTGAGTATTTTTTAAGTTGTGAAGAGGTGCCCTTACAATAGTAAATCTGGAGTCAACATCCACCTCTGCTGCTGTTAGTGCTGCTAAGTCACTTCAGCCGTGTCTGACTCTGTGTCACCCCGTAGACGGCAGCCCACCAGGCTCCTCCATCCCTGGGATTCTCCAGGCAAGAACACCCACCTCTACCACATGCCAAAAAAATCACCTTAAGGAAGATAATTCTCTGACCTTATATCTCTGGGTACAGTTTGTTTATACTTATCAAATTTTTGATAGACATAGATAAATCCATGTGAATGGTTAAGTCTCCCACTAGCCATGACTTCTTTGATAACAAAGTCTTTCTTTTATTTATCCAGGTATTTCTCTATAGTGTCTTGCACATACTGAAGTAGGTGTTCAATAAATCTTTATTTAATCACACTTGCTAATACACTTCTTTTCCCCAAATGGTTAATCACAGCATGCTGGTATCATGAGAACTAATCGAGTAATTTGGGGAGACCTTTCCATTTCTTCCATAAGCAGTATCATCTCAGAACTGTGTTTTCACTTGTCCCTTGAGGATTTGCTTCAAGAGGCAAAGACCCTGCCCTTTCTGAAACAAACCTGCCTTCTCAAAAGTTGGATTTCTACCTTCTTCCTTAAAGAAGAGAGAAGGCTCAAATCAATGATGTAGAGAAAGGTTGAGCACAGAGTTAATCTAACTAAGCTTAACTCTTTAGGATATTGACTTTTAAAAGTTTCATGGAATGAAAAGAACAGATTATGTCTGAGTTCTAGAAAAGAGTTGACATTTTATTTATCAAAAATGGCGCATTAATACTTTTTAAGAAAAAAATTTTAAGAAAATAGACATTTTCTTTTCCCTATTTTAAGAAAATAGCCAGTTCAAATGCATAAATTAAGCCACATGAAATGTGGTAGGAGACCTCTATTTCCTAGATGCTTCTACTTAGCCAGCAGTGAAACAAACAGACTAGCTTAATTGTGCATTATTGTTTTGCAAAGGTGCCAGCCTACTAGAAGGAAAGAGATAGGAGATAAGCCTTTAATTTAAATAGGTGATTAGTCATTTAATTTCCTTTGTCTTTTCTTTGTTTTCTATTACATTTCATCTGAGTTGTATATAAAATAAACCTGATTAAACTGAAAGAGAAAAGTAGAGAGATAGCCTGATTGACAAGTTGGGAGAAAAGCTCTACTTTGAATCAGCATTAAAATGAAGACAATCTAGAAGAGACTGAACATCAAATATTTATTTAAACTTTGGGCTTATATCTCATTCACAGTTTTGAATGTTAGGTTTAGTGGAACCAAACAGTGATGTTTAGGTCGTGCATCTCTGGATGATAGGACTGTGCATTCTCCTTATTTTGATACCTAGATTCTCTGTTTCTTATTTGATAATTTACCTCTTATATCATGCTATTTCAACAATATCAGTGTTCACAAATTCCAGCCATGACTAAGATGTAGAATTTCCTTCAAGGGCTATTAATTATCTCTTCCCATGGCAGACATTGTCTTTCATCTAATCAATGTTTTACCCATTTCGTGGGGGTTGTAAAATTAGTCTTTTTCCTTCCATTTTCAGGAATCATGTTTATATCACAAGTGCCAGACTCCTTTTCAGCATGATGATGTCCTTAAACTCAGGTTGGTAAATACATGGGTGGGTGCTATCAATCCTCAACTCCACACCCAAAGCAAGGATCACTCATTGATCCTTCCTGTTCAGCCTGTTTTTAAACTTGGAATTCAATGCCACAAAACAGACATCTGCTACTAAAGCAATCTCAGCATAAATCTTTTGCCAATCTATAGTAGACATTAATCTATCCCCTTCCTTTTCTTTAATATTTCTAAGTACTGTCTTCTTAACTAAATTGTTTTAGCATTCCTTCTCTACCTGATCAAATGTCTCCTTCCTTAATATATTTTCTCCTGAATTCCAAAGTAATATTCATTCACTATCTTCCCTGGTGGCTCAGAGGTTAAAGCATCTGCCTCCAATGCAGGAGACTTGGGTTTGATCCCTGGGTCGGGAAGATACCCTGGGAGAAGGAAATGGCAATCCACTCCAGTATTCTTGCCTGGAGAATCCCATGGACAGAGAAGCCTAGTAGGTTACAGTCCATGGTGTCGCAAAGAGTCGGACACGACTGAGTGACTTCACCTTTATGTTTATTCATTCACTAGGACAAAGAGGATTCCTTCGTGGAATTTCCAGTAGAAATTCTAGTCTTGTGGTTTGTTTTGCACTTTGAAAGGAATGGGCAAAAGTTTAATCTATGAATTTTGTAAGTGAAAACATGGAATCAGAAGTACAAGGTAAACATGCAATCTTAGATCTTTCTATCTTTTGTATATACTTGATTCATGCATTCTTAGAACATTTTGAAATCAATCGAATCACTGTCCCTCTGATGTTCTTATAATGTGCTCATTTGCTCAGGTCAGAGTATGGAAACTTCTTCAGAGTTCATTTAGCAACGATGCAAACCATGTCAGTTTTCACTCATAACAAATTGTGGTGGGAAAAGGACAAATATTTCCAGCCCTTAATTTGGAGTTTTATATGTGTTCTTTTCCTCTACATCAATTTTATCAAAGTTCCAACTAGTTTTATTAAATTTGGCAAAGTCCAGCAGATCCTTCTGGAATTGTTGCCGATTCTTTTCTTCCTTTCTTTCCTCCTTTCTTCCTTGTTTCCTTTCTTTCTTTCTTTCTTATTTTTATTGGGGTATGGTTGATTTATAATATTATATAATTTCAAGTGTACAACAGAATGATTCACAATTTTTAAAGGTTATACTTTATGTATAGTTTTGTACTATATGTTGGCTATATTCTTGGTGTTGTATAATATATCCTGTAGCTTATTTAGTAGAAAATGTATTTCCAGGCAAATTTCAGTAAGATGTGTCCAAAATAGTGCTTTGAATGGCCAATTACCATGTGATAAGCAGATCTGTCCTGTAACTATGTGGTTGGAAATCTAAATACGAAGTTCAGATAGAAATATGAGAGCTGAAAGTATAGGTTGATCACCTTCAAGTCCCTGCAGGAGATGTGGACCACACCTATAAGTATTACACAAAGATACAGAATGAGTAAGATCGAGAGAGAGAGAGTGTGTATGTGTGTTTTATACACTGGGAAATGGCCACATCGTCATCTCAGAGTGAAACATTTTCATTGGTAGATTGGCTCAGAGAAAGAGTCTGAGAAGTGGTCTGAGAGGTAAGGAGAAAAGCAGTAGGTAATGGAGAAAGGGAACTCAAGGGAAAAAGAGTTCCAAGAAGGAGAAAGGGACTCACCCTATAAAAACATCTTTTCTTTTTAATGCAAAACATGATAAATGTAATTAACACTGCTTTATGTTATATATGAAAGTTAAGATAAAAATTTCTCGGGGTTCTCATTATACACATTTTTTTCTTTTCTTTTCTTTATTTATTTTTAATTTTACTTTATTTTACTTTACAGTACTGTATTGGTTTTGCCATACATCAACATGAATCCACCACGGGTGTACACCTGTTCCCCATCCTGAACCCCCTGCCACATCCCTCCCTGTACCATCTCTGGGTCATCCCAGTGCACCAGCTCCAAGCATCCTGTGTCCTGCATCGAGCCGAGGCTGGCAATTCGTTTCTTATGTATTATACATGTTTCAATGCCATTCTCCCAAATCATCCCACCGTCTCCCTCTCCCACAGAGTCCAAAAGACTGTTCTATACATCTGTGTCTCTTTTGCTGTCTTGCATACAGGGTTATCGTTACCATCTTTCTAAATTCCATATATATGTGTTAGTATACTGTATTGGTGTTTTTCTTTCTGGCTTACTTCATTCTGTATAATCGGCTCCAGTTTCGTCCACCTCATTAGAACAACAACAAAAAACATCTTTTTAATAGAAAACTTAATGTATAACAGGCTCAGATTGAGACTATAAAGAAAGGAAGTACCAAAGGAAATAGAGACACTTATAGTTAGAATTGTGGGAAGCTAAGAAATTATTGATTGCAATGCTTCCATTTTCATGAGAAATTGAAGCCAAAGTCATTGAATAAGTATTCTTGGGGTGAATTATGAGAGTTTGGGACAGCTGAAATGCAGATGGAAAAAAAGAGGCAGGCAGGAATAAACAGACATATTTTAGAGAGCTTGGAAACCCAGGTAAGGCTAGAGACAAATTGCGGTGGCACCTATTACGTTGCTATACTAGTTTCTCTAACAGCCCAGGGGCACACAACAGCAGGGAGAGATCAGAATGAACTCATCCTTACTTATAACACACTGACTTCAAAAAATGGATTGAAGGGGCTTCCCTGATGGCCCAGTGGTAAAGAATCTGCCTGCCAGTGTAGGAGACACAGGTTCAGTCCCTAGTCAGGGAAGATCCCACATGCCACGGAGCCACTAAGCCCATGCTCCGTAGCTACCGAGCCTGTGTTCTAGAGCCCAGAAGCCACAGCTACTGAAGCCCGTGTGCCCTAGGGCCCGTGGCGCAGCAAGAGAGAGCACGCAATGGGGGAAGCCCATCCGCCACACTCAAGAGTAGCTCCCGTTCCTGCAGCAACAAAAACCCAGCACAGCCAAATTAAATAAAAATATATAAAAAAAAATAATGGATTGGACACCAGTAACAGCCAGAGTCAAAACTAAAATTCTATTCAAAAATATCAAAGAAGTATGGAGTATACTTTAACCTATAAATCAAATAACCTGGATTCTATCACTGACTCTGCCACTAACTAGCTATGTGACTGACTAGGTTAAGTGACTAGCTTGCCTGCCCTTCACCTTTCTGGAACTTAACCCATCTATAATATGTGGAAGTGGAAATGATTAAAGCCTCTGAAAACTCTAAAGTCTGAGATCTGTGAGTCTTTGCGATATTCATTTATTTACTTAACAACTATTAATTATCAATATGTGCCAAACACTGTTTAAAATATGGGTTATAATAATGAACAAGTTGTTGAGTTACATTCTAGAAGGAGAAATCAACAATTAACAAGTTCAGTTCAGTTCATTAGCTCAGTTGTGTCCAACTCTCTGCGACCCCATGAATCGCAGGACGCCTGGCCTCCCTGTTCATCACCATCTCCTGGAGTTCACTCAGACTCACGTCCATCGAGTCTGTGATGCCATCCAGCCATCTCATCCTCTGTCGTCCCCTTCTCCTCCTGCCCCCAATCCCTCCCAGCATCAGAGTCTTTTCCAATGAGTCAGCTCTTCGCATGAGGTGGCCAAAGTACTGGAGTTTCAGCTTTAGCATCAGTCCTTCCAAAGAAATCCCAGGGCTGATCTCCTTTAGAATGGACTGGTTGGATCTCCTTGCAGTCCAAGGGACTCTCAAGAGTCTCCTCCAGCACCACAGTTCAAAAGCATCAATTCTTTGGCGCTCAGCCTTCTTCACAGTCCAACTCTCACATCCATACATGACCACAGGAAAAACCATAGCCTTGACTAGACGGACCTTAGTCGGCAAAGTAATGTCTCTGCTTTTGAATATGCTATCTAGATTGGTCATAACTTTTCTTCCAAGGAGTAAGCGTCTTTTAATTATAATTGAAAATAGTAACAGGTAAGATGAAAGGAAAAGAAAAAGAAAATATAGCTGACCTTTGAACAACCTGTGGGTTAAGGGGTGACCTTCCACACAGTTGAAAATCTGCACATAACTTATAGTTGGCCCCCTGGATCCATAGTTCCTTTGTATCCTGTGTTCCTGTGCATCTGCAGATTCAACCAACCAGGGATTGTGTGGTACTGTTCTATTTACTATTGAAAAAAACCTCTCTGTAAGTGAGAACTCACAATTTAAATCCCTGTTGTTCTTGTCAACTGCAAGGTGAATGGAAGGTAATCAGAGAGAAATAAGGGATAAACTATACAGGCAATGACATTTGAGCAGTTATACCAATGACAAGGAAGAGTCAGCCATACAAATACTTAAGGGAATAAACACTCTAGGCCGAACAAGCAGCTAGTATGTAAGCCCTGAGTAGAACTGAACTTAGTATATTTGGAGAATAAGAAGACCAAGTATGCTTCACTTCTGTGATATCCTTCCTCCAAATTTGTATAATTCCAGTCTAATCATGAGAAATATGAAATATTCAAATTGAGAGGCATGGGACATTTCACTAAACAACTACTCAGTTCACTTGCTCAGTTGTGTCTGACTGTGACCCCATGGACTGCAGCACGCCAGGCCTCCCTGTCCATCACCCACTCCCAGAATTTACTCAAACTCATGTCCTTTGAGTCGGTGATGCCATCCAACCATCTTATCGTCTGTTGTCCCCTTCTCTTCCTGTCTTCAATCTTTCCCAGAATCAGTGTCTTTTCAAATGAGTCAGTTCTTCACATCAGGTGGCCAAAGTATTGGAATTTCAGCTTCAGCATCAGTCCTTCCAATGAATATTCAGGACTGATCTCCTTTAGGATGGACTGGTTGGATTTCCTTGCAGTCCAAGGGACTTTCAAGAGTCTTCTCCAACACCACAGTGCAAAAGCATCAATTCTTCGGTGCTCAGTTTTCCTTATGGTCCAACTCTCACATCCATGTATGACTACTGGAAAAACCATAGCTTTGACTAGACGGACTTTGTTGACAAAGCAATGTCTCTGCTTGTTAATACGCATTCTAGGTCAGTCATAAATTTTCTTCCAAGGAGTAGTGAAGTGAAGTGAAATCGCTCAGTCGTGTTCTATTCTTTGTGGCCCCGTGGATTATAACCTATCAGGCTACTTTGTCCATGGGATTTTCCAGGCAAGAGTGCTGAGTGGACTGTCATTTCCTTCTCCAGGGGATCATCTCGTCCCAGGAATCTAACCCAGGTCTCCTGCATTGCAGGCAGATGCTTTACTGTCTGAGCCACCAGGGAAGCCCCTCCAAGGAGTAAGCGTCTTTTAATTTCATGGCTGCAGTCACCATCTACAGTGATTTGGGAGCCCCCAAAAATAAAGCCTGATACTGTTTCCCCATCTATTTCCCATGAAATGATGGGACCAGATGCCATTCATTTTCTGAATGTTGCACTTTAAGCCAACTTTTTCACTCTCCACATTCACTTTCATCCAGAGGCTTTTTAGTTCCTCTTCACCTTCTGCCATAAGGGTGGTGTCATCTGCATATCTGAGGTTATTGATATTTCTCCCAGCAATCTTGATTCCAGCTTGTGCTTCTTCCAGCCCAGCGTTTCTCATGATGTACTCTGCATAGAAGTTAAATAAGCAGGGTGACAATATACAGCCTTGATGTACTCCTTTTCCTATTTGGAACCAGTCTGTTGGTCCATATCCAGTTCTAACTGTTGCTTCCTGACCTGCATATAGCTTTCTCAAGAGGCAGGTCAGGTGGTCTGGTATTCCCATCTCTTTCAGAATTTTCCACAGTTTCTTGTGACCCACACAGTCAAAGGCTTTGGCATAGTCAATAAAGCAGAAATAGATGTTTTTCTGGAACTTTCTTGCTTTTTTGATGATCCAGCGGATGTTGGCAATTTGATCTCTGGTTCCTCTGCCTTTTCTAAAACCAGCTTGAACATCAGGGAGTTCACAGTTCATGTATTGCTGAAGCCTGGCTTGGAGAATTTTGAGCATTACTTTACTAGCCTGTGAGATGAGTGCAATTGTGCTGTAGTTTGAGCATTCTTTGGCATTGCCTTTCTTTGGGTTTGGAATGAAAACTGACCTTTTCCAGTTCTGTGGCCACTGCTGAGTTTTCCATATTTGCTGGTATACTGAGTGCAGCACTTTCACAGCATCATCTTTCAGGATTTGAAATAGCTCAGCTGGAATGCCATCATCTCCGCTAGTTTTGTTCGTAGTGATGCTTTCTAAGGCAATCTTGATTCCGCTTGTGCTTCATCCAGTCAAGCATTTCTCATGATGTGATCTGCATATAAGTTAAATAATCAGGTGACAAAATACAGCCTTGACATACTCTTTTTCCTGTTTGGAACCAGTCTGTTGTTCCATGTCCAGTTCTAACTGTTGCTTCTTGACCTGCATACAGATTTCTCAGGAGGCAGGTCAGATGGTCTAGTGTTCCAATTTTCCACAGTTTGTTGTGATACGCACAAGTCAAAGGCTTTGGCATAGTCAGTAAAGCAGAAGTAGATGTTTTTCTGGAACTCTCTAGCTTTTTCAATGATCCAACGCCTGACTAGCATTCTTCAAAAGTGTCAAAGTCATTAAAAAATAAGACAAGACTGTGAAAATCTGTCTCAGATATATGTCAGAGATTTGAGGAGACTGAGGTGATATGATGACTAAATACAAGGTGATATTCTGGATAGGAACCTGGAATATAAACTGGTGAAATCTGAGTCTGTAGTTTAGTAAAATAGTCTTGCATCAAGGTTAATTTCTGTGTTGATAATTAGGGTTATGTATAAGATGCTGACATTAGGAAATGCTGAGTGAAGAGTGTAGAGGAACTTTGTCTACTCTATTTGCAACTCATCTGTAAATAAAAAGTATTTCAAAATAATTTTTAAAGTTGATATATTAATAACTTGTTTCTTAGCGATAAGACTTGGAGGAATTAAAATATGTTGAGTATGACCCACAGTTCAAGAAACTCATAAAAATTTAAACTTTTCTATGAGAAAAACAATTACTTGGATTGATAAGTATAGAAGCAGGAAGACCAGTTGGGTTATTCCTTATCCCATGTGAAAGATGAGGTTGCTTGAACATTAATAGTATGGTCACAGTGGAAATGAAGGGACATCAATGAATTTGGGATATATTTTGGAGGTAGAACTGACAGGACTAGATGAAAGATTAGGCAGGAAGGGATTATAAGGTCAAGAGTTTAGTTTGGTTTTGTTTGGTTAAAATGCATGTCCTACAAACTCAGCTCAAGCATTGTTCAGCCGAGTTGCTGTGAATTGCTGTTTATGTCTTCCGTCTGGCTTCTATGTCGTTTCCTTTCTTTCTGCTTATTATAGTTCCTTGATTATTTTCACCCTAGAACTTGTTGTTATTCAGTTCATATCAGGCAGGTGAAGAAACCAACTTCTTCCCATTTTAAAATTCTTGAATTAAATTCTAGAGAGAGCTTTTAAATATTTAATCCAATTATTTTGTGTATAGATGAGGAAATGAAGCACCAAGAGCCCAAGTAGAATGCTTCAGTGATGGATCCAGAAATAATAACCAATATTTTTATTATCAGGTAAGACATACATTTCTCCTCCTTGAATTTACCTAATACATCTAACCAGTATTATAGTCCCAGGTGCAGTAACTGGCACATCTGAGTGCAGTAAACGTCTTACCCTTAACCACTGAGACTGGAAAGCTGTCATTTTACACCACACCCAAAGCAACTGCTATGAACACTTGATATTTTTTTGTTAATGTAGTTAAGAAATCTTTTGACACTTTGAATTGGGCAACAAGAAGTATTCCACTACAAACGGTAGGAAATGCCTCGTTCTTACAGATTAGGAGCTCTTGTTCAGTCATGAGTCCATGAAGGACAACATGTGACTCTGAATTTCCAGTGCCTTGCTCAAGGTAGATGTCCAAGAAATCCTTATTTCTTGATGGAAAGAATGAATAGAATAGTTGCTGTTCAGTTTGCTACTTAGAAAAACACACTGCAATAGGACTTACAAATCTAGTTCTTGGCGGCCTTTCACTGGTTTAGTCTTTAGATTAACATTAATATTTTAGGTCATGTTGTTCATCTCCATCTTCCTTTGGTTAGTTCTACATAACAACAGTTTCCTCTCTTCCCTAAGTTTTGTAAAGTTAGGTATCTGTGTATCACCTTCTCTTATCCTTGACCTAGTAAGTGGCTTAGTATCTAATCATTTTTTGAATCTGAAGATATATTTGAATATTAATACTAGTGCTAATTTATGAATTAAAAATTGAGAACTTTGTCTTTTTACAGGCATTAGAGAAACATCAAAAGTATTTAAGGAAAATATTTTACTATGTACATCATTTCTATATTCTTTACAGGACTATATGGTTCAGGGATCTAAGCTTTGAGTATAAGAACTGACTTTTAAGTCTATTTCTGAAGCTCATGCTGTAGAATTGACTTCATCTGAAAAATGAAAAGTGACTCCTGTTGAATAGTTGATGTAATGGTGAACATTTCCAAAACCATCTGAAATATAATTTTAAATAGAAGATAAGAGGAAAATAGTCAAATTCCAATTGAGGAAACTATACTTAAGAGGATATTCTTTAAGGTAAAGATGAAAATTTAGTACAAAACTTTAAAGAGGAAAAAAATTTGTACTATTTCTAACAGTGTTTTTGAAATGTTCTGTAATGTCCAGAGAGATTAGACTCAGCCTTAAGGAAAATCTATTTAACTTAACAATAATTTAAAGTGATTTTTAAAATCTAAATTGGGAGAAACTCAAAGGAATAAGCAAAATATTCAAATTCAAGAAACCTATGTTTCCCTGACAACGTTTAGGAAAGTTACTTTATTTTCCTGTGACACACTGCACATCTGTAAAATTATTTGCCAGTAACGATTTTAATAAAGGTAAGCTTCAGTGTCCGATAAAGTGTTTTGTGGAAAACTATGGAAATCTGGAATTTTAAAATCTAATTTTCCTTTAGAAAGGAAATTAATATCCCACTGGAGACGAGATCAGTTTTTATTGGCATGATCCTAGTCATAGCTAAGCCAGAAACGAAGAGAACTGAAACAATTAGACTCAACAAAGCAAATACAAAATACCTAATTGGAAGCATGCAAGGAAATTTATGATGTTTGAGATTTTTCCACTAGAATGAAACTCAAGATTTGTGGCAGAGTTTGACTCCAAAACCACCAAGTCACACCTAATGGCTCCTTTACCACATAGGAACATGTGGAACCCAGCCCAAATTCAGACTAGTCACTTTATACTCACACTTAATATGTATAGGAGTTTCCACTTTACGATTCATGGTAAAATCATAAAAGAGGAGCCAAGATTTTGCCACCACTGAGAAGAGCTGGTGGGTGCTAGTTGGTGGGTGCTACCACTGAGAAGAGCTGGTGGGTGCTAGTTCTTAGCAAGCACCCGCATGTGGTGTCTAGAGGCTGCTGAAAACCTTAAGTTCCCAAAGGTAAAGGGAGCAAATAAATCATCCACGGTTTGGAGTTCAGCCCCTGGTTTGTAGTTCAAACCATGCTCAAGAGGTTTTGAGTTAAACAATGGCTAAAGCAGAGTACAGAAGAGAGGAAATGCTGGTCAAGAAGACAGAGTCCAGAGTAATGACTAAAAAGGTTGTTTTCTAGCATTTTGAAATTTTCTAAATTTGAAAATTCAACGTACAATTGAGCCTTGAACAGCACGAGTTTGGACTGCATGGGTCCACTTATATGAGGGCTCTTTTTTCCATTAGTAGGTACTACATTTACCATTAGTAGGTACTATTATATAATTCACAGTTGATTGAACCCACAGATAAGGAGGGCAGACTATAAACTGCACTTGGATTTTCGAGTAGGCAGAGTCTGCTCCACTAACTCCTATGCTGTTGAAAGGTCAACTCTGCTTCATGTATACCAATGGCTTCTCAGACACTTGGAGAAATATCTTTGTAAGGTGATAGCCAGAGGCCTTTTAGGGGTCCACTGATGGTTTTGAAGTAAGAACCAGAGATAATATTCTTTTAGTTTCAACTTGTGCTTTTCAATGTGCATGATCAAGAGTGGGTGGATGAAAATTTTACAGATGCTTTTGTATCATCTTACAGTTCTTCATTTTATGTGATAAACTGTGGGAAAGCTGTATGCAAACCAAATTATATTTTAAATGCACTCACTGAGCATGTTGAACAAAGAGATACAAGCATGTATTCTCCAGTAAAGTCAGCAATCACCCTGCAGTCTCCTTTGTGGGAATCTAGACGTTCCTAATTGGGTTTGATTAAAGCTACGTCCATGTGCCTTATTAAATTCCACATTTGTGTAGAAATTGTACTTCTTTGATGGAAAATCACTAATTACTTCTTCCAGTTCTCCTTTGAGGTTGAGATAGAAGCATTATTAATCCAATTTTGTTTCTATATATGATTAACATAAACCACTTTGACTCAAATGAAAGATAGTTATTTTCTCTCTATTATCCTGATACACGGTGTTGGAACATATAAATAGGTGAATTAAAAACTGTCAAAAGCTTACCTATGAAACGAGATTTCTGTCTGCTAACACTGTAAAGTTCATTCTTTTCCAATAGAAATGAATAGGAATGTTATGTTGAAAATATTTAGAGTATGTATGTATGTCATAGTATTAATACATGAGTTGTCAAAGCTATGGCCCACCAGTCAAATCCAGCCCATCATTTGTTTTCGTATGGCTCACAAATGTGTCCATACACTTTTTAATGCTTGAGAAACTTTGACAGAAGAGTAATATTTTGTCACACATAAAAATTATATGAAATTTAAATTTAATTGTCCATAAAAATGTTTTATTGGCATAAAGCCATAGTCCTTATTTATATAATGTTTCCACGGCTGCTTTCTTGCCACAAAAGTAGAAATGAATAACTTTGACAGAAACTGTATGATTCATAGAACCTAAAATATTTACCAGCTGACCCTTTACCAAAAATGTTTGCTGAAACCTTATATACAATATATGAGATGATCTGCATCCCAACAGTAAATAGCCCAACAATGAAAAACAGTGTTCATGTTTGATTAAAATAAAATATAAAATATAACAAAGTTGTCTGAGATTGAAATATGTTTAAATTATATAGACATAGAAAATCTAATATTCTAAAGAGAAAAGATACATGTTGAGATAGTAGGTGATTTAAAATGAAGTTAATTCACCTTTTAATAAAATAAAAATAGTTTATAAATAGATGTGAATTGAATCTATACGTCATTTTCATTTTGGAACACTTTAATTTATGATACAAATTTCTTTTAGCTGTAACTCAGGCAAAGGACAGAAAAAAATCAGTAAGTAAATAACTCCAAAATATGGAGAGAGAAATGATAATACAATCAGAAACCCAATTAGTGAATCATAGTAGAGGAAACATATTTAGTTAAGTTATTAAATGCCTCCTGAATTTCATTCATCTACACAGTTTTTCATTGTTTGGTTCTATTTTGGAAGTGTTGGCATTCTTTTGATGACTACAGACTAAAGAAATAATTTTGTATTCTGCTAAATGTAGAGGTATTTTACAGTGCTACCTGGATAACTGGGTGATTCCTTAGCCTATTTAATGAGACTGACATTAGGCTGAGGCGACACTTGAGCTTCTGAGGTAGAGCAGTATTCTGAGATAACAGAGTTTATTTTTTTATTTTTTTATTTTATTTTTTTTTTTAGTTTTCTGACTGTTGAATTTTTTTAATACTTTATTCTACATTACAATACTGTATTTGTTCTGCCATACATTGACATGAATCAGCCACAGGTGTCCACGATCTCCCAATGCCAAAGCCTATACACTAATACTGAGAAAATAGAAAAAGAAGTCAAGGAAACAATCCCATTCACCACTGCAACGAAAAGAATAAAATACTTAGGGATATACCTACCTAAAGAAACTAAAGACCTATATATCGAAAACTATAAAACACTGATGAAAGAAATCAAAGAGGACACTAATAGATGGAGAAATATACCATGCTCATGGGTTGGAAGAGTCAATATAGTGAAAATGAGTATACTACCCAAAGCAATCTACAGATTCAATGCAATTGCCATCAAGCTACCAGCAGTATTTTTCACAGAACTAGATCAAATAATCTCAAGAATTGTATGGAAATACAAAAAACCTCGAATAGCAAAAGCAATCTAGAGAAAGAAGAATGGAACTGGAGGAATCAACTTGCCTGACTTCAGGCTCTACTACAAAGCCACAGTCATTAAGACAGTATGGTACTGGCACAAAGACAGAAATATAGATCAATGGAACAAAATAGAAAGCCCTGAGATAACAGAGTTTAGAATTATATGTATTTTAATGCAAGGAAGGTTAGTGAATCAGGAGGGGAAATAAGATCACTTCTTGTTCATTGACTATACTTACTTAAAAATAAATGTTAGTATTTTGTCAGTTACACCCTAAATGTCTTGTGCGTGTTCTGGTCTTTCGTTGTTGTTCAGTGGCTAAGTCATGTCTGACTCTTTGCCACCCAACAGACTGTGTCATGCCGGGCTTCCCTGTCCTCTACTATCTCCTGGAGTTGGCTCAAGTTCATGTCCATTGAGCCAATGAGGCCATCTAACTGTCTCATCTTCTGCCACCCTCTTCTCCTTTTGCCTTCAGTCTTTCCCAGCATCAGAGTCTTTTCCAGTGAGCGAGCTCTTTGCATCAGGTGGCCAAAGGATTGGAGCTTCAGCTTCAGCATCAGTCCTTCCAGTGACTATTCAGGGTTGATTTCCTTTAGGATTGATGGGTTTGATCTCCTTGCAGTCCAAGGGACTCTCAAGAGTCTTCTCCAGCACAGTTCAAAAGCATCAATTCTTTGGCGCTCAGCTTTCTTTATGGTCCAGCTCTCACATCCATACATGACTACTGGCAAAACCACACCTTTGACTATACAGACCTTTGTCAGACAAGTGATATCTCTGCTTTGTAATATGCTGTCTAGGTTTGTCATAGCTTTCCATCCAAAGAGCAAACATCTTTTAATTTCTTGGCTGCAGTCACCATCTGCAGTGATTTTGGAGCCCGAGAAAATAAAATCTGTCACTATCTCAACTCTTTCCCCCTTCTATATGCCATAAAGTGATGGGGCCAGATGCCATGAACTTAGTTTTTGAATGTCGAGTTTTAAGCCAGCCTTTTCACTCTCCTCTTTCACCCTCATCAAGAGGCTCTTTAGTTTCCCTTTGCTTTCTGCCATTACAGTGGTACCATCTGCACATCTGAAGTTGTTGATATTTCTCCTGGCAATCTTGATTCTGGCTTGTGACTCATCCAGCCTGGTATTTTGCATGATGTACTCTGCATATACTTTAAATAAACAGGGTGACAGTACATATCCTTGATGTACTCCTTTCCCAATTTGGAACCAGTCCGTTATTCCATGTAAGGTTCAAACTGTTGCTTTTTGACCTGCATGCAGTTTTCTCAGGAGACAGGTAATGTGGTTTGGTATTCCTGTCTCTTTAAGAATTCTGTCTCTTTAAGATTGCTGTGATCCACACAGTCAAAGGCTTTCTTGTAGTCAATGGAGCAGAAGTAGACATTTTTCTGGAACTCCCTTGGTTTCTGTATAATCCAACAAATGTTGGAAATTTCAACAAATGTTGGAAATTTAATCTCTGGTTCCTCTGCCTTTTCTAAACCCAACCTGTACATCTGGAAATTCTTGGAATACATACTACTGAAACCTAGCTTGAAGGGTTTTAAGCATAACCTCACTAGCATGGGAAATGAGAGCACCTGTCTGGCAGTTTGAACATTTTTTTATACCGCCCTTCTTGGGATTGAAATGAAAACTGACCTTTTCTGATCTTCAGATATACTCAGATTACCTCCAATAATTTACAGTAAGGTAACATATGGCAATAAAGAGAACAGGACTCTCACTGAAGGAATAAGAGTGGCATCACAGGAGGGCCTCAAGGAGACAAGAGAGGCTTGGCTAACCAGAACATCCACAGTAACTAATATACTAATAGATAACAAATATACTAATATATAAATAAATATAACATGTAAATATTTACCAGCAGGCAAATATATAATATGTAAGTATATAAAATATCAATATACATAAATATATATAAATATGTAAGTGTATTAAGCATGTGATTATATAATAAAAAGACATTAAAAGAAAGCAAAAGCAAAATAAATGTCAAAGTAATTTTGAAAATTAAAATAGAATGATATAAATATCTAATATTTGAAATGATTATTCTTGAAACTTTAAAATGCATCTAGAATTAATTGCTTGCTCAATGTAGAATTCTTTCATTTATTTTACATTGCTATTGTCAAATTGCTAAAAGTGTGTTCAAAAGTGTCTTCAAATTGGGTACTTCTGTTTCATAAAATTTGTTTAATGGTGATAATATTATATCTTCTTGTGTTGGTTTTGGCTTTGCTTTTGAAGTCAGTATTGCTTTTGATAATTCAGATCTTAGATCTTTTTCTAATTTCATACTAGTATTCTACAACATATGCATTTTTTTCTCGCTGTATTTTTCTATTACAGAATTTGCAAAGATCTGTGAAATTTGCTCAGTCGTGTCTGACTCTTTGAGACCCCATGGACTGTATAATCCATGGAATTCTCCAGGCCAGAATACTGGAGTGGGCAGCCTTTCCCTTCTCCAGGGGATCTTCCCAATCCAGTGATTGAACATAGGTCTCCCACTTTGCAGGTGGATTCTTTACCAACTGAGACACCAAGGTAACCTAAGAACACTGGAGTGGATAACCTATCCTTTCTCCAGAGGATCTTCCCGACCCAGATATCAAACTGGGGTCTCCAGGATTGCAGGTGAATTATTTACCAACTGAGCTACCAGGGAAGCCCCTGTAGCTTATGGTGAATATTCCAACACCAATGAGCAAATAATCTGAGGCTTCCTGATGGCTCAGTGGTAAAAGAATCTGCCTATAATGCAGGAGACATGGGAGATTCAGTTTTGATCCCTGGGTCAGGAAGATCCCCTGGAGGAGGAAATGCAACCCACTCCAGTATTCTTGCCTGGAAAATCCCATGGACAGAGGGAGCCTGTTGGACTACAGTCCAAAGAGTCACAAGAGTCGATATGACTGAGCGACTGAGCACAACAGCACATTTAAATAATTTAGCATTCAGATCTCCTAGCAAAGTTCATAATGCTTCATTAGATTATGCATGAAAATTGCCAATTTAAGGACTCATTTTGCTTCCAAAACTTATTTTTTGGAACGCTATTCACAGAATTTTTATTAAGTGTACTATCCACATAAACTTCTTAATTTCTTTCTATTTGCAATAATAACTCATCATGAACAAGAAATGCAGTCACAGAAATATACTTACAACATAGCCCCAGCAGCAAGCAGAAGTGACTGGCTGGATTATAACCATGCCACTTCTGTATGTTCCTATCCTATCCTAATGCTAACCTAAACCTTTGTTTCCTCATATCAGCATTTCCTGTTCCTTTTCTCCACCATGACCTCAGTGGCTTGTACGGATCCAGTGATGTTTCCAGGTTGATTTCTCTGCTTTAACTCTCGCAGCATAATTGTAGTGCCTGTCCCTGTTTTCTCCGTTTCTCAGGTGATTTTTCTTGGGATTCAGCATTAAGAAAAATACAGATTTCCTCAGAAAGCCTTGGTAGGAGTTTCCAGAAGGAAATATGAAAGCAGCCAACCTTCCTCTTTCTATTGATGCATCTTTATTGGACCTCATAACTTCCTTACTTAGGGCTTTCTGCTTGCCTTCACAATGTTTTCCAACTGGCCCAGCTCACATTGATTATCACCTCTGGGGGCTGTACTATTATCTCTATGCGCTTCTTAGATCAGATGCTTATCTCTGGTCCAGCTGGTTGCGACTTGGAAGAAATGGGGTCCAAGACCTGGAAACTGCTGCCTCAGCTCCAGGTGAGCAGTAGGACAGTTTCCTCAAACAGAGTTTGGTGGTAAACTGGGCACAGTGAGTAATGGGTGTCATGCCATCCCTGTGACTTACCATAGCTTCCTTTCAGGGAAAATACTGTCTGTAGACTGAAATAACGAAATACCATTGCCTTGTGAAGACAGTTACATGAATTCCCTTGTGAATTCCCTTACCCTCTAGCTCTTTCTGTTGTTCAGCTCCTGTATACATACTAAAGGCCAAACCCAAGGCAGAGCTTCAGTTCTGTGCCAAATAACAGAGAGCAGAAGGCAGACAGGATGTGAGTATCTGGGGAGGGAAACCCAGGAACTAGAGAAAGTAAGCACAATGTGAGGAGAAGGACGCAGGAATGAGGAGCTCTTCTTGGCAGCACAACCAAGGAAGGAACTTCAAAAGCAACAACAAAAAAGCAAAAGTAGGAACTGAGTGTCTTGCTTTTGTCAGTGACATACTCTTCTATTGGTTCATTTCCTTCCATTCTTTTCACTCTGCTTTTTACATTTTTATAAGATGGTGTTAAAATGTAGACTTTTGTTGTCCTCCAAAATCTCTTTTCTTTCTTCTATGGTGATAGAGCCCCTGACTTTTGGCTACACATATGGCCATCTAGATTGGAAACAACACTTCCCACCTTTCCTTGCAGTGAGGAGGGGTCCTTTGACGGAGAGTTCAGGACGGAGGGATCTAAGCAGGAGGAACAGTCCTGTGACAACTTCTGGGAATCAGGCCTCAGAGACAGCATGAGTGCCCTTTGCTTTCCCCCCTTCATCTCTTTCTTCATCCTACTGCCTGAGATAGAGACATTTCCACCTTCAGCTTTGAGGCTGAGTCCATGCATAGCGGAAGAACAGCAGTAATATCTGTATAGTCTCATATATTACATACTAAAATATAATATATTATGCCGTACCAGCCTTAGACAGGCAAATAGACTTTCACTTAACAGAAAAATCGTCTTCTACTTACTTTAACCCATGGTATTTAGAAGTTTCTTCACACACATTTGTACTTAAGTAATGTAGTTGCATAGATTTTGCTATAATCCACCCTTTTCACTTAACAATGTATCATACATTTTTATTGCCAATATTGTTTGTAACTACTATAGACTGAATGACTATGTCCCCCACAACTCATATGCTGAAATCCTAACCCCAGTGTGATGCATTAAAAGGTGGGGCTTTGAGGATGTGATTAGGTCACAAACAATTGTCATGAATGGGATTAGTGCCATTATAAAAGGGACCCCAGAAAGTGCCTTCGTCGCTTCCATCATTGACCTTGGAGGCATCTGGAATTGTGAGAAATAAATTTCTGATGTTTATAAACCATTCAATCTATAGTATTTTGTTATAGCAGCCTAAACAGATTAAGACAGTAATCATAATTTTTGATGGCTGTTTATAATTTCATCTCATAAATGTGCCACAGTTTATATAAGCAACTCCCCCTTATTAAATGTTTAAGTTGCCATTAATTAATTTATATATTTAGCTCTTAAAACTCCCTAGTTTTAATTCAATCATCCATCCTAGAAACACTATTATATAGAACAGATGAGGATAATTAATTTTGTGGCTATCCAGTAACCATGGTACTAATTATTCATTCCCATCCCATTTAGATTTGTGCTGCTGCTGGTATCTGACATTAAATTCTCATATCATTAATTTCTGTTTTATTTATTCTGTTCTGTTAATCCATATATCCTTGGGCTAATGTTCTATGTTAATTATCATACCTATAAAGCAACCTAACTACAAATAATATGTTAAAATACTTATGACTTTCTTTTTTCACTTAGGTCAGTCTATTTTTACCCATGTGTCTTATAACCATGATATCCTTTTTAGAGTTGAGTCTGTTATTCAAAAACAATACTGCTAACTGGTGCTACTGCTAAGTCACGTCAGTCGTGTCCAACTCTGTGTGACCCCCATAGACGGCAGCCCATCAGGCTCCCGTCCCTGGGATTCTCCAGGCAAGAACACTGGAGTGGGTTGCCATCTCCTTCTCCAATGCATGAAAGTGAAAAGTAAAAGTGAGGTCGCTCAGTCGTGTCCGACACTTTGCGACCCCCGCGGACTGCAGCCCACCAGGCTCCTCTGTCCAGTGGGATCTCCCAGGCAAGAGTACTGGAGTGGGGTGCCATTGCCTTCTCCGCAAAAACAATGCTACTAATAGTGATACCTTGCTTTGAAACAGTATTTATTTCTCAGCTCCTTCAAATGTATTGTTTCAGCTGAATTCTAAATAGAACTATTATGACATTCATTATTCAGATTAGTCACATTCAACTACTCTTGTCTCCAAAAATTTGAAACCAGAGGATTTTTAAAAAGAGGTTACAGTCAGGCTCTCTGAAAATTTTCTGAAATGCTCCTAAGGAGACAGCTGTCAACTCCTTTGGCTGCAGCCTGTAGTGTTTGCTGCAGATTACTGATGGCGTTCTGCAGTCAGGTCAGAGGCTGTTAGCCTCTTGCTAACTTTGGTTGCAGCTGTCTGCAGTCATGCTGAGCATGTGAGGTCCAGCAGCACAGACCATCAAAAAGCTGTTCTCTGTCTGCTTTAAAAATAAATCCCTATAAAGTAGAACAAGTAATGTTTTGCAATTTTTCTACTTGGGGACTCGAATCTGATCTTAAGTTGATGAAGCATTAGTAGCTCTGCTTAGAAAAGAAGTGAAAAGCTGTTGTTTGAATAATAAAACATGAGAGAGACGTTTTAAAAGATTTTCAGTCTGTACTGCTGACATCAGGATGATATACCATACTCAGAGTTCAATGGACTTCTCAGAATAGCATCTGTTATGTGCAGAGATATGGAAAGAATATATTCCATGCTTTAAGTGCTTTAACTACCAATAAGATATGGTTCAAGTGTGATAAGGCAAGAAATTCAAGCAATTTCTAAGATCATGTATTTTTAGAAAGGCTTAAGTGCCAACTAGATTAGCTTGGAAATGTTCCATAACTATACATCTATAAAAATGTGTTTTAAAATGTAAAGTTACAGCCACTCTAATCAGTAGCAAGAAAGTAAAATGGAAGACTTAAGAAGTGTTGCGTAGCTAACTTTAAGAAATTCCATAGAAATTAACTTTTACATTGAGGCAGCCCCAAACAGAAAAATGGATTATGTGAGGATAACAATCAGATTGGAAAGGAATCGTCAAGGGCACTCTTTGAGCCATGAAATAGTTGTAGCTTAAGTCAAGCTGCTTCATATACTTAATGTCAATATATTTATGCATATTATATATGCTTAGTCCTGTGCTTATATTATAAAGTCACAGGAGCTTTATGGAAAAAAAGCAAAAATAAGCAGTAAAGAGTAAACTAAGTCAGTTTCCCAAGTTGGTTCTATCAGAACAAATTGCCACAGGATATGAGCACATGTGACATGAAAAAAGTGTTTCATGCTAATGTATCTAGAGAAGTGCTAAAGTGAAAGAAAGTGAAGCTGCTCAGTCATGTTTGACTCTTTGTGACCCCATGGACTGTAATCTACCAGCCTCCTCTGTCTGTGGGATTTTCCAGGCAAGAGTACTGGAGTGGGTTGCAGTTTCCTTCTCCAGGGGATCTTCCTGACCCAGGGATCAAACCTGAGTCTCCTGCATTGCAGGCAGACGCTTTACTGTCTGAGCCACAGGGAAGCCCTGAGTGCCTATTTATATTGCTAAGCACATAGCTATATTGCAGGACTCCCCTGAGCTTTCAATAAACCATGACAGATTGTGTACCTCAAAAAGGGCTTTAGGAGGCAACAATTTCTCAAACTGGATCTCTACTGAGGTGACCTATTTCAGTCTCCTGGAACACTGGTTTGGAGAATGAATCTAAAAAGAAACATGTAGTCATTCAGACATTTTCCCCTCAAAAGTCAAGCATGCCAAAATAACAAATGAAAACTTTCTTTGATAGCTTGCAGACAGAAGTTTTGGGACCCTGGTTCTAGGAAATTGTGGAATAAATTTATAATATCCAAAGAGCATATAAAAATTAAAACAGAAGAAAGGAACTCAGGTTTCCATTATAAAGTAGTTCCTTTTTTCCATTTGTAAAATTGAATTTTAAACCTCAGAAAGATCTTAAAATAACACCTCATTTAGCCAACTGTCTGATTTTACAGATGAGGAAATTGAGGCCCAGATCAGTAAAGTGGTTTGTCCAGGATTATTCAGTTAGTTAGAACTCTAGTGTGGGATGAGAGGTTGGTTCTGATTGCACTCATTTCATGTTCTCTTCGTGTTTTTGTTTTCTTTTTTTTTTTAATTAAAACACATAAAGAGAAAAATTAAAATTCTTCCTTTCAATTCAGGTCACTTTAGTCACTCAGTCATGTCTGACTTTTTGCGACACCATGGACTGCAGCACGCCAGACTCCCCTGTCTATCAACTCCCAGAGCTTGCTCAAACTCATGTCCACTGAGTCAGTGATGCCATCCAACCATCTCATCCTCGATCATCCCCTTCTCCTGCCTTCAATCTTTCCCAGCATTAGGGTCTTTTCCAAGGAGTCAGTTCTTGAATAAGGTGGCCAAAGTATTAGAGTTTCAGCTTCAGCATCAGTCCTTCCAATGAATATTCAGGACTGATTTCCTTTGGGATTGACTGGTCAGATCTCCTTGCAGTCCAAGGGACTCTCAAGAGTCTTCTCCAGCACCACAGTTCAAAACCATCAATTCTTCAGTGCTCAGCTTTCTTTACGGTCCAACTCTCACATCTGCACATGACTACTAGAAAAAAACAAAACTTTGACTATACAGACCTTTGTTGGCAAAGTAATATCTCTGCTTTTAATATGCTGTCTAGGTTGGTCATAGCTTTTCTTCCAAGGAGCAAGCATCTTTTAATTTCATGGCTGCAGTCACCATCTGCAGTGATTTTGGAGCTCAAGAAAATAAAATCTGTCACTGTTCCCATTATTTCCCCATATATTTGCCATGAAGTGATGGGACCAGATGCCATGGTCTTAGTTTTTGAACGTTAAGTTTTAAACTAGCCTTTTCACTCTCCTCTTCCACTTTCATCAAAAATGCTTCTTTTACTCAGTCCTTTCTTCCACAGCTCTCTCCGGAGTTAATAGTTTTGTTGCCTATTTATTTTGTGCACAGGTTTCTGTACTACTCTATTTTATTCAGAAGTATATTGTTCATCTGTAAATTTATTCAGTAAACATTCAGTGAGCACTCACTCTATTCCAGCCATACACAGTTGACATTTCTGCTCTCAGATTGCTCAATCTAGTGTAAGAGATAGAACATTCTATGATAACACCATGACAGATGCTAGTTAAAAACTTAAGGACCACATTTCTTGAATTGTGAGAAGTAAAGAGAGATTTTCTAGAAGGGACGAAACCTTAACTGAATCTCTTAGGGGGCAGATAGGTGTAAGGTAGATAAATAATGGATGGCTGTTCTGAGAGCAGCACAGCTAAAGCAGGGAAAGTGTGTAGTGTGTCTGCTGATAGGAGTGTAGCAGGGAAATAAGTCTGGACACACAGAGAAACACCAGATCATGGAAGGTCCTGTATCCAATGCTAATGATCTGGATCTCACATGTTAAAAAGATCCAGCTGGCAGCAATGAAGAGAAAGGATTAGAGGGAAAGAAGGCAAGAGGCTATGGCAGTGGTCCAAGGAAAAAGTGATGAGGGCCTAAAACAGGACATGCAAGTAAGAATAGAAAGAGAGCCTCTCCTCTCACGAGAATGAATGTGGCCTGGAACTAGGAGATGGAAGCGCAAACGGAGAGTGAATTGGTGTGCAACTTGTTCTGGAGATACTATCGCAGGATTGCTATTGGACTAGATAATGTGGGCGTGGACCCAGAGAAGGGGGAGTTGAAGATAACTTACAGTGCTGGCTTAAACATCGAAGTAGAATGGCCCTGATCTGAGTTACAGAAATAGGAGACAAGCAGGATTAGGAGGAAATGTTTGGACATGTTAAGTAAGACATTTAAGAGTGTGGCAAGTTGACAATTGGATATATGTGTGTTGGATACAGAGGAGAGGTTTGGCCTAGAGATAGTAATCTGGAAATCCTAAGCGTATAGTATAGATACTGTGTTTAAGATTATTAAATAGATGAGATTCTTTCCAGAGAACATGCACTGAAAAAAGAGTAAGTTCAGGATACAGAATATGGAGGGCAGGAAAAGAAGAAGGCACCAACCGAGGAGATCTAAGAATGATCCAAGAGATGACAGTGATGTAGGATGAGAGCTGAAAGGTCTGTGGATGTATAAACTAAAAGCTCTGGAATTGAGCTATAAACAGGTGAAGAAAACAGAGATTTAGGAAGTGCAGGGGAAAGGTACAATTCTGGAGTTGGCTGGGAAATAGGGAAAGATTCAAAGTGGTAGGGTCACACATAAAGTTGACTTGAGAGGGCAGGAAATTGAGGAATTTTTCCCCCTGAAAATTGTATTTTTTTCTCTATAAAATAGAAGCAAGTTTATTTTCTGAAACAAAGGGGCGGGCGGTATTGTACTTGAGAGGATTTAACTAGCCTGGGGAAGAGTTACAAATAAATGTTGTGGGGAATGAATGAGGGAGTCATCCACAGTGGTCTCATGGAATGACTAGCGTGCGTCTTTAATCATCCAGCTAAAATGAAACTCCAAGATGCTATGGGGGCACTGATTCATTCTTTATTAATTTATTTATTTGGCTGTAGGGTCTTAGCTGCAGCACATGGGATCCTCCCTGGGGGTCATGGGTTTCTTTCCAGTTGCAGCACACAGGCTTACTTGCCCCACAGCATATGGGATCTTCCCAGACCAGGGATTGGACCTGTGTCTCCTGCATTGACAGGTGGATTCTTATTGGTTCGTTCTTTTTAAATGTATAAGAGACAAACATTGGCATTTAGGAAAAGAGCTCATTTTTATAGAGAACTGATGAGCTTCTGGACTAGTCTTCTGTTGGTTAATTACCCACATCACAGGTAAGCCTGGATAACTCAAAACAGCACTATTCACTTCATACTCCTGTTACCTGAACTGTGGTCTGAGTGCAGAGCAGGAAGTATGGAGACTGAATCCTACAAACTTGGAGATCAAAGTTAGCCAAGGGTCATAATCTCAGGATAATATATTTCACTGGATTGTGACATTATCTGATCAGATGATTGATATTTTTACCTTCCTTGTTGAATACTATAAACCTAAAGGTTAATCATGTGAAAATTCTTTTCTGATAAGAAGGCATTTTTTTTTTTTTTTAGCTGTAACTAGACGCCAAAGTATAAAATGGAAACATTAAAGAATGTATTAAATCTTTTAGACATGGTTATGTTTGTGGGGGAATTAAAGCAATTAAGAATAAGAAAGTCCACTTAAGGGGAAATGAGACTAAATGGAAGAAATTTTCATATAAGGCATTAATTATACTCCCATTAAAATCAGAATCTATTGGTTATTATTTAAATAAACAATGTATATATAGATATACATCTGACTACAATTTTGGGGATCTTAAAAAGTTGATGTGAGAGGCCAGTTGCTTATGGGGCAGTAATACAGGGGCTTGAAAATCAATATTATTCTAATAGACTGTATAAGATAGCAGTTATAAGAATAGGCTGTGGGGTCAAATTGCCTGGGTTCACATTCTGTTCATCATTTCTAAAATAAGATCCTTGAACAAGTTATTTACTTTCTCTGTCATTCTGTTTTCTAATCTGTAAAATGTAATTTAAATAGCGTATATCTCATTGGGTTTTATGGAAATTAAATAAGATAATCCATGATATTTTGTAAGTACTCGATAAATGCTAGAATAAACTTTTGAATTTTTTTCCAATTTCTGGACTAAACAATACAGATATTCTTATGGGATAAGAGATACATTTTCAAACAGATAAAACTTTAGAACATACATTGTTTATAAAAAAATATACTGTCAGCTATCAATGAGAGGCAGAAGTCCTGTTTCATTTAGTCATTCAATATTCAACAAATATTCATTGACTAGCTCAGTTCAGTTCAGTCGCTCAGTCGTGTTCGACTCTTTGTGACCCCATGAATCGCAGTGAACTCCTGGAGTTCACTCAGATTAATGTCCATTGAGTCGGTGATGACATCCAGCTATCTCATCCTCAGTCGTCCCCTTCTCCCTCCTGCCCCCAATCCCTCCCAGCATCAGAGTCTTTTCCAATGAGTCAGCTCTTCCCGTGAGGTGGCCAAAGTACTGGATCATTCCTTCCAAAGAAATCCCAGGGTTGATCTCCTTTAGAATGGACTGGTTGGATTTCCTTGCAGTCCAAGGGACTCTCAAGAGTCTTCTCCAACACCACAGTTGAAAAGCATCAATTCTTCGGCACTCAGCCTTCAGCACAGTCCAACTCTCACATCCATACATGATTACTGGAAAAACCATAGCCTTGACTAGACGGACCTTTGTTGGCAAAGTAATGTCTCTGCTTTTTAATATGCTATCTAGGTTAGTCATAACTTTTCTTCCAAGGAATAAGCATCTTTTAATTTCATGGCTGCAATCACCATCTGCAGTGATTTTGGAGCCCCCAAAAATAAAGTCTGACACTGTTTCCACTGTTTCCCCATCTATTTCCCATGAAGTGATGAGACCAGATGCCATGATCTTTATTTTCTGGATGTTGAGCTTTAAGCCAACTTTTTCACTGTCCTCTGTCACTTTCATCAAGAGGCTTTTAGTTCATCCTCACTTTCTGCCATAAGGGTGCTGTCATCCGCATATCTGAGGTGATTGATATTTCTCCCTGCAATCTTGATTCCAGCTTGTGCTTCTTCCAGCCAAGCATTTCTCATGATGTACTCTGCATAGAAGTTAAATAAGCAGGGTGACAATATACAGCCTTGACGTATTCCTTTTTCTATTTGGAACCAGTCTGTTGTTCCATCTCCAGTTCAAACTGTTGCTTCCTGACCTGCATACAGATTTCTTAAGAGGCAGGTCAGGTGGTCTGGTATTCCCACCTCTTTCAGAATTTTCCACAATTTATTGGGATCCACACAGTCAAAGGCTTTGGCATTATCAGTAAAGCAGAAATAGATGTTTTTCTGGAACTCTCTTGCTTTTTCAATGATCCATGGATGTTGGCAATTTGATCTCTGGTTCCTCTGCCTTTTCTAAAACCAGCTTGAACATCAAGAAGTTCACAGTTCACGTATTGCTGAAGCCTGGCTTGGAGAATTTTGAGCATTACTTTACTAACATATGAGATGAATGCAATTGTGCGGTAGTTTGAGCATTCTTTGGGATTGGAATGAAAACTGACCTTTTCCAGTCCTGTGGCCACTGCTGAGTTTTCCAAATTTGATGGCATATTGAGTGCAGCACTTTCACAGCATCATCTTTCAGGATTTGAAATAGCTCAACTGGAATTCCATCACCTCCACTAGCTTTGTGCGTAGTGATGCTTTCTAAGGCCCACTTGACTTCACATTCCAGGATGTCTGGCTCTAGGTGAGTGATCACACCATCGTGATTATCTGGGTCATGAAGATCTTTTTATTACAGTTCTTCTGTGTATTCTTGCCACCTCTTCTTAATATCTTCTGCTTCTGTTAGGTCCATACCATTTCTGTCCTTTATCGAGCCCATCTTTACATGAAATGTTCCCTTGGTATCTCTAATTTTCTTGAAGAGATCTGTAGTCTTTCCCATCCTGTTGTTTTCCTCTATTTCTCTGCATTGATCGCTAAACAAGGCTTTCTTATCTCTTCTTGCTATTCTTTGGAACTCTGCATTCAGATGCTTATATCTTTCCTTTTCTCCTTTGTTTTTCGCCTCTCTTCTTTTCACAGCTATTTGTAAGGCCTCCTCAGACAGCCATTTTGCTAGCCATTGACTAGCTATTATGAATCAAATATATTCCAAATGTTTGGCACAGAGGATAAATCAGAGATTAACAACAAAAACAAAAACAAGAACACCCCAAATACCCGTGTTGTTATGGAGCTTAAATTCTATCAAGGAGAGATAATAAATAAAAAAAATAAACACAGTAAATGAGTAATTTTAGAGTGCGTTGGAAGGTGATTAATATTATTAAAGTAAAAAAATGTAGTGTATAGGGGATTATGAGGGGGATTGGAAGGTTGAGAATGGACAGGGAACAAAGGAAAATTGTAATTTCAAGTAGGATCATTGTGATTAAAAAATGGGCAGGGGAAGTGAATATTTTTCCAAAGAAGACACAAACAGCAAGCAGCCATGAAAAGTTGCTCAGCATCACTAATCATCAAGGAAATGCAAATTAAGACCACAGTAAGATACTTCGTCACACTTATCAGGATGACTATCATCAAAAAGACAAGAGATATATGTTGAAAGGATGTGGAGGAAAGGAAAGCTTCGTGCAGTGTTGGTGGGGTTGTAAGTTGGTGCATCCACTATATGGAAAACAGTGTGGAGGGTCCCTGAAAGAGGAAAAATAGAACTGCCATATGATCTAGCAATTTCACTTCTGGGTATCCACCCCCAAAGCACCAAAAACACTAATACTAAAATATATTTGCACTTTAGCACATATATTCAGCATTATTACAATAGACAACCCAAGTGTCCATCCATAGGTGAATGGAAACAGAAGATGTGGAGCATGCTTGCACACACACACACACACACACACACACTACACACACACAGAGGAATATTACTCAGCTATAAAAAATGAAATTTGCTGTTTGGGACAGTACCTATGGATCTAGAGGGTATTAGGTTAAGGAAAATAAGTCAGATACAGAAAGACAAATATTGCATGATCTCACTTATAAGTAGCATCTAAAAACAAAACAGATAAACCAAAATGAAAATAGACTCATAGATACAGAGAACAAATAGGTGGTTGCCAGAAGAGAGGGAATTGGAGAGTGGGCAAAGTAGGTCAAGGAGATTAAGTTGTACAAACTTCCAGCTACATAATAAATAACTCACAGGGATATAATATAAACATAAGTAATGTGTCTGGTCTAAACTTACTATAGTGATCATTTCATAATGTGTATGTGCATTCTGGGTCACTTCAGTCGTGTCTGACTTTGCGATCGCATGGACGGTAGCCCACCAGGCTCCTCTGTCCATAGCATTTCCCAGGTAAGAATACTAGAGTGGGTTGCTATTTCCTTCTCCAGGGGTCTTCCTGACCCAGGGATCAAATCTGGGTCTCCTGTGGCTCCTGCATTGGCAGGCAGATTCTTTACCACTGAGCCACTAGGAAACTCCATTTCATAATGATTGTATGCAAATGTCAAATCATTATGGAGCATACCTGAAACTGCTGCTGCTAAGTCACTTCAGTCGTGTCCGACTCTGCCACCCCCGTAGATGGCAGCCCACCAGTCTCCCCTGTCCCTGGGATTCTCCAGGCAAGAACACTGGAGTGGGTTGCCATTTCCTTCTCCAATACATGAAAGTGAAAAGTGAAAGCTGAAGTCGCTCAGTCTGCCTTCGCGACCCTATGGACTACAGCCTACCAGGCTCCTCCGTCCATGGGATTTTCTAGGCAAGAGTACTGGAGTGTGGTGCCATTGCCTTCTCCTACCTGAAACTAAATAATATCAAATATCCACTTTATTCAATTTTTAAGATACCAAAAACTAAGCTCTATATAGCTTTAAAAATTTAATTAAGTAATCAGAGTATGTCTTATTGAAATGGTAACATTAAAAAGAAAAAAATAAAAACCATGAGAAAGTGACCCTTGGGGATTATATAGGTTGCTAGCAGTGCCATAGCAAAGTACCACAGACTAAGCCACTTAAACTACAGAAATTTATTTTCTCACAGTTCAGGAGGTTAGCAGTCCAAGATCAAAGTGTCTGCAGAGTTGTTTTTCTGGGCCTTTCTTCTCGGCTTATAGATGGCCATGTTCTCCCCACGCTCTCACATGGCCTTCAACCTGCATGCCTGTGTCCAAATGTCCTCTCATCGGTGGATTAGGGTCCACCTTTTTTGCCTCTTTTAACGTAATCGTGTCTTTAAAGGTCCTATCTCCAGTCGCATTTTGAGGTAATCTAGGGGGCTGGGAAGCTTCCCAGGTGGCACTAGTAGTGAAGAACCCACCTGCCAATGCAGGAGGCCTAAGAGGTGGGTCCAACCCCTGGGTTGGGAAGATCCCCTGGAGGAGGGCATGGAAACCCTCTCCAGTATTCTTGCCTGCGAATCCCTTGGGCAGACAAGCCTGGAGGGCTACAGTCCAGAGGGTCTCACCGAGTCAGACATGACTTAAGTGGCTTAGCGTGCACGCATGCACAGGGGCTTAGAACTTAACCCATGAATTTGAGAGAGACACAAATTCAGTCCATAGGAGGGATATTCTGCAAAGGAAACAGCTAGTTCACAAGCTCTAAAGTAGGGATTTACAAGAGGTCCTCGAGAAACAGCAGGGACAAGCATGGAGTGGAATGGGTGAGGGTTGAGGAAAGGCAGTTTGTGTGGGGCATTGCACACCATTTTAAGATCTTTGTGTGTTACTCTGATGAAATGGAAAGTCGTGACCGCACTTTCAGTGAGATAGTGACACATTTACTTTATCTTTTAAATTAATTTATTTTTAAATTGAAGGATAATTGCTTTACAGAATTTTGTTGTTTTCTGTCAAACCTCAACATGAATCAGCCATAGATATATATATATCCCTTCCCTTTTGAACCTCCCTCCCATTTCCCTCCCCAGCCCACCCCTCTAGGTTGATACAGAGCCCCTGTATGAGTGTCCTGAGTCATACAGCAAACTCCGGTTGGCTGTCTGTTTTTACACATGGTCATGTAAATTTCCATGTTACTCTTTCCATACATCTCACCCTCTCCTCCCCTCTCCCCATGTCCATAAGCCTATTCTCTATGTCTGTTTGACACATTTACTTTATATTCCAAGTCACTGGCTGCTGTGTTGAAAACAGACCATCAGGACTAAGAAAAGGGTGACCAGCTGAAAGCCTCCACCATGAGCCAGAAGAGAGATGATGAGGCTCAGAGCAGGAGTACAGCAGTGCGGACGGTGGAGAATGTCAGGCATTCTGATATTTGTACATTCATTTATCAAGCACGCATTGAGTGTCTTCTGTTTGTCATGGCTGCCAATGGGGCAGAAATGGTCAGAAATGTGTCTAGAAAGATTCATAGAAAAAATGAGGTATGAAAGGAAAACCTGCATTGCCTTCTTCAAAGAGCAGGAAATAAGAGACAGACAGAAATGCTTATAAAGATAGTAAAATGTAAAATCACTAAGTGGTTATTAAAAAGGTCTTTTAGTTAAATGTCTGTTCTATTCAATATCAAGAAATTTGTGTATAAGATGGTGGAGAATATCATCCCAGTTCATTTAAGCTCTGGTACCATCTACTTCCCCTTACCTTTCAGCTTGTCTCTACATTCCATGTAAAATAAAGCTTGACATTTCCCCTTTTCATAATCCAGACATCTGGTTGCAGCATGTGGGGCATTCTTAAGGCACGAGAAGGGGAAGCGCTAATGTGAAACAAAGGGCAAGATGAAAAGGAGGGAAGAATGGGCGGGAGGAAAGAAACAAGGGAAGTTTGGTGAAGGGGATGGGCAAACAAAACTCATCCAGCCCTCATGCCAGGGTCCACGAACAAGCAAACAAACACTAATTTCAAATTGCAGTTAATTAGGAACTAAACGGAAAGGGATGTAGCTGTTACAATCAGGGTTAACAACTACCACACTTTTAAAAGTATAATGTATTAATTTGCTAGGACAGCCATTACAAAGCACCACAGACTATACAGTTAAGCAAGAGAAGTTTATTTTCTCACAGTTCTGGAGGCTGGAAGTCTTAAGATCAAGATGCTGGCCAGGCTGACTTCCGGGCTTTGCTCTTTGGCTTGCAAGTGACTGTCTTACTGCATCCTCACGTGGTATTTCCTTTGACTCATGCATCTTTCGTGGCCTTCTGTGGGTCAAAACTGCCTCTTCTTATGAAGACACAATTCAATCCATGACAGTACTTATGCAATTTCATTTAATATTTTAAAAATTATATATTCCTTTAATCCGTATTGGAGTTTAAAACTTTAAAAAGAATGCAGAGGATGAGATGGTTAGATAATATCACTGACCCAGAGGACATGAATTTGAACAAACTCCCGGAGATAGTGAAGGACAGAGGAGCCTAGCGTGCTACAGTCCGTGGGATTGCAAACAGCTGGACACGGCAGTGACTGAACACCACCAGCAAAGCTTATTGATGAAATATAGGGGAAAATACTTCAGCCGTTAGTAGAGTTGCAACAAATATACAGTAAACATTATTTGAACTTACTACCTTTTTCATCATTAGGAAACAAAAGTTTGATTAGCAAAATGAGCCTGCTTCAGGCCATGTGTTATAACCATAGGTTTTTCAAGTAAAGTGCTTTAGGTTACTTAATACCTACTATTGTTCTGTAAACAGAACACAGCTACAGAATATACTTTAGATCTATAATATTGTATGTGAATACATGTATAAATCATGGGAAACTAAATGCATAAATAATTCTTATCATGATATAGTGTGTTCAATTAGATCTCATTTGTTAACGTGGTCTTAAGATAAAATATTTCAGAAATAAAATTAAAAGAGAATTTTCTACATATTTGGTTTTAAAATTCTTCACAGATTGAGAATAATAATTATGTCTATATCAAAGATAGGCTGATAAACTAATGTGGAAGGATCTTAATTCTTTACTAAAACCAAAAGTTAAAAAAAAAAAAAGCTCATTTAAAATACTGTGTGAAACCAGTTCATATTTCTTATCATATTTCATTTTTTTGTGGAGCAGAGGGAACTATAATTTGGGCTAAGTTCGTAGGAATAGAAGTCAAAACATTTATTACATTTTATGGAAATAGAAATGTGTTGTTTGATTATCTACTATATTTTCTAAAATTTCTTCTTCTTTCAAGTACAAATAAATATTTATCTCTCCAAAAGGTACTGTTAATTTTCCTTTGCCCTTCTTTTGAAGAAACCTATGGCTCACTGCAAAATCTGATGCTTTGGCTTCACAGCTGTTGGAATTTCAGTCTCATAGCTATCCTGTGTGCCTGTTTAAACACTTGTTTATAAAGATGTGTTAAAGAAATGACTGCTACCATGTGTTAACTTTACAGTGGGCAAAGCTGTCAGTCAGTTAGACTGCCCTATTTTTTTCCAGTCTGTTTTTCAAGTTGCAAATTCTAAATAAGTAGTCTGTTAAATTATTTCACATAATTTAAAAATAGCATGTCATTACCATCAACCACCGAAAGTAGAATGATTTAATTTTAAATCCCTTCTCTATTCATTTACTGAAGAAATGATTCTGTGATCAATTTGACCTTTCACCAGCATAATTGCCAAGTAATTAACAATGATAAATGATTACCATTTGAAAATCTTAACTAATCATTAAAGGATGGCATACACTTGGTACAAGCCAGGAGCTGTTTTCTACAAAATATTAGAAACACTTATTTCACCCATTCAGTGCGTACTTTTGAAATGTCTATTATGTGCCAAAATTGTCCTCAAGTTCATTTTCCTAAGCTAAATGAAAGAAATAAGTGATACATTAGAAAGTATTAAGTGGTACAGAAAATAATAAAAGTAGGAAAGGGAACTGGGAATATGTATGTGAGATTTAAAGAGTGGAATTATAAGTAGGATGTTTAGAAAAGATGAGTGAGACACGTGGGCTTCTGGAGGAGGTACAGCTGACCCACCATCCTGACTTGTCTGGGAGTAACGGTTTCCCAGGATGTATCCTGTTGCTAAAACCAGGGCCGTCCCAGCCTAGGCAAACCAGACAACTGACCACCTGAGGTGTGCTCCAGATAGAGGAAGAAGAAGACAAAGGTCCTGAGATGGAGAGCATGCCTGGCAGTTTCAGCGACTAGTAAGGAGGCCAGTGTGGCTAGAGAGGGGATGAGTTCTGTCACAGGAAGGGATCTCATCACTCAGGGCCTGGTCATGGATGCCATGCAGCCTGAACCCACTCCTCAGCCCTGATGCACTCAACCCCACATGCTGCTGATAGGCTTGCCCATGTTCTTTTCAGGGGTCTTGCCTTCATATGTAGAGACTTGCCTCCTCCAAGTTGCTGTTTCTTTGAGGGAGCAACCCATGACTAATGACTGGCTAAGATGGGACTACAATAGCCTGGTCCCCTGTCCTCAACCTGGCTCAATTCAGCCTAGACCTCCCCCTAAAGTTGATTGAGGCCTCATCTGTAACCAACTGCAATTCAGGTTTTCCCTTCACCTCAGTTCCTTACGCTGGTGCCTCAAATGGTCAAGAGTCTGTCTACAGTGCAGGAGATGCATGTTCGATCCCTGAGTCAGGAAGAGGCCCTGGAGAGGAAAATGGCTACCCCCTCCGGTTCTTGCCTGAGGAATCCCGTGGACAGAGGAGTCTGGTGGCTACAGTCCATGGCTACAGTCCATGGAGTCACAAAGAGTCAGACACAACTAACAATTTCACTTTTCTTTTCAGTTCCTTACAGGTGGGTTTCCTGAGAGCACTCCTCAGTAAGCTTTCCAGCTGCGTCTCCATTGTAGAATCTGTGTCGAACAAACCCAAGCTAAGACAGGACTTGAAAGTGATTTTGAGAGACAAGTAAAACCTCTGAAGGCTTTTGAAAGAAACTGAAACCAGAAACAGTTTCTCTTCTCTCTCTCTCATTAGTCATAAAAGACTACAGAGCTTTCTTAGTTGCCTATTTCAGATTATTCTTCTGAATTTTGTTGTGGTTATTGCAGAGGGTGGGAGAACTGGGCTATAACCCAACTGGAAATTGTAGATTTGCTGAATGGTTGGCATTTCCCCCTTTGTTTCGACATGTGAGCAGTGGGAAGACCAACTCCTCAGCTGCTGCAGAGAAGCCATATATTCCTAGATGAGTTACATCATACGTTGAATTCCATTGTGTTATTGGGACTGTGGTGGTTGTTTTTAAATAAACTAGGTACACCAAAGTGAAACAAGCAGAAGGGAAATCTTTGCCCTCAAGGATTTTATTCTACTCTCTCTGATCCGCTTTATTGAAACTGTTGAATAATAAATGGCTTACCCCAGCATACCCCAGGACCTTAATTTCCTGTGGAGCCAGCAGTAGTAGGTAGTGGTTGGGGAGATGAGGAAATATCAGATGGGAAAACAATGATCTCCTTTCTAGTCACACACAGCCCCTTGAATGTCCAGCTACCCAGGACATGTATTAGGTGTATTTATTATGTCCAGCATTTTCATATTTCAGGCTTCACTGTAGAGTTTCTAGGCCAACAATAGGCTCCAAATTCATATTACTTAGGAAAACGATGACTAGGAAAATATTAAATAGGTGGTAGCTCCATTCTTCATCTTGTGTACGAAGAGGCCCTTTGTCCCACAGCTCAAATGTTGTTTTTAACAAACTTGTTCAGTGTAAAAGTCTCCCTGACATATGAATTTTTCCTGAGGATGTGTGAGTTTTCTATATGATTAAAATTTTTTAGAGATGGACTATGGTTAATTGTGTTTATGGTCTGTGTGTACAGTCTTAGCTATTCAGATTCAGAAATGAAAAAAACCCGATGTTTTGCTTGATAAAACATTTATAAAGCTGTGAAAAGTACAGTTCTTTGAAAGTCGATCTGAATTTATTCCTGACTCTAAAACTGCTTCAGGTGTGACAGACCCTAGAGGGGAAAGGTCCTATAACACAATGAGGTTCTAAAAAAATCAAGCAGGTTTTGAATGAATCTCTCACATGAATTTTTAAAAAATAATTGTATTTATGTATTTGTTTCTGACTATGCTGCATTGTCATTGCCGTGCAGGCTTCCCTCTAGTTTGGGCAAGCGAGGACCACTCTCTTGCGCTGCACGGGCTTCTCACTATGGGACTTCTCTTATTGCAGAGCGGGAGCTCTAGGGCACATGAGTTTCATCAGTTATGGCTCCGGGGCTTAGCTGCTCTGCAGCAAGTGGGAGCCTCCTGGATGAGGGACTGAACTTGTGTCTCCTGCATTGGCAGGCAGACTCGTTACACTGAGTGACCAGGGAATCCCCTCTTCCACATGAACTGAGTTTAAAAAGTAGGCGGTGGTGGGGACCCAACTGGGGCTCACTAAACAGCCTCTAGTAAATCCCTTAATCCTTCAGAGGCTTGGTTACCTTATCAATTTAATAGGACTGATTCCTACTCTGTCTCTAAGAGAGAACCCTAAGAGATGGAGGTTCTATCCCTGGGTCAGGAAGATCCCCTGGAGGAGAACATGACTCCCCACTCCAGTATTCTTGCCTGGAGAATCCCATGGACCGAGGAGCCTGGTGGGCTACAGTCCACAGGGTCACAAAGAGTCAGATACAACGGAAGTGGCTTAGCATGTATGCCTGCTATCTATCTCAGAACTTGGTACACGTATTCATAGATGTAAGCATGACTTGAAAATCATTCTTATTCTCATTACTTGCCTTATTAGCCAACTAGTTCAGTGGAAAATGATGATGTAAGGCAAAGATAGGGTAATCCATAGTTGCTTTCCTTTGTATTCCTTCCTTACATATCAGTATGCCCAAAGTACACAGGGGTAGGATGCATGAGTATCAAGAAGTGAAATAAAAACAGTTGACTTAGTTTTTGTGCAGTATTTCCACTGTCCTGTTAAGAATAGAATGTGCAAGTTGTGTCTTTTCTGTGATTCTGCATACATTAAATGCTCTATTTCTATTTGAAACTGACATTGCACAACATAAAGATGAATGGTAAAATGCACACTAATTATTAAAAGTTTTGATTTTTCTTTCTGTTGGATGAGGTTAAATGTCAAACAAAAACTTACAAATTAAAAGAGAGCAAGGGGAAAAAGGAAAAACTTTAGCAACTTTAGTAGTACTTTTTCCTGCTTTCCAACAGAGTCCTTCATTTTTATTTTGCACTAGGCCCCACAAATTATGCAGCTGGCTTTCAGTATGTGTGTGCCTGTATGACAAAGAGAAAGAGAAGCAGGGAAAGATAAAGAGGAAGCGCATATGCAAGTGCGTCCACTCAGAAGCTGTATATAGACCTACTATGTGCCGGGCATGTGTCCCTGTATTAGGCTCTGATGCAGAAGTGAAGAACACAGACTGCATTTGGCTGCTGGAGAGTGACAAATCAAATTTGACACTTGTTGAAATTAAAAGATACTTACTCCTTGGAAGAAAAGTTATGACCAACCTAGACAGCATATTCAAAAGCAGAGACATTACTTTGCCGACTAAGGTCCGTCTAGTCAAGGCTATGGTTTTTCCAGTGGTCATGTGTGGATGTGAGAGTGGACTATGAAGAAGGCTGAGCGCCAAAGAATTGATGCTTTTGAACTATGGTGTTGGAGAAGACTCTTGAGAGTCCCTTGGACTGCAAGGAGATCCAACCAGTCCATTCTAAAGGAGATCAGCCCTGGGATTTCTTTGGAAGGACTGATGCTAAAGCTGAAATTCCAGTACTTTGGCCACCTCATGCGAAGAGTTGACTCATTGGAAAAGACTCTGATGCTGGGAGGGATTGGGGGCAGGAGGAGAAGGGGACAACAGAGGATGAGATGGCTGGATGGCATCACTGACTCGATGGACGTGAGTTTGAGTGAACTCCGGGAGTTGGTGACGGACAGGGAGGCCTGGCGAGCTGCGATTCATGGGGTCACAAAGAGTCAGACATGACTGAGCGACTGAACTGAACTGAACGGAACTGAGTTTGAAATAACAGGAGAACCTTCAAGTGAAAACAGTCTAAAAAACAGTTGGCCATGTATGTGTGGTGTTTTTCAAAGATATGAAGGTAAATATATCAATTTGAAAGTCATTTTCATTGAAGCAATAGATATTATAATAACAGTGAAAAGATGAAATATATAAGGATAAACTTTAAGATACCTGTGTACCATTTACAAGAAAAACACTACTGAAAGACACAAAAGAAGACTTTAAATCAAAAACATTCTATGTTCTTGATGGACATAATCAGCATGATAAAAATGTTAAATCTTCCTAAATTAATCTGTAAATTAAACCTGATCTCATTCTGTATAACAATGTTTAAATTTTAGAACTAGACAAGCTGATTCTAAAGTTTATATGTAAAAATACATAAGCAAGAATAAAGAGGAAAATTTCAGAAAAGGAAAATGAGAGTGGATTCCTTATTATATAAAAGTACTCTCTGTTTAAAGTACAATAATTAAACTAGGTTGGAACATGTTCATCAGTAAAACACAATAGAATGTCCAGAAATAGACAAAAAAATGCAAGGGAGTGATTTTAGAAAACAGCGTTTCAAATTAAGGAGGAAAGTAAAATTATTCAACAAACAGTTTTGCAGTGAGTGGATAGCAGTTGGGAAAAAATAAAGCTTAGATTCCTACCTTACACTTTGCATGTAAATGAGTTCCAAATAGATCAAAGATCTAGACATAAAAGTAAACCCATAAAGGTACAAATATAAAACTTAGCAAATTTTGCTTTAAATATCAGCGTGGGAAAGGTTTTACAAGTATAATGTAAAACACAGAAGCCATAAAGCAATGATTGGTGAATTTGTTTCCATAATAATCAGAAATTTTATAGGAAACAAAACACAACATTACTAACACAAACTAAAATTTGAGAATATATACAACACGTATTAGAGCAAATTCCTATAATTCATAGGAAAAAAGGCCAACTATTCATACAAAATAGGAGTAAGGGGGAAAAGGAATGAAAAAGTAGTTTATTAAGAAGGAAATACAAATTGCTCTTAAATGTATAGAAAATATACCAATCCTCACCCAGTTATATATTACATTAGAAGCTACATTTCACTTATCAGACTGGCAAAAAAAAAAAAAAAAATTAAAATAGAACTACCAAGCATTGCTGGAGGGGTTGTAATTGGAATAACCTCAATAAAAGGCAATTTCACAGGAGTCAGTCAAAATAACAAATGCACATACTCTTACTCTTCATAGACAAAGCAAGGGAATTCCAGAAAATCCTCTACTTTGGCTTTATTAAATACACTAAAGCCTTTGACTGTGTGGATCACAATAAACTGTGGAAAATTCAAAAAGAGATAGAAATACCAGACCACCTTACCTGTCTCCTGAGAAATCTGTATGCAGATCATGAAGCAACTGTTAGAACTAGGCATGGAACAACGGACTGGTTCAAAATTGGGAAAATCAAAGGTATATATTGTCAACCTGTGTATTTAACTTATATGCAGAGTACATCGTGCAAAATGCCAGGCTGGATGAATCCCAAGCTGGAATCTAGATTGCTGGGAGAAATATCAATAACCTCAGAGATGCAGATGATACCATTGTAATGGCAGAAAGCAAAGAGAAGCTAAAGAGCCTCTTGATGAGGATGAAACAAGAGAGTGAAAAAGCTGGTTTAAAACTCAACGCTCAAAAAACTAGGATCATGGCATCTGGTCCCATCACTTCATGGCAAATAGAAGGGGGAAAGTGGAAACAGTGACAGATTCTATTTTCTTGGGCTCCAAAATCACTGCAGGTGGTGACTGCAGCCATGAAATTAAAAGACGTCTGCTCCTTGGAAGGACAGCTATGACAAACCTAGACAGCATATTAAAAAGCAAAGACATTACTTTGCCAACAAAGGTCTGTCTACTCAAAGTTTTGGTCTTTCTAATAGTCATGTACAGATGTGAGAGCTGGACCAGATAGAAGGCTGAGCACTGAAGGATCAATGTTTTTGTATTGTGGTGCTGGAGAAGACCCTTGAGAGTTCCTTGGGCTGCAAGGAGAGCAAACCAGTCAGACCTAAAGGAAATCATCCCTGAATATTCACTGAAAGGACTTATGCTAAAACTTCAGCTCCAATACTTTGGCCACCTGATGGGGAAGGGGTTACTCACTGGGAAAGACCTTGATGCTGGGAAAGGCTGAAGGCAGGAGGAGAAGGCGGTGACAGAGCATAAGATGGTTGGATGGCATCATTGATACAATGCACATGGATTTGAGCAAACTCCGGGAGACAGTGAAAGCCAGAAAAGTCTGGCTTGCTGCAGTCTGTGGGGTCCTGAAGAGTTAGACACAACTGAGCGACTGAACAGCAATACTCTTAGCAGTTCTAGTCATAAGTACCTATTCTGTAAGTACAAAATGATGTTTATAAAAGATTGTAGTATACTTGAAGCAAACTAAATGTTTAGCATTAGAAGGCTGGTTTAAAAAATATATATTTAAATAATGAAATTCAATGTGTCACATGTGTACTGGTAAAAGATCTTCAAAATCTATTGAGTGCAAAAAGTAATGTGTAGAACAGGGTACACAGCATCCTAATATGGTTGGGAGGGGATTATATGTATTATATATATATAGTATAATTATATATATTGTAATTACAGGCTTTCCTGGTGGCTCAGCAGTAAAATATCTGCCTGCAATGCAGGAGATGCAGGAGACACAAGTTTGATCCCTTGGTCAGGAAGATCCCCTGGAGGAGGAAATGGCAACCCGCTCCAGTATTCTTGCCTGGAGAATCCCATGGAGAGAGCAGCCTGGAGGGCGATAGTCCATATGGTGACAAGCCACACAGCCTACTCTTAGAAGCTTCTGCAAGAGGCTATAATCATGGTTGCCTCCTAGGAGATAAAGTGGATGAGTATAGGTCAAGGAGAAAAACAGACTGTTTTTCACTTAAAATTACTTTGTACTTTTAAATTTGATACTATGTACATTACTCAGGGGGAAAAATTTATATTGAGAGGGTCAATATTTAAAACCAGTGAAAGATTTGAAATAGGTTAGATCTCTGAGTGTAACGACATTAACATAAGAAAGCCAAGTTCAGTTCAGTTGAGGCCATGACAAAATCTATTTGAAGGAGGGAGACGTATCAGCTAGACACTATAGCAAAATAGCAGTGTCACAGATAATGAAAGAAAAGTGTTTGAAAAGGAAAAGATCTATATATTTAGCTATAAAATAGCTGTAATACTTTGTATATTAATATATGCAAAAAGGATGGCATATTAGAAAAGATCAGTATACTTAACATAAATCAAGAAAAAACAACGTTCTAATGGAAAAATGATCAAAGAACATGAATGAATAATTCCCAAAACAAGAAAATACAAATTTCCAGTAAATGTATTAACTTGTAATTCTGGAGATGCAAATTAAACATAGAGGAAATGTTTGACTATACACTTAGAAAATTTTTCTTAAATTTAATGCAATTCTCAGTGCTAATGGAAACATCAGTGAAACAGTTATTTGGAAAGCAGGTTGTCAATATGTATGGTGGCTCAGAGGTTAAAGCGTCTGCCTCCAATGCGGGAGACCTGGGTTCGATCCCTGGGTCGGGAAGATCCCCTGGAGAAGAAAGTGGCCATCCACTCCAGTATTCTTGCCTGGAGAATCCCATGGACGGAGAAGCCTAGTAGGTTACAGTCCAGGGGGTCGCAAAGAGTCGGACACGACTGAGCGACTTCACCTTCACCAAGCAACTTTGTAATTGTTAACAAATTTGATACTGAAATTTCTACTTCCAGGAATTTCTACCAAGGAAATAATCAGAGTGATATAACACTACTGTTATTTTACAACATTATATCTGATGGCAAAACGGAAGTTAATCTCAATGTTCATCAGTGGGTTGATGTTCTCAATGTCTCCTTCCTCCAGTTTTAGAGCCGAATCCAGTTAAGCCTCCTTCTTCCTTGCTAAGGTGTTATTTCTAAATTATACAAATAGTAAAAGAAGAAAAAAAGGAGGAGGAGAATCCCTTCTGCACTTTGTTGAATGCTGATAATAGTCCAGACTCCTTGGAAAGTTTAAAGTCTGATTTTGTACTGCTTTTCATTTTGGCCTTAATGGTCAACTTGTGTCTTCTGTCCCATGCAAACTAACCTGTTTTTAGTACCCTCGACTCACTTGGATGTTTAATGCTCACGTGTTTACTCTGCCTTGAATGATGCCTGAGTCTGCACACATTCAGCTAATCAACACACACTGTCTTTCAAAAACTCAAGTGTGAAGTCTTTCCTGATTCCCCTTCTCCTACCTCCACCCCTCCCCCACCCCCTCCAGACAGAAGTGATCACTCCCTCATTAGTGCTTTATTCATTTTGTTGTGCACAAGTCTTCTTTGATAAGTAAACTGTAAACCACTTGATGTCAGAGAATTCTCTTTTTATTTTCAGGACCTGGTTTAGAGACTAGCAAAATTTTAATAAATATTTGTAGATTTTTAAACAAGAAGGGAATGAGTTATCAAATACTGCTGCTGCTGCTGCTAAGTCGCTTCAGTTGTGTCCGACTCTATGCAGTCCCATAGACGGCAGCCCACCAGGCTCCCCCATCCCTGGGATTCTCCAGGCAAGAACACTGGAGTGGGTTGCCATTTCCTTCTGTATCAAATACTACACAGAGGGAAAAGAGGAAGAAAATTCGTTGACTATGATAAGCAGTCATTGTTAACTTTGAAAGAGCTGTTTCTGTTGATTAGCTGGGAGGCAGCACGTAGTGAATGAATAGAGAACAAATAATCATTTCAGGTCTAGATGATTTCATTTTTCCCAAGAAATTTATTATTGAATGGAAGGGGAAAGAAATATAATAACTTAAAAGAATTATTTGGATTTTGTTTTTTATAAATAAATAGAAACTTAAGTGTGTTTGCAGGCAAAGAAGAAGAAACTACACCCAAATGAAAGTTCTGTCACATGGCAAGATTAGTCTGATATTAAAATATGAGTATAATGAGTGACTCCATAGTTTATGCATGACATTTATTATTAGTAACTAGGATGAGGATGGAGAAAGCAGTGGCACCCCACTCCAGTACTCCTGCCTGGAAAAATCCCATGGATGGAGGAGCCTGGTGGGCTGCAGTCCATGGAGTGGCTGAGGGTCGGACACGACTGAGCGACTTCACTGTCACTTTTCACTTTCCTGCATTGGAGAAGGAAATGGCAACCCACTCCAGTATTCTTGCCTGGAGAATCCCAGGGACAGGGAACCTGGTGGGCTGCCGTCTATGGGGTCACACAGAGTCGGACACATCTGAAGCGACTCAGCAGCAGCAGCAGCAGCAGCAGCAGAATGAGGAACTTTGTTGACTCTGTCATTTTCCCAACCCTTTTCCCAGCCTCCCCCAAAGGAAGAGATACTAATCAGATCAGTCTCACATTTGATGGTGCCAGTCGGGTTCAGAGGCAGTGATTATGAGCTCTGCGGGTTTTATGTATCTTCTTGCCTACTTGGTGCTAGGTATGTGGAACAAACAAGCTTTCTCTTCCTTTCTTCCTAGCCATATCATATGACTATTTCTATATCTGTTAACCTTTTATATTTTCCATCTGCTCATCTTCTCTAAAATTTCTTCAGATCTGTCCTTTAAATTTACCAATATTTTTATTCCACTGTGCATAATATGTGTTTCAACTAATCAACTGAGACTTTTTAACGGTTGTATTTTTAAAATTTTTATTGGAATATAGCTGAACTATAATCTTGTGTTAGTTTCTGCTGAAAAGCAAAGTGACTCAGTTGTATGTAGACATGTACTATTTTTTAGATTCTTTTCCCACATAGGTTATTATAGAGCATTGAGTAGAGTTCTATTTCTATTCTGTAAAGTTTTGTCTGTTTTTCCCCCAAAAATGTTTCTGGTTTTAGACATGAAGCCTCTTATTACTTACTCACCTTATTTATCATTTTTTAATTTTTCAGCATGTTATAGTAAATTTTTTGTTTGTTTGGTAACATGAATATTTGAAACTTTGGGGAGACTAGATCAGATGTTTGCTGCTTCTGATTATTTCATGCATTTTTTGCTTATATATTTCTTATACTGATTGATTTAGTTGATATTAATTTGTGGGTTCTCAAAGTTTCAAACAAAAGATGTGTTTCTCCAAAACTCCTCTTTTGTGTGAAACCACATGTACCACTGACCTGGGACCACTGGGACTTCTTTTCAGGTCTCCAGCTTCAGGAGAGAGCTGATCTCCTTTAGGTCCCTGACTTGTCCCTAGGTTGCTTCTCTGGGTGCTGGCAACCAGCACTGGGTCAGTCTGCCTTGGTGGCTTAACACTGCTATGTTTTCTTTCCCCCATGTCCAGTGAACCCAGAAGTACATGACATTCCCCCTCCTGTTTCCTTGTAGACTCCTTCCAATCAAGCTTTCTCCCATTATTCTATCAACCTCCTCTTCCTTGGGTTGCCAGTAGCCTGGTTGTTGCTAATTACACCTGCCGTTTCTCAGCCTCATCTTTGTTGCATGACAATTTTATGTGTCGCCTTCTCTGGATCATAGTACCCAGATATTTGGTCAGACATTTATTTAGATGTTTTGGTGCAAATGTATTGGGAAAAGATTTACACTTAAATTGGTAGACTTTGAGTAAAGCAGATTGCCCTCCATAATGTGGGTGGGCTTCATCCATTCAGCTGAACTCCTAACCAGAACAAAAGACTGACATTTCCCCCAACAAGAAGGATTCCATAGCAGAAAACCCTGGGACTTGAACTGCAGCATCAGTGCTGCTTGGGTCTCTAAATTACCAGTTCCCTCTGCAAATTTTGGACATGCCAAACTCTAATTGTTTAAGCCAATTTTTTAGAAAACAAACACAATACATACATCTATCCTACCTATGGGTTCTCGTTCTCTGAAAATCCCAACTAATACATTCACCCTATTAGTAGTATTAGATTGAGTTGGTCATTCTCCTCTTTTAAAAATATTTATTTACTTGATTTCCATAATAATGCATCCTCCAGAGGATGCATTATTATATATATATATATATATATTATTTTTTTTTTTTTTACAGCCTCGTGGTGGTTAAGTTTCCTTTGTTGATTCTGACTAATCTTCCCAGTCTCTAAATGTTGGATGCTCCAGAATGGACAGCGGAGGCTTTAGATCTCTTCTCTACACTTGTTCTCATTAATCTCACCAAGTCTCACAGCTGTGACATTACCTTTACACTGATATACCAACATATTCCAAATGTATATTTCTAGTCCAAACCTCTTAACTCATATTTCCAGCTGCTTTACTCTAAATTCATGCTTATTATCTGATATGTATCTCAAAGTTAACATTTTCAAAACCAAATTAATTAAGCACTCCTCCCTTTACATCCCCCTCAAGCCAAAGTGCTCCTCCCTACAATTTCCACATAGTAAATATAGAATATTACTGTTCTAATTGCTCAGGCCCCAAACCCAAGAGTTATCACTGGATTCTTTTCTTCCTAAACCCCTATATCTAATCTGGTGTGGAATCCTGGTGCCCTGCTTTTATCTTATAACCAGAATCTAACCACTACTTACCACCTGCTTTCCCCACACTATGACAAGCCACAGTCACATCAGTCCCGAGCATTGGGTAGGCCCAAAAGTTCGCTTGGGTTTTTCCATCAGATATTACCAAAAATCCAAACGAACTCTTTTCTTGTTTAAGATTTATTTATTTGCATTTACTTTTGGCTGTGCTGGATCTTTGTTGCTGTGGGATTTCTGTAGTTTCAGTGAGCAGGGACTACTTTCGGTTGCTGTGTGCAGGCTTCTCATTGCAGTGATTCTCTTGTTGCAGAGCGTGGACTCTGCGTGCTGCTGCTGCTGCTAAGTCGCTTCAGTCATGTCTGACTCTGTGCTACCCCATAGACAGCAGCTCACCAGGCTCCCCTGTCTCTGGGATTCTCCAGGCAAGAACACTGGAGTGGGTTGCCATTTCCTTCTCCAATGCATGAAAGTGAAAAGTGAAAGTCAAGTCGCTCAGTTGTGTCCGACTCTTAGCAACCCCATTGACTGCAGCCCACCAGGCTCCTCCATCCGTGGGACTTTCCAGGCGAGAGCACTGGAGAGGGGTGCCATTGCCTTTCTCCGGGACTCTAGGTGCAGGCTTCAGTAGTTGTGGCACACAGACTTAATTGCCCCACAGCATGTGGGATCTTCCCAGACCAGGGATGGAAGCCATGTCCCCGGCATTAGCAGGTAGATTCTTAACCACTGGGCCACCAGGGAAGCCGGAAAATCAACTTTTTAACAACATACAACAACAACAACAAAAACTCCCCAGTAAAGGAATACCTTCTAGCTTGATACATTATATCTTTCCTTTCCTCTCCGCCCTGCTCCCACAAAGGACCTTTTTGATCAACCCAGTAGTTCTCTCTCAGCTGATCTTTGGGCTTATACCCATCCCTTCAAGGCACTCTACACTCAGCAGCCAGAATGAGTCTTTAAAAGTACAAACCCCACCTATCACTCCTGTGCTCAAAACTCTGAAGCCTTTTCAATTTGCTCAGAGGAAGAGCCGCAATCAATTCCCTAAAAGACCCAGCACAACCTCTCTACCTCTCCCATTATTCCCTTCCCTCTCTGCTCTTGCAGGTGCTTTGTTTGTTGTTTCTGCTGCTTGAAACACTTTTTTCCGCAGAATTCTGCAAGTGCCCTCTTTCAACTTTTCCAGTCTTCCTTTCATGGCTGCCTCCTTGGTGACACACATTCCTGGTTATCTGTCTAAAATCCAACATATCTCCCATCCTCTATTGTCATCCTTCCTTTATTTTCCTCTGTAGCATTCATCTAGCAACTACACATTTTACTTTATTTTGTCTGTCTACCCTTCAACTAGAGTATCAGTTCAATGAGGATAAGAATTTTGCTTTATTCACTGCTGTATCCTCAGAGTCTAATTACCATCCCTCATAATAGGAGGCACTCAATAAATATTTGTTGAATGAATGAAAAATATTGCCGTAAATACCCATTCTTGGCAAAGGTATGGGGAAAGATGCAATCTGTCATATTTGGGGAGGTAAGTATAATTTGGTGCCATATTTTTAGAGGTTTTTTGTTCTGCAGTGAGCCATTCTCTCACAGTGAATACATTTGCACCTAGACCTGCTCAGCTTCTATCATTTTCATTCCCTGCCTGGCCTGTGCAGTTGTTGAATTTTCCACCCTTGGCCCACAGTTGTTTCTCATTTCCATCTTCCCTTAATTGACCCTCTTGCTGCTCATGTAGCCACAGTAAGAATACTCAAAATTCTTCAAGTAGCATGCTCTTTAGTGCTTGTTAGCCACTGTATATGGGGCTTTCTTGGAGAAGGCAATGGCACCCCACTCCAGTACTCTTGCCTGGAAAATCCCATGGACGGAGGAGCCTGGTAGGCTGTAGTCCATGCGGTCGTGAAGAGTTGGACACAACTGAGCCACTTCACTTTCACTTTTCACTTTCCTGCATTGGAGAAGGAAACGGCAACCCACTCCAGTGTTCTTGCCTGGAGAATCCCAGGGACAGGGGAGCCTGGTGGGCTGCCGTCTATGGGGTCGCACAGAGTCGGACACGACTGAAGCGACTTAGCAGCAGCAGCAGCAGCATAGGGCTTCCTCAGCGGCTCAGTGGTAAAGAACCCACCTGCAGTGCAGGAGATACAGATTTGATCTCTGCGTCCAGAATATCTTTTGGAGAAGGAAACAGCAACCCACTCCAGTATTCTTGCCTGCGAAATCTCATGGACAAAGGAGCTGGCAGGTTAAAGTCAGCTTTTGCAACCCTATGACACCACCCTTATGGCAGAAAATGAAGAGGAACTAAAAAGCCTCTTGATGAAAGTGAAAGTGGATAGTGAAAAAGTTGGCTTAAAGCTCAACATTCAGAAAACAAAGATCATGGCATCTGGTCCCATCACTTCATGGGAAATAGATGGGAAACAATGGAAACAGTGGCAGACTTTATTTTTAGGGGCTCCAAAAATCACTGCAGATGGTGATCGCAGCCATAAAAATGAAAAACGCTTACTCCTTGGAAAGAAAGTTATGACCAACCTAGATAACATATTCAAAAGCAGAGACATTACTTTGCCAACGAAGGTCCGTCTAGTCAAGGCTATGGTTTTCCAGTGGTCATGTATGGATGTGAGAGTTGGACTGTGAAGAAGGCTGAGCGCCGAAGAATTGATGCTTTTGAACTGTGGTGTTGGAGAAGACTCTTGAGAGTCCCTTGGACAGCAAGGATATCCAACCAGTACACTCTAAAGGAGATCAGTCCTGGGTGTTCTTTGGAAGGACTGATGCTAAAGCTGAAACTCCAGTTCTTTGGCCACCTCATGTGAAGAGTTGACTCATTGGAAAAGAGTCTGATGCTGGGAGGGATTGGGGGCAGGAGGAGAAGGGGATGACTGAGGATGAGATGGCTGGATGGCATCACCAACTTGATGGACCTGAGTTTTGGTGAACTCCGGGAGTTGGTGATGGACAGGGAGGCCTGGCGTACTGCGATTCATGGTGTCGCATAGAGTCAGACACGACTGAGCGAACTGAACTGAACTGAACTGAACTGAGGGTTGCAAATAATCAGACACAACTGGGCATGAGCCACTGAACTTGTTGTTCCTTCTGCTTTTCCTTCTGTTTCCAGCCTAGACACTGCCCACTCTTTCTTCTAGACTTAGTTTAGGTGTCAAAGCCTCCTAAAGTATTCACTAGACACCTTGGCAGCAGCTCTTTTCTGGATCCATATAATGTAAGTGTAGAATTTAATGATAACTCTAGCCTGTGTTGCATTGCATTGAGTGTTTGGTTGGGTTGTGTCTCCCCATGAAACTGAGCACAAATTTATAGTGTCTTCAACCTTGTCTCCAGGACTTTAAAGCAGGGTTGTTGGTGTTGTTCAGTCGCTAAGTCTTGTCTGCCTTTTTGCGACTCCATGGGCTACAGCAAACCAGGCTTCCCTGTCCTTCCCTGGGGTTGGCATTACATATTTGGTTGCCTGGAAAAACATCATTGAATGTCTTTTCCCATGTTTCTGTTCATTCCCCCCTTTTCCCCACCTAAAATGCTTGAAAGTTGCTCGTATGACATTAAAATGACCATGGAAGCATCTTAGCATAATTTCAATACAGATCAGATACCTAGGGTTGTTTCTCAGAAGGGTAAGCTGAGCGCCAGCAACAGGTCTTGTGCCAGATTTGCTGCCATACTTTAATTGTAAAAGTATAAACTGTAATTGTTTTCATCTTAAGATCAGTGATAAGATACTGATAAGATATCAGTATCTTACAGTAATCAGATTTATTGGCTTATTTGCATATTTTTATATATAAAAGTTAAGGTTTCAGAATACAGTGGTCAACTAGAATTGTGTGACTCCCTTTCTTCAAGTCCCTAAAGGGAAACATGCCTTTTATTCTGTTCTTCTGAATCTAAGATAATATTAGTGAGGCATGAACCTAGATTGTGTAACATGTTTTGAGCACTGATCCACAGTGCTGGAATCAAGTAACTCCACACCCTAAGAAGTGGCTGTAACCCAGGATGACACAATCTGTATTTGTCAAATTGCCAATTTAAAAAAAAAAAGAAATTGTTTAAAGGCCCTTTGTTATATAATAATGTTTTATTCAGAAGGAGAGCCAGAAGGAGAGGGAAAAGTTGGATTGCTACAAAAGGCAATTCTTTCCATTTCCCACTTTATCCCACAAGCAAATCAATCCTTTGCTTTAGTATTGTTAGTGCCTCCTCCAACTTTCTGCAATGGGCCTTCTCCCAAGCTGCCATTCAGCTTGCTAAAGTCATAGCCGAGTTTCTCCACCTCTCCAGACCAACTGGACAGTGACAGAGTGGAAGGATCCTGGACAATGGCTGGAGATTATTTTAAAATGTGGTTTGTCCCTATTTTGTTCAAGAACACAGAATTAAAACACACACATACACAAGAAGCAAACACACAGGCAAGAGAGTCTTTTCTGATCATGGAAGAACTGAAGCTAGCAGGGAACACTCTGCTCTCTGGCCTCAGATTTTGAGAGTCCAGAGCAAAACACATTACTTGATTGCTGAGGTAAACATTGACGCTTGTAGTCAGGCTGATGACTGAAACACACTGAAAAACAAAAGTAAATCTTATGACTTGGACCCAGCTTGTTTTTCACATTCTTTTCTGTCTTACTAATAAGTAGGACCTAGCCCCATACTGAAATACCATGTAACAGAAACTAGAGAACTTTCTCCATAACTTAAATAATAATGCCATCTAAAAGAGAGCTGATTCTTTCACTATGCAGATTAAACTTGACAATCAAGTGCTTTTACCTCTTCAGCTTTGAATAAAATATTTTTAGATGTAATTTTTTAGACCTTATAATGCACATAATAAGTAAAAATATTCTGATCAAGCAAAATTGTATTTTTCTATCCCAATCATGAATAATCATGAATCCTAAACATTCAAAACACTAAGATCATGGCATCCGGTCCCATCACTTTATGGCAAATAGATGGGAAACAAGGGAAACAGTGACAGACTTTCTTTTCTTGGGCTCCACAATCACTGCAGATGGTGACTGCAGCCATGAAGTTAAAGATGCTTACTCCTTGAAAGAAAAGCTATGACCAACCTAGACAGCATATTCAAAAGTGGAGACATTGCTTTGCCAACAAGCGTCCATCTAGTCAAAGCTATGGTTTTCCCAGTAGTCATGTATGGTTGTGAGAGTTGGACCATAAAGAAACCTGAGCACCGAAGAACTGATCGTTTGGAACTGTGGTGCTAGAGAAGACTTGAGAGTCCCTTGGACTAAATCAGTCAATCCTAAAGGAAGTCAGTCCTGAATATTCATTGGAAGGACTAATCCTGAAGCTCCAATACTTTGGCTACCTGGCCAATACTTTGGCCATGTGAAGAACTGATTCATTGAAAAGACCCTGATGCTGGGAAAGATTGAAGGCAGGAGAAGAAGGCCACAGCAGAGGATGAGATGGTTGGAAGGCATCACTGACTTGATGGACATGAGTTTGAGCAAGCTCCAGGAGTTGGTGATGGACAGAGAAGCCTGGCGTGCTGCAGTCCATGGGGTTGCAGAAGTCAGACATGACTGAGCTACTGAACTGAACTAAATCATGAATAAACTGAAGAATTATTGCAGGGTAGGGTTTTAAAGGTGCATCAACAAACCAGAAAACAAGGTACTTGAATGTATGTTTTTAATATACAGTGATGAGACTAGAAGTGATTAACATAATTTTAGTATTTGGGTGGGTAATAAGATATTTCACAAAAACTGCCCTTTTAGTCTGAGGTCTGCACACATCCTGCAGTGACTATTCTGTTTTGTCAGTCTGGTTCCCCATTCTCCCCTTTTACTGGTCATACCTCATTTTTTTTTGAAGGAGACTTCCTCCCATGATGGGAGCTGCCTGTGATGATACCCAGGCCTCTACCCTCTAGGAGGTTGTTCTATTGTTCAGTGTTGGACCATTCATATGACCCAAAATTTTCAACCCCCTGATATTATTTTACATAAACAATCCATGAAGGATACCCACTCAGTGCAAACAGTAGCTTTTCTCCTTGTAACCTAAAACAAATTAGTTTGAAGCTGTACAGACTGAAGACAGGCCAGAAAGAAACTGGATTGGGAGAAGGGGCTCTGAGAAAGATGTTGACTTTGATTTGGTTTCTGGTTCTGGCTCAGAAGTCCTCAAAAATGCTGTTCTTCTGTCTTTGCCCTTAAGCTATATCCAGAAAATCCATCATGCCTCCACCCCAATCCAGTTCAGATTGGCTCTGATACTTGCAACCAGAGTTCTGACACCTATTGGAGCATATACTGTACTGACATTTAATGGTACTGATTGGAAGAAAATTTATTGGACAGAACTATAAAAATTTCATAGCCAGTTTACTGTACTCTATTATGGAATGTATTGTATATTGCCAGAAGCATTTAAAACAATTTGCCTTTAACTTGACCTCCTTTGTTAATCTCTATTACAAAGTTTATATTAATTAGGCTTGACAGTAAATTGATTGCTAAAATTAGGGACTTTACCTTAGTCTGAAATTTTATTTCATTTTCTATTACTCAGAATACTTTTAAAGCACTATTGATATTCAAGAAATAAACTTGTATCATGCCTAAATTATGCACCACATCTATTTACACACATACAGATGGTACAGCAAATCTTCATACACTTTTAGCTTATAGCAGCTAGTAGTCCAGAGGCCTGGACTCTAGATGTTTCATTAGCTAAGTCTAGTATTAGGTATGTTGCTTAATTTGTCCAGGTCACAGAAAAATGAGGATGCTGAGACAGATGAGGTGGGGGCGAGGTGGGGTTGTCTTCCAGCTTTAAAATCCTAAGATCTCACTAGAAGAAGAAGCAGTCCTATTAGAAAGAAAAAAACTTGCTGATTTCATAAAACAAACAAACAAACAAAAAACCCATTATTTTTACTCTTTCCTTTGCCCTGTTTACTAAAAACATTGTATGAAAGTGTCATTGGGGGAAAAAATCCTACCTGATACAAATGAACACAAACTATGCTGGCCTTGGAAAAAGTTCTGTTGTCTAAAGGACTCGAAATACATTGGCCTAGATGATGGATGAATAGGTGGCACAACAGAGCAAAAAACCAAACCAAACAAACAACAACAAAAAAGAACTCCACTCTTTAAAGTGTTGTTTTTATAATTTCAGAAACATGAAAGTACATTTTTCAAAAACTGTTATCTTTTTAACTTCCTCAATAAAAGACAAACGTCTTGCGCTTGGAATTAAACTGTCAAAAACTGATGAAATAAGTACTCATAGTAATTTTAAAAGAAAATTATTAAAGATCTTTCCTAAAAATTCACTAATGTATTAAATGTACATTATTAAAAATAAATGTTATATTCCTTTAGATTTAAAAATACAATACCTTGATAATTTTTCTAATATTGATTTTGAAATGCTAAATACTCCCAAAGAGTTGCTCAGTGCTGCAGCTTTGGCACCATATCACAGCTTTGTGACTGTGGTTTGTTAGGCAATTCTACTTGCAAGATATGGAAACTCAAACATATGTCCTCAGGGAATAGGGTTTGGTTCTTGTCTGTTGGGTTTGTGAAGAATACATATGTTAATCAGAAAAACTGAAATCTCAGCCGTGATATCAGCTTTCCTTCCTAGGAATAACAGGAAGTTCAACAACAAAGCCTCTTAGGAGAAGAGGGATGCGGATTGAGTTGAGCTTTATGGAACACAGAATTTGAAGGGAGATTCAGAATCCAGTGTATCAGTAGGAATTTTGTGGATTTTAAGAGCCAGAGTTCTCATCCTGCTGGAACATCCCAATCACCTGAGGACTGATTTAAAAATACAGATTTAGAGGCCCCCTCTGCCAAGATCTGGTCCAATACACCTGGGAAAGTGCTGGGAATGTTCTGTTTTTAAAAGACCCCAGCTAGGAATAGCTGAGAAAGGAAGAGAAGAAAAGGAGAAAAGGAAAGATATATCCAATTGAATGCATCATTCCAGACAATAGCAAGGAGAGATAAGAAGGCTTTCCTAAGTGAACAGTGCAAAGAAACAGAGGAAAACAATAGAACAGGAAAAACTAGCGATCTCCTTAAGAAAACTGACAATATCAAGGGAACGTTTCATGCAAGGATGGGTCTAATAAAGGACAGAAATGGAAAGGACATAAAAAAGCAGAAGATATTAACACGAGGCAGCAAGAATACACAGAAGAACTGTACAAGAAAGGTCTTAATGACCTGGATTACCACAGTGGTGTGATCACTCACTTAGAACCAGACATCCTGGAGTGTGCAGTCAAGTGGACCTTAGGAAGCATTACTAACTCAGTGTTGGCCACAGGACTGGAAAAACGTCAGTTTTCATTCCAGTCCCAAAGAAAGGCATCTCCAAAGAATGTTCAAACTACTATACAGTTGCACTCATCTCACATGCTAGCAAGGTAATACTCAAAATCCTTCAAGTTAGGCTTCAACAGAATGTGAACCAAGAACTTCCAGATGAACAAGCTGGATTTAGAAATGTCAGAGGAACCAGAGATCAAATTGCCAACATAGAAAAAGCAAAGGAATTGCAGAAAAACATCTGCTTCATTGACTACACTAAAGCCTTTGACTGTGGGGATCACAACAAACTGTGGAAAATTCTTAGAGATGGGAATACCAGACCACTTTACTTGTCTCCTCAGAAAATTGTATGTGGATAAAGAAGGAACAGTTAGAATTGGACATGGAACAATGGACTGATTCAAAATTGGGAAAGGAGTACGTCAAGACAGCATATTGTCACCCTACTTATTAACTTCTATGCAGAGTACATTATGTGAAATGCCAGGCTAGATGAAGCTGGAATCAAGAGTGCCGGGAGAAATATCAACAATCTCAAAATGCAGATGATACCACTGTAATGGCAGAAAGTGAAGAGGAACTAAAGAGCTTCTTGATGAAGGTGAAAGAGGAGAGTGAAAAAACTGGCTTAAAACTCAACACTCAAAAAACTAAGATCATGGCATCCAGTCCCATCACTTCATGGCAAATAGATGGAGAAAAAGTGGAAACCAAGACAGATTGTATTTTCTTGGGGTCCAGATCACTGTGAATGGTGACTGCAGCCATGAAATTAAGACTCTTGCTCCTTGGAAGGAAAGCTATGGCAAACCTAGACAGTGCATTAAAAAGCAGAGACATCACTTTGCCCACAAAGGTCCATATAGTCAAAGCTGTGGTTTTTCCAGTAGTCACGTAAGTACGTTGGACCATAAAGAATGCTGACTGACAAAGAATTAATGCTTTTGATTGTGGTGCTGGAGAAGACTCTTGAGAGTCCCTTGGACAGCAGTCTATCCTAAAGGAAATCAACCCTGATATTCATTGTAAGATGATACTGAAGCTCCAATACTTTGACCACTTGATACAAAGAACAGACTCAATAGAAAAGACCATGATGCTGAGAAACACTGAGAGCAGGAGGAGGGGGCAACAGACGATAAGATGGTTGGAAGGCACCACTAACTCAATGGACATGAGTTTGAGCAAAGTCTGGGAGTTACTGAAGGACAGGGAAGCCTGGCCTGCTGAAGTCTATGGGGTCGCAAAGAGTCAAACATGACTTAGTGACAGAACAACAAGAAGATTTTGAATGCCCTGCTCTCTGGCTTGCCTAGTTTTGCCTTGCACTTGGTGTCTGCTCTCTGATTAGCACACTACCTGTTGACTCCTCCAGCTTCTTTACTAAGGCTCAGCGCCTCACTTCCTTCAAGCCTTAGTTCCAAATTAACCTTCTACTGAGACTTTCTCTATTCCTGTGATAGAAAGTTGTACCCCAGCCTCTAGCACTTTCTAGCTTTCTCCCCAGCATAATGTTTATCCAACATTTACCAACTTCTAATACTGTTTGGTATATTAATTTTTTTAATTGCTTGTCCCATCCACCAAAATGCATGATATGATCCTTGCAAAATTTTTGTGTATTTTCTCCCTACATACAGTATTCCCAGCATCTAAAATAGGAAATTCTTGGTAAGTATTTGTTGTGCAAATGAGTGAATGGATGTGCGAATGGATGTTTTCTGTGTAGTCATTTGGCTGATGTTATCTTCTGTTCACTGGAGATGTGTCAGTGCCCTTCTCACATGTGGCCACCCTCTCTGCCTCTTTTTGGATCCAGCTTCCCCAGTCTGATTGGACTGGTTTTTTGGATTGAGTTTCTTCCCAGGTCATTTTGAATGAGTACGCATTGACTGTTTACAGGTCAGGTACCCTCCCAGGGGTAATCCACAGTGATTCAGGGATTATAGGGCAGGAAAGAGTACTGCTTAGGGCCATCCCTTCAACAGGGCCTGTGGGTGGAGCAGTTTCTCCAAGAAGCCTATTTTGGGGCAGTGAGTGTTCAGCAAATTACCTGACTCAGCTGAGCTTCAGTGTGCTGCTGCTGCTGCTGCTGCTAAGTTGCTTCCCTCGTGTCCGACTCTGTGCGACCCCAGAGACAGCAGCCCACCAGGCTCCCCCGTCTCTGGGATTCTCCAGGCAAGAACACTGGAGTGGGTTGCCATTTCCTTCTCCAATGCATGAAAGTGAAAAGTGACAGTGAAGTCGGCTCAGTCGTGTCTGACTCTCAGCGAGAGTAGGACTGCAGCCCACCAGGCTCCTCCGTCCCTGGGATTTTCCAGGCAAGAGTGCTGGAGTGGGGTGCCATCGCCTTCTCCAGAGCTTCAGTGTAGGTCTACCTTATCTCAGTGCATTCTTCAGAAGTTCCAGAGAATGATGTTTGGGAAACATATGCACATAAAATACTAGCTTATAATGAAGCAAAATGAACGTGAAAAGTTATATAATTTTAGGGGAGAAGTTATATAATTTATAATTAAGTTGTAGGGGAAGGAATTTAGGAAGAAGTTGCTTAAAGTGCTTTGGGGATTTTCCCTGCCCCTCCACTCCTGAATGCCTTTCAAATGTTATTCTTATTTCACATTATTCTGTTTGGCAGGGGATCCTGATACATAACTTCCAAAGTGATATTTAAGATGAATACATGCAAAAGTGCACACTCAGTCTCCAAAAACAAATTGCACAGATTCAGTTTGGAGGAATATGCTTAAATAGGTATGTATGTGTTAAAGTCCTAGAAAAGGTTTGAGTTTTTGTTTTTAGTTGGCAAAAACATGACATTTATGAAGAGTACAGGTTGGTAGAAAAATATAAATGTGATATCAAGCTGAATTTTGAAACATCATCATAAGAATGTATAAAATTGTATTTCTCTCTTTTCTCTTTATACCTGGAAGGCTGGACTCAATTCTAGATGCCACCTTTTAAGAGGCACTAAGGTTAAAGCGCCTGCCTTCGATGCAGGAGACCCGGTTCGATCCCTGGGTTGGGAAGATCCCCTGAAGAAGGAAATGGCAATCCACTCCAGTATTCTTGCCTGAAGAATCCCATGGACAGAGAAGCCTAGTAGGTTACAGTCCATGGGGTTGCAAAGAGTCGGACACGACTGAGCGACTTCACCTTCACCTTCAGGGTATGTTTAGAGGTGAGAGTGTGGGGAAGATGCATAGGGCATGTGTGTCAAGGCTGTGTGGGAAGGCATACACCCTGTTTGCTGACTTAGGCAGTATAAAAGTCTATGTATGGAAGGGGATTTGGACACTTCTGTACTCAGTACATCTAAGTACTACATTTACATTCACTGGATGTTTTAATTCAATTGTATTCCTATTAATGCTAATGATTTAACATGTTATTATTTTCCTCTTTTAAAGTCAAGCAAATTAATACTTGGAGCTGTTTTGTGCTTGTCCAAGGTCATATAGTTGGAAATTATAGAACTAGGACCTGACCACACTACTTTGGAGTTTAAATCCAGTGGCGTTTTCTGCTAATACCATTGTTACCTACCAAGTTTACAGGAAGACGCATTTCAGTTCAAAGTAGGAACTAGCAGGGCGTTCAAAGATGAACACTATTGTGAGATAGGAGTGGTTCCCTATCACTCAGAGTTCAAGCATATGCTGGACAGCTGCTTTGCAAGGATCTGGCTGTCTCTTCACTTTATAGATATATAAAGAAGGCTATGTCTACCTTATTAACAAAATACTAAAAATGAATAGAGCCAAAGGAACTCCAGAGGTGAGGCCTAGTGGATTTAAGTGATTGAGCTATGTTCAATCTGTTGTCATTGGAAAATACAGCACCCAAACACCAGCATTTATAGTCTAATGTGTTTCCTGTTGCAATAGTTGTCCTTTATGTAAGAACTGGGTCCTCACTGTTGTGGAACTAGTGGGTATGGAAAGAGGAAGGGCAGGGATGTTTGATGACTTACTATAATAGATTGGCATGATCCTGCTTTATTAAAACAAGCAAAGAATGCGAGTGGTAGTAGGAGAGGGTTTAAAATGATAATCAGAAAATGCCATATGGTAAAGGAAAGAATACTGTGGAAGGTTAAGTAAGGAAGGCAGGGACTGTGGATTGCACTGTATTTCCCTCTTGTTGAGTAGATGCTCAACATGTATTTATTGGAATGAATAGTAGCATCAGTACTTGAACAAATATTTAAAGAGACCTTTCCTAGTGCTGAGTATCGCACTATGTCCAAGAGCCAAAAGAACTAGACAAAAATCTCTACCCTTTTAAGGAATTCCCAGTCTAGTAAGAAAAGACCACCAATCAAAGCAATAGGAAAAATGAAAGCGCTAAGGATTATTGTAGAGAATACATCAAAATTTGCATGAAAGCAGAAAGGAAAGAGTAATTCAGTGTGTGTCGGGTGAGGATGTAGTTGTGGAAAAGGACAGGATGTCAGGGAAGATTCTAAGAGGAAAAGGTGCACTATCTTTATTATTTTGAAGGACAGTAGACGTTCACTGGTTAAATGAGGGATGAATTTCAGATGGAGGGAAGCATACAAAGGCACAAAAACAGCCTGAACGTGAGATGTGGTGGGAATTAAAGCTGGAGTTGAAAAGGTCTGGGGATCAGATCATAAATGACCTTGGATATCACAGTAATTGCTTGAACCTGATTATCCACATGACAAGCCTTTGAAAGACTTTAATGCTGGAAGGTTTGTGTTTTTGAAGCATTTTTAGTAGTCCTTAGGAAGAGAAGCAGAAACAGTTGACAAGACTTGACCTAAAGGGTGGCAAAGCGGCTAAAGTCATGGACATAGATTATCAGTCACAGAAGTAAGAGGAAATATTAATCCTTGGGACTTTCAATCAGAGAACTTTAGTAGAGAGATTTAGTTGCCTAGTTGTTGAAATGGTTCTTTTTTTTTTTTTCAGTGGAATTAGGTGATACTGAAGTGAGTGGCACAGTGAGTAATAAGTAAGGCCTGAGATTGGGACCACATGGCTGCCCTGAGCTTGTATTAGCTGATGACTCTTTTGAACTGAATTCAGGAAATGACTTAAAAACAATTTGCGCAAGAAAACTGGAAGAACAAGGACTCTGAAGTCATTACATTTGGAGAAAAATAACTAGGGGTGGTGAAGATGGGCAAGTAGCCATTGTCAGAGGGCCATTTGTGGATAAATTCTGGACTGCCCAAAGGAAAGCTCCCCAAAAGAAAACAAATGCCCTGAATCCAGCCCTTTCTCGCTACAAGCCATTCCCCTCCAACTGCCTTATCCTTCAGCTACATCACACACCTCTGTGTGGGAGAGTCGGCTCCGAGCAGTGGGTACTTGGAACTAAAGGAATCCCAACAAACCTAGGATGACAGTGTCAGAATTTTGAAAATCCTGGATACCATATACATATTTCCGTATGAGGGCAGAGACAACAAATGACTTGCGAGGCGTCAAGTGGTCGTGGGGGTGTCTCTCCTGAAGCCCAGGCTTCCCGACTCTAGGCCCAGTCCTCCTTCCACCAGCCCACGGTGTCTGTGGGCTTGGGAGGCGGGGAGCTCCGCGCCTGGTGAGGATCACCGGGTGGGCCTGGTGGCTTCGGAGGCCCCCGCCGCGCCCAGCCCCCCGCCCCCCAGCCGCAGCCCCAGCGGGACTCCCAGCCCCGCCCCCTTCCCGTGCCGGGCGGGGTCGCCGCGCCGCCGCTCCCCGGGCGCGCGCCGGGCAGCGCGGACTCGGGTCGGGCCGAGGGCTCCGGGAGGTCTCGCCAGGCCGCCCGCGCCGCAGCCCCTGGCCTGACGCACAGAGGGGCCGGGACGCAGTTTGCCACGGGTGGCCGGAGCCACCGCCGCCCGGGCCCGCTCCGCCCCCAGCCCGCCTTCCTCTCGCCTCGCCCTCCGCCTCCGCCCGCGCCTCACTCGCGTCCCCGCGTCCTTCCCACCGCCCCGCAGCCGCCGGCCCCCAGCGCCAGCCAGGTGAGTGTGGCCGCCGCGCGGCCCGGGCTGCCCGGGCGGGACGACCGCGCAGGCCCCGGGGCCAGGCGGGGGAGCGTGGGCGGGGGAGGCGGCGGTGGGCCCAGCTCGCTAACCCCCGCGCGGCCGCGCGGCTGCGGGAGGGGGCCCCCGCCCCGTTGCTCCCGCCGCAGCCCCCGCCGCCACCGCAGACAAAGCGCCCGAGGTGGGAGTCCCGCCGGCAGCCCCTGCCTCCGCGCCGCCTGCCGGGTGCGGCCGCGGCCCTCCGAGCCTGGGCGGCCCGCGTCTCCCTCCCGGGCGCCCTTGTTCATTTCTGGGTGAAAGGGACCCGAAACGTGCAACAGGTACGGGCGGTAATCATTATTTTCCGGCGGGTCCGGTCCGCCCGGCGTGCGGGGACCAGAGGTGGCGGCCGGCTCCGGGGCGAGTCCCCGCGTCCAGCGCCCGCGGCTGGCTCCTTTGTGTGGCCGGTGACCGGCCCTGGCCGGCGGGTGGGGGACGCCGGCCGGAGCCCCCGGGCTGCAGGAGCCTTCTGGACGGCTCCCTTGAGGCGTGGGGGCTTGGCTTACCCCGGCTATGCGGGCCGGTAACATCCCTCCAGCCTTTGCAGGAGTCACAAAGGGAAGGGAGAGCGGGTTGGCAGGGATATCTGGATGTGTATTTATTTTTATATATGAGGTAGACTTGTATTGGAAAGGAACCGCAGTCTAGCAGGCTCTTGAGGGTTTCTGTGGCATTTCACCCCGCGATGCACCATTTGGACATGGCAGCTGCTGCTACTACCCCGTGGTTCTCCTCCTGGTGCTTTGACATCTTTCTTAAACAGACATCACCTGAGAAGTTGGAAATGCTGTTGAGTAACTCGATACAGCTGTTTGACAGGTCTTCCTTCTCTTCACGTTTTGTCTGTGCCAAGTAAACCCACCGTGTATGCTAGCATAGGTTGGCAAACCCTCAAATTAAGATCACAGCTCAAAAATACCCCCATATTGGGAAATATTAACCTGTATGGTTTACTTTGGCTTGATGAACCTTATTTTCTTAGTTGTGAGAAACTTTTTTTTTTTTTAACGCCCAAAGAAAGAATACAAAGTAAAGAACAATTTATCTTTGTTTACATACCTTAGGTCGGGGCTGTTACCTAGCTGGTTTCATTGGTATGCTATTTTAGTATAACAATACTAAATGGAAGGGAAATATCTTCCTTTTGCTTTGAGCAATAAAATACTTCTTTGTTCTAGAACCAGGAAGCTTTTATACATAATACTTTGTGTGGCCAAAAAGTTAGTGACTGTCTTTACCCCGTGACCAAATAGATGAAAAAATACCCAATCATGAAAAATACCCAAAGGACTTAGAAAGCATTACCCAGCTCTATAGATTGTTTTTATATTCCAAATTCCAGGAAATCGTTTTGTTGTATATTTATTCAAACAAGCTAGACTAAATTTAACCTTAAAAATTGGGAGTACTTGGTAAATTCCCTAGCATTAGGGAATGAACTGGGTGCGTTTAAAGAATTTACCAAGCATTTTGATTTCTGTGTATAATAGCTGGAAGGAGCTGGTGATGGACCTAGAAATATGACAGCAAAATGCAGAACATGGAAACAGGTAGATCAAGCTTGCGAAGTTCCATCTACTTGGGTTTTAGTTGATTGATGGGTATATCTGAAAGCTAAATGTCCACTAATTTAAAAACAAAGTGCTGCATTTTGACCTAGTTTTTAAAATGAACTCTCTAAAGATTCCTTGATACTCTCTCTACTCCCTAAAAACAAATGATACTAATGAGGATTTTCTTTTGAAGAAATAAACTAATATCAAATCAATCTGTAGAAAGTTTTTCTGACATAATTAGTAGTTTCACTTTACTAAAAATACCACTCATCTGTGTAACATCTAACTTCAAAGAGCTTTCATAGCTGTTAAAAGCAACAGGAATAACCTCCTGAAAAAGTAATGTCTTTACTATTAAAAAGTAGGAGAAACTTAAATTTCTACAATAGTTTTATTAAAATATAACTCATATACCATAGAATTCACTCTTTAAACATGTACAATTCAGTGGTTTTAGTTTATTCATAAGGTACTGCAAACATCATCACTAGTTCAAGGAGCATTTTCCACATCCTAAAAGGAAACCCTCGTACCATTAACTCCCACTCCCATTCTCCCTCATTGACACTTGGCAGGCAACAGTCTACTTTCTGTCTCTGTGGATTTGCTGATTTAGGACATTTCCTATAAATGGAATCACATAATATGTGGCCTTTTGTGTCTTTCACTAAGTATAGGGTTTCCAGAGGTCATGCGTATTATGCATGTATTAAGATACCTCCTTTTTATGGCTCATTAATATTCCACTGTATGGATATGCCACGTTTTGTTTATCTGTTCATCAGTTGATGGAAATTTAAGTTGTTTCCACTTTTTGGCTGTTATGAGTAATGCTGCTATGGCTGTTCCTTTACAGGATTTTGTGTGGTCTTATGTTTTCAGTGATCTTGAGTATATACTTAGATGTGGAGTTGCCTAGTCCTAAGGTAACTATTTGAGGAACTGCCAAATTATTTTCTGTAGTGACTGCATTTTACATTTCCATCATTAAAGTATGAGGGTTACACTTTCCCCAGCCTTGTTAAGGGTGTCTTTTTGATGATAGCTATTCCAGTGTGTGAGGTGGTGTCTTATGGGTTTTGTTTGCATTTCTGTAATGGCTAATGATGTTGAGCATCTTTAAATTCTTATTGGCCATTTATATATCTTTGTAAAAAATGTTTGATTTATAATTTTTCAGTTTATGTTTTCGCATGTATTTTTCTCATTTAGTCTTTGGAATAACCCAGTTAAATAGGTTTACTCTTGTTTTGCTGCTAGGACACTGAGGTTTAAAGAGGTTAAATAATTTGTTCATTTTTTTAATCTTACAGAGTTAATAAGAGTCAGGGTTTGAATGTAAACTCAGATCTTCTGACTCTGCTTCCTGCATTCTTTCCACTTTATGAGGCATACAGAAGTTAAATTGTGTTTGCAGCTTTGCTTGGTTAATCATCGACAAGAGTAGGGGTAAAATAAATAAATGAATGAAACCAAACAACAAAAAGCAGGTGTTGTGTTCACACTGCCTCATGTTCTCCAATTTTGTTATGCTTTTTCAAACAAATTCTTTGATTTCTCTTATCCTGATAAGGTAGATATCATTTCCATATTTTCTTTGGGGAAACAAACCTAAAAACAGCTTCTTAGTGGCAGTGCTAAACCTACAACTTGTTCACTGAGACCTTGCACTTTCTGTTCCCCTGGAGCTTCCATGTTCTCTACTTTCCCACTAATTTATACCCTTTAACCATAGAGTAATTGAATAATTTCACAGTTTTCATAAACATTAAGTTATTTCTAGGTTACACTGAAATTAATTTTTATTTTTGGACAGGGCAGTTTACCAGATTCACTTTGAAGTGTAGGATTACTAAGGTGTGTATTTCAGTTTTTATGTGTTACTTACTCTGAAATTCTTGTCTCCCTAGAGGGTAGGTAGAGGCCATATGTTATTATTTGTCTTTGCATATCCATTGTCTACCATTGATTGTGCCCAGACATGTAAGAAGGACACTAACCTTTGTTGGACGAATGAATACAAATATATTTTTTCCACTTGCTCCCCCAAAAAAAAAAATCCAATAAGTCATTTTATAAAGGCAGTACAAATTCTAGATAAAGAATTTCTTATCCTCGCGTATGACCTGAAAAATAATGATAATTAAAACTTGACTTAAAACAGTACTGTCTGATGGAAGAAAGTAAATGTTCAATGCTGGGCTTAAAAAAATTGGCTGCAGGTATCTGGAGGCTGGCACAAATGTTCAGTGCCCACACATAGGGTTATACCTTGAGTATGTGTTAGATAAATGAATGCCCAATGAGTGAATAAAATAATTAGTTTTGACTGTGATAGCTAGAGGAGATGCGTCAAATGGCTATCAGGTCCTCCTTTTCATTTGTATATTTTAATTGTCAAATATGATACATGTTAATTATAAAAATTAAAGTATACAGGAGTATAGAGTAAAAGCCTTTCCTGGTGGCTCAGATGGTAAAGAATCCACCTGCAGTGTGGGAGACCTGGGTTCAATTCCTGGATGGGGAAGATCCCCTGGAGGCAGGCATGACAACCCACTCCAGTAATCTTGCCTGGAGAATCCTCATGGACAGAGGAGCCTGGTGGGCTATAGTCAGTCCATACGGTCACAAAGAGTTGGACCTGACTGAGCAACTAAGCACATGTAGAATAAAAGGCAAAAATGTCACTTCACTATTTGTCCACATCCCTTCCTTCACCCTCAAGACTACTCCTGTCACAGGTCACCTTGTTAGCAGTTTGGGGTTTATATTTCCAAATGTACATGTTTGCATTTATGTGTATCAGTTCAGTTCAGTTGCTCAGTCGTATTTGACTCTTTGCGACCCCATGAATCACAGCACGCCAGGCCTCCCTGTCCATCACCAACTCCCGGAGTTCACCCAAACTCTCGTCCATCGAGTCGGTGATGCCATCCAGCCATCTCATCCTCTGTCGTCCCTTTTTCCTCCTACCCCCAATCCCTCCGAACATCAGAGTCTTTTCCAATGAGTCAGCTCTTCACATGAGGTGGCCAAAGTACTGGAGTTTCAGCTTTAACATCATTCCTTCCAAAGATCACCCAGGACTGATCACCTTTAGAATGGACTGGTTGGATCTCCTTGCAGTCCAAGTGACTCTTAAGAGTCTTCTCCAGCACCACAGTTCAAAAGCATCGATTCTTCGGTACTCAACTTTCTTCACAGTCCAACTCTCACATCCATATATGACCACTGGAAAAACCATAGCCTCGACTAGACAGACATTTGTTGTCAAAGTAATGTCTCTGCTTTTCATTATGCTATCTAGGTTGGTCATAACTTTCCTTCCAAGGAGTAAGCGTCTTTTAATTTCATGGCTGCAGTCACCATCTGCAGTGATTTTGGAGCCCCCCAAAATAAAGTCTGCCACTGTTTCCACTGTTTGCCCATCTATTTCCCATGAAGTGATGGGACCAGATGCCATGATCTTCATTTTCTGAATGTTGAGCTTTGGGCCAACATTTTCACTCTCCTCTTTCACCAAGAGGCTTTTTAGTTCCTCTTCACTTTCTGCCATAAGGGTGGTGTCATCTGCATATCTGAGGTTATTGATATTTCTCCCGGCAATCTTGATTCCAGCTTGTGCTTCTTCCAGCCCAGCGTTTCTCATGATGTACTCTGCATAGAAGTTAAATAAGCAGGGTGATAATATGCAGCCTTGACATACTCCTTTTCCTATTTGGCACCAGTCTGTTGTTCCATGTCCAGTTCTAACTGTTGCTTCCTGACCTGCATATAGGTTTCTCAAGAGGCAGGTTAGGTGGTCTGGTATTCCCATCTCTTTCAGAATTTTCCACAGTTTATTGTGATCCACACAGTCAAAGGCTTTGGCATCGTCAATAAAGCAGAAATAGATGTTTTTCTGGAACTCTCTTGCTTTTTCCATGATCCAGCAGATGTTGGCAATTTGATCTCTGGTTCCTCTGCCTTTTCTAAAACCAGCTTGAACATCTGGAAGTTCACGGTTCACGTATTGCTGAAGCCTGGCTTGGAGAATTTTGAGCATTACTTTACTAGCGTGTGAGATGAGTATATGTATGTGAAAATACACATTTACATACCCAGCCATACTTAGTAATACATGTTTAGTCAATGGTTTTTCTTATACAAAAGAGATCATAATCATACTACACATATTTGTTTATCACTCAGCCTATTAAAGACATTTGCATATGTGATCACAAAAGATAAGCATAATATTTGTGTTTCACTTTGTGTTTGCTTTTCTTGACTTATTTGGTATCAAGATTAAGCTAGTCTCTGAGCATGAATTGGGAAACTCTTTTATTCCTCTATGCTCTGGAATATTTGCCCTATAAATATACATTTATTTACAGTCACCTAACAATCTTGCAGGGAGGGAAGAGAGCTCTAGGACAACCTTTCTGTGATATTTTTCTGTTTTTATTGTTTTATCAGGTTTTGGCCCTTATTTTCTGTTCCCTTTTTGGTTAAAGTCTTGCCCCCCCCTTCCCCCAGCTCTGATGAGTAAATTGACAAAAGCAAGCACCAGTGATTACATGAATCATTGCATGCAGGTATACGTGCTTTTCTCTTAGAAAGATCCGAGTAGAGTCCTGCTGTTAGTAATTGTATAGCCTAAGCAAGTTACTTAGCTTTTTAAAGCGTGTTTCTTTATCTGTAAAATGGTGATAATCCCTATATCACAGAACTCTTAGAAGTATTAAATGAGATGTGAGCTAATATGTGAGAAATTTCAGTGGTTGGATCCAATAAGAATGAAAAAATTTATACTACTAACCTATTTGTCACTGTGATCATTATAAATTCTTTTAGCCTAATACAGGTAAATTTAAGAATAGATGGTGGTGTTAGAGACAGTTTCCGCTAATACATTGGAAAGATCTATAAAAATTTCCAGGCCATTTAGAATTTAATTTTGGTAGACAGTTATTTCTAAACACTTGTATGCTTTTGAGGCAGGATAGTAGGAGAAAGTAGTAGACTAAGTAGACCTGGATTAATTTTGTATTATCAAATGTGACTTTGATAAATTTGCAGGGTAGTCATGAGGAAAGTGGTTAAGATAGTGCTTGGCGTCTAGTAGATGTACAGCTGGTTAGTTTTTTCTTTGCATGTAATGAGTGCCCAGCAGTGATGAACATGAAGTGTTGGGTTCTGCTATTTTAAGACTGCTTGATGTAGTGGCAAGAACCTTAGTCCCTAAATTAGAGCCTTGGTCCCTAAATTTAGCCTATATATCACACCGACTAGGCATTGACCTTGGACAAGGCACCTGCTAAGCTTCTGTTTCCTCACCTATAAGAAAAGAGCAAGAAGACTGACACTTACTGAGGATCTGTTTTACATACAGTTTACTAAAGTGAAAGTCGCTCAGTCGTGTCCAACTCTTTGCAACCCCATGGACTGTATAGTCTGTGGAATTCTCCAGGCCAGAATACTGGAGTGGGTAGCCTTTCCCTTCTCCAGGGGATCTTCCCAACCCAGGGATCAAACCCAGGTCTCCCACATTGCAGGCAGATTCTTTACCCTCTGAGCCACAAGGACTTACAGTTTACTAAATAGATTACAAATCATATTTAATCCTCCCAATAATCTTACAGAGATTATTGTAATTTCTCAAGTTTTATAGGTGAAGAAACAAAGGCACAGAAATTAGACTTCTTGCAGTCCATTTGGTGGACTCCCAACCCCTACCTCCAGTCCTGTCCACGTTCTTTCACTCATTACAGCTATTTCCTCCTGGGGTGGTAGGGTGTTCCCCTGCATACAGGGAATACCAAATGAGGAACTTTTCTGCAAACTGAAATACTAGCTGTATTAAAAAGCTAGGCCAGTGTAGGATGGAACTACTTATTTATTAATGATTTCCATTAATAAAATACAAACAGAATTGTTAATGTGTCCTAATGCCTCTGCTTAAGAATAGTAATTTAAGTTTTATAATAATTGTGTTGCTCATAATCGCTTTACGTAAATAATTTATTAGGCTTCATTCATTTCCAATTTGACCAGGTAAAGAAGAGGGGGTAGGGACTAGTTGTAAAGGAAAAGATAAGCTGTATTTCGGTGTTTGATGGTGGTGTGTGTGTCTGTATTTATGTATGAATGCATGTATGGAAGAATTGGGAAAGTTCCCTGACAGTTATGGCATTTACAGAAACTACAGGTTCTTGGAAAGAAGTAGAGAGAATCTGCATTATAATTCATTGTTTGCTAGAGGACTTGCAGAGTCATTTAAAATATGAACCTGCCTTTCTCAGCTGGTTTGTAAAGAGCTATTGATTATATTCTTGAAAGATAGTAATGTCTTTCCTTTTATAGGAGTTGCCATTTCATTTGATGGATTCAGTGATATTGATTTAGCATTTCTGAAAGCCTTGTGCCAGGGATATGCAAAACAAAAAATTCTGTTGGAACATCACAAATAAATTGTGATTCAGTAATAGTGTAGAAGGTTTTAGAGATTATCTCTTGAGGCTTCAGATATCATTTTTATTCTATTTGGTAGGAGTGGGAATTCCTATGTTTAGATTAGAGAATTTTTCAGAGTAGGCTTGAATTGCTCTTGGTATATCTCACTGTTACTGAATGCTTGCTATTTTGCAGATTAGGAAGCATTGTAGGCTGTGTAAGAGTTACCGAACATGGTTCTTGTCTTCAAAGAGTTTATATTTAGTCAGGGAGGCAATGGAGGAGGAAACCAAGCAAAAGGACACAGAGTTCTTAAAGCTTGTATCTGCTCCTTGTAAAATCAGTTTTGCTGCAGTGAACTTTGGTGAGACATAGATTCTCCTAATGGATACTGTAAGAAACACCCCAACCCTTGAAAACTGATAGTTGTGTATCTTCTTCTTTCTCTGTTTAGTGTTCTCTTTGCTTTGTAAAAGTTACTGTTTGATCTTAGTACCAAGAATAGTTCCCCTTCTGAGTACTTTTCTGTGTATCTCCTGAACTGTGAACTGGATTTTCCCTTAGGTGATGGCTGTTAGAAAGCCAGACTAGATTTGTAGCCTACCGCAGAGCCGCGTCATAGATTTTATGCAGTATATTTTTTCAACTTTTTTCTTGGCATCATTTTTGGTGTTTTCCTTATTCTTTTCTATTATTTTATATCTGTTAATTTTTTATAGTTCATGTATTCCTGTAAGTTTCATTAATCCTTTCAGAACAAAGTAGGAGTAAATGTAAATAAATATATGTGAAATTCATAGAGGAACTTATCAAGGCAAACAAATCAATATGACAAATAGGTATTATTTCACGGGCCTACTGAGATTGAAAATGATGGCTGCCTGGAGCCCTGCATTAAGAAGTATCAATAGCTGGAGTCTGTTTCTGTTTTGTAAATAGTGCATTTGTATAATTTCTTTTAGATTCCCCACATCAGTGATATTTCTCCTTCTCTGACTTCACTCAGTATAACAATCTCTAGGTCCATCAGTGTTACTGCAGATGGCATTGTTTCATTGTTTTTAATGGCTGAGTAATAGCCCATTGTATACGTGTACCACATATTCTTTATCCGGTCGTCTGTTGACGGTCATTTAGGTTGATTCCATGTCCTGATTACGGTAAAGTGAAAAGTGAAGGTAAAGTGAAAAGTGAAGTCATTCAGTCGTGTCCGACTCTTTGCGACCTCGTGGACTACAGCCTACCACGGTCCTCCATCCATGGGATTTTCCAGGCAAGAATACTGGAGTGGGGTGCCATTTCCTTCTCAAGGATTACTGTAAACAGTGCTGCGTGAACATTGGGGTGTGTGTATCTTTTCAGACGATGTTTTTCTTTGGATATATGCCTAGGGATTGCAGAACTATATGGTAGCTCTATTTTTAGTTTTTGTTTGTTTTTAAGGAACCTCCATAGTGGGTGTACCAATTTACATACCCACCAGCAGTGTAGGAGGGTTGCCTTATCTCTACACACTCTCCAGCATCTATTGTTTGTAGATTTTTGATGATGGCCATCCTGAAGGTGTGAGATAATAACTCCTTGTAGTTCTGATTTGCGTTTCTTTAATAATTAGACTTGGGGATTCCTAGGTGGCACAGTGCTAAAGAATCCATCTGTCAATGCAGGAGACGCAAGAAGTGCAGGCTTATTTCCTGAGTCCAGAAGATCCCTTGGAGTAGGATATGGTACTCCCACTCCAGTATTATTGCCTGGGAAGTTCCATAGGCAGAAGAGCCTGGCAGGCTAGAGTTGGACACGACTGAGCAACTAAGCGCACAATAATTAGAGAACCAGCTTAATGGTTGTGAGGTGGGGGAGGGGAAGATAGGGAGTTTGGGATTGACATGTTCAGATTGCTCTGTTTAAAAATGGATAACCAACTATACGTACTGTATAGCATGGGAAACTGCTGAAATATTACATAACAACCTAAATGGGACAATAATTTGAAAAAAAAAAAAGATACAAGTATAACTGAATCACTTTACTGTACACCTGAAACTAACCTAACATTGTTAATCAACTATACTACAGTATTAAATAAGTGAAGAAGCCCCGAACAAACAAAAAGCATTTACAAATGCAACCCAAAATTTTAAATACTTGGAATATAAAGTACGTTCATGATCTTATGATCAAAAATTTAAAAAAGAGGTAGTTGGAGGCAGCGTGAATTGAGTGGGAAAGGCTGCTGTGGTCGCGGAGCACTGCTGTTGGGGCGCAGGAGCAGGGGTGGCCTGAGTGCCTGTCTGTGCGTCCCTGTTGCAGAGTGTGCCGGGCGCTCAGTGGCTTAGTAGGTGGGTGGCTTTGAAGTTTATAGCTCGGTTTTGCTCGGAGGGATGCGAAATTGGAGAAGAAGCTGACTTGTTGGGGTTGGTTTGGTTAGAATAAAATGTTTGCACTGCATAAAGGAGAAACCAGGCAGGTGGGAAGAGTGAGGATGGGGATGTGGGAAGCTTTAACTGGTAGATGGATGAGATTAGATTTGTTTAAATCTTCTAAAATTCTAATTATTGCCCTATGTTATTTCCAGGGCTTTGCCTGAGTTCAGGTCCATGTCATATTTATAAAAAGTTAATTGGAAAAAAGTTAATTGAGTAGGTAATTCACTCGTTTCAAAATTTAAAAAGTATAAGAGAACACAGTAAAAGTCTTATTTCTGTTCCTCAGCCTCTGAGTTCTCTCTACAAAGTCAACCATTGTTATTAGAGTCTTATGTATCCTTCCAGAAATAGTTTTTGTATGTATACGTGCTTTCCCAACTGTTTTACACAAATGATACTTCTATACCTATGCGTATACTGCTTCTTCCACACTAGACACTCTATTCCTTACCTTAATCTTTCACTTCTTAGAAGGTTTTTTTTTTTTTAATAGCAGTGCATAAAGAGCTTTCTTCCTTCTTTAAAAAATTTTTTAATATTTATTATTCTGGCCCCACTACTCGGCGTGGTGTGAGGGATCTTAGTTGCCTGCCCAGGGGTGGAATTTGTGCCTTCTGCTGTGGAAGTGCAGAGTGTTAATCATTAGACTGCCTGCCGGGAAAGTCCTTTGTTCCTCTTCTGTCTTAAATAAACTTTTTACTTTGGAATAATTTTAGACTTACAGAAAAATTGCAGAAAAGTTTCCATATGCACCTCACCCAGTTTCATTTCCCTTTAATGTTGTCCTCTTACTGTGGTACACAGTCAAAACTAAGAAACTGACGGTTTGTTACCGTTAACAGTTTATTAGATATCACCAGTTGTTGGGTTCTTTTTCTGTTCCATGATTCCATGCAGAATACTATAATTGCATTTAGTTGTCTTCTCTCCTTAGCCTCCTCTCACAATTTTTCAAGGCTTCTTATGACCTTGACAGTTTTTGGGAGTACTAGTCTATAGACTGTCTCTCAGCATGGGTTTGTCTGATGTTTTCCTCATTAGTGGGCTTCCCTGGTGGCTCAGAGGTTAAAGCGTCCGCCTCCAACGCGGGAGACCCGGGTTCGATCCCTGGGTTAGGAAGATCCCTTGGAGAAGGAAATGGCAATCCACTCCAGTATTCTTGCCTGGAGAATCCCATGGATGGAGAAGCCTAGTAGGTTACAGTCCACGGGGTCGCAAAGAGTCGGACACGACTGAGCGACTGAACTGAACTGATGGACTTTTGGAAATTCTGCAAAGTTGAGTTGTCTTACTCATATATCTCCATGAGGGAGTACTACATGATATTTACAAGCCATCGCTGGTGGTGTTTAACTTAGATCCTTTGGTTATCGTAGTGTTTGCCAGATTTCTGCACTGTAAAATTGCTTTTCCCCTTTCCATTATAGGTGAATTACTAAGCTTAGCCTACCCTCAAAGTGGGAGGGGAATTAAAGGAACATTTTTTTTAATGTAATATTCCTTTAGATGTGTTGAGAGAGTGTGTAATTTCCTCGGAACTGTCTGCTGCAACAAAGATTTGAAATGGTAGACCAGTGTTATAGCAATGTTAGAGCTCAGAGATTTATTCAGTAAGCAAAGGATAGTATACCCTTGAAGTATGAGGGCAGGCTGACCCCAAAGGAGAGGCCCCGACTCATCTTGGCCCCCTCTTTTTTTATGTTTTGTCTCCTTCCCCCGATCCTGTCCTATGCAAATTAGGGCTAGCCATGAAGGGGGGTGTGTTTGTTTCACCTGAGGTTCTCACTCAGATCCACGGATTTTTCCTTTGTTTCCTTTTCTGGGCTTTTCCCTTTTTAGCCACCACCATTTTGGACTCCTTTTTCCTACTCTTTTTTCCTAACTACCTAACAGATGGATGTATCCTATAGTCAGCTATTCTCCTTGTTGATGTTTTAGGTTGGCCAAAAGTTTATTTGGGTTTTCCCATAGCATCTTATGGGACAGTGAGAGCAAACTTAAACTTTTTGCCCAGCCCAGTATTTAGATGATTTAGTATATCGTAATAGTTAAAAACAGGCTCTGGAGCTACACTGTCTAGGTTCAAGCCTTGGCTCACACTAGCTATGCGGTCTTGGGCTACTTCTATTTGGCTTCTTAGTTTTTCCACCTGTACAATATGAACGTTAATAGCACTTGCCTCAGGATTGTTCTGAAGATTAAAGAGCATATGTGTTAAGTGCTTGGAACAGTGTTTGGTGCTGTGCTAAGTGCTAGATAATTTTTGCTATCATCGTTATTAATTTTTTTGTCCTTATAACAATACTGCAACGAGTAACTTGTTATTTCAATGCAATGGTGGGATAGGCAAGTATACTATAAGATAAATCCCTAGAAATGAGTAGTTGTATTTTCAGTTTTGATAGATATTGCTAAATTTCTCTCCATAGAGGGTGTAGCATTCTGCACATTCACCCAGAATCTATGAAAACATCTGTTTCTATCTCCCTTTTACCAAATTATTTGATCTTTGTCAGTCCATGTATATCACATATTATGAATTCATTTGACCATCTTTTTGTTGTGAAACAACTTGTGCTCCATCGACTAGAAAGTGATAAAAGTTGTTTGGAGGAAACATATATAGTAACTAGAAAAGGAGTAGTTTGGCCCTGGGAGAGACTAGAAGAAGTACTGCTGTTGAAAGATGGACAGTCTGTGAAGTGGAATTCCAAACTGCTGGCCTCTGTTCTGGTGTGACAGCATGGTGTCTTGATAATTGTTGTGGAAGGAATCACCATCTTACATTTGTAGCCAGTGATGAATGAAGGTGCACTGGTGGGTAGAAGGAAAGACTATAGTTGCATTAAAATAAAATTGAAAGTTAATCTGACACATTGTTTTATGATATGGATGCTTACTGTATAATGATCAGGCAGAAATTAAAAGAAGGTCACACATAAAATGGTAATTAGCATCATGTTTTCGGGCCTTTTCTTTCTCAGTCTGTTCTTCAGTATGTAGTTGTTGCTTGTTGGTAATTTTCCCCTAATATCATGTATTGTGTACTCTTGTTGTTTTTAAACTGCTTCCCCTTCCCCCACAACTGCAGTGTAAAAACCAAAAGTGTTAAATCTTGCTTTACATGAGCTGGATGTGCTGTGCTGTGCTTAGTCGCTCAGTTGTGTCTGACTTTGCAACCCCATGGGGTGTAGCCTGCCAGGCTCCTCTGTCCATGGGGTTGACCAGGCAAGAATACTGGATTGGGTTGCCATGCCCTCCTCCAGAGGATAGTCCCAACCCAGGGATCGAACCCAAGTCTCCTGCGTTGCAGGCGGCTTCTTTACCGTCTGAGCCACCTGAGAAGCCCTTACGTGAGCTGGACAGGGGATGGTAGTGCCGTGATGGTCCTTAGCTGTTTTCCTTAGTTTGAGTTTCCTGTTTTGGAGTCCATCCATCAGCCCAGGCTTCTCACTCCAGATTAATAATTTCTTTAGCTCTTATGCACTGGAGGCTGCTAGAACTCTGGGGTGAGAGCAGATTGCTGGGAGGTTGAGGGCAGGAGAAAATGACCACTGTTCTGAAAGAAAGAAGGGATATTAAACCAGGAGAAGGAAGTAGTGGACACCTTGAAAATGGAATCTGAATCCTTGGAACTTGAGATTCTTGGACTCTGAATAATTGAGGTTAATAGAGTGAGCAGGGCGAAGGAGAGCTCAAGTGACCTGTTAACTCTTTTGACCTGGTTTCCCCCGGCATGGTATCAGCCTTGATACCATGATATCTGTCAGGAAGACTCAAGCAGTCTTCCTAGTGGCCTCCGCAAAATAAAAACAAAGCTCTCCAGCCCTCAGTCAGCCCAGGTCAACCGAAAGGTGGACATTCCTCCTGACTGCCTTAAACTGCAAACAAGGCTCTTGAAAGGCTGAGCTCAGTGCTTGCTGAAGTCCTTCACTGTGCTGGGGCAGCTGGAAGAGGTGGCCTCTGGAAGGAAGGATACCCAGGAACGTCGAGAAGTTGGAAGGCAGGAGACAGGAACACTTAGAGGCAGCTGTGAAGACAGACGTGGATTTTTCCAAGTTTCACTGGTCCTGGATGCTCTTTACTCAAAGACAAAAAAAGCTGTTAGAAATATTTTCTCCTCTAGGCCAAGCACCCAGCAAACAGGCATCTTGAGTTGTGGTGAGATGGAAACTATTACTACTACTTAGAATTTGTATCCAGTTAACCTCCAGAATACCTAAAAACTCCATAATTAGGATGGAGAGTGATGCTTTAGGGCATCTGAATTAAACAGATAACAACACTTGGTCTACACTTTAATTCTGACTTAAACATACAATTTTTGTTAAAATCCCATTTGAGTTAACCTTGTTTTGCACATTGTGATGATACTTAAATCTATCAGTTACTTATACCTTAAGTGTGAAACATTTAAGCAGATGATTATTACTTTTCTCATTAATACTTTACTGAGATCAGATAGAAAATAAGAGTGTTGGTAGGAGAGGTAATTTTATAATTTACATCTTTTGTCCTGGCTCATGCTGGACAGTTGTTATCTTTGGGTGACATTTAACAGTTGAGTGTAGCTTGATGAAGTCAAGCACAGTGTTGGAGCCAGCTTAAGTCTGAATTAGCACAGAGCCTGGCACTCCTTAATCATTCCACATATGGTAACTAATATCTCCCCATCCAACGCATTTGATTGTGGTCTAATTTATTTTAGAGCACATCATTCATATATTAGAAAGTGGGAGAAGGTTCAGTGAAGTTTCTTACCCATCTGTAGCAAGACATAAAGAGTTCCCTTTTGTAGTCAAACCTACTGCTTCCTTCCCACCTACCCCCTTTCTCCTTAACACCTGGCAGCCATTAATCCAGTCTCCATTTCTGTAATTTTATCATTTCAAGAGTGTTGTATAAATGGAATCTACCAGTATGTAGATTCCTTTTGGGATTGACTTTTTTTTTTACATTCAACTTAATTTTGTGGATAGTCTTTTGCATTATTCCATATTTAAAAGTTTGCTTTTAATTGCTGAGTAGCATTCCATTGTATGGATGTGCCACGGTTTGTTTAAACATTCGCCAGTTGAAGGACATCTAGATTGTTCCTAGTTATAGATTGCTCTGACTAAAACTGCTATAAACATCTGTGGATAGGTTTTGTGTGTGTGTGTGTGTGAACACAAGTCTTCCTTTTTCTGAGAAAAATATAATTGCTGGGTTGCTTGTTTACTTTTTAAAATAAATTTCCAGAATGTTTTCCAGAGAGGTGTTGCTATTTTACATTGTCAGTAGAAGGCGTGAGCATTACGGGCTGAATTTTGTTGCCCCCTCAATTCATAGGTTGAAAGCTTAACTCCCAAACACATCACAAGGTGACTCTATTTGGAGATACACCTTTAAAGAGGTGATCAAGATTCTCTAGAGGAGGACCTAGTCCAGTTTGACTGATGTCCTTATAAGAAAGAGAAATTTTGGCTTTGGACTTGCAGCCTCCAAACTGTTATGACCCTAGCAGACTAACACAGTGAGTGATCTAGTTTTTTCCTTTTTGCATCCTGGTCAGCATTTGTTTTTTGAGTTTTAATTGTTCTACAGTGATGCTGCACTGTGGTTTTAATTTGCATTTTCCTAATGGCCCACGATACTGAAAAATTTTACATGTACTTATTCATCATCTGTAGGTCCTTTGGGGAAATATATGTTCATATTTTTTGTTCATTTTCTGTTTGAAATGTCTGTGTTATTGTCATTTTACTGTTGAATTTCAAGCATTCTTTCATATATTTCATATACAAGTCCTTTGTCAGATATGTGGTTTTGGCATCAAATCTAGCCTACCTCTAGATCTTGAAAATAGATTCCTAAAGTTTTAGAAAACTTCTAGAAAAGTTTTGCAATTTTCTGCTTATGCAAGTTCATGATCCATTTTTTGTTGATTTTTGTATAAGATGTGATCCAGGTTTGTTACTTTTACCTGTGCATACCCAGTTGTTCCAGCATCATTTGTGGGAAAGGCAGTCTTCATTGAATTTTTTTGAACCTCTGTCAACAAACAGTTGAGCATATTTGTATTGTATTTCTAGGTTTTCTGTTCTGTTCATTGAGCTGTGTATTTATCCCTCTGCCAAGATCACAGAATGGCTGCTATAAGTTCAGTTCAGTTGATCATTTGTGTCCGACTGCTTGCAACCCCATGAATCGTAGCACGCCAGGCCTCCCTGTCCATCACCAACTCCCAGAGTTTACCCAAACTCATGTCCATCAAGTTGGTGATGCCATCCAGCCATCTCATCCTCTGCATCACCTTCTCCTCCTGCCCCGATACCTCCCAACATCAAAGTCTTTTCCAATGAGTCAACTCTTCGCATGAGGTGGCCAAGGTATTGGAGTTTCAGCGTTAGCATCATTCCTTCCAATGAACACCCAGGACTGATCTCCTTCAGAGTGGATTGGTTGGATCTCCTTGCAGTCCAAGGGACTCTCAAGAGTATTCTCCAACACCACAGTTCAAAAACATCAGTTCTTTGGCGCTCAGTTTTCTTCACAGTCCAACTCTCACATCCATACATGACCACTGGAAAAACCATAGCCTTGACTAGACGGACTTTGTTGGCAAAGTAATGTCTCTGCTTTTGAATATGCTATCTAGGTTGGTCATAACTTTGCTTCCAAGGAGTAAGCGTCTTTTCATTTCATGGCTGCAGTCACCATCTGCAGTGATTTTGGAGCCCCGAAAAATAAAGTCTGCCACTGTTTCCACTGTTTTCCCATCTGTTTCCCATGAAATGATGGGACCAGATGCCATGATCTTCGTTTTCTGAATGTTGAGCTTTAAGCCAACTTTTTCACTTTCCTCTTTCGCTTTCATCAAGAGGCATTTAGTTCCTCTTAACTTCCTGCCATAAGGGTGCTGTCATCTGCATGTCTGAAGTTATTGATATTTCTCCCAGCAATCTTGATTCCAGTCTGTGCTTCTTCCAGCTTAGCATTTCTCATGATGTACTCTGCATGTAAGTTAAATAAGCAGGGTGACAGTATACAACCTTGATGTACTCTTTTTCCTATTTGGCACCAGTCTATTGTTCCATGTCCAGTTCTAACTGTTGCTTCCTGACCTGCATATAGGTTTCTCAAAAGGCAGGTCAGGTGGTCTGGTATTCCCATCTCTTTAGAATTTTCCACAGTTTATTGTGATCCACACAGTCCAAGGCTTTGGCATAGTCAATAAAGCAGAAATAGATGTTTTCCTGGAACTCTGTTGATTTTTGGATGATCTAGCAGATGTTGACAATTTGATCTGTGTTTCCTCTGCCTTTTCTAAAACCAGCTTCAACATCTGGAAGTTCACGGTTCATGTATTGCTGAAGTCTGGGTTGGAGAATTTTGAGCATTACTTTACTAACCTATGAGATGAGAGCAATTGTGTGGTAGTTTGAGCATTCTTTGACATTGCGTTTCTTTGGGATAGGATTGAAAACAGACCTTTCCCAGTCCTGTGGCCACTGCTGAGTTTTCCAAATTTGCTGGCATATTGAGTGCAGCACTTTCACAGCATCATCTTTCAGGATTTGAAATACCTCAACTGGAATTCCATTACCTCCACTAGCTTTGTTCGTAGTGATGCTTTCTAAGGCCCAGTTGACTTTACATTCTAGGTTGTCTGACTCTAGGTGAGTGATCACACCATCATGATTATCTGGGTCATGAAGATCTTTTTGTATAATTCTTCTGTGTATTCTTACCACCTCTTCCTCCTCTTTTTTTTTTTTTTTTTAAATTCTTTGTTTTTCCCACCTCTTCTTAATATCTTCTGCTTCTGTTAGGTCCATACCATTTCTCTCCTTTATCGAGCCCATCTTTGCATGAAATGTTTCCTTGGTATTTTTAATTTTCTTGAAGAGATCTCTAGTCTTTCCTGTTCTGTTGTTTTCCTCTATTTCTTTGCAGTGATCGCTGAGGAAGGCCTTCTTATCTCTTCTTGCTATTCTTTGGAACTCTGCATTCAGATGCTTCTATCTTTCCTTTTCTCCTTTGCTTTTCGCCTCTCTTTTCACAGCTATTTGTAAGACCTCCCCAGACAGCCATTTTGCTTTTGCATTTCTTTTCCTGTACATTTCTCCTGTACAATATCACCAACCTCCATCCATAGTTCATCAGGCACTCTATCTATCAGAGCTAGTCCCTTAAATCTATTTCTCACTTCCGGTGTATAATCATAAGGGATTTGATTTAGGTCATTCCTGAATGGCCTAGTAGTTTTCCCTACTTGCTTCAATTTAAGTCTGAATTTGGCAATCAGGAGTTCATAATCTGAGCCACAGTCAGCTCCCGGTCTTGTTTTTGCTGACTGTATAGAGCTTCTCCATCTATGGCTGGTATAGGTGTATAATAAGTCTTAAAATCTGGTGGATTGATTCCCCCTGTTTTATTCTAAGATTATTTTAGCTATTCTAGTTCATTTGCCTTTCTATATAAATTTTAGAATCATCTCTATCTACAAAGAATCTTAATGGGAAGGATTTTGTTGGAAAGTGCATGAAACCCACTATCAACTGGCTTCCCCCATGGCTCAAGTGGTAAAGAACCCACCTGCCAACGCAGGAGACACACAAGAGGCTGGTTTCATCCCTGGGTCGGGAAGATCCCCTGGAGAAGGAAATGGCAACCACTCCAATATTCTTGTCTGGAAAGTTCCATGGACAGAGGAGCCTGGCAGGCTATAGCCCCTGAGGTCACAAAGAGCCAGACACGACTGAGCATGCATAGGCACAGTATCAGTTTGGGGAGAATTGATATCTTTATTTGGAGAAGGCAATGGCACCCCCACTCCAGTACTCTTGCCTGGAAAATCCCATGGATGGAGGAGCCTGGTGGGCTGCAGTCCATGGGGTAGTGAAGAGTCGGACAGCACTGAGCCACTTCACTCTCACTTTTCACTTTCATGCATTGGAGAAGGAAATGGCAACCCACTCCAGTGTACTTGCCTGGAGAATCCCAGGGACGGGGGAGCCTGGTGGGCTGCTGTCTCTGGGGTTGCACAGAGTCGGACACGACTGAAGCGACTTAGCAGCAGCAGCAGCAGCAGCAGATGTCTTTATTGGGCTTCCCTTCTGGCTCAGCTGGTAAAGAATCCTGCAATATGGTTTAATCCCTGGGTTGGGAAGATCCTCTGGAGAAGGGAAAGGATAAAGGGATATCTTCTTGAGTGCCTCCAGTGTGGGAGACCAGGGTTCAATCCCTGGGTCAGGAAGGTCCCCTGGAGAGGAAATGGTTACCCACTCCAGTATTCTTGCCTGGAGAATCCCATGGACAGAGAAGCCTGGTAGGCTACAGTCCACGGGCTCGCAAATAGGCGGACATGACTGACTGACTTCATTATACTATACAGTATTCCATTTTAGAGGTTATTATAAATGGTGTTGTTTTTCAATGTTCCGTGTTACTGCTAGTATATAGAATATAGTTGGGTTTTGTGTGTTAATCTTGTACCCCACAGCCTTGCTGGACTCACTTATTAGTTCTAGGAATTTTCAGTAGATTCCTTGGGATTTCCTACATAGATATTATCTGCAGACAGGAGCAGTCTTTTTTCCTTTTGATCTGTATGCTTTATCTTTTTTTTTTCTTGTTTTGCACTGATTAGAACTTTCAGTGCAATATTGAATAAGATTGGAGAAAATAGTCATACTTGCCTTCTTCCTTATCCTAGGGAAGAACTTATTCAGTGTTTCTTCATAAGTATGTTAGCTGTAAGTTTTTTGGTATAAGCTCTTTATCAAGTTGAGTGTGTTCCATTCTTTTCATAGTTTTTAAAGAGTTTTATCATATATCAGTGTTGAAATTTGCCAGTTGTGTTTCTTACAATTGGTATGATTCTGTGATGTGTTCATGGTACTCCGTTATTATTTTTGCTCTCTACAGTCTGTAGTGATATCCCTGATTCACTCCTGATACAGGTAATTTGTGATTTTTCGTTTTGCTCATTTTCACTGTTTTTTAAAGTGTTTTGCTTTTCTTTTGAGATATGGAAGCCTAGATTATTGATCTGAGATTTTTCCTCTTCTAATTTATGCATTTAATAATTTTTCCTTCACTTCTTTAGTGATGTTCAGCATTTTGATACATTGTATTTTTGTTTTCATTTAGTTCAGTGTTTTTTTTCCCCCTTGAGACTTCCTACTGACCCCATGAGTTATTTAGAAATGTGTAGTTTCCAAATGGTCAGGAGTTTTCTTTTTATCTGTTATTTCTAGTTTGATGTCTGTTTTGATCAGAGAAGATATTAGTTTGTTAAAAAGTAATTGCAGTTTCCACCTGTGAATTTTAAATCCTTTTAATTAGGTGCAATTGTTGCCAATGAGAAATAAGTTTGTTTATTCTTGTAGCGTAAAAATCTTAGCTTCAGGATTCCACGAACTCTTGGAAAGTGTTTTCTGCCTCCTGCTGGCTGTGGAAGCATTTTTCCCTGCAAAAGTTGTTGAGATGCTTGAAGAAGTGGTAGTCGATTGGCTAGAGGTCAGGTTAATATGGTGAATGATGCAAAACTTCCTAGCTAAACTTATTCAACTTTTGAAACATTGGTTGTGTGATGTGCTGTCAGAAGTTCTTGTTGAGAAGAATTGGGCCCATTCTCTTGACCAATATTGGCTGCAGGTGTTGCAGTTTTGGGTGCATCTCATTGATTTGCTGAGCATACTCCTCAGATGTTGTGGTTTCTCTGGGATTCAGAAAGCTGTAGTGGATCAGAGTGGCACCAGACCACCAAACAGTAACTGTGATCTCTTTTTGGTGCAAACTAGGCTTCGGGAAGTGCTTTGGAGCTTCTTGATCTAGCCGCCAACCTTGTTGTCCCCAGTTGTTGTATAAAATCCACTTTTCATCTCAGGTCTCAATCTGATCAAGAAATAGTTTATTATTGCATAGAATAAGAGAAGACAACTCTTTAAAACAATTTTTTGATTTGCAGTCATCTCATTAGGCACCCACTTTTCAAGCCTTTTCACTTTTCCAGTCTGCTTCACATGCTGAATGTCTGTAGAATGGTCAATGTTGAGTTTTTTGGCAACTTCTCATGTAGTTGGAAGAGGACCAGCTTTGATGATCCTCTGGGTTGTTGTCAACTTCCTAAGGCCGACCACTGTGCTCTTTACCTTCAAGGCTCTCGTCTTTGCAAAACTTCTTGAACCAACACTGCAGTATATGTTCTTTAGCAATTCCTGGACCAAATGTATTATTGATGTTGTAAGTTGTCTCTGCTGCTTACAACCCATTTTGAACTTGAATAAGAAAATTGCTGGAATTTGCTTTTGTTAGCATCATTTCCTAGTCTAAAATTCATATAAAATAGACATCAAGTATTAAGTCAGTAGCAAAAAAAAAAAAGCAAAAAATGCACGTTAAAATGATGTATGACATAACCACATTTATTTAAGAATGTATTTGAATCAAACAGCAAAATTCAACAATGCCAAATCGCAGTTACTTTTGCACCAACTTAATACTTTGTGTGATTTTGGTTACTTTTTAATTTGTTGGGATGTGTTCTGTGGCCCAGGATCTACATTAATATGGTTTATCTTAATACACATTTCATGCAGTTTTGGAAAGAAATATGTATTCTGTTATTGTTTGGTGGAGTGTTCTATACATGGCACTGAGTCCTGTTGGTTGATAGTGCTGTTGAGTTCTGTAGCCATGCTGATTTCTCTCTAGTTCTACCAGTTGTTGAGAGAAGGATGTTAGTCTCCATCTAAGATGGTAGAGTTATCTTTGTTTTCAGTTCTTTCAGTTTTTGCTTTACATATTTTTTAATTCTTTGGTTGGTACATTTAGGATTGCTGTGTCTTCTTGATGGACTGACTCTTTTGTCATTCAATAACATGCTTGTCCTTCTCTGATCATTTTCTTTGCTCCAAAGTCTACTTTATCTGATGCTAATATAGCAATTCCTGTTTTCCTTTGATTAATGTTTATATGATTTATCTTTTTCAATCCTTTTACTTTCAGTCTGCCTTTATAGTTATATTTGAAGTGAGTTTCCTATAGACATACATAGTTCCTTGTAGACATTATATAGTTGGATCATGTTTTTTAATTCACTCTGCTAATATGTCTTAATATATTTAGGCTTTTATATTTTATGTAGCTTTAGATTTGTTTGGGCTCCAAAATCACTGCAGATGGTGACTGCAGCCATGAAATTAAAAGACGATTACTCCTTGGAAGAAAAGTTATGACCAACCTAGACAGCATATTCAAAAGCAGAGACATTACTTTGCCAATAAAGGTCCATCTAGCCAAGGCTATGATTTTTCCATTGGTCATGTATGGATGTGAGAGTTGGACTATGAAGAAAACTGAGCACCTAAGAATTGATGCTTTTGAACTGTGGTGTTGGAGAAGGCTCTTGAGAGTCCCTTGGACTGCAAGGAAATCCAGCTAGTCCATTCTGAAGATCAGCCCTGGGATTTCTTTGGAAGGAATGATGCCAAAGCTGAAACTCCGGTACTTTGGCCACCTCATGTGAAGAGTTGACTCATTGGAAAAGACTCTGATGCTGGGAGGGATTTGGGGTGGGAGGAGAAGGGGACGACAGAGGATGAGATGGCTGGATGGCATCACTGACTCGATGGACGTGAATCTGAGTGAACTCCGGGAGTTGGTGATGGACAGGGAGGCCTGGCATGCTGTGATTCATGGGGTCGCAAAGAGTCAGATACGACTGAGCAACTGAACTGACATATGCCATTTTATTTTTTGTTTTCTCTCTGTCTCCGTATATTTCCTTTCTCTCATTCTCTTTCTGTGGGTTAACTTGGCCATATTTTAGAATTCCGTTTTGATTTATCTGTTGTGTTTTGGATTTATCTCTTTATATATTGGATGTTTGGTGTTTGTTGTAGGTATTGTATATGCATAACTTATTACATTCTGCTGTTATCATTTTACCAGTGAAGTATTAAAACCTTAAATTCCTTTGTATCCCTGTACACCCTCCCTTTTATTATATAATTGTCTTAAAATGTTTCCTGTATGTTCATTTAGAACAACATCAGACAGTTATAACTTTTCTTTCAACTATCAAGCATAATTTAGGACACTCAAGAGGATAAGGAAAGCCTATTGTATCTACCCACATATACATATATGTATGTGTGTGTGTATTATCTTATTTTTTTCCCTGCTGCATGGCATGTGGGATCTCACTGACAAGGGGTCAGACCTTTGCCGCCTGATTGGAAGCGTAGAGTCTTAACAAGTGGACTGTCAGGGAAATCCACTACTATATTTTTGCTTACTGTTTTCCCTTTCCTAATATTTGGACGTTCCTTCTTTTATTATTTTCTTCTCTTCAGAGGACTTATTGTCGTCATTATTTTAGGGTTCGTTTGTGGGGGATGAATTGGCTTTTTCATATCAAAAGGTCTTGATTTCTTCCTCGTGACTAAAGGACTTGTGACTTGCTGTACATTTCTTTAGGTTTGTCCACCTTAGGCTTCACTCAGCTTCTTGAACCTGTAGGTTTCTGTCTCTTGCCATATTTCTGCAAAGATTGGTTAGGCCAAAATTTTGTTTGGGTTTTTCCTTATCTTTCCATAAGATTTCCAATCTTCCATAAGATTTCCATAAATTTCCATAAGATTATGGAAAAACCCAGACATACTTTTGGAAAAAGTACTTTATGTTAAAAAAAAAAAAAGTGCTTTATGTAAAAGTACTTCCATACTTTATGGAAAAATCCGAACGTACTTTTGGGCAACCCAATACTATTTCAGTCACCTCTTGTCCCTTTTTTCCTTTACTTCTGGGATTCCAGTGACACAAATATCTTTTGTTGTAGTCCCACATATCCCTGAGGATCCCTTCATTTATTTTACATTCTGTTTTATTTCTGTTGTTAAGATTGGGTCATTTCTACTCTCTTCTAGTTTACTGATTCTTCCTTCTGTCCCCACCATTCTGCTTTGAGTCCATATGCTTAGCTTTTTTATTCAGTTATTATATTTTTATGTTCTAAAATTTCTTTTCGGTTCTTTATATCTTCTATTTCTTTGCTGAGCTTCTCTGTTTCTTTTTCTGAGGCTTTCTGCTTTTCCGTTACTTTTGTGCTCGGTTGCTCGTTGAAGCCTTTTCACCATGGCTCCTTTAAGGTCTCTGTCATGATTCTAGCAGCTTTCCACGTGGCCTCCAGGGCTCATTATGAGGAGACTGTCTTGAATCCCTCCTTGACCTTCCGTGACACTAGTGCTGAATGTGCCCCACCACAGCCTGGTGAGGGTGGGAGCCTAGGCTTGCCATTCAGCCTTCGCTGGCATGAGTGGGGATGGGGTCGTGGGTTTTTGCACAGTGGTTAGCTGGAGTAGTACTGTTATTGCCTAAAAGTTTTGTCTTACTAGACTGTCCCTACCTGGTCTTTCGGCTAAAGAGAACAAACTTTTTTGGGTTTCTTTTCATCTTTGCCTGTTGATGTTTCTAAATTGTCAGATTTTCAGCTGTGACGTCTGAGATACATGAGGCAAAAAGAAAACTCAGGGATCTCACCATATGACTTGTTCCTCAGGTCTTGAGGTTCCTAGGTAGTCTTCCTTCTCTCTCCCTTTTACAGATTTCTCATATTAGTTTTATGTGTAATGTTTGTAGTGTCTTAGGGCTTTCAATTGCCCTAGGAGAATAGGGGAAAGTACTTTATTCCATCTTCTTGGAAGTGAAACATCCTGTCATTTCTTTTTAAAAACTTCCAATGATTCCATTGCCTTTTAGATGAATATCTAAGTTTCTTAGTTGGTCAGAGACCTTTCCAGTCTATAAACAGTCATAGCTTTTCTTTCCATTTCCAACTACTCCTGTTTGTCTCCAGCACACATCATATTGAATTTTCCCCTCTGTCATAAACAGATTCTGCACCTACTGTCTTTATGCCAGGAAAGTGAAAGTGTTAGTCACTCAGTCCTGTCTCGACACTTTGTGACCCCTTGGACTGTAGCCACGCTTCTCTGTCCATGGAATTTTCCAGGCAAGAATACTGGAGTGAGTAGCCATTCCCTTTTCCAGAGGATCTTCCTCACCCAGGGATCAAACCCCAGTCTCCAAAATTGCAGGCAGATTCTTTACCATCTGAGCCACCAGCAATGAGTTATACCACGGTCTTTACCAGTTTGTTCTTCGGCCTGAAAATCGGCCTGAAATGCCCCAACTTTCATCTCATGGCTACTTTGTAACTTGCAAACTTTGCTAGGTGGTTGGCTGCCTCATCAGTTCTTTCAGAGGATTTGAAGCTGGAATGATAAAACATTATATGTTCTATGTTATACTAACTATGTATTCCTTCTAAAGTAAGGTAACTGTTATAATTTTAATTGTTAAAATATCTGCATCACCAGTAAATGATTGTGAGAGACTTACTCTATTGAATAATGGACTTAAATGTTGGTATTTTGAATGATGTTCCTTTTAAAATATTATCAGTGCTAAATGATACTTTAGTATTTTAGTCTGTGTTAATAATTATAAAGACCTGGCCAATGGTTTTGAGTCTTAGCTGCATATTATGGTCAGCTGGGGAGGTTTGAAACCTTCTTCCTATGACCAAAGTCTAGAGATTCTGATTCAGTTAGCTTGGAGTGGATATTTTTAAAAGGTCCCATAGTGGTTGTAATACATAGCTGTGTTGAGAACCACTGGTCTGGTCTAGAATTAGATTATCGAAAAATGTAAGTGGACATCAGCGATTTCAGTCACTGTTAAGGTTTTGTACTGGGGTGTTTCCAGTTATGTAGCTTTGAACTTTGTCTTTTGGTGCTTTTACCTTAGCAGAGTTTTAAAAAGCATGTTGTATATCCTGCAGATGACTCATGCATGTGATTGCGGAATAAAACATTATATGAAATATGATCTAGTTTGCAAAGAGAAGATGACAGTTTGTGAAAATATCTCCTTAAGTCACTTAGAATTATTAGGTCTAAGATTTTTTGAAGATTTAATTCACTTTTTTTTTTTTTAAACAAAGGATTGTTTTTAGAACAGTGAGATAATGTAGCATCCTGTTATACGGTCCTTAGCATCATTCCTTCCAAAATTAAATTAATCTGACTTTGAGTTTTTTTTTTTTTTAAGGGAGGGATTCAAACTAAGATACATAGAAAGAATATAGTATCTTAGCCTGATTGTAAACGAGGAATTTGTACTAACACTGACAAATCAGACATTGGTAGTGATAGGGAAGTATAGCACTCTTGAATGTCCTCTGTTAAAATTGATGTAGACATTTAACTAAATTTTAGGTAGTTAGTATGCTTGACTAAAATGGTTAACAGGGCTTTTAATTTCAGTAATAAAAGTGGTTACAACGAAGGAAAAGAAAAGCAACTCAAGAAAAAAAAAGAGGTCAGTTAATAGAAAATACAGAGGAAAAAAATAGCATCAAAGACAAGAATTCAATTAACTTTTGTGACAACAAAGCCTTTTCTCTGAGGAAGAAGAAATTAGGCGGTCTAGTTCATTCTTTATTTTAAGGACACTTACTCAGTTTGGCTTATTATGTATGACCTCTATAAGAAGAATATAGAAAGAATTATAAAATAACACTGACTTTCTCCTACAGTTAGTAATTCATTAAGTAATAAGTTTGCAGTTTCATGTGGGAGCTGGTGTGGCTGAGGGGGCTACTGCAAAAGGACTGACACTTTATATTTTAATGAATGATGCTGACAAAGTTATTGGTTCATTTTCAAATTAGTGCTTGTCAGGTCTGTTTTTCTAAATGTAGTTTATTCTGTAATACATTTACAGAATGTCTTATTTAATGTATATTTTAATGGAGTCTAAGAATTTTGAAGGAAAATAATGAAGGATTCTTGGATATCTAAAATCAAGAGAAGATCCTAGTTTTTAACATTATGCCAACAGTTTTCTAGAGGCTTGTTAATATCATTATACATATAGATTCATTTCAAAATCTATTTACCACGGTTGTGTCTTGGTTCTTTCTGGTAGGAAATAAAGATGCCAACTCCCATGGACACTTTTGTCTGGTGAGCAGGCCTGGGGGACATCTCTATACTCCCAAACCCTGGGGAAGAGAGAGGATTTATTCTTTATAGCCCGTTTCCATTTTTGGCATACATGTCTGATTACCAGCGCTTGCTATCCTTCCAGACTAACTCAGCCGTTTGTCTTCCCTTTACTGAGTTCCTTTGTGCTCTAGATGCTATGCTTGGTACTTGTAGGAAAGGGGCGGTTGCATAATAGAAAGTTAAACTGCCTCAGTCTCTGATATTCTGGAATATATACTTTTAGTAGATGTTACATTTTATATTTGGAAATGCAGGCTATGATAGAAACATGTAGGAACGCCAAGATAAACGGGGGTTGGTCCCACGCTAGGTCTCCCAGACAGTCTAAGACCAAGTGATCATCAGAAAGCTGTTAGAGAAACCAGGAGGGTGAGGTACTGAAGACATCAGTGACAGGCATGGTTTTGCATATTTGTACATGAGAGTATTTTCTTCATGGAAGCTTTCACATGTAGTATTATGTGATTAAGGATCCATGTCTTAAGAAAGTTATTTATCCCTGTTATGTTTATATTGGAAAAGAGGACGAATGAACCAATCTTCTGTAATATTTTCCTTTAAACTTTCTGACAGAAAATTATGTAATTGGCTTAGTTTCATATCAGGAAAAGTAAGATTAAGCAGTGATTATATTTTTTATAGAATTCAGTTTAAATAAAAAAACTACTGCATTTAAAGCACTTTGACCAAAACAATGTTTCTTGTACATAAGTATTATAAAGGGAAACTATTTTTGGTTTTGTACTGTTTCATATCTATAACTTTATTTTAGTCACAGTTCTTAATTTAAAAACCTGTGATCAACAATGTGTTCTTTATAATCAAACTACAGAAAATAAATTGGAAAATTGTGTCAGATTATTTGTTTTCTAGAGATAACTGCATAAAAGTTAAGTCTAGGGCTTGTTCTAAGTTATATAACAAGCAAAAGCATATGTCGTCTCTCTGTGAAAGGTATATTAGTCTTGGAATTTTATTTTCATTTTTTTAGCTTTTACTTTTCAACATGTAGATAGAGACTTTCTTAACATTTCCTGCTCTTGAGGACCCAGTCTAGTCTGAGTAGTTCAGCAAGTAAATATGACTTGGTCCTTCTGTCAGTGAATCCCCTCACCTCAGAATGGGAGTTGTACTGTGCGATAAGTGGAATAGAGATTTGTTGTTTTTCAGTCATAAGTAGTGTCCAGTTCTTTGCAGACTCCACAGACTTCAGCACACCAGGCTGCTCTGTCCTCAGTTTGCTCAAATTCATGTCCATTGAGTCGGTGATTGTATCTAACCATCTCATCCTCTGCCACAGCCTTCTCCTTTTGCAAAAACTTCAGTCTTTCCCAGCATCAGGATCTTTTCCAGTGAGTCAGCTCTTAGCATCAGGTGGCCAAAGAAACTTCAGCTTCAGCATCACTCCTTCTGATGAATATTCAGAGTTGATCTCCTTTAGGATTGACTGATTTGATCTTGCAGTCCAAGGGATTCTGAAGAGTCTTCTCTAGCACCACAGTTTGAAAGCATCAAGTCTTTGGTGCTCAGCCTTCTTTGTGGTCCAACTCTCACATCCACACATGACTGCTGGAAAAATCGTAGTTTTGACTGTATGCACGTTTGTCAGCAAAGTGATGTCTCTGCTTTTTAATATGCTGTCTAGGTTTGTCATAGCTTTCCTTCCAAGGAGCAAGCAAATGTCTTTGAATTTCATGGGTGCAGTCACCCTCCACAGTGATTCTGGAGCCCAATAAAATGAATTCTTAGTGGAGCTATTAGTAATAGAGATATTATAGTATAAGATTAAATATTAGCACTAAGAACCAGAGAGTGGTTACATCTTCACACTGTGTATTGTGTCAGGGAAGATTTCACAGGGAAGGGAAGCTAAGATAAGATTTACAGAATAAATAGGAATTTCTTTGATTGGATAGATAAGGATATTTCAGTGTAGATAGTGTATACCAAAGCACAAACAGTGCAAGTGCATTGCAGGTTCAGAGAACTGCATTTGCTTTCTTCCAGGTGAGAAGGGCACAAAATAGAAAGGCAAGGGCATGGTGTGGAGAAAACTTTAAGTCTATGTAGAAGGGTTGCCATGGAGACCATTTAAGATTTTAAAGTAGAGTAGTGAGACAGAGAAGGCAATGACACCCCACTCCAGTACTCTTGCCTGGAAAGTCTTACGGACAGAGGAGCCTGGTAGGCTGCTGTCCATGGGGTCGCTAAGAGTCGGATTCGACTGAGCAACTTCACTTTCACTTTTCACTTTCATGCATTGGAGAAGGAAATGGCAACCCACGCCAGTGTCCTTGCCTGGAGAATCCCAAGGGCAGGGGAGCTTGGTGGGCTGCTGTCTGTGGGGTTGCACAGAGTCGGACACGACTGAAGTGACTTAGCAGCAGCAGTGAAACAGAGAAGGCAATGGCACCCCACTCTAGTACTCTTGCCTGGAAAATCCCATGGACAGAGGAGCCTAGTAGGTGTGGTCCATGGGGTCGCTAAGAGTCGAAGCAACTTAACAGCAGTAGCAGTGAGGTGGTTTATTTCACAAGTGTGTGGAAGTGGAGAGTGCAGAGATCAGGAAGTCCTTTAGAGGTTATATGATAATTCAATCAATAGTGCTGTTGAAAAGAAGAGATGGATTCAGCAGCTTATGTGGCCATTTGGATAGAGGTTATAAGAAGAGAAAAACCTCTCAGGTTTTTGGCTTTGGCTTTAATATGTGTGTGTGGGTGCACACCTATGGTTAGGGAGTAATGTAAAAAGCATTATTATCAAATACAACTGTATTTTTACCCAAATAAAAATATTTATTTAATTTCAAACTTGGAGAAAAGTTGCAAAAATAATTCAAAGAATTGCCATGTATTATTTCTTCACCATATATTCCCCAAGTGTTAACTTTTTTGACACAGTTGCTTTTCATGGAGCAATAAATAGTTGTTTTTTTCTGAACCATTTGAGACCAATTTGCTAACTTTATGGCCCTTTGCCTCTAAATCCTCCAATTTACACTTTACATAAAACAAGGATATTTTCTTATATAATCACAGTACCATCATCAAAATTGGGAAATTGACATTGGTATAACACCGTTTCAGGTTTATTAAAATTTTTCTGAATTTCCTAATGTTCTTTTGATTAAAAGAGAATAAAACTTGTTTTCTGGGTAAATGGTTCAGTCTAGGATCATTTGTTGCTTTTAATTGCCATATCTCTTTAATCTCCTTTTAATCTAGAACACTTCCTTGGTCTTTGTTTCTTGACAAAAATTTTTGAAGAATACAGTTTAATTATTTTGTAAAAATATTCCACCATTTGGATTTGTCTGATGTCTCCTCCTGATTAGATTTAGGCCGTGCATTTTTGACTGGGATACTATACAAGTGAGGGCTTCACCGGTGGCTCAGTGGTGAAGAATTCGCCTGCTAATGCGGGAGATGTAGATTTGCTCTCCAGTTGAGAAGATCCCCTGGAGTAGGAAATGGCAACCTGCTGGAGTATTCTTGCCTGGAAAATACCATATACAGAGGAGCCTCGTGGGCTACACAGTCCATGGCGTTGCAAAGAGTCAAACACGACGGAGCAATTGAGCATGTGCTACACAAGTGTATCAGTGAACAGTATCTGAAGGTCCATTTTATTGTTTCATTCCTGGTAATGTAATTTTTATCACCTAGTGTGATGTCCTCCAGGTTTTTCCACTAAAAATCAGTTTTTTTCTTTGTAATTAATAGGCATCCTCTGGGGAGATACCTTGAGAGTCTGTAAATACCCTGTATCTCATAAAATTTTGCCTAATAATTTTAACAGATGACACTATTTTTTACCTGAAGCATTCTGTGTCCTTCTGATGTGTACTCATAAATCAAGATGTTTCAGGGTTCTTTTGTACTCTGTACAGATTCCTGCCTTGGAATTTGCCATTTTTCAAGGAGGCTTGATTCTTCATAGTAGCAGTAGTAAATAGAAATCATGATCTAGACATTTGTGCTCATTGCTACTTAGAGGTCATAGATTTTAGGCCCTGTTAGGCTTTTCCAGAGGAACAGAACTCATAGGAAAGAGGTATAAGGAGATTTATCACCAGGAATTGGTTCATGTGATTAAATTGGCAAATCTAATCTGTAGGGTGAGCTGGCAGGCTGAGAGACCTAGGGAGAACTAATGTTTGCTGGGCCATTGAACTGATGTTCCAAGGCCATTAGGCAAGAAGAGATGATGTTGCAGGTTAAGTCCAAAGGCAGTCTAATTGGAGAATTCTTTCATGTTAGGAGTCAGTCTCTTTGTTCTGTTCAGGCCTTCAGCTGGTTGTATAAGGCCCACTGGTGCTACGAAGGGCAGTCTGCTTTACACTATTGATTGAAATGTTAATCACATCTAAAAACATTCTTGCAGAAACAAAATAATGTTTCATCAAACATCTGGCCACTCTGGGCCAATTGACACAACTGTGTGAGCCTTCTCAGTGGGCGGAGCTAGGGGACACACATACACATCCCCTATATTGTGAAAACTATGAGTACATACTACTTTTTTTCCAGCCGTCATGATGGGCTTCATTGTAATCTCCCTCCCTAGTTTCCATATTTGTAACTCTCTTCTTTGACAGTGAAAATTCTGGGTGCTGTTATCCACAATTTACTTACTTATTTGTTCCATCCTGGAACGCACATCAAGCAATTCAGAATTGTTAATCTCTCTCTTTTTAATATTCATTTGGCTGTGTGAGGTTTAGGATTGGGGCTAGTTGCGTCTCAATTGCAGCACACGGGCTCTTCATTGCAGCGTGTGGGGTTTTGGTTGCCGCCCCTGGACTCTGGTTGTGGTACAAGGGCTTGGTTGCTCAGAGGCATGTGGTAGCTGTCTGACCGGGGAGTGGACCACATCCTTTGCACTGCAAGGCCGATCCTTAACTCCTGGACCACCAGAGAAGTCCTCAGAATTGGTATCTTTAACACAGTGAAAAAGCATTTATTGGAATTAAGGGTTCATTTAGGTTTTTTGTTTCTTTGTAACCGGAGAGTGTTTAGCGTTAAAGTTACTTGTTAGTTCTCCCTGCCCCCTTTCCTCTTTACTGTGATGTTTGTCATTTCAAATGCCATTAGAGACATCTCTTTTTGTTCAGTTTCTCTTTTAGGTGTTTTTTTTTTTTTTTCTTTTCTGTCATTGTTATTAATTTTGTTATTTGAGTATGCAGATTTAGACTTATACACACAAAGAGCTATACAGAAATAGGAGTGTTAGTTTTCCCTCCATTCTCTTCTGCTCCTTTTCCAGCCCCCCACCCTTTCTACTCATTCTCCCTTTGTTCCTGTAGGCAGTTAATCTAAATTTGCCTTTGCACAAGATGAGCGTACGCATGTATATATTCTTCTTTTCTCTCTGTACAAAAAGTAGCACACTGCAGTTATTCTTTTGCACTTTTTTTCCACTTAGACTGTATTATTTCATGGGGATCCCCATTCATTTTTAGAGTGTGACTGTTGTATGGCTTTACCAACTGTTTACTCAGTTCTTAACACTGTGGAAGTTCATGTTATTTCTAACTGTATTTTCTCATAACAAGTAATACTGAAATGAATAATCTTGCAAAACGTGTTGAAAATGTATCATCCCAGTTATTTGGTATGTTTATGTTTTCTCCTTTTTTCACCTGTATTAATTTTGTCTGTTTCCTTAATTTAAATAAGTTTAAGGTTTTGATTTATTTAGAAGTTACCCATTTCCATCTTTGTGTTTTGCTTTGGTTTATTCTTGTTGAAGAGGAATTTATTTTTATTATTGTGTTTTATTTTAAATGTAATAGGTTTTCCTCTTTTCAGTGAATTAAATGGATCATTTTTTAGAAAATTATAATTTTGGTTTGTACTTTACTGTGTCACTCAAAGGTTTTATTTTTATTTTTTTATTAAATTTATTTATTTTTTTAATTACAATACTGTATTTGTTTTGCTATACATTGACACGAATCAGCCATAGGTGAACACAATCTCCCAATGCCGAAGCCCCCTCCCACCTCCCACGCAAAGGTTTTAATAGTAGACAAACATTTTTGGAGTAGAATGACCCTTTCGTTTTCGATTGTTAGTAATGTTTGATTTTATTAGACTTGTGATCTGCCTTTGCATTGTTTCTTCCTCATTTCTTTGAGAAGAGTATATGATTCCCTCGCCCTGTCTTTGGTCATTATTCAGATCCACCTGAGGATGAGTTTTATCAAGGTATAAAGTTTGATGGGCTTTCCTGGTGGCTCACTGGTAAAGAATCTACCTGTCAATGCAGGAGACATGGGCTCCATCCCTGGGTTGGGAAGATCCCTTGGAGAAGGAAATGGTAATCCACTCCAATATTCTTGGCTTGGGAAATCCCAGGGACAGAGGAGCCTGCAGAGCTACAGTCCATGGAGCTGCAAAGAGTCAGAAATGACTTAGCAACTAAACAACAACAACAACAAAGTGTAATATATAAGATTTGTCTTTTTATGTTATGTCAGTTGTTTGTATTCTCAGCTAAATTCATGAGTGTTAGTTTTACATATTGCTCAAGTTATTTTTCTGAGTTTTATTGCTTGTAGTTGTAGTTTTTGCCTTTGAAGGTAGTTGCTGTGGCATTTGCTGCATAAGCATTCTTAATTTTATATTTTAATTGTATAATATGGCTGCTAACATTAGATGTTTCTTTTTGTCATGTTTCAGCTGCTTTTTCGACTTGAATTCTTCAGTATCAGGATCACTACTTTTGCTTTTTTTCCCTCTCTATTTTTTTTTTTGATATGCCATGGCCTCTCTCTTTAATTTTTAGTCTTTTTATTTACTTAGTTTTAGGTTATCTTTTTTTTTAATTGAGGTATACTTGATGTACAATATTATGTAAATTTTAGATGTAGAACAATGTTTCACAATTTTTAAAGGTTATATTCCATTTATGGTTGTTAAAAAAAATAATGGTATAGTCTCTATGCTATACAATATATCCTCATAGCTTATTTTATATATAGTAGTTTGTACCTTTTAATCCTCCACCCTTATTTTACCCCACCTTTCTCAGGTTATCTCTTGCGTACAGCATTAGTTCCTTTTATGAGCTGTATTAAAAATTATTTTCTGTTAATGATTGTTCAATTTGATTGCAATTTTGTCATTGCGTGTTATGTGCTCCTGTATGCATTGAGCCTGGCATGAGGTCACAAAGACTCGTACACCACTGACCGCATTTCACATGCATTGTTGTATTTTCTTTATTTCTTTGTGATGTGCTTTACTTGCATTTCCGTTTTTAAAATGTCTTTGGACATTTTGGATTTTTGTTTTTGTTATAGAAGCTACTTGTGTGTTTACGCCTTTTAAAAACACTCTTTTCCTTGCTTTCATGTTTAACTTTCTATTGTCCTTTAGTTTTTAATGGTGTGCTTTGATCCTTATATGCTGTTTCAATGATCAATGAGTTTATTCTGTGCTTTTCTTTTTTTCTCTTCTCCCATGTTTTTAGTTGAATTATACCTACTTCAAACCTAACTGCAGATTTGTTTTTGCACTTAAGTTTACAGTTAAATTTGTTAAATCCTCACTATCAGTCTTTGGCTGAAGTTTCCCAGTCACCTACTGGTTAGATCTATCTCAATTTTTAGTAGATTTTTAAAGAAGAGCTTGTGAGCACAATTCCCCTGAGTTTTTACACATTTAAAGTTGTTTTTCGGTAGCCTTGGTACTGGAAGGACAGCTTGGTTCACGCTTTGTTTCCTTGCTTACAAATGTGGCCTTGTTCTTTATGTCATTTTTTTTTTGAGAAATCTGATCCCATTCTTAATTTTCTTGCACTTACAAGTCATTTGATCCTTTTGTTTGAAATTCCTGGTTTTATTTTCCCTTTTATTTTTACAGTCTGAGTAGTTTCATTGTGATTGATGTCTTGGAGTTCTCTATAGCAGGTCAGTCTTCTACCTACTGGATTCTTTTAATATATATAATTGGGCCTTTTGTTTCTGAGACACTTTCATTTGGATTATAGTTTTAAATATTCTAATGTTTTGTTTTTCTCTGTTGGTACTCTAGTTACACATAATTATATCTTTGTCTGTCTTTCATTTCAAAAGCTTTCTATTTTTACTTCATCATGTCATTTTCATCCTCTTCTTTTACTATTTTCTTCAATGCCTTTTATAGGTTTTATTTGTATTTATTCTTGAGCACCTTGTGATTTGACCTTCAATTTTGATAAAATTTTATCTTCTTCACCTTTTTTCATTTCTGTTAGCTTTTGTTCATTCTGTTTTTCAGCTTTAAATTTGTGATCCAAAGTGGTTTTTGTTGTTGTTGTATATCAAATTTGTGTTTAAGGAGATAAAGTTGAGCCTGGAGTGTTTATTAACATTTTTTTGCTTTGTTTTTGATTTGGAGAGGTTTTCATCAGCATAATTTTCTGATTTAATTTTGTATTAGTTTTATATAGATGACGATTGCTCATGGTTCTGCATTTCTGTGAGCAAGGCTCATGTCTTAGGGACTTATGAAAATACTAATTTAAGAATACTCCCTCTGTTACTGTCGCGAAGCGCGCTTTTTCCTCTGTCTGTATTTCCTCTAGTAGGGGAAAGGATTGTGCGTCCCTCAGTTTGCCTCCGTGGTGTTCTGTTGATGGGTATCAAGGGAGATTCCTGGGAGTGGGGAGGCTCTTAGGAGGGAGTTCAGGAGGGTGATTGTCTTAGTTTTAGTCCCTGTAATTGTAAGGATTGAGGCCATTGTAATGAATGTAAGCTAAAAGGGATTTATTGAAAGAATTCTGGGATTTCGCCCTATACAGAATGGCAGCTGGACCTTCTTGAGGTATGAAGCCAGGGTGAGTGGTGAAGCCACCTGCTTAGGGTTACGTAGCTAATAAGGAGCAGGCTAATAAGGAGCAGAGTTAGGATTTGACCCCAGCTCAGTCTGACTCTAGTTCTTGCTCGTGATACCCTGCTGCCTCTGCTTGTTTTCAGGGCTTCCACACACGCAGTGCAAGTCATTAAAAATGGGAAGTGGCTGCTTTGTTGCCTCCTGCCTAATTTTGTACTAGAAGCAGCGGCCAGTTTAAGAAAGCCCTTTTAAACTTACATCTTTTTTCTGTAAAGTAAATAATTGATATAGCTTCTCACTTAAAAAAAAAAATTTGTATGTTGTGTGTCCCAACAGAAAAATAGTATTCATACTAATTGCTGTTGCCGTCATCTCCCTTCCAGAATATAGTATTAATTGATGGCAGACATGATATTGTTTCAATTATTAGAAATACTTGCTGTCAAAAGCTTCTTCTTTGGCTATCCAGAGGAGTCTGAAGTTTCTTCTGTGGTTGTTTTGTGGATTCTACAGATCAGATGATCTGCCAGGTGAGATGTGGGTGCCAAGTCAGGAGCCATTTAAATATAGCAAGAAAGAACTAGGAACTGGGAAGTATTTTATAGATGTTAAAGGAGAAAGTGAGGTGGAGGAGGGGCTGATGATGAATGCTGTGATTAAAGTGGAGATGCAACTTCCGAAAATGAAAAAGTCTTCATGTTAAATAGTGATTTTTCCCAAGTGTTGAAAATAGATAATGAAAACTCACTTGGACTATAAATGTAGTAAAGTTAAACAAGCCATTTCTAAAAGTCAAAATTAAGAGTTGGCTCAGTATAAAGAAGGCTTTATAAAATGCCTCTCTTCATTCGTGATCTCGATGGGCCAGGCCCCAAGATGTTTCAGTAAAGGTCCCTGAACTAGGTAATTTAATATTCTCTACAGAGTAAATGCATGCTCTATTCATAGTGCTTTGTTAGGTAAAATTATTAAGCTTGTTTTTCCCTTGCTGCTGCTTCTCCTTCCTAATTATTCTGCCCAGTGACACCTAAATGAGAAAGCTGGCAGGATTGTAAGAAGGGAGTTTATTCAACGAGTATTTATTGTGCGTTGGTCATGTGCCAGGCTTTGTCCTGGGCAAACAAGTAGACACATTCAAACGGCTGAGCTAACACCTACTTTAGATTTCAGAAGTAAGTTTTTGGCTCTATTGACTGTATAGGTAAAACAAATTGTTATTAAATTTGAAACATGCTCTTATGTGTTAATATGTTATACGCAAAACCTTTGGCTCTCATTTTTTTCTGAGTCAAACAATATGGTACTGAATTGAGTCTCCACCAAAGAGCTCTTCCTGTCTTCTGACCAGCCATTCTGTTCATCCATCACAGTGAATGCCTACTGTGGACATAAATTTTGCTTTTCTTAATAATTTAATTACTTATAAAAGAGTATGATACAGTGAGAGGGAGACTTCTGAAAAATGCCTCCAGTCACAAAGTGAGCCAATGTATAGGGACAGGAAATAAGTCTGCAGTGCCAACACGTGGTGAAAGCAGGCGTTCTGCCTGCTGCCTTCTTTATCTTCTGGTTATTGCCTGTGTCAGAATTGGTCTCTTCCTCCTCAGCAGTCTTAGTCGGAGACCAAATACTCTGATCTTTCTACCTAAAGAACTTTAGGATATGATGGTGAATATGTGAAAAAATTTTAAAATTATGGGTAGCCTGTTTCCTGTCTCTTGACTTTGAAATAAGGAAAATATTGCTACATGTAAAAAAGTTGTTAAGGATTGTGGCTTCCTCTTTTACAGTATTGGTATGTTTAAAGAGGTAGTTTTCTTAATTGTATCTTGGACATTTTCAAAGATGTAAGAGCAGAGAGAGCAGTAAATGGACCACTGTTTACCTGCCATCTGTTGACTGTCGACAGTTGCCAGTGTGACCACTCCTGCTCCATGCGTGTCCCTGGCCCCATCATTGATGCAGATCCCAGTCATATTGTGTCTGTAAATGTTAAACTGTCATCAGAAAAAGATAAGGCACTGTTTTTAATAAACATAAATTTACTGTCATGGCATCTAAAAAGATGAGCAGTTGTATTTGAGAGATGTTGAAGACCCGCCTTATTCATATCATAATATAGGTCACTGTGTTAAACAAGAGTGTGAGAAGTAATGGCACTTAGGCCTTGGATTCAGCATTAGGTTTAAATGCCAGTTTTGCTGCTTTTTAACTGTATGAGCTTGGGCTGGTTAAGCTTTCTTCATCTCACTTAGCCTCAGTTTCCTTAGCTGTTAAATGGAAATAACAGTAATTCTAGCCTCAGAGTTCTGAGTTACAAATGAAGCAGTGAAGGTGAAGTGTCTAGAATATTGTTTTATTACTATATATAGAACATGTTCAGTACATTGCTATTTTACTTGGAGATATAAGGAAATGTACCTTCTATACCTAGGCTTCCCAGGTGGCTCAGTGGTAAAGAGTCTGCTTGCCAGTGAAGGAGACGCAGGAGTTAGGGGGTCAGACCCTGGAGTAGTAGGTGGAAACACACTCCAGTGTTTTTGCCTGTAGAGCCCCATGGACAGAGGAACCTGGCAGACTGCAGTCCACGGGGTTGCAGAGAGTTGGACGTGACAGAGCATGCATAAGGAAATATACAGATAACTAATGTCACATTCCATCTTTCAAGTGTAGGTGATGTTTTAGTTGATTTACATTCAGTGATCCTCTAAGCGTCTGATTTTTATGGGATGCTGAAAAGTCTTAGTATTATTTTAATTCAGAGGCATATTTTACACTTTTCTCAAAAGCAGATGATTTTAGGACATATGATACTGTTGAAAGGAATAAGTATTTAAACTTTACTCAAGCCTTGGATGCTTTTATGTATATGTCTATGAAAGCTTTGAGATACCCTAAGAGACCATTCTTTATTTTTAAAGTTTTGTTCATTTACTTATTTTGGTTACACTATCTTCATTGTTTTCTGCAGTCGCAGCGAACGGGCGCTTCTCTTCACTGCGGTGCTCAGGCTTCTTGTTGCTGCGGCTTCTCGTGCTGCAAAGCACAGGCTTCAGGCGCACGGGCTTCAGTACTTGCAGCGTGTGGCTCAGTAGCTGTGGCTTGTGGGCTGGTGAGCACAGGCTCAGGAGGTGTGGCAGAGGGACTTAGTTGCTCCGTAGTATGAGGGATCCTCCCGGACCAGGGATTGAACCTGTGTTCCTTGCACTGGCAGGTGGATTCTTACCCACTGCGCCACCAGGGAAGTCCAAGAGACCATTATTTATAAATCTCCCCATAGCTTAAAAATAAAAAGCAGACCTAAATGCCCTTTTGTAGTGCCAGTTTCCTTAAAGTGATGGTTTGAGCAACTGTAAAGTAAAAGTGGTATCAGTATTATTGCTTACACTCTCCTTTCTCCCCTCTATTTAATCCATTTAATCTTTTCTTATTTTACACCATCCAGAATGTACCATGTTGAGAGAAATTTGTCTTTGTAGCTGAAGTTCTTTCATAGCAGGGTATTCTAATTATAGTAAAAGTTGAGGATAAATTGTTCAGCATAAACAGTTCAGTTTATAGACTTTCTGGAATAAATTGCTTACATATTTTTACTTTTTAAAAAATACTTGAAGTGCACATTACTTTCATCCAGATTTTCCTGATTTATAAAATGTTCAATTCTGGTTTTTTAAATTATTTTTTGATAGCTTTATTAAAGTAAAATTTTGGAAAAATCCCGTGGACAGAGGAGCCTCATAGGCTGCAGTCCATGGGGTCGTGAAGAGTCGGACATGACTGAAGCAACTTGGCAGCAGCAGCAGCATGGTCATAAAATTCACCCATTCTGAGGCTGCAATTCAGGACCTCTTTAACACATTTTTGGGTGGGAGATTTTTGCAGAAACTAGTGCCTGTGGCCGGTGATTTGTTATGAAAGTGAATATTGAAATGTCTGTGGTCAGTAATGTTTGGGTAACAAAAAATGTAGTAATACATCTCTGGTCAGTAATGTGTTAATAGATTTATAGAATCATCACTACAATTGAATTTCATATTTCCATCACCCCAAGAAAGAATCCTTGTGCCCATTACCACCAGTCATTCCCCATACCTAACCCAGATCCAGGCAACAGTTAATTTGCTTTGTTTCTATGGATTTGCGTGTTTTGGATATTTCACATAAATGGAATCATATAATTTGTGACCTTTTGTGTCTGGCTTCTTTCACTTAGCATAATTTTTTTTAGCATAATGTTTTATGGTTCATCCATGTTGTATCATGTATCTACAGTTCAATCCTTTTTAATTGCTGAGTAATGTTCTGTTGTATGGATGTACCATATTTTGTTCATTTATTCAGAATTGATGGACATTTGAGTTGTTTTCATGTCTTTAGTGTTATGAATAATACTGCTGTGAACGATTGTAAGTTTTTGTGGGGCATTTTATTTTTAAGAAATTATTCACATATGTAGAAATAATGGTTCTCTGTTAATTCATGTGTTTTTAATTTTTATTTTATTATGTGACAGTATAGTGGAAAGAAGCTCTGTGCAGGGTTTTAGGATTCTGGATTTCATGTTATTACTCCACGTGTTCACTGTTAGAGCAGTGAATCTGTGTTCACTGTTTCACTATAGATCTGTTTCTGCTCTAGACTGAATATTTGTAACCTCTCCAAAATTCATATGTTGAAAACTAATCGCCAGTGTGATAGTATTTGGCTAGGCCTTCGGAGGTGATTGACGTGACTTAGCAGTAGCAGCAGTAGGAGGTGATTAGTACACTTCTAAGAGAAATCCCGGGGAGCTCGCTTGCCCTCCTACCAAGTGAGAATGTAGAGGATGGCCCACCAAGAACCAGGAAGGGGCCCTCATCAGACACTGGGTCTATCTATGCCCTTGATCTTGGACTTCTCAGACTCCAGAACCATGGGAGATAAATTTATTTATAAGCACCCACTTTACGGTATTTTTGTTTTAGCAGCCTGAACGAAACTGTGAAAAATTTGTTGTTTATAAGCTATTCAATCTATGATATTTCTATTGTAACAGCCCTCATGTACTAAGACAGTTTTCTTATCAGTAAGGTGAAAAAGTTGAAGTAGATGCCCTCTATGGTTCTAATCACTGGTTCCAAATCTATTAGTTTTTGTCTGACCTTGGGCAAATTAGTTAATTTCTCTGTGCCTCAGTCTTCTCATCAGAAAAAATGGGGATATTAATGTAATTATGGCTTCCCTGGTGGCTCAGACAGTAAAGAACCTACCTGCAATGCATATGATTATGTTGTTTTGAGGGGGAAATTATATTTTTGAAACTTGAAGAAAATGCCAAGATGTGTTAAGCTACTTGTAGTAAGTTCCCATTTTAGTGTGTTGTACCAAGAAGGCCTCAGTGGGAATGCTTTGGCTGTGGCCTCTGTAGAGAATCAGTGGTAGAAAGCTAAATAGTAGCTGGTGGAGGAAGGGAAATTGAGCTGCTGATAATAGATGCCATTGAGTGCTTACCAGTCTGGAGTATACTGAACACTGCACATGTATTAGCTCACCTAATCCTGGGTCTGACGAGTTAGATTCAGTGACTGTGCCCATAAAAGAAAAGTTAAGGAATTGTCCAAACCATCTAGCTAGCTAGTAAGGGGGCCGCGTCCTAGTCACACCCTTGCCCTAGGCCGTGATGCTTACCACTGTACCAAACAGCCTTTCTGGGAAAATACCTCCCCGGGACAGAGTCCCAGGGCAGAAGGGTGTTCAGTGGGGAAGGTCTTTGCTTGGGAAGGATTCCTAGTATTGCTAGCAGGCCTTCTGAGGGCAAAGAGGTGCTTGTGTTGCACATAGTTTTCCATATGTCTTGTATTACTTGGCTGCCTGTATAACTGTGATGTGACTGTTTAGTTACTGAACAGGTTAAGGGATTTGCAGTATGATCAGTATCGTTTTTGTGGTTTTGGCTCAAAAATACATTGTAACATACATTGTTATGTGTGTGTTTTTTAATGGACTTTTTGTCTGATGGAAAACAACTTTCACGTGTTCCACTGGCTTCTTTCTACTTGGGTAATGCCATAATAGTCAATAAAGCTTTATTGACTATGCCAAAGCCTTTGACTGTGTGGATCACAATAAACTGTGGAACATTCTGAAAGAGATGGGAATACCAGACTACCTGAACTGCCTCTTGAGAAATCTGTATGCAGGTAATGAAGCAACAGTTAGAACTGGACATAGAACAGCAGACTGGTTCCAAATAGGAAAAGGAGTACGTCAAGGCTGTATATTGTCACCCTGCTTATTTAACTTCTAAGCAGAGTACATCATGAGAAAAGCTGGACTGGAAGAAACACAAGCTGGAATCAGGATTGCCAGGAGAAATATCAATAACCTCAGATATGCAGATGACACCACCCTTATGGCAGAAAGTGAAGAGGAGCTAAAAAGCCTCTTAATGAAAGTGAAAGAGGAGAGCGAAAAAGTTGGCTTAAAGCTCAACATTCAGAAAACTAAGATCATGGCATCTGGTCCCATCACTTCATGGGAAATAGATGGGGAAACAGTGGAAACAGTGTCAGACTTAATTTTTGGGCTCCAGAATCACTGCAGATGGTGACTGCAGCCATGAAATTAGAAGACGCTTAGTCCTTGGAAGAAAAGTTATGACCAACCTAGATAGTATATTCAAAAGCAGAGACATTACTTTGCCGACTAAGGGCCGTCTAGTCAAGGCTATGGTTTTTCCTGTGATCATGTATGGATGTGAGAGTTGGACTGTGAAGAAGGCTGAGCGCCAAAGAATTGATGCTTTTGAACTGTGGTGTTGGAGAAGACTCTTGAGAGTCCCTTGGACTGCAAGGAGATCGAACCAGTCCATTGTGAAGGAGATCAACCCTGGGATTTCTTTGGAAGGAATGATGCTAAAGCTGAAAGTCCAATACTTTGGCCACCTCATGAGAAGAGTTGACTCATTGGAAAAGACTCTGATGGTGGGAGGGATTGAGGGCAGGAGAAGAAGGGGACGACCAAGGATGAGATGGCTGGATGGCATCATGGACTTGATGGACGTGAGTCTGAGTGAACTCTGGGAGATGGTGATGGACAGGGAGGCCTGGTGTGCTGCGATTCATGGGGTCGCAAAGAGTCGGACACGACTGAGCAACTGAACTGAATGTCTTAATAATTTCCATTTTGTGAACAGTTTTCCATATCTTTATTTAACTTATGTTTTTTAAACTTTTGGTTTTTACTATTACACATTTTTAACTTTGTTCCAGTGTGCTGTTTGATGTACCAAATATTTTCATCATATAAACAAAAATTAGGAACCTAATGATAATTTTGTTCAGTCCGTTAGAAGATTATATATCTGAGTTAGATTTAAAAGCCTGAGATTATCTCAGTGAAAGGTATGTATGTCTTTGCGGAGTATAGAGTAAGAACACTTCTTTCTAGGATAAAGGTCAACAGAGAACAGATTTAATGATGACCCAGAGAAATTTTGAGATAAAGAGAGGATGGGATCTAGAAATACGATCATGAGTTTTTTATCACGTGCTTCCCCTGATGATTGAGATAGACCTATTCCGCAGCACGTGAACTCAGTGGACACATCCATTGCCCTGGGGAAGGAAGTGGTCCAGGCTTCTTGCAGCTCAGTGCGATACGCAGATGCAAAAGCTGTGCGTGAACAGAGTTCACTTCAGAGAGCTCTCGTACAGGTAAAGACTCTCTAGCCATGGGGTACTCTAGAGCTGAGGATGCCAGAAATGTCTTTACTGGAATTCCATCAGCCTCATTCACTTCTCTAAAGCAGTATTCCTTTTGCTGCCCCAGTTTTGGTGAGGAAGGATTTACTTATAAATTAACACAGATAGGAAAAGCCAAATATTTGAAAAAGTTATGCAATAAAGGACCTTCTGAAGCTGAACCTTCAAAAAATGAAGATTTGCAGTTGCTAAGGACTTGGTAGACTAGCTCAAGAGGTGAGGAAGTCCTTAAAGAACTGAGTTCCCTTGTGTCTGGCTCTTGAGGAGAAGGGGAGGCAAGGGTGATGTAGGGTACTTGCTTGTATTGTTTTTGAAAAGGGTTTTGAAGTGGCAGGCTATCATTAACATTAGCTTTAAAATTTTTGACATTTAAATACAGTGTAGGACTTTTCATGTCCCATTGGACCCCTACTGTAGAATTTTCTTGTCTTTCAAAGTAGGTTATTTTTCATAGAAAACTTGGAACTTACTCTGTTTGCTTCATCCCTTTCTTTTCTCCCTTCCTCATGGAATAATCTAGGTCTTGACCCATCTGTAAAAATGGTATCAAACGAGGATACTTCAGGTTTCAATTTTATTTAGAAGAATTACTGTTTTGGATAGATCTGTATTGTTGTGAAAGTTAAGCATTTTATCATTTTCATTTGAAGTCTATCCCCAAAACTTGGTTTTCTTTCAAAATTGTCGATGTTATTGTAAACCCAGATTAATAATCATACATTGGCACCTACAGTAACAAAAATGACACATTTTTTAAATTGTTGATCTGCTTTATTGATATATTTTTGTAAAGTTGAGTAATGTTTATTTCTGCCTAATTTTACATATGGATATGTAGGTGATGTGCCCACGTAGGTAATTAATACTTAGTACCTCTACGTGTGCTTATTTGTTTTCATCTAAGGTTGTTCTTACTTTTTAACAATAGTTGAAAGTGTTTGTAATCTGAATTCAAGGACAGAAATCGAAGGCTAAGGGAGCAAGCGTGCATTCTGATTTTGCTCATTGCATTAAGTGCCTACATGATGTAGACTCATTAGAGATGATTTAGTTAGCCTTGGCTATCCTAATGGGTTTCCACTGGTGGTTAAAAATGCTCTTCAAAGAATAACTGAATTTTCCAAATAAACTGGTTGATTTATACTCAGTGAAAGAGGAGTTCCAGTGCACCCATTCATATCATCAATTACAGTCTCTTATGAAGTGTAATTTGCCCAGTCTTGATTAAAAGGCCTGAAATTCTCTTTTCTTGCTGCTTAACACATCCTCTGCTGCCCTCTAACGGCTGCCCATTGGTAGAACCCATCGTGGTCCCCCCTTACCATCATCATAGACCTGCCTTTCTCCAGCATCTGGTGATTATGTAGCTGCTGGATCCCTGGGAAACTGTCCCAGTAGAAGAAGCTGGAAGGAGCTGCTTTGAAGGAAAATTGGCTCATGTGATCTGTGATCACACCACGAGGTGCTGATGGTCAGGTAGTTGCAATGATGTTAGGACTCCTAGGGTATGTGTTTCACTTTACTGTTTGTCACATGTTTGTTCACTTGTTCACTGATTTATCCATTCATCAATGAAATATATTATGAATGCCAAGGATATCCAGAGGATCTTGCCTTGATTCAATCTAGTAGATGCTTATTGTAGATTTGTTAAATGAATGAATGAATGAATAAATAAATATGAAAATAAATAGGACAAGTCTCTTCTTTGGGGAGGCGAAATATCACTTTAACTACTTAGTTGCCCCAGCTTTCCTTTTTTAAACCTCTTCAAGATCTTGAGAAAGATGTTCAAACTAGAAGACACAAATTTCCATTGAAACCTAGTCCTCTATATTTTTCAGAATTTCTCAGAATTCATCATCTCTAACTGTAGACGGGCTATTTTCAGATAGGATTTATTTTGCACCCAGGAATGAGAATTTACTTTGATGTTTTTGCTTTTGGTTGGTGGCAACATGCAGTCATGGTTGCACATTTTCCTATATGTTCACCACTCTCCAAGGCATCTTACCTGCTATGAACTGGCTTTCTGCTTCTTTTATGGATAATAAATTGTGACTTAATCCACATTGTTTTAAATACCACATATGAAATATGACATGTTTGTGTTAAGCACTTTGTGAATTGTTGAATTTTCTGCTATTTTTTTTTTTTTTTAGCTTGCTTCCTTTGGCAAGCTTTTTAAAAAACTTACTTTCCTTGCCACTTTCCATTAACTCATATCAGGTATATGCCTGTCATTGACTTCATTCCTTGTTCAAGAAATATTTCACTCAGATATGTTTAGATTCAGTAACTTTCTAGTGAAAAATTAGTGATCTGGATCTACCCACTGGAGAAAAGTATGAGCAGATACCCCATATTTAACACTTACTGTGGTGATAGCAGTGGACAGTGATATTTTGCAGGATTTTCTCTTTGTTTTGTGTTGCATTAGCTGTGAAGATGTCTTGTGGAATAACCTGAACAATCTTTTTGCCAACCCAATCCGTTAACTATTTTATGAACTATATATAACATAACTGCAGATAGGCAGATTTGTTTTTTTTGTTGTTGTTGTTGTTTGTTTCTGATGACTGTGCTAAGGACTTGAAAAATCTTAAATGACTTCTGTAAAATTAAATTTAACTGGAATTAGTAGTACAGTAATCATGACTTTTCATTACCTTCCTCTTATGATAACAATGAAAGAGATTGATGGAAAGGAGACTCTAGAAGGGAGGAAAATATAAAAAGTAAACGTTACAGCTTTTCATCTCGTTGACTGCTTCACATTTTATTCATCAGTTTGATCTTGTCATTACTTTAGATTACTTTTTCATCACTTTCAAGATGTTCTTTAAAGAACAAGGCTGTTGGATTAAACGAAAATCAGTATTTTACCATGCTGAGATGGTTTTGTGAAGTCATGGAAAGTGTAGATACTGCATCTATGTCTCAGGAGAGTGATGAAATGTACTGTTGCTTCTGGATATTAGAGTTTTCCAAGATAAATCTATACCAGAGATTGAACAATCTCCCTTTTGTGCTTTAAGTATGTGGAGAACACAGTGGAGAAAAATTTGGCACTTGTTGGCGTAAAATTGATAACCTGACTTGCAAAGCTCACATAACACAGATTTACTCAAAGGGTCACCTTCAGCTGTTATTTCTTATGCCTTAAGAATTCCAGATATTCTTTTTTTCTTAGGTACTGTTAATTGTTATTTTTAAGATTTTTAAATTTATTTATGGCTGTGCTGGGTCTTTGTTGCTGCATGTAGGGTTTCCCTAGTTGGGGTGAGAGGGACCCATTCTCTAGTTGTTGCAGGCAGGCTTGCCAGTGCAGTGGTTTCTCTGGTTGCGGAAAACGGGCTTTAGGCCTGTGGGCTCAGTAGTTGTAGCTCATGGGCTCTAGAGTGCTGGCTCTTGCGCTGTGGTACATGGGCTTGGTTGCGCTCCCCCCCCCGGCATATGGGATCTTCCTGGACCGCGGACTGAACCCATGTCCCCTGCAATGACAGGCAGATTCTTCACCACTGAGCCACCAGGGAGGCCCTGATTTGTTGGGCTTTATTGTGACACGGCTTAAAACGACAGTGTTCATTCGGTATAGATAACAGCAGATTAGGGGGAGAACCCACAAAGAGCAGTCAGTGGCACTGAGTGATTATATATATGACCTACCAAACTGGAAACTGCAGTTTTGCTTCCTGTACCGGTCAAGTTTCTCCATTGACTAAAAGAAGTCTGCTCTCGTTACTTAAGCAGAAATGGCTTTATTAGGAGAATGCTGTATAACTCACAGAATTTATGAGGCTCAGAAAAGTGGGAAGGACCCAAAGGGAGTTGAGAAGTTGTCTGTGCTTCTACCGTAGGAAAAGTCTGGTTAGGAAGCCAGTTCTGTTGATACTTCTACGACTGAGTTGCTCCTGTATCTTCATTACTCCCTCATGTTTGAAATTCCTTTGTGAGGGCATCCCACTGACAGCCTCGATCAGCAGTTCTCTTTCTAGGTTTCAGGGTGTCTGTAGTTTAAAATTATTTTTTAAATAATTTTTAGTACGTCTTAATAGTGGGCTTTCACGGCATTGACATTTGCACTGGGGATACAAAGGCTAGACTCCATCTTGTTCACTTGGCCAAATGTCACTGGATATTTTCACGCCTGTTTTATTGGTAAGGTGGGGATATGATATAAGAGCAGCGTTACCGGAACCAGATTCCCAGGGTGAGAGTCCTTACATCTCCACTTACTAGGTTTGAGACGTTGGGCCACATTTAACTTCTCTCAGCTCCAGTTTACTTTTCTGTAAAATGGGGTTAATAATAGTACTTATCTTATGGAAGTATTGTGAGCAGTAATCAAGTTAATACAAGTAAATCAGTGTATGCCTTGTAATAATCAATGGCTAAATGTTAGCATTCATAATCATTATCACCCAACGTTCACATCTGATCTTTGACAAGCTGGTCACAAGAGAAAGGAGCTTAGACATGAGCCTGAGCTGTCTGGTTCTTGTAGAGCTGAAGGAAAGACTCATCAGATCAAGATAGTGATCTAGAAACATGAAGTGCTACTATTTTAGGTTAAAAATGTAAAACATGAACTTTTCCCTCATTCTTCCTACTATTTGTATGTTAGCCTGGGCTAATGTAGAACAAAAATGAATGACCAAATTGCAAACAAATATTCAAGGATAAAACTTAAAGAGAACATAGCATGTTACTTTGACAACATGTTTTCTTTTGTAGGCAGGTGCCAGTAGTAGTGATTTTTTTTTAAGTAGTTGTATATGCAAAAGCTGTAAAATAATACACTTCTTTTTAGGTAGTCATGCTTAAATAGTCATTATCTGACAAGTGTTCAGATTACATTTCTTTCTCCAAATACTCTTGGATTTCTTTTCAAAAGACTACATTTTTTTCAGGGCAAGGCTGTGACTTGACATTTTAACTTTAGCTGAAAGCACAGAGCTTGAAATGGGATAGGTTTATAGCAAGTATTTGCTGAATAAGTAATGTTTTGGTTTTCCAGTACTTATAAAAGTTACATTTACACGGTATTATCATCTGTTAAGTATGCAGTAACATGTCCAGAAAAACAAGGTGTGTATCTTAATTAAAAATATTTTATTGCTGAAAATGGCTAACCATCATCTGAGCCTTCAGCAAATTGTAATCTTTTGGAGCGATAACATCAAAGATCACTGATCACAGACCATCATTATAAATTAGTAATAGTGAGAAATAATAATAATGATGAGAATACTTATTAATAGTGAGAAACTTTGAAAAGTTGCAGGAATTGGGAAAATGTGACACAGCAATCAGGAAATAAGCAAATGCTTGTGGAAAAATGGCATCAATAGACTTGCTTAATACAGGGTTACCATGAGCCTTTGATTTATAAAAAAATACAATAAAGTGAAGCATAATAAAAATGTATGCCTGTATATATTTCATAGAGTAATTATTGCTATGCAGTTGACACTTAACTTTCTGTGTTTTCAGAGAAGAAAATTTACTGGAGGAAGTTTACTGGAGTAAAATGGAGGCCTCAGTAATATTACCCATTCTGAAGAAAAACTAGCTTTCCTTTCAGGTATGTTTTTTCTTAAAATTGGAAGTGTTTGATGTAGAAACTTGCTTAATCTTTTTTCTTTGATAATGCAGAAATCCATTTCCTTTTTCTAGGAAGGTTCTGTTTTAAAGGTATTTCTGAGATACTTTTTACTCAGAATGGATAACAGTGCAAGCCAGCTCTGTCACTTTTGGTCCTTGGCAGGCCAGTTTTTATTCTGTTCTGTAATTTGATTAAAATGACCTCTATAAGGTAGATATCATGATGTCTCACTTATCATATGAAAAATGAAATAATTATTACAGGCTGAGAATAATTGACATGCCAACATCTAACTTACTGTTTCTGAAATACAGAATAATTCATTTTTGTGATATCCTCTGCCCTAGCTTTTGTCTTCCATCTTTCTAGGAAGAAGAGTTATGAAATATAAGTTGCATGGTTTTCTCTTTTATTACTTGAACTTGGTTTATACAGGCTTGAATTTATCTTCAGTTATTAACCCAAAGGCTGCATCAACAAAGAAGAGACAAAGAGAAGCTTTGAGATGTTTTACTAATGTGAAAGCAGCGGTAACACTGGGTATAGCAACTTTATAGAATTTTGGATCATTGAGTAAATTTGCACATGCTGTAGAATAGGTACTGTGGCCCACCTGTTGAAGATCAGTTAAATTATTTTATTTTGTTTTTTTCTGTCTTATTCTCTTTAGGTTCTATCAGAATTGTCTTGATATTGAGACTACTATGTCCTTTTTCAATGTATATTGTATCTCTGTGATTGGCATGTTTTTTTAGTGTATGTTATAAAGGACAAAGATATCGAATTTCATTAGTAATATCGCTTCTCTAATATGTGTTTCTTTTTTAAAAAATAAACTTCCTCCCTTCTCAGTTGACACTTAGATGTTTTCTCTATTTTTTTTTTTATGATATGAATGGTGTTGTAGGAAGCATTCTTAACAGTTTGTGAGTTTTATGCAAGTTCAGCAGTATAAATTCCTCCAAGTGGAAGTGTTAAAGAGAATTTACATTCAAATTTGTGTTACATCTCGTCAGATTGCCCTTCAAGAATATTGTTTCAATTGTTATTTCTTTTCTCCCATCAGTGTATGAAAATAGTAGACCCACAGACGTAAAAAATATACCTACAGGTGTAAAAAACAAATTTGCAGTCACCAAAAGAGAAAGGGGAGGGATAGTTTGAAATTTGGAATTAAAAGGTACACACTACTATATATGAAATACATAAAAACAAGCTCGTACTGTGTAGTCCAGTGAACTATATTCAATATTTTAAAATAACCTATAAGGGAAAATAATCTGAAAGAGAAGAGATATATATGTGTGTAACTAAATCACTTGGCTGTGTGTCTAAAACACTGTACATCAACTATACTTAAAAAAAAAAAAAAAAGCTTATTTGCCCATAGTGTTGCAAAAAGAAATCTTGGTCAGTGATATTTTTGCATTCTTATTACACTTGTCTCTGCAGCATTCGGCCTTGTGTACCATACCCAACTTGGAAGGATGTTCCTTCTTGGCATCTGCCTTCTTTTGCATTTACACTGGTGATTATTTTATTGTCCCGTAGTGAAAGCTAAAGGCATAAGGTTAAATCTAGTGCTAAATGTTAGACCTGTCATCTGCAGGCAATTTCACAGTGGTTTAGAGTGCTACACTTCAGATACGAACCTCTTTGCCAGGGATAAAGCTTAGCAGTTTTTGAGCAGATGAAACTTTTCTGAACCCAATCCCTCTGACTTTCTCTACTGACTGTTAATTATTTTAGTCAGTAATATTCAAGCTTTTGAATAACAGACAAAAACTTCTCAAATCAACAAAGTCCTTCAGGGAATACAGTTTGAAAACTATGGGTGCAATTCTTTAAAAAAAAAAAAAAAACACTTGTATTCTAAACAAAAAACATTTGCAGTAAGGCACTATTGATTATCTATTAAGTTAACCATTTGAAATGTAGGATGCAGGATGCATGGGGCTGGAGCACAGGATGATTCAGGTAGAGGATGTGGAGTGGGAGGTGGGTGGGGGCTTCAGCATTGGGAGATTGTGTTCACCTGTGGCTGATTCATGTCAATGTATGGCAAAACAAATACAGTATTGTTATAAAAAAAAAGAATATTAAAAAAAAAGAAATTGCCATTTATTGAGATTAAACAAAGTGCTTGAATATCAGTAATTTATATGGTTAACCTGATAAAGGATCATTTATGGTTTGTACTTTGTAAATTGTATCCATGTTATTCATAGGACGGAGAAGGAAATGGCAGCCCAGCCCACTCTAGTATTCTTGCTGGAGAATTCCATGGTCAGAGGAGCCTGGCAGACTACAGTCCATGGGGTCGCAAAGAGTCAGACATGACTGAGCGACTGATACTACACTTTATTCATAGGAATCTTTTTTTTAAATTTTCATTTCACTTTGTTCAGTTTTTAGTGAAAGAGATCATATAAAATTGTTTCCTTCAGTATTTACTGGCTTTTACATTTCTAAAATTGCCGTAAATGTCAGTTGGGTTAAAAGATGGACTTCAGTGTGAAAACCAGTCATGTGGGAAGCTTGAAAGAAGCTATGTGTATATAAAGTACTAGTTATATTTTCATGTTTATGGAAAATCAGTGAGGACTTGGACGTCTATGAAATGCACATACTCCACTTCCTGGCTTTCAGGCTTCTATATGAGGGCCCATACACTCTTCTTAGCTGGACAGCGCTTTCCCTTTATTGCCTCATAAACAGAGAATCCTATATGACCTTTGTGAGTTACCTCAGATCATTCCTTGTCACAGAATGCTTTTTTGGCTATAAATTCTATCCATTTTTCTTAAGTTTTTAACTTTTCTATGAACTGTTATACATTTATTATGGCTCTTATGTTCTCCAATTTCCAAATCCTTATTTATAATATTTTATATTTTGTACAGCACAGCCTAGCAAGCTGTCATATTTCATACTATTATTTCTTATGACTTAAAGTTTTTCTTCCTAGATTGATTAGAAATTTATTTTGTTTTACTTGTAAATGCTTACTGTGCTGGGCACACAATAGGTGTTTGATGAATTGATTACAGTCAGGAGCAGATTGAATGGAAGAAATTAAATGAAATGGTAATTGCTATGTTTAAGTGAAGATTTCATGGGTGAATTTTTTCCTCTTATTTTTTTTTAAATTTTGTACAATTTTACTGCACTGCTATAAACATTTATAATATATAAAATAAACAGCCATTATATTGTTTTTTGCTTATGTCTTAACCTTGAAATTGTTTTTGTAACTTTGAACTCAAGTATATATTATTCATCTAGTGCTTCAGTATCTCTTACATGTTAAATTTACATATTTTTTTCTTTAATAGGAGGAAAGGACAGACGAAGTGGCCTCATTCTGACAATTCCATTATGCCTAGAACAGACCAATATGGATGAGCTGAGTGTCACCTTAGACTACCTACTCAGCATTCCAAGGTGACTCTAAAGGTGTCTTTTCTTAAATTTCAGTATGTTTTCATTTACTTACTAATGATTCGTGCCATTGTTAAACTATAGTTTGTTGTCTTATTTGCTTTTATTATCAGTGAAATTATAGTCAAAACACGAGAGTCAATAATATATAATGACTGAGCAACTTCACTTTCACTTTTCACTTTCATGCACTGGAGAAGGAAATGGAAACCCACTCCAGTGTTCTTGCCTGGACAACCCCAGGGACGGGGGAGCCTGGTTGGCTTCCGTCTATGGGGTCACACAGAGTTGGACGTGACTGAAGCGATTTAGCAGCAGCAGCAGCAGCAGCAGCCATAGCAGATGAAAGAAACACATTTTATATTCCTGGGACACTGAATGATAACAGATTTCTGTATGTACTGTCACCTTTTAAGGAATACAAAGATTGAGCATCTGTCTATATACCACATAATTTGAGAAAACTAAGAAAGTGAATCTTGTATTTAGGAAGCCATTTAGATATAACTGAGCCTCTGGTGGCTCAGACAGTGAAGCCTCTGCCTGCAGTGCTGGAGACCTGGGTTCGATCCCTGCATCAGGAAGATCCTCTGGAGAAGGAAATGGCAACCCACTCCAGTATTCTTACCTGGAGAATCCCATGGACATGGGGTTGCAAAGAGTCAGACATGACTGAGTGACTTCACTTTCACTTTCTTTAGATATAACTATATAGATATTAAATATATCTGTGTTTTTTAATATGTTGGATGAAGGCTGTTTGGAGTTTAAAAGATTTTTAAAAATGCGAAAATGTTTATATTTTAATCCAAAGAGGTTGGATTTTTAATTTTTATATTTCTTCGGTGAAGACAAACCTTAACCCTTTGTATATGCTCAAGCCTACCCATCACTACAACAGCAACAGACAGACCCCTTCCCAGCTTCCCTTCCCACATGTGATATTTGGGGGCTGAAGTCGGACTGCACATTAGACTCATCTGGAGATTTTTTTCAAAATTTTTATGCCTGAGCATCCACCTCCAGAGAGTCTGATCCAGTTGTTCCTGGGAATCCTGCTTATCAGAAAAAAATTCTTTTAAGTTTCCCAGACAATTCTTACATGCAGTCAGAGTTGCAAACCATTGTAGTAACGAGGGCAGATTTTTTTATGTGTGTTTGTAGAATGTAGAAGTGGTAAAAGGAACAAAGTTATCTCTTAAATAATGCTGGTAAGCTTCAGATGCATTTTAAACATTTTAGTCAGAGCAGACAATTCTTTATATCTTTTTCCTGTACTTGAATTATTGACATAATAAATTATTTAATTTTAAACCACTTTGCAGAATACAAGGTTAAAATTGTGTTTTGGAACAGCTGACTTTAATCCCATTTGCTTCCAATATTGGTCTATAATGTAATGATTCTATTGCTGAATGTTTTTTCAATATTAGGGGAACAGAGATCTCCAGGTAAAAATTTTCAATTTTTTTGTTTTTTGCTTTCTGGAAAGTAAAGTCATCAGACCTCACAATGGATTAGTACTAAATAACCTTGCTAATTTTCTGAGCTGCTGAGTGCTAATTTATATTATTCTTCATTAGATTGTGAACTGCTTTTTAGGTAAGCAACACTGGTTAAACGTATAACTGGCAAATTATCAAAAGAAATTTATGGTTTCATAGGTGGTTAAAAGTGCTGAGGGAACTTAGAGACCGTCTGAACCAACTGCCTTATTTTCCAGTTGAGGGAGTTGAGACTCAGAAGTTAGTTACTTGCCCAGGATTACACAGTCAATTAATTAGCAGTAGAGCTGGGGTTATAATCCGGAGTTCCTGACAGCAAGCCAGAGATCTTCATATTTCAAATGAATAGAAAACAGTGTAGTTGCATCTTACCTGAGGTGAGGTTCCAAAGTATAAATGTAATGCAAAAATGACTGATAGTCAAAATCACCCTTGAAAAATGCCTAAGGAAGAATTAGAGACTTAGATGAACTATTATTTTGTGAGCATGCTAGGTTTTCTTCCAGCATTAGAACATGTCATGGAGACTAAGTTCCAGAAGACACAGACAGTTAGCTTGTGGTTAGGTCTGTGATAAGAAAGTACATGCTGGTATATACTAGGATCACACTCAGCCTCCCAGGATGCTCATACTATATGCAGCACTGGGTAACTGAGGCTAAGGGACCAGGGGTTTCACTCATGTCTCCTGTCTGTTCACTCTGGGTGTGCAAACAAGTATAGTAGAGGGCAAAATAGCCTACACTATTTAAACATTCTCTTTCTCTCTTTCATTGTTGTATAGGTACGGTGGCTCAGGGGTCAAGAGTCCACCTGCCAGTGCAAGACACACAGGTTTGATCCCTGGGCCGAGAAGATCCCCTGGAAAGGAAATAGCAACCCATTCCAGTATTCTTGCCTGGGAAATCCCATAGACAGAGGAGCCTGGCAGCCTACCATTCATGGGGTCACATAGAGTCGGACATGACTTTGCAACTAAACAACAGTACATATAATACTGTGCATGCTGAGGCCCTTTAGTTGTGTCCAACTCTTTGTGACCCTATAGATTGTAGCCTGCCAGGCTTCTCTGTCCATGTGATTCTCCAGGCAAGAATATTGGAGTGGGTTGCCCTGCCCTCATCCAGGGCATCTTTCCGACCCAGGGATCAACCCGTGTCTCTTAGTCTTTTGAATTGGCAGATGGGTTCTTTACCACTAGCTCTACCTGGGAAGCCCACATATAATACTATTGCAGTGTAAATTATGAGTTTCTGCATACATACACATACGTACCTGCCAGCTAATAGAGAAAATACAAGTTGAAATAAGGTGAAAGAATTTAATTTAGCAAGACAAAATAGAGATCTGGATACTTTATTTTTGATAATTGTTCTGCTAAATTTTGACCTTCTCAAATATTTGCAAATGGCTCTGAATTTTTAGCCTTCTGCTTTTCTGGACCAACCTCCTATAACTTTGGCTTTTAAAACCATAGTTGGTAACTTTAATCAGTACTTGATATTTCATTAGTGAGCTCAAGTGTTTTTGAGGTCTTCTTTGTAAGCCTGAAGAGTAATTTATTAGGTGTAATGCTAAAAAGTGGTTTTCCTCCTTCAGAATGCCTACTATTCAAAACTACTTTTAAATTGTGTTATGAGAAGTTTCAAATATACAGAAAAGTTGAAGGAACCGTGCAGTAAACATCATTACGCCCATCACTTAGAAGCCTGCACCCAGTGTAGTAATACTTTATTACATGTCTGTGTGTTTATCCATCCCTCTTTCCATCTCAGAACTGTTTTTAAGTTTACCCTATCAGATCAGGCTCAGCCTTGGTCTAGAAGGGTTTTCCTTTTTAGTATATCTGCATTAAAAAATATTTTATATTTATATTTTATAAATATACTTATAACTTTATAGGTTTATATATTTTTTCCAATTTTGATTTGATTTATTTTTACTATTTTTTACTTTACAATATTGTATTCATTTGTTATATGATATTATGCATGTTTCAATGCCTTTCTCCCAAATCATCCCACCCTCTCCCTCTCCCACAGAGTCCAAAAGACTGTTCTATACATCTGTGTTTCTTTTGCTATCTCACATACAGGGTTATCGTTACTGTCTTTCTAAATTCCATATATATGCGTTAGTATACTGTATTGGTGTTTTTCTTTCTGGCTTACTTCACTCTATATAATTGGCTCCAATTTCATCCACTTCATTAGAACTGATTCAAATGTATTCTTTTTAATGGCTGAGTAATACTCCATTGTGTATATGTACCACAGCTTTCTTATCCATTCATCTGCTGATGGACATCTAGGTTGCTTCCATGTCTTGACTTATAAACAGTGCTGCGATGAACATTGGGGTACACGTGTCTCTTTCAATTCTGGTTTCCTCAGTGTGTATGCCCACCAGTGGGATTACTGAGTCATAAGGCAGTTCTTAACACTGTTGGTGGGAATGCAAACTAGTACAGCCACTATGGAGAACAGTGTGGCGATTCCTTAGAAAACTGGAAATAGAACTGCCTTATATCTGCATTTTTATGTGTGTGACTTGCTTGTTTCTCCAAGCCCCTGCTGTTAAAGTTTAGTTCCTTTCAATTGCTGATGTCTCCGGACAGCTTCAGCAGTGTAACTAGCTAATGTGGCCTCTTCTTTATAGGAGATGTCCAAAAGGAGTCTGTCTTTGCAGTGAAAATGTTAGCATTTTGAATATTGCTAAAAGTTATTTAAAAATGGAAAGGAACTATTCAGTTTCTTATCTATGAAAGTTAAAGTCACTCAGTTGTGTCCAACTCCTTGTGACTCCATGGACTATACAGTCCATGGAATTCTCTAGGCCGGAATACTAGAGTGAGTAGTCTTTCCCTTCTCCAGGGGATCTTTCCAAGCCAGGGATTGAACCCAGGTTTCCTGCATTGCAGGTAGATTCTTTACCAGCTGAGCCACAAGGGAAGCCCTTCTTATCCATATTTTATGCTTATTTTAACGACCAGGGGCACAGTGTGATACCTACCTATTTCAAATGGGTAACCCAGCACCGTTGAAAATGAGAACATCTCCTGATTCTTTGTCACACACAATTTGGCCCTAAGCTTGTGTTTTTTTTTTTTGTTGTTGTTCCAGACTCTTGATCAGAGGGGCCGAGAAGAAAGGAGAGGTTCAGGTTAATCACTGACTTCCCAGGTGGCACAGTGATAAAGAGTCCACTTGCCAGTGTAGGAGACACAGGAGATGTAGATTGATCCTTGGGTTGGAAGGATGCCCTGGAGGAGGTCATGGCAACCTACTCTAGTGTTCTTGCCTGGAAAATTCCATGGATAGAGGAGCCTGTGAAGCTTCAGTCCACAGGCTTGCAAAGAGTTGAACACAACCTAGCGACTGAGCACAGTCATGACCTGAATATAAGTTTATGTCCAGGTCTGTGTGAAGTTCAAGGCTAACCCTTACTGCCCCATTTTCTAGAAAGGATTTTTAATGAAAAATAATATAGACTGAAACTGTTGGGCCATCCTGAGTGCTAAGTTTTAGGAGAGGTAAATGGAGTTTTTCATTTGTTTTTCCAGCAATTGCTGTACATTTTAAAAATAAACAACATGGTCAGAAATTGAATCCATGATTCAGAAAGCATAATCAAATTCAGGATTCCCTTACGGAGGTAAAGACAAGACATATAAATTAATTTGCAAATGTTTTCATTAAAAAAGTAAATACTGAGATTAGCTTTATCTTATTTCTTTTTATATTTCAAAAGTTTACATCAGAAGCATGTTTACTTTCAAAGTATAAAATGAAATTTGTTTCAGTACTATTACACAAAGAATAATAGATATTGAGACTGCCTGCCTTTAAAAGGGTTTCCCAGGTGACTTAGTGATAAACAATCCACCTGAAATACAGGAGACCTAGGTTCAATCCCTGGCTGGGAAAGATCTCCTGGAGAAGGAAATGACAACCCACCCCATTATTCTTGCCTAGAAAATTCCATAGACAGAGGAGCCTGGAGGGCTACAGTCCATGGGAACACAAAGAGTCGGACGTGACAAAGCCACTGAGCACGCATGCACATGGTTTAGAAACGTGTGACAAAACATTATATCAGTGTTTCTCAGCCATTTTTTGTTGTCTTTGTGAGGAGCCCTTTTAAACAGTCTTTCCTGTTCAGTTCTGCTTGATGTCATAGAGTTCCCTGTTTAATCAGTTAGTTATTAGATTACAAAGTTATATCTTCTTTATCCCCATGTCCACAATGCCAATAAAATTGATTTGAATAACTTAGGTGTTTCTTATACGGATACTGAAGGAACCAACCAGAATGAAGTCATGGAAACTACCCAAAATACATCATGAAATACATCATGACAGCTGTGTAGTTCTTATTTAGAATAGTGAAATTATAATTTGAATCCCATATAGGTAGTTTCATCATTGCCAGAATTCTATGGGCTATATATTCTATGCATTCAGAATGAAAAAATATCTGGGCATTTTTATGCAAAGAAGATCTTACAGAGAATCTAAATTTATGAAAGAGACGTCGAGGCTCACAGCCTTTTCTGCTCATCCCTGCCTTTTCAGACTCCACTTCTCCTGCTGTGTTCCCTTACGGAGCACTTAGAGGATAATTTGAATATGTATGCAACACTGATTGGTCATTGGTTTGTCTTAGACTTTAGAAAGCTCAGTATAGTCTGCGAGTGTGCCTTGGATGACTCTTCTCTATTTCTGTTTTTTATGGGGCATGCTTCTAAGAAAGTTTGAGCCAATGCCTTCCTTTCCTCCTTAGCAAAAGCACTTCTGGCAAATGAAGTATAATTGTGTTGACCTACTGTAGTTAAGTGCTCTGGACATGCTTTATGCTATTGATGAGTACTTTTTTAAGATTAATTTCATTCATTCAGTGACTGTATATTGAAAACTTAACATTGTCGCATTTTAAAATGTGAGAGCTAAGTTAGTATTTCCTTTCTTTGCCATGAATTTTTAAATTTATTGTCTTTTCTGTTCCCTTGTGCTTAAGTTCACGTCGAGGGATGGCTTAGTTGTCAGGCTGGGCTAGCACAGCAGTATCCAGGCTAATTTCTCTATCTCCAGTCTCTCTCCCATTTGCACAAAAGAACAAAATTAATTTCGCCAAAACAGCAGTTCTGTCATCCTTCTCAGTTTTCTAGACCTCCTCTTTCACACAATGAACTTTAATGCAGTAGTCTGTTTATTTTGTTGATCCAAAGTGCAGACATTGTTCACCATGCTTTGTGAAGACAAAAAGACTATGTCTGCACTCTCGATGAGGGTCTTTCAGTCTTCTCAACTGCTTTGCCAAGACTTTGTGTGGTTTAACCCACTCTTTCAGTTCCAATTTCTTGAGTGCTTATTTATCATGCAAGACACTTTTATAGCACTTGCATTAACTCGGTCTTCAAAATAATGATATTATCTCTATTTCATGCATGAAAAATTGAGGGCAGAGAAATTAAGAAATTTTACAAAATTGATGAGGTTCCTTTGCTTATATTCCTCTTGCTCTGTTTCCTTTTATGTTAATTTTCATTAGCTGCTTATATAGGTATTTCCCAGAATCTGCCAGCATTTCTTCAGACTTACAGCACTTGCCGTTTCTGACTCTTTAGGCATTCAGTCATAATGTGTTTAGTGATAATTCTTGAAATTTTCCATTTATTTGTCTTATATTTTAAAAAATTTCAAAGATGTATGTTGCTTCCCTTGTAACATTAAAAGGTAATGTCAGTGAACAGAGATTGGACACTAATTAAAATACTTGCTCCTAACCTTTTCATCTTTCTAAATGATCGTAAGCTTGGGAGAAACTGTCTTACGTATTTTTCATAGCCCTATGCAGTACCTCATACTTAGCGATCCACAGCCAGTGGATGTGGGTTTCTGCTCTTATCTGACTACTTCACTTTCTTCAGAGCTCTGTGTTCTCAGGCTGACTGAGCATCCTCACAGCATCTTACGTTTTGTTGGAAAAATCAAACATGTAGAAATTGCAGCTCAGTAGAAGCCATTTTGATGGAAACAACTCTGTCTAGGCTTGTCTTGCTTTCCTTTGAGAACACCAAATTTAAATTGGACCTGAGAATTTACTTATGGATGATAAAGTGCATTAGTTTACTTATGGATGACTGGGATGCATATGTGAAAAGAATATTCTGTACTTAAAGAAATAATAGATAACAGTAAGTCATTTAATTCTCATAACAGCCCTATTAGAGGATCACTGTTATCCTTGGCTGGCCCTGTCTTACATGTAAGGGAACTGAGGCTTAGAAAGTGTGTGGAATTGAAGTATCTTGATTAAGAACCTGTGGCAAGTTAGGATGTGGACCTGGTGGCCTAACTAAAGCCTGTGTTTCTAGTCACTGTTGTCCTTACCTCTGTTATAATCACAGTGCCATTGCGATTGAAAACTCTAATAATCATTTACATTTAACCTGTATCTATTACAACTTAGGGTTGACATATAAAGATAATTGTGCTGAACCTAGTGGAACATAATGTAAATCTTTCAGATCTTTTTGTTTTAACATTTTCTTTCAACCATGTATTCAAGGTACATTTAAAATCATAGCATTTTTCTAGGTCTCAGGGAAATTGTTGGTCATCCAGTTATAGAATCATGGAACGTCAAGATTGGAAGGTACCTTAACAGTAATCTAGACCAACATCTTCTATCATCTAGACTAACACTTTACCCATACTTGAATCCTCTTTATAGAAAGTGCTGCCAAGTAATTGCCCAGATTAATCTAATTCTGTAGAGTCACAATTTATAGAAGTTACCTTTCTGTTTCTCTCAAGTTTTGTGGCTTTTTTTTGAAATTGAGTTTTAGGTCTATTCTTCCTAATTGTAGAAAAACTCATTTATATTACAGAAAAAAGCTTCATCATACAAGGGTTTAATAAATGACTTGTCAAGAGTCACACAGAAATTAAGCTCATAAGTCTTCAGTCACTCAGTAAATACATGAGATCCTGTAATGAGTTCCTCATCTTTCTATATGCTGAGGTAATGGGTGAACGAAGGCCCAACCCTTGCGTTTATGGGCCTTATATGCTAATGATGAAATGAATATTATACACAGTACATTGGCTGTCCATAAGTGCTGTAGAACAGAGCATGAGAGGAGTTGAGGGAGGGATGGAGTGGGAAGGAGTGTGTGACAATATTGTACAAAATGATAAGATAACACTTTACTAGAGATGAGTGAAGCGAGGGCCAGGCTATATAGATAGCTGATGAAAGAGCATTTAAGGCAGACTATTTTAGACAGAAGGAGCAGGAAGTGGAAAGAAAGACGCTGAGGCAGTAGCAGGCTCAGTGTGTTGTGGGGTCAGTAAGGAGGATAGTGTGGGTGGATCAGTTTGAGAGAGGGATAGAGTGTGGGGAGAAAGTCCAGAGGGGCTGGAGTCAGACCTTAGAGGGCCTGATGAGAAAGAAAGCCATTGTTATGTTCTGACCAAGGAGTGGTGTGATGTGTGGCTTCTGACATTTTTAGGGGCCCTCTGTATTTGAAGCATTGAGCTGGAAGCTTCCCAGATGCCAGTAAGACAATAATATACTTGCTTTCTGGAAGCATGTTATTTAATGAAGATGAATTATAAACAAGCAATTGTAAGAAAAGCATAAGTGAAATTAATGCCATGGTGGAAATATAAGGAGAGCTCTTTGAGTGGGGAAAAAAGGAGCCTTTAGTTGTAATCAAAGAAATTAGTAAAGAGCTACAGAATACTGAACCCAGAAAATCCACTGATGGTCTCTTTCTCGCCAAAGTGAATGAACTAGTTAAGGAGCCACTTCTCTTTTAAAAGCTGTTTAATTCAGCCACCAGACCCTTGAAAGGCTCTAATGGAGTATGAACAACAAGGTAGGGTCTTAATAGATTTTTTTTTTTTTTTGTATATTGGTCTTAAAACTATGAACGTGTTAATAGTAGTATAGGAATTTACTAATACAGCACTTCAGCTACTCCAGGACACTGTTTGTACAGGACATGATGTGCTTCTAAATCTAAGTATATTCTCATTAAACACAGTTTAAACTATGAGTCCACTTGTAGGATTGAAATTAAAAAGTTCCTTTCAAGTAGTTTGTAGTATCAGTTGGTCTTGCAGTTTTCAAATATGTAGAATCTTTGCATTGTGTATATTTTCTTTATCTATCTCAGTAAAATGAGAAAATTATGATTAAGGCTGTTTTTAAGTACTCTAAAAGATAAATTTAGAGTATTTTATGCCCTTAAGTTCCTACAGATGGTATTTGCAAGCTTCATTACTTTCTTTGTCTTAGTATACAGATTAATTTATTGTGCTTTGAAATATAAATGTGTGTGTATAAAACATGCTTGTTCAACAAATGGATTGTGCAACCTGTGCCTCAGAGATACAGATGCCAGTGACAAGAAAGTACCAAATGATGGGGAGGACACACTTTTCTTGGCTCCAGTCCCAGCGAGGGAAGGTCCTTCACTGGGAAGCTCACATGTCATAGCTCCCCTCCTTGCAAACTTCCGTTCTGCACTGGGAGACTCCCTGCCACTCCTCTGGTGACCCCTTGCTGACAATTACGCTCTTAGGCTGGGCCTTCTAACGCTCGTATCCCCCTTCGGTCACAGTGGTCTTTCTTCCTACCTGGCCCCACACCTAGCAATTAGAGAATCAGAGTTGCTTCCCCAGCAAGTATTTATGTTGCCAGTATGAAAGTGATCATTGTATTCCCTTACCCCCACCCTGCAGGAGTGGTTAGTGGCTCTTTATTTTATAATGCAAAATCCAAGTCACATACCCATCACTTTTTAAAAGTGTTTATTTCAAGGGTTTTTCAGTATTTTCACAAGATTGCATAATCATCACTCTAATACTAGAACATTGCCATCAACCCCCGAAGAAAACCTGTACCCATTGGCACCCACTCCTCATCCCGTTCTCCCCTCCTCCCAGACCTTGGTACCCACTCATCTGCTTTCTGTCTCTATGGATTTACCCATTCTGGAAATTTCATATAAATGGAGTCATGCAATATATGGACTTCTGATCTGGCTTTCTTTTCACTTAGCATAATGTTTTCACGGTTTATCCATGTTGTAGTACACATCAGCACTTCATTTCTTTTTAATAATACTCTATTGAGTAATACTCTATTGAATGGTTTACCACATTTTGTTTCTCCATTCATCAGTTTTTGAAGATTTGAGTTGTTTCCGGATTTTGGCTCTTACGAGTTGTACTGCTCTGAACATCTGTGGGCAAGTGTTCTGTATGGACATGTGTTTCCACTTGCCTCACCTCTTGAGGTGCCTCTCTCTTCTCTTTGAAAGCTCAGCTTCTGTCCCCACTTACTGAAGCACCTGTTCTTCCAGGTCTTTAGCAATATTGTCCTCATTCTTGTTATCTTATTGTTTCTCGGTAGAGTTGGATATCACTTCTCCAGTAATCCTCTAGAGGTTAGTATGAGTGCTTGGAGAGAGTAAGGAGAATTAGTAAAATTTCTTAGACTGTTGGATTTAAATCTCAGGAGAGATCTCCTATTAACCTTTCCTATAATGCAGGTAATTGGGATAACTTTGAATGGGGAGAATTTTCACTACCAATTCCTTGCTCTGCTAGGCAAATCTACACTTTCTTCTACTATATTAGAGGGAGGGCAGTTGAGATCCTTGCATTAAGTTGATTTTATAGTAATACAAATAATAATAAAGCTATGTAGTTTTCCACTTATGATAGAGCTTTTCCATGTAGTAGTTGCATTTTACTAGGCCAGGCTTCTAGGAGGTGTTTAGTTGGTACTTGAATAATTGAATATGATATATAAGCAATAACACATTTTCCAGCACTCAAAATTTTCTGGTCAACGACTAAGAGGCAAAAGTGAGAACAGAGGTAGGTCCGATATGGTGTATTCAAGCTTTGAATTATTATATACACCAAATGTTCACCTCTTTAAGTTTCTCCCAAAGAACACAAGAACCTCATTTCCAATGGTTTAATAATCAGTTCAGTTTAGTAGCTCAGTCGTGTCTGACTCTTCTCAGCTCTATGGACTCCAGCATGCCAGGCTTCCTTGTCCTTCAGCAATTCCTGGAGCTTGCTCAAACTCATGTCCATTGAGTTGGTGATGCCATCCAGTCATCTCATCCTCTGTCATCCCCTTCTCCTCCTGCCTTCAATCTTTCTCAGCATCGGGTCTTTTCCAGTGAGTCAGTTCTTCTCATCAAGTGGCCAAAGTATTGGGGCTTTAGCATCAGTCCTTTCAGTGAATATTCAGTGGTTTCCTTTAGGATTGACTGGTTTGATCTCCTTGCAGTCCGAGGGACTCTCAAGAGCCCTTCTCCAAAACCACAGTTCAAAAGCATCAATTCTTCAGCACTCAGCTTTCCTTATGGTCCAACTTTCACATCCATACATGACTCCTGGAAAAACCATAGCTTTGACTAGGTGGACCTTTGTTGGCAAAGTAATGTTTCTGCTTTTTAAAGGTTTAATAATAGCTTACTTTATTTTCTACCTGATTTTGAAATATCATTTCACAACCTTATACTCTTGGCAGGAAGGAGAGAAAAGAAGTACATTCACACTTGGCAGTCGTTAGTTACCTATCACTGTGATCCCATTTTACAGATGAAGAGGTTGAGGGGCCATTGAGGCTATCTGAATGTTGGTTTAATTTTTTTCTCATATTAAGATGTTGAATTTACATGCTTTAGAGTAATTTTCTCACCAAATTAGCTTATAAGTTGTCGATGTTTCCTGAAGTAAGAAAAGTAAATTGCTTGAGAAAACTGAAAGGACACCCTGAAGAATTTTGTTGATAGTGCAAACCAAATCAAGTGAAATTAATGCTGTGCCATATATGATTGAGCTGTAAGCTTTATTTAGGATTTTGAAGAATAAAATAGGAAGCTTATTTTAATATACTCTGTAATTTTGTTTTGTTTCAGTGAGAAGTGTAAGGCTAGAGGATTTACCGTGATTGTGGATGGCAGAAAATCCCAGTGGAATGTGGTGAAAACAGTAGTCTTAATGCTACAGGTAATTTTATTTTTGACTATCAGGAAGCGGTTTTATTTTACAGCAACAGATCAGATGATAGTGGCAAATGCATTTCATTTATTGGACTGTGCCCAAGCTTCTAAGCAGCGACTGAGTTCTGAAATGCACAGATGAGTGTTGAATTGTTCAGAGTTGATCTTTATAAGTTTTGCTTGAGTAGTAATATAAATTTCGGCCCTATTCTAAAGGTATGTAAATTACCAAAAATCACATGTCATGTTTAAGTAATTTAAGCATTGAAGCCAGTGAGTCTCAAAATGTGAGGGCAGAGGTTATCAGACTCATCCAGGCACTCTGGCATGCTGTAGTATTTTCATCATCCCACCTCAAGGAGGGAATAGGACTGGGTAAGTCTAAGCTGAGAATTCTGATAGGTTTCTCCCTTCTGTTTTCCTATTTCCACCAAAAATCATCAAGATTCGTGATAGTCATATCTGTTTTTAATCTAGAAAAGATGTACACAACTTTAGCTGTGTCCTTGGGGACTTTAGCAGCTCACCGACAAGTATTTCGTAAACAGCTATGTCTACAGAATCCCTGGTCTGGGTGGGTCATAGTCTTTGCTTATATTTCCTTGTGTTCCTCTCAGAATGTTTCTGTAATCCCTTGCATGTAGTAGGTACCTAATAGATAATTGTTTATTTATTATGAGAGTATTGAGGATATTAAGAAAAATACAACAATTGAGTGAGTGAAAGGGGACAGATTGCTCTCATGTACCTGGGTTTCCTTAGAAGGGCTTGTGTAGAAAGTTAAAGTTAAGTGAGTTAAAGAGATTATCTAATTTAAAATAAAGAAAGTGAAAAGGGCATTCCTGGCTGATTTAGTGATAGCTCAAAAATTAAGTGAATACAGTAAAAGGAGCTGATGGCAGGCTAGTTTGGGGAAGGTGAACATTCGATTAAGTATCAGTGATATTGAAAGAAAGATCAAGAATTTCAAATGACCTGGGAAATGATTAGTAGGTACTTTAGGGTTCTGTGGAAAGGAATATAATTTAAAATTTTAAATGACAACAAGGAAAAATGATTGTTAATGGTTTATTTTTTGTTTAAGATAATTAGAAAAAGAATCTCAAGGAATGGGTACTCATAATTTTAGTTTTAATGCTTAGTATGGTTCAGGTGCTATGTTCTAAGCTTGTTATATAAATGATCTCATTTAACTTCATCCTCACAAACTTGGGAAACAAGTTCTGTTATCCTCTAAAGTCTTGAAGGATTTTAAATAACAACCTAAACATGGGAGAAAATCATAGTTGGAACCTGGAACAGCCTAAGCCCCTTTAAAAGTGTATGTTTAGCAATGGGATGTATCTGAGATGGTTCCCAAATTTTCTGCCCACTACCTTATTCTTATTGGTTGGCATAAACCTTTCATCATTAGACTCCCTCCTTTGGGTTGGAAAGAACATAGGCTCCAGTGGATCAGTTTTTAAGGGAACGCAGGTTGGTGTCCCATTAATAACTCTTTCTGTTAAATATATTCCCAGCGCTTTTATATTCTAAACCCTGAAGATAAACTCTTCTCTGTACAAATTGTTAGAAATCCGTTAATTATGACCTTGTGTTCTTCCATTCAACTGTGTCACCAGTGAGCTGTTTGTTCTTCAAAACTGCCACTGATCCCAATCAATGGATGATTTAATCCCCTCTTGTGATTTCTATTCTGATAGGTGTTTAAACAACTTTTGGTTTTTGTTAATAGTTACATTTTCAGAAATTGCAATGGCTTGTTGTTTACTCCTCGTCAAATAGTTTCTGCATACAAAGTTAGTTACGTTGCTTTTATTTCAGAAGGTGCTGGAACCAGCTGTTTGGGAGCCCAGAGCTTAGTGCCAGCTCTGCCTGTACAAATATTCTCTGAAATGACTGGCTTGTTTTCATTTGTTCGTAACACCTTTAATACTCAATGATTTTGAATATTTGATTTCCATAATCATTATATAAATAAACTTCATTCTACTCTAAATTTCCCACCCCTTCTGATAAAGTTTTGATAGCATTGAGTTTTTTCTTTTTAACTTTATTCATAACCCAGTCATTGCAGGGGGCACTAGATTTGTGACATGTCCAGAGAGATATTTAAATTGAAAGGTTTTCTATTTTCCCCTGATCAATAATAATAATACTCATTATCATATAGCATTATTATTATTCAGTAGTGCTCTTTATGATCTAGAACAATAGTTGACCCCTAGAGTTCGTAAACAGAGTTTTGTTTACATATTGTTTATGACAGCTTTCACACTATGTGGACAGAATAAAAATAGTTGAAACAGAGACTATATAGGCTTTAAAACCAAAAATATTTTTTATCTGGACCTAGAGAAAGAATTTACTGACCCCTGGTCTAGAATGTTTGGAATGTTATGGTAAAACTTGAAAGTCAGACCGACATGGTTTTTGTTCTAGTACTATTCCTTCAAACTCCATTCCTTTCTTTAGACAAGTTACTTTAGTTCTCTCAAGCTCAGTTTATGCTTCTGTAAAACTGGAAGGATGAGATCCACTTGTTAATGTGAATTCATTTATTTAACAGAGACTCATGTATGCCAGACACTGTCATAGGCCCTGGAGGCACAGGAGTGTCATGATAGGTGAGGTGCCTGCCATCGGGAAGCCTGTGTTCTGTCTGAGGAGTCAAACTATAAGCAGTTAGGCAGTTACTAAGTAATGTAACATCGTATACTGATAAGTGCTATTTAGAAGAGTAAATTGATGAAAGGGGACTGAGTCAAATGTTGCTGCTTTACATAGGACGGTCAGAAAAAATCTCTCTAAAGAGGAGGGACTATTAGAGTAGAATCCTAAAAACTGAGAAAGTGCTCCTAGGTATAGGGCAAAGAACATTCCAGGCAGAGGAAACATCAAGGGCGTGGTCTTGAGCTGGGAACAGATTTGTCACATTCCAGGCGCAGCAGGAAGGTCAGCGTGGCTGTGGTAGAGGAGTCAGCTAAGAGGGGAGAGGTGTGTGATGAGGTCTGAGGTCATGGGGCCTTGAGCTGGGTGGGCTTCTTGGCTTTGCTAGGGGTTTGAATTTTATTCTGAGTATGAAAAATGCAAAACTGGGAGGCCTGCTAAGAGGGTTTCAAAAAACTGATTTATTTGGCGATACTAGCAGTGTAGGTGGTAGAAATGGGTAGGTTTAAGTAAGATATATTTAAAAAATAAGACTCTATGGGACTTGCTGATAAGATATATATGGAATATATGTTAGCTCAGTAACTGTTAATTTCCATTCTTTAGGACGTGAATAACTGTATCTAGCAAATTGTATTTGTGGAGGTTTATCTTTGTCCTCTTCTTCAAGTTAATAATCATGTAGAATCTTGGCTTCTTTGTATAATGGTATAAGAAGCTTATTTTGTTAGAAAATTGATTTACATTATTGGAAGAAACTCTCTAAGATGATTGTGTTAGAAAAAATTTTTTCATATCATAGAAAAGTCAAATTTAATAATTTCTCAACTAAAAATTATCTTGCAGTTTAAATATATTCCTATTAGAGATTCAGTAAAACACAAAAATAATTCACATGTGCTGTCTTTAAACATCGTTTTCTGAATCAGCTTGTCTTTCAAATATTTCTTTATTGCCATGTATGTTTTGCAGTTTGCAGCATTTCTTGTGTTTTATCACTTTAATTATTTTCCAGAGGTCTCTTTCTTACTCTGCTCAATCATGAATACCTAATAATTTACAACTTAAGTAAATTACTAACTTTACATGTATAATTTTTTTTTTTTTTTTTTTTTGTATTTTATAGAATGTTGTTCCAGCTGAAGTGTCCCTTGTTTGTGTAGTGAAGCCAGATGAATTCTGGGATAAGAAAGTAACACATTTTTGTTTTTGGAAAGAAAAGGATAGACTTGGCTTTGAGGTAAATATACTATATGAAAAATCAGAAGTGTGTTATATCTTTAAAAACAGCATTTTGCTGGTATTATTTTGTTTGTTCAGCATTGGATACTATGCAGTGCTTACACAATGCTCAGCCTAAGTAATGATTAATATTTAGTCAGCATTCTTGTTGAATGAATTATTCTTTGTCAAGGCCACAAATGCTTTCTTGTTTTCATTTTTATTAATCTTTGTGAATTCTTTTGAATAAGTAGAACCTTTCCATTAAAAACATTTTTGGGGACTTTCCTGTTGTTCCAGTAGTTATGACTTTGTGCTTTTGATCCCTGGTTGGGGAAACTGAGATACCATAGGCTGTGCAACATGGCAAAAAAAAGAAGGCATTTAGCTAATACTAGGAAATCCTAGGAAGAGAGCAATGGCACCCCACTCCAGTACTCTTGCCTGGAAAATCCTATGGACGGAGGAGCCTGGTAGGCTGCAGTCCATGGGGTCGCTAAGAGTCAGACACTACTGAGTGACTTCACTTTCACTTTTCACTTTCATGCCTTGGAGAAGGAAATGGCAACTCACTCCAATGTTCTTGCCTGGAGAATCCCAGGGACGGGGGAGCCTGGTGAGCTGCCATCTATGGGGCTGCACAGAGTTGGACACAACTGATGCGACTTAGCAGCAGCAGCAACAGGAAATCCTAGACATTTAGAAATTGAAGTCAGAGCCTGTTTGGCATGATGTCATAATTATTTCGTAGTATCTGGTTTGATTTTGATATATAAAAAGTTATTCATCCTTCCCTGTTTACAGTATGCTCTCCCTTTTACTTTTTGGTGTGAAACTTCAGTTGACCCTTGAACAGCATGGGTTTGAACTGCACGGGTCTGTTTACAAGTGGAGTTTTTCAATAAGTGCACTCAGCCCTCCGTATTTATAGGTTTAACGTGCACAGATAGAGAGGGCCATTCATTGTACTTTGCCGTTTTGTGTAAGGGACATGAGCACCACGGATTTTGGTGTCAGTGGAGTGTCCTAGAACCAGTTCCCTGTGGACATTGAGGGAAGGCTTACACATTATTATTGTGGGTCAGAAAGAAGTCTCAAGGTAGAATGCAGATTTAAACAATTCTGTCACATTTTCCTTCCACAACCTATTAATCCCAGCTTCCTAGTTGGAGAGTCCATAGATGTTAACCTTTACGTTAGCTAAAGTGTGGAAGCACTGAAGGGTGCCAACGCCTAATCCAACCCTGTAAAATCTAGAGCCTTGGAATGTTTCCAAGAGTCAGGCAATGAAAACACATTGTGGACTTTGCCATACTACAATAGTCATTTTTATTTTCAATAAAATCAATGTATTTTTGCTATGCAGGAAGTCTCCAAGGTATCTAAGTTTTAATAAAGTCTAGTTAAATTTTTTTAAAGGAGGTAGCATGAAATATCTTAAAAATGTGTAACATTTTTCCTGCACTTTAAAGTTAACTATAAGATTCATCTATTTTAGTGTACAGTTCTGAGAGTTCTGATAAACGCAGACTGGTCTGTAATCACCACAGTGAAGAAATCCAGGGAATATTACGTCACCCAAAAATTCTGTCATGTTCTTTAGTCAACTCCTTCTTCCATCTTTAGGCCTGACAACCACCGATCTGTTTTATGTTCTGTGTTTTCTGCCTTTTCGAATCCCATATAAGTAAAATGACAAAGTATGTAGCATTTTAAATTTACTTCTTTCATATACATGTTTGCATTTGGGATTCATCTGTGTTGTTGGGTGTACTGGTGGTTCCTTTCTTATTGGTAGGTAGTAATCCACTATGTAGCTGTACCACAGTCTGTTCATTCATTCCTTAATTGAAGGGCGTTTGGGATTGTTTTCAGGTTTTGGTAATTACAAGTAGTCACTGTAAATATTCCTGTATAGATTTTGTGTGAAAATTTTTTTTAAGAGATAAAATATCTAGGAGTGGGATTGTTGGGTCGTGTGGTAAGTGTATGTTTATTTACTTTGTAAGAACCTTCCAAACCAGCAGTTTCAAGGTGGCTGTATCATCTTGCATTCCCATAAATTGTGTGAAGTCCCAGTTGCATCTTGGCAGCACTTAGTATTATCAGATTTTGTTTCTAAATTATAGTTACTCTAGTAGGTGTGTAGATAGTTATCCGTATTGTTTTACTTTGCATTTCCCCAATGGTTAATGATGTGAGTATATTTTCAAGTATTCGTTAGCCATCCATATACTTTCTTTCATGATGTCTGTTCAACTCTACTCATTTTTTAAAAAGTAATTAAGGCTTTTGAGAATTATGTGTGTATTTTGATAGAAGTCCTTTGTCAGATATGCCATATGCAAAAACTGCATTTCAGTTTGTTGTTTGCCTTTTCCTTCTCAACAGCATTTTTAGAGAAGATTTTTAATTCTGATGAAATCTGAATTTTAAATTTTTCTTTTATGAATCAGGCTTTTGGTATCATAGCTGAGACATCTTTGCCTCAGCCAAGGTCACGAAGATTTTCTGTTTTGTTTTAGATGTTGTATAATTTTAGGTTTTATATTTAGATCTGTGATCTATTTGAGTTAATACTTGTGTGAATTATTGTCTGACAATATAGATTTAATGACTTCAATTATTTTATGTTTGTTAAGATTTGGTTTTTGAGCTCAGATGCTCTATTTGCTGATCTCCTCACGCGCATGTATTCTCTGTGTGCTGTGCATGTGTATTCTGCTTCTGTGGGTGGCGTGCTTGCAGCCATCAAGATTGTTCATGGTGCTGTTCATGGGCTTTGTAGTGTTCTGTCTGCTTATTCTACCAGTTACTGAAAGAGGAATGTTACACTCTTCAACTATAATTGTGTGTTTATTTGTCCTATCATTTCTCTTGGTTTTTGCTTGATGTATTTTGAACTTCTTACTGAGGTGTCTAGTTAAGATTTCATTATAAATGTTCTTTTTAAAATCCATGATGATACATCTGGTTCTGAGGTACACATTGTCTGATACTACCGATACTAGTGTAGCTATCCCAGCTTCTTTTACATTTACAGTGGGTTAAAAAAAAAAAGAGTTAGTATAGTTGGGTCTTGTTTTCATATCCAATCTGACAGTCTCTGTCTTTTTAGTGACTTTTAAAACCATTTATATTTAATTAATTTTTAATATGTTTGGATTAAAATCGTCTGTCTTGCTAGATTTCATGTAGTTTTTCTTTTTCTGCCTTCTTTTGGATTATTTTTATAATAACATTTTATCTTCATTTAGTTCAGTTCATTTCAGTCACTCAGTCATGTCTGACTCTTTGCGACCCCATGAATTGCATGCAGCATGCACCAGGCCTCCCTGTCCATCACCATCTCTCACAGTTCACTCAGACTCAAGTCCATTGAGTCGGTGATGCCATCCAGCCATCTCATCCTCTGTTGTCCCCTTCTCCTCCTGCCCCCTAATCCCTCCCAGCATCAGAGTCTTTTCCAATGAGTCAACTCTTCGCATGAGGTGGCTAAAGTACTGGAGTTTCAGCTTCAGCATCATTCCTTCCAAAGAAACCCCAGGGCTGATCTCCTTCAGAATGGACTGGTTCGATCTCCTTGCAGTCCGAGGGACTCTCAAGAGTCTTTTCCAACACCACAGTTCAAAAGCATCAACTCTTTGGCACTCAGCTTTCTTCACGGTCCAACTCACATCCATACATGACCACAGGAAAAACAATAGCCTTGACTAGACGGACCTTTGTTGGCAAAGTAATGTCTCTGCTTTTCAATATGCTACCTAGGTTGGTCATAACTTTCCTTCCAAGGAGTAAGTGTCTTTTAATTTCATGGCTGCAATCACCGTCTACAGTGATTTTGGAGCCCAAAAAAATAAAGTCTGACACTGTTTCTACTGTTTTCCCCATCTATTTCCCATGAAGTGATGGGACCAGATAACATGATCTTCATTTTCTGAATGTTGAGCTTTAAGCCAACTTTTTCACTCTCCTCTTTCACGTTCATCAAAGGGTTTTTAGTTCCTCTTCACTTTCTGCCATAAGGGTGGTGTCGTCTGCATATCTGAGGTTACTGGTATTTCTCCTGGCAATCTTGATTCCAGCTTGTGCTTCTTCCAGCCCAGGATTTCTCATGATGTACTCTGCATAGAAGTTAAATAAGCAGGGTGACAATATACAGCCTTGATGTACTCCTTTTCGTATTTGGAACCAGTCTGGTGTTCCATGTCCAGTTCTAACTGTTGCTTCATGACCTGCATATAGGTTTCTCAAGAGGCAGGTCAGGTGGTCTGGTATTCCCATCTCTTTCAGAATTTTCCACAGTTTATTGTGGTCCACCCAGTCAGTCATTGGCATAGTCAATACAGCAGAAATAGATAAAGGGCGAAGGGTAATAGAGTTTTGCCAAGAGAAGGCACTGGTCATAGCAAACACCCTCTTCCAACAACACAAGAGAAGACTCTACACGTGGACATTACGAGATGGTCAACACAGAAATCACACTGATTATATTCTTTGCAGCCAAAGATGGAGAAGCTCTATACAGTTGGCAAAAGCAATCCCAGGAGCTGACTGTGGCTCAGATCATGAACTCCTTATTGCCAAATTCAGACTTAAATTGAAGAAAGTAGGGAAAACCACTAGACCATTCAGGTATGACCTAAATCAAATCCCTTATGATTATCTTCATTATTGACTGGTAATTTATATCTCTTAATTTTTTCCAGTGGTTTCCTGGGTTTATCATATACATCTTTAATTAATGGAGTCTTATCTTCAAATAATATACCATTTAACACTGGTAATCCCTTGGTAGAGTATATCTCTAATACTTTCCTCCATTGTTTTCATACATTTTACTTTCACTATACTGTAAGCACACAATATACTGCTACTATTTTTGCTGTAATATCTTTATAGCAATTAAAATAATTAATTTCATATGTTTGCACTTATGATATTTCCAGTATTACTCATTTCAGCTTTTTGGCTGGTGTAGTCCTTCTGCCTAAAGAACTTCCTTTAAACATATCTAGCATTGCAGGTCTGTTGGCTTTGAATTTTCTTAGATTTTTGTTTGCCTGAAAAAAATTGTTTATTTCTGTTTCAGGTCTGAAAATTATTTTTAATTGGTATCTTTTTTTTTTTCATTATTTGACTTTTTTTTCTTTTAGCATGTTAACTATATCACACCTTCTATATCATATCTGTATCATTGCCTTCTCACTTCCTTGGTTTCTGAGAACTCTGCTGTTACTTGTATCTTTGATCTTCTATAGGTGTTTTATTTATATATATATATATATATATTTTTTTTTTTAATCTCCTTAGCCACCTTTAAACTTTTTGCTTCACTTTTAATTTTTAGCAGTTTCATTTTGTAATGTTTTATTTGGTGTTGATTCTGTTAGTTGTTTGCTGCACTTCTTGGATCTCTGGTTTGACTTCTGTCATCAGTTTTGGAAAATTCTTAAGACATTTTCTTTCATATATTTCCTTTGCCTCATTTTATTTTTCTACTTTTTCTAGAACTCCTATTGCATGTGTGTTAGATGATGTGAAAATTTCTCACCATTCTAGGTTGGTGTTCTATTTTATTTTTTTGTTTTTGTGTTTCAGTTTGGATATTTTTCTCTTGATCTGTTTTCAAGTTCACTGTCTGCCTCCCTAGCTGTGTTGAGTCTGTTGATGAGCCATTTGTAAATGGACTTTATCATCTCTTTTATCATGTTTTTGGTTGGTAGCGTTTCTTCTGGATTCTTTCTGATGGTTTCTGTCTCTTGGCTGTAATCCCTGTGTGTTTTGTCTGTTGTCTTGCAGATCTTCCATGAGAACTTCAAGCATAAATAATAGTTATCTTAGTTCCTTAGCTAGTAGTTGCAGTATCTGGGTCTCTCTTAACTCCAGATATGTTATTTGGTTTTTGGTCTTGGCAGTATGTTGTTTCCATTCTTGCTTTTTGTATGTTGCATGTTGGACATCTTGTTAGGACAGTAAAGATTGAGATAAACTGTATTTGTGCCTGCACATGAGTCCCTCTTGTTTTTGCTGGGCTCTTGGTGGGACAGGGCAGGCTTGATTTAGACTAGACAGGAGTTGAACTGGCTCTGGCTGTTGCTCTTCTTTTCCTCAGAGCATGTCAGGCTTCAGACTCCTCTAGAGTGGGTGTTTGTTTCACCCTCATCTGTAGCTCTTTCCTTTGTGCCTGTGTCTCAGAAAAGGTTTCTCTTTGCATGTCGCTCAGCAGTAGACTACTGTTACTTGTTACTCAGTGTTTGTCAGCGGTTCGTTTTTACTTGTTCTGATTCAGCTTCGGTCTTAGGAACACTTTGGGACCCAGGGTCTAGAGGGTCTAGGACCCGCTTTCCCAGCTTCAGGAACACTAGCAGTCTGGGTTCATAATATATCCCTGTCTCCACTAGGATAGAGGGCCTTTCTTTCCCCTTCCTCCAGCTGCAGTAGGGTTTTATTTGTGTTCTAAGGGCTTCCCAGGTGGTTCAGTGCTAAAGAATCCACCTGCCAAGAAGAATAGGTGGGTTTGATCCCTGAATCGGAAAGATCCCCTGAAGAAGGAAATGGCAACCCACTCTGGTTATTCTTGCTGAGGAAATCCCATGGACAGAGGATCCTGGCGGGCTATGGTCTGTGGGGTTGCAGAGAATCTGACACAATTGAGTGATTAAAAAACCAAACATTCTGTTTCACTGGCTTCCCTCAGCACCTGGAGGTTCTTGTGCCCTAGGGATGACAGAGTAGAGGAATCTGGGCTGTGCTTCAGCTTCCTGCCTTTCTCTTGGTGGTTGCTGTCCCCTTACCCCCAGGTCTTTTTTGTAATTTCTTACCTCCCTACCCACAGTCTTTCTCATGAGTCTCTGAGAGGTCTGTGGAGAAGAATCTGCAGGTACGTTTGAATTCTTCTTGTATCTTTGTTTCCAACAGGTTCAGTACCTTTATACCAAACCACATTTGGCCTTTAGCAATTCATTGGAAAATGTGGCTGGATTCTTAATCTGACTTGTATCATACCTGGTATTTTCCCCAGGTAAGCAAGTGTTCCAGCTCCATTTGTCCTTGAAGGATGGTCTTTACTGGTTTTCCTGTGGACTTAACTCTATGATGTGTTAAAAAAATTGTCATTTTTCAGATTAATTTGCATTACTTTGTTGTTCTTGTAAGGACTGGAGCAATGCTCTTTTCATCTTTCTACATATACTAAGCAGAAGACAGATGTTTTGTTTTTCAGTGTTATCTGGCAAACTTTTGTCATGGGTTGATGTGACTGTGATGTAGACTTACTAGAAACTGCTTGCCAGCAGTGTAAGGGAAGGCAGCTAGCCCTGGCTGTTGGATTATGTTAGGAAAGGTGTTAGCCTGATTGCTAGATGGAAAACTGCATCCCAAGGAGGAGAGTCAAAAGTGCACTGAGGGGAGATAGGAAAAGCTGAACGCAGGAGGCCCGCGTGCAGCCATGGCGGGTGGGCATTTCTCTTGGGCGAGGAAGCCTGCCTTCCATGCCAGGGCCATGCAGGAAGTGTTGCCCTGCTGGGGTGCGGAGTGGACAGGGCCCGGCGGTTCGGAAGCTGGCACTGGGAGCACCGAGTAGGAGCAGAGGCCCCTTTCGTGTCACATCCTGCTTAAGTGAGCCATCTGCTCACAAATGGCATGCCCAGTTGGGTTTCATGCTATATGAATTTGTAATGGCAAAATACTTTGCATCTTAGAGGGTAAAATGGAAGACAGAGAATTCCTATCTGCCTTGAACTGATATCATAGATAGTTCAGTTTTAACTTAGTTTTAAAACTATGGTTTTACAGCTTATTGTATCAGTATATTTCTTTCAGATAATGAAGAGATGCAGCTATTTTTCTAGCTGGATAAGTAAATAAGCACTAGACACTTACTTAAAAGCCTAATGTCCTAATGAGATGAGAGTAATTTCAAATGTTGGCTAATATACCACCAAACATAATCTGCTTTAAAGGGCAATTCAAAACCAGTCATTAAATGATACTTAGAACTACATATCATTATAGATGTTTGTTTGATTAACAAGTTACTTTCCTTGATGTTATTTTGGATCATTTGAGTTGTCATAATTGAGCTTATGTTTTTATATATATTCTAAATATTTTTAAAAGAATAACTGTCATGAGTACTGGTATTCCTATAAGCAAAAGTTTATATTTTACCTTATTGAATTATTCATCACAATGATTTATTACCAGCTGTCCACAATATTCATCAAATAAATATCCAGTTTTCATTTTAATGATGGCTTGTTACCGTGATTTCCTATTTTCATGCCTATTATCTTTTCTATTTTTTTTTCCTCTGGATGACCTTCCTCTTGTTCAATTTTCTAGTGTTTTTCATCAGCCATTGAATATTCCTCATCTCAGGACATCTCATTGGTCATCTAAATATTTCTTTATATATCCTTCCTGTCTCTGAAATAGATACCTACCTGTTCATTTTCCTTGTTAGCAACTCAGATATTCCAGTGCTTTCTGACCTTCAGTAGCATTATACCTGGTGCTTTGGTAGCTTTTGCTGGTTAGTTGATGGTATCTATATAGTCTGTCTCAAGACAAGGTAGAATTGAAGTAGTGCTGGCATTAATCTTAAAGTGAGAAGCTAATCATCAAAAGGATCTGATTTTCTCATTCTTTATTGTCATTCATGAAGGTAAAATTTTTTTTTTTTGTACTGGTAATGTTAACCAGTAAGAGCAGTAATGTTAACCACCAGTAATGTTAACCACTGTTCTAAGTTGTTTCTTGTCTTATTTCTTCTATTACGGCATCTCTTTTTGAGGCCATACCAGTGTTAGGATCCAGGACCAGACTTCCTTCATGTTTCTGTCAAGAATACCTCTGGTACCACCACTTCTGACTTCTTTCTAGTTTTTGCAGAAAATTATTTTCTTTACTGAGAAAAATATTCCCCAGCCAACAGATACAACCAAATATACACATTGAAATAGCATAACAGATAACATACACATGAATCTGTATTAAGCACTCAGGGACACACTTTCATTTTAGATCTTGCACACACATTGTTAGCATGAATCACGTTTAAAAAGTAAAAGCATCTGAGTGCCTACAGAGTGCAAGGTTCAGTGTTAGATTCTTTGAGAATTTTTTATTAGGGAAGGATAAGGATTTTAGTTATAGATGGAAGAGTGGGAGTAAAGGAGAAATAAGTTTTGGGTCTTTCTGTAAATTAGATTCCAGAAAACCTTCATAAATCTTTGATTAAAAACTATATGATAAATACCTTTTCCCTCAAACTTGTTGAACAATGGTATGTGCTAGTGAAATATTGTGGTTTAGTTGTTTAATTTGTCTTGTCTTAACCTCTCTCTAACATACATAAAATAAAGGAAAGAATATTATTTATGTAGGACATTACTATTTTTAAATGTTATGTTTTTATTTACTTTGAAAGGACTTGGAAAAAGTTTGAAAAACTCTCATAGGTAGTATTTTTCCTCCATCTTATAGTTCTTCCATTTTACTCTGGTTCACTTTGCACTTGTTACCAGGTGTCAGATTTCCCTGGAGATATATCTAAAGTTTAAATTTCTGCTTATTAAAGTGATAAATACTTTAAATATAACCAGTAACCCTTTTATTTAAGATTTTAATTATATCTGTACATACTAAGATATTCATGGAGATGAATATTTGAGGATAATTAACATTGGTTGTGCTTACTCAATCGCTCAGTCATGCCTGCCTCTTTGCAATCCCATAGACTGTAGCCCTCCAGGCTCCTCTGTTCATGGGATTCTCCTGGCAAGAATACTGTAGTGGGTTGCCATTTCCTCCTCCAGAGGATCTTAAAAATTAGGATATGATCCCCTCCACATACCTGAATAGATAAGATCAAGCATATGCTAAAGAGTGATTTTCATAAGGCTAAAGTCATGACACCCATGTAACTATAAAATAACCGTAAGTGAAACACATCATGCAGCTCATTAACTAATGAAGTTATTGGTAATTTGTGAGGTGTGGTTCAAAGAGCACTTGAAGAATTTAGGATTTTTATAGACAGATAAGATTGCCAAAGTAGACACAATATTAGCTAACGTCCTAATCCATAAATTCTAAACTTTGAGATTCCGTTACCCTACTGAACATAAATTTATACTATTGAAATAGTATGTGTATAACATATAGTATCCACATGAATTTGTACTAAGCATACAGAGACACATTTTCATTTTAGATCTTGCACACATAAATAAAATTATTTTAGTATAAATAAAATTTTTAAAAATTCACCAATCATACATCATTTGCATTTCTCTGAACAAAATCTAAAATTTACCCCTTGTTCCTACCGAGATTAATACCTGTTGATTAGTCCATAGAAAGTCAGTTAAAGTCACAAGTCTAGCTCTGCATGAACAAACGCCCAAGAATATCTTTTGCCCATTCCCTAAGATTTAGATAGTGTTTCTGATATGTGAAGTATATTTTCAATAGAATTATGTTTTGTAAAATTTGAATTTGAACATTAGTGACATCAGTTCAGTTTAGTTCAGTCACTCAGCCATGTCCGACTCTGCAACCCCATGAACTGCAGCATGCCAGGCCTTACTGTCCATCACCAACTGCCGGAGTCTACCCAAACCCATGTCCATTGAGTTGGTGATGCCATCCAGCCATCTCATCCTCTGTCACCCCCTTCTCCTCCTGCCGTCAATCTTTCCCAGCATCAGGGTCTTTTCCAATGAGTCAGCTCTTTGCATGAGGTGGCCAAAGTATTGGAGTTTCAGCTTCAACGTCAGTCCTTCCAATGAACACCCAGGACTGATCTGCTTTAGGATGGACTGGTTGGATCTCCTTGCAGTCCAAGGGACTCTCAAGGGTATTCCTGAACATTCAGATCATTGCAGAAAATAGAAGCTACTTTCTGAAATTTGATACTACTGATTTTAGTATCAATCTCTCTTTAAGCTTTGTATTCCTATCCAAGACTAGTGGGTGTTTTTTTTTAATGTTTTCCCATATTATTTTCCAAATTATTAAATGCTTAAAGGAAGAATTCATTTTTTTCAAATTTTCCCTTTTCAAAAATATAAGCAATTTCTTTTCATTTAAAGTGTTGCTGTTGTCCAGTTGCTCAGTTGTATATGACTCTTTGCAACCCCATGAACTGGCAGCATGCCAGGGCTTCCCTGTCCTTCACTATCTCCCTAAGTTTGTTCAAACTCGTGTCTATTGAGTTGGTGATGCCATTCAACCATCTCATCCTCTGTCACCCCCTTCTTCTCCTGCCCTCAGTCTTTCCCAACAACAGGGTCTTTTCAAATGAGTCAGCTCTTTGCATCAGGGGCCCAAAGTATTGGAGCTTCAGCTTTAACATCCACCTTCCAGTGAATATTCAGGGTTAATTTCTTTTAGGATGACTAGCTTGATCTCTTTTGCTGTCCAAGACTCTCTAGAGTCTTCTTCAGCACCATAGTTTGAAAGCATCAATTCTGTGGCACTCAGCCTTCTTTATGGCCAACTCTCACATCTGTACCTGACTACTGGAAAACCATACGGACCTTTGTTGGCAAAGTGATGTCTCTGCTTTGTAATGCCTGTCTAGGTTTGTTGTAGCTTTTTTCCAAGGAGCAGTCATCTTTTAATTTCATGGCTGCAGTCACCATCCACGGTGATTTTAAAGCCCAAGAACATTAAGTCTGTCACTGTTTGTATTTTTCTCCTCATTTATTTGACTTGAAATGATGGGACTAGATGCCATGAACTTAGGTTTTAGAATGTTGACTTCTAAGCCAGCTTTTTCACTCTTCTCTTTCACCTTCATCAAAGACTCTGTAGTTCCTCTTTGCTTTCTACCGTTAGAGTGATGTCATCTGTATATCTGAGGTTATTGATATTTCTTCTGGCAGTCTTGATTCCAGCTTGAGCTTCATCCAGCCCAGAATTTCGCATGAGGTACTCTGCATATATGTTAAATAAGCAGAGTGACAATATACAGCTTTGATGTACACTTTTCCCAGTAATACATTAGTTTTTTTTTTCTTTATACCTTTTGATCCCCTTAACACATTTCTTCACACCCCACCCCACCTAGTAGTTCTCTGTATTTATGAGCTTGTTTTTGTTTGCCAACTTTAGATTCCCCATATGAGATGCTATTTATCTTTCTCCTTCTTACTTAGCCAGAAAGTAAAGAGATTTTGGAGAAACTTCCATGCTGTTTTTATTTAGATTAAAAAAATTTCATCTTGGGTTGGTTTTTGCCATACAGTAATGCAAATCAGCCATAATTACACATAAATTCCTTCAATTTCCTCTCCTCCCCTCCCACCATCCCTCCCTCCAAGTCATCAGAGATTCAGACTGGGCTCCCTGTGCTACACAGCAACTTCTCACTCGCTGTCCATCTTACACCCAATCAGTTCAGTTCGGTTCAGTCGCTCAGTCGTGTCCAACTCTTTGTGACCCCATGAATCGCAGCACGCCAGGCCTCCCTGTCCATCACCAACTCCCAGAGTTCACCCAAACTCTCATCCATCGAGTCGGTGATGCCATCCAGCCATCTCATCCTCTGTCATCCCCTTCTCCTCCTGCCCCCAATCCCTCTCAGCATCAGAGTCTTTTCCAGTGAGTCAGCTCTTTACATGAGGTGGCCAAAGTACTAGAGTTTCAGCTTTAGCATCATTACTTCCAAAGAAACCCCAGGGCTGATCTCCTTCAGAATGGACTGGTTGGATCCCCTTGCAGTCCAAGGGACTCTCAAGAGTCTTCTCCAACACCACAGTTCAAAAGCATCAGTTCTTCGGCACTCAACTTTCTTCACAGTCCAACTCTCACATCCATACATGACCACTGGAAAAACTATAGCCTTAACTAGACGGACCTTAGTCGGCAAAGTAATGTCTCTGCTTTTGAATATGCTATCTAGGTTGGTCATAACTTTTCTTCCAAGGAGTAAGCGTCTTTTAATTTCATGGCTGCAGTCACCATCTGCAGTGATTTTGGAGCCCCCCAAAATAAAGTCTGCCACTGTTTCCACTGTTTGCCCATCTATTTCCCATGAAGTGATGGGACCAGATAACATGATCTTTGTTTCTGATTGTTGAGCTTTAGGCCTACATTTTCACTCTCCTCTTTCACTTTCATCAAAGGCTTTTTAGTTCCTCTTCACCTTCTGCCATAAGGTTGGTGTCATCTGCATATCTGAAGTTATTGATATTTCTCCTGGCAATCTTGATTCCAGCTTGTATTTCTTCCAGTCCAGCATTTCTCATGATGTACTCTGCATAGAAGTTAAATAAGCAGGGTGATAATATACAGCCTTGACGTACTCCTTTTCCTGTTTTGAACCAGTCTGTTGTTCCATGTCCAGTTTTAACTGCTGCTTCCTGACCTGCATACAGATTTCTCAGGAGACAGGTCAGGTGGTCTGGTATTCCCATCTCTTTCAGAATTTTCCACAGTTTATTGTGATCCACACAGTCAAAGGCTTTGGCATAGTCGGTAAAGCAGAAATAGATGTTTTTCTGGAACTGTCTTGCTTTTTCCACGATCCAGCGGATGTTGGCAATTTGATCTTACACCCAATAGTCTATGTATATTGATGGCACTTTCTCCGTTCGTCCCACTGTATTTTCTTCTAGGAGTTTTAAGGTTCCAGGTCTTATGCTCAAAACTGAGCTATTTTGAGTTAACTTAAGCTTCACTGAGTTTAAAATCTTTCTAATATTACCAATTGACTAGTTAGGTGGAAATCTATCAATCATTTGGAAATCTATCAGTCATTTATTACTCAGCTGGAAATTATAAATGATACGGTGGTTTTACTTAAAAGAAACACTTGTCAATAACAGAAACCGTAAGATTCACTGCTAATTGTTATATAACAACTTAATAAGGAGCATAAGAATAGTAATAATCCTAAAACTTTAACTCAGAGCAATTATCTTGATGAATAAATTGTACTCATTTCACCAAAATTATTATTTATCATCTTTAGTACTCTAAAAATTATGGTAAAAAGATAGTATATAATGTGATTAGAGCAAATTTGGATCTTCATTATGGGGACTGAAAGACTTACTACACAAAGAGTTGTCTACCAGGTTAGACAAACCTGTATTCATATAATTGCTTAAAAGGAAATATAAAAAGTGTAAAAGTAAACCAGATAAGTTTTTTTTTTAGTGTAAAAGTAAAATTTCAAAGATTGGGTTATAAAAATAATTTCCCCCCTCTGTTTGTGATGGCATAATACCACTTTTCATCCTAATTTATATGTAATTTTATCCAACATGAAAATAATTTTAAAGATGATTTACGATTCATTCTGTCTTACATGACTATTTTAAAATTAAAGATTATGAATTCTATTTGTAGATGAGAAAAGTCAAAATTGGTCTTTTTACTTTGGTATATGTTAAGATAGTATTATGAAGTTCACTTTGATGCAGTATTTTATAATAGTAATAGTTTAGTGAATTTTTTTTTAAACTTAAACTCATTGCATATTATTTCTGTATTATATTCTGGACAAAGCAATAAAATTGCTGTATAATGATACAAGATTTTTGTAACTGGGAAGTGCTGCTTTAGAGTGATACAGTGGGTTATTTTCTGAAATGTTCCATTCCTCTGAGAATGGTATTAAATATTTTTGAAAAATGAAATGTCAAATTCATGGTTCCATCTTCTCCACAAGTAGGCATTGTTTGATTTTTAAGAAGATTTGCTTTTGAGCTAGCAAAATGGGTCTTTTTATTAATTAAACATTTTAGAGTAGATGAAAATGTCAATAGATACGAAAGTTTTTAGATAATATAAAGAACTTGATAGATAATAGATAATAAGATAATAGGTTATAAACTTTATAGAGAATAAAGAATAGTATTCTAAATGAATGTTTTAATACTGTTATGCACTTGTATCTTTCTGTGTGTTAACCACTCAGTCGTGTCTGACTTTTTATGACCCCGTGGACTATAAACCTGCCAGGCTCCTGTGTCTATGGGATTAACCAGGCAGGAATACTGGAGTGGGTAGCCTTCCATTCTCCTTCCTAACACAGAGACTGAACCCATGTCTCCTGCGTTGCAAGTGTGTTCTTTACTATCTGAGCTGCAGGAAAGTCTGTGTCTTTTTGCATCTTTTGAACTTTGTATTAGAATTTTTAGCAGTTGTGTCATTATTTCTGTGTTTTCGTATTTTGAATCTTAGGGTGAAAAGGAGTCACACATAATGCATATGACCTCAATATGTTTTGAAGCCTTATTTTCTAATTTTCTTTTTAATTTTGGTGATCATTGCTTTGGAGGACTGAATTTTTATTTAATTATTTTTATTTTCCTCTTTGCCAGGTAATAAAACATCTCCCATAAGATAAAATGACTCCCTGATTTGCATTGTTTTATATTTTAACTTGTGTGCATGGGAATCCAAATTTGTTTTACCACATTGACTTGGAAATGTTAGGTTTTTCTTTTTAATATATAGATTATTTACTTTCTAATCTGTTTCTGTAATTTACTAAGGTCCAGAGATCTTTCTGTAAACAATTTCCTTTTTTAAAATTAGGGTTAGGGTTAGAATTAGCATTCTAATTTCACCTCAGACCTTAAGCCTCACTCCCCCATGCTCAGCCCTGAAAAATGTAGTATCATATTTTCGCTTGTGTATTTGAAATTACTATGTTTGTGAAATCACATTCCTCTGTGATGGTTGCTGTCACTTAGAGTTCAGCTTGCTGTCTGTTAAAAGGTGATTTGTCCTCTTGGAAGCAGTTGTCTGTATAGTTCATATGTTGCATTATGGCAAGTGGTGTCATTTTCCAAAGGCAATTGAAAACAACACCAGCTGTGTGCTGAGAGGAAGGCTTCTCCTTCCTTCTTAGGATGACACTCCTGACTCACTTGAAAAGAAGATTCTTAGATACAACCATTTTCATACAATAAAATTCTTTCCTACTGTTGCAGGCTTCTCCTAAAATGTTGTTTCCCTTTTTTTTTGAAACATATATTATGCAATAAAATAAAACAGTTGTGGCTTTTTTGCCAGCCTCCTCTGCACTTTCTCCTCACTCTCACCATCTCAAAAAAAAAATGAGATTATTGCAGCGGAAATAGAGATATTTCACCATGGTAGATAGTTCTGTAAACTGTTAATTTGAAGTGATGGTGGTTTTGAATCAGATCACCTGACTGTTTAAACCTTTGTTTTTTTCTTGACTTTGTTTCGCTTTGAGATGCCTTTACTGTTGATACAATTTGGTATATCTGTATAGCAGATTGACTGTTTTCACTTTGAACAGCCACCAATGAATTTTAAAAGAATATGGATACTGTAAACTTTATTGTAGTGATGGAGAAAATTTGTTTTATGCACATTTCCATAATTATCATGTTCTTTTGTTTACATTTGTTTTGCATAAATAAAAATATCATAATAGAAGTAATCTTAGCCAACTATTAAAAAAATTATATTTAGTGAGAGATAGTGTATTCTCATGGAGAAGGAAATGGCATCCCACTCCAGTGTTCTTGCCTGGAGAATCCCAGGGACGGGGGAGCCTGCTGGGCTGCTGTCTATGGGGTCGCACAGAGTTGGTTATATTCTCAAATATATTTTGCATCATGGAAGAAAGTGAATCTGTACTTATTACATTTAAATTGATTTTTAGGAAAAAGAAATATTCAGAACTTATAAATTTGCAGAAAATAACTGCTGATTTTCCTTTTGTCTTTGTTGTTGATAATTGCTAAGTTGTGTCCTACTCTTTGAGACACCATGGACTATAGCCCACTAGGCTCCTCTCAGGAGGATTTCCCAGGCAAGAATATTGGAGTGGGTTGCTCTTTCCTTCTTCAGGGAATCTTCCTCACCCAGGGGTCAAATCAAGATCTCCTGCATCAGCAGGCAGATTCGTTACCACTGAGCCACCAAGGAAGTCCCTCCCTTTGGCTTACTAAACTTGAAATCTGTTGCTAATGAACTTTAAGGTATTAGGAACTACAACTGCAAATGAACAATGTATTTAGGTGTATATAGTGAGATTAACCAGAGTGGATAGAAGATGACAATGTCTGTCTTCACTGTGCAAATAGGTTATTTATTAGAGAAAATGACCCAAATTAAATGTATAGGATGACAACTCATTAGAATTATGACCTCTTAGAGCTTAAAGAGACATCATAGGTAATTTAGGGCAGCTGCCTTCTCTGACACATGGGTAAGCCTGGAGTGAATTCCTTTAGGTTGTCTTCTACAAGTCAGTGAATTTGTGGCAGAGCTAGGACAGAAACCTGGAATAATTGGCTCCTGGCTTAGTATCCTTCCAATTATCATACAATAATGTTTAACCTAGGAAAGGGATTTGAAATCATTCGGGATATCCTGGTAAAACTTTTGGCCCTCTGTGCTGCCATGACCAAAGAGAAAACATTTAGATTTAGAGTATTTTCAGTAAAGATTTTAGAAACAAACTGGAAAACTTTTAATCTACTTCTTTTATAAAAATGTGCAAAACTCTCTGGAATATTATAGAAGTAATAACCTATGGCTGATTCATGTTGAGGTTTGACAGAAAGCAACAAAATTCTATAAAGCAATTTTCCTTCAATAAAAAATAAATTTAAAAAAGCTCATTTACTTTGTAGAAGCATCTTATTCATCCTTATATTCCCAGCTCTAGAACATCTCACTTCTAATAAATAAATGTGACGTCCATTATGGAGAAGGAAATGGCAACCCACTCCAGTATTCTTGCCTCGAAAATCCTATGGGCGGAGGAGCCTGGCGGGCTACAGTCCATGGGGTCGCAGAGAGTCAGACACAAAACAGTGAATGTTGAACAAATGAATAACGTATCATTAAAATGTTAAGTTATAAGGGATACATGATACCAGTTTCTCAGGAGATATGTTTTCACTGTTTGAATATTGTGCCAAATAAGGGAAGACTGAGGGCAGGAGGAGAAGGGGGACAGAGGATGAGATGGTTGGATGGCATCACCGACTCAACGGACATGAGTTTGAGCAAACTCTGGGAGACAGTGAAGGACAGGGAAACGTGACGTGATGCAGTCCATGGGGTCACACAGAGTTGGACACAACTTGGCAACTGAACAACAACTAAAGGGATTGATTTTTATACCAAGAAATTATTCACATTGATAAGATTTTGAAAATATTTAAACTGAGCTACTAGTCTCTTTTTTTTAAATGAGATTTTAGAAATGGATTATGGTAGCTCTTTTCTTAAAAGATATTGACAGTTTATTAAATTGCTTTTAAATGCTGTTATATTATTAAATATTTATATACTGTTTAATTATGTTGGAAACGGTATTGGATATTACCTCCTCCTCACTTTTCTTGACATTAATAGTGGCTCATTAAGTGTTTTTCTTTTCTTTTTACCTTTATAGGTTATTTTAGTATCTGCCAATAAATTGACTCGTTATATAGAACCATGCCAGTTAACGGAAGATTTTGGTGGGAGTCTCACCTATGACCACATGGATTGGTTAAATAAGAGGCTGGTTGGTATATTACAATGAGATAACATGTTATTACATATAAATAAGATATATTTTGATAGCAATTTCATTTTAATCCACTAAAATGTAGATTGTTTTTCACTGTACAAAACCAAAGAAATATAACATGTGCGTGATTAGCGTTATGCTTGAAAACGGATGCTCTGGAGACAGACTCACAAGTGTTAGCTGTTACTGGTGTCATTGGTAGCAGTGTTGAAGCTGTAAATCTTTTGAGTTGAATAATAGTGGCATAATTTTCTGAGAGGTAATCTAGTTGATGTACCATTTTCAGAGAAATATTTAGACATCAATTTGAGTTGAAAAGCAAGGTTAAAGTTTTTATTTCTGAAAATATATCTTCTTTCTCAGGACAGACTTTGGAAATCTGCTTTTCTGTACACAAATGCATTATTGTTTAATTGAACAGCTGGGGACTAAAAGAACATATTTAAGTTAACGCACTTTAGACTGTATGCTAATGTTTTGGAGAACAATGAGTTAATGGATATTTCAGAATGGATAACCAGTTCTTTTTTCACTGTATTTTGAATAATGATATTAGACAAATAAGTGTCTATTTTGTTATAAACAGACTTGCCCAAATCCCTTTTTAGAAATATTTTAAGAAATCATGTTAAGATTATAACTAATTTATTCTTCTGCTACATGCTTATATATAATTTTAAGCTATTACATACAGTCAGAATGATTAATAGAATAACATAAAGAAATATTCTTTTAACTGAAATTAGAGGCTTAGAGCTGGTCTAAATAATGTTCATATAGTGAAAATGATTGTTGGTGCAGATATTTCTTAAGGAAAGAGGACTAAATATAAACTGATCTGATAGAAGAATAATTTCTTAATGTATTTAAATTATAAAAATTCCTTATCTGTTAAAAGTATTCACTGTTTTAGAAAGCAGTTTTGTCTTCTTAGTTGTAAGAAGCAGGTGGTTTTTGTCCTTCACATTGCTGGGCTCTAGTGATTGACTTGTGGACTCTGATATCCAGAGCTGGAACCAGAATCCCGCCTGGCTAATTATGTTGCTCTTTGTTGAAAAGTTCATATGAACTTTTAAGGTTATTCTTAATATGTTAATAAAATCTCATACTGTAGGTTTTTGAGAAGTTTACAAAGGAATCTACATCATTATTAGATGAACTTGCGTTGATTAACAATGGAAGTGATAAAGGAAATCAGCAAGAGAAAGAAAGGTAAGTGGCTTCTTGTTGTTCAGTCAGTAAGCTTTTGTTTTTGTTTGTTTGTTTTCTAGTCACTGAGTCTTGTCTGACTCTGTGGCCCCATGAACTGCAGCACACCAGGCTTTCCTTTCCTTCAGGATCTCCGGGAGTTTGCTCAAATTCATGTCCATTGAGTTTGGTGATGCCGTCTAACAGTCTCATCCTCTGTTGCCCCTTCTCCTCCTGCCCTCAATCTTAGCCAGCATCAGGGTCTTTTCTAGTGAGTCAGCCCTTTGCCTCAGGTGGCCAAAGTATTGGAGCTTCAACATCAGTCCATCCAATGAATATTCAAGGTTGATTTCCTTTAGGATTGACTGATTTGATCTCTTTGCTGTCCAGGGGACTGTCAAGAGTCTTCTTTAGCACCACTATTCAAAAGCATCAGTTCTTCAGTGCTCAGCCTTCATTATGGTCCAACTCTTAAATCTGTACCTGGCTACTGGGAAAAGCATGGCTCTGACTGTACAGGCCTTTGTCGGCAAAGTGATGTCTCGGCTTTTTAATACCCTATCTAGATGTATCATAGCTTCTCTTCCAAGGAGCTAACATCTTTTAATTTCATGGCTGCAGTCACCATCTGCAGTGATTTTGGAGCCCAAGAATATACAATCTGTCACTTGTTTCCACTTTTCACTCATCTATTTGCCATGAAGTGATGGAACCGGATGCCATGATCTTAATTTTTCGAATGTTGGATTTTACACGAGTCTTTTCACTTTGTTCTTTCGCCCTCATCAAGAGGCTGTTTAGTTCCCCATCACTTTCTGCCATTAGGGTGGTGTCATCTGTATATCTGAGGTTATTGGTATTTCTCCTAGCAGTCTTAATTCCAGCTTGTGCTTCATCCAGTCTGCATTTCATATGATGTATTCTGCACATAAGTTAAATAAGCAGGGTGACAGTGTACAGCCTTGACATATTCCTCTCTCAGCTTTGAACCAGTCCATTGTTCCATGTCCAGTTGTAACTGTTGCTTCTTGTTATATACAGGTTTCTCAGGAGACAGGTAAGGTGGTCTGGTATTCCCATCTCTCTAACAGTTTTCCACAGTTTGTTGTGGTCCACACAGTCAAAGCATTGCCATAGTCAAGGAAGCAAAAGTAAGTGTTTTTCTGGAATTACTTGCTTTTTCTGTGATCCGGTGAAAGTGAAGTCGCTCAGTCGTGTCCAGCTCTTTGCGACCCCATGGACTGTAGCCCACCAGGTTCCTTGCATTCATGGAATTTTCTAGGCAAGAGTACTGGAGTGGGTTGCCATTTCCTTCTCTAGAGGATCTTCCCGACCCAGGAATTGAACCTGGGTCTCCCGCATTGCAGGCAGACGCTTTACTGTCTGAGCCACCAGGGAACCAGGGAGCCAGTGAAAGTGAAGTCGCTCAGTCCGACTCTTGGTGACCCCATAGACTGGGGCCTACCAGGCTTCTCTGTCCATGGGATTTTCCAGGCAATAGTACTGGAATGGATTGCCATTTCCTTCTCCGGGGATCTTTCCAACCCAGGGCTTGAACCCGGGTCTCCTGCACTGTAGACAGACTCAGACTCCTGAGACACCAGGGAGCCAGTAGATGCTGGCGATTTGATCTCTGATTCCTCTGCCTTTTAAAATCCAGCTTGTACATCTGGAAGTTCTTGGTTCATGTACTGTTGAAACTTAGCTTGAAAGATTTTGAGCATTACCTTGCTAGCATGTGAAATGAGCTCAGTTATACGGTAGTTTGAACGTTCTTTGGCATTGCCTTTCTTTGGGATTGAAATGAAAACTGACCTTTTCTAGTCCTGTAGCCACTGTTGATTTTTACAAATTTTCTTACATATTGAGTGCAGCACTGTAACTGTATACTCTTTTAGGATTTGAAATAGCTCAGTTAGAATTCCATCACCTCCCTTAGCTTTGTGTGTAGTGATTCCTCTTAAGGCCCACTTGACTTCACACTCCAGGATGTCTGGTTCCAGATGAGTGATCACACTATCATGGCTGCCTGGGTCATTTAGACCTTTTTTTATACTTCTCTGTATTCTTGCCACTTCTTCTTAAACTCTTTTGTTTCTGTTAGGTACATACCATTTCTGTCCTTTATTTGTGCCCATCTTTGCATGGAATGTTCCTTTGATATTTCCAGTTTTTTAAAAGAGAACTCTAGTCTTTCTCATTCTACTGTTTTCCTCTCTTTCTTTGCATTGTTCACTAAGAAGGATTTCTTATCTCTTCTTGCTGTTTTCTGGAACTCTGCATTCAGTTCGGTATATCTTTCCCTTTCTCCTCTGCCTTTCACTTCTCTTCTTTCTTCAGCTATCTGTAAGGTCTCTGCAGACAACCATTTTGCCTTCTTGTGTTTCTTTTTGGGGGAAGGTTTTGGTCACCACCTCCTGTATAGTGTTACAAGCCTCCATGCATAGTTCTTCAGTCACTCTGCCAGATCAAATCCTTGAATCTATTCATGTAATTACTTTATTTTCACAAAGCTATAAGTTATCTGTTAAAAGATAACCTCTGTTAACCTCTGTTAATGCAAGCCAAGAGAACTAAGGTAAGCACGTCTCCATCAAACTTAGCATACAAAAGTTGGGTTAAATTTATTTTTTAATTCTTGAAAACTTCATTACGTGTAAAATTTATTGACATGAATCCAGGTTTCTTTACAAAAGAGTTTTTGTTGACTAGAAATATACTTACTTTTTCTGACCCTGTGTATAATAATTTGCAAGAAATATTTTCAAACTGAAAGACTTACTGTCCTTTTAGTGTTTTACTTTGCTTGTAAAGAGTACAGAAAAGCTTGTAGCTTGAAATAAAATCATTATAACCTTATTTAAATACATTAGCACTTAAATGTCTATCTTGTAGAACTCCTGTGTCCTTGTAAAATATGTGATATTCATGAGTTCAGCTTGGGGAATTTATAGTGTTTTATGACACTGGATGAAGTAATTGTTCATTTGTATTATCTAAATGTAACTACCTAGATGTATCATTTTAAGAGAGTTCCATTGAACTTTTCAGCCTTAACAATTTGCAGACCAGTTTCCTTTCCCCAGGTGAAAAGCACTGTAGGAAGCAAATTAATCCTCAGTAATAAAGTAGTCACTAGACAGTAATTTTTCATTAGGAAATTTGAAAGGATCAACACGTACCTTGTCTGTCTCTTTTGAATCTGACCTTATAAAAACAATGAAACTTTGACAAAATGAATTATTACTCTGTTAATCCAAAATAGTCACAGACCGATTAAGTGAGATAAGGTAGGACACCTATCACAAGGGCATAGTTTAATGCCAAATCTTGATTTAAAACAAAGTAAAACAAGTGGTTTGAATATAAGTCTAAAGTTAGAACTAACATATAGTAACATTCCTACCTTAGAGACCATATACAAATGTAAAAATCTTACATATATGTAAAGATGCGAGTATGTGTGTAGATATCACACACACAAACGCACACATATGCTATATAATTGAAAATACCATGCAAGTTACATGACAAAAATTTGCCAAACCTCTTTATTTCTGAATAGTCTAACAGTAAGTCTGGTGTTTCTCGGAAACATGTTCTTTAGGTAAGACATCCTAAGAGGGCACTGGTAGACAAAGAGTTCATACTCACAAGGTTTAATGCTGTTTTCTGTTTCCCTCTCTGGGAATCACTGTGAATATTCACAGAATACAGGCTTCCCAGGTAGTGCTAGTGGTAAAGAACCACTAAAGGAGACGTGAGAGACGTGATTTCGATCCCTGGGTGGGAAAGATCCTCTGGAGAAGGGAATGGCAAGCTACTACAGTACTCTTGCCTGAAAAATTCCATGAATGGAGGAGCCTGGCAGTCGCAAAGAGTAGGACAGAGCTGAAGCAACTTAGCACGCACGCATGGGCTCTGAGAAAGTGTTGCAGTAAAGAAACCTGTTTAATTGCTTGCTTAAAATTTCCTGTACTTACATGCCACTGGAACCCTGTTTTTTTCCTGCCTAATAGTGATCTCATTCAGTGTTTTGGGAAACACTAGGAAACCATGGCTTGTGACTGCAGGAAGTGTCTGATGAAATCTTGTATTTGCCAATCTCTTCCCAAGGAACTCAAGTGTTATTACATAATCTCTTTTAAACTCCATACGACAAAATCCCTCTTGGAAATTTTCATCCCTTATTTCAGCCCTTAGGAAGCACCTGGGCTATACAAGAGGGCAAGTCCTAGAACAGCTGACAAAAGTGAGAGGTATAGAGCTAGACCTGTTACAGTAGCTAGGCCCCAGGCTTTGCTTTGTCTTGCATCTTTCCTTTATCATCTCCACTTACCATTTTTGTTTAAGAAAATGAAGGCCATAGTTCAGCTGCAAATGAAATGTGATTAGTACAGGGAAGAGAGCACATGTGCTAAGGGACACACATACTATTATCAGAGACTATTTGCAACTCTCAAGGATTGCTGTAGCTAAGAAACTTTTGATTGGAGGATGGCTGCATGCGTGTTTTTAATGTAACGTTCCTGGGTTACTGTATAGTGACAAGTTTAAAGCGTGTATCCAGTGGAAAATAGGAAAATGGATTCCTCTGATATACTTGAAATAATACTGTAGCTAATAGCAATAAATTGTAGTTTCCAAGTATTGTATTTTATGATTTATCACATAGATGTTTCTCTGGCTGCTACTGTTTAATTACCTCTAATGGGCTTCCTGATGGTTAAGAGAAATTAGCCTGGTAGGCCAGTATACTTCAGATTTTCATACTTACATGTCCCTGTTTTGGTAAGTATATATAAAGGATTTCCTTAAGTTATATAGTAATAAATAGAAATACATGTAGTTTTAAAAATTACTCTTTTGGTGCTTGCCAGGTCTGTGGATTTAAACTTCCTTCCATCAGTTGATCCTGAAACTGTTCTTCAGACAGGTAAGATGAAACAATGTATTCATTACTGATAATCATAATCCATTAAATCAGCCATATATTAATAAGATAAACATGAATTGAGTACATATTATATTGTAGAAATTCAAGAAACTTTTCAAACTACTCTTTGGTTTAAACTAACAGTATATTAATATACTCTATAATATTTTAAAAATTATTAATAATGATCAATTATCTTGAAATATTTGAATTTATTTATCTGTGACTTGAAGATAAAAACTTCTGTTTCATTGGGTTGCTATGAGGATTACTGAATATGGATTATGTTGCTAACATTGTATCTTTATACATCTTAATATTTCATTCCCGTAACAACTCCTAGAAAAAATAAGTATTATTTTCTCTATTTGTATTTGAGGAAGCCAGGGTTTGTAGATATTAAAAATCTTGCTCAAGGTGAAATGATTATTGAGGTCTGTCACCATAACACCAAAGACAGGGTATAAATCCAGAGCCACTTGTGCTGTGCCGTCATCTGGGTAAAAGCATGTGGCACCAGCAGTGGCCTTGCGCACAGTGTGTGTTCACTTGCTCAGAGCTGCGTGATTCATATATTCCAGCCCAGATAGTAGTTCCACAAATTCTGGAACGTGTTGGAATTTTTTCCAATGAAAATACCTTAATTTTATTTGTACTGTATTTTTCTAGTAATAGGGCCTAATTCTAGTCTTCCTGCAGAGCAGGTGGTGTTCTAAGCACTTTAAGTGTGCTTATTCATTTATCCTTCACCGCAGCCCAGTGCAGTAGGTACTTTCGTCATCCCAGTGTTAAGATGGGGAAACTGAGTCAATAGGATTAGTGATCTATGCAGATTACACAACAAATAATGCTAAATTGGTACTCTAGCCGAGGCAGTTTGGTTTCTAACTGTACTCTTTGAAATCATTATATAGTGCTACTTCTGTAATGGAATTGTTATCCACAAGGAAAACTTAAAGGTAGCAGTCATCAAAATAGAAAAAATAATATGTATTCTGAACTTAATGACTTTTATGGATATATATATATATGTAAAGAATGTGTGTGTATATATATATATAGAAAGACTTTGTGTAAGTCGTTAAAACAGGTGTTTTTCCAATTATAAAGTGTAATAAAGACTAAAGAAATAAATTCTGAATATCTTTATTGTATAGATTCAGTTTTCCTGAGTTTTTCAGTATGATTTGGGTCTTACTTCCTGAAAGAACAAAGAAATAATTGTAATCTGAGTAACTGCATGTTTAGACGGTAAAATAGACTGTCAGTGAAAATATTGCTTTAGATTAAAAATACATAATATGATGTTTATATTTAACATTGAATTAAGAAACTTGTTACATGTGTATTTTAGAATTATCTTTATACGTCACTGAATACTTTTTGTTTGTTATTGGCTCGTAAATCAAAGATAGAAAATATAAAATGGAGACATTTTAAACAATTTTGGATGTTTTTCAGAAATTGGAAATACCTCTAAATCATAAGAAAAAATGTTTATATTATTTAAAACCATTTAAATTTAGGACACTTTTAATAAAATTAAAGAGGAAAGAATTTAAATGTCTGTATTTTGGACTCCTTAGTAATAATTATAGTTGTATTATCCTAGAAAAACAATTTGCAGTTTATTCACTTTTTAAATTGTTAATATTATACGTATAGCTTTAGATGTTGCACATTCTATAATTTTAATTTCTTTTGCATGAGTTATTTGTCTCTACGAGGTTGCTGTAATCAAAGAACATTGAATGCAATTTTTATACTAGTATAGCCCCTCATGATTCACAACAGTTAATATGTTATAGAGATTTATATAGAGATTATTTGAACATTATTTTGTACCAGTAGTGAAGACTTTGTCCCTTTTCATTTGTTACACATCAACATTTCTCTAAGGTGCTATGATTAAGGGTATGAATTAATACTGAAATCCTACAACATATTGCTTAGTATTGTTTAGTACCATCAGACAAACATGCTAATTGGTACCATCAGACAGGAAGTCCCAGATTGTAATTGTGCTCTGAAGGGAAAGAGTGTTGGATGCCACAGTATCCTGAGCAGTGAATCCAATAATAAGAATGTGATAGAGAGTTAGATCTAGAAAATATATATGCCATATGTATACTTTATACTTACTATGTAGTATGACGTATATGGCATGTATGTATTTATGACACTGGTCTTCCCTGAGTTAAATGTGGTTGCATCCTGATAAACCCATCATAAGTTGAAAATATCATGTCAAAATGCATTTAATACACCTAAAGTACCAAGCGTCATAGCTTAGTCTAGCCTGCCTTAAACATGTTCAGAACACTTACATTACCCTACAGTTGGGTGGAATCATCTAAAGCAAAGCCTGTTTTATAATACAGTGTTTAGTATCTCACATAATTTACTGAATAATGGACTGAAAGTGAGAAACAGAGTAGTTGTGTGATAACAGAATGGTTGTCAGTATATCAGGTGTTCACCCTCATGGTTGTGTAGCTGACTGCAAGCTGTGGCTCACTGCTGCTGCCCAGCATCACAGAAGTATTATACTGCATGTTGCTAGCCCAGAAAGAGAAAAAAATTCAATTTTGAAATATGGATTCAACTGAATGCAACTTTGTAAAGTCAGAAAATTGTAAGTCAGACCATCACTCAGTCAAGGATTGTCTGTATGTGATACAGTTATGATATAGAATATAGTGTGTAGATAAACTAAATAGTGTATATCCATGTGTGTATGTATACATGCAGTTTTCCTGTTTATTTCTATATAAATTGAAAAAATTACATTTTAATACTTAAGACCTGTTAGGTAAACATAGCAGGTATGTTCTAAAACTAAGGGACTAAAATTAGGAAGATTGAGAAATAAGATTTGTATTTTTTATGGATATTAATTGTAAGTATCTTTCATTTGTAAAGGGCATGAATTGTTGTCCGAATTACAGCAGCGTCGATTTAATGGCTCAGATGGAGGGGTCTCATGGTCTCCTATGGATGATGAACTGCTTGCACAGCCACAGGTTATGAAATTATTAGATTCACTGCGAGAGCAATATACCCGCTACCAGGAAGTTTGTAGGCAACGAAGTAAGCGTACACAGTTAGAAGAGATTCAGCAGAAGGTGATGCAGGTAGGTGTCTGTTTTGAATATATTAAATTCTTTTTGAAATCTAATTTTTTTTTGTAATTCATACTCTGTACCAGATTTTATACTAAGCCTTATTTACACTATATAGAGAGTTTTAGATATGTCAAACCAGACATTCAAACTATTTTTACAGTTAGTTCAGTTTAATTCAGTTCAGTCACTCAGTTGTGTCTGACTCTTTGCGACCCCATGGACTACAGCACTGCAGGCCTCCCTGTCCATTGCCAACTCCCGTTCACTCAAACTCGTGTCCAACCAGCCATCTCATCTTCCGTCATCCCCTTCTCCTCCTGCCTTCAATCTTTCTTAGCATCAGGATCTATTCCAATGAGTCAGTTCTTCGCATCAGGAAGTATTGGAGTTTCAGCTTCAGCATCAGTCCTTCCGATGAACAGGACTGATCTCCTTTAGGATGGACTGGTTGGATCTCCTTGCAGTCCAAGGGACTCTCAAGAGTCTTCTCCAACACCACAGTTCAAGTCATCAATTCTTCGGCACGCGCGCTCATATACATGACTACTGGAAAAACCATAGCTTTGACTAGGTGGACCTTTGTTGGCAAAGTAATGTCTCTGCTCTTTAATATGCTATCTATATTGGTCATAGCTTTTCTTCAAAGCAGCAAGCGTCTTTTAATTTCATAGCTGCAGTCACCATCTGCAGTGATGTGGGAGTCAAAAAAATAAAGTCTGTCACTGTTTCCACTGTTTCCCTATCTATTTGCCATGAAGTGGTAGGACCAGATGGGATCTTAGTTTTCCGAATGCTGAGTTTCAAGCCAACTTTTTCACTCTCCTCTTTCACTTTTATCGAGAGGCTCTTTAGTTCTTCTTCACTTTCTGCCATAAGGGTTGGGTCATCTGCATATCTCAGATTATTGACATTTCTCCCATCAATCTTGATTCCAGCTTGTGCTTCTTCCAGCCTAGCATTTCTCATGATGTACTCTGCATATAAGTTAAATAAGCAGGGTGACAATATACAGCCTTGACGTACTCCTTTGCCTATTTGGAACTAGTCTGTCGTTCCATGTCCAGTTCTAACTATTCCTTCTTGCCTGCATACAGATTTCTCAAGAGGCATTTCAGATGGTCTGCTTTTACTGTCTCAAGAATTTTCCGTAGTTTGTTGTGATCCACACAGTCAAAGGTTTTGGCATAGTCAATAAAGCAGAAGTAGATGTTTTTCTAGAACTCTCTTGCTTTTTTGATGATCCAGCAGATGTTGACAATTTGATCTCTGGTTCCTTTTCCTTTTCCAAATCCAGCTTGAACATCTGGAATTTCATGGTTCCATACTGTTGAAGCCTGGCTTGGAGAATTTTGAGCATTACTTTGCTAGCGTTTGAGATCACTGAAATTGTGCAGTAGTTTGAGCATTCTTTGGCATTGCCTTTTTGGGGATTGGAATGAACAGTGACCAGTCCGGTGGCCACTGCTGAGTTTTCCAAATTTGCTGGCATATTGAGTTCAGCACTTTCACCGCATCATCTTTTAGGATTTGAAATAGCTCAACTGGAACTCCATCACCTCTGCTAGCTTTGTTCATAGTGATGCTTCCTAAGGCCTAATTGACTTCGCATTGACTCTGGGTTGCTGATCACACCATCGTGATTATCTGGGTCATGAAGATCTTTTTGTGTAGTTTTTCTGTGTATTCTTGCCACCTCTTCTTAATATCTCCTGCTTCTGTTAGGTTCAGACCATTTCTGTCCTTTAATGAGCCCATCTCTGCATGAAATGTTCCCCTTGGTGTCTCTAATTTTCTTGAGATCTCTAGACTTTCCCATTCTATTGTTTTCCACTATTTCTTTGTGTTGATTGCTGAGGAAGGCTTTCTTATCTCTCCTTGTTATTCTTTGGAACTCTGCATTCAAATGCGTATATCTTTCCTTTTCTCCTTTGCCTTTCACTTTGCTTCTGTTCACAGCTATTTGTAAGGCCTTCTCAGACAACCATTTTCCCTTTTGCATTTCTTTTCCTTGGGGTTGGTCTTGATGCCAGCCTCCTATACAATGTCATGAACCTCTGTCCATAGTTCTTCAGGCACTCTATCAGATCTAATCCCTTGAATCTATCTGTCACTTCCACTGTATAATTGTAAGGGATTTGATTTAGATCACTGAATGGTCTAGTGGTTTCCCTGTTTTCTTAAATTTACGTCTGAAGTTGGCAATAAGGAGTTCATGATCTGTGTACTGTCAGCTCCTGGTCTTATTTTTGCTGACTATATAGAGCTTCTCCATCTTTTACTGCAAAGCATATAATCAATCTGATTTCAGTATTGACCATCTGGTCAATTAGTATTGACATTTAAATTATATTATTTCTACAGTGATGATGTTGAGCACTCAGCTTACTGTATCAGAATGAGCTTCAAAAATAACTGGTTATTGGGAACCTCTGTTGTGGTCTTTGTAGTCTTGTAATAAATAACATTTTATTGTTCACCATGAATTTATTTTAAATTTCCAATAACATTGTTTTTTTGTTGTTAATTTGGGCGTTATGAAGAGATTTTCTATCCTACCGGAAATGATGACATGTGATATGTTAACTGTAATATTATTTTGTTACTGTATGGTACTGATAGAAAGCATGAAACATATTTAATACTTAGTTTTATTTCTTTTTAAGATTGATTTTTGTAAATTGGCTAAAAACACTAAAAATCAGTACTTAGGAAGATATTTCTGTATTTAGGCTACGTTTTGGATTTTCATCTGCTGAATTATTAAGAAGTGAATCTTAAAATTTTCACTTTGCAAATCCAGATTAGAAGTGTCCCAATGTTTTTAATATAGATTCATTCATTAGATAAGTATTTGTTAAGTATTTATCATACAAAACACCTTGTGGTTTTTTGGAAGGATATAAATTTGGGTTTTGCTATACTAAGCTTAAGAGGGGAGAGAGTGCTAGGTGTCCCGAGGGAATGACTGCAGTGCTTTGGGCGGTCATAGGGCGGATCGTTCCTCTGGTAGCAGGAGATCTGGTAAGACTTAGTGGAAAAAGGCAGTGCGTGAGCTTGTCCCCAAGAATGGGTAACCTCTACTTTAGGTTTTAAAGGAGAATTAGCATCCTGTGGAGGAGAAAGGATCACATTAGTAAATAATAACAGCATTAAATCCCAGAATCTGCTGAAGAACAAGGCAGCTGTAGGTCCCAGGAAGTGTTCGGCCCTTAATCGTGAAGCACGGTCCGTGAGCATGAGCTGAACCCCTGTTCCTCCATGTATTTGCTGTGTGATCCTGGTCACATTTTCACGTCCTGAACCTCAGTTTCACTCGCTTCTTTCTTTTCCCCTTCCTCTCTTTCTTTCTCTTCCTTCTTTCTTTCACATATAAAACAGGGATAACAGGACCTCTTTTGAAAGGTTTGTTGAAAGAACCCAGCACTCAGCTAATGGTAGCTATTTTATTTATTCCCAGTGAATTAGATTCTAGTCTAGATTTCTTGTTCACCTGTTGGAAAACTTGTTCTGTGAAGGGCCAAGTAGTAAATGTTTAAGCTGTTTGGTTCATACAGTTTTCTTGCAGCTTTGGCTGTTTAACTGCTGTTATAATGCATATTCATTATGTAAACAAATGTGTTTGACTGTGCTCCAGTAAAACTTTATAAGAACAGGTGGGGACTTGCTTGACAGTCCAGTGGTTAAGACTCCATGTTTCTAGTGCCCAGGGCACGGTTTGATCCCTGGTCGAGGAACTAAGATCCTGCATGTCATGGGTGCTGCCAAAATAAAAAAATAAATAAAAAGTAAAAGTAGATTATTAAAAAGTAAAAAGAAGTGGCAGGCTAGAATTGTCCTGCAGGCAGTAGTTGCTGACCCCTGACTAGAGCATTAGGGAATCATGGGGAAGAAGGCTTGAAAGGAAGGACGGAATTGGATCATGGACGATCTTGAATTCTAGGCAAAACGATTTAGGCTTTATCTCATGATAACTATATACAAACTGAAGATTTCTAAGCATGTGTTAATTATATATAACTTTTTCTATGTGATATATTCATAAATTAAAGATAGCTTTTATTAAACTCAGATAAACTTTAGCTAAGTAGCTTAAGAGTAGCTTTGAAAATCATAAAGATGGAACAGCATAGCAGTATAAAGTGCCCTGGTCACCTGGGTCTGCCGCCTTCTACCACATCCAAGTTGTTTGGTCTTGGGAAGGACATGTACTTCTCAGCGCCCTAGCTTCCTCCTCAGTAAACTGAGGAAAACAGCAACAGTAATAATAATACCTGCAATAATAACTGTTAATGATTCAGAGATTAAGAAGATTTAATTAAATAAGTGTTTAGTGCTTGGCACATAATGAGTTTTTATTAGTAATAGCATTTTCTCACCTATTACAAGAAAATGAGTATCTATTATACAGTAGAGTGACAGTGTGCCCAGTGGAATGTAAGATGAGTAAAAACAGACAAGGTCCCACTTTTTGGTACATGGTTACATAATTATAGCAATAGTTGTAAAATTGCAACCATGCCAAGTCCGAAGGACAGTGAAGGGAGGAACGTTGAGAAAGAAGACAGTATCAGAGATGAAGCATTCCTGACTTGCAAGACTTAATGGATGGTGGTGTTCTCTAGTTAGGGAATGTTGGACAGGGCTTGGGTTTATGTGCAGAGGGAAAGGCGTGGAAAATCATAAGTTTGATTTTAGAGATGAAGAAAGCTGAGTACTGAAGAATTGATGCTTTTGAATTGTGGTGTTGGAGAAGACTCCAGAGTCCTTTGCACTGCAAGGAGATCCAACCAGTCCATCCTAAAGGAGATCAGCCCTGGGTGTTCTTTGGAAGGACTGATGCTAAAGCTGAAACTCTAGTACTTTGGCCACCTTATGTGAAGAGTTGACTCATTGGAAAAGACACTGATGCTGGGAGGGATTGGGAGCAGGAGGAGAAGGGGACAACAGAGGATGAGATGGCTGGATGGCATCACTGACTTGATGGACGTGAGTTTGCGTGAACTCCAGGAGTTGGTGATGGACAAGGAGGCCTGGTGTGTGGCAATCCATGGGGTCGCAAAGAGTCAGACACGTGACTGAGAGACTGAACTGAACTGAGACATTTCAGGGGACTTTGAGACATCTAAGAAAAGATATATAAAGGTAGTCCCAAACAGGTCCAGAAATAAGAAATCTGGGCTTGTGTATCATCTGTGTATCAATTTTAATTAAAACCTTCATGGGGTGAGAGTTGCCCAGGAAAGGAGCTGAGAGTAGATGAGAGGAGGGCTTTTTAACTGAGCTTTGAGAAACTCCAGCATTTAATGACAAGATAGAGGAGCATTTTCCTGAAGAAAAGGCAGTGAAGGATTGGTCAGAGATGAATAAGAAAAGTATAAAGAGCTGTTTATCGTGAAAGCCCAAAGAAGAAAACATGTCAGGGAAGGAGTTGGGAACCCTCTCAAATGCTGCTGAAAGGTGGAATAAGAGGAAGGCTTAAGGCATCTACTAAGAGTCCATAAGATCCAGGTTGTTGGTGATGGCAGGGCAGGCAGTGGCAGGGCCAGGCACAGCTCGGAGTGAACTCAGATATGAGACTGGAATGTGGCAGAGTGTAGAGAACTCACTGAGGATGCTGTCTCTGCAGGAAAGATGAGAAATAGAGCCGTGACTAGAAGTGGGAGTGTGTTAATTTGCTAGGTGTGCTGTATTGAAATACTACAGACTAGCGGACTTGAGAAATTTGTTTTCTCTTTGTTCTAGAGGCTAAAAGCCCAAGATCAGGGAGTTGGCAGGGTTGATTCTACCTGAGGACCGTGAGGGGATGATCTGTGCCAGGCCTCTCTCCTTGGCCTTCTCCCTGTTTCCTCTCATCATCTTCCCTCTGTACCTGTCTCTGTTTGAACTTTGTCTCCTAATTTTAAGAAGACCAGTCAGATTAGGGCCCGCTTTAATAACCTCATTTTAAATTAACTGCCTCTTTAAAGAACCCTGTCTTCAAATAAATATTTGTTACATCCTGAAGTACTGGGGCTTAGGATGTCAGCGTATTGGTGGCGGTGGGGGCTTGAGGGCACAGTTCAGCCCCCAACTGGAATCAAGTGTAGTTTGTTTGTCTGCTTTTGTAATATGGAAAACTAAGAGGCTTAGTTTGGAGGAGGAAAGCTTCTGTTTGGAGGGAGGAGTTGAATATGCAAGAGAAAAAGAATAATAAATACTATCACGTTCGTGACAAGGTGGAAGTGAATGGACTCCAAAGCGGAGCTGAAGGGATTAGCTTTAGAATGGAAGAGAGAGAACTCCATTTTAACAAGAGGGATGTGGGTGGGATGAATTCAGAGTTGCCCCTGTGTATATGTCAGGCATTGAGAAGATGACTGAGTTCCCTGAGTGATGAGGTGTGTTTTGTAAGGTAAGAGACAAATGTGATCTGCTTTGTGGTAGAGGTTTGGAGGCAGGGCAGGGTTGGAAAGGACAGTGATTAAAGATGATTGGAGGTTTAAATGGAGTGGAAATGATTCAGATTTTTTTTTTTTTTGGAGATTGTAAGAGTGAAATTACCATGGATGTATAGATGTGTTTTTAGGTATTGTTGGCCTCAACTTTATGGTGGAAACTTTTCTGGCCTGTTCCTATGAATACATGGCTTGCTATTAACATGCAGGCACCAGAGAATGTGGGTGATGGGATTCCTCCAGCATTTGTGCTTTGCTCTGTGGGATCAGGAGCAAAGATGTTAGTGCATTTTGAAATGATGGACCAGCTCAAATGGATAAAGAGTGAAGAAACTAGAGAAAAGAGATGAGGATTCTTAAAATGATGGTGATGATGGCAATGAAATTGTTGTTAAAAACAACCTCATTTCAATTCCATTTTCTTTAACAGCATTACAGGTAAATTAGAAAATTAATATTCATCATGTGAGGTTTTCTACACCTTGTTTTTCACAGGTCACATTTTAGGGAAAGATCTATTTTTCTTGCCAAAATGATTACTTAAGTTTAGCTATTTAGTAACGTATCATATCCACACACACAGAATAAACTATCATCTTCAGCCTTGCAGATTTGGGGAAATGAAATTTCTTGTTTATGTAAAAATAATCATAAATTTGACTACCTCTGCTTATGTAGAATTAATGAAAGTTGACATTTTCCAGATTTCTTTTTAGTGACTTATCACTGAAAACAGAACATAATGAAAAGAAACCAGTAGCTCTAATAGATCAACTATCTGATAAGTAGTATCCATTGCGTTATCCATCACTTACTCTCCACAGCTCAGGTTGGTAGCATTAGACTTCATACGGAATGCAGAAGTGCTCTGTGTTCTGCCACTACATTTTAAAATGAGATTTCACATGCTTCTTGATAGGAGGTGATACGACACCACTGAAATAAGCTATTGTTATTCTGACTATTGATTACGGCAGTAATTTTGACTAGCATTGCAGATGTTTCTAGAATCATCTGTGTGATTTTCTTCCTTTGTAGAAAGGAACCTTAGATGCAAATAGGATACACTCTCGGCTGCATAAGTATGCAGCTGGAGGCTGTGATCCCGGTTCTCTGTATTCTTTCTTCTGGCCTGATGCTTCCCATTTGCTTGATACGCTCTTCTGCCTGGTTTGACCTCACATAACGTCTAGAAATTCTCTCATGTAGATTTTGGAAGTCAGCCTGGCTGGGAATAAATGTTAAACAGTCACGTGCATTTTGGCCTCTTCAGACACTTATCATGGTGGATTTTAAGAGCACATCTCCAAGGTTATACTTTGCATATAAACGTAACCATTTGAGAGGTCACATTGATAAGGATTGTACATGAAACTGTGTTTGCCTTAATATTCATATCAACTGAGCAATAGGTCCTGATTGAAATTAAGTTTTATAAACCCATTTTGGCAAACCACCATCATTAGTGCATTTAAAGACACCTGTTTCCTGGGGCATCAACCTCAGTTTGCATCATTTTTATTAGAAATAGTCAAACATTTATGGTGTGCCTATTACTGATGGTGCATTCTAAGGGAAATTACTTTCAGCATACATTATAACTATATGTACATGTGACTGTGTAACTGAGTCTGTGTGTGTGTGTGTGTGTGTGTGTGTGTGTGTGTGTGTGTGCATGCCAAAGAGATGTCTTTGCTCTACTTAAAGTTTATTTTTAAATTTATGGCCCTTTGAAAGTCTGCTGATGAATTATTTTTCCCCAGTTATCATGATTTATATTAACCTGCTTATTTTGTTTCTAGAGTTTACATGTTTTCTAGAGTTTAAATGTTTAAATAATGTTGTCTTAGGTTTTTAAAAATAATGTACATTTTAACATTAGTTAAAATTTTTGAGTTATTTTCATTCCATCCTTATTTTTAGAATTTAGATATTTTCAGTGAAATAATTGATCACTTGTTTAAAATACATAAATGCTATTATAGAGCTTTTATATTCATAATACATTGTCATGAATGAGAAGCAGATGAGTCCCCCGAGCAAGTGGAAACTTATTTCAGAGTGTTTACATGCACTTACTTCAGACTTACTCTCTCTCTTTTTTAGATTTATTTATTTAGGGGAGGGTGTTGTGGAGAGTCTTCACTGCTGCACTCGGTCTTCCTCTGGTTGCAGGGAGCTTGTCGTGTGCAAGCTGCTCATTGCAGTGGCTTCTCTTGTTGCAGACAGGGTCTGGGTGCACATGCTGCAGCAGCGGCAGCATGTGAGCTCAGCAGGTGCGGCTCACAGGCTCTAGAGTGTGGCGTTGGTAGTTGTGGCGCTCAGGCTTAGTTATTTTGCGACATGTGGTCTTCCCGGACCAGAGATCGAACTGGTGTCCCTTGCATTGCAGGGCAGATTTTAACCACTGAACCACCAAGGAAGCCCAAAACTTTCTCTGGGTCTTTCCATTTTTAAAAGCATAGAGCAAAACATTTCAGGGATTTGCTTAAGAAATACATGGATTGTATTGTGAAAATGTAGATGTGAGACAGCGTTTATAAAGAGTGATAAACAGAAGGAACTTTTTCCTTCAGAACAAGTGAGAAAAGCAAAGAGACTAACACTATTCATACCACCCTCTGTGCTCAAGTATCTTATGTATAACGACTGTAATCGGGACAGCAGTCCTGTACAGTAGGTAGCATTGACACATCTTAAACATGGTGGCTCAGAGTCTTTCACCTCCTAGAGACAGAGCCAGACTTCAGATTCCAGAGTCATGCTCAGTGCCTTCTCCAGGCCGAACTGTTTATCTGTCTCTCGTGAAAGAGTGAAACTTTGCACAGGCTGGTAGACACAAACAGGAGCCTAGTACTCTGCCCCTTCAAAACCAGCTCATACAATAGACTAAAGCAGAGAAAGTGGCGATGTTGAGGAACATTGTATTCTAAAGAGCATGTGCTGCTAGGGGTTTGCAGATGAATTTAGGACTCTGAAAGCATGAATTTAACAAAGAAAATCGTGGCAGTGAGGTTATTCCAGTGAGTCAAAAATAATACTTAAACTTTTTTGTTTTTAAGTTTTTGCTCTGTAGTACTAAAACCTTGTAGAAAAGGTGGAAGCTATGAATATATTAACATTTAAGATACTAGGACAAAAAGGGGATAGTCACCAAAAGATAAATCCCGAAAGAATGGCATTCACAATTTATTTATTCTAATATTTAGAAACACACCTGAAGAGATTTCTGTTCTGAACTTGGTGGAAGTATTTTAAAAGCAGTAGTCAGCTATGTAGAGTTCAAAACCAGAAACAGAAAGTCTGGCTGGGAGGTTACCACAGGGATCTCGGTAAGGCCTGAAGCAGGCTTAGATGCAGTTTTATTTTGAAAGTCGAAACAATAGGATTCTAAGCGTGTCAGATATGCAGGATGTAAGGGGGAAAAAAGGAGCAAAAAATGACTCTGAGGGATTTTGGCTTGAGAATATTGCTCCAAATTATAACTTTAAAATGTGTAATTTATAATAATGCTTTTAAAGTATTCTTATTATGTAGGAAGTTTCCAAATTAGAAATAACAAGAGTAATCACAAGAATGTTGTTTTTATTTGGATTTGTTTGACATCCAGAAATTAACATTGCAAGTTCAGACAAATCAGAAGCATCCAGGCCCTTGGAAATGAAAAACAACTCATTTTAAAAAATAGATCAAAAGGAAAATAAGCAGTTCAGTAGAAAACTTAAGACCAAAATCATCAGCATGAGATGATCTTGAAAGATGAAAAAGAGGTCAGGAAGAGAAGGGGCTCAAAGATTTCAGGCAGCAGGACAGCCCATATTAAAGGAAGACTAGTGAGAGAGCACCGGAGAAGGCGATGGCACCCCACTGCAGTACTCTTGCCTGGAAAATCCCATGGACGGAGGAGCCTGGTGGGCTGCAGTCCATGGGATCACAAAGAGTTGGACACAACTGAGCGACTTCACTTTCACTTTTCACTTTCATGCATTGGAGAAGGAAATGGCAACCCACTCCAGTGTTCTTGCCTGGAGAATTCCAGGGACGGTGGAGTCTGTGGGGTCACACAGAAACGGACACGACTGAAGCAACTTAGCAGCAGCAGGGAGAGAGCATGGCACCCTAGAGCACTGAATGTACAGGATAGGCTCAGCTAAAGGAGGGAATGGTGATATGTAGGCAAGGGCCCACTATCCATGGCATTGTATGACATCGTGAGGCATGCCAGCTAGCCACATTGCATCCCGAATGCTACTCAGAACCACACCGGGAGAGAGATTTCAACAAAGATGAGTATTGAGTCCACATGAAAAGATTTTTATTTAAGTATGTTGTTCTGCTCTTCCCCTCTGGTTATTAACAAGCAGTAAGTCTTACTCTTTTTTTTTTTTTAACCAATCTATGTTAGAAAAATATAAAAAAAAAAAGTAAATCACATCTACTTTGTTTCCAGAAAACTTTCCCCTAATTTTAGTCAACTTAGTATCATACACCTAGGACCTTAACCAACATTTTATGCTCTTAACTAGTTTTCTTCTTAGTTACTGTCTCTAACCCAGTTTTGTAATAAACATAAATGATTTCAAATTAAATGTAATCATTGCTACATTATTTTGCTTGACTATTTACCCATCTCATCTCTTCCATTAAAGTTGAAGTAGACTGAGGGCAAGAACCCCATTGCAAGAGTTTTTCGAAATGGCAAAAAAATATTTTGGTTGTTAGATACTATTTCTCTCAGAGCTCCCATGTAGATGTTTCTCAATAAATTGCACTAAGAATCTCAGAAAATAAAAATTATAAACAAAGCAATAGTATATATATATATGTTGTGAAGGTTTATTTTTAGTTAAAACTTTCATGACTTGAATGTTTCATACAGAAGTGTTTTAGAGAGTAATTTTATAATGTACATTAGCCATTAACATTACAAGATCACTGGACCCAGAAAGTCATTGAAAACATTTTCTAAGAAAACAGTAGAGGATTGGAGAAAAATTCTGTTGTATAACCGCTATATAATATTCATGTTTAAATTACTTAGATGCTCAACAGAGAACTGGAGCTGTGAAAACGGGTGTAATAGTTATTTGATGTAGGACATGACCTGCTTAGCTCTTAGTGTTATTGCTTGATTGGATGGTTTGGGTGGACAAATGAGAGAGCAAGAGGGTGAGACAGGCAAGGATGTTGGCCTTCTTAAGAAAGAGGCTTAGAGCCACTGAAAATTATAACAACTGTAACCACATGAAAGTGAAATGCCCAGGAGAGAAATTACTTGTATTCTATGAGAATCAACTATAGCACTCAAATCTGGAGTAACACATGAAAATGAAATGCATGTGAAATATTAATGAAAGGAAATACATATGATTATTCCTCAGGTTGGGGTTGTCATTATTGTTCAGTCGCTCAGTTGTGTCTGAGTCTTTGCAGTCCCATGGACTGCAGCGCTCCAGGCTTCCCTGTCCTTCACTATATCCTGGAGTTTGCTTAAACTCATGTCCATTGAGTCGGTGATGCCATCCAACCATCTCATCCTCTTCTCTTGCCTTCAGTCTTTCCCAGTATCAGGGTCTTTTCCAGTGAATTACCTCTTCACATCAGGTGGCCAGAGTATTGGAGCTTCAGCATCAGTCCTTCCAATGAATATTTAGGACTGATTTCCTTTAGGATTAACTGGTTTGATCTCCATCCTGTCCAGGGGACTCTCAAGAGTCTTCTCTAGGACCATACTTCAAAAGCATCACTTCTTCAGCACTCAGCCTTCTTTATGGTCCAACTCTCACATATGTACCTGACTACTGGAAAAAACATAGCTTTAACTATATGGACCTCTCGGGCAAAGTGATGTCTCTGACTTTTAATACCCTGTCTAGAATTGTCACAGCTTTTCTTGCAAGGAGCAAGTGTCTTAATTTCATGGCTTCAGTCACCATTCTCAGTGATTTTGCAGTCCCAAGAAAATAAAATCTGTCACTATTTTCCATTTCTCTCCATCTCTTTACCATGACGTGATGGTAGATCTTTGAATGTTGAGTCTTAAGCCAGCTTTTTCACTCTCCTCTTTCACCTTCATCAAGAGTCACTTTAGTTCCTCTTCATGGTCTGCTGCAAGGGTGGTGTCATCTGCATATCTGAGGTTATTGGTATTTCTCCCAGCAGTCTTGATTTCAGCTTGAGCTTCATCTGCCTGGTATTTCACATGATGTACTCTGCATATAAGTTAAATAAGTAGGGTGACAATATACAGCCTTGATGTACTCCTTTCCCAATTTTGAACCAGTCTGTTATTCTAGTCTGGTTCCATGTCTGGTCTGACTGTTGCTTCTTGAGCTGCATACAGGTTTCTCAGGAGGCAGGTATGATGCAGTGCTTTTATATAATTATTAAAACTATATAAATTCTTAGATTTTAAAATGAATATATATTAACCTGGTAGTAGCTATGGAATGCACTATAGGTCTGTGCTAAGATAAGCCTGTCTCACTGAGTCTCTAGTATTTGCTGTGTGTATGTGTGTGCATGTGTGCATGCCTGCTTAGCTCTTAAGCATGTTGGACTCTGCAGAAATATCCTTATTCATTTCTGGGGAGCTATGCTAAGTTAAGATTTAGGACATAACCATATATCTGTTGTTGAATTTCTGTTTTGAATTTAGCTTACTAAATAATAATTTAGCTTGGTAGACCTGGGTAATATTTTTTTCTGTTAGAATTACTTCACTGTGTCTATGTAGTTTTAGAGTATATATGTTTGTGGGTAGAGTAAGCAAAACCCATTTTTCTTCTGCATGCAAATTTGATCTTCTGCATGAGATTTTGATTTTAACTGTCTAGCTCTATTCTCTTGAAAACTTGATGAAAATTACAATGTCAGCATGTTATTATGTCAGCAACATTGCTTGTAATAAAATTATTCTGGATCTGGATTGGAAGATCTGTTAATAACTTGATGGAAGGCATAACTTTGCACATCTTTGATCTCAGTGACTTTCACAATGGGCGTGGCACTTGTGTGGTGTGAGGTTTTAACAGAGTGTCTCCCATATCTATCCCATTTGAATCTCATCTCCTGAACTGATGGACTGCTTCAGGGATTTAGCAAAAGAGAAACATCCAGTGCTGCTCTTTTGGCAAACTGTAGTCCCCTCCCTACATCTTTCTGAGTAGACTTGGTGCCAATGGGACTTTATATGGTCTTTCAGACCCCTAGAGTGTATCACAGTAGTATAATTCTACTGTTTTTAATTTTCAAAGTGAGAAAAATATTTTATCTTTTTATCAGTTATTTCATTCTGTTTTTTTCGATACTTTGGAAAGAACTCTAGATAATGAGTCAAGACATGTGACTCTTAGTTACTGAATAATGAGTTCTATTACCTTGAACTAGTCACTTAATCTTTCTGAAAGTCACTTTTCTTATTAGATAAAAAATTTCAGAAACGTCATTTTTGATGCCCCTTCCAATTTTAAATCCTGTAGTTCTCTGATTTTCTTATCATCATAAGTTAGTTTTTAATCCTCTCTTACGGGAGCATCCCAGATTTTTTTAAC